>CM067841.1:246145754-247525754 GCA_034509565.1 Triticum monococcum | reverse complement strand
AAACTCTCCATAGGATTGGAACGACTCGATTCCTATGTCCCGAACATAGCTACAGCGACAAACCTGTAGGAATGGATTCCTTCAAAGTTTCCTTTACTTTTCCCATGAAATGAACTGGCCCTAAATATTTATGAGTATTAGTAGTTGAGTTGTGAACGCATGGATTAGCATGTCGAACAAGTTTAACATAATTCTTCCGGATAACCCATGCAGAAGAGGAAGAGCTGGTAGATTCACAATGTAGAATGGAGAACACATCAAGAGCACTCTCGTTGTGATCTTTTGGTTCAAAAGAACTTCTGCCATATTGGTTCATGGTATTGGAAGAACGATATACCGCGGACCTCGAAGGCTATCACAAAGGTTACTAATCAACCTAAAGGAACGAGCAAACACTATCAACAGGAATGGAGAGAATGAATCATGGTGAGGGGGTCCTAGATTAGGGGGTGTTCGGGTAGCCGGTCTATACCTTCAGCCGGACTCCAGGACTATGAAGATACAAGATTGAAGACTTCGTCCCGTGTCCGGATGGGACTTTCCTTGGTGTGGAAGGCAAGCTTGGTGATGCGGATATTCAAGATCTCCTACCATTGTAACCGACTTTGTGTAACCCTAACCCTCTCCGGTGTCTATATAAACCGGAGGGTTTTAGTCCGTAGGACAATTTAATCATACAACAATCATACCATAGGCTAGCTTCTAGGGTTTAGCCTCCTTGATCTCGTGGTAGATCTACTCTTGTACTACCCATATCATCAATATTAATCAAGTAGGACGTAGGGTTTTACCTCCATCAAGAGGGCCCGAACCTGGGTAAAACATCGTGTTCCTTGCCTCCTGTTACCATCCGGCCTAGACGCACAGTTCGGGACCCCCTACCCGAGATCCGCCGGTTTTGACACCGACATTGGTGCTTTCATTGAGAGTTCCTCTGTGTCGTTGCTTTTAGGCCCGATGGCTCCTTCGATCATCAACAATGATGCAGTCCAGGGTGAGACTTTTCTCCCCGGACAGATCTTCGTCTTCGGCGGCTTCGCACTGCGGGCCAATTCGCTTGGCCACCTTGAGCAGATCGAAAGCTACGCCCCTGGCCATCAGGTCAGGTTTGGAAGCCTAAACTACACGGCTGACATCCGCGGGGACTTGATCTTCGACGGATTCGAGCCACAGCCAAGCACGCCGCACTATCTCGATGGGCGTGATATAGCTCTGCCGCCGAACAGTGCCTTGGAGGCCGCACACACATCGGTTCCGACCATTGATTCGGAGCCTACTGCGCCGATCGAGGATCAGCGGTTGGACGCTGCCTCAGGGGCTGCGATCTCAGAGACGATCGAGCCGAACTCCAGCCCCGCACTCCGCATGGCCCGTGACTCCGAGGAGCCGGATTCCTTTCCGAACTCCGAGCCCCCCGCGACCCTGCCGATCGAATCCGATTGGGCACCGATAATGGAGTTCACCGCCGCAGACATCTTTCAGCACTCGCCCTTTGGCGACATCCTGAATTCGCTAAATTCTCTCTCTTTATCAGGAGAGCCCTGGCCGGACTACGGTCAGCAAGGATGGGATTCGGATGATGAAGAAATTCAAAACCCACCCACCACCCACTTCGTAGCCATTGTCGACGACTTAACCGACATGCTCGACTTCGACTCCGAAGACATCGACGGTATGGACGACGATGCAGGAGACAACCAAGAACCAACGCCCATAGGGCATCGGACAGCCACCTCATCTCACGATGTGTACATGGTGGATACCCCTAAAGGAAGCAACAACGAGGAAAACGGGGACGGAAAGAGGGATCGATCTCTCGAAAAACAATCAAAGCGTCGGCGTAAACGCCGACCCAAGCCCCGCCTCGATAAAGACCCAGCCATAGAGCAGGATGAGCCGCTAGACGACGAGCATGCCTTAGAACAACCGTCCCAACAGGACAACCCGGATAGAGAAACCGAACATCCCTCCCCCAGCGAAAATGGCATTCCAGACGACCCTACGTCGGACAAGCCCACGAAGCAGAAGAACCTCCATAAACGGCTCGTTGCAACCGCACGCAGCTTGAAAAAGCAGAAGCGGAAGCTAAAAACTGTGGAAGATGCACTCAGGATCAGATGGAGTAAAGTAATCAATACCGCAGACAAATACGGCGACAGTCACCGCACTAAAAGCTATCCGAAGAGAAAGCTACTGCCTGAATTCGACGAGGAGGCCTTAGAGCCCTCGCATTCCAAAAGTGAGAAAGCCACACGGTCGGATAGACGACCCCATGGCCAGCATAAAGCGGCAAGCAGCGCCGCACTTAAGCCGGCATGCGACCCACTTAAGGATTCGCATCATGGCCCAGCCAGGTCCATTTACGGGCCAAGAAAGCAAGCTCTCGTAAGCAATGCAATAAAGCCATTATCAGAATCCGGCACACCCAAATACAGGGGTGCCGCACACCCCCTATGTTTCACCGATGAGGTCCTGGATTATGAATTTCCAGCGGGATTCAAACCCGTAAACATAGAGGCATATGATGGAACAACAGACCCTGGAATCTGGATCGAGGATTATATCCTCCACATACATATGGCTAGAGGAGATGACCTCCACGCCATAAAATACTTACCCCTCAAGCTTAAAGGGCCAGCCCGGCATTGGCTCAAAAGCCTTCCTGAAAACACAATTGGAAGTTGGGAAGAGCTCGAGGACGCTTTCCGAGAAAAATTTCGAGGGACCTATGTCCGCCCTCCGGATGCAGACGATCTAAGTCACATAACTCAACAGCCCGGAGAGTCAGCTCGGCAATTCTGGAATAGATTTCTTACTAAAAAGAATCAGATAGTCGACTGTCCGGACGCTGAAGCCTTAGCGGCTTTCAGGCATAATGTCCGAGACGAATGACTCGCCAGACACCTCGGCCAAGAAAAGCCAAGAACAATGGCCGCACTAACAAGCCTCATGACCCGCTTTTGCGCAGGAGAGGACAGCTGGTTGGCAAGATGCAGCACCAGTGACCCAAGTACATCCGAAACTAGGGATGGAAACGGAAAACCGCGACGCAATAAGGACCATCGCCGGACTAAGGAAAAAAGTCCGAAGAGCACGGCAGTCAACGCCGGATTCAAAAGCTCACGACAGAATCGGAAAAAGCCGCCCCTCCAAGATAACAGGGACGACCTATCCAACCTAAACAAAATCTTGGATAGGATATGTCAAATATACAGCACTCCCGGAAAGCCTGCTAACCATACCCATAGAGATTGTTGGGTTTTCAAACAATCCGGCAGACTCAACGCCGAACACAAGGGGCTCGACACACCAAGCGAAGATGAGGACGAACCCCAAAGCAGAGTACCAGGAAACAAAAGAATTTCCCACAAGAAGTAAAAACAGTAAACTTACTCCACATAACAAAACGTGCGACGCCCATAAAGGTACGCGCCCCATGGCCTATCCCAAAGGAATCCCGCCACTGGTTGTCAAAACCAATCATCTTCGATCATCTGGATTATTCTAGAAGTATCAGGAACCCAGGCTGGACTGCCCTGGTACTCGATCCAATAATTGGCGGACTCCAGTTTTCAAATGTCCTTATGGACGCTGGCAGCGGACTCAACCTGATATATCAGGACTCAATCCGCCACATGGGGATCGACCCAAAAAGAATTCGTCACAGCAAAACCTCCTTTCAAGGAGTAACGCCAGGTCCAGACACCCATTGCATGGGTTTTCTCCGGCTCGAGGTTATTTTCGGCTCTGCCAATAACTTCCGTCGCGAAAAGCTGACTTTCCACATCGTCCCATTCTCAAGTCGCTACCAAGCACTACTGGGACGTGAAGCTTTCGCCCGCTTTAACGCAATACCGCATTATGCATCTCTTACGCTTAAGATGCCCAGTCCACGCGGCATCATCTCCTTAAAGGGGAAGCAGTGAGAACACCTCCCCCAAGCGGAGGATTATGCAGCCGCTTTAACAGCTCCACAATACAATGGCTTCACCAGCCAGAACATCGGAACAGGTCATTAAGACCACGGACACGGATAGACGAGTCCGGCACAAAAGTATCGTTGATAAAGGCTTAGTGGCCATATACCCCTGCACTAGGGGCTTCACACGTATAAAATAAGAGACAATAAAGCTCAATTTTTCATATTTCACTTTACACTTTGTTTATTTCATATAACTTTTGTTCGGCATGCCCCTTTTTCAACTTAGTTGCTCTCTTTTTACAGATGAACGTCGTGTTGCGCCCGTCCAGGATACGGCACAACGGAGACACGGGCGCAGACGTGCAGTAGGGACCCGTTCCAAGGATTCTTTTCAGATTAAGACCCTGCGTAAACCTTTTTTACTGTCTCTTGTTGATACACATCCCCTGGTTCTATGACCAAGGAGGAGGCTGGTGTCTTGGCATGTGGCCACGTCAGAATTCTTGCGCGTACCTGGACACTAGGGGCTTATACCTCAGAGCGTTACCTCGCCCGCTCTCATAAAGACCGAATACCTTAGGGAGTGTTCGGCATCGCGAGTTTGGCCTTATATGCATCAGCTCCGAGTCATGATTTTGGTCAAATGTTGGGTTGCCCGGCTCCTGTGTTCGGCCGCCTTATGTTCTGCTCTATCGGCTAAGGCGGCACCAGGAGAACTACTGCGATTGTGCCCTGGTTCGGCCAGGCGAGCACCTTAGTAGAGAAAGCCGAAAACCGACTGTCATGATATGGCATGAGACTGGTCAACCACTCGATGACTCTCCGGAATCTGTAGGATTCCTCCGCATTAACGAAGGGTCGTTTCCCGGCCAGGCACATACGCGCCCCGAATTCGGGCGAGCGCAGTCGCCACCAGGGCTACCTAAATAGTCCCATTGTCAAGCTCCTATGGCTAAGTGAAAGTGTTAAAGCATTATAGTCCGGTTGCCTAGCTCGCTGCGCTATCACCTCCTTTGTAGGACCAAGACGTTGGATTAAGTGTGAAAATGCGCCTTCTGCGAGCACCCCCGCACTATGTGCGTGGGGGCTGAAGCCAACGACTGCAATCTTTCAGATTTTGTATATATATATCTTAAAACGGCCGCACAGGAGGTGTTCCAAATACTTGAAGGCACAAGTATAAAAGTCTACTACAATTCATCAAAATATTGCTTTATAATTACATATGCTATCAGAACATAGCATCCTTCGAGCACTGCGCCTCTATTACACGAGCGCCTTCAAGGACTTCCTAAAAATAGTGCTCGGAGGGTACTCGGCTTTTGTCCGAATCTCGGGATGCAACAACGGTGGTCTCCATCTCTGCCCAGTATGTCTTGACACGTGCAAGAGCCATCCGTGCGCCCTCTATGCATGCTGACCTCTTCATTGCATTGACACGTGGCACCGCGTCAAGGAATTGCTGCACCAAGCTGAAATAGCTTTTCGGCTCCGATCTCCCCGGCCACAGATGACCCATGACGTACTTCATGGCGAGTCCGGATAATCTATTCAGTTCGGCCCATTGAGCCAGACGATCGTCCACTGCCAGTGGAGGCTCTGGATTCTGGAACTGCGACCAGAAAAGCCTTTCCACTCCGCGATCTTCTTGATCTCGAAAGTATTCGGTCGCACCAGCAGCACTCGCTGCCAAATCCAGATAGGTGTCCTCCGCACTCCACATCCGGTCTAACGGAGCAAACTTCGGATCGCAAAACTTCCTCCGCAGCATAAAGGGCTTTCCAGCCGCAATCTGTCCGGCCTGACGCAGCTCCTCCTTCGCAGCTCTCATCACAGAGCGAGCGTCCTTGGCATCAGCAACGGCTTCTCTAAGTCCGTCTGTCTCGCCCGGTCTTCTTTCTCAAGAACCTTGCAACGGTCAGCAGCACTTTTTAACTTCACGGCCATCTCGGCCATCTCCTTCTTGCTTCGGCAGTGAGCATCCTGTTCGGCTCTTAGCTCTTCAAGGGCCTTCTCGGCAGCCGCATCACTTTTCCTGGCTTGTTCCTTAGCTCGGGCAAGTTCCGCCCGAAGACTCTCCACGGCGGCCGCACCATCTGCGTCAAGCACATACATTGTAAGATACTGGCATAAAGCTCCTCTTACCAAATGCCGCCCGAGGAATTGCATACCTTAAGCCTCATCAAGCCGCTCGTGGACGAGCGCGATGTCGGCATCTGCCACGTCAAGTTGCCGCTTTAGTTCGGCAAAATCATCAGTTCGGCTCGATTCCGGACACTTCGCCACCTGTATACAAAGGCGACATTTTAGACCTAGGATTATGATCCTCTGCGCGTCGTCAATCTTGACAACGCACAGAGTCTCAGGGGCTACTATCTACACAGGGCGCATCTTGTTTATGCGCAACTGACAAAGAAGTACATTATCAAACATACCTCAAAACCCGTCAGCAAACTTCTGACGGCCTCATGCAATCCGCTTTCCGCGGATGAAATCCTTCCAATCACCGTACCCATCAATGCACGGTGCTCCTCTGAGATAGAAGCTCGCCCCAGCAGAATCATCAGCTCCTCCGACCGCGCATCGGACGGTGCCGGACTCGTCCTATGACCTCCATCAAAGGCCGGACGCGGAGAACCTTGGGGGTACATATGGCTACCTTCCACCCCTGCCGGATTCGGAGAAACCCTCCGCGACGACACCTCAGGGTCGCCCGCCTCGCCAGGCGGTATGGAAGGGGGAGGCGTTCCACTCTCCATCATCTCCGGAAGAAGATCCCCCGAAGACGAGCTCTGCTGAGAAGGGCTGAGGTCCGAGCTACAAAGTAAAATTTCGGTTAATCTTCTCAGATAAAAAGCAAGGATTTCTCTCATCCCTCTAAAGGAAAATCTTTCTCTACTTACGGCTCGCTGGAGGGCTGATCCCTTTGAGGGCGTAGTTCGGCCGAGGATCTCCCCGGCGTCGGACCCTCTGACGAGGACTTTCCCCCCCGCTTTAAGGCCATGGTCTCCGGGTCGTCAGAGGCGGCCCTCTTCTTCCCCTTAGGAGAGGAATTGTCGGTTCCTCCCTTCGGAGCAGCCTCCTTCGAGGAGGCCATAGTTTCCTTGTCCTCCCCCTCACTTCCCTCCAAAGGCACGATCTTCAACATCCTGACTAGCACGGGATCCGGCCTGGTCTCAGGAAGGGGAGCCGGACACCTGATCAGCTTTGCCTTCCCTATCCACTCCTGTTTAAAAGGACAACTCTTTTAGGGGCGAATTTATGACAATTTTACAGATAGCGAGTCCGGGCACAAGGTTACTTACTTGAGTATCCGGGCGATTGCAGCTTAAACCTGCGTCCTCGGTCAAATCCGGACACATTGCTTGTGATCCGAAGAACATTTTATACATCTCCACGGGCGTTGCGCCCATAAAATGCTGGAGAGCTCGTGGTCCCTCCGGATTAAACTCCCACAGACGAAGGGAGCGACATTTGCCAGGCAGTGTTCAGCGAATCAGCATGACCTGCGTCACCTTGACCAGGTTGAGGTCTCTTTCTAAGAGATCCCTAATGCGGCCCTGCAACAGGGGCACGTCTTTGGATAACCCCCAATCTAATCCTTTGTTGACCCATGACGCTAGCCGTGGTGGAGGACCCGAGCGAAAGGTAGGAGGCGCCACCCACTTGGTGCTCCTGGGAGCGGTGATATAGAACCACTCTTGTTGCCACAAGCCGAGCTCCTCTTGGAAGGAGCCCTCGGGCCATGGAGCATCAGCATTCTTACTTATGACAGCGCCTCCGCACTCTGCGTGCCGTCCCTTGATCATCTTCGGCTCCACTCCAAAAGTCTTGAGCCATAATCCGAAGTGAGGAGTAACACGGAGGAATGCTTCGCACACAACGATGAATGAGGAAATGTGGAGGATGGACTCCGGAGCTAAGTCATGAAATTCCAGCCAATAATAGAACATCAGCCCCCTCACGAAGGGATCCATCGGGAAGCCTAACCCCCGAAGGAAGTGAGACATAAACACTACTCTCTCACCGGGATGGGGACTGGGAATAGCCTGCCTTTGAACAGGCAACCTATGCGAAATTTCGGCGGTCAAGAACTTAGCCTCTCTCAACTTTAGCACGTCCTCCTCCGTGACGGAGGAGGGCATCCATCAGCCTTGAAGGTCGGAACCGGACATTGTCGAAGGTCCGAAGCGTCTGGAATCTGGAGCCTAGGGTGTTGGAACTCGAGGCGACGGGCAAACTTGTTTTGAGATTGGAGAAAAGGAGTAAGGCCCTGGTCTCTTTATAAGAGGTTGAATACCAGGAGCCCTCCCCGTAACCGTTTGGGACTCGCCTTTAATTGAGAAGACATGCTAACGGGCACGATTGGGTTACCCACGTCCGTATTGATGAGAATCCCGTAAATAAAGGGACACGATCTCTGCTTTGACAAGACGTGCCAAGGAAACCGCCTCGCAAAACACGCTGAGGTGGAAAAGTGAAAACGATTCGAATAAAGGCTTGGCCGTAGTGTGATGTCACGCTACGGAATACGTCAGCAGATTAGATTTGTGTTAATATTATTCTCTCTGTGGCAATACATGGAAACTTATTTTGCAGAGCCGGACACTACTCTTGGTGTTTACAGACTTTTATGAAGAATTTGGAGGAGGAACCCACCTTGCAATGCCGAAGACAATCTACGCGCCGGACTCGTCGTCATTGAAGCCTGGTTCAGGGGCTACCGAGGGAGTCCTGGATTAGGGGGTGTTCCGGACTCCAGGACTATGAAGATACAAGATTGAAGACTTCGTCCCGTGTCCGGATGGGACTTTCCTTGGCGTGGAAGACAAGCTTGGCGATGCGGATATTCAAGATCTCCTATCATTGTAACCGACTTTGTGTAACCCTAACCCTCTCCGGTGTCTATATAAACCGGAGGGTTTTAGTCCGTAGGACAACTTCATCATACAACAATCATACCATAGGCTATCTTCTAGGGTTTAGCCTCCTTGATCTCGTGGTAAATCTACTCCTGTACTACCCATATCATCAATATTAATCTAGCAGGACGTAGGGTTTTACCTCCATCAAGAGGGCCCGAACCTGGGTAAAACATCATGTTCCTTGCCTCTTGTTACCATCCGGCCTAGACGCACAGTTCGGGACCCCCTACCCGATGATGAGGACATGACTACCTTGGATACGACCAAAAATATTGCATACATGCATATTTGTCAGGTGATTTCTAATGCAAACTATTCAATAATCTATTTATGTTATCCAGAACAAAAATACTTCACACACTTTTGTGTTTTGTCAAATTACAGGTGTATGGGACATTTGTACAATCCACATATGAAGATAAGGGAAAAGGAGAAGTTTAGGTTGTGTTCAAAAAGTCCTCTCACGTCACTTTTGGGCCAAGAGAAGATAGAGTCCAAGTCTCTCACGTTCTGGATTCAGATTCGGACTGCACAGACATACCTGACTCAAAACGCCAACAACTTTTTCATACGGACTCCGAATTGGGTGATTCTTTTTTTGTTGGAAACTAGATTTCGTGCTCTTTCCAACCCAATTGGATTCACCTTCAAATTCATCCGGAGCGTTGAGTTATGGACAAAACAATCTGACGTTGCAGCAGAATCCGAGTCAAACTACAAGCCCAAAGGTGTTGCATCACCTCCACTTGGGCCCATGAGCCTTGTACAACCTAGGGTTAGTTTTAGGCTGCCTTGGGACGTCCTCCCACCTCCTTGGCCGCCACCCCTTGCTTCTATATAAGTAGATCCATCTAGTAGCTTTTTCCTGGGGGATTTGTTTAGTTAAAAGTTAGCCATTGGGGTGGCGGCCAAGGAGGTGGGAGGACGTCCCAAGGCAGCCTAAAACTAACCCTAGGTTGTACAAGGCTCATGGGCCCAAGTGGAGGTGATGCAACACCTTTGGGCTTGTAGTTTGACTCGGATTCTGCTGCAACGTCAGATTGTTTCGTCCATAACTCAACGCTCCGGATGAATTTGAAGGTGAATCCAATTGGGTTGGAAAGAGCACGAAATCTAGTTTCCAACAAAAAAAGAATCACCCAATTCAGAGTCCGTATGAAAAAGTTGTTGGCGTTTTGAGTCAGGTATGTCTGTGCAGTCCGAATCTGAATCCAGAACGTGAGAGACTTGGACTCTATCTTCTCTTGGCCCAAAAGTGACGTGAGAGGACTTTTTGAACACAACCTAAACTTCTCCTTTTCCCTTATCTTCATATGTGGATTGTACAAATGTCCCATACACCTGTAATTTGACAAAACACAAAAGTGTGTGAAGTATTTTTGTTCTGGATAACATAAATAGATTATTGAATAGTTTGCATTAGAAATCACTTGACAAATATGCATGTATACAATATTTTTGGTCGTATCCAAGGTAGTCATGTCCTCATCATCCTCCCCTTTTTGAAAACAAAGCCGTCCTCGGCATTGCTTAATCTGAAATGTGGCTAACAAAAGAGACAAGGTGTACATGTTGTATATGTATATGTCATCCATTTTAACTTCCCTTGATTTTTGCACATATGTCAAATGTATACATGAGTAACTTTCATTGTTCATAAAATCTAAAGCCAAAAAATTATCACAAAAAGTAGAAGGCATGAAAATATTGCAACTCAGTTTGCACATATAAGTGAAGCTCTTATTCATTTCAAAAGATTCGCAATGTTCTTCATTAAACCATCCCAACTTTGGTGAATAAACCTTACTTGCATCAAATTTACATGCTACAACATGCTTGAATAAGCAAACATGCAATAAGTCATTGGACACAGAATCATCACCAAGATTGGAGGCCATATCAAAATGATTAAACATTAGTTCTTTTGCATCAACAGTTAATTTAATGGGTGCACTCAAAATTGTTGATATTTCAGTTGTTTGATCACATGACGCATTCATGACAATAACAAGATTCTCTAAAATAGGTGGTGTGCTCAAATCAACAGGCAACTCAATACATGACGCATTCAAGTTAACTAGGCATGCATCATTCTCATGTGAAGTTATATCATCAATACCTTTACTGTTACCTTGTGGCAAAAATGTAGCTGATGTAGGTACGGACGTTGACAATGTACCATACCCTTGAGATGATGCCGCGCTCATAATCCGAGGTGCAATGATGGAGGAACCCACCGGTGGTGGTGAGCATGAACTGGAATAGTAGTTGTTGTAGTCACCTAATGCATCCTCCTGTATCTGTCTCTCAAAGGTACAAGCACGGACATACATACCAGTAATGCAACGAGGAATATATTGAAATCTTGCTTGAATATCATGGTTCAAACCACCAAAAAATCTATTCATTGTATCATTCTCAGATTCTTCTATGTCACAATGATGCATATAAGATTTGAACTCTTGGTAGTAAGCATGAACAGTGTTGTTGCCTTGTTTAAATTGTTCAAATTTGCGAAGCGATTCACGACGATAATAAGGAGGGAAAAATTGTTGTCTCATTACAGCTTTCAAAACTTTCCAAGTTGTGGGTTGGTTATCAATGTTTTTCTTACAATGTACACTCCACCAAACAGAAGCAAAATCAGTAAATGCTCTAGTGGTAGCTCGTACTCTCTCAAGTTCGAAAAAATCATGGCGGGTAAAAACTTGTTCCACTTCAAGCTCCCACGCTAGATAAATAGCAGGATTAAATCTACCCTCAAATGACGGTAAAGAGATAACCTGACCATGTGCATGTGTGTGTTGTCCCACATCTCGTGATGGTGAAGATGTGTCCGTTGTCAAAGAACTTCTATCTTCGGAACCTGTCATGATTAGTAGAAACAAGAAACAAAATTCAAGAATAATGTTCCTATGAACTACTAGGGTGTGGTGGTAAAGCGCTCACAGTAAAACAAATATCAATATCTTACAAGTTCTTACCAAGCAGCAGGCGGTGTCAAATAACTCTGAAGATTGTGTAAAGCGATTGCCAGGGGAACATACGTATACACGGTGTAGAAATATGTGGAGCTGGGTTGGCTATATTTGGTAGCAAAAGATTAGCAATAATCAATTCAGAGATGCAATGTTGAATAAACGCTCAACGACGGTACTGTGCTGGTCCTAGGCTAGACCGTGTTAGAGACGCGAGCCTAGAACACTAACAAAATCACGGCGCTGCACGTAAACAATGGAGGAGCACACTCTGAATTTTTTTTCTTTTTTTTCACTAGTTTTTTGCACTTTTTTCCTCTGACTTTTTTTTTACTTTTTTCTCTCTTTTTTTGTCTTTTTTTTCTCTCCCTCTTTCCAAAACAAACTAGATAAGATGTAGACTGGATCAAGCGAAGATGGGAACGATCTCAACTATGATTATGACAATGAACCGTGGGTAGCAATTGGAGGAAATTGATGGATGGGTGGTGGACAGCGGAAGGGATAACGATGCAGCGGCGACGTGATTAATGTGAACAGAACTCGAAACTCTAAACGACCTAGACACTAAGACCAGCAACTCGACACGACGATGCAACCGATAATTCAACTATGCAAGCAATGAAAAGAAAATTGCAAAGGCTCAGACTGGCTTGGACAAAGGATGAATAGATCTAACTTTTTTGTGGCTTTTTCTTGGACAATAGGTAAGGAAATAAATCTAATCTAGAAAAAAAACTGGAAATTCTCACCGACCAACCTGAAAACTGATACCACTTGATATAGGCAAAGGTGTCCCGATGTTTTGATGAGATGGTGGCTATCGTTTTCTGTGGGAGTCGACCTTGACGATCCGACGACGAACGTGCAAGACGTCGCGCCTTAGCAATCGCTAAACCAACTTCCGAGGGTTATTGACCACGCCGGAGCACGATCAACCTGACCACGAGGGTCTGTTTCCTGCAAGCAAACGAAGAACAAGCAAGAAACTGAGATTGCAATCTGGATATTGCGAATATAAGAGGAAAGCTTTATTGATCAATGTGGGGTTCTGTGACGTCTTGGTCTGGTCGTTGGACATATCCATATACAACATGTACACCTTGTCTCTTTTGTTAGCCACATTTCAGATTAAGCAATCCTGACAAATGTTCCACGAAGGCTCTGATACCACTTGATAGAGGCTAGGGGCTCGATCTTTCGATGAGATGATAACTATCAATTTGGTGGAGACGACTTTGACGATCCGACTACAAACGTGCACGACGTTGCGCCTTAGCAGTCGCTAAACCAATCTCCTGAGGTTACTAACGATGCTGGAAGCACGGTCAGCCTGACCACGAAGGTCTATTCCTGCAAGCAATCGAAGAACGAGCAAGAATATGATAAAGCAATCTGAATATTGCAAATATATATGAAGTATTGATAATGGTGGGGATCCGGAAGCGGTCTTGGTCTGGTCGTTGGACACAAACGAAGTACACGAAGTTGCAATGGCTAACTTTTAACTAAACAAATCCCAAAGTCTAAACGACGCCCTAAGGGCTGTATATATGGAGGAAGAGGGGGGAATTTCATGGCCCTTGAGGGTGGGGTCCGAAACCAACCCTAACTCTTGTTTCCCCACACATACGGACTCTAAAAATAGCCTATACTTAAGTATTTCGAAATTACATGGGCCTGGCCCATTAATAAGGTGACGCAGCACCTAGAATAGCCTATGGACGAAAATTATGAAGTGGCATCTCGTATATTTCGTCCAAGGCTTCATGCACTCCTTATGGCGGCTTCAAAGTCCTGAAATCATCACTTGTAACTCCATTCTTGATCCCCTTGCGCATGCCATCAACTCCATGCGTGTTCTTGCTCCAATGTTCATCCTTCTCCAAGCTAGGCCCTTCATTTGTAAGCAAAACAAATGTATCCAATTTAGGCAGCATCATAATCTCATGAACATTAGAATCATTACCAAGAAACGAAAGTACCTGGTAATTTAATTGGCGTGCACGAGCTCTAGTAATTGGTCCAGTATATGTAACAGTAGGGGCTGTGGGTGTAACAATGGTATTGATGTCCTCATCACCAAGTCTCTCACGTTCTGAATTCAGATTCGGACTGCACAGACATACCCGACTCAAAACGCCAATAAACCGTAAAACGCACGTTCCCCTGGCAATCAACGCCTCTATCTTATTCGTCTGAATCTCTCTATTTAATCCACCCATAAAACGTGCAAGCATAGCTTCATTCTCCTCAACAATACCACATCTAATCATGCCAGTTTGTAATTCCTGATAATATTCTTCTACAGAATTTTTTCCCTGTCTTAAGCGCTGCAATTTTTGAAGTAATTCACGTTGATAATATGGTGGAACCCAATGAGTACGCATAGCAGTTTTCAAAGCAGCCCAAGTAGCCGGAATAGGATATAATCTACAATGCTCAGACCACCAAACACATGCAAAACTAGTGAACGCACAAACAGCAGCAGGAACACGTCTCTCCTCGGGATATTGTAAACATGTAAATCGTTGTTCAGTTTCTAACTCCCAAGTAAGATATATATCAGGAACATATCTACCCTCAAATGGTGGAATATTCAATTTTAGTTTAGGGAGATGGTCATGATCGCGTACCTGAGGGTGAGCCCTACCATTGCCATTATTTGCATGTGGACGACCTGGTGGTTGCTGTGCTGGTGGTGGCACGTAGTTCTGATTTTGATCAACCTCATCCTCGTAATTGCCGGCAAAATCATCCTCCTCCGCATCAGCAGCAGGAGCCACAGAAGTAGCAACAGCAGCACCAACAGTTTGGCCAGGTGCAAGAGGGAGACGGCTCGCTCGGCGGAGGGCTGTTTCACGATGTGTAGGTAGTCGTTGTTGTTGTTGTTATAGAGGTGCGTTAGGTGCAGCCGGTGGTGGTGGTGGAAGACGCGCGAGCAATTCATTAAACCTGTTATCGAGCTTTGTTTCGAACGTCTTCTCCATGTCATCTATCTTCTCCATGGCCTCTTCAAATCTGTTTAGCACATCTTGCACCTGTCCATTCATCATTTGCTGAAATTTATCATGCAACTCCTGATTCGTCATGTTCTCCCAGTCAGTCTCGTCAGCTTGTGATCCTGCCATGGTTAGCAACAATAGAAACACACAAGAATATGATCCTACAGAATACTAACAAGAGGTGGTGGTGATGTCACAAATCCGTCAAGCCAATCTCAAAATCTTACCAGTTCTTACCCAGCAGCAGGCGGTGATCGGCAACCGTGGTAGTCAAAACTCTCAAAAGCTTGGATGGAGCGATTGCCAGGGAGAGTCAAACGCACGATGTAGATGTATGTGGAGCTGGGAAGGCTTATAGTATGGTAGCAAAAAGGGTCAGCAATAATCAATTCAGAGATGCAAAGTTGAATAAACGCTCAACGACGGTACTGTGCTGGTCCTAGGCTAGACCGTGCTAGAGACGCGAGCCTAGAACACTAACAAAATCACGGCGCTGCACGTAAATAAGGGAAAAGCACACTCTGGAACTTTTTTTTTCGCTCTTTTTTTTGCGCACTTTTTTTTGCGCTCCTCTTTTTTTTTGCGAAAAATCACTATAATGGCGAGTGTCTCAAAACTCTTCCCTCGTCAAACTGGTAGGATGGCACGAAATTTTTTTTTTCACTTTTTTTTCGGAAATCAGGGCAGCGACAACGAAAAAAGTGCGACAAAAAATCACTATGATGGCACGTGGCTCAAAAGACTCAGAAAAGCCTAAAAATAGGATAGGGAAAAAAAAATTTGCCTGTGAAAATTTTGGCCTAAAAACTGCCCGGGGGTCTCCAGACTCTTTTTTTTCCGAGACCTACGCAGGCAAGGAAACACGAAACGGAATTTAGATTGGTCTCAAGAACAAACCTAATATGAGAAGAACTCGGATTGGTGGTGGATATATGGTTGTGGTATATGGCAGCGGTGGTGGTATATGGTAGCGGTGGTGGTATATGGATACAGATTGGTGGTGGTATATGGATATGGATTCAGAGCGGTGGCGGATAAGCAAAAGTGGTAGATGGGCGATGGTGCGGCGGCGGCGTGACAACTTATGTCCAGAACTCAAAACTCTAAAAGACTAGACTCTAAGACCAGCAACTTGACACGACGATGCAACCGCAAATTCAACAAAGCAAAAACCCTAAAAAGATTATGCAAAGGCTCAGATTGGTTCGGATATGAGGAACTAACCCTAATATTTTTTTGTGGCTTTTTCGTGGACTGTAGGTATGAAGAACAGACTCGATCTAATCTACGAAAAACTGTAAAATCTCACCAAGCAACCTGGAAATCTGATACCACTTGATATAGGCAAAGGTGTCCCGATGTTTCGATGAGATGGTGGCTATCGTTTTCTGTGGGAGTCGACCTTGACGATCCGACTACGAACGTGCAAGACGTCGCGCCTTAGCAATCGCTAAACCAACTTCCA
The DNA here is from genome assembly GCA_034509565.1 of Triticum monococcum. NCBI lineage: Eukaryota > Viridiplantae > Streptophyta > Magnoliopsida > Poales > Poaceae > Triticum > Triticum monococcum. Next base: position 247,509,459 of record CM067841.1, on the reverse strand, counting down.
AGGGTTATTGACCACGCCGGAGCATGATCAACCTGACCACGAGGGTCTGTTTCCTGCAAGCAAACGAAGAACAAGCAAGAAACTGAGATTGCAATCTGGATATTGCGAATATAAGAGGAAAGCTTTATTGATCAATGTGGGGTTCTGTGACGTCTTCGTCTGGTCATTGGACACAAACGAAGTACGAGAAGTTGCAGCTATGGCGAACTTTTAATCTAAACAAAACCCAAAGTCTAAACGACGCCCTAAGGGCTGTATATATGGAGGAAGAGGGGGGAATTTCGTGGCCCTTGAGGGTGGGGGTCTGAAACCACCCAATTCGGAGTCCGTATGAAAAAGTTGTTGGCGTTTTGAGTCAGGTATGTCTGTGCAGTCCGAATCTGAATCCAGAACGTGAGAGACTTGGACTCTATCTTCTCTTGGCCCAAAAGTGACGTGAGAGGACTTTTTGAACACAACCTAAACTTCTCCTTTTCCCTTATCTTCATATGTGGATTGTACAAATGTCCCATACACCTGTAATTTGACAAAACACAAAAGTGTGTGAAGTATTTTTGTTCTGGATAACATAAATAGATTATTGAATAGTTTGCATTAGAAATCACCTGACAAATATGCATGCATGCAATATTTTTGGTCGTATCCAAGGTAGTCATGTCCTCATCACCCAAGATCCGCCAGTTTTGACACCGACACATGGGTTCAAGACCTAGAAATAGAATACCTACCAACTAAATCACATCACGAGATGCTTTCAAGAATGGTGGCCAAAATCATCACACTGAGAACACCACACAAGGTTGTGTTATTGGGTCGCTATCTATGATATCCTAGTTTCCTGATAGCTTCGACAAATATGTCGAGGCGACAGAGTACCTCAACTCGGTGATTAGTGTGGTTATTCTAGCCCAAAAGGACATCGAGAACAGGGGGAGAGGTTGCAAATGCATCAGACTATTTAGTAACCTTCGATACCTCGAACAGCATAACAGCTGTACGGGCATGAAAATTGAGATAAGCTGCATGACAACTCAATGGCATAGCAACGAGTTCTTATGGAAACACTGATCCGGGAACTCAACAACTTTCCTATAAGTCTCCAGCATAGTAACTCGTCATCCTGAGAGATAGATAAGAAAGCCTAGTTTCTTAACCCCGTAGAAAAGATGAGGGTGACTCGGAATCAGAATGATATAGGGATAAGGAGTAAAAGAGCCTCACATTCCCTTTCACAATCAATTCCCTTTATATAACTAAAGTATTTCTATACTCGACTTCGACCAGTGTGGCTTGGTAATCCTACAGGCAGTCAGGCTCTGATACCAAAGTTGTCGGGACTCTGATCCTAAGTTACACTGGTCTAGCAAGTAACACATCATATCACTTTGCGGCCTCACGCATGATATTCCCATGGCTGCAGCCTTACCTTGGTCGGGCACGTTTGCGCCTTTTGGCTCACGTATATGATAGTGTCGCTAGCATCCATATGATAGAGAACCCGGGCCGACATGACTAGTCGTAAACCCAAGGTGGCACAAACTTACAGGGACATGCATACATGACCCAACAATGCATGTGTCGGTCAACAGTGAATGTAACCGGGCTGTAGCAAGCCATCAGGACTCCGGTAAACACCGCGTGGCATTTCCCCGTAGGGACAGACATAGGAGGAAAGAAGGACACATGACTGTCAATCCATGTGTTCCGGTGGAAGCACTAGGAGACATTTCCTCGTAAGGAAGGCTACCAAGAATAAACAATTAGCTGTCGGATCCCACACATACCAAAGCATTTTAAAAATATACACACAATATGCTCGATATGTGCAGATACAACATGGCATCACAACATAACTCTATGACTCAAAGTATTTAATTAAAAGGCTCTAAGGAGACACACATAACATGATATTACAAACATGGGTCTCATAACCCAACATACAAAGTCATACAAGCAACAAGCACATGCGGAAGCTAATCTTGTCTAAGTACAGACAACGGAAAGGTAAGAGAACTAGGAATCCTGTCTATTACAAGACTCTCCATAGGAACCAGACCTCTGTCTGGGATTCCCAAGCTAATCGTCGAAGCCCATGAAGAACTATTAGTGAGACTGATGTTGGGGAACGCAGTAATTTCAAAAAATTTCCTACGCACACGCAAGATCATGGTGATGCACAGCAACGAGAGGGGAGAGTGTTGTCTACGTACCAACGCAGACCGACTACGGAAGCGATCACACAACGTAGAGGAAGTAGTCGTACGTCTTCTTCCCGATCCGACCGATCCAAGCACCGTTACTCCGGCACCTCCGAGTTCTTAGCACACGTTCAGCTCGATGACGTTCCTCGGGCTCCGATCCAGCAAAGCGTCGAGGAAGAGTTCCGTCAGCACGACGGCGTGGTGACGATCTTGATGTACTACCGACGCAGGGCTTCGCCTAAGCACTGTAACGGTATGATCGAGGTGGAATTTGGTGGCAGGGGGCACCGCACACGGCTAAGGAACGATCTCAAGGATCAAGTTGTGTGTCTTGGGGTGCCCCCTGCCCCCGTATATAAAGGTTGGAGGGAGGGGGGCTGGCCGGCCAAAGATGAGGAGGCGCAGGAGGAGTCCTACTCCTACCGGGAGTAGGACTCCCCCCTCCAATCCTAGTCCAACTAGGAAACCTTCAAAGGGGAGAGAGAGAGAGGTGGCCGGCCCCTCTCCTAGTCCTAATAGGACTAGGGAGAGGGGGGAGGCGCAGCCCTATGTGGGCTGCCCTCTCACCTTTCCACTAAGGCCCATGTTGGCCCATTTGGCTCCCGGGGGGTTCTGGTAACCCTCCCGGTAATCCGGTAAAATCCCGATTTCACCCGGAACACTTCCGATGTCCAAACATAGGCTTCCAATATATCAATCTTTACGTCTCGACCATTTCGAGACTCCTCGTCATGTCCGTGATCTCATCCGGGACTCCGAACAACCTTCGGTACATCAAAATGCATAAACTCATAATAACTGTCATCGTAACGTTAAGCGTGCGGACCCTACGGTTCGAGAACAATGTAGACATGACCGAGACACGTCTCCGGTCAATAACCAATAGCGGGACCTGGATGCCCATATTGGCTCCTACATATTCTACGAAGATCTTTATCGGTCAGACCGCATAACAACATACGTTGTTCCCTTTGTCATCGGTATGTTACTTGCCCGAGATTCGATCGTCGGTATCCAATACCTAGTTCAATCTCGTTACTGGCAAGTCTCTTTACTCGTTCCGTAATACATCATCTCATAACTAACATCTTAGTTATTATGCTTGCAAGGCTTATGTGATGTATATTACCGAGAGGGCCCAGAGATACCTCTCCGACAATCGGAGTGACAAACCCTAATCTCGAAATACGCCAACCCAACATCTACCATTGGAGACACCTGTAGTACTCCTTTATAATCACCCAGTTACGTTGTGATGTTTGGTAGTACCCAAAGTGTTCCTCCGGTAAACGGGAGTTGCATAATCTCATAGTTATAGGAACATGTATAAGTCATGAAGAAAGCAATAGCAACATACTAAACGATCGGGTGCTAAGCTAATGGAATGGGTCATGTCAATCAGATCATTCAACTAATGATGTGACCTCGTTAATCAAATAACAACTCTTTGTTCATGGTTAGGAAACATAACCATCTTTGATTAACGAGCTAGTCAAGTAGAGGCATACTAGTGACACTCTGTTGGTCTATGTATTCACACATGTATTATGTTTCCGGTTAATACAATTCTAGCATGAATAATAAACATTTATCATGATATAAGGAAATAAATAATAACTTTATTATTGCCTCTAGGGCATATTTCCTTCAGTCTCCCACTTGCACTAGAGTCAATAATCTAGTTCACATCGCCATGTGATTTAACAGCAATAGTTCACATCACCATGTGACTAACACCCATAGTTCACATCGTCATGTGACCAACACTCAAAGGGTTTACTAGAGTCAGTAATCTAGTTCACATATCTATGTGATTAACACCCAAAGAGTACTAAGGTGTGATCATGTTTTGCTTGTGAGATAATTTTAGTCAACGGCTCTGTCACATTCAGATCCGTAAGTATTTTGCAAAATTCTTTGTCTATAATGCTCTGCACGGAGCTACTCTAGCTAATTGCTCCCACTTTCAATATGTATCCAGATTGAGACTTTTAGATTCATCTGGATCAGTGTCAAAAACTTGCATCGACGTAACCCTTTACGACGAACCTTTTTGTCACGTCCATAATCGAGAAACATATCCTTATTTCACTAAGGATAATTCTGACCGCTGTCCAGTGATCTACTCCTAGATCACTATTGTACTCCCTTGCCAAATCAGTGCAGGGTATACAATAGATCTGGTATACAGCATGACATACTTTATAGAACCTATGGCCAAGGCATAGGGAATGACTTTCATTCTCTTTCTATCTTCTGCCGTGGTCGGGCTTTGAGTCTTACTCAACTTCACACCTTGTAATACAGGCAAGAACTCTTTCTTTGACTGCTCCATTTTGAACTACTTCAAAATCTTGTCAAGGTTTGTATTCATTGAAAAAAACTTATCAAGCGTCTTGATCTATCTCTATAGATCTTGAAGCTCAATATGTAAGCAGCTTCACCGAAGTCTTTCTTTGAAAAATTCCTTTCAAACACTCCTTTATGCTTACAGAATAATTCTACATTATTTTCGATCAACAATATGTCATTCACATATACTTATCAGAAATGTTGTAGTGCTCCCACTCACTTTCTTGTAAATACAGGCTTCACCGCAAGTCTGTATAAAACTATATGCTTTGATCAACTCATCAAAGCGTATATTCCAACTCCAAGATGCTTGCACCAGTCCACAGATGGATCGCTGGAGTTTGCACATTTTGTTAGCACCTTTCGGATTGACAAAACCTTCTGTTGCATCATATACAACTCTTCTTTAATAAATCCATTAAGGAATGCAGTTTTGTTTATCCTTTTGCCAGATTTCATAAAATGCGGCAATTGCTAACATGATTCGGACAGACTCGAGCATAGATACGAGTGAGAAGCTCTCATCGTAGTCAACACCTTGAACTTGTCGAAAACCTTTTGCGACAATTCTAGCTTTGTAGATAGTAATCCTACTATCAACGTCCGTCTTCCTCTTGAAGATCCATTTATTCTCAATTGCTTGCTGATCATCAGGCAAGTCAACCAAAGTCCATACTTTGTTCTCATACATGGATCATATCTCAGATTTCATGGCTTCAAGCCACTTTGCGGAATCTGGGCTCACCATCGCTTCTTCATAGTTCGTAGGTTCATCATGATCTAGTAGCATGACTTCCAGAAAAGGATTGCCGTACCACTCTGGCGCGGATCTTACTCTGGTTGATCTACGAGGTTCAGTAGTATCTTGTTCTGAAGTTTCATGATCATCATCATTAGCTTCCTCACTAACTGGTGTAGGTGTCACAGAAACAGTTTTCTGTGATGTGCTACTTTCCAACAAGGGAGCAGGTACAGTTACCTCGTCAAGTTCTACTTTCCTCCTACTCACTTCTTTCGAGAGAAACTCCTTCTCCAGAAAGTTTTCGAATTTTAGCAACAAAAGTCTTGCCTTCGGATCTGTGATAGAAGGTGTATCCAATAGTTTCCTTTGGATATCCTATGAAGACGCACTTCTCCGATTTGAGTTTGAGCTTATCAGGATGAAACCTTTTCATATAAGCATCGCAACCCCAAACTTTAAGAAACGACAGCTTAGGTTTCTTGCCAAACCATAGTTCACACGGTGTCGTCTCAACGGATTTATATGGTGCCCTATTTAACGTGAATGCAGCTGTCTCTAATGCATGACCCCAAAAACGATAGTGGTAAATCGGTAAGAAACATCATATATTGCACTATATCCAATAAAGTACGATTATGACGTTCGGACACACCATTATGCTGTGGTGTTCCAGGTGGCTTGAGTAGTGAAACTATTTCACATTGTTTTTAACTGAAGACCAAACTCGTAACTCAAATACTCTTCTCTATGATCAGATCATAGAAACTTTATTTTCTTGTTACGATGATTTTTCACTTCACTCTGAAATTCTTTGAACTTTTCAAATGTTTCAAACTTATGTTTCATCAAGTAGATATACTCATATCTGCTCAAATCATCTGTGAAGATTAGAAAATAATGATACCTGTCGCGAGCCTCAATATTCATCGGACCACATACATCAGTATGTATGATTTCCAACAAATCTTTTGCTTGCTCCATTGTTCCGGAGAACGGCGTTTTAGTCATCTTGCCCAAAAGGCATGGTTTACAAGCATCAAGTGATTCATAATCAAGTGATTCCGAAAGCCCATCAGTATGGAGTTTCTTCATGCGCTTTACACCAATATGACCTAAACGGTAGTGCCACAAATAAGTTGCACTATCATTATTAACTTTGCATCTTTTGGTTTCAATATTATGAATATGTGCATTATTAAGATCGAGATCCAATGAACTGTTTTCATTGGGTGTTTAACCATATTAGGTTTTATTCATGTAAACAGAACAACAATTTATTCTCTTACTTAAATGAATAACCATATTACAATAAACATGATCAAATCATATTCATGTTCAACGCAAACACCAAATAACACTTATTTAGGTTCAACACTAATCCCGAAATTATAGGGAGTGTGCGATGATGATCATATCAATCTTGGAACCACTTCCAGCACACATCGTCACTTCACCCTTAACTAGTCTCTGTTTATTCTGCAACTCCCGTTTCGAGTTACTAATCTTAGAAACTGAACTAATATCAAATACTGAGGGTTTGCTATAAACACTAGTAAAGTACACATCAATAACATGTATATCAAATATACTTATGTTCACTTTGCCATCCTTCTTATCCGCCAATCACTTGGGGTAGTTCCGCTTCCAGTGACCAGTCCCTTTGCAGTAGAAGCACTTAGTCTCAGGCTTAGGATCAGACTTGGGCTTCTTCACTTGAGCAGCAACTTGCTTGCCGTTCTTCTTGAAGTTCCCCTTCTTCCCTTTGCCCTTTTCTTGAAACTAGTGGTCTTGTCAACCATCAACACTTGATGTTTTTCTTGATTTCTACTTTCGTTGATTTCAGCATCACGAAGAGCTTGGGAGTTGTTTCTGTTATCCCTTGCATATTATAGTTCATCACGAAGTTCTACTAACTTGGTGATGGTGGCTAGAGAATTCTGTCAATCACTATCTTATCTGGAAGATTAACTCCCACTTGATTCAAGCGATTGTAGTACCCAGACAATCTGAGCACATGCTCACTAGTTGAGCGATTCTCCTCCATTTTTTAGCTATAGAACTTGTTGGAGACTTCATATCTCTCAACTCGGGTATTTGCTTGAAATATTAACTTCAACTCCTGGAATCATCTCATATGGTCCATGACGTTCAAAACGTCTTTGAAGTCCTGATTCTAAGCCATTAAGCATGGTGCACTAAACTATCAAGTAGTCATCATATTGGGCTAGCCAAACGTTCATAACGTCTGCATCTGCTCCTGCAATAGGTCTGTCACCTAGCGGTGCATCAAGGACATAATTCTTCTGTGCAGCAATGAGGATAAACCTCAGATCACGGATCCAATCCGCATCATTGCCACTAACATCTTTCAACACAATTTTCTCTAGGAACATATCAAAAATAAACACAGGGAAGCAACAACGCGAGCTATTGATCTACGACATAATTTGCAAAATACTACCAGGACTAAGTTCATGATAATTTTAAGTTCAATTAATCATATTACTTAAGAACTCCCACTTAGATAGACATCCCTCTAATCCTCTAAGTGATCACGTGATCCAAATCAACTAAACCATAACCGATCATCACGTGAGATGGAGTAGTTTTCAATGGCGAACATCATTATGTTGATCATATCTACTATATGATTCACGCTCGACCTTTCGGTCTCCGTGTTCCGAGGCCATATCTGTATATGCTTGGCTCGTCAAGTATAACCTGAGTATTCCGCGTGTGCAACTGTTTTGCACCCGTTGTATTTGAACGTAGAGCCTATCACACCCGATCACCACGTGGTGTCTCAGCACGAAGAACTTTTGCAACGGTGCATACTCAGGGAGAACACTTCTTGATAATTTGGTGAGAGATCATCTTATAATGCTACCGTCAATCAAAGCAAGATAAGATGCATAAAAGGATAAACATCACATGCAATCAATATAAGTGATATGATATGGCCATCATCATCTTGTGCTTTGTGATCTCCATCTCCGAAGCACCGTCATGATCACCATCGTCACCGGTGCGACACCTTGATCTCCATCGTAGCGTCGTTGTCGTCTCGCCAATCTTATACTTCCACGACTATCACTACCGCTTAGCAATAAAGTAAAGCATTACATCGCGATTGCATTGCATACAATAAAGCGACAACCATATGGCTCCTGCCAGTTGCCGATAACTCGGTTACAAAACATGATCATCTCATACAATAAAATCAGCATCATGCCTTGACCATATCACATCACAACATGCCCTGCAAAAACAAGTTAGACGTCCTCTACTTTGTTGTTGCAAGTTTTACGTGGCTGCTACGGGCTTAAGTAAGAACTCATCTTCACCTACGCATCAAAACCACAACGATAGTTCGTCAAATAGACTCCGTTTTAACCTTCTCAAGGACCGGGCGTAGTCACACTTGGTTCAACTAAAGTTGGAGAGACAGTCTTCCGCAAGCCATCTATGTGCAAAGCACGTCGAGGGAACCGGTCTCGCGTAAGAGTACGCGTAAGGTTGGTCCGGATCGTCTCAACCAACAATACCGCCGAACCAAAGTATGACATGCTGGTAGGCAGTATGACTTGTATCGCCCACAACTCACTTGTGTTCTACTCGTGCATATAACATCAAACCATAAAACCTAGGCTATGATACCACTGTTGGGGAACGCAGTAATTTCAAAAAATTTCCTACGCACACGCAAGATCATGGTGATGCACAGCAACGAGAGGGGAGAGTGTTGTCTACGTACCAACGCAGACCGACTGCGGAAGCGATCACACAACGTAGAGGAAGTAGTCGTACGTCTTCTTCCCGATCCGACCGATCCAAGCACCGTTACTCCGGCACCTCCGAGTTCTTAGCACACGTTCAGCTCGATGACGTTCCTCGGGCTCCGATCCAGCAAAGCGTCGAGGAAGAGTTCCGTCAGCACGACGGCGTGGTGACGATCTTGATGTACTACCGACGCAGGGCTTCGCCTAAGCACTGTAACGGTATGATCGAGGTGGAATTTGGTGGCAGGGGGCACCGCACACGGCTAAGGAACGATCTCAAGGATCAAGTTGTGTGTCTTGGGGTGCCCCCTGCCCCCGTATATAAAGGTTGGAGGGAGGGGGGCTGGCCGGCCAAAGATGAGGAGGCGCAGGAGGAGTCCTACTCCTACCGGGAGTAGGACTCCCCCCTCCAATCCTAGTCCAACTAGGAAACCTTCAAAGGGGAGAGAGAGAGAGGTGGCCGGCCCCTCTCCTAGTCCTAATAGGACTAGGGAGAGGGGGGGAGGCGCAGCCCTATGTGGGCTGCCCTCTCACCTTTCCACTAAGGCCCATGTTGGCCCATTTGGCTCCCGGGGGGTTCTGGTAACCCTCCCGGTAATCCGGTAAAATCCCGATTTCACCCGGAACACTTCCGATGTCCAAACATAGGCTTCCAATATATCAATCTTTACGTCTCGACCATTTCGAGACTCCTCGTCATGTCCGTGATCTCATCCGGGACTCCGAACAACCTTCGGTACATCAAAATGCATAAACTCATAATAACTGTCATCGTAACGTTAAGCGTGCGGACCCTACGGTTCGAGAACAATGTAGACATGACCGAGACACGTCTCCGGTCAATAACCAATAGCGGGACCTGGATGCCCATATTGGCTCCTACATATTCTACGAAGATCTTTATCGGTCAGACCGCATAACAACATACGTTGTTCCCTTTGTCATCGGTATGTTACTTGCCCGAGATTCGATCGTCGGTATCCAATACCTAGTTCAATCTCGTTACTGGCAAGTCTCTTTACTCGTTCCGTAATACATCATCTCATAACTAACATCTTAGTTATTATGCTTGCAAGGCTTATGTGATGTATATTACCGAGAGGGCCCAGAGATACCTCTCCGACAATCGGAGTGACAAACCCTAATCTCGAAATACGCCAACCCAACATCTACCATTGGAGACACCTGTAGTACTCCTTTATAATCACCCAGTTACGTTGTGACGTTTGGTAGTACCCAAAGTGTTCCTCCGGTAAACGGGAGTTGCATAATCTCATAGTTATAGGAACATGTATAAGTCATGAAGAAAGCAATAGCAACATACTAAACGATCGGGTGCTAAGCTAATGGAATGGGTCATGTCAATCAGATCATTCAACTAATGATGTGACCTCGTTAATCAAATAACAACTCTTTGTTCATGGTTAGGAAACATAACCATCTTTGATTAACGAGCTAGTCAAGTAGAGGCATACTAGTGACACTCTGTTGGTCTATGTATTCACACATGTATTATGTTTCCGGTTAATACAATTCTAGCATGAATAATAAACATTTATCATGATATAAGGAAATAAATAATAACTTTATTATTGCCTCTAGGGCATATTTCCTTCAACTGAAACTCTGCAAAAAACATAAATTAAGCAAACATGAGTACAAATGTACTCAGCAAGACTTACATCAAAACTATCTACATATGCATCAGTATCAACAAAAGGTGGTGGAGTTTAACTGCAGCAAGCCAGTTTTGACTCAGTGGCTATCCTATACTATGACTACCAGTATTTTCTTTGGGGTGAGAAAGCGCACACAAGTCCACATATTCACCATAACAATACACCACTATGGATCTGCTCATGTCTCCCTACGAGAAGGCCATCCATAGCACTCACACTTATCTTGCACATTTTAGAATATCCACTTCCAGTTATCTATGAACAATGTAAGCTTTCCAAGTAGTCCATATCCGAGGACGCGGCTATCCAAATAGATCATTAACCCTGCAGGGGTGTACTCCTTCACGCATGCCCTCACCACTTATCGCCATGTATACGTCATGTATCTCGGCAACCTTCAAACGGAAGCCTGGCAAGGGTGTCGGTCATGACCTGACTAACCACACAAGACTCTAGTCCAGGTTTATCGCCTATTTGAGGTTGTATCCACAATGGAAGTCCGGCCGAAGTTCTATCACGGCCCCAAACGATGAGAGTAGGGTTCCCAAGAGCACCATCTGGGTGTCATCCTGGTACACCGTGCCTCGGTGTCTCTACCACATCATGGCCCACCCCTAGGGTTAGCGCTATGCACGACCTCTAACACACATCCTACAAACACCTGAAACTAGTTGCAACTCCTGGGCAGAGATCAAGACGATTAATAAGTCGAGAGGTTCAACTAAGTATCCCAATGCGTGGTAGTAATTGTCTTGGATAACAAATACAGAACTCAGTTCCTGAGGATGGTCCCAATGAGACAACCCACCATGTACTCCTACATGGCCTCTCACCGCTACCTTTACCAAAATGTGTTCACACATTTAGCTCTCAACAATAGGACATGTTCACCACAATTCCAATCCATCCCAGATGAATCAGACCTGACACAACTCTAAGCATAGCAGGCATAACAAGCAAGCATGAATGAGTAGGCACATCATGGCTCAAGCAATTCCTACTCATGCTAGTGGGTTTCATCTATTTTACTGTGGCGAAGACAGGTCATGCAAAGGAATGGGTTCAACTACTGCAACATGTAACAATTGAATCGTTGTTGTCCTGATGTAATAAAAGAGATCAGGAGCGAGAGAGTGGGATTGTATCAAAATGCTCAAAGGAGGTTTTGCTTGCATGGCACTTCTGAAGATAGTATAGTTATTCATCGGTGTCAAAGATCATTGCATCGCAACAGTCTGCTACCGAGAGGGGACAACACCGACAAACAGAGAAGGAACACAATAAATGCAATGCAACAATATGATGCATGATCATGACATGGCAATATGTTGTGATTTGGGATAGTGCAACTAACAATAATTTAAATGAAGTTGTTTTGAACGCAAGGTTCAAATTCAGACTCCATATAAGACATTTCAAATGTCATTTATTCAAATTGTCATATATAATAGCTCTAAGTTGTTCATGTTGGGGAATGCAGTATTTCAAAAAAATTCCTACGATCACGCAATATCTATCTAGGAGATGCATAGCAATGAGAGGGGAGAGTGTGTCTACGTACCCTCATAGACCGAAAGCGGAAGCGTGATACGTCTCCGTCGTATCTATAATTTTTTATTATTCCATGCCAATATTCTACAGCTCTATATACTTTTGGCAACTTTTTATGCTATTTTTGGGACTAACATATTGATCCAGTGCCCAGTGCCAGTTCCCGTTTGTTGCATGTTTTTTGTTTCACAAAAAGTCCATATAAAACAGAGTCCAAATGGGATAAAAACAGACGGAGATTTTTTTTGGAATATATGTGATATTTTTGGGAAGAAGAATCAACACGAGACGATGCCTGAGGGGGCCACGAGGCAGGGGGCGCGCCCTGGGCCCTTGTGGCCACCTCCTAAGGCGGTTGGTGCCCTTCTTTCGCCACAAGAAAGCTAATATCCGGATAAAAATCGTATCCAAAATTCAGCCCAATCGAAGTTACAGATCTCCGGGAATTTAAGAAACGGTGAAAGGGCAGAATCTGGAACGCAGAAATAGAGAGAGACAAAGAGACAGATCCAATCTCGGAGGGGCTCTCGCCCCTCCCATGCCATGGAGGCCATGGACCAGAGGGGAAACCCTTCTCCCACCTAGGGAGAAGGTCAAGGAAGAAGAAGAAGAAGGGGGGGGGGCTCTCTACCCCTCTCTCCCGGTGGCGCCGGAACACCGCCGGGGCCATCATCATCACCGCAATCTACACCTACAACTTCACCGCCATCATCACCAACTCTTCCCCCCTCTATGCAGCGGTGTAACCCCTCTTTTACCCGCTGTAATCTCTACTTAAACATGGTGCTCAACGCTATATATTGTTTCCCAATGATGTATGGCTATCCTATGATATTTGAGTAGATCTGTTTTGTCCTATGGATTAATTGATGATCGTGATTGGTTTGAGTTGCATGTTTTATTATGGGAAAATTTTGTTTTTGCCACGCTAGATTTTGCCAATTTTCCTTATGCCACTCTAGATTTTGACATTTCACTTTTGCCACTCTTAGTTTTTGATAATTATCACAATTGCCATTCCTGTGGCAAAAGCAAAATTTTCAAAGTGGCAATTGTGATAATTGTCAAAAGCTAAGAGTGGCAGAAACAAAATAAAATTATTTTGATTTTGCCACTGAATGGCAATTGTGATAATTGTCAAAAACTATGAGTGGCAAAAGTGAAATGTCAAAATCTAGAGTGGCATAAGGAAAATTGGAAAAATCTAGAGTGGCAAAAACAAAATTTTCCCTTTTATTATTGGTATTGTCCTATGGTGCTCTCCGTGTCACGCAAGTGTGAGGGATCCCCGCTGTAGGGTTTGCAATATTTTCATGATTTGCTTATGGTGGGTGGCGTGAGTGATAGAAACACAGACCCGAGTAAGTAGGTTGTTTGGGTATGGGAATAAAGAGGACTTGATGCCTTATAATGCTATGGTTGGGTTTTACCTTAATGATCTTTAGTAGTTGTGGATGCTTGCTAGAGTTCCAATCATAAGTGCATATGATCCAAGAAGAGAAAGTATGTTAGCTTATGCCTCTCCCTCAAATAAAACTGCAATAATGATTACCGGTCCAGTTATCGATTGCCTAGGGACAAATAACTTTCTCGTGATAACAAGCTCTCTACTAAAACTAACTTAGTTGTGTCTTCATCTAAACAGCCCCTACTTTTTATTTACACGCTCTTTATTATCTTGCAAACCTATCCAACAACACCTACAAAGTACTTCTAGTTTCATACTTGTTCTAGGTAAAGTGAACGTTAAGCGTGTGTAGAGTTGTATCGATGGTCGATAGAACTTGAGGGAATATTTGTTCTACCTTTAGCTCCTCATTGGGTTTGACACTCTTACTTATCGAAAGAGGCTACAATTGGTCCCCTATACTTGTGGGTTATCAAGACCTTTTTCTGGCGCCGTTGCCGGCGAGCAATAGCGTGGGGTTGATATTCTCGTGTATGCTTATTTGCTTTATCACTAAGTAATTTTTATTTGCAGTTCTAAGTTGTTCTTTATCTTTAGTTATGGATATGGAACACGAAATACCAAAAAAGTTAGGTTTACTTGCTACTCATGGAGATGGCGAACCTCCTAAAACCCTCTGTCGGTGTCAAAACCGGCGGATCTCGGGTAGGGGGTCCCGAACTGTGCGTCTAAGGCGGATGGTAACAGGAGGCAGGGGCCATGATGTTTTACCCAGGTTCAGGCCCTCTTGATGGAGGTAAAACCCTACGTACTGCTTGATTTATTCTTGATAATATGTGTAGTACAAGAGTTAATCTACCACGAGATCAGAGAGGCTAAACCCTAGAAGCTAGCCTATGGTATGATTGTATGTTGTCCTACGGACTAAAACCCTCTGGTTTATATAGACACCAGAGGGGGCTAGGGTTACACAAGGTCGGTTACAAAGGAGGAGATATACATATTCGTATTGCCTAGCTTGCCTTCCACGCCAAGTAGAGTCCCATCCGGACACGGGACGAAGTCTTCAATCTTGTATCTTCATAGTCCAACAGTCTGGCCAAAGGATATAATCTGGCCGGCCGGATACCCCCTAATCTAGGACTCCCTCACCCTTGATGCTCATTATGTGAAAGATATTATGTACTACTTTGGTAATCCTGAAAAACCCCATGCAACTTTATAATGGGAGTAACGTTGGATCAACGTGAATACTTTAGGGATTATCGCTTGACTCAAAAAGGGTAACTATTATGGGATCAAATTTATATGTTGCATTGGTATGCTCGGCAACTATGCTTGAGATATGATTATACTTATTGCTCTAGGATGAAGGCTCCAAACCTTCCCTTTTCATGCGAATTTAATGATAATGAAACCTTAGCTTCTTATGCTAATGATATATATGATTACTATGATGTGGAACGAATAGAAGAATTCGTTGCTTTTATGGGTGCTTATGAAATTGAATCTTTGTTTAAAGAGTGTGAAAATCTTAATGATGCTGTTTACATACCTGGAAATTTTGCTATACTTAGATATTGCTATGAGAATTATGAATTCAACTCCAATATCGATGATTTTATTGAGAGAGTCTCCGCTGTCCAAGAAGAGACTAATATTTTGCAGGAGTCTATGGAAGAAGAAATTGATGAAACTGTGAGCTCATTGGATGAAAAAGATGATGAGGAGAGCGAAGAACAAAAGGAGGAAGAGCGGATTAGCTACCCGTGCCCACCTTCTAACGATAGTAACTCTTCAACTTGTACATTGTTTAATTTCCCTTCGTGCTTACCGAAGGATGATTGCTATGATGATTGTGACGATCTCGTTGATTCTTTTGAAATATCCCTTTTTGATGATGCTTGCTATGCTTGTGACCAAGATGCCAATATGAATTATGCTTATGGAGATGAACTTGCTATAGTTCCTTATGTTAAACATGAAATTGTTGCTATTGCACCCACGCATGATAGTCCTATTATCTTTTTGAATTCTCTCGACTACACTATATCGGAGAACTTTGCCCTTATTAAGGATTATATTGATGGGTTATGTTTTACTACTACACATGATGATTTTGATAGATATAATATGCATGTGCTTGCTGCTCCTACTTGAAATTATTATCAGAGAGGAACTACATCTTCGCCTCTCCATGTTTCCAATATGATAAAATTGCAAGAAACTGTTTATACCATGCATTGGCCTTTACTATGTGTGCATGAATTTTTCTTTTATGACATGCCGATGCATAGGAAGAGAGTTAGACTTCATTGTTACATGATATATGTTGCTTTGTGCTCACTACTAAATGCCAAATCATTGCTAATTCAAATTGGCTTTGATATACCTTGGGATCCGGGTGGATTCATTACTCGAGCACTATATGCCTAGCTTAATGGCTTTAAAGAAAGTGTTGCCAGGGAGACAACCCAGAAGTTTTAGAGAGTCATTTATTTCTGTTGAGTGCTTTTATATAGTTTAAAAACAAAAATAAAATAAAGAGGGGAACCCAAAACTTTTCAAAAAGGAAAGTGAAAGTGAGAGAGGCAAGCATTGTTGAAGTGGGGGAGCTCCTTGAACTTTGTTCATGCTCACGGAAACTTTGTGAATCTTGATTACAGAATTTTTTCAACAAAAATAATTATCCCCTTGTACAATTCCATTGTATTATAAAAATAATGTGCCAAGATTTGCCTTTTGGATGTTTACATTGCTTGTTGGTTTGTGCGGTGCAGAACAGAAACTTTGGCTGTAGTGCGCGATTTTACATTTCTTACTGGAACATCAAACGGTTCTGAAACCTTTTGCACTGTCTTTATATACATTTTTTTTAATTTTTTCATAATTTTTGGAGTACCAGAAGTATGGTGAATGTTCAGATTACTACAAATGGTCATGTTTAAGATAGATTCTGTTTTTGATGCATAGTTTGCTTATTTTGATGAAACCATCAATTTCTGTCAGTGGATTAAGCCATGGAAAAGTTATATTACAAGGAGGAGATATACATATCCGTATTGCCTAGCTTGCCTTCCATGCCAAGTAGAGTCCCATCCGGACACGGGACGAAGTCTTCAATCTTGTATCTTCATAGTCCAACAGTCCGGCCAAAGGATATAATCCGGCCGTCCGAATACCCCCTAATCCAGGACTCCCTCAGTAGCCCCTGAACCAGGCTTCAATGATGATGAGTCCGGCGTGCAGTGTTGTCTTCGGCATTGCAAGGCGGGTTCCTCCCCCGAATACACCACAGAAGAATTTGAATACAAGGATAGTTTCCGACCCTGCAAAATAAGTTCCACATACCACCGTAGAGAGAATAATATTACCACAAATCTAATCTGCTGACACGTTTTCGGCAGCATGACATCATGCCACGGCCCGGTAATTATTTGAACCATTTTTCTTTAGCCAGCCCCGCACATAACGCGAGGCGGTTTCTTGACACGTCTTGTCAAAGCAGAGATCATGTTCCCCGTATTACGGGATTCTCATCAATACGGGCGTGGGTAACCCAACCACGCCATCAATTACGGCGCTTGGGGGATAAGCGAGTTTTACCAGGCTTGTGGGGGCGCACAGTTTAGTCCGCCCTTACAAAGGGATAAGATCTCACCTTTTTCTACCCACGCCTTCTTCCTCCTTGCTCATCCATTCTCGCACACTCGAGCTCCAGCGCCCAAGTCCGCATCCTTCTCCTCAACTCTCTCCAAACATGTCCGGAGCAGGAGGCAAGTGGATGGCCTCCTCCGTCATGGAGGGACACATCAAAAAGCTACGTGGAGCCGGATACTTAGTCGCGGATATCGTGCACCGGCTGCCAGGCGCGGGGCAGATCGTCCCTACCCCGGAACCTCACGAAAGGGTGGGTTTCCTCCCCCATTTCATCCGCGGATTGGGGTTTCCCCTCCATCCATTCGTCCACAGCCTCATGTTCTATTACGGGCTGGACTTTCATGATCTACCCCAAATTTCATCCTCAACATCTCGGCGTTCATCGTCGTGTGCGAGGCTTTCCTCCGCATCCGGCCCCACTTCGTCCTATGGCTGAAGACCTTCAACATCAAGCCGAAGGTAGTAGGCGGCCAACAAGCGGAATGCGGTGGAGCCATGGTGGAAAAAATGCCCAATGTTACATGGCTCGAGGGCTCCTTCATGGAGACCGTAAAAGGGTGGCAATCGGGGTGGTTCTACATCACCGAGCCGCGCGACACCAACTGGGTGGCGGCCCCCGAGCTTCGATCCGGAATCCCCACGCGGCTCACTTCCTGGAAGGAGAAGGGCCTGTCCTGGGGTTCATCGATGGAGCTGGACGGACTCCAGAAGTGTATCCGGAACATGACAAGCAAAAAACTAAGCTTGTCAACATAGTCCAGGTCATGCTCTTTCGCCGGATCCTCCCGTGTCAACAACGGGCTTTCAACTTATGGGAGTTCGACCCGGCCTAGCACCAGACTCTACGCGAGCTCTTCGACACGACACATAAGGACGTATGGAAGGTGTTGTTCGAGGGCGCCGAGGTCCCTCCTTCTCTTACCAAGGACCGCGGGCTAAGCGCGAAGCGCCCTGCGAATCCGGTAAGTTCTGTACATCTGGTAGGGCATTTATTTCCCATAGCTTAACCATGTGCGGGGTCTGAGCTCTCATGCCTTTGACAGGATAGGATGGAGGCATCGGAGCAGATTAACTGTCCGGCCCTACTGCCCGAAGACCCTGCGGACGCTCTCCTGACGGAGATGCGGACTCCGGCTCCTTACAAGGTGCCAGAGAAGACCAAGAAGAAGGCCAAGGGAACCCAAAAGAGTTCTCGGCGTCAGGTGGTATCGGACTCATCGTTCAATAACTCCGAGACGCACTCCTCCCGTGAAGACGAGGAGAAGGAAGATGAAGATTCTCCCCCTCCAGCCGGGGGAGACAAGAAAAGGAAGGCCGCCCCAACCGGGGAGGCCGAAGGGTCCAAGAAGGGAAGGACTCTCCTTCTGGACTATTCCACCACCACCGCCGATGGCAAAGACGAGTGGCTGCTCAGGGCCAAGCCCCTGGCGAAGTCGTAAGTATTCGGATACTAGAGTAACTCATAGCATACTTTTATTGCACTGCTTCTCCAAACATCGAATATGATTATGCAGTCCGCCCCAAGCCCGTATCGACGTATCATCGTCGGACGGTTCCTTGGACTCGTCGGACATGGATAGTGATACACTTCCAACCGCCACCTCTCCTTGCCCTACGGACAATGCCGAGGTACTGTCTCAAGGGGAACCGAGCCGGGGGGAGACAGTCCCGGAGGCACCTCAGGGCGACCTTCCGGACTCCAGGAGCAAAGGGAGCAAGGCTCCCATGGGCTCCAAGTTTGGCCCGCAGCCAGACACCGCACCGAAACCTCCAGTGGTTCCGGACTCGGGCAGGCAGCCCCCTTCCAAGAGGGGCAACCCGTCCGTGCGGGTGACCTCTGTCCATCCAGAGGCACTGGACGAACTGTTGGGAGCGCTTAGCGGCGCTTTGTAGCGACCCGACCTCAGACGGTCAAGTCTCTGTGCTTAAGTGTCATCCCTGGATCGGTATGCTGACACACACAGTACTCAAGGATTTATAACAGAGGTAAATCACATGTATAAAATAATGTAAATACTATTACCTCAATCGAAAATAGCGGAAGTAACAAGGTTGTGGATTCCCATCAACACCAACGGCAAAGTTGAGTGTAGAAATCGTAACCCTAACGTATCACTTACTCGTCGTAAGAAATCCTGCAACATGAGACGTTGCAGCCACAAAGGGTCAGTACATTGAATGTACTGGCAAATTCACACCATAGAGAATGAATAAAGGCTATCACTACATGCGTTTTTGGCTGGTGGAAAAGCTCTATGGTTATAAGGTTTTTGCGAAAAGCCAATTTTTCCCTACTGCAAAAGAATAAATTTTATTTAACTATCATGGTGGTTGTTAAACATTGAGAATGGTTGACAACATTCTCAATCCCAATTAAGTAACATCATTAAAACCCAACAATATTCATTTAAAGTAACGTGATGAGATCAAAAGGATAATCCAAGAACTAGATACTCAAGACGTCCATAACCGGGGACACGGCTAATCATGATTAGGTTATACACTCTGCAGAGGTTTGCGCACTTTTCTCCACAAGACTCGATCTCCTCCGTTGGATTTCTCGCACTACATGGTGTTTAAGAAATGGATGACCGAGACATAGTCTTTCAGAAGCATTTGCACCTTACGATGGGTAGACCGTACCACCTACAACCCCTACATCTGCTAGTCTACCACTGTAAGAGTTCACACGACTTAATCAACTATGCTAGAGCCCATAATAGCTTGTGGCTACACACGGAAGTTTCTAGCATGAATAATCTTATGATCCCTTTGAGTCTGGGTGGCGAACCATAGGAGGATCACACGGTAACCCCGGGATCTCCTAGGACAACACTGGTATATCCCCAGGTGTCCGGGCAAGTCCACTGGTATATCCCCAGGGTGCCCCAACCAATCCACCCAGATGTGTATTAAAGTAGCCACCTTAAGTTAAACCTTAGTTAACAATAATCTCTCACATCTGTCATGAAATACTCTCAAAACCCAATCCACGTCTACGAGCATAGCATGGCAATATAAGCATAACGCAATAGTAACTCCCAAGGGTTTGATAATAAACAGGTAATAGGTTCCTACCTCATCAACTACTTCCCAATACCCACATGTTTTCAAACCTACTCATGCAATGTTTGAGGGTGAAACTAATGCATAAAAACTGGGTATGAAAGGGATATGATCAAAGTGTGAACTTGCTTGTAATATTGATGAAGATGATTCGCACTCAAAACTCTTGATAGATCTACTCGTCACACTCCGGTCAATCTATCGTAAGGAAGCAATAGGAGCCACACATAAGCACTCACTGAAAAGATCAGAAAGATCGAAGAAGACGATTCGGAAAACATCAAAACCAAGCAAATAGCTCTTACAACATAAAACAATTTCTAACAGTACCAAAATTATGCGAATTTGGCCTTATCGGAATGTTTAGGTCAAGAGCTTCGATTTGCAAAAAAATCAACTGAAACGGAGCTATGAAACTCAAGTTATGATCAAACGAAGTTTGAATTCAAATTTGATCTAATTCAAATTTTAAACTTTTCAAAAACATGTTTGAGTTGGATTAATGGATAGAGGAGATCGTAACGAAGACGTGAGCGTTGGTTTCGTTGAATTTGGACAAACGGTGTAAAAGTTATGACCGTTTGAAGAACATGGACTATTCGGTAAAAACTTTAATTACGAAGAGGTCCCTATCCTAAATAAAATAGGAAAAAGAAAAACTTAACCGACGAACGTCCGCTATAGAAACATAAGTGACGAATTCGTCCACTACACAGGCCTAAACAGAAAACGTTCGCTATTTAGAGGATACCGATCGTTTTTTTAAGAAAAACCTAATCTAAAAAACGGAAAAACCGGGTGGTGGTTTTACCGGTGCGTGACGGTTTTGAAGAAAGCCGGCGGGTCAGGCGGACCGGGGCGGCGGATCGGTTTTCGGCAACGGCGGCGGTTTCCGACGATCTCCAGCGAGGCGGCGCGGGGCTCCAGCGGCGGCTCCGGTCGTCGGAGGAGACGACGAGGCGCACGGGGAGAGGCGGCGCGGGGCGACGGGTGTGCTGGGGTGCGTGCGGGTGGAGAGCGAGGCGCGGGGCGAGGGGCGGCTGCGGTGGTGATGCAGCGCGGCGGCGGCGGCGAGATGCGGCGGGAGGGGTGGCGCGGCGTGGCAGAGAGGGAAACGGGGCCCGGGGCTCCGGATTTATAGGGAGGGGAGGAGGTGGCGTGGAGGAGGGGCAAGGGAGGCGACGGCGGTGTCCATGGCGACCACGGCGGCGGCGCTGTCGTGCGGGCGGCGGAGTCCGGCGGGAGCTCGGGGACGGGCGCGGGGCGGCGCGCTGGGCTGGGCCGTGGCCTGGCAGGAGCTGGGCCGACCCAGTTCGGCGGAGGGAAGCTCTTTTTTTAATAAACCTTTTTTTCAGAGAACTAAAATAATAAAAACAAAATAACTAAAAAATATATTTTATAGGCATATAATATATCAAAATTTTCAGAAAAAGATTTCCAACAACATGGACATTTTTCTGGCATTAAATAAAATACACACAAATTCTAATAATTCAAAGAGTGCTATTGGTCTAATAAAAACTCAATAAAATCATTTTAAAAATACCAAAATGAATTCAAATTTATTTCTCTCCAATTTTCTGATGTAGGGAATCATGTTACCATAATTTCCATATATTTTATTTTTGGAGAAAAATAATTTGAATAAAACTCGAATAACCCAAATTGAAAAATAATTATTTCAAATGGATTTTAAATTTGAGTTTCTTTGAACTCCCAATTCATATTTCATAAGTTTTGAAGAAGTCATATTATCTTCTCTCGTGAAAATCATTGAGTTGCATAAAGTTTCAGAATTGGAAATATTCTCAAATGGAATTCAAATATTTTCAACACCCCTTGTCATTTAAATAAATGGAAGAAGTCATGTCATCTTTTCTCTAGGGTTTTGTGATGAAAAGAATTTGAATTCATGGAGATCATAAAAGCAAAAATGAAAGTTTGGGAAAGTCCTTTTATTCCCTCTCATTTAACTTTCAAAACGTTTCGAATTCACTCACTTTCAGACAATCAATCAAATAATCAATCAATCAATCTATTTATTATAACATTCCAAAATTTAGAATTTTGGGATGTTACAAACCTACCACCCTTAAAATGAATCTCGTCCTCGAGATTTGGAGAGTCTAGAAAGAAAAGGTTAGGGTTTGGGGGTCTTCTCAAAATCCATCGATCATCACACGGGGTCTGGGGTGCTACCACCCTTAGAAACATTGTTACAGTTTCATCAAAACTCATATACTTCATCTATATTGTTAACAGTGTCGGTCTTCTCAGATCTTCAGGATAATTCCTTCTCTAGGCTCTTCAGGTAGTGGCATAACCTTTTTCCTCAATTCTTCTGTACTTTCATCCTAGTAAGGTTATTCCGAAACTGGGTCTTCTTAGCTGACGGGTCTGGCGCCAAAACTAAACAACTATCGATATCTCATGGTAGTCAACAATTTATGGTTTCTCCTGCAGGAAATGGGTCTGGGTTGAACCTCACCATATAACCTACGGTTGGCAAGGGCTGCCTTGTACAAGGGAAAAATTTCTTATACCATTCTGAGGTTTAAACAGGGTTTTGATCGTCGTCTCTCTACTATAGGTAAGTCACTCAGATTTACCATCCCATATAGCAAGGCGAATAATAAGAGTAAGTCGGTATGGTGATCAATCCATCCCGCACCCAAATCATGACCTTGTATACGGTTTAGCGAATCTTGCATTCTAACACTCGGTCATCCTCACAAGCATTGCAGAATTTCTATTCTCTACGAACCAAGTTCGGTTAAATCCATTAATTATGCAAGCCAAACAAACATCTATCGTTCCTTCACAACTCTCAGGTTTTGCGTAAACTCCTATAAAATCGTCTGTCGACAAAGGTATATCCTTTTCCAGGGTTCTTCCTTCAGCAAGAATGTGCTTGCTTCTTGGTAGGTCCTGGGGCATGTGGGTTATGGCCCATCTCATCACTTGGAGTCCTTGAACTTATCATCAGGGCAGCTGATCGTTATTCCAACATCCAACTTCCAACTTCCAAGCATACTTAAAATCCATCCAATTGTACTATCTTCCTTCCTTCTATTGGCACCAAACTAGGACATGATTACTTAGACTCATCATGGAGTTTCCATTGATCAATATTTCCGACATCGTACCTCCTTTATATCCAATAGTAATTTATCTCTTCATCCTCGTGGGATATCCCACATACCGAGATAAAAACTTATACTTATGGAGTCCATATTCCACTTCGTGGAACATCATTATCCTTTCCAGGGTCAAGCGTCCTTACAGGGGAATATTGGCCATCTCTGCATGGCACTTCTTCAACTGGAAAACGTGAAACACATCTTGAACTCCTGACAGTCCTTCGGGTGACTTCAACTTATTGGCCATTTCTCCCATACGCTTCAAAACTCGGTATGGTCCTACAAATCTTGGGGCTAACTTTTCCTTAACTCCAAATCGTTTAACTCCTCGCAGAGGGGACACACGAAGACATGCTCTGCCTTCAATTTCATAGACTACCTCCTTGAGTTTTTGAGTCTACATAACTCTTCTGCCTGGACTGAGCTACCTTCAGTCTATCTTGAATCAACTTAACATTCTCTTCTGACTCCTTGATCACATTTGGTCCAAACAACTGACGGTCTCCAACTTCATCCTACATACTTTCGAGGTATCACACATATCGAGACAAACTCGTATTCATTTTGTCTGAAATCCACTCAGTGGAGTATCCTTATCTTTTCCAGGGGTCAACGGTTCTTTCAGGGTACTACCACCCTTAAAATGCACAAATCTTCCATAGACCATATTTCTCATATCCTCAGAATGGCCAAAATTCTTCTTCATAGAGTAACAACTCATAAAATCCATATCAGCACCAATGATGCTAACTTTATTCATTCTCAAGTGATTACAATCTCTCGCTTTTCCATTACATGTCTCAACTCAACACCTCAATATAAAAGAAAATGTTCTCACTTCTACTACTCCATTTCTTTTGTTGCAAACTCAACTATCTAGCACAAGTTTCCTTCTCCTTGGGGCATTCTCTGGCAAAGTGCCCTGCTCCATTACAACTAAAACATATTACTTCTAGCAAGTATCGAGGTTTCCTTTTTGGGTAACTGTTGAGGTAGTGCCCTGACTCATTGCACCTGTAACAGGTGATATGACTCAGATCCTTCCTGGAATCCAATCTGCTTCTCTTCCTGGACCTTTTCATGCCAATCATGGCTTCTATTTCTTGTGGGTCATACTCTACTTCCTCTGTCAGGAATTCTACTAGATCCCCATTCATGCAATTCTGGGAGATGTGTCCTTCTTCCCCACATGAATAGCATGACTTGGTGCAGGGTTTAATTGGTTCTTCTTTGGGTGTGTTCCCCACCTTTTTCTTCATCAAAGTTTCTTCTAAAATTTCCATGAGAGCTTCTTTCATTACTTCTTTCTTCCGTTGGATGGTTCGTTGTACCATGGGGTAAATGTGACACTTAGCAAGATAGTGGGTAGTCCCTTCACACAAGAAACAAGTAATCTGCCTATCTGGGCATTCTTCAACTGGGCGACTTCCTTCACAATTAGGGCATTCATCCTTGTGTTCTTTATGGGTGTGTCCTATTTCTCCACAAAGCTTGCATGCACAAGGTTTCTTCATATCCTTTCCATAAGGTTTCAACTTTTGGGACACAAACCGAGACTTTGGCAAAGTCAACTTAAATTCTTTCCAAGTGGTTACTCCTTGCCATCCATTGATGGTTTGGTACATCCTCCACCAAGTAGCAGCACCTCTTTCAAAGCATTGAAGAGCATGCTGGGGCATATCCTTTCCGGCTACAGGGTTATTCTCCATGTGATCTTCCATGTTCTGAATCCATCGGTCCGTCTCCAATTGACTCATCGGTTAGCAAATACGAGCTCATCTCCATTCATCATCTATTGGGTCCATGGGTTATGGGGTGAGATAAGAGAGATAGAGAGGGATACACACAACACAAACAAAAGTTCTGAAAAGATAGATTTTATTTGTGGCTGTCGGGAAAAACATCAAACAAATGACAGCTCACAAACGCCGCATCTAATGTAGGTATATAACAGGGGTTTGGTCTTCTAAAGGTCAATAAATCTTCAACGTCTCCAAACTCTTCAAGCCTTGTTCATACCTCCAATGGCTTCTTCCGATCATGCTTGTCTTCTCAAGTCCTTTTGCCAGCTCATCTTTGCTGTAGCAAAGTCTCTGGTGACATCCTCGAATATTCTGGAGTTGCATTCCAAACTTCTAGGTTTCAACATCCTTGGTATGAGCCATGGTCATACTGTCCTTCAGTTCCTGACAAATCTCCGGTATCTCGAGGTTGTAGCTCCTCCAGCTTGGCTACTTTCATCTTCAGGGTCCTGAGTTCCTCATGAAATACTTCCTTGTCAAAATACTGCTTCTTGTAGGTCCATCTTAAACTTCTTGATGTACTACTCCAGATCCTAGTGATACACCGGCTAAGGTTAAAACTTCATCTTACTAATAGGTGCTCCATCAGCCTTCTTCCATCAAATCCATTCTGAAGAAATGCATCCTTAACTCAGCACGGTGAAAAATAGCATCAGCGGGCGATGACATCACAGATAACCGTGTTTCTTCTCTTGTCATTCCTATGAGCTATCAATCCATAGTTGATATCTCCTGCCATAGGGTTTTCTTGACAAATCCTTGAGTTCTTAACTCTACATGCTCCGGTCTTTCTCTGATGCACCTTGATCTCGGGTATTGAAAACTTCCATAATCTGTCAAGTTCCATAAGGGTAGCCTTCCTAGTTCATACAAATCTGGGAATTCTTTAGAGCCTTCAAATTCTCCTAGTCTTAGGAGTCTTCAACCCTTGTAGTTTCCATTATCAAATGCACATTAAGATCCTCTTCATTCTGAAGCGGTCTTAGTTGTCCAATATCTTGTACTTCTTGGAGTGGTCTCATCAGTCGAGTCTTCGTGTGGTCAAAAGGGAAAAGGGGTCTGCTCTCACTAAAGGGAAATTTTGAATAAGCTCAAAAGAGAATAGAGGTAAAAGATCTTTTTGAAGGGTAAAGTTTTAGAGAAAATCTTTTCCTATGGGCTTGCCAGTTTCTAGGGTCACGTCCTACAGTCAACATGTGCTCTGATACCATCTTGTAGCGACCCGACCTCAGACGATCAAGTCTCTGTGCTTAAGTGTCATCCCTGGATAGGTATGCTGACACACACAGTACTTGAGGATTTATAACAGAGGTAAATAACATGTATAAAATAACGTAAATACTATTACCTCAATCCAAAATAGCGGAAGTAACAAGGTTGTGGATTCCCATCAACACCAACGGCAAAGTTGAGTGTAGAAATCATAACCCTAACGTATCACTTACTCGTCGTAAGAAATCCTGCAACATGAGACGTTGCAGCCACAAAGGGTCAGTACATTGAATGTACTGGCAAATTCACACCATAGAGAATGATGAATAAAGGCTATCACTACATGCGTATTTGGCTGGTGGAAAAGCTCTATGGTTATAAGGTTTTTGCGAAAAGCCATTTTTTCCCTACTGCAAAGGAATAAATTTTATTTAACTATCATGGTGGTTGTTAAACATTGAGAATGGTTGACAGCATTCTCAATCCCAATTAAGTAACATCATTAAAACCCAACAATATTCGTTTAAAGTAACGTGATGAGATCAACAGGATAATCCAAGAACTAGATACTCAAGACGTCCATAACCGGGGACATGGCTAGTCATGATTAGGTTATACACTCTACAGAGGTTTGCGCACTTTTCTCCACAAGAATCGATCTCCTCCGTTGGATTTCTCGCACTACATGGTGTTTGAGAAACGGATGACCGAGACATAGTCTTTCAAAAGCGTTTGCACCTTACGATGGGTAGACCGTACCACCTACAACCCCTACATCTGCTAGTCTACCACTGTAAGAGTTCACACGACTTAATCAACTATGCTAGAGCCCATAATAGCTTGTGGCTGCACACGGAAGTTTCTAGCATGAATAATCTTATGATCCCTTTGAGCCTAGGTGGCAAACCATAAGAGGATCACACGGTAACCCCGGGATCTCCTAGGACAACACTGGTATATCCCCAGGTGTGTGGGCAAGTCCACTAGTATATCCCAGGGTGCCCCAACCAATCCACCCAGATGTGTATTAAAGTAGCCACCTTAAGTTAAACCTTAGTTAACAATAATCTCTCACATCTGTCATGAAATACTCTCAAAACCCAATCCACGTCTACGAGCATAGCATGGCAATATAAGCATAACGCAATAGTAACTCCCAAGGGTTTGATAATAAACAGGTAATAGGTTCCTACCTCATCAACTACTTCCCAATACCCACATGTTTTCAAACCTACATATGCAATGTTTGAGGGTGAAACTAATGCATAAAAACTGGGTATGAAAGGGATATGATCAAAGTGTGAACTTGCCTGCAATGTTGATGAAGATGATTCGCACTCAAAACTCTTGAAAGATCTACTCGTCACACTCCGGTCAATCTATCATAAGCAAGCAATAGGAGCCACACATAAGCACTCACTCAAAAGATCAGAAAGATCGAAGAAGACGATTTGGAAAACATCAAAACCAAGAAAATAGCTCTTGCAACATAAAACAATTTCTAATAGTACCAAAATTATGTGAATTTGGCCTTATCGGAATGTTTAGGTCAAGACCTTCGATTTGCAAAAAGAATCAACTGAAACGGAGCTATGAAACTCAAGTTATGATCAAACGAAGTTTGAATTCAAATCTGATCTAATTCAAATTTTAAACTTTTCAAAAACATGTTTGAGTTGGATTAATGGATAGAGGAGATCGTAACGAAGACGTGAGCGTTGGTTTCGTTGAATTTGGACAAACGGTGTAAAAGTTATGACCGTTTGAAGAACATGGACTATTCGGTAAAAACTTTAATTACGAAGAGGTACCTATCCTAAATAAAATAGGAAAAAGAAAAACTTAACCAACGAACGTCCGTTATAGAAACATAAGTGACGAATTCGTCCACTACACAGGCCTAAATAGAAAACGTTCGCTATTTAGAGGATACCGATCGGTTTTTTTTGAAGAAAAACCTAATCTAAAAAAACGGAAAAACCGGGTGGTGGTTTTACCGGTGCGTGACGGTTTTGAAGAAAGCCGGCGGGTCGGGCGGACCGGGGCGGCGGATCGGTTTTCGGCAACGGTGGCGGTTTCCGGCGATCTCCGGCGAGGCGGCACGGGGCTCCGGCGGCGGCTCCGGTCATCGGAGGAGACGACGAGGCGCACGGGGAGAGGCGGCGCGGGGCGATGGGTGCGCTGGGGCGCGGGCGGGGTGGAGAGCGAGGCGCGGGGCGAGGGGTGGCTGCGACGGTGATGCAGCGCGGCGGCGGCGGCGACGAGATGCGGCGGGAGGGGCGGCGCGACGCGGTAGAGAGGGAAACGGGGCCCGGGGCTCCGGATTTATAGGGAGGGGAGGAGGTGGCGTGGAGGAGGGGCAAGGGAGGCGACGGCGGTGTCCATGGCGACCACGGCGGCGACGCTGTCGTGCGGATGGCGGAGTCCGGCGGGAGCTTGGGGACGGGCGCGGGGCGGCGCGCTGGGCTGGGCCGTGGCCTGGCAGGAGCTAGGTCGGCCCAGTTCGGCGGAGGGAAGCTCTTTTTTTAATAAACCTTTTTTTTTCAGAGAACTAAAATAATAAAACAAAATAACTAAAAAATACATTTTATAGGCATGTAATATATCAAAATTTTCAGAAAAAGATTTCCAACAACATGGACATTTTTCTGGCATTAAACAAAATACACACAAATTCTAATAATTCAAAGAGTGCTACTGGTCTAATAAAAACTCAATAAAATCATTTTAAAAATACCAAAATGAATTCAAATTTATTTCTCTCCAATTTTTTGATGTAGGGAATCATGTTACCCTAATTTCCATATATTTTATTTTTGGAGAAAAATAATTTGAATAAAACTTGAATAACCCAAATTGAAAAATAATTATTTCAAATGGATTTTAAATTTGAGTTTCTTTGAACTCCCAACTCATATTTCATAAGTTTTGAAGAAGTCATATTATCTTCTCTCGTGAAAATCATTGAGTTGCATAAAGTTTCAGAATTGGAAATATTCTCAAATGGAATTCAAATATTTTCAACACCCCTTGTCATTTAAATAAATGGAAGAAGTCATGTCATCTTTTCTCTAGGGTTTTGTGATGAAAATAATTTGAATTCACGGAGATCATAAAAACAAAAATGAAAGTTTGAGAAAGTCCTTTTATTCCCTCTCATTTAACTTTCAAAATGTTTCGAATTCACTCACTTTCAGACAATCAATCTATCTATTTTTTATAACATTCCAAAATTTAGAATTTTGGGATGTTACAGGCTTCCATCGACAAAGAGCACCGCACTATTATAAGTGCGGTGATCAAGAAGGTTCAGTCCACCAAGAGCGGACTGATTGAAGCCTGTACCAGCCTTCTAACAGGCTTTGAGGTAAGTATTTAAAATATAGGAAAATATTACCGCATAGACAGTAGCCCCTGATGCTCTGTTTGGTGTTCACAAAGAAAAGCCGAATAGAGGATCAAATAATATCTGCAGGTGTCTAATATAAGTATGTCTGTATGCGTATGCAGGATTCGCTGCTGACCTCTGCCGCACTGAGGCAGGACCTCGAGCGGTCCGGGAAGGAGCTCGGCCTTGCCAAGAGGCAGCTCGAGGAGAACAAAGGTAAGTAATACCTTGTCTATATAAAAAAGAAAATGTGGTTGCGAACTGACAGGATCATCATGAATGTGCCAGGGGCCACGATCAAAGTGGCGACCCTGAAGCAAGCGCTGTCCGAGGCCGAAAACAAAGCGGCCAAGGAGCGCACCGAGTGGGAAAAACAAGAGGCACGGGTGGGCGAGGTGTAGCAAGAGCTCCAGGCTCTCGTGAAGAAGCACGAGGCTTTGGAGCTTGACTTGAAGACGCGAGAGTCCGAGCTTGCCGCGGCCCTTGAGAGCACAAAGCATGCCAAGGCTGAAGCCCAAAAGGCCCTCCAGGAAATTGAGGCGATGAGGAAGATAGAGGCGGGTAAGGCATTCAATATGCAAAGCAAGCATGTGAAAGTAAATTACTTGTTACTTACCCGAGTCCGGAGCTCTCCAGGAGCATTCGCAGATTTGCCCCGTAGCGTGTCGGATGTCGCGAAATATTACCAGGCCGAGGATGGAAGCTCGACGGAGAAGCTGTTCTGGTCTCAGTATACTGGGACCGAACATCCGATGCCTATGAGCGACCAGCTGAAGCAACTGGTCGAGCTGCACAAGGTGGCCGAACAGGCCATGAGGGGCCTTATAGTCCGGATGTGGCCTGGCGACTCCCTTCCCAACAGATACTTCGGCCTGGTGAGGCGGCTTGTGGATGCCTGCCCACGGCTGGAGGCCATAAAGCGGTCTGTCTGCATCGAAGGTGCACGCCGGGCCTTTGCCCGTGCGAAGGTGCGCTGGGCCAAGATTGAAGGAAATATGCCCTAGAGGCAATAATAAAGTTATTATTTATTTCCTTATATCATGATAAATGTTTATTATTCATGCTAGAATTGTATTAACCGGAAACATAATACATGTATGAATACATAGACAAACAGAGTGTCACTAGTATGCCTCTACTTGACTAGCTCGTTAATCAAAGATGGTTATGTTTCCTAACCATGAACAAAGAGTTGTTATTTGATTAACGAGGTCACATCATTGGTTGAATGATCTGA
This sequence comes from Triticum monococcum, assembly GCA_034509565.1. Lineage (NCBI taxonomy): Eukaryota > Viridiplantae > Streptophyta > Magnoliopsida > Poales > Poaceae > Triticum > Triticum monococcum. The sequence continues at coordinate 247,478,242 of CM067841.1, read as the reverse complement.
TTGACATGACCCATTCCATTAGCTTAGCACCCGATCGTTTAGTATGTTGCTATTGCTTTCTTCATGACTTATACATGTTCCTATAACTATGAGATTATGCAACTCCCGTTTACCGGAGGAACACTTTGGGTGCTACCAAACGTCACAACGTATCTGGGTGATTATAAAGGAGCATTACGGGTGTCTCCAAAGGTACATGTTGGGTTGGCGTATTTCGAGATTAGGATTTGTCACTCCGATTGTCGGAGAGGTATCTCTGGGGCCCTCTCGGTAATACACATCACATAAGCCTTGCAAGCATTATAACTAAGATGTTAGTTGTGAGATGATGTATTACGGAACGAGTAAAGAGACTTGCCAGTAACGAGATTGAACTAGGTATTGGATACCGACGATCGAATCTCGGGCAAGTAACATACCGATGAAAAAGGGAACAACGTATGTTGTTATGCGGTCTGACCGATAAAGATCTTCGTAGAATATGTAGGAGCCAATATGGGCATCCAGGTCCCGCTATTGGTTATTGACCGGAGACGTGTCTCGGTCATGTCTACATTGTTCTCGAACCGTAGGGTCCGCACGCTTAACGATACGATGACAGTTATTATGAGTTTATGCATTTTGATGTACCGAAGGTTGTTCGGAGTCCCGGATGTGATCACGGACATGACGAGGAGTCTCGAAATGGTCGAGACGTAAAGATTGATATATTGGAAGCCTATATTTGGACACCGGAAGTGTTCCGGGTGAAATCAGGGTTTTATCGGAATACCGGGAGGGTTACCGGAACCCCCCGGGAGGCAAATGGGCCTATTGGGCCTTAGTGGAAAAGTGAAAAGGGGCTGCCCACAAGGGCTGCGCGCCTTCCCCCCTTCCCTAGTCCTATTAGGACTAGGAGAAGGGGCCGGCCCCCCACTCTTCTCTCTTCTCTTTGGAGAGTCCTATTAGGAATAGGATTGGGGGGGGGGGAGTCCTACTCCCGGTAGGAGTAGGACTCCTCCTGCGCCTCTCTCCCTAGCCGGCCGAACCCCTCCCCCTGCTCCTTTATATACGGGGGCAGGGGGCACCCCATAGACACACAAGTTGATCATTGTTGATCGTTCCTTAGCCGTGTGCGGTGCCCCTGCCACCAAATTCCACCTCGGTCATATCGTTGTAGAGCTTAGGCGAAGCCCTGCGTCGGTAGTACATCAAGATCGTCACCACGCCGTTGTGCCGACGGAACTCTTCCTCGATGCTTTGCTGGATCGGAGCCCGAGGATCGTCATCGAGCTGAACGTGTGCTAAGAACTCAGAGGTGCCGGAGTAACGGTGCTTGGATCGGTCGGATCGGGAAGAAGACGTACGACTACTTCCTCTATGTTGTGAGATCGCTTCCGCAGTCGGTCTGCGTTGGTACGTAGACAATACTCTCCCCCTCGTTGCTATGCATCACCATGATCTTGCGTGTGCATAGGAATTTTTTTCGAAATTACTACGTTCCCCAACAGTGGTATCAGAGCCTAGGTTTTATGGTTTGATGTTATTTGCATGAGTAGAACACAAGTGAGTTGTGGGTGATACAAGTGATACTGCCTACCAGCATGTCATACTTTGGTTCGGCGGTATTGTTGGACGAGACGACCCGGACCAACCTTACGCGTACGCTTATGCGAGACCGGTTCCTCGACGTGCTTTGCACATAGATGGCTTGCGGGCGACTGTCTCTCCAACTTTAGTTGAACCGAGTGTGGCTACGCCCGGTCCTTGAGAAGGTTAAAACGGAGTCTATTTGACAGACTATCGTTGTGGTTTTGATGCGTAGGTAAGATGAGTTCTTGCTTAAAGCCCGTAGCAGCCACGTAAAACTTGCAACAACAAAGTAGAGGACGTCTAACTTGTTTTTGCAGGGCATGTTGTGATGTGATATGGTCAAGGCATGATGCTAAATTTTATTGTATGAGATGATCATGTTTTGTAACCGAGTTATCGGCAACTGGCAGGAGCCATATGGTTGTCGCTTTATTGTATGCAATGCAATCGCGATGTAATGCTTTACTTTATTACTAAGCGGTAGTGATAGTCGTGGAAGCATAAGATTGGCGAGACGACAACGATGCTACAATGGAGATCAAGGTGTCACGCCGGTGACGATGGTGATCATGACGATGCTTCGGAGATGGAGATCACAAGCACAAGATGATGATGGCCATATCATATCACTTATATTGATTGCATGTGATGTTTATCCTTTTATGCATCTTATCTTGCTTTGATTAACGGTAGCATTATAAGATGATCTCTCACTAAATTATCAAGAAGTGTTCTCCCTGAGTATGCACCGTTGCCAAAGTTCGTCGTGCCCAGACACCACGTGATAATCGGGTGTGATAAGCTCTACGTCCATCTACAACGGGTGCAAGCCAGTTTTGCACACGCAGAATACTCAGGTTATACTTGACGAGCCTAGCATATGCAGATATGGCCTCGGAACACAGAGACCGAAAGGTCGAGCGTGAATCATATAGTAGATATGATCAACATGACGATGTTCACCATTGAAAACTACTCCATCTCACGTGATGATCGGTTATGGTTTAGTTGATTTGGATCACGTGATCACTTAGAGGATTAGAGGGATGTCTATCTAAGTGGGAGTTCCTAAGTAATTTGATTAACTGAACTTAAACTTATCATGAACTTAGTCCTGGTAGTATTTTGCAAATTATGTTGTAGATCAATAGCTCGCGTTGTTGCTTCCCTGTGTTTATTTTGATATGTTCCTAGAGAAAATTGTGTTGAAAAATGTTAGTAGCAATGATGCGGATTGGATCCATGATCTGAGGTTTATCCTCATTGCTGCACAGAAAAATTATGTCCTTGATGCACCGCTGGGTGACAGACCTATTGCAGGAGCAGATGCAGACGTTATGAACGTTTGGCTAGCTCAATATGATGACTACTTGATAGTTTAGTGCACCATGCTTAATGGCTTAGAATCGGGACTTCAAAGACGTTTTGAACGTCATGGACCATATGAGATGTTCCAGGAGTTGAAGTTAATATTTCAAGCAAATACCCGAGTTGAGAGATATGAAATCTCCAACAAGTTCTATAGCTAAAAGATGGAGGAGAATCGCTCAACTAGTGAGCATGTGCTCAGATTGTCTGGGTACTACAATCGCTTGAATCAAGTGGGAGTTAATCTTCCAGATAAGATAGTGATTGACAGAATTCTCTAGTCACCATCACCAAGTTAGTAGAACTTCGTGATGAACTATAATATGCAAGGGATAACGGAAACAACTCCCAAGCTCTTCGTGATGCTGAAATCAACGAAGGTAGAAATCAAGAAAAACATCAAGTGTTGATGATTGACAAGACCACTAGTTTCAAGAAAAGGGCAGAGGGAAGAAGGGGAACTTCAAGAAGAACGGCAAGCAAGTTGCTGCTCAAGTGAAGAAGCCCAAGTCTGATCCTAAGCCTGAGATTAAGTGCTTCTACTGCAAAGGGACTGGTCACTGGAAGCAGAACTACCCCAAGTGATTGGCGGATAAGAAGGATGGCAAAGTGAACATAAGTATATTTGATATACATGTTATTGATGTGTACTTTACTAGTGTTTATAGCAACCCCTTAGTATTTGATGCTAGTTCAGTTGCTAAGAGTAGTAACTCGAAATGGGAGTTGCAGAATAAATAGAGACTAGTTAAGGGTGAAGTGACGATGTGTGTTGGAAGTGGTTCCAAGATTGATATGATCATCATCGCACACTCCCTATACTTTCGGGATTAGTGTTGAACCTAAATAAGTGTTATTTGGTGTTTGCGTTGAGCATGAATATGATTTGATCATGTTTATTGTAATACGGTTATTCATTCAAGTAAAAGAATAAATTGTTGTTCTGTTTACATGAATAAAACCTTATATGGTTACACACCCAATGAAAATAGTTCATTGGATCTCGATCTTAGTGATACACATATTCATAATATTGAAACCAAAAGATGCGAAGTTAATAATGATAGTGCAACTTATTTGTGGCACTGCCGTTTAGGTCATATTGGTGTAAAGCGCATGAAGAAACTCCATGCTGATGGGATTTTGGAATCACTTGATTATGAATCACTTGATGCTTGCGAACCATGCCTTATGGGCAAGATGACTAAAACGCCGTTCTCCGGAACAATGAAGCAAGCAACAGATTTGTTGGAAATCATACATACTGATGTATGTGGTCCGATGAATATTAAGGCTTGCAGCAGGTATCATTATTTTCTGACCTTCACAGATGATTTGAGCAGATATGGGGATATCTACTTGATGAAACATAAGTCTGAAACATTTGAACAGTTCAAAGAATTTCAGAGTGAAGTGGAAAAACCATCGTGACAAGAAAATAAAAGTTTCTACGATATGATCACAGAGGTAAAATGTTTGAGTTACGAGTTTGGTCTTCAGTTAAAACAATGTGAAATAGTTTCACTACTCACGCCACCTGGAACACCACAGCATAATGGTGTGTCCGAACGTCATAACCGTACTTTATTGGATATAGTGCAATCTATGATGTTTCTTACCGATTTACCACTATCGTTTTTGGGGTCATGCATTAGAGACAGCTGCATTCACATTAAATAGGGCACCATCTAAATCCGTTGAGACGACACCGTATGAACTATGGTTTGGCAAGAAACCTAAGCTGTCGTTTCTTAAAGTTTGGGGTTGCGATGCTTATATGAAAAAGTTTCATCCTGATAAGCTCAAACTCAAATCGGAGAAGTGCGTCTTCATAGGATATCCAAAGGAAACTATTGGATAAACCTTCTATCACAGATCCTAAGGCAAGACATTCGTTGCTTATAATGGATCCTTTCTAGAGAAGGAGTTTCTCTTGAAAGAAGTGAGTGGGAGGAAAGTAGAAAACTTGATAAGGTAATTGTACCTTCTACCTTATTGGAAAGTAGTTCATCACAAAAATCTGTTCTTGTGACTACTACACCAATTAGTGAGGAAGCTAATGATGATGATCATGTAACTTCAGATCAAGTTACTACCGAATCTCGTAGGTAAACCAGAGTGAGATCCGCACCAGAGTGGTACGGTAATCCTGTTCTGGAGGTCATGTTACTTGACCATGACGAACCTACGAACTATGAGGAAGCGATGGTGAGCCCAGATTCCGCAAAGTGGCTTGAGGCCATGAAATCTGAGATGGGATCCATGTATGAGAACAAAGTATGGACTTTGGTTGACTTGCCCGATGATCGGCAAGCAATTGAGAATAAATGGATCTTCAAGAGGAAGACGGACGCTGATAGTAGTGTTACTATCTACAAAGCTAGAATTGTCGCAAAAGGTTTTCGACAAGTTCAAGGTGTTGACTACGATGAGAGCTTCTCACTCGTATCAATGCTTGAAGTCTGTCTGAATCATGTTAGTAATTGCCGCATTTTATGAAATCTGGCAAATGGATAAACAAAACTGCATTCCTTAATGGATTTATTAAAGAAGAGTTGTATATGATGCAACAGAAGGTTTTGTCAATCCGAAAGGTGCTAACAAAATGTGCAAGCTCCAGCGATCCATCTGTGGACTGGTGCAAGCATCTCGGAGTTGGAATATACGCTTTGATGAGTTGATCAAAGCATATAGTTTTATACAGACTTGCGGTGAAGCCTGTATTTACAAGAAAGTGAGTGGGAGCACTACAGCATTTCTGATAAGTATATGTGAATGACATATTGTTGATCGGAAATAATGTAGAATTATTCTGTAAAGCATAAAGGAGTGTTTGAAAGGAGTTTTTCAAAGAAAGACTTCGGTGAAGCTGCTTACATATTGAGCTTCAAGATCTATAGAGATAGATCAAGACGCTTGATAAGTTTTTTCAATGAGTACATACCTTGACAAGATTTTGAAGTAGTTCAAAATGGAACAGTCAAAGAAAGAGTTCTTGCCTGTATTACAAGGTGTGAAGTTGAGTAAGACTCAAAGCCCGACCACGACAGAAGATAGAAAGAGAATGAAAGTCATTCCCTATGCCTTGGCCATAGGTTCTATAAAGTATGTCATGCTGTATGCCAGATCTATTGTATACCCTGCACTGATTTGGCAAGGGAGTACAATAGTGATCTAGGAGTAGATCACTGGACATCGGTCAGAATTAACCTTAGTGAAATAAGGATATGTTTCTCGATTATGGACTTGACAAAAGGTTCGTCGTAAAGGGTTACGCCGATGCAAGTTTTGACACTAATCTAGATGACTCTAAGTATCGGTCTAGATACATATTGAAAGTGGGAGCAATTAGCTAGAGTAGCTCCATGCAGAGCATTGTTGACATAAAAATTTGCAAAATACATGTGGATCTGAATGTGGCAGACCCGTTGACTAAGATTCTCTCACAAGCAAAACATGATCACACCTTAGTACTCTTTGGGGTTAATCACATAGCGATGTGAACTAGATTACTAAATCCAGTAAACCCTTTGGGTGTTGGTCACATGGCGATGTGAACTATGGGTGTTAATCACATGGTGATGTGAACTATTGCTGTTAAATCACATGGCGATGTGAACTAGATTATTGACTCTAGTGCAAGTGGGAGACTGAAGGAAATATGCCCTAGAGGCAATAATAAAGTTATTATTTATTTCCTTATATCATGATAAATGTTTATTATTCATGCTAGAATTGTATTAACCGGAAACATAATACATGTATGAATACATAGACAAACAGAGTGTCACTAGTATGCCTCTACTTGACTAGCTCGTTAATCAAAGATGGTTATGTTTCCTAACCATGAACAAAGAGTTGTTATTTGATTAACGAGGTCACATCATTGGTTGAATGATCTGATTGACATGACCCATTCCATTAGCTTAGCACCCGATCGTTTAGTATGTTGCTATTGCTTTCTTCATGACTTATACATGTTCCTATAACTATGAGATTATGCAACTCCCGTTTACCGGAGGAACACTTTGGGTGCTACCAAACGTCACAACGTAACTGGGTGATTATAAAGGAGCATTACAGGTGTCTCCAAAGGTACATGTTGGGTTGGCGTATTTCGAGATTAGGATTTGTCACTCCGATTGTCGGAGAGGTATCTCTGGGGCCCTCTCGGTAATACACATCACATAAGCCTTGCAAGCATTATAACTAAGATGTTAGTTGTGAGATGATGTATTACGGAACGAGTAAAGAGACTTGCCAGTAACGAGATTGAACTAGGTATTGGATACCGACGATCGAATCTCGGGCAAGTAACATACCGATGACAAAGGGAACAACGTATGTTGTTATGCGGTCTGACCGATAAAGATCTTCGTAGAATATGTAGGAGCCAATATGGGCATCCAGGTCCCGCTATTGGTTATTGACCAGAGACGTGTCTCGGTCATGTCTACATTGTTCTCGAACCGTAGGGTCCGCACGCTTAACGTTACGATGACAGTTATTATGAGTTTATGCATTTTGATGTACCGAAGGTTGTTTGGAGTCCCGGATGTGATCACGGACATGACGAGGAGTCTCGAAATGGTCGAGACGTAAAGATTGATACATTGGAAGCCTATGTTTGGACACCGGAAGTGTTCCGGGTGAAATCAGGGTTTTACCGGAATACCGGGAGGGTTACCGGAACCCCCCGGGAGGCAAATGGGCCTATTGGGTCTTAGTGGAAAAGTGAAAAGGGGCTGCCCACAAGGGCTGCGCGCCTTCCCCACTTCCCTAGTCCTATTAGGACTAGGAGAAGGGCCCCCCCTCTCTTCTCTCTTCTCTTTGGAGAGTCCTATTAGGAATAGGATTGGGGGGGGAGTCCTACTCCCGGTAGGAGTAGGACTCCTCCCGCGCCTCTCTCCCTAGCCGGCCGAACCCCTCCCCCTGCTCCTTTATATACGGGGGCAGGGGGCACCCCATAGACACACAAGTTGATCATTGTTGATCGTTCCTTAGCCGTGTGCGGTGCCCCCTGCCACCAAATTCCACCTCGGTCATATCGTTGTAGAGCTTAGGCGGAGCCCTGCGTCGGTAGTACATCAAGATCGTCACCACGCCGTTGTGCTGACGGAACTCTTCCTCGACGCTTTGCTGGATCGGAGCCCGAGGATCGTCATCGAGCTGAACGTGTGCTAAGAACTCGGAGGTGCCGGAGTAACGGTGCTTGGATCGGTCGGATCGGGAAGAAGACGTACGACTACTTCCTCTACGTTGTGAGATCGCTTCCGCAGTCGGTCTGCGTTGGTACGTAGACAATACTCCCCCCCTCGTTGCTATGCATCACCATGATCTTGCGTGTGCGTAGGATTTTTTTTCGAAATTACTACGTTCCCCAGCAAAGATGGACGCCGAGAAGCTGGTGAAGGAGGTGCCACCGCAGGGCAAGGAGCATCGCCACCCTGAGATGTATTATGAGGGTGTCCTGAAGGGTGCCCGTCTTGTGGCAGACGAGTGTGCGAAGGATGTAATTTTTGAATAAACTTGCTTGGGTGATCCTGTATTATGAAAACTTGTTCATATGCGCTATGCAACGCTTGTTTGAATTTAAAATATTAGCTTCTGTGCGGCTGTTTATCAAATCTGAGAGATGGCCAGTCGTCGACTTCTGCCCCCATGCCATGAGTGCTGGGGTGTTCGGGATAAACCTGGGCACTCTTTTTCCCATTGTTGGGTCCTTCGAGGGAGGTGCTCAGCACAATGAACAAGGCAACCGGACTATAATGCTTTATCACTCTCACTTAGCCATAGAAGTCTACAATTTTAAATTTTGGCGAAGCCCCTAGTATTCGGAAGGCCGAGTTCGGGGCGCTATACACGCCTTTAGCCGGACAAAGCCGACTCCTCGCTCTAAGCGGCATAAGTCTTTAGGGACTCGAGACCTCTCGAACAGCGACCAGCTCTCGCCTTATCATGACAGTCAGTTTTAGCTTTCTCCACTGAGGTGCTTAGCCCAGCTGAACCGGGGCACAATCGCAGTAGTTCTCCCAGTGCTACCTTAGCCGATATAGCGGAACGTAAGGTACCAAAACATGGGAGCCGGGCAAACCCAACTATTGACCCAAGACATGATTCAGAGCTAATGCATATAATGCTATAAGTTCGGGGTGCCGCATTGTCGAAAGTGTCCGGACTTCTCACGCCGTATTATGGGGTATGCTTAAGCCCCTGGCGTATTGGCTGTACCATAGTGTACGGGTGCTGAATGTCATGAATGAACATATATATATATATATATATATATATATATATATATATAGAAGAATAGAGAATGTGGTAATAGTCTAGCGCTATGCATTGTTTATTCAAAAAGGTGCGTCGAAGCAGAATGATACAAGTAGTGCGATAAGCAAAAAGTAGGACTATTTGACATGTCCCCTCCAAGGGCAAGCTGAGGAATGGTATTTAAAGCAAGTATTTCACTCGTTATCGGAGACCACCTGGGAGTTCCGTGGTGCGACATGGCTTTTTGCCTCCTTGGTTGTTGCATCATGTGTCCAGCAATCGTACTGCCAGACGGGGTTTCCAGAGATTAAAGTCCTGAAAGAGAGAAAAATAACAAAGCGGGAAGCCCCTAGTGCGGTTGAGCCGCGTCTTGGGGCGTGCCGTAGTCATGTCCCCCTCCCCACCTGTGCCCATGGTATTTCCAATGCGTAATTATGTACGCGTGGCACGGATTTCGCCGTTTGGCTGGGACTGGGGTGGGGGCCGCATTGCTATGCGAGCTCAGAGCGTGCCAGTCGGTCTTGTTACCGATTACTCCGGGCGCGCTTGAAGGTGTCCGGGTCTTTAATCGCCGAACTGGTGGATTGCCTTAAGAGGCTGCTTTGTGCTTCTACTGCGAGGGCCGCAGTGTGCTCCTTCATGCGGAGAGAGTGCTCTGTGTTTCCATTGACTGTGATGACCCCCCGAGGTCCAGGCATCTTGAGCTTGAGATATGCATAGTGTGGTACCGCGTTGAATCTCGCAAATGTTGTTCGCCCGAGCAGTGCATGATAGCCGCTGCGGAACGGGACTATATCAAAGATTAACTCCTCGCTTCGGAAGTTATCTGGGGATCCGAAGACAACTTCCAGTGTGACTAAGCCTGTGCAATGGGCCTCTACACCTGGTATGACGCCTTTAAAGGTCATTTTTGTGGGTTTGATCCTTGAGGGGTCTATACCCATTTTGCGCACTGTGTCTTGATAAAGCAGGTTCAGGCTGCTGCCGCTGTCCATAAGGACCCGAGTGAGGTGAAATCCATCGATGATTGGGTCTAGGACCAGTGCGGCGAATCCGCCATGACGGATACTAGTGGGATGGTCCCTGCGATCGAAGGTGATCGGACAGGAGGACCATGGGTTGAACTTTGGGGCGACTGGCTCCAACGCGTATACATCCCTTAACGCACGCTTTCGCTCCCTCTTGGGGATGTGGGTTGCGTATATCGTGTTCACCGTCTGCACTTGTGGGGGAACCTCTTCTGCCCTCCGGTGTTCGGCTGCCGGGGCTCCTCCTCGTCATCGCTATGTAGCCCCTTATCTTTGTCTTCGGCGCTTAACTTGCCGGCCTGCTTGAACACCCAACATTCCCTGTTGGTGTGGTTGGCTGGCTTGTCAGGGGTGCCATGTATTTGGCACGAGTGATCGAGTATACGGTCCAAACTGGACGGGCCCGGGGTGCTTCTTTTGAATGGCTTTTTCTGCTGACCAGGTTTAGAGCCTCTGAATCCGGCATTAACTACCGTATCCTTGGTATTGTCGCTATTGACACGGCGCTTATGTTTGTTGCGACATGACCTGCCATTCCTATCCTTGGTATCTGAAGTACCATGGTTCTTTGATATGTTATTGCTGCGAGCCAGCCAGCTGTCTTCTCCCGCACAAAAGCGGGTCATAAGTGTCGTGAGGGCTGCCATGGATTTCGGATTTTCCTGGCCAAGGTGCCGGGCGAGCCACTCGTCATGGATGTTGTGCTTAAAAGCTGCTAGGGCCTCCGCATTCGGACAGTCAACGATTTGATTTTTCTTTGTCAGGAACCGTGTCCAGAATTGCCTGGCCGATTCCTCTGGCTGCTGAATTATGTGGCTCAAGTCATCGGCATCTAGTGGTCGCACATAAGTGCCCTGGAAGTTGTCGAGGAATGCGGCCTCCAGATCTTCCCAACAGCCAATGGATTCTGCTGGCAGGCTGTTGAGCCAATGCCGAGCTGGTCCTTTGAGTTTAAGTGGGAGGTATTTGATGGCGTGTAGATCGTCACCCTGGGCCATGTGGATGTGCAGGAGGAAGTCCTCGATCCATACCGCAGGATCTGTTGTGCCGTCGTATGATTCTATATTTACGGGTTTGAAACCCTCTGGGATTTGGTGATCCATTACTTCGTCTGTGAATCATAGGGGGTGTGCGGTGCCTCTGTACCGGGCTATGTCGCGACGCAACTCAAATGAGTCTTGTCCGCTGTGTTCAGCCCGGCCGGATTTACTTTTACTGTATCCGGCGTGACGGTTATCGTCCCGCGTGGTGGCGCGCCCTCGCGATCCGTAGATCGATCTTTCATGTTTTGCTTTGTCCTCCAATACGTCTTGCAGGTCTAGCATGTTTCCCCGTGCCTTGACATTTTTATTTGAGTGGCGTCGGGGTGCGGGCTGAGCTTTTGGCTGAAATGCCTCTTTGTCGCGGCTACGAGGTGGCCGATCAGCCACGTCATACGCTGGAGATGTAGGTTTTAATGCTTCCTCCTCCAGTCGGGGTAGCAACCTGCGCTTTGGGTAACTCTTGGAGGGGCGTTCGAGTTCATATTCCTCGATCGCAAGGACATCAGTCCATCTGTCAGCTAGCAAATCTTGATCAGCTTGAAGCTGCTGCTGCTTTTTCTTAAGGCTATTTGCCATGGCTATAAGCCGGCGCTTGAAGCGCTCTTGCTCGACGGGATCCTCGGGCACGACAAATTCGTCATCGTCGAGGCTTGCCTCGTCTTCGGAGGGAGGCATGTAATTATCATCCTCCGCATCTCCATCTGCCGCTCTCTCGGGAGGGCTGGCTTCTCCATCCTCCTGCTCTAAATCTTGCTGGAAGGGATTGTTGTCGTCTTCGGCACTATCCGAAGTGCTATTATCTCCTGTGCCGGTGTCACCGCTTTTGCTTTGTCGAGACTTAGAGCGGCGCCGCTGACGTCGGCGCTTGGGTTGTTTCTTGGAGGGGTCATCCTCCCCTGTCTTGTCGCCATTGCCTTCTTTGGGTGTGTCCACCATGTATATATCATATGATGAGGTGGTTGTCCAATGCCCTGTGGGTAGTGGTTCCTCTTCGTTTCCCGCATCGTCGTCCATACCATCGATGTCTTCGGAGTCAAAGTCGAGCAATTCGGTCAAATTGTCGACAGTGGCTACTAAGTGGGTGGTGGGTGGGCGGCGAATTTGTTCGTCATCCGCATCCCAATCCTGCCAAACATAGTTCGGCCAGGACTCTCCTGACAGGGAGAGAGACCTTAATGAGTTCAGTATGTCACCAAAGGGCAAGTGCTGAAAGATATCCGCGGAGGTGAACTCCATGATCGGTGCCCAGTCAGATTTGATAGGCACGGGCGCAGGCGGTTCGGAGTCCGTGGCCGGGGAAGAATGTAACGCCCCGAGACTGATGTGCCAGGTCTCCTCCAGTTATTCACTGTTGTTGCCTTGTCTTTGCTTGCATGCCATGCATTTCATGTCATGTCATCATGTGCATTGCATCATCATGTTTTCGAAACTTGCATCCGTCCGGGTTCCCCCAATTCCGTCCGTTGTCTGTTCTGAGCCCAACCACACTTGCACGCGCCCGCGGCATGTCCGAAATATTATTTTATAAGTGGCCGGAAAATGTTCTCGGAATGGGATGAAAGTTGGCGTGTGGTCTTATTATAGTGTAGATAGACCGCCTGTCAAGTTTCATCGCATTCGGAGTTCATTTGACGCCCCAATGATTAACTATAGCGGCAATATAGCCGGTCTAACGTCGGACGTTTTCGGCCTCCGAAAACTGCTGCCGGGCCCTGTCTCTCTCTTCTCTCCTCTCAGCCTCGCCACAGTCCACCTAGGCCCATGCCTACCCTCTCTGCACAGTGCATCGAACCCCTCGCGCGCGTCCGAAAGTTGTCCCGAACCTGACCCGGACTATCGCCACCGTTGTGTCCGGATCATCCCCAAACATCTACAAAACGTCTTCGTTTTCTTATTTGGGCTCCCTAGCCTATTTTTCCCGATCGTCCGATTATGATCGGAGGGACGGATTAGCCCCTACCCAAAAATCCCCTGCTATATATATAGGTCCAACCCTAAAATCTAGGGACTTTGTCCCGCCGAGCCGCCGCCGCCTACCGTATCTTCCTCGGGATCCAGATCCAATCCGCTTCCTCCCCGATCCAAAAGCCCCTCCTCGCTTTCACCACCACACCAACCAGAGCCCCCTGCTCCCTGTCTCCTTCTCCCCGCTCTCGATGGCCAACCAGCGCCCGAGCCAACTTCCCATCGCCGCCGCTAGCGACCTCAACCACCACCATCGAAGCCTCCAGGTTCGGCCGTCGCCGGCAGCTACAACCAACAGATGAGCGCCGCCCTTCTTTTATTTCTTCCCTCGTTCTTCCTCCTCTCCTTTTCCTGCTATCTCTCCCGAGCTGTAACACCCTCGATGCGACTATATCTCCCACGTGTCGAGGCACGACTTAGAGGCATAATCGCATTGAAGGCATATGTCGCAAGTCGGGAAATCATTACACATCCCATGTACATAAATAATATAAAGGGGAATAACATAGTTGGCTTACACTCGCCATGTCACATCAAAGTACATAAATAACATCCATCATACAATTCACTCATGGCCCGACTACGGCGCCAAAATAGAAAAGACCCCCAACATGCGACAAGGCCCTGAATCTAACCCCGAATAGGCACCACTACTGATCATCAGGAAAAGACACATAGTAACGCTGAGAGTCCTCGTCGTACTCCCACTTGAGCTCGAGTGCGCCATTTGGAGCAGTATCATCTGTCCCTGGATCTGGTGTAATAGTAATCTGTGAGCCACAGGGACTTAGCAATCTCGCACCCTCGCGATCAAGACTATTTAAGCTTAATAGGTAGGAAAGGGGTACTGTATAAGTGGAGCTGCAGCAAGCGACTAGCATATATGGTGGGTAACTTATTCGCAAAAGAGAGCGAGAAGAGGAGGCAAAGCACGAGCGAGGAACTAGAGAGCAACCTGCGCAAACATGACTCCAACACCGTGTCCATTTCCCGGACTCCGCCGAGAAGAGGCCATCACGGCAACACACTCAGTTGATTCAATTTAATTAATTAAGGTTCAAGTTATCTACAACCGGACATTAACAAATTCCCATCTGCCCATAACCGCGGGCATGGCTTTCAAAAGATCAATCCCTGCAGGGGGTCCCAACTTAGCCCATAACAAGCTCTCACGGTCAACGAAGGAATAGACCTCCACCCAAGACACACCGATCAGACTCGGTATCCCGGTACAACAAGATGATTCGACAGGTCAAAACAAGTCCAGCAACACCGCCGGAATGTGCTGACAAATCCCGATAGGAGCTGCACATATCTCTTTCTCAGGGCACACTCAGATTATCTAAACTTCCGGTAGGCTAGCCCAGAGTTGCCCCTGGTAGCCACCGGCGGCTGACGGTTTGGACCAACACTCAGAGGAGCACTGGCCCGGGGGGGTTTAAAATAAGATGACCCTCGGGCTCCGAAAACACAAGGGAAAAGAGGCTAGGTGGCAAATGGTAAAACCAATGTTGGGCATTGCTGGAAAAGCTTTAATCAAGGCGAACTATCAAGGGGTTCCTATTATAGCCCAACCGCGTAAGGGATGCAACAATCCGGGAACATAACACCGATATGACGGAAACTAGGGCGGCAAGAGTGGAACAAAACACTAGGCGAGAGGCCGAGCCTTCCACCCTTTACCAAGTATATAGATGAATTAAGATAACATAGCAATATAATGATATCCCAAAAAGTAAATGAATGTTCCAACAAGGAACGACTCCAATCTTCACCTGCAACTAGCAACGCTATAAGAAGGGGCTGAGCAAAGCGGTAACGTAGCCAATCAACAGTTTGCTAGGACAAAGGTGGGTTAGAGGCTCAATCATGGCAATTGGGAGGCTGACAAGCAAGTGGTAGGCATCGTAGCATTGGCAAAGCGAAAGAGCGAGCAAACTAGCATAGCAAAGATAGTAGTGATTTCGAGGGTATGATCATCTTGCCTGCACAGTTGTCAGAGTTGACTGGATCCTCAAAAGCAAACTCAACGGGCTCCTCGCTAGTGAACTCGTCTCCCGGCTCTACCCAACAACACAAACAAGCAACAAGGATACAATCAACCACGTGCAAGGGCAACCAATAAGATGCAAAGATGGTATGCTATGCGGGATGCGATGCGGGATGCAAAATGCAAGACGTGACAGGAAATGCATGAACCTGGCCTCAACTTGCAAAACCAAGTGTGCCACTGGATAGAGGGGAAGAAATCCCCTGAAAACGATATAAAGATCATAGGAATCAGAGCTACGGTTTGGAAATGGCAAGCGTTTTACGAAACGAACCGATCTGCGATTTACAGCAAGTAGGCTCCTAAATGCAACGAAATGAACATGCTACAGCCACCAAACATGAAAACAAAATGCATGACAGGGATGTACACAAGATGCTTAACAAATCACTAGGACTGAGGCATAGGCAAATTCATCCATTAAGGGGTTCAAACAAGCATGGCAAAACTGAATAAGCAAAACAGATTTCAGACAATGAAATTAACACTAGTCTGAAATTTCAGACCACGATGCTCTCTTCGGAGCAGAAAAACAACATGAAACATAACCTGAACATGGCAAGTAAGAGCATGGCATGGAGCTACTCAACAAGCTTAACACAACACCCAAAATGACCTGGGGCCAAAAGGGTTCACAAAATACTCTAACGAGCACACGAACATAGATGAAACACAATCAGTTTTCAGACTTAGTGAAAACTGAGACATGCTGAAATTATAACTCACGGAGGCATGTAACCGAGCTCGATGCACTCACTATGGTGAAATACATGGCAAGGCAAGCATATATCCATAAAGAAGGCACAAAATGCTAGCTAGACATGGCGAGAACAATGGCATAGCATGCACGAGTCACTAACAATAGCACCGGCAAAACGCAAAAGATTTCACGATCTGCCCAAATACACAACTACGCAAAAGTTGAGCTCGATTGAGCCAACCTAGGGTGCTCCAACATAACAAGTAAAGACATGGATGGATAGAGCACAACAAGCATAACAAAACACTCTTACTGATCATCCTCAAAAGAGGCACGGATCACTAGGAAACAAGCTGGACATATAGCATCATGAACTAAAACATCCCAGACTTAGTGAAAATCACTAAGTCCCTGAAAACAGCAATCTCAGGTACCCCTCTTTCCAAGCTTGCACAAGACACCACACCATCCTAAAAATGCATGGGTGGCACCTCTGGAAAGAAGACAAAATGCTTAACAATTCATCCCAAAGGGGCACAGGCATATCATGCACACAATAATCATGGCAAAAATGACAAAAGTCAATGTTGAGCTAACGGATCTGCAATTTAACTCATGATGCCTCCTTCTAACAGCATTTTGGGCATCAAGATGAACTCAAATGCAAATGATGCAATGGAATGAAATGATGTACTTGTCGAGACGAAGATTTTGATATATCATATGTCCAAAACGGAGCTACGGATGCGGAGATATGAGCAGTCAAAGTAGGCATAAAAAATCAGGGAGGGGAAGGAGAAAGTCAACCCTAGGGTTTTTTAGATCTGGATCTGGCGCGGGTTACTGTAGCAGTCCGAGCTCGATCTCGCCGGAAATGTCGCCGTGGCGGCCGGAGGGGGGTGGTGAAGGGACCGGCCGGAGTGGGAGAGCTCGCCGGGGACCTCGCCGGGGCACTGCACGGCGGCGAGGCGGCGGGGCGAGGCCGGGCGACGCGGCTTGGAGGCGCGTCGGGCGGCGGGGAGCGGCGTCGGCCGTCGTCGGGGCGCGGGCTCCGGCGTGGAGCCGCGGTGGCGCGGCGGCCGGTGGGCGGCGCGCGAGGAGGAGGACGAAGGCGGGGCGCGAGGCGGTGAGTGGCCCGGCCGGGCGCAGGAGCGGGCTGGAGACGGGCTTCGGGCCCGTCGGCGGGGAAGTGGTCCGCCCGCGCCACGTGGCGGCGGCAGGTTGGCTGCGGCGATGTGTCCGGTCGGACCGGACGTGTCCGACCGGCGCGGGGATCCTGTTTTTTTTGGACTAGGGTTTGGACGGGGGAGACGAGATCCGGAATGGAGGGGTATTTATAGGCATAGAGGGGGCTAGGAGAGTCCAAATGAGGTGCGGTTTTCACCCACGCGATCGTGATCGAACGACCGAGACGATGGAGCAGAGTTTGGTGGGTTTTGGGCCAAATTGGAGGGGTGTTGGGCTGCAACACACACAAGGCCTTTTCGGTCCCTCGGTTAACCGTTGGAGTATCAAACGAAGTCCAAATGGCACGAAACTTGACAGGCGGTCTACCGGTAGTAAACCAAGGTCGCATGGCAAGTCTCGGTCCAATCCGGAAATGTTTAATCCCCACACACGAAAGAAAGCTAGAAATGGCCACCGGAGGAGAACGAAGCGCCGGAATGCAAAACGGACAACGGGGAAAATGCTCGAATGCATGAGATGAACATGTATGCAAATGCAATGCACGTGATGACATGATATGAGATGCACGAAAAAGGAAACCACACACGGAGACAAAGACCCGAACCCGAGAAATAAATATAACTTAATGCCGGAAACGACAAGAGTTGGAGTACAAATTGGGAAAGTAATATCTGGGGCGTTACAACACTCCACCACTATGAAAAGATCTCGTCTCAAGATCTAGGACTGAAAGAACTCCGGGTACTCAGAACGGAGGTGATCCTCGCGTTCCCTGGTAGCTTCATGGTCGGAATGGTGTGACCACTTGACTTTGAGAAATTTGATTGACTTGTTGCGAGTTCTGCGTTCAGTCTCTTCAAGGATTGCAACTGGGTGCTCACGGTAGGAGAGATCTTCTTGGAGCTCAATGTCCTCGAAGTTGACGGTGCGATCAGGCGTCTTGAAGCACTTTCAGAGTTGGGAGACATGGAACACATCATGAACATTAGCAAAGTTTGAAGGAAGCTCGAGTTGATAGGCGAGGTCGCCTCTCTTGCTGACAATCCTGAAAGGTCCGACGTATCTAGGGGCAAGCTTCCCTTTGATACCGAAGCGATGAGTCCCTTTCATAGGAGAGACGCGGAGGTAGACATGATCTCCGATCTCGAAAGCCAAATCACGGTGCTTACTGTCATAGTAGCTCTTCTGGCGGGATTGGGCTGCTTTGAGGTTATCACGAATGACCTTGCACATTTCTTCTGCCTCTGTGATTAGGTCATTGCCCAGCAGCTGACGTTCACCGGTTTCAGACCAGTTGAGAGGTGTACGGCACTTCCTACCATACAGAATTTCAAATGGGGCCTTGCCCGAACTTGCTTGGAAGCTGTTGTTGTATGAGAATTCAGCATAAGGAAGACAATCCTCCCACTTCATGCCGAAGGAGATAACACAAGCCCTGAGCATATCTTCAAGAATCTGGTTGACACGCTCGACTTGACCGCTTGTTTGAGGATGGAAAGCAGTGCTGGAGCGAATGTTGGTGCCCATGGCCTTCTGAAAAGAATCCCAAAACTTGGAGGTAAAGATGCTGCCCCGGTCTGAAGATATCACTTGAGGAATACCGTGCAGGGAGACAATTCGCGAGGTGTAGAATTCCGCCAATTGAGCTGCAGTGATAGACTCTTTAATAGGCAGAAAGTGAGCCACTTTGGTGAGCTTGTCGATGACAACGAATATAGCATCATTGCCATGCTTGGACTTTGGAAACCCAGTCACGAAGTCCATTTCAATGTGGTCAAACTTCCATTCTGGAATGGCAAGAGGTTGGAGGAGACCTGCTGGCCTTTGGTGTTCTGCCTTCACTCTTCTGCAGACATCACATTCATTCACGAATTGAGCGATCTCGTGCTTCATTCGAGTCCACCAATAGGTTTGCTTCAGATCCTGATACATCTTCGTGCTCCCAGGGTGGATGGAGAGGAGAGAGTTGTGAGCCTCGTTCATGATCACTTTACGAAGTTCACCTTTGGGCACAACAATTCGATCCCCGAAGAAGAGAGTGTCCTTGTCATCAAGTCGGTAGCACTTGTACTTGGACTGACTCTTTGCAATACCAATCTTCACCTTTTTCACCATAGCATCAAGAAGCTAGGCTTGGCGAATCTGGTCTTCCAAGGTAGGAGAGACTTGAAGGTTGGAGAGGAAACCTTGAGGAACAATTTGCAGATTAAGTTTGCGGAAAGCTTCACAAAGCTCGGGTTGATAAGGCTTGAGAATCAGACTGTTGCAATATGCTTTTCTGCTTAAAGTGTCAGCAATCACATTAGCCTTGCCTGGAGTATACTCAATACTCGGATTGTACTCTTGAATCATTTCGACCCATCGAGTCTGCCGGAGGTTGAGATTAGGCTGGGTGAAGATGTACTTGAGACTCTTGTGATCAGTGAAAATGTCCACTTTTCTTCCCAATAGAAGATGTCTCCAAGTCAATAAAGCATGCACAACTGCCGCCAACTCGAGATCATGAGTGGGGTAGTTCTTCTCATTAGGCTTCAACTGGCGAGAGGTGTAAGCAACAACTTTCTTCTCTTGCATCAGTACAGCACCGAGACCTTGGAGAGAGGCATCACAAAAGACCTCGTACGGCTTGGTTTCATCAGGCGGAGTCAGAACTGGAGCAGTGATCAATTTCTCTTTCAAAGAGTTGAAAGCAATATCACACTCCGGAGACCAAACGTACTTGACGTGCTTCTGAAGAAGATTTGAGAGAGGCTTCGCGATCTTGGAAAAGTTTTCAACGAATCTTCGACAATAGCTTGCGAGACCGAGGAAGCTACGGAGTTGCTTCACATTCTGAGGAGGTTCCCAATTAACAATTGCAGACACCTTCTCAGGATCCACGGAAATGCCCTTGGCAGATATGATGTGGCCAAGATAAAGAACCTCATCGAGCCAAAATTCACACTTGGAGAACTTGGCGTAGAACTGATGTTCCCTGAGCTTGTCAAGAACCAAACGCAAGTGCTTGGCATGATCTTCCTTGTTCTTTGAGAAAACCAGAATGTCGTCGAGATAGACCAAAACGAAGTCATTGGTGTAGGGGTTGAAGATGAAGTTCATCATGCGAGAGAACGTCGGAGGAGCGTTGGCGAGGCCAAAAGACATGACAGTGTATTCATATGAGCCATAGCTTGTCCTGAACGCCGTCTTGGGAATATCTTGCTCACGAATGCGAATTTGATGATAACCCATACGGAGGTCAAGCTTGGAGAATACTTGGGCACCCTTGAGTTGTTCGAACAGATCATTGATGTTGGGAAGTGGGTATTTGTTCTTGATGGTCTTCTTGTTCAATGGACGATAATCAACACAAAGTCGGTCCGTTCCATCCTTCTTCACAAAAAGAACACCACAACCCCACGGAGAAGTACTAGGCCGAATGAGACCCATTCTTTCTTGAACATCGAGTTGTTTCTTCAACTCCTTCAACTCTTCGGGGCCGAGCTTGTAGGGACGTTTGCACACAGGTTCCGTACCGGGCTCAAGTTCAATAACAAATTCAACCGGCCGGTGCGGAGGCATGCCTGGGAGTTCTTCTGGGAAGACGTCTTGATACTCACAAACGACTGGGATCTGTGAAATAGCATCCAATTCACCCTTCTCATTGAGAGAAAACAACCGGATTGTATTATCCCGAGTAGCAAAGACGATGACATCCTCAGACGAATGAGTCAGTTGAATCTGCTTGGCTGCACAATTGAGCTGAGCCTTGTGTTTAGAGAGCCAGTCCATCCCAAGAATAAGATCGATATCGGAATTACCAAGAATCATCGGGGAAGCCAGAAATTTGAAGTCACCCAGCGAGATAGAAATATCCGGAACTTCATAGTTAGCAAGCAAGCATTTACTCGGAGAGACGACTGCTAATGGCTTATGCATAACTTGAGAAAACCACCCGTGCTTGGATGCGAAAGGTCTCGAGATGAAACAATGTGATGCACCAGTATCAAAAAGTACTTTTGCGGGAACATCGTTAACAGGAAGGTTACCCATGATCACATCTGACGAATCCTCTGCCTGAGCTGCATTCACCATATTGACCTTGGCGTGCTTGGGATTATGCTTGACCACAGCTGTACTTGCCGATCTGACAGGAGGAGGAGGAAGACGCCTCTAGTTGAAACACTTGTTGGCGTAGTGACCCTTCTGTTGGCACTTGTTGCACGTGACCTCAGAAAGCGGACGGTGGTACGGAGCACTCGATCTTGAAGCTTGAGACGAAGTCTTGTTCTGAAAGCCTGGGTTGGGTGGGTGGGAAGAACCACTGCCGCCTTTGCTCTTCTGCTGATATGGCTGACGGAACGGAGGAGGAGGAAGCCAATACTTCTGCTGCTTGGCCACTTGAGTAGAGGAAGAAGGCGTAGTGTCTCTGACTCGCTTCCTGGAAGCATCACACCTCAACTGAGCAGCCTCTTGCTCCAGTGCCATGTTGTAGAACTCATCGTATCTCAACGGCTCGAAGAGGACAAGAGCGAGCTAAATTTCTTCACGGAGACCACCCCTGAACTGATAGATCATGCTCTTCTCATCAGGAACATCCTGCTTGGCAAAATGGGCGAGCTTCTGGAACAACTTGTTGTAGTCATAGACAGACAAAGAGCCTTGCTTCAGATTGCGGAATTCCTCATGTTGCTTTCAGTCACACTTTGAGGGATGTGATGAGCTCGGAAATCACGACGGAAATTATCCCAAGTGATCAAACGTCCACCTCTGGAATCCTGGTACGGCTGGAACCACTCTGCAGCCTGATCTTTGAGCTGGAAAGAAGCGAACTTGACGAAATCTTCAGGCCTGACGTTGCTGCATTCAAAATGCTTGCCTAGATCCACTAGCCAATCGTCAGCATCGGTAGCCTCAACACAATTGCTGAACGTCTTTGGACCATTTGCGAGGAACTGGTTCAGAGTTGCAAAATGGTTCTGATTGTTGCCTTGATTCCCTTGACTGCCTTGATTCCGCTCTTGGAGGATTTGCATGATCAACTGTGTATTTGCATTAGTTGCGGCCATCACAGCTTGCCAAGCCTCCGGAGGCGGTGGAGGTGGTGGCGGATCAGGGTTCGGAGTCGTGCGCGTTGGAGGAGCCATCCTGAAGAGGTTGACCACCATTAGCACACAAATAGACAAATATTGAAGGTGAATCCAACGGAATGAAATTGCAACATAAAGTCTTCACATCCGAACAAAATGAACGAATGCACTTCTCTTGATGTGGTCACATCTTCCTAAATTGCGAAGCCACGAAGAATCAGGTAGAAGAGGTATATCAACGAGGGATGGAATCAACATATGACGTCGAAGGAACTCAAATGCCACAACTGAAAATAAAAAAACCAAGGGTTGGCTTGCGGAATAAGCCGGAACAAATATATGATAGAAATTTCGTCCGAGGTTTTCGTGGTGGGACCTACACGGGCTCGATCGTACAGCACCATCATGTACAAGGCAGTGCACATGACATACGAAGCGTCCCCGAGTCAGCATAGCCAAGGACTCTTTAAGACACAACAAGACCACTGTAAAATCGATCGTGAATAGGCGAACCACTAGACGTCGAACCCCAATTTCAAATCATACATCTGTCGAAAGGATATCCTAAGAGCTACTTGAATTCCCACCTATGAAACTCCTGAAACTTTCCGGTTATGCAATCAGGTGTTGGGGATACAGGGGAAGAATAGTATCTCACCCAAGCTAGCAAATCCTACATCCAGCTGTATCCATCCTTCAACACATAACCAAGAAACCTTCGGAAACCATCTACCTCAACCTTCGAAAAGCATCCGTTATACAAGTTATGGCGATACTCCCGAACTCCCGCCCCAGTACTGGGTGGCGTCGAGGTTATCTCACCAACGAACTGCATAAAGGAGATTTTCGATGTCGCGCACATATCTCAAGTATACCAGAATTGCAACGATAAAATTATGATGACAACACCTCAGAGCTCAACTCCCCGGGACACTTCCACTAAACCCCTGACAGGAGGCACCAAGACAGTATTCTCATCATAAGCCATCGGAACAAAACCAAGATACTCGCGTGATCCTAAATTTTTTTTAGTGAAATTTGAGAAGAGAAGAGTCAAAACTCTACGTCAGGATGCCTTACCAGAGCGATGAGGAGACTAGGAAGTAAAAAGAATTCCTAAGCTCTCCGATATATAATTCCTAAGGACTCAAAACATTTTTCTAGACACAACTCGGCTGCTAAAAACGATCAAGCAATGGGGGCTCCTAAGGTCGGGGAAGGCTCTGATACCAACTTGTAACACCCTCGATGCGACTATATCTCCCACGTGTCGAGGCACGACTTAGAGGCATATGTCGCAAGTCGGGAAATCATTACACATCCCATGTACATAAATAATATAAAGGGGAATAACATAGTTGTCTTACACTCGCCACGTCACATCAAAGTACATAAATAACATCCATCATACAATTCACTCATGGCCCGACTACGGCGCCAAAATAGAAAAGACCCCCAACATGCGACAAGGCCCTGAATCTAACACCGAATAGGCACCACTACTGATCATTAGGAAAAGACACATAGTAACGCTGAGAGTCCTCATCGTACTCCCACTTGAGCTCGAGCGCGTCATCTGGAGCTGTATCATATGTCCCTGCATCTGGTGTAATAGTAATCTGTGAGCCACAGGGACTCAGCAATCTCGCACCCTCGCGATCAAGACTATTTAAGCTTAATAGGTAGGAAAGGGGTACTGTATAAGTGGAGCTGCAGCAAGCGACTAGCATATATGGTGGCTAACTTATTCGCAAAAGAGAGCGAGAAGAGGAGGCAAAGCACGAGCGAGGAACTAGAGAGCAACCTGCGCAAACATGACTCCAACGCCGTGTCCACTTCCCGGACTCCGCCGAGAAGAGGCCATCACGGCAACACACTCAGTTGATTCATTTTAATTAATTAAGGTTCAAGTTATCTACAACCGGACATTAACAAATTCCCATCTGCCCATAACCGCGGGCACGGCTTTCGAAAGATCAATCCCTGCAGGGGGTCCCAACTTAGCCCATAACAAGCTCTCACGGTCAACGAAGGAATAGACCTCCACCCAAGACACACCGATCAGACTCGGTATCCCGGTACAACAAGATGATTCGACAGGTCAAAACAAGTCCAGCAACACCGCCCGAATGTGCCGACAAATCCCGATAGGAGCTGCACATATCTCTTTCTCAGGGCACACTCAGATTGTCTAAACTTCTGGTAGGCTAGCCCAGAGTTGCCCCTGGTAGCCACCGGCAGCTGACGGTTTGGACCAACACTCAGAGGAGCACTGGCCCGGGGGGGTTTAAAATAAGATGACCCTCAGGCTCCGGAAACCCAAGGGAAAAGAGGCTAGGTGGCAAATGGTAAAACCAATGTTGGGCATTGCTGGAAAAGCTTTAATCAAGGCGAACTATCAAGGGGTTCCTATTATAGCCCAACCGCGTACGGGACGCAACAATCCGGGAACATAACACCGATATGACGGAAACTAGGGCGGCAAGAGTGGAACAAAACACTAGGCGAGAGGCCGAGCCTTCCACCCTTTACCAAGTATATAGATGAATTAAGATAACATAGCAATATAATGATATCCCAACAAGTAAATGAATGTTCCAACAAGGAACGACTCCAATCTTCACCTGCAACTAGCAACGCTATAAGAAGGGGCTGAGCAAAGCGGTAACGTAGCCAATCAACGGTTTGCTAGGACAAAGGTGGGTTAGAGGCTCAATCATGGCAATTGGGAGGCTGACAAGCAAGTGGTAGGCATCGTAGCATTGGCAAAGCGAAAGAGCGAGCAAACTAGCATAGCAAAGATAGTAGTGATTTTGAGGGTATGATCATCTTGCCTGCACAGTTGTCAGAGTTGACTGGATCCTCAAAAGCAAACTCAACGGGCTCCTCGTTAGCGAACTCGTCTCCCGGCTCTACCCAACAACACAAACAAGCAACAAGGATACAATCAACCACGTGCAAGGGCAACCAATAAGATGCAAAGATGGTATGCTATGCGGGATGCGATGCGGGATGCAAAATGCAAGATGTGACAGGAAATGCATGAACCTGGCCTCAACTTGGAAAACCAAGTGTGCCACTGGATAAAGGGGAAGAAATCCCCTGAAAACGATATAAAGATCATAGGAATCGGAGCTACGGTTTGGAAATGGCAAGCGTTTTACGAAACGAACCGATCTGCGATTTACAGCAAGTAGGCTCCTAAATGCAACGAAATGAACATGCTACAGCCACCAAACATGAAAACAAAATGCATGACAGGGATGTACACAAGATGCTTAACAAATCACTAGGACTGAGACATAGGCAAATTCATCCATTAAGGGGTTCAAACAAGCATGGCAAAACTGAATAAGCAAAACAGATTTCAGACAGTGAAATTAACACTAGTCTGAAATTTCAGACCACGATGCTCTCTTCGGAGCAGAAAAACAACATGAAACATAACCTGAACATGGCAAGTAAGAGCATGGCATGGAGCTACTCAACAAGCTTAACACAACACCCAAAATGACCTGGGGCCAAAAGGGTTCACAAAATACTCTAACGAGCACACGAACATAGATGAAACACAATCAGTTTTCAGACTTAGTGAAAACTGAGACATGCTGAAATTATAACTCACGGAGGCATGTAACCGAGCTCGATGCACTCACTACGGTGCAAGACATGGCAAGGCAAGCATATATCCATAAAGAAGGCACAAAATGCTAGCTAGACATGGCGAGAACAATGGCATAGCATGCACGAGTCACTAACAATAGCACCGGCAAAATCGCAAAAGAGTTCACAATCTGCCCAAATACACAACTATGCAAAAGTTGAGCTCGATTGAGCCAACCTAGGGTGCTCCAACATAAGAAGTAAAGAAATGGATGGATAGAGCACAACAAGCATAACAAAACACTCTTACTGATCATCCTCAAAAGAGGCACGGATCACTAGGAAACAAGCTGGACATATAGCATCATGAACTAAAACATCCCAGACTTGGTGAAAATCACGAAGTCCCTGAAAACAACAATCTCAGGTACCCCTCTTTCCAAGCTTGCACAAGACACCACACCATCCTAAAAATGCATGGGTGGCACCTCTGGAAAGAAGACAAAATGCTTAACAATTCATCCCAAAGGGGCACAGGCATATCATGCACACAATAATCATGGCAAAAATGACAAAAGTCAATGTTGAGCTAACGGATCTGCAATTTAACTCACGATGCCTCCTTCTAACAGCATTTTGGGCATCAAGATGAACTCAAATGCAAATGATGCAATGGAATGAAATGATGTACTCGTCGAGACGAAGATTTTGATATATCATATGTCCAAAACGGAGCTACGGATGCGGAGATATGAGCAGTCAAAGTAGGCATAAAAAATCAGGGAGGGGAAGGAGAAAGTCAACCCTAGGGTTTTTTAGATCTGGATCTGGCGCGGGTTACTGTAGCAGTCCGAGCTCAATCTCGCCGGAAATGTCGCCTTGGCGGCCGGAGGGGGGTGGTGAAGGGACCGGCCGGAGTGGGAGAGCTCGCCGGGGACCTCGCCGGGGCACTGCACGGCGGCGAGGCAGCGGGGCGAGGCCGGACGACGCGGCTTGGAGGCACGTCGGGCGGCGGGGAGCGGCGCCGGCCATCGTCGGGGCGCGGGGTCCGGCGTGGAGCCGCGGTGGCGCGGCGGTCGGTGGGCGGCGCGCGAGGAGGAGGACGAAGGCGGGGCGCGAGGCGGTGAGTGGCCCGGCCGGGCGCAGGAGCGGGCTGGAGACGGGCTTCGGGCCCGTCGGCGGGGAAGTGGTCCGCCCGCGCCACGTGGCGGCGGCAGGTTGGCTGCGGCGATGTGTCCGGTCGGATCGGACGTGTCCGGCCGGCGCGGGGACCCTGTTTTTTTTGGACTAGGGTTTGGACGGGGGAGACGAGATCCGGAATGGAGGGGTATTTATAGGCATAGAGGGGGCTAGGAGAGTCCAAATGAGGTGCGGTTTTCGCCCACGCGATCATGATCGAACGGCCGAGACGATGGAGCAGAGTTTGGTGGGTTTTGGGCCAAATTGGAGGGGTGTTGGGCTGCAACACACACAAGGCCTTTTCGGTCCCTCGGTTAACCGTTGGAGTATCAAACGAAGTCCAAATAGCACGAAACTTGACAGGCGGTCTACCGGTAGTAAACCAAGGTCGCATGGCAAGTCTCGGTCCAATCCGGAAATGTTTAATCCCCACACACGAAAGAAAGCTAGAAATGGCCACCGGAGGAGAACGAAGCGCCGGAATGCAAAACGTACAACGGGGAAAATGCTCGAATGCATGAGATGAACATGTATGCAAATGCAATGCACGTGATGACATGATATGAGATGCACGAAAAAGGAAACCACACACGGAGACAAAGACCCGAACCCGAGAAATAAATATAACTTAATGTCGGAAACGGCAAGAGTTGGAGTACAAATTGGGAAAGTAATATCTGGGGCGTTACACGAGCTCACCTCTCTCTCCCTCCCGTTCTGCAGGAAGCCACCTCCTGACGGCCTCCTCTCAAGCCCGGCGCCGCCGTGATGGATCCCCTCGCCGAGCTCCATCAAGTCCGCTGCCAGCTGCCGTCTTCCCAGCGAATCCCGTCGAAGCCGCCGCCCCGGCCACCTTGCGCGACCTCCTGCCTCGTCCTCGTCTGCGCGGGAGACAAGCGAGAGAGGCCGCACGCCAAGCTTCCCTGCCTCGCCCGACCTTTCTCGTCATAGAAACCACGCCATGACGCCGTCCCTCTGCTTCCTCTTCCAGCAGGACCACGAGACGTGTCCCCACCTCCTGCCGCGCCAAGCCTGCTTCCCCTCCAGCATAGTGCCCGCCGCGGCAAGTCCCACGCTGCCGCCGCGCCCCTGTACTAAACCTGCTGCTACCCTGCATCAGTATGTCGTCCCGCTCATGGACCTTCCCTGCGCCCCAAGGTACTCCGCGTTGACCGCATCACCCGCCGGAGTCGCCGCCTCGCCAAGCTCCGTCGCCGCTGGTAGTCTTCGAGTCGAGGAGTCAGAGTTCACGCCCCTGCCCCGCATCGCGACTCTGTCGTCCTCTATTTCGCTGGTGGTCGAGCGAGTCGACCGCTCGCGTTGACCGCTCCCCTCCCTCGTTTGATCCAGCCAACACCAAGGTGGCCCGGCCCAGCTCCAGCGCGTGGAAGGCCCAGCCAGATCCGGCGTGTCCAGCCGCATGCCAGCAGGCCTCTTCCACCAACTGGGCTAGCCCAATGTGAGCAGCGCTCCTGATTTCGGCCCAGCTCTATATTTTTCTGCCTGAATGATTTTCCCCCCATTATCCCGTTTTGCGCTGTTTTACAGAAAGGTCCCTCTTGATCATGCATATAATAACTCTCAAACCATACATCATAAGTAAAAACTTTTAATATGAAACTTGCTTAAAATTTCATCTGGTTTCATAATATGTCATTTTCATCCATGTTTTATGTGATTAAATTGTTGTTTGTTTAAATTTGCTTAAATAACTTGTTAAAACGGTTTAATTCATAACTAAATAACCGTAACTCCGAATTTAATAAACTTTATATGTAAATGGGGTGGAAAAATGCCTAATTTATCATGGTGCACTCATCTTGCATGTTTAACAACTATAAAATTTGGTTTAGGGCAGAACAGTACCAAATCCATAAATATGCACATGAGGAGTTTCCGGACTTGTTGTTTTGTTGTTCCGGCCTCATTTAAACATGCCTAAATGTTTAGTTTACTTTTGCTTCACCCTCTTGCCATGTTTAACAACATTTAATATTGTTGGGTACATAAACGAGATCGAACTAAATAACTTGTTGTGGTGTTTCGTCAATATGCAACTCGTTGCATATTGAGCCCCACTTAATTTGTAGAACTGCTTGTGCACTTTGCCATGCCATGCCTCATTAAACCGGACATGCATCATACTTGTTTGTGCATCATGCCATGTTATGTGGTGGTTGTTTACTATGTTGTGTGCTTCTTTCCGGTGTTGCTTCTTCGGGGTGGTTCCGATTACGTCGCGTTTGTGAGGAACCGTTCGACTACGTCCGTTTGTCTTCTTCATGGACTCGTTCTTCTTCCTTGCGGGATTTTAGGCAAGATGACCATACCCTCGAAATCACTTCTATCTTTGCTTGCTAGTTGCTCGCTCTTTTGCTATGCCTATGCTGCGATACCTACCACTTGCTTATCATGCCTCCCATATTGTTGAGCCAAGCCTCTAACCCACCTTGTCCTAGCAAACCGTTGTTTGGCTATGTTACCGCTTTGCTCAGCCCCTCTTATAGCGTTGTTAGTTGCAGGTGAAGATTGGAGCTTGTTCCTTGTTGGAACATGGATATTTTTGTTGGGATATCACAATATATCTTATTTAATTAATGCATCTATATACTTGGTAAAGGGTGGAAGGCTCGGCCTTATGCCTGGTGTTTTGTTCCACTCTTGCCGCCCTAGTTTCCGTCATATCGGTGTTATGTTCCCGGACTTTGCGTTCCTTACGCAGTTGGGTTATAATGGGAACCCCTTGACAGTTCGCTTTGAATAAAACTCCTCCAGCAAGGCCCAACCTTGGTTTTACCATTCGCCACCTAGCCTTTTCCCCTTGGGAGTCATGCATCCCGAGGGTCATCTTTATTTTAAACCCCCGGGCCAGTGCTTGTCTAACTGTTGGTCCAACCCAGAGCACCGTGCGGGGCCGTCCCTTGGCAACTTGGGTTACGTTGGCTCCCGTACGCTTAGCTTATCCAGTGTGCCCTGAGAACGAGATATGTGCAGCTCCTATCGGGATGTCGGCGCATCGGGTGGTCTTGCTGGACTTGTTTTACCATTGTCGAGGATGTCTTGTAATCGGGATTCCGAGCCTGATCGGGTCTTCCCGGTAGAAGGAATATCCTTCGTTGACCGTGAGAGCTTGTGATGGGCTAAGTTGGGACACCCCTGCAGGGATTTGAACTTTCAAAAGCCGTGCCCACGGTTATGGGCAGATGGGAATTTGTTAATGTCTGGTTGTAGAAAACCTGAAGTTGATCTTAATTAAAATACATCAACCGCGTGTGTAACCGTGATGGTCTCTTCTCGGCGGAGTCCGGGAAGTGAACACGGTGTTGGAGTAATGCTTGATGTAGGTTGTTCTAGGATCACTTCTTGATCATTAGTTGTTCGACCGTGCTTTTGCCTTCTCTTCTCGCTCTCTTTTGCGAATATGTTTAGCCACCATATATGCTAGTCGCTTGCTGCAGCTCCACCTCATACCTTTTACCCTTCCTATAAGCTTAAATAGTCTTGATCGCGAGGGTGTGAGATTGCTGAGTCCCCGTGACTCACAGTTACTTCCAAAACCAGTTTGCAGGTCCCGAGGTTACCGAGCAAGTGACGCAACCAAGCTCAAGGAGGAGCTCGATGAAGTCTTGTCCTTTGTGTTGTTCGTTCTAGTTGATCAGTAGTGGAGCCCAGTCGGGACGATCAGGGATCTGTGTAGCTTTTGGGGTAGTCTTCTTTTATTTTGGTTCCGTAGTCGGACCTTGATTGTATCTGGATGATGTAATGCTTTATTCATGTACTGTGTGAAGTGGTGATTGTAAGCCAACTATGTATCTCTTTCCCTTATGTATTACATGGGTTGTGTGAAGATTACCTCACTTGCGACATTGCTTTCAATGCAGTTATGCCTCTAAGTCGTGCTTCGACACGTGGGAGATATAGTCGCATCAAGGGCGTTACAAAGAATCCGGCAGTTCAGCGTCACGGCTCCCGTAAAGGGTAAGGTCGATATTCGGCTTGATCGCCGCTGAGAATACAGCCTCCGAGGCGGGGTCTATCCACCCGTCCATGGATGGCGCAATTGGCTCTGAATTGAGGGTCGGAGCGGTCGCCGGTGCGGTCTCCTTAACACTGTCCGATGGTAGAGCTAAATCATGCTCATCGTGACCGTGCGGCGCACTCGGCAGGGGCTCGAATCCGTCGAAGATCAAGTCTCCACGGATGTCGGCCGTGTAGTTTAAGCTTCCAAACCTGACCTGGTGGCCAGGGGCGTAACTCTCGATCTGCTCCAGATGGCCAAGCGAGTTGGCCCGCAGTGCGAAGCCGCCGAATACAAAGATCTGTCCGGGGAGAAAAGTCTCACCCTGGACTGCATCGCTATCGATGATCGAAGGAGCCATCAAGCCTAACGGTGAAGACACAAAGGAACTCTTAATGAAAGCACCAATGTCGGTGTCAAAACTGGTGGATCTCGGGCAGGGGGTCCTGAACTGTGCATCTAAGGCGGATGGTAACAGGAGGCAGGGGACACGATGTTTTACCCAGGTTCGGGCCCTCTTGATGGAGGTAAAACCCTACGTCCTGCTTGATTTATTCTTGATAATATGTGTAGTACAAGAGTTGATCTACCACGAGATCAGAGAGGCTAAACCCTAGAAGCTAGCCTATGGTATGATTGTATGTTGTCCTACGGACTAAAACCCTCCGGTTTATATAGACACCGGAGGGGGCTAGGGTTACACAAGGTCGGTTACAAAGGAGGAGATATACATATCCGTATTGCCTAGCTTGCCTTCCACGCCAAGTAGAGTCCCATCCGGACACGGGACGAAGTCTTCAATCTTGTATCTTCATAGTCCAATAGTCCGGCCAAAGGATATAATCCGGCCGTCCGGATACCCCCTAATCCAGGACTCCCTCACCCTCGATGCTCATTATGTGAAAGATATTATGTACTACTTTGATAATCCTGAAAAACCCCATTCAACTTTATAATGGGAGTAACGTTGGATCGACATGAATACTTTAGGGATTATCGCTTGACTCAAAAAGGGTAACTATTATGGGATCAAATTTATATGTTGCATTGGTATGCTCGGCAACTATGCTTGAGATATGATTATACTTATTGCTCTAGGATGAAGGCTCCACACCTTCCCTTTTCATGCGAATTTAATGATAATGAAACCTTAGCTTCTTATGCTAATGATATATATGATTACTATGATGTGGAACGAATAGAAGAATTCGTTGCTTTTATGGGTGCTTATGAAATTGAATCTTTGTTTAAAGAGTGTGAAAATCTTGATGATGCTGTTTACAGACCTGGAAATTTTGCTATACTTAGATATTGCTATGAGAATTATGAATTCAACTCCAATATTGATGATTTTATTGAGAGAGTCTCCGCTGTCCAAGAAGAGACTAATATTTTGCAGGAGTCTATGGAAGAAGAAATTGATGAAACTGTGAGCTCATTGGATGAAAAAGATGATGAGGAGAGCGAAGAACAAAAGGAGGAAGAGCGGATTAGCTACCCGTGCCCACCTTCTAATGAGAGTAACTCTTCAACTCATACATTGTTTAATTTCCCTTCGTGCTTACCGAAGGATGATTGCTATGATGATTGTGACGATCCCGTTGATTCTTTTGAAATATCCCTTTTTGATGTTGCCTGCTATGCTTGTGACCAAGATGCCAATATGAATTATGCTTATGGAGATGAACTTGCTACAGTTCCTTATGTTAAACATGAAATTGTTGCTATTGCACCCACGCATGATAGTCCTATTATCTTTTTGAATTCTCCCGACTACACTATATCGGAGAACTTTGCCCTTATTAAGGATTATATTGATGGGTTGTGTTTTACTACTACACATGATGATTTTGATAGATATAATATGCATGTGCTTGCTGTTCCTACTTGAAATTATTATGAGAGAGGAACTACATCTCCGCCTCTCCATGTTTCCAATATGATAAAATTGCAAGAAACTGTTTATACTATGCATTGGCCTTTACTATGTGTGCATGCATTTTTCTTTTATGACATGTCGATGCATAGGAAGAGAGTTAGACTTCATTGTTACATGATATATGTTGCTTTGTGCTCACTACTAAATCCCAAATCATTGCTAATTCAAATTGGCTTTGATATACCTTGGGATCCGGGTGGATTCATTACTCGAGCACTATATGCGTAGCTTAATGGCTTTAAAGAAAGCATTGCCAGGGAGACAACCCAGAACTTTTAGAGAGTCATTTATTTCTGTTGAGTGCTTTTATATAGTTTAAAAACAAAATTAATAAAGAGGGGAACCCAAAACTTTTCAAAAAGGAAAGTGAAAGTGAGAGAGACAAGCATTGTTGAAGTGGGGGAGCTCCTTGAACTTTGTTCATGCTCACGGAAACTTTGTGAATCTTGATTACAGAATTTTTTCGACAAAAATACTTATCCACTTGTACAATTCCATTGTATTATAAAAATAATGGCCAAGATTTGCCTTTAGGATGTTTACATTGCTTGTTGGTTTGTGCGGTGCAGAACAGAAACTTTGGCTGTAGTGCACGATTTTACATTTCTTACTGGAACGTCAAACGGTTCTGAAACTTTTTGCACTGTCTTTATATACAATTTTTTACTTTTTTCTAATTTTTTTCATAATTTTTGGAGTACCAGAAGTATGGTGAATGTTTAGATTACTACAAACTGTCATGTTTAAGACATATTCTGTTTTTGATGCATAGTTTGCTTGTTTTGATGAAACCATCCATTTCTGTCAGTGGATTATGCCATGGAAAAGTTATATTACAGTAGCTATAATGCAAAAAAAATGTGAATTGGTTTGCAATGGTACTTAGAGTAGTGATTTGCTTTATTATACTAACGGATCTGACCGAACTTTCTGTTAAATTTTGTGTGATTGAAGTTTTCAAGTTTTGGGAGAGATCGCGATGGATGTAGGAATAAGGAGTGGCAAGAGCCTAAGCTTGGGGATGCCCGAGGCACCCCAAGGAAATATTCAAGGACTCCCAAGCAACCAAGCTTGGGGATGCCCTGGAAGGCATCCCATCTTTCTTCTAACAATCATCGATAATTTTACTTGGAGCTATATTTTTATTCGTCACATGATATGCGTAAATCATGGAGCGTATTTTGTATTTAGTTTTCACTTTTCTTTTATGCATCATGCTGGTATGAGATAGTCCTTGGTTGATTTATAGAATGCTCTTTGCACTTCACTTATATCTTTTGAGTATGGCTTTATAGAATGTTTCATGTGCTTCACTTATATCATTTGAAGTTTGGATTGCCTATTTCTCTTCACATAGAAAACCGCCATATCTATTTAGAGAGATGACAGGAACTGGTCATTCACATGGTTAGTCATAGAATCCTACATAAAACTTGTAGATCAGTGAATATGATATGTTTGATTCCTTGCAATAGTTTTGCGATATAAAGATGGTGATATTAGAGTCATGCTAGTGGGTAGTTGTGGATTGTAGAAATACTTCTGTTGAAGTTTATGATTCCCATAGCATGCACGTATGATGAACCATTATGTAATGAAGTTGGAGCATGAGGTATTTATTGATTGTCTTCCTTATGAGTGGCGGGCGGGGACGAGCGATGGTCTTTTCCTACCAATCTATCCCCCTAGGAGCATGCGCA
The DNA here is from genome assembly GCA_034509565.1 of Triticum monococcum. Classification (NCBI taxonomy): domain Eukaryota; kingdom Viridiplantae; phylum Streptophyta; class Magnoliopsida; order Poales; family Poaceae; genus Triticum; species Triticum monococcum. The sequence goes on along the minus strand of CM067841.1, from coordinate 247,443,550 downwards.
TAATACTTTGTTCCGATGACTAATAGATTTTTGCAATAAGTATGTGAGTTCTTTATGACTAATGTTGAGTCCATGGATTATACGTACTCTCACCCTTCCATCATTGCTAGCCTATTCGGTACCTTGCATTGCCCTTTCTCACCTCGAGAGTTGGTGCAAACTTCACTGGTGCATCCAAACCCCGTGATATGATACGCTCTGTCACACATAAGCCTCCTTATATCTTCCTATTATGGCATTTCCATAGCCATTCCGAGATATATTGCCATGCAACTTCCATCATCATCATATACATGACTTGAGTATTTATTGTCATATTGCCTTGCATGATCATAAGATAGCTAGCATGATGTTTTCATGACTTATCCATTTTTGATGTCATTGCTACGCTAGATCATTGCATATCCCGATACACCGCCAGAGGCATTCATAGAGTCATATCTTTGTTCTATTATCGAGTTGTAATATTGAGTTGTAAGTAAATAAAAGTGTGATGATCATCATTATTAGAACATTGTCCCATGATCAAAATAAAAGTGGCCAAAGAAGCCCCCCCAACCCACCCCCAAAAATGATAGAGGCCGAAGAAGCCTACAAAAAAAGGAAAAAAAGAGAAGGGACAATGTTACTATCCTTTTACCACACTTGTGCTTCAGAGTAGCACCATGTTTTTCATATAGAGAGTCTCTTGAGTTATCACTTTCATATACTAGTGGGAATTTTCATTATAGAACTTGGCATGTATATTCCAACGATGGGATTCCTCAAATGCCCTAGGTCTTCATGAGCAAGCAAGTTGGATGCACACCCACCTAGTTTCAGTTTGAGCTTTGATACACTTATAACTCTTAGTGCATCTGTTGCATGGCAATCCCTACTCCTCGCATTGACATCAATTGATGGGCATCTCCATAGCCCGTTGATTAGCCGCGTCGATGTGAGACTTTCTCCTTTTTTTGTCCTCTCCACACAACCTCCATCATCATATTCTATTCCACCTATAGTGCTATATCCATGGCTCATGCTCATGTATTGCGTGAAAGTTGAAAAGGTTTGAGAACATCAAAAGTATGAAACAATTGCTTGGCTTGTCATCGGGGTTGTGCATGATTTGAATATTTTGTGTGGTGAATATGGAGCATAGCCAGACCATATGATTTCGTAGGGATAACTTTCTTTGGCCACGTTATTTTGAAAAGACATGATTGCTTTATTAGTATGCTTGAAGTATTATTGTCTTAATGTCAAATGATAGACTATTGCTTTGAATCACTCATGTCTTAATATTCATGCCATGATTAGATTATGTGATCAAGATTATGCTAGGTAGCATTCCACATCAAAAATTATCCTTTTTATCATTTACCTACTCGAGGATGAGCAGGAATTAAGCTTGGGGATGCTGATACGTTTCCATCGTATCTATAATTTTTTATTGTTCCACGCCAATATTCTACAACTTTCATATACTTTTTGCAACTTTTTATACTATTTTTTGGGAATAACATATTGATCCAATGCCCAGTGCCAGTTCCTGTTTGTTGCATGTTTTTTGTTTCGCACTAAATCCATATCAAACGGAGTCCAAACGGGATAAAAACTGACAGAGTTTTTTTTTGGAATATATGTGATTTTTGGGAAGAAAAATCAACGTGAGACGATGCCCGAGGGGGCCACGAGGCAGGGGGCGCGCCACAGGGGGGCAGGCGCGCCCTGGGCCCTCATGGCCACCCCGTAAGGCAGCTGATGCCCTTCTTTCGCCACAAGAAAGCTAATATCCGGATAGAGATCGTGTTAAAATTTCAGCCCAATCGGAGTTACGGATCTCCGGGAATATAAGAAACGGTGAAAGGGTAGAATCTGAGAACGCAGAAACAGAGAGAGACGGTGAGATAGATCCAATCTCGGAGGGGCTCTCGCCCCTCCCATGCCATGGAGACAAAGGACCAGAGGGGAAACATTCCACATCAAAATATCTTTTTTATCATTTACCTACTCAAGGACGAGCAGGAATTAAGCTTGGGGATGCTGAAACGTCTCCATCGTATCTATAATTTTTGATTGTTCCATGCCAATATTCTTCAACTTTCACATACTTTTGGCAACTTTTTATACTATTTTTGGGACTAACATATTGAGTGCCTAGTGCCAGTTCCTGTTTGTTGCATGTTTTTTGTGTCGCGGAAAATCCATATCAAATGGAGTCCAAACGGGATAAAAACTGACGGAGATTTTTTGGAATATATGTGATATTTTTGGGAAGAAGAATCAACACGAGACGATGCTTGAGGGGGGCCACGAGGCAGGGGGGCGCGCCCCAGGGGGTCAGGCGCTCCCTGGGCCCTCGTGTCCACCCCGTAAGACGGTTGGTGCCCTTCTTTCGCCGTAAGAAAGATATTATCTAGATAAAAAACATGTCCAAAATTCAGCCCAATCGGAGTTACGGATCTCCGGGGATTTAAGAAACGGTGAAAGGGCAGAATCTGGAACGCAGAAATAGAGAGAGATAGAGAGACAGATCCAATCTCGGAGGGTCTCTCACCCCTCCCATGCCATGGAGGCCATGGACTAGAGGGGAAACCCTTCTCCCACCTAGGGAGAAGGTCAAGGAAGAAGAAGAAGAAGAATAAGAAGAAGAAGGGGCTCTCTCCCCCTCTCTCCCGGTGGCACCGGAACACCGTCGGGGTCATCATCATCACCTCAATCTACACCAACAATTCACCGCCATCATCACCAACTCTTCCCCCCTCTATGCAGCGGTGTAAGTCCTCTTTTACCTGTTGTAATATCTACTTAAACATGGTGCTCAATGCTATATATTGTTTTCCAATGATGTATGGCTATTCTATGATGTTTGAGTAGATCCGTTTTGTCCTATGGGTTAATTGATGATCGTGATTGGTTTGAGTGCATGTTTTATTATTGGTGCTGTCCTATGGTGCTTTTCATGTCGCGCAAGCGTGAGGGATCCTCGATGCGGGGTTTGCAATGTGTTCATGATTTGTTTATGGTGGGTGGCATGAGTGATAGAAACACAGACCCGAGTAAGTAGGTTGTTTGCGTATGGGAATAAAGAGGACTTGATGCCTTATAATGCTATGGTTGGGTTTTACCTTAATGATCTTTAGTAGTTGCGGATGCTTGCTAGAGTTCCAATCATAAGTGCATATGATCCAAGAAGAGAAAGTATGTTAGCTTATGCCTCTCCCTCAAATAAAATTGCAATAATGATTACCGGTCTAGTTATCGATTGCCTAGGAACAAATAACTTTCTCGTGACAACAAGCTCTCTACTAAAACTAACTTAGTTGTGTCTTTATCTAAACATCCCCTACTTTTTATTTACACGCTCTTTATTATATTGCAAACCTATCCAACAACACCTACAAAGTACTTCTAGTTTCATACTTGTTCTAGGTAAAACGAACGTTAAGCGTGCGTAGAGTTGTATCGGTGGTCGATAGAACTTGAGGGAATATTTGTTCTACCTTTAGCTCATCGTTAGGTTCGACACTCTTACTTATCGAAAGAGGCTACAATTGATCCCATATACTTGCGGGTTATCAAAGCGTTAAGTAACGCGGTTGATGTAGTCGAACGTCTTCGCGATCCAACCGATCAAGTACCGAATGCACGGCACCTCCGTGATCTGCATACATTTAGCTCAGTGACATCCCTCGTACTCTTGATTTAGCTAAGGCCGAGGGTGAGTTCTGTCAGCACGACAGCGTGTTGATGGTGATGATGAAGTTACCGACGCAGGGCTTCGCCTAAGCACTGTGACAATATGACCGAGGTGTAAAACTGTGGAGGGGGGCACCACACACGGCTAAAGATCAACTTGTGTGTCTATGGAGTGCCCCCTTCCCCGCATATAAAGGAGGGGAGGAGGAGGGCCGGCCACAAGGGGCGCGCCCAAGGTGTGTGTGTGTGTGTGGGGGGGGGGTCCTACTCCTAGTAGGAGTAGGTTTCCCCCTTTCCTAGTCCAAGTAGGAGAAGAAGGAAGGAGAGGAAGAAGAGAAGGAAAGGGGGGGGGTGGCCCCCCTAGTGCTAGTCCAATTTGGTTTGGGCTAGGGGGGGGGGAGCCACACCTTGGCCTGCCTCCTCTCTTCCACCATTAGGCCCATGAGGCCCAATAACTTCCCGGGGGGTTCCGGTAACCCCCGGTACTCCGAAACTTATTCGAAATGGCCCGAACCATTCCGGTGTCCGAATGTAGCCTTCCAATATATGAATATTTATGTCTAGACCATTTCAAGACTCCTCGTCATGTCTGTGATCACATCTGGGACACCGAACAACCTTCGGTACATAAAATCACATAACTCATAATACATATCGTCATCGAACGTTAAGCATGCGGACCCTATGGGTACGAGAACTATGTAGACATGATCGAGACTCATCTCCGGCCAATAACCAATAGCGGAACCTGGATGCTCATATTGGTTCCTACATATTCTACGAAGATCTTTATCGGTCAAACCACATAACAACATACGTTGTTCCCTTTGTCATCGGTATGTTACTTGCCCGAGATTCGATCATTGGTATCATCATACCTATTTCAATCTCGTCACCGGCAAGTCTATTTACTCGTTATGTAATGCATAATCCCACAACTAACTCATTAGTCACATTGCTTGCAAGGCTTATAGCGATGTGCATTACCGAGAGGGCCCAGAGATACCTCTCCGACAATCGGAGTGACAAATCCTAATCTCAATCTATGCCAACTCAACAAACACCATCGGAGACACCCGTAGAGCATCTTTATAATCACCTAGTTACATTGTGACGTTTGATAGCACACTAGGTGTTCCTCCGGTATTCGGGAGTTGCATAATCTCATAGTCATAGGAACATGTATAAGTCATGAAGAAAGCAATAGCAATAAACTAAACGATCATAGTGATAAGCTAACGGATGGGTCTAGTCCATCACATCATTCTCTAATGATGTGATCCCGTTCATCAAATGACAGCACATGTCCATGGCTAGGAAACTTAACCATCTTTGATTAATGAGCTAGTCAAGTAGAGGCATACTAGGGACACTTTGTTTGTCTATGTATTCACACATGTACTAAGTTTCCAGTTAATACAATTCTAGCATGAATAATAAGCATTTATCATGATATAAGGAAACATAAATAACAACTTTATTATTGCCTCTAGGGCATATTTCCTTCAGCCTCCCACTTGCACTAGAGTCAATAATCTAGTTCACATCGTCATGTGATTTCACACAAATAGCTCACATCTTCATGTGACTAATAGCCAAAGGGTTTACTAGAGTCAATAATCTAGTTCACATCGCTATGTGATTAACACCCAAAAAGTGATCATGTTCTGCTTGTGAGAGAAGTTTAGCCTACGGGTCTGCAACATTCAGACCCATATGTATTTTTGCAAATTTCTATGTCTACAATACTCCGCACTGAGCTACTCTAGCTAATTGCTCCCACTTTCAATATGTATCTAGATCGAGACTTAGAGTCATCTAGATCGGTGTCAAAAAACTTGCATCGACGTAACTCTTTCCGACGAACTCTTTTATTACCTCCGTAACCGAGAAATATTTCCTTAGTCCTCTAAGGATAATTTTTACCTCTGTCTAGTGATCTACTCCTAGATCACTATTGTACTCCCTTGTCAAAATCATGCTAAGGTATACAATAGGTCTGGTACATAGCATAGCATACTTTATAGAACCTATGACTGATGCATAGGGAATGACTTTTCATTCTCTTTCTATTTTGTGCCGTGGTCGGGTTTTGAGTCTTCAATCAACTTTACACCTTCCAATACAGGCAAGAACTCCTTCTTTGACTGTTCCATTTTGAACTACTTCAAAATCTTGTCAAGGTATGTACTCATTGAAAAATCTTACCAAGCGTCTTGATCTATCTCTATAGATCTTGATGCCCAATATGTAAGCAGCTTTATCGAGGTCTTTCTTTGAAAACTCCTTCCAAACACTCCTGTATGCTTTCTAGAAAATTCTACATCATTTCCGATCAACAATATGTCATTCACATATACTTATCAGAAAGGTTGCAGTGTTCCCACTCACTTTCTTGCAAATACAGGCTTCACCGCAAGTCAGTATAAAACTATATGCTTTGATCAACACATCAAAGCATATATTCCAACTCCGAGATGCTTGCACCAGTCCATAGATGGATCGCTGGAGCTTGCACACTTTGTTAGCACCTTTTGGATCGACAAAACCTTCTGGTTGCATCATATACAACTCTCCTTTAAGATATCCATTAAGGAAAGCAGTTTTGACATCCATTTGCCAAATTTCATAATCATAAAATGTGGCAGTTGCTAACATGATTCGGATGGACTTAAGCATCGCTATGAGTGAGAAGGTCTCATCATAGTCAACTCCTTGAACTTGTCGAAAACCTTTCGCAACAAGTCGAGCTTTGTAGATAGTAACACTACTATCAGCGTCCGTCTTCCTCTTGAAGATCCATTTATTCTGAATGGCTTGCCGATCATCGGGCAAGTCCACCAAAGTCCACACTTTGTTCTCATACATGGATTCTATCTCAGATTTCATGGCCTCAAGCAATTTGTCGGAATCTGGGCTCATCATTGCTTCCTCATAGTTCGTAGGTTCATCATTGTCTAGTAACATGACTTCCATAATAGGATTACCGTACCACTCTGGTGCGGATCATACTCTGATTGACCTACGAGGTTCGGTAGTAACTTGATCTGAAGTTTCATGATCATCATCATTAACTTCCTCACTAATTGGTGTATGCATCACTGGAACTGATTTCTATGATGAATCATTTTCCAATTCAGGAGAAGGTACAATTACCTCATCAAGTTCTACTTTCCTCCCACTCACTTCTTCTGAGAGAAACTCCTTCTCTAGAAAGGATCCACTCTTAGCAACAAATATCTTGCCTTTGGATCTGTGATAGAAGTTGTACCCAACAGTTTCCTTTGGGTATCCTATGAACACGCATTTCTCCGATTTGGGTTCGAGCTTATCAGGTTGAAGCTTTTTCACATAAGCATCGCAACCCCAAACTTTAAGAAACGACACCTCAGGTTTCTTGCTTAAACCATAGTTCATACGATGTCGTCTCAACGGATTTGGATGGTGCCCTATTTAACGTGAATGCATCTGTTGTTGGGGAACGCGGTAATTTAAAAAAAAAATCATACGCACACGCAAGATCCATCTAGGTGATGCATAGCAACAAGAGGGGGAGAGTATGTCTACGTACCCTCGTAGACCGAAAGCGGAAGCGTTATGAAACGCGGTTGATGTACTCGAACGTCTTCGCGATCCAATCGATCAAGTACCGAACACACGACACCTCCGCGATCTTCACACGTTCAGCTCGGTGACGCCCCTTGTACTCTTGATCCAGTTGAGGCCGAGGGAGAGTTTCGTCAGCATGACGGCGTGATGACGGTGATAATGAAGTTACCGACGCAAGGCTTTGCCTAAGCACTACAACGATATGACCGAGGTAGAAATCTGTAGAGGGGGCACCGCACACGGCTAAACAATCAACTTGTGTGTCTATGGGGTGCCCCATCCCCATATATAAAGGGGGAGTAGGAGAGGGCCAACCTAGGAGGAGGCGCGCCCAAGGGGGACAATCCTACTCCAAGTAGGTTTGCCCCCCCCCTTTCCTATTCCTACCAGGAGAAGGAGGAAGGAGGAGGAGAGGAGAAGGAAGGGGGGGGGGCAGCCCCCCAAACCCTAAACCAATTCGGTTTGGTCCTAGGGGGACGCCCCACCACTTGCGTGCTGCCCTCTATCTCCACTAGGGACCATTAAGTCCCATTGACTCCCCGGGGAGTTCCGGTAACCTCCCGGTACTCTAGAAAATGCCCGAACTCATCCGGAACCATTTCGGTGTCCAAACATAGCCTTCCAATATATCAGTCTTTATGTCTCAACCATTTCAAGACTCCTCGTCATGTTTGTGATCACATCCGGGACTTTGAACTACCTTCGGTACATCAAAACACATAAACTCATAATACCAATCATCATCGAACGTTAAGCATGCGGACCCTACGGGTTCGAGAACTATGTAGACATGACCGAGACTCACTTCCGGTCAATAACCAATAGCAGAACCTGGATGCTCATATTGGTTCCTACATATTCTACGAAGATCTTTATTGGTCAAACCGCATAATAACATACGTTGTTCCCTTTGTCATCGGTATGTTACTTGCCCGAGATTCGATCGTCGGTTTCTCAATACCTAGTTCAATCTCGTTACCGACAAGTCTCTTTACTCGTTCCGTAATGCATCATCCCATAACTAACTCTTTGGTCGCATTGCTTGCAAGGCTTATAGTGATGAGCATTACCGAGAGGGTCTATAGATACCTCTCTGACAATCGGAGTGACAAATCCTAATCTCGATCTATGAAAACTCAACAAACACCATTGGAGACACCTTTAGAGCATATTTATAATCACCCAGTCACGTTGTGACGTTTGATAGCACACTAAGTGTTCCTCCAGTATTCGGGAGTTGCATAATCTCATAGTCATAGGAACATGTATAAGTCATGAAAAAAGCAATATCAATAAACTAAACGATCATAGTGCTAAGCTAACAGATGGGTCTTGTCCATCACATCATTCTCTAATGATGTGATCCCGTTCATTAAATGACAACACATGTCCATGGCTAGGAAACTTAACCATCTTTGATTAACGAGCTAGTCAAGTAGAGGCATACTAGGGACACTCTGTTTGTCTATGTATTCACACATGTGCTAAGTTTCCAGTTAATACAATTCTAGCATGAATAATAAACATTTATCATGATATAAGGAAATATAAATAACAACTTTATTATTGCCTCTAGGGCATATTTCCTTCAGTCACCCACTTGCACTAGAGTCAATAATCTAGTTCACATCGTCATGTGATTTCACACCAATAATTCACATCTTTATGTGATTAGTTCACATCTTCATGTGACTAATGCCCAAAGGGTTCCTAGAGTCAATAATCTAGTTCACATCTCTATGTGATTAACACCCAAAGAGTGATCATGTTTTGCTTGTGAGAGAATTTTAGTCTACGGGTCTGCAACATTCAGATCCATATGTATTTCGCAAATTTCTATGTCTACAATACTCTGCACGGAGCTACTCTAGCTAATTGCTCCCACTTTCAATATGTATCTAGATCGAGACTTAGAGTCATCTAGATCGGTGTAAAAAGCTTGCATCGACGTAACTCTTTACGACGAACTCTTTTATCACCTCCATAACCGAGAAATATTTCCTTAGTCCTCTAAGGATAATTTTGACCGATGTCCAGTGATCTACTCCTAGATCACTATTGTACTCCCTTGCCAAAATCATGCTAAGGTATACAATAGGTCTGGTACATAGCATAGCATACTTTATAGAACCTATGACTGATGCATAGGGAATGATTTTCCATTCTCTTTCTATTTTCTGCCGTGGTCGGGTTTTGAGTCTTACTCGACTTCAGACGTTGCAATACAGGCAAGAACTCCTTCTTTGACTGTTCCATTTTGAACTACTTCAAAATCTTATCAAGGTACGTACTCATTGAAAAACTTATCAAGCGTCTTGATCTATCTCTATAGATCTTGATGCTCAATGTGTAAGCAGCTTCACCGAGGTCTTTCTTTGAAAAACTCCTTTCAAACACTCCTTTATGCTTCTAGAAAATTCTACATCATTTTCGATCAACAATATGTCATTCACATATACTTATTGGAAAGGCTGTAGCGCTCCCACTCACTTTCTTGTAAATACAGGCTTCTCCAAAAGTCTGTATAAAACCATATGCTTTGATCACACTATCAAAGCATATATTCCAGCTCCGAGATGGTTGCACCAGTCCATAGATGGATCGCTGGAGCTTGCACACTTTGTTAGCACCTTTAGGATTGTCAAAACCTTCTTGTTGCATCATATACAACTCTTCTTTAAGAAATCCATTAAGGAATGCAGTTTTGACATCCATTTGCCAGATTTCATAAAATGTGGCAATTGTTAACATGATTCAGACAGACTTAAGCATCGCTACGAGTGAGAAAATCTCATCATAGTCAACATCTTGAACTTGTCGAAAGCCTTTTGCGACAATTCGAGCTTTGTATATAGTAATACCACTATCAGCGTCTGTCTTCCTCTTGAAGATCCATTTATTCTCAATGGCTTGCCAATCATTGGGCAAGTCAACCAAAGTCCACACTTTGTTCTCATACATGGGTCCCATCTCAGATTTCATGGCCTCAAGCCATTTTGCGGAATCTAGGCTCATCATCGCTTCCCCATAGTTCGTAGGTTCATCATGGTCTAGTAACATGACTTCTAGAAAGGATTACCATACCACTCTGGTGCGGACCATACTTTGGTTGACCTACGAGGTTTGGTAGTAACTTGATCTGAAGTTTCATGATCATCATCATTAGCTTCCTCACTAATTGGTGTAGGAATCACTAGAACTAATTTCTGTGATGAACTACTTCCCAATTCGGGAGAAGGTACAATTACCTCATCATGTTCTACATTCCTCCCACTCACTTCTTTCGAGAGAAACTTCTTCTCTAGAAAGGATCCATTCTTAGCAACGAATATCTTGCCTTCGAATCTGTGATAGAAAGTGTACCCAATAGTTTCCTATGGGTTTCCTATGAGGACGCATTTCTCCGATCTGGGTTCGAGCTTATCAGGTTGAAACATTTTCACATAAGCATCATAGCCCCAAACTTTAAGAAACGACAGCTTAGCTTTCTTGCTAAGCCACAGTTCATATGGTGTCGTCTCAACGGATTTAGATGGTGCCCTATTTAACGTGAATGCAACTGTCTCTAATGCATAACCCCAAAATGATAGTGATAAATCGGTAAGAGACATCATAGATCGCACCATATCTAATAAAGTACGGTTATGATGTTCGGACACACCATTACATTGTGGTGTTCCAGGTGGCGTGAGTTGCGAAACTATTCCACGCCATTTCAAATGAAGACCAAACTCGTAACTCAAATATTTGTCTCCGCGATCAGATCGTAGAAACTTTATTTTCTTGTTACGATGATTTTCCACTTCACTCTGAAATTCTTTGAACTTTTCAAATGTTTCAGACTTATGTTTCATCAAGTAGATATACCCATATCTGCTCAAATCATCTGTGAAGGTCAGAAAATAACGATACCCGCCGCGAGCCTCAACACTCATTGAATCACATGCATCAGTATGTATTATTTCCAATAAGTCAGTTGCTTGCTCCATTGTTCTGGAGAACGGAGTCTTAGTCATCTTTCCCATGAGTTATGGTTCGCAAGTATCAAGTGATTCATAATCAAGTGATTCCAAAAGCCCATCAGCATGGAGTTTCTTCATGCGCTTTACACCAATATGACCTAAACGGTAGTGCCACAAATAAGTTGCACTATCATTATTAACTTTGCATCTTTTGTCTTCAATATTATGAATATGTGTATCGCTACGATCGAGATTCAATAAACCATTTATTTTAAGTGTATGACCATAGAAGGTTTTATTCATGTAAACAAAACAACAATTATTCTTTGACTGGAATGAATAACCTTATTGCAATAAACATGATCCAATCATATTATGCTCAACGCAAACACCAAATAACATTTATTTAGGTTCAACACTAATCCCGAGGGTAGAAGGAGTATGCGATGGTGATCTTATCAGCCTTGGAATCTCTTCCAACACACATCGTCACTTTGCCCTCAACTAGTCTCTGTTCATTCTGTAACTCCTGTTTTGAGTTACTAATCTTAGCAACTGAATCGGTATCTAATACCTAGGGGTTACTATGAACACTAGTAAAGTACACATCAATAATCTGTATATCAAATATACCTTTGTTCACTTTGCCATCCTTCTTATCCGCTAAGTATTTGGGGTAGTTCCGCTTCCAGTGACCATTTCCTTTGCAGTAGAAGCACTTAGTTTCAGGCTTGGGTCTAGCTTTGGGCTTCTTAATGGGAGTGGCAACTTGCTTGCCATTCTTCTTAAAGTTCCCTTTCTTCCCTTGCCCTTTTACTTGAAACTAGTGGTCTTGTCAACCATCAACACTTGATGCTTTTCTTGATTTCTACCTTCGCCGATTTCAGCATCACGAAGAGCTCGGGGAATCATTTTCGTCATCCCTTGCATATTATAGTTCATCACGAAGTTCTAGTAAGTTGGTGAGAGTGACTAGAGAACTCTGTCAATCACTATCTTATCTGGAAGATTAACTCCCACTTGATTCAAGCGATTGTAGTACTCAGACATTCTGAGCACATGCTCATTGGTTGAGCTATTCTCCTCCATCTTGTAGGCAAAGTACTTGTCAGAGGTCTCATACCTCTCGACTCGGGCATGAGTCTGAAATACAAATTTCAGCTCTTGTAACATTCTGTGGCATTCAAAATGTTTTTGAAGTCCCGTTTCTAAGCTGTAAAGCATGGTGCACTAAACTATCAAGTAGTCATCAAACCGAGCTTTGCCAAACGTTCATAACGTCTTCATCTGCTCCTGCAATAGGTCCGTCACCTAGCGGTGCATCAAGGACATAATTCTTCTGTGCAGCAATGAGGATAATCCTTAGATCACGGACCTATTCTGCATCATTGCTACTATCATCTTTCAACTTATTTTTCTCTAGGGACATATCAAAAATAAAATAGGGAGCTATACGCGAGCTATTGATCTACAACATATATATGCAAAATACTATCAGGTGCTAAGTTCATGATAAATTAAAGTTCAATTAGTCATATTACTTAAGAACTCCCACTTAGATAGACATCCCTCTAATCATCTAAGTGATCACGTGATCCACATCAACTAAACCATATCCGATCATCACATGAGATGGACTAGTTTTCAATGGTGAACATCACTATATTGATCGTATCTACTATATGATTCACGCTCGACCTTTCGGTCTCAGTGTTCCGAGGCCATATCTGCATATGCTAGGCTCGTCAAGTTTAACCCGAGTATTCTGCATGTGCAAAACTGGCTTGCACCCGTTGTGTGTGAACGTAGAGCTTATCACACCCGATCATCACGTGGTGTCTCGGCATGACGAACTGTCGCAACAGTGCATACTCATGGAGAACACTTATACCTTGAAATTTTAGTGAGAGGTCATCTTATAATGCTACAGCCGAACTAAGCAAAATAAGATGCATAAAGGATAAACATCACATGCAATCAAATAAGTGATATGATATGGCCATCATCATCTTGTGTCTTTGATCTCCATCTCTAAAGCATCGTCATGATCACCATCTTCACCGGCTTGACACCTTGATCTCCATCGTAGCATCGTTGTTGTCTCGCCAACTATTGCTTCCATGACCATCGCTACCGCTTAGTGATAAAGTAAAGCAATTACATGGCAATTGCATTTCATACAATAAAGCGACAACCATATGGCTCCTGCCAGTTGCCGATAACTGTGTTACAAAACATGATCATCTCATATGACAATAATCATGTCTTGACCATATCACATCACAACATGCCCTGCAAAAACAAGTTAGACGTCCTCTACATTGTTGTTGAAAGTTTTACGTGGCTGCTACGGGCTTCTAGCAAGAACCGTTCTTACCTACGCATCAAAACCACAACGATTTTTTGTCAAGTGTGCTGTTTTAACCTTCAACAAGGACCGAGCGTAGTCAAACTCGATTCAACTAAAGCTGGAGAAACAGACACCCGCTAGCCACCTGTGTGCGAAGCACGTCGGTAGAACCAGTCTCATGAACGCGGTCATGTAATGTTGGTCCGGGCAGCTTCATCCAACAATACCGCCGAATCAAAGTAAGACGTTGCTGGTAAGCAATATGACTATTATCGCCCACAACTCATTGTGTTCTACTTGTGCATATAACATCTACGCATAGACCTGACTCTAATACTACTGTTGGGGAACGCAGTATTTCAAAAAAATTCCTATGATCATGCAAGATCTATCTAGGAGATGCATAGCAATGAGAGGGGATAGTGTGTCTACGTACCCTCGTAGACCAAAAGCGGAAGCGTTAAGTAACGCGGTTGATGTAGTCGAATGTCTTCGTGATCCAATCGATCAAGTAACGAACGCACGACACCTTCGCGATCTGCACACATTCAGCTCGGTGACATCCCTCGTACTCTTGATCCAACTGAGGCCGAGGGTGAGTTCTGTCAGTACAACGGTGTGTTGATGGTGATGATGAAGTTACCGATGCAGGGCTTCGCCTAAGCACTATGACAATATGGCTGAGGTGTAAAACTGTGGAGGGGGGCACCACACATGGCTAAAGATCAACTTGTGTGTCTATGGGGTCCCCCCTCCCCCGTATATAAAGGAGGGGAGGAGGAGGAGGGCCGGCCACAAGGGGCGCGCCCAAGGGGGGGAATCCTACTCCTAGTAGGAGTAGGTTTCCCCCTTTCCTAGTCCAAGTAGGAGAAGAAGGAAGGAAAGGAAGAAGAGAAGGAAAGGGGGGAGGCTAGCCCTAGTCCAATTCGGTTTGGGCTAGGGGGGGGGGGGGGCGCCACACCTTGGCCTGCCTCCTCTCTTCCACCATTAGGCCCATGAGGCCCAATAACTTCTCGAGGGGGGGAGGGGGTCCGGTAACCCCCGGTACTCCGAAACTTATCTGAAACGACTCGAACCATTCCGGTGTTCGAATGTAGACTTCCAATATATGAATCTTTATGCCTTGACCATTTCGAGACTCCTCCATGTTCATGATCACTTCCGGGACTCCGAACAACCTTCAGTACATCAAATCACATAACTCATAATACATATCGTCATTGAACGTTAAGCGTGCGGACCCTACGGGTTCGAGAACTATGTAGACATGACCGAGACTCATCTCCGGTCAATAACCAATAGCGGAACCTAGATGCTCATATTGGTTCCTACATATTCTACGAAGATCTTTATCGGTCAAACCGCATAACAACATACGTTGTTCCCTTTGTCATCGGTATGTTACTTGCCCGAGATTCGATTGTCGGTATTATCATACCTAGTTCAATCTCATCACCGGCAAGTCTCTTTACTCGTTACATAATGCATCATCGCACAACTAACTCATTAGTCACATTGCTTGCAAGGCTTATAGTGATGTGCATTACCGAGAGGGCCCAGAGATACCTCTTCGACAATCGGAGTGACAAATCCTAATCTCGATCTATGCCAACTCAAAAAACACCATCGGAGACACGTGTAGAGCATCTTTATAATCACCCACTTATGTTGTGATGTTTGATAGCACACTAAGTGTTCCTCCGGTATTCGGGAGTTGCATAATCTCATAGTTATAGGAACATGTATAAGTCATGAAGAAAGCAATATCAATAAACTAAACGATCATAGTTCTAAGCTAACAGATGGGTCTAGTCCATCACATCATTCTCTAATGATATGACCCCGTTCATCAAATGACAACACATGTCCATGGCTGGGAAACTTAACCATCTTTGATTAACGAGCTAGTCAAGTAGAGGCATACTAGGGACACTTTGTTTGTCTATGTATTCACACATGTACTAAGTTTCCAGTTAATACAATTCTAGCATGAATAATAAACATTTATCATGATATGAGGAAATATAAAAAGCAACTTTATTATTGCCTCTATGGCATATTTCCTATAGTTCATACATGCATGGAAATGACATAAACAGATTTGTCATATTTTAAGATATTTTTTCATATATAAATTATTTCATTTGGAGTTATGGTTTAATTTCCATGAATTTTAGAAGTTTTAAACATTTTTGGAAATAATAAATCATTTTTATTTATTTAAAATCACAGAAAAGCTTCACTATGTCAGCACTACATCAGGCTGAGGTCAGTAGGTCAACTGACCCGGTCCAGGTCAAACCTAACCAATGGGTTTCACTGGTCAGTGACTCAGCAGTAATTAAATTAGTTTTTTAGCACTAACTAAGATTAGCAGGGCATTGGGCCCGCATGTCAATGATTGTTAGTGTTAATTAGGTTTAAGTTAAACTAAATTGAAATTATTAGGGGCTAGCCCCACTTGTCATAGACCCAGGGAGTCAAACCCCAGTTCAACTGGGACAAGTCCGCCGGCGATGTCCAAGACGGCGGAGACGCTCAGAAACGTCGCCCCAATGACCAAATCAGTGGCGGAGAGCATATACGTGATGCTGGGGCTCACGCGCATCGAGTTGTGCAAGCGGGAGGGGTTGAGACGACCCGAGCTCGCCGAAAATGAGCTCGCGGCGGCGGCTGAAGTTCGGTCGATGCCATAGAGCACGGTAGGAGCTGTGGTTGGGTGTTTTGGGCTCCTGGAGATGCACTAAGCATGTTGGTATGCTCGGCTGCGAGCAAGAGAGCTCGGGAGCATGAGACTTGCCGGCCATGGCGAACGGGGGTGCTTGGCCAAGGTGGGGAAGCTAGCTAGGGGGCGTGTGCGACCAGTGGATGAGAGGGGTTCGAGGGAGGAGCTCACAACGGTTTGGACGAGCAGGCCATCGAGGTCCGGGAAGCGTGGACGGCGGCAAATCGATGGTGAGGTTGCTGGCGGCCGAAGGTTGAAGATGAGCTCGGGGACGATGCTGTAGGCCTCCCGCGGTCGAACGGGTTGGTGTAGACGACGCATGAGACGATGGCAATTCTTTTGGACGTGTCGGCAAGAAAAGAGGTGGACAATGGCTGCGGTGGTGAACGTCGGTACTCTCAAGCACTCACAGACGATCGCGGGAGAGAGCAGAGGAGGGGAGCGAGACCGAGAGAAAGGGGAGACGGACGAGGAGTTCGTGAGCGTCGTGCTGGCAGGGCCGAAGGGCCGAGGCATCGCGGTGGAAGCAGGAGCTGGCGCGCGCGCCGCAATCACGTGCCCTGCCTATAGGCACGGGGAGGAAGACGACAAGGGAGGCTGCGTGGGCTGGGCCAATGCAGCTGGGACGGCGGTGTACAGTCGTCAGGCCACAGGTAAGTTGTTCTATCTCTACTTTCTATTCTATTTTTCCATTTTGCAAATTTGTTTTAATTTGGTTTTCAAACCAAACCACTTCTAAAGATTCTGAAAATAATTATGAGCACTAAATGAATTATTCCGGAGGCCCTCAATTAATTCCAAAATTATTGGAGCATTTAAAAAATATAGTATTTAAATGCCCCAATTCAAATATAATACGAGTTAATTCAAAAATCCAGAATGGCCTAGGAAAATGTGCACCATTTTTGGCAGAGGTTTTCACCATTATCAAAAATCATGAACTTTTCTAAAGGGCATTTTGGGTTCATTGAAAATATTTTTATTTTGATCCTAGTTGAATTCCATTTGATGCTAGGGTTTGAACATCCCCCATTTCAAATTCATTTAAACTTAGATATGATGCATGGATGCTGATGCAACTAGTTACACACAAATTCTAGGGTCGTGACATCAATCCAATAGGAGAACCACGTGAAGCCTCGTGAACAACACCTACACATATAAGAGCAAATACTTGCACCTAACATGATCAAGGGGGTTGTCAATCCCCTCGGTGGTTATTTGCAAGGATAAAAAATCTGATAATGGTAGACATATAAAAAAATTAAAAGAATAGTAAATAAATTGCAGCAAGGTATTTTTGGATTTTAATATGTGATAAAGGTAGACCTGGGGGCCATAGTTTTCACTAGAGGCTTCTCTCGAACAAAAAAACATATCGTGGATAAACAAATTATTGTTGGGCAATTGATAGAAAAGCGCATAGTTATGACGAATTAACGATGTTCAATGCAATGACCACGTATATAGGCATCATGTCCAAGACAAGTAGACCGACTCCTTCCTGCATCTACTACTATTACTCCACACATCAACCGCTATCTGGCATGCATCTAGAGTATTAAATTCATAAAGAACGGAGTAACGCCTTAAGCAAGATGACATGATGTAGACAAAGTAAACTCAATAATTATGAATAAACCCCATCATTTCCCCCTTAATGGAAACAATACAAATAGGTGTCTCATCCATTTCTGTCACTGGGATATAGATCACCGCAAGATTGAACCCATTACAAAGCACCTTCCCATTGCAATATAAAATCAATCTAGTTGGCTAAACCAAATGGATAGATCGAAGAGAAATACAAAGCTATAATAATTATGCAGATAAGAATTCAGAAAAGACTCAAATATTTCTCATGAATAATCTGATCATAAACCCACAATTCATCGAATCCCAACAAACACACCGCAAAAGGAGATTACATCAAATAGATCTCCAAGAACATCGAGGAGAACATTGTATTGAAGATCGAAGAGAGATAAGAAGCCATCTAGCTACTAGCTATGGACTGGTAGGTCTGTGGTAAACTACTCACACATCATCGAAAGGGCAACAAGGTTGATGTAGAAGCCCTCCGTGATCGATCCCCCCTTCGGTGAATTATCTAAAAAGGCCTCAAGATGGGATCGCGGAAGAACGAAAACTTCCAGCAGTGGGAAAAGTATTTTGGGTGGCTCTCTGTTGGTTTCCTGATTTTAGATAATTTTTAGAGCTGGAATTAGGTCAGACGGAGCCCCGAGGGACCCACAAGGCACTAGGGCACCCCCACGGTGCGCCCTAGTTCCTTGTCGTCTACTCGTTTACTTTATGGTCTCCTTCCGAAGCTTCCAGTGCCTCTTTTGTCTAGAAAAAAATCTTCAAAGAGTTTCGTGGCATTTGGACTTCGTTTGGTACTGATTTCCTAGAAAACCAAAAACAGGCAAAAAACAGCAAGTGGCACTTGACATTAAGTTAATAGGTTAGTCGCAAAAAATGATATATAATTGCATATAAAACATCCAAGATTGACACTATAATAGCATCGAACAATAAAAAGTTATAGATATGTTGGAGACGTATCAGGCATCCCCAAGCTTAATTCTTGTTCGTCTTCTAGTGTGTAAATGATAAAAACAGAATTTTTCATGTGGAATGCTACCTAACATGTTCATCACGTAATCTTTCTTTTATGGTATGAATATTTAGATTTGAATGATTCAAAGCAATAGTCTATAATTTGAGATAAAGACATCAATACTAAGGTATACCAACAAACAATCATGTCTTTCAAAAAATGCTAAAGAACGTTATCCCTACAAAATCATAGCCTTGTGGAATAATCATGTATCCATCTTCGTAACACAAAGTATAAATCATGCACTACCCCGGTGTCAGCCAAGCAATTGGTTCATATTTTCTAACGCGCTTCAGCTTATTTAACCCCCACGCTATACATGAACACAAGCCATGGCTATATCACTATGAGTGGAATAGAATATGGTGGTAGAGATATGGAGAAAAAAAGGAGAAAGTCTCACACCGACGAGGCTAATCAACTAGCTATGGAGATGCGTGATACGTCTCCAACGTATCTATAATTTTTATTGTTCCATGCTATTATATTATCATTCTTGGATGTTTTACAATCATCTTATATTATTTTTTGGTACTAACCTATTGACATAGTGCCAAGTGCCAGTTGATGTTTTTTGCATGTTTTTTACATCGCAGGAAATCAATACCAAACGGAGTCCAAATGCAGCGAAACTTTTTGTGGATTTTTTTACCAGAGGACATCCAATGGGCCGGAGAAGCACCTGGGGGTGCTCTGAGGGGAGCACAACCCACTAGGGCGCGCCTGGAGGCCCAGGTGCGCCCTGTGGGTTGTGACCACCTCGGGTGCCTCCTAAACCGCCTCTTTACTCTATAAATACCCCAATAATCCAGAAACCATAGGGGAGTCGACAAAAATCAAATCCAGTCGCCGCAAGTTCCAAAACCACCAGATCCAATCTAGACACCATCATGGAGGGGTTCATCATGTCCATTGGTGCCTCTTCGATGATGCGTGAGTAGTTCTTTGTACACCTTCGGGTCCATAGTTAGTAGCTAGATGACTTCATGTCTCTCGTTTTATTCTCTATACAATGGTCTCTTGGAGATCCATATGATGTAACTCTTTTTGCGGTGTGTTTGTTTGGATCCGATGAACTTTGAGTTTATGATCAGATCTATCTTTTTATCCATGAAATTTGTTTGAGTCTCCTTTGATCTCTTATATGCATGATTGGTTATAGCCTCGTATTTCTTCTCTGATATTTGTTTTTTTGGCCAACTTGATCTATTTATCTTGAAATGGGAAGAGGTGCTTTGTGATGGGTTTGATCTTACGGTGCTTGATCCCAGTGATAGAAGGGGAACCGACACGTATGTATCATTGCCATTAATGATAACAAGATGGGGTCTATTCCTACATAAATAGATCTTGTCTACATCATGTCATCGTTCTTATTGCATTACTCCGTTTCTCCATGAACTTAATACACTAGATGCATGCTGGATAGTGGTTGATGTGTGGAGTAATAGTAGTAGATGCAGGCAGGAGTCGGTCTACTAATCTTGGACGTGATGCCTATATAATGATCATTGCCTGGATATTGTCATGATTATTTGAAGTTCTATCAATTTCCCAACAGTAATTCGTTTACCCACCGTTTGTTATTTTTCTCGAGAGAAGCCACTAGTGAAAACTACATACCCGGGTCTCTTCTTTAATATATTTGCCTTTGCGATATATTTTCCTTTGCTTTTATTTTCAGATCTATTAAACCAAAAATACCTTGCTGCACTTTATTTTATTTGGCATTCAATGTATCAATTTATTACAACTTTCTCATGTCCGTTTTCCAATTTCTGGCGCCGTTACCCGAAAGGGATTGACAACCCCTTTAATACGTCGGGTTGCGAGTATTTGTTATTTGTGTGCAGGTGTTGTTTACTTAGTGTTGCTTGGTTCTCCTACTGGTTCGATAAACTTGGTCTCATCATTGAGGGAAATACCTACCGTCGCTGTGCTACATCATCCCTTCCTCTTTGGGGAAATACCGACGTAGTCTAGCAGACATCAAAAGGAATTTTTGGCACCGTTGCCGAGGAGACATCATCAACATCTACCAGGTTCCCTAATCACAAATCGCATCTCCTCGCAATTTACATTATTTGCCATTTGCCTCTCGTTTTCCTCTCCCCCACTTCACAAAAAAATTCGTTTTATTTGCCTTCTTTTTCGTTCGCTGTTTTCTTGCCGGATCTGTTTTTGTGTGTGTTCTTGTATGCATAGTCGTGATGCCTGAAAGAAAATATTATGATGTTCCTTACCCCAATATTTTGCTTGAAATTGAGAAAAGTACTAAGGAATATATGACTACACAATTTGAGCATAATAAGTATTTTACTGAAGAACTCAAGGAGCACTCCGTTGTGTTAGATGCTATAACAAAACAACTTGATGATATTAGTAGAGAAGTTTGCAATCTCCAATCTAAGTATGCTTTTGCTGAAAGTTTGCTAGGAAAAATATCTGATGCACAAGCTACCCTAGTAAATCAAATGGCCACTAAACCAATCTCGCTAGAAGATAAAAATGATAAAGATCTTAAAATGATTGGTGTCTCTTCTATTGATTCCTGGTTTAGTAAAATTAAGATTCATGAAAAAGGGACCGGAGAAGAGTCAAGTTTAGCTAGAAGGTGTCCCGATAATTCAAAGGGTGAAAATCATGCTGAGAAAAATGATAAAAGTGGGTTTGAAGAGGTCAAAACTTTAACTAGTGACATGCCCACTCTTTTGGATTACAAAGACTTTAATTATGATAGTTGCTCTTTGGTTGATTGTATTTATTTGTTTCAATCCATGATAAATTCACCACATGCTTATGAACAAAATAAAGCTTTTACTAAACATATTGTTGATGCTTTGATGAAAGCTTTGGAAGAAAAGTTGGAATTAGAAGTTCCAATTCCTAGAAAATCACATGATGAGGGGCAACCTACTATCAAAGTCAAGATTAAAAATTATGAGTGTTTTGCTTTATGTGACTTGGGTGCTAGTATTTCTACAATTCTAAAATCTTTATGTGATGTGCCTGGTCTTACTGATATTGAAGAGTGTTCTTTAAATTTGCACTTGGCAGATTCTACTATTAAGAAGCCTATGGGAAGAATTAATGATGTTCTTATTCTTGCAAATAGGAATTATGTGCCAATAGATTTTATTGTTCTTGATATTGATTGCAATTTGTCTTGTCCAATTATTCTTGGTAGACCATTTTTACGCACTATTGGTGCCGTGATTGATATGAAAGAAGACAATATTAAATTTCAATTTCCACTAAGGAAGGGTATGAAACACTTACCTAGAACAAGAATTAGGCCACCATATGAATCAATCATGAGGACATCCTATGGATCTAGAAACAAAGACGACAATACTTATATGCTTGCTTTATGCCTAGCTAGGGGCGTGAAACGATAGCGCTTGTTGGGAGGCAACCCAAGGAATAAAATTTATTTTTGTCTTTTGCTTTCCGTTCTTGAGTGTTTGCAAAATTATGCTACTGTTATTATTGTGTTTTTTGTGTTTTAATTAGTGTTTGTGCCAAGCAAAGCCTTTAGGATCTTCTTGGGTGATAGTTGATTTGACTAGCTGAAAAACAGAAACTTTTGCACTCACGAAAATAATTCTCATTTTTAACAGGAGCGTGATAAAATACCAATTCTTTCTGCAGAAGATTAATATACAAATTTCTCAGTTTTTCCTAATTTCTCAGAATTTGTGGAGTTACATAAGTATTAGAAATATCCAGATTATTACAGACTATTCTGTTTTTGACAGATTCTGTTTTCTTTGTGTTGTGTGCTTGTTTTGATGATTCTATGGTTTTCTTTGAAGAGTTTTTGCCATAGAAAAGTTGGAATACAATAGATATATGAATGGGTTTGCAACAGTACTTATAGTAGTGATTTGTTTTCTTATACTAACAGATATCACGAAGGTTTTATTGAGTTTTGTGTGATTGAAGTTTTCAGGTTTTGGGTGATGTTATGATGGATGAAGGAATAAGGAGTGAGACGAGCCTAAGCTTGGGGATGCCCACGGAAACCCAAGCTATTATCCAAAGAGAAGCAAGCAACTAAGCTTGGGGAAGCCCCGAGTGGCATCCCCTCTTTCTTCTAACGACCATCGGTATTTTACTCAGAACTATATTTTTATTCGTCACATATTATGAGTTTTTCTTGGAGCATCTTGTATGATATGAGTCTTTGATTGTTTTGATTTTTGTTTTAAGTCTTGAATCCTTGCTGGACACACCTATTTGAGAGAACCAAAATTATGCCATGACTTGTTAGAATTGCTCTCTATGTTTCACTTAAATCTTTATGAGCTATGGAATTGCTCTAGTGCTTCACTTATATATTTTTGAGCACGGTGTGCTTTAGTATTTTTGAATAGATGCACTCTTGCTTCACTTAGGTTTATTTGAGAGTTAGTAATTTTTTAAGAAATTCTCTCTTGCTTGACTTAAATTAATTTGAGAGAAAGAAATAGTATGCTCATGATCTTCACTTATATTTGTTTGAGCTTATCAAAAGCAACACACAAAAATTAGTCCCAAAGTGATAGATATCCAAGAAGGATATAATAAAAACTTTCATGAAGATCATTGGACAAAATAAACTTGATTCCTTGTAATAGTTTTTAGATATGATGATGTGATATGTGAGTCATGTTGATGAGTAATTATGCTTTAGTAAGAATATTAGTGTTAAGGTTTTGTGATTCCCTATGCAAGCACGAAAGTCAATAGTTATGCAATGAAATTACATCTTACTTGTGGTGCATTATTCGTTGTTAATTATGCTTAATGCTCGCTTATGAGATTATTCGTTCCTTGGTTGGTCGCTTCTCAATCTTTTTCTAGCCTTCATTTTGCACTAAGTATGATCACTACTTGTGCATCCAAAATCCTTTAAACCAGTTTTGCCACATGAGTCCACCATACCTACCTATATGTGGTATTCTTTTGCCGTTCTAAGAAAATTTGTATGTGCCATCTCTAATTTTCAAAATAAACTTCTCTTTTGTGTTCTCGTACCGCTCATGAACCGACAGGGGGTGGCTAATATATTTCCATGCTAGATATGTTATTCTCATGATGAGTGTTTATTCACTTGTCATTGCACGAGAGTAAGGCAAAGGTATTGGGGATGCCCAGTCCCGAAATGACAAATGAATTTACTTTATGTTGTCAAATAATAAATTCCTTGGAAAGTGTTGGTATGGAAGGCACCCGTGGATACGGCTAGCCATGCAAAGTGAAAGTATGGTTGAAAAGAAATAAACTTTAATTTCTATTTGGGAACCGCCTATGGTATATCTAGCATGGAAAGTATTGGGAACTACTCGATCATTCTCGTTGATAGGAAAAGCATGACTCCCAAAATGTTTTTATCTCTATGTTTTTTGCTTTGAGCTCTGGCACCTCTACAAATCCCTACTTCTCACCGCGAAGGGCCTTTCTTTTACTTTATGCAATTTTTATTTTTAATTTGAGTCTCCATCTTCTCTTATAAAGCACCAACTAGGGGGTACTATGATCGTACTTGAGCATTGGGTGTAGCTAATATGCGAGTGTGTTTCATGAATGGATCAATGATTGAGCATAATGGGCTAGGGATAACTTATTTTAGCATTGATATTTTGAAAGACATGGTTGCTTGTTGATATGCTTGAATATTTAAATCTCATGTCAAAACTAGACTATTGCTTATAAAAGTCCAAACGTCCATGCTACAAAGAAAATAATATGAGATGAGCATGTTAGGCAGCATTCCACATCAAAAATTCTGTTTTTATCATTTACCTACTCGAGGACGAGCAGGAATTAAGCTTGGGGAAGCTGACGCGTCTCCCACATATCGATAATTTTTTATTGTTCCATGCTGTTATATTATCATTCTCGGATGTTTTACAATAATTTTATAGTCATTTTATATCATTTTTTGGTACTAACCTATTGACATAGTGCCAAGTACAAGTTGTTGTTTTTTGCATGTTTTTTACATTTGCAAGAAATCAATACCAAACGGAGTCCAAACGCAGCGGAACTTTTTGTGGATCTTTTTTGGACCAGAAGATATCCAATGGGCTGGAGAAGCACCTGGGGGTGCTCCAAGGGGAGCACAACCCACTAGGGCGCGCCTGGAGGCCCAGGCACGCCCTGGTGGGTTGTGCCCACCTCGGGTGCCTCCCGAACCGCCTCTTTACTCTATAAATACCCCGGTATTCTAGAAACCCTAGGGGAGTCGACGAAAATCAATTCCAGCCACCGCAAGTTCCAGAACCACCCGATCCAATCTAGACACCATCACGGAGGGGTTCATCATGTCCATTGGTGCCTCTCTGATGATACATGAGTAGTTCTTTGTAGACCTTCGGGACCATAGTTAGTTGCTAGATGGCTTCCTCTCTCTCGTTTGATTCTCAATACAATGGTCTCTTAGAGATCCATATGATGTAACTCTTTTTGCGGTGTGTTTGTTGGGATCCGATGAACTTTGAGTTTATGATCAGATCTATCTTTTTATCCATGAAAGTTATTTGAGTCTCCTTTGATCTCTTATATGCATGGTTGCTCATAGCCTCGTATTTCTTCTCTGATATTTGGGTTTTATTTGGCCAACTTGATCTATTTATCTTGCAATGGGAAAGGTGCTTTGTGATGGGTTCGATCTTACGGTTCTTGATCCCTGTGACAGAAGGGGAACCGACACGTATGTATCGTTGCCATTAAGGATAACAAGATGGGGTCTATTTCTACATAAATAGATCTTGTCTACATCATGTCATCGTTCTTATTGCACTACTCCGTTTCTCCATGAACTTAATACAATAGATGCATGCTGAATAGCGGTCGATGTGTGGAGTAATAGTAGTAGATGCAGGCAGGAGTCAGTCTACTAATCTTGGACGTGATGCCTATATAATGATCATTGCCTGGATATCGTCATGATTATTTGAAGTTCTACCAATTGCCCAACAGTAATTCGCTTACCCACCGTTTGCTATTTTTCTTGAGAGGAGCCACTAGTGAAAACTATGGCCCCATGGTCTCTTCTTTAATATATTTGCCTTTGCAATCTATTTTCCTGTTATTTTATTTTCAGATATGTTAAGCCAAAAATACAAAAATACCTTGCCACATTTTATTTTATTTGGTGTTCGATGTATCAATTTATTACAACTTTCTCATGTCCGTTTGCCAATTTCTGGCGTCGTTACCCGAAAGGGATTGACAACCCCTTTAATACGTCGGGTTGCGAGTATTTCTTATTTGTGTGCAGGTGCTATTTACTTAGTGTTGCTTGGTTCTCCTACTGGTTCGATAACCTTGGTCTCATCACTAAGGGACATACCTACCGTCGCTGTGCTGCATCATCCCTTCCTATTTGGGGAAATACCGACATAGTCTAGCAGACATCAATGCCCATCAATTGATGTCAACAGAAGGATTAGGGATTGCCATGCAACAGATGCACTACAAAAAAGACACATCCGTGACATTATGGCCCGAACGAATTTTTTTCCTGTCATGGTTATGACCCTTCTATGACGATAATTGTGACAAAAACATGTTTCATCATAGATGTGGTGAGCTCCTACTTCTATGACAAAAAATCATGACAGGAAATGGTCTTTTCGTCCTGGGCGGGCCTGGGACGCACCTGCATGACATTCTTTGGGCAGTCCATGACATAAAAAATCGTGATAGAAGTGAAGGCGAGGAAGTTTTCGCGGAGTTCCCGGTTATGATGGGTGGTCGGGGCCGAGCAATGCAGTGTGGTCTATGCGTTTCTCTCTCATACGCGCATGTGGTGCGAGCCGTGTCTCTATAACTGAACCCGAGCGAGAGGCGTTCGCTTACTAAACCTGAGCGATCGCATTGCTACGCATTGAAGCTGATCGATTGATCCCTTCGCTGCTAACTAAACCTGACCGATTCCTTCGCTGCTAACTGAACCCGATCAATCACTGCTGCTGCTTACTGAAGCCGATCGCCCCCCTGTGAGATGTAGCTAGCCGGCTGGGTTGCCTCTGGATGAACAGTGCCCGTTTGCTACCGCGCGCGTGATACGTAGAACGAGTCAATACGTGGTGAGTCCAGCCGGTTGGTTGGCTGTGGTTGAAGGGTTCCCGGTGGGGGTTGGATGAACAGGACCTCGGCCATGTGTAGGCGTTACCGCTGGATGAACAGGACCCCGTGGTAGTAGGCTGTTGCTGTTGGATGAACAGGACCTCGAGGAGGCCGCCACACACCCTAGCCGGTGGGGGCTGGATGAACTGGACCCCGTGGAGGCTCGTTGAACAGTAGCTGGTGGAGGCTGGATGAACAGTAGCCCGTGGATGAACAGTTGATACGTCTCCATCGTATCTACTTTTCCAAACACTTATGCTCTTGTTTTGGACTCTAATTTGCACGATTTAAATGAAACTAACCCGGACTGATGTTGTATTCAACAGAATTGCCATAGTGTTGTTTTTGTGTAGAAGTCAAAGTTCTTAGATGACCTGAAAAATTACAAAGGTTTTTTATAGAATATATAAAAAATACTGGCGGAAGAATATACCAGAGGGGCCCACCCAGGAGCCACAAGTTCAGGGGGCGCGCCTACCCCCCAGGGCGCGCCCTACGAGCTTGTAGGCCCCTAGACCTTTGGCAACCCTAACTCCAACTCCATATATACCTATTCACCAAGAAAAAAAATCCGAGAGAAGGATCCATCGCGTTTTATGATATGGAGCCGCTGCCACCTCCTATTCTTCATCGGGAGGGCTGATTTGGAATCCGTTCGGGGCTTCGGAGAGGGGGATCCGAAGCTATTATCATCATCAACCTTCCTTCCCCGCCAATTTGATGATGCTCACCGCCGGAGTGAGTAATTCCTTCGTAGGCTTGCTGGACGGTGATGGGTTGGATGAGATTTATCTTGTAGTCGAGTTAGTTTTGTTAGGGCTTGATCCCTAGTATCCATTATGTTGTGAGATTGATGTTGTTATGACTTTGCTATACTTAATGCTTGTCACTAGGTGTCACACCCTAGCTAGTTCATGCATTAGAGTGTTGCATCATGTTTATTTTCCCAGAAAACTGAAATGGGGATGATAGAACCCCCAACACCCCCTGGAACAACTAGGGTTTACTAAAAACTTTTTCAATGAACCTGAAATGCCCTTCTAAAAAGTCCACCCTTTTTGTTTTGGGTTAAAACCTTTGACAAAAATGGTGCACACTTTTCTAGGACATCATAAGGTCATTGGATTAAATCATTACTAATTGCATTTGGGCAATTTAAATCCTATAAATATTTTAAAATGCCCAAATAATCCTAAAAGTATTTTTAGGCTATTGAGAATATTTTCAAATGTGCCTCTGAATATTTCCAGGTTTTTCCTAAATGGAATAGTATTTTTACTATTTCAAAACACAGAACAGGAATAAATAAAAAGAAAACAGAAAGAAGAAAGAGTAGAGGCTTATGTGACGCCCACTTAGCAGGCCCACCTGCCGGCCCAGCCCAGCCACCGCTCCAGCGAGCTGCTTGGCTTGGCCAGGCAGGCAGGAAGGTGCTCGACGCTGGCACCTGCGCGCGCCACGCAGCTGCCCGCCGCCCTGCTTCCTCCCCTCGCCGTGCTGCTGCCCTGGTTCGGTCACACACTTCTCCCCCGAGCTCGCAGACACGCCTCTCTCTCCCCGGCTCCTTTCCCTCGCTCTCCCGCACCATGGCCGACGATGCCGCGCCCGCGCCACCGTGCTAACCGCGTCCGCCATCGTCCCCGTGCCGCGTCACCGTGTCCACGAGCTCCGCCGTCGTCGACTACGTCGAGCAGGCTGAGCCCCGAGCGCTCGCCCGCTCTGGAGTCGCCGCTGACCCCGTCTCCCCCAACTCCGACCGCTGAGATCGCCATCGTCGCCCCGCTCAGCTCCGGCCTTCCCCGAGCCCGCTTCGACGCTTGCTGCAATCGTCGTGAGCCCAGCTCCGTCCTCCCCCCTCTCCATTAACTCCCTCCTGCACCGTGTGCACCGCACCACACTCACCCGAGCACCCGCCGTCGCCGAGCTCGTCGCCGACGTGACTCCAGCCACCCACCGGCCACACCATTGTGACCAACGCACTCACCGCACTCGCAGGAGCCCGTAGCACCACTCCACGCGCCTCGCTGTGCCCCGTAGCCTGTGTTTCAACCTCGCCCGAACTCCGGCGACGTTTCCGTCCACCCCAGCTCCACCCACTGCAACCACTCGATGCGGCTTGCTCCCAACTACGCGTAGATGCTCTCCGCCGTCGTTTTGGTCGCCAGAGCACAAAACTCGCACCACTCCGCCGTGTCTGGCCTCGCCGGCAGCTAAACACCGGCGGGTTTGACCCTATTTGACCCCGCGTGGGCCCAGGTTGACTCCCCCTGAGTCTATGACACGTGGGACCGCTCTGCTAATTAACCTGGATTAGCACTAACTAAATTTAGTTAGTTAATTAACTACTGACATGCGGGTCCCACTGGTCAGGTTTGACCTGGACCGGCCCCATTGACCACTGACGTCACGTGACGCAATGCTGTCGCAATAATTCAATTACTGGAATTATTCTTATACAGGAAATTCCAAAAAATATTACAAACTTCAAAAATTCATAACTTCTAATCTGTAACTCCGAATGCAAAGATTTATATACGAAACTTGATCAGAAAAATTTAATATTTCCATCTGTAATGGTTTCATGCATGACAAAACACTTTAACCTTGCTGTTTAGGTGAAACAAGCTAATGCACTTATATGACTTAAGAACATAAGCTTTCATTTGAATCCTTGATTCAAATAGAGTCAAACCATCTTGTTTCACAATGCATTAGGCATGACACCTCATATTGCCATGTCATAGCATGCATCATATTATTGCATATTGCCATGTGATGATTGTGTTTCTGTGGTGTCTTTCGTGGTAGGTTCTGCCTCCGAGGATATTCACGAGTATCCAACTGAAGGGCAGTACCCTACTACTACTCCATCATGCAAGCAGCCCCATTGATCATATCGATACAATCCCATGTTCTCGCTTCTGCTCTCATTTACTGCATTAAGACAACAACGTTTCAAACTGTTGTGTGCTGCGGTAGTTGAACCCTTATCCTCTGCATGACCGGTCATTGCCACAGTAAGTAGATGAAACCCACTAGCATGTGTAGGAGTTGATTGATCCATGTATGTGTTTCCTACCTTGCTATGCTTGCTATGCTTAGAGTTGTGTCAGGTCTGGTTCATCTGGGTGATGGGCTAGAGTGAAATGATTACATCGGTAATGTGAGGGATGTGTTGAACATGTTTTGGTAAAGGTATCGATGAGAGGCCATGTAGGAGTACATGGTGGGTTGTTTCATTGAGGCCGTCCCTAAGAACTAAGATTTGTATGCGTGATTTAAGATTCAGCTACTACCACACATTGGGCCCTGAAATATGACCCCGCTCGACTTACTGACCCCTCTCGTCCTCTGTCCGGGAGTTGCAACTAGTTTTTGGTGTTTATAGGTTATGTGTTGGCGGCCGTGCGTAGCGCTGACCCTAGGGGTGGGATATGATGCGGTAGATACACCATGGCCGGGTATGCCAGGCGCCCGTTTGGCGTCTCAGGACCATGTACACATCATTTGGGGCCGTTGAGGACACCCCGGCCGGATTTCCTTGCGGATGGAACCCGAATAGGTGATAAACCTGGACTAGAGACTTGTGTGGTTAGTCAGGTCATGGTCTACACCCACATCGGCTTTCGCTTGAAGTCTGCCGAGCACATGTCGTGTGCAGATGCTAAGTGGTGGAAACATGTGTGACGAAGTACACCCCTGCAGGGTATAAAACTATTCGAATAGCCGCGTCCCCGGTAAAGGACTACTTGGTTGCCTATACAGTTCATAGACAAGTTAATGGTTACTACTAAAAGATTCAAGATAAGTGTGAGTACCGAGGATGGCCCTCTCGTAGGATGACGAGGGAGGATCCCCGGTGGAGTATTGTGTTGGTGATTAGTGGACTCATGTGCGAAAACTATTTTATAGTGGTGTCTCGTAGGATAGCTTAGCCAAGAGTCAAAGCTGGCTGGCTGCAATAACTCCACCACCTTCTTGAGAATGAGCATGTATAGTAGGATCTGTTGTAAGACTTGCTGAGTACCTTTGTACTCATGTTGATAGAGGCAAGGTGTCCCGATGTTTCGATGAGATGGTGGCTATCGTTTTCTGTGGGAATCGACCTTGACGATCCGACTACAAACGTGCGAGACGTCGCGCCTTAGCAATCGCTAAACCAACTTCCGAGGGTTATTGACCACGCCGGAGCACGATCAACCTGACCACGAGGGTCTGTTTCCTGCAAGCAAACGAAGAACAAGCAAGAAACTGAGATTGCAATCTGGATATTGCGAATATAAGATGAAAGCTTTATTGATCAAGGTGGGGTTTTGTGACGTCTTGGTCTGGTCGTTGGACACAAACGAAGTACGAGAAGTTGCAGCTATGGCGAACTTTTAATCTAAACAAAACCCAAAGTCTAAACGACGCCCTAAGGGCTGTATATATGGAGGAAGAGGGGGGAATTTCGTGGCCCTTGAGGGTGGGGTCCGAAACCAACCCTAACTCTTGTTTCCCCACACATACGGACTCTAAAAATAGCCTATACTTAAGTATTTCGAAATTACATGGGCCTGGCCCATTAATAAGGTGACGCAGCACCTAGAATAGCCTATGGACGAATATTATGAAGTGGCATCTCGTATATTTCGTCCAAGGCTTCATGCACTCCTTATGGCGGCTTCAAAGTCCTGAAATCATCACTTGTAACTCCGTTCTTGATCCCCTTGCGCACGCCATCAACTCCATGCGTGTTCTTGCTCCAATGTTCATCCTTCTCCAAGCTAGGCCCTTCATTTGTAAGCAAAACAAATGTATCCAATTTAGGCAGCATCATAATCTCATGAACATTAGAATCATTACCAAGAAACGAAAGTACCTGGTAATTTAATTGGCGTGCGCGAGCTCTAGTAATTGGTCCAGTATATGTAACAGTAGGGGCTGTGGGTGTAACAATGGTATTGATGTCCTCATCATCCTCCCCTTCTTGAAATGAAGTCGTCCTCGACGGAAGCTCATCTTCCTCACCCAAATAAGGCTTCAAATCTGCAATGTTGAAAGTGGGACTAACCACAAAATCTGCAGGTAGCTCAAGTTTATATGCATTATCATTTATTTTCTCTAACACCTTAAAAGGACCATCAGCACGTGGCATTAGCTTTGATTTGCGCAGATTAGGAAATCTATCTTTACGCAAATGTAACCAAACAAGATCTCCAGGTGCAAACACAACATGTTTTCTACCCTTATCTCCAGCAAGTTTATATTTAGCATTCATACGCTCAATGTTTTCCTTAGTTAACTCATGCATTTTTAAAATCAATTCAGAACGTTCTTTAGCATCAAAATTAACCTTCTCCGAAGATGGAAGAGGCAACAAATCAATAGGTGCACGAGGTAGGAAACCATACACAATTTCAAAAGGGCACATCTTAGTAGTAGAATGCAATGAACGATTATAAGCAAATTCAATATGAGGCAAGCATTCTTCCCACATTTTCTTGTTATTCTTCAAAACAGCCCTAAGCATAGTAGACAATGTTCTATTGACTACTTCAGTTTGTCCATCAGTTTGGGGGTGACAAGTAGTACTAAAAAGCAGCTTAGTCCCCAACTTAGCCCATAAACATCTCCAAAAGTGGCTAAGAAATTTAGTATCACGATCTGAAACAATAGTATTTGGCACACCATGCAAGCGAATAATTTCATGAAAGAACAAATCAGCAACATTAACAACATCATCACTTTTATGACATGGTATAAAGTGTGCCATTTTTGAAAACCTGTCCACGACAACAAATATGCTATCCCTCCCCTTCTTTGTTCGAGGTAAACCTAAAACAAAGTCCATAGATATATCCTCCCAAGGAACACTAGGTACAGGCAAAGGCATATATAAACCACGAGGATTGAGTCGTGACTTAGCTCTTTGACATGTAGTGCAGCGAGCAACAAAACGCTCAACATCCCGTCTGATCTTTGGCCAAAAGAAATGTGTAGCAAGTATATCCTCCGTTTTCTTGACGCCAAAGTGTCCCATTAATCCTCCTCCATGCGCCTCCTGCAACAACAAAAGAGGAACGGAGCTAGCTGGAATGCATAGCTTGTTAGCACGAAACACAAATCCATCGTTAAGAACGAACTTGTTCCAAGTTCTCCCTTCCTTACAATTCTGCAATACATCTTTAAATTCAGCATCATGAACATATTGATCTTTGATGGTCTCCAAACCAAATATTTTAAAGTCAAGTTGTGAAAGCATAGTATAACGACGAGACAAGGCATCAGCAATAACATTTTCTTTACCCTTCTTGTGTTTAATGACATAAGGGAAAGTCTCAATGAATTCAACCCATTTAGCATGTCTACGGTTCAGTTTTGCTTGACTTTTAATGTGTTTCAAAGATTCATGATCAGAATGTATAACAAATTCCTTGGGCCATAAATAATGTTGCCATGTTTCTAAGGTCCGAACAAGAGCATATAATTCTTTATCATAAGTAGAATAGTTCAGACTAGGCCCACTCAATTTTTCAGAAAAGTATGCAACAGGTTTTCCATCTTGTAATAACACACCTCCTAATCCAATCCCACTAGCATCACATTCAAGCTCAAAAGTCTTATTGAAATTAGGAAGTTGGAGTAAAGGAGCATGTGTCAACTTATCTTTCAATACCGTGAAGGCTTCTTCCTGTGCGGTACCCCAAACAAAAGGCACATCCTTCTTTGTAAGCTCGTTGAGAGGTGCAGCAATGGTGCTGAAATCTCTCACAAAACGCCTATAGAAACCAGCGAGGCCAAGGAAACTCCGCACTTGTGTGACCGTTTTGGGATGCGGCCAACTCTCAATAGCTTCAATCTTGGCTTTATCAACTTCAATTCCCTGTGGAGTAACAACATAGCCAAGAAAAGATACTCGGTCGGTGCAAAAGGTGCACTTTCCAAGGTTACCAAACAAACGTGCATCACGTAGAGCAATAAAAACAGCACGTAAATGTTCCAAATGTTCCTCCAAAGATTTGCTATAAATCAATATGTCATCAAAGTAAATTACCACAAATCGTCCAATGAAAGCACGTAAAACTTCGTTCATTAACCTCATGAAAGTACTAGGTGCATTAGTTAACCCAAAAGGCATGACTAACCACTCATATAATCCAAACTTAGTTTTAAATGTTGTTTTCCATTCATCTCCCAATTTCATACGAATTTGATGGTATCCACTACGCAAATCAACTTTGGAGAATATTGTAGAGCCACTCAATTCATCAAGCATATCATCTAGCCTAGGAATAGGATGACGATAACGAATAGTAATATTATTGATGCCTCTACAATCAACGCACATATGCGACGTACCATCCTTTTTCAGCACTAAAATGATAGGAACAGCACAAGGACTAAGGGATTCGCGTATATAACCTTTGTCGAGCAGTTCTTGTACTTGACGCATAATCTCCTTCGTCTCCTCTGGATTGGTACGGTATGGTGCACGGTTGGGTAATGATGCACCGGGAATTAAGTCAATTTGATGCTCAATCCCTCGAATAGGTGGTAACCCCGGTGGCACGTCTTGTGGAAAGACATCAGCGAACTCCTGCAAAATGTTATTGACAGCAGGAGGCAAAGAGGAAGGCACGTCCTCGAATGAAAATAATGCCTCTTTGCACACAAAAGCATAGCAAACAGATTTGCTAAAATCTAGATCATCAATATCAGATTTGGTGGCAAGTAAACATGCACTTTTCAATTTAATTTCAGAAGCAACACTAGATTGTTTATTATTATTAGGCTGCATTTGTTGCTCAAATTTTTTTGCCACAATCTGATTTTCACTCTTATTTTTCTCCTGTTTTGCTTTATTAGCTCTATTAATATCATCTTTCAAAATGGAATCAGGAGTCATAGGAAGCAAAGTAATATTCTTATCCTTATGAACAAGAGTATACTGATTGTTTCTACCATGGTGAACAGAATTTTTATTAAATTTCCATGGTCTACCAAGTAATAAGGAACATGCTTGCATAGGTACCACATCACAATCAACATAATCAGCATATGTAGAGATACTAAAATGCACACGAACAGTACGTGTTACCTTAACCTTGCCGCTGTTGTTGAACCATTGGATGTAGTAAGGATGTGGATGTGGTCTTGTGGTGAGAGAGAGCTTCTCCACCATTTCCATGCTAGCCAAGTTGTTGCAACTCCCTCCATCTATGATCACGCGAACAGAACGTTCCTTCACAACTTCCTTTGTATGGAACAAATTATGCCTCTGATTTTGCTCAGCTTGTGTAACCTGCACACTCAAAACACGTTGAGCAACTAAACATTCATACCTGTCAGCATCTTCAGGAGCCATGTATTGCGTCTCATGATCAGAATCGTCTCCACCGTGTTCGTAACGTGTAATAAGAGCCAAAGTCTCCTCATCATAGTCACTAGCGGACTCATACCCACCATCCTCACTAACAATCATCACACGTTTAGATGGGCATTCTCTCGCATAATGACCTCCACCCTTGCAACGTCGACAAACAATATCATGTGTTTGCCCTGTGGATGCCATGGATGAAGAAGAGCTCTTTGCAGGCCCAGAAGGTGTGCTCTTGGCAGATAGTGGTGATTGTGCCTGCTTTATTGTATCACGGTTGGAGGTGGCAGCCGACGGAGGCGCCGGTGTAGCAGAACGTGTGGAAGTAGATGATGCACGTGGTGTCCATGATGAAGGTCGACCTGCAGAAAAGTTAGTCCGCGCCAATGCCTGTCGATCCTGCACTTCACGTTCAGCTTTACTAGCAAGATGGAATAAACGAGTGATATTAGTATAGTCCTTATACTCTAGAATCGTCTGAATCTCTCTATTTAATCCACCCATAAAACGTGCAAGCATAGCTTCATTCTCCTCAACAATACCACATCTAAGCATGCCAGTTTGCAATTCCTGATAATATTCTTCTACAGAATTTTTTCCCTGTCTTAAGCGCTGCAATTTTTGAAGTAATTCACGTTGATAATATGGTGGAACCCAATGAGTACGCATAGCAGTTTTCAAAGCAGCCCAAGTAGCAGGAATAGGATATAATCTACAATGCTCAGACCACCAAACACATGCAAAACTAGTGAATGCACAAACAACAGCAGGAACACGTCTCTCCTCAGGATATTGTAAACATGTAAATCGTTGTTCAGTTTCTAACTCCCAAGTAAGATATATATCAGGAACATATCTACCCTCAAATGGTGGAATATTCAATTTTAGTTTAGGGAGATGGTCATGATCTCGTACCTGAGGGTGAGCCCTACCATTGCCATTATTTGCATGTGGACGACCTGGTGGTTGCTGTGCTGGTGGTGGCACGTAGTTCTGATGTTGATCAACCTCATCCTCGTAATCGCCAGCAAAATCATCCTCCTCCGCATCAGCAGCAGGAGCCACAGAAGTAGCAACAGCAGCACCAACAGTTTGGCCAGGTGCAAAAGGAAGACGGCTCGCTCGGCGGAGGGCTGTTTCACGATGTGTAGGTAGTCATTGTTGTTGTTGTTGTAGAGGTGCATTAGGTGCCGCCGGTGGTGGTGGTGGAAGACGCGCGAGCAATTCATTAAACCTGTTATCGAGCTTTGTTTCGAACGTCTTCTCCATGTCATCTATCTTCTCCATGGCGTCTTCAAATCTGTTTAGCACATCTTGCACCTGTCCATTCATCATTTGCTGAAATTTATCATGCAACTCCTTATTCGTCATGTTGCCCCAGTCAGTCTCGTCGGCTTGTGATCCTGCCATGGTTAGCAACAATAGAAACACACAAGAATATGATCCTACAGAATACTAACAAGAGGTGGTGGTGGTGGTGTCACAAATCCGTCAAGCAAATCTCAAATTCTTACCAGTTCTTACCCAGCAGCAGGTGGTGATCGGCAACCGTTGTAGTCAAAACTCTCAAAAGCTTGGATAGAGCGATTGCCAGGGAGAGTCAAACGCACGACGTAGATGTATGTGGAGCTGGGAAGGCTTATAGTATGGTAGCAAAAAGGGTCAGCAATAATCAATTCAGAGATGCAAAGTTGAATAAACGCTCAACGACGGTACTGTGCTGGTCCTAGGCTAGACCGTGCTAGAGACGCGAGCCTAGAACACGAACAAAATCACGGCGCTGCACGCAAATAAGGGAAAAGCACACTCTGGAACTCTCTTTTTTTTCGCTCTTTTTTTTGCGCTCCTCATTTTTTTTGCGAAAAATCACTATAATGGCGAGTGTCTCAAAACTCTTCCCTCGTCAAACTGGTAGGATGGCACGAAATTTTTTTTTTCACTTTTTTTTTCGGAAATCAGGGCAGCGACGACGAAAAAGTGCGACAAAAAAAGCACTATGATGGCACGTGGCTCAAAAGACTCAGGAAAACCTAAAAATAGGATAGGGAAAAAAATTTACCCGTGAAAATTTTGGCCTAAAAACTGCCCGGGGGTCTCCAGACCTTTTTTTTCCGAGACCTACGCAGGCAAGGAAACACGAATCGGAATTGAGATTGATCTCAAGAACAAACCTAATATGAGAAGAACTCGGATTGGTGGTGGATATATGGCTGTGGTATATGGGAGCGGTGGTGGTATATGGTAGCGGTGGTGGTATATGGATACAGATTGGTGGTGGTATATGGATACGGATTGGTGGTGGTATATGGATATGGATTCAGAGCGGTGGCGGATAAGCAAAAGTGGTAGATGGGCGATGGTGCGACGGCGGCGTGACAACTTATGACCAGAACTCGAAACTCTAAAAGACTAGACTCTGAGACCAGCAACTTGACACGACGATGCAACCGCAAATTCAACAAAGCAAAAACCCTAAAAAGATTATGCAAAGGCTCAGATTGGTTCGGATATGATGAACTAACCCTAATTTTTTTGGTGGCTTTTTCGTGGACTGTAGGTATGAAGAACAGACTCGATATAATCTACGAAAAACTGTAAAATCTCACCGAGCAACCTGGAATTCTGATACCACTTGATAGAGGCAAAGGTGTCCTGATGTTTCGATGAGATGGTGGCTATCGTTTTCTGTGGGAATCGACCTTGACGATCCGACTACGAACGTGCGAGACGTCGCGCCTTAGCAATCGCTGAACCAACTTCCGAGGGTTATTGACCATGCCGGAGCACGATCAACCTGACCACGAGGGTCTGTTTCCTGCAAGCAAACAAAGAACAAGCAAGAAACTGAGATTGCAATCTGGATATTGCGAATATAAGATGAAAGCTTTATTGATCAAGGTGGGGTTCTGTGACGTCTTGGTCTGGTCGTTGGACACAAACGAAGTACGAGAAGTTGCAGCTATGGTGAACTTTTAATCTAAACAAAACCCAAAGTCTAAACGACGCCCTAAGGGCTGTATATATGGAGGAAGAGGGGGGAATTTCATGGCCCTTGAGGGTGGGGTCCGAAACCAACCCTAACTCTTGTTTCCCCACACATACGGACTCTAAAAATAGCCTATACTTAAGTATTTCGAAATTACATGGGCCTGGCCCATTAATAAGGTGACGCAGCACCTAGAATAGCCTATGGACGAATATTATGAAGTGGCATCTCGTATATTTCGTCCAAGGCTTCATGCACTCCTTATGGCGGCTTCAAAGTCCTGAAATCATCACTTGTAACTCCGTTCTTGATCCCCTTGCACATGCCATCAACTCCATGCGTGTTCTTGCTCCAATGTTCATCCTTCTCCAAGCTAGGCCCTTCATTTGTAAGCAAAACAAATGTATCCAATTTAGGCAGCATCATAATCTCATGAACATTAGAATCATTACCAAGAAATGAAAGTACTTGGTAATTTAATTGGCGTGCGCGAGCTCTAGTAATTGGTCCAGTATATGTAACAGTAGGGGCTGTGGGTGTAACAATGGTATTTATGTCCTCATCACATGTTGCTTTAATTTCTGTTTTCAGACGAAAACACCACCCCCTCTGATGGGTTTTACGTAGACCTCGACGTCGATGAGTAACTTGCCACCCAGGTGGTGATTCTGGCCATGGAGGGCCCTTTGTAGATAGACAGGCTTCGTCAAGCCTTCTTTCTTTCTAGTGTCTATACTCAGACTTATTTGCTTCCGCATGTGCTTGTATGTTTGTATGACTTGAGTGTCGGGTCATCTGATCCCTACCTATATGAACATGTTACTAGCACATATGCCCGTGCGTTGCACCGGGAGAAAATCTAAGACTTCCTCTTTGCTGTTGTACTAAAAACCTTCAGGATTCATGCAGCGCCAGTCCAAAGGCTTCAAAGGCTTCCTGCCGCTGCCATCCTCTTTGCCACTGGGCGAAGGAACTTACAATTCTCCTCTCTGGAAGCCATATGTAGCTTCAAGTAGTTGAAGGTATGTGGATGCAAAGGAAGCTCAGTATATGCTGAATGTTAATGTAATCATAATCCAGAGATTATTACCAGCAGAATGGTACATTTGCTATGTTAAAATTGGTAAAAAGATGGATTAATGGTAGCCTGTTGTATCACAGATCATAATATTGCTATAAATTTGTGTAAGCAAAAAAGAAAAAGAAACATGAACTGCCATATTCAAATTCTATCAAACCAAGACACTGTTATTCATAAATATCTAGTGTAGATAACAATGACCAATCTGCGCGAATAGAATAGTAGTTAGGAGAACCAGTTAATTTTCTTGGAAAAACATACCGAAAAAATAGAAGTGATGGAGTGTAGCAGTAGCAGATAATCATTAATGTGTTGGAACATTCATTCACATAGTAATAATCTGTCAAATGCTAGCAGTAACGTTTCTCGCGGGATGGGCCAAAAACATCAAAGAAAACTATAGGCATCATCAACCTAAGATAGTATTAATGTTACTAAACACATACCTTAAAGTGCAACATGACTATTAGTGTTTGATAGGTTGGTATGTGCCTCCTTAAACGCTGACCGGACTCGGGTCCACCTTGGCGCCCTCCGCTCGCCCACCTCCTCGTCCTTGTTGTCAGTTAGTACCGCGTACTCCCTGCCCTATAAACTCAGCAGCATGTGCACCCGCTCCTGCAACACCAAGCCCACCGACCCAAAATTACACTATGAAGCATCAACAACTACAAGATGTTACAACAAGAACAACATTCTGGTCTACAGCAAAGTTGAAGTCCACTCAATCATTTGCAATACAAAACTTAGAAATACGTACTGACAATCAAAAGTGCTTCCTGTAAAAAAAATCTCAGAGGTTCTGCACCTGCAGGAGCTTCCTTTTGAGTCAGAGACATGTAGACATGGCGGATTCCGGCTGATTTTGGAGCGATTCCTACACGAAGCTCCTCAAACTGAAGAATGCAACAATAGCAAACCCATCAACTTGGTGCTTCACTATTTTCATTCAAATCGGCCGCCTATGCAGGAAGGAAGCAAAAGGGGAGGAGGGCTGACCGGTGAAATTTAAGAAATAAAGCTTTCGTATGTGCAACATCTCCATATGTTCCGACGTTCAACTTTTTTATTTAAAAATGGGTCACAACTTTAAATAACAAAACTGAATCACCTACAAATCATGATGTCACACAATGCTAACAATATATGAAGTTTTACCCATATCAAATGTTAAATGAATAATCACTTTCTAATTTAAAAGAGATACAGAGTTCAGAATAGTATGATGAATAAAAAATGAAAATCAACTATGAGACACGAAGGTCAGGTGGCTTGCTATGTTTTTGTAGCACCAATCTCCATTACCAAAATTGAGATGCTGATAAATAGGATTAAGAACTAAAAAATCAACAAAGCTTATCAGAAGATATGAAAATGTTACCCTATAATTATCAGACCATCGAGTTGATCCTTTTTTCAGATGTAGAATTTGTCATATTAGGCAAGAGGATCAATGAACTCCTTGTGGGCTGACATTGAGAAGCATACAATTGTAATACAATTCACTAGATTAGCACCTCAAGTCCTTAACCCATGCCACTTCCTTTGTTAATTAGCAAAGCCAACTCCAATATGTCCGCTAAAGCATTGTCCATCTGCAATGTCCTGTTTAAGAAATTAAGACATCAAATTACGCATAGGAGACAACTCCAGTTCTGTTGTCAAACTGCGGTGATGTTTCAGGTCCTTAAATCAAATTACATTTGGAAAATTGTCAGAACAAATTAGATAAAATTAAACTATTAATTACTCATGTCTATATGATGACCCAAGCAAGGTGGCAACTAGAGTATGTCGGAATAGCTTTATTGAGTGCTTATAGTTATATATCATTGCCCAGAATAGAAGGACATATGAAAAAACAAGTGTAGGAAGATAGAATTAGATCAATAACAAAGTACCTAAAATTACCATAGGTGCGAGATGTCAATGAGCCTTAAATGCAAGCAGTGCCCTGTCAAGCATATAGGCTCGAGCTAGGAGGCAAACCATGATATATGTGTAGATGTTTCATCTGCACAACAGACCTATATTTGGCTCACTGTTTTGTGATTTTCCTAAAGTATCTAATTAGTCATCGACTTTATCCATTAAATCTCCATCACGTATGTCAAACTCCTGAACATGGAGACTGTCTGCCTGTAGCTAGCCCCTACAAAATAACTGGAGAAAAATGCATCTATCAGTGAGAAATAAACTTTTAATAGTGTAAGTTTCCAGCCATATCAATCCTCGCTTTGAGAATTTCGACAGAGATCGGTTGAGGAGCTACAATTGTCTGTTAGGCTCAAGAGCCAGCAGCACAAACAACATGTACGTACCGCCAACAGCAAGACCAATGATGCCATGCTGGACGCTAATGGTTTTAGGCCTAACACAAACGGACAGCGACGTCGATCGGGGAGACTCGCGGCGGCCGTTGGTACCGTGCTGGATGCGGCGGCGCGCATCCCGTAACTCTAGAGAGGGACAGGGGATCGAGCGAGACGGGATTTTGGAATTAGCCATCGACGGGTTAATAGATGGCTTCTGAATATCATGAAAGAGACGGAGATAGCGATAATTGAGAGAGAGGTGTCCCCAGCAGCTAGCTCAACCGACATCGCTGCTTGTCGATGCCTCAAACACCTGCAACATGTAGCAGAAAAATCAGAGAAGGAAGCGCAGCAGCAGCTCCTCCGATGCAAGCGTTGGCTGTCGTCACCGGAGGGGAGGGTGGGATGCAATAGAGCACGGATCAATTAACACATAAACCATACCAAAAAATTGAGCTCAAACAGTAGCAAGTTGATGAGCACGGGAGGCACATGGACCTCAAGCAGTACCAATTTTTTTCATCTTTCAGTACTAGCTCCCTAAATTCAAGATTGAACAATTGAACTAACAACTGCAGTTAAGTCAGGCATTAATTCAACTAACAAATTCATGGTTAACTTTGCTGTTCAATTCAAGGAACAATCAACACCTCAATGCCTCAATGGCCACGAACAAGAGCAGAGAGAGGAGGGGGTGAACTCACCTGACAGAAAGGAGGAAGCTCCATGGGTGGTGCGTCCTAAGCTGCAGCAAGGCAAGGTCGACCCCTCCTTCCTCAAGCATCCAATCCTTGCCCTGCACATCTAACATGGAGGACCAAACCAACTATTAGAGAGAGAAAGGTGGGCGTCGGAGAGGAGCCGCCGGAGGCATCGGAGCCACACCAGTGTGGAGGCACCTGAAACCCTAGCCATGGTGAGGGCTTAAAGTCATCACTGGTGGCCGGGAGCGGCGAATCCCGCTGGGGTAAAAGAGCCAGCGGAGCGAGAAGAGCTCGGCCCGGTGCTGCGCGGTGGCGGAATTCGCCGGAGAACGCCGTAATCAGCCGTCATCTGTGGCGGAGGAGATGTGTCCAGGGAGAGAGAGAGAGGGGTCGCGGGAGAGAGAGAGAGATGGATGGGTGGGGGGTCGAATTGATGTGGGAGGGGTAAAGGCCGCCGGAGGTGAGGTTTGGGAGGGACGATGCGATGGGTGCCAGCGGCGGCGGCGATGCAGCGACATGCCTGGCCTATGACGATGATTACCACGAAGAAAGAAAAGCACGACAGACAAAAAAATACAAAGCGTTTTTTACTTACCGCATTGATTTGGACTGCGGGTTGAATACCGAAAAATACAGTGACTTTTTCGCAAAAAGGCCATGACGGTGAACCCGGAGACTCAATCCGTGCTTTATTATTAGGGATAGATGTATGGCTCTCCGGAGTCTTTAAATAAAGTACTTGAGTTGTAGAGTTTTGTTGTGATGCCATGTTGTATTTACACATATCGAGCATATTGTGTGTATGATTGAAATGCTTGGTATGTGTGGGATCCGACAATCTAGTTGTTTATCCTTGGCAGCCTCTCTTATGGGGAAATGTAGTCTAGTGCCTCCTTGAGCCATAGTAGTCCGCTACAGCCCGGTTCACCGGAGTCCTACTAGCCCAGCACTACTGCTCAGGACACTTGACTGGCCGACATGTGTTTCACTTCGTTCCTGTGTCTGTCCCATCGGGGAAATGTCACACGGTGACATACGGAGTCCTGCCTAGCCTGCTACAGCCCGGGTTCCCCAGAGTCCTGTTAGCCCAGTGCTACAGCCCGGATTCACACGCTGCTGACCAACATGCTCGTTGTGATTCATGTATGCCTGTCCCCATAGGTTAGTGTCGCTTTGGGTTCATGACTAGCCATGTCGGCCCGGGTTCTCTGTCATATGGATGCTAGCGGCATATCATATACGTGAGCCAAAAGGCGCAAACGGTCCCGGGCCATGGTAAGGCGACACCCGTGGGGATACCGTGCGTGAGGCCGCAAAGTGATATGAGGTGTTACCGGCTAGATCGATGTGACTTGGAATCGGGGTCCTGACACTAGGGCCCGAGTGCTATGATTTCAGATCTGAACCTATTATATTTTCATGAATATTTGTGTGTTCTTGATCCTATCTTGCAAGTTATATGCATCTATTA
Organism: Triticum monococcum; assembly: GCA_034509565.1. NCBI lineage: Eukaryota > Viridiplantae > Streptophyta > Magnoliopsida > Poales > Poaceae > Triticum > Triticum monococcum. The sequence continues at coordinate 247,399,566 of CM067841.1, read as the reverse complement.
CAAGTTATGCTCCGCATACCCTAAGGTGACAATAATTGGGACTCTTTCCAGTGATTACCGTAGTTTCAGGAGTTCATGTATTCACTAAGTGCTAATGTGATGACCCATGATGTCTACTACACAACCTTCTTCTTGTAGACGTTGTCGGGCCTCCAAGTGCAGAGGTATGTAGCACAGTAGCAAATTTCCCTCAAGTGGATGACCTAAGGTTTATCAATCCGTGGGAGGCGTAGGATGAAGATGGTCTCTCTCAAGCAACCCTGCAACCAAATAACAAAGAGTCTCTTATGTCCCCAACACACCCAATACAATGGTAAATTATATAGGTGCACTAGTTTGGCGAAGAGATGGTAATACAAGTGCAATATGGATAGTAGATAATGGTTTTTGTAATCAGAAAATATAAAAACAGCAAGGTAGCAAGTGGTAAAAGTGAGCACAAACGGTATTGCAATGCTAGGAAACAAGGCCTAGGGTTCATACTTTCACTAGTGCAAGTTCTCTCAACAATAATAACATAATTGGATCATATAACTATCCCTCAACATGCAACAAAGAGTCACTCCAAAGTCACTAATATGGAGAACAAATGAAGAGATTATGGTAGGGTACGAAACCACCTCAAAGTTATCCTTTCTGATCGATCTATTCAAGAGTCCGTAGTAAAATAACATGAAGCTATTCTTTCTGTTCGATCTATCATAGAGTTCGTACTAGAATAACACCTTAAGACACAAATCAACCAAAACCCTAATGTCACCTAGATACTCCAATGTCACCTCAAGTATCCGTGGGTATGATTATACGATATGCATCACACAATCTCAGATTCATCCATTCAACCAACACAAAGAACTTCAAAGAGTGCCCCAAAGTTTCTAGCAGAGAGTCAAGATGAAAACGTGTGCCAACCCCTATGCATAAGTTCACGAGGTCACAGAACTCGCAAGTTGATCACCAAAACATACATCAAGTGGATCACGTGATATTCCATTGTCACCACAGATAAGCACGTGCAAGACATACATCAAGTGTTCTCAAATCCTTAAAGACTCAATCCGATAAGATAACTTCAAAGGGAAAACTCAATCCATTACAAGAGAGGAGAGGGGAGAAACATCATAAGATCCAAATATAATAGCAAAGCTCGTGATACATCAACATCGTATCACCTCAAGAACACAAGAGAGAGAGATCAAACACATAGCTACTGGTACATACCCTCAGCCCCGAGGGTGGACTACTCCCTCCTCGTCATGGAGAGCGCCGGGATGATGAAGATGGCCACCGGAGAGGGATTCCCCCCCTCCGGCAGGGTGCCGGAACGGGTCTAGATTGGTTTTCGGTGGCTACGGAGGCTTCTGGCGGCGGAACTCCTGATCTATTCTGTTCCCCGATGTTTCTAGCGTATATGGATATATATATATGCGAAAGAAGTTGGTCAGGGGGGCCACGAGGCAGGGGGGCGCGCCGTCCCACCCTCGTGGTGGCCTCGGGACTCTTCTGGCCCACCTCCGGTACTCCGTGGGCTTCTTCTGGTCCAAAAATGATCTCCGTGAAGTTTCAGGTCAATTGGACTCCGTTTGATTTTCCTTTTCTGCGATAGTTAAAAACAAGGAAAAAATAGAAACTGGCACTAGGCTCTAGGTTAATAGGTTAGTACCAAAAATCATATAAAATAGCATATTAATGCATATAAAACATCCAAGGTTGATAATATAATAGCATGGAACAATAAAAAAATTGTAGATACGTTGGAGACGTATCAAGCATCCCCAAGCTTAATTCCTGCTCGTCCTCGAGTAGGTAAATGATAAAGACAATTTTTTTGATGTGGAATGCTAGCTAACATATTTATCCATGTAATTCTCTTTATTGTGGCAAGAATATTCAGATCCATAAGATTCAGGACAAAAGTTTAATATTGACATAAAAATAATAATACTTCAAGCATACTAACAAAGTAATCATGTCTTCTCAAAATAACATGGCCAAAGAAAGCTATCCCTACAAAATCATATAGTCTGGCTATGCTCTATCTTCATCACACAGAATGTTTAAATCATGGACAACCCCGATGACAAGCCAAGCAATTGTTTCATACATTTGATGTTCTCAAACTTTTTCAATCTTCACGCAATACATGAGCATGAGCCATGGACATAGCACTATAGGTGGAATGGAATGGTGGTTGTGGAGAAGACAAATAAGGAGAATATAGTCTCACACCAACTAGGCGTATCAACTGGCTATGGAGATGCCCATCAATAGATATCAATGTGAGTGAGTAGGGATTGCCATGCAACAGATGCACTAGAGCTATAAGTGTATGAAAGCTTAATAAGAAACTAAGTGGGTGTGCATCCAACTCGCTTGCTCACGAAGACCTAGGGCATTTTGAGGAAGCCCATCATTCGAATATACAAGCCAAGTTCTATAATGAAAGATTCCCACTAATATATGAAAGTGACAACATACGAGACTCTCTATCATGAAGATCATGGTGCTACTTTGAAGCACAAGTGTGGTAAAAGGATAGTAGCATTGCCCCTTCTCTCCTTTTCTCTCCTTTTCTTTTTTGGCCTCTTTTTTTTTCTCTCTCTCTTTTTTTAATTTATTTTTCGTCCGGAGTCTCATCCCGACTTGTGGGGGAATCATAGTCTCCATCATCCTTTCCTCACTGGGACAATGCTCTAATAATGATGATCATCACACTTTTTTTTACTTACAACTCAAGAATTATAACTCGATACTTAGAACAAAATATGACTATATGAATGCCTCCGACGGTGTACCGGGATGTGCAATGACTCATGAGTGACATGTATGAAAGAATTATGAACGGTGGCTTTGCCACAAATACGATGTCAACTACATGATCATGCAAAGCAATATGACAATGATGAAGCATGTCATAATAAACAGAACGGTGGAAAGTTGCATGGCAATATATCTCGGAATGGCTATGGAAATGCGATAATAGGTAGGTATGGTGGCTGTTTTGAGGAAGATAATGGTGGGTTTATGGTACCGGCGAAAGTTGCGCGGTACTAGAGAGGCTAGGAATGGTGGAAGGGTGAGAGTGCGTATAATCCATGGACTCAACATTAGTCATAAATAACTCACATACTTATTGCAAAAATCTGTTAGTCATCGAAACAAAGTACTACGCGCATGCTCCTAGGGGGATAGATTGGTAGGAAAAGACCATCGCTCGTCCCCGACCGCCATTCATAAGGAAGGAAATCAATAAATAAATCATGCTTCGACTTCATCACATAACGGTTCACCATACGTGCATGCTACAGGAATCACAAACTTCAACACAAGTATTTCTCAAATTCACAACTACTCAACTAGCATGACTCTAATATCACCATCTCCATATCTCAAAACACTCATCAAGTATCAAACTTCTCTTAGTATTCAATGCACTTATATGAAAGTTTTTATTATTGCCATGTTGTTCTAAAGACGCTCAAAATAATATAAGTGAAGCACAAGAGTTCATCTATTTCTATAAAATAAAACCACTGCCGTTCTCTAAAAGGATATAAGTGAAGCACTAGAGCAAATGACAAACTACTCTGAAAGATATAAGTGAAGATCAATGAGTAGTCGAATAATTATGCAACTATGTGAAGACTCTCTAACATTTAGTAATTTCATATCTTGGTATTTTATTCAAACAGCAAGCAAAACAAAAGAAAATAAAATGATGCTCCAAGCAAAACACATATCATGTGGTGAATAAAAATATAGCTCAAGCTTAGGCTCTTGGTTGTCCTTGAATATTACCTTGGGGTGCCTTGGGCATCCCCAAGCTTAGGCTCTTGGCACTCCTTATTCCATAGTCCAACAAATCTTTACCCAAAACTTGAAAACTTCACAACACAAAACTTAACAGAAAACTCGTAAGCTCCGTTAGAGAAAGAAAACAAAACACCACTTCAAGGTACTGTAATTAACTCATTCTTTACTTATATTGGTGTTAAACATACTTTATTCCAACTTATCTATGGTTGTAAACTCTTTTACTAGCCATAGATGCATCAAAATAAGCAAACAACACATGAAAAACAGAATCTGTCAAAAAACAGAACAGTCTGAAGTAATCTGTAACTAATGCAAACTTTTAGAACCCCAAAAATCCTGAGAAATTAGGAAGTCTTAGGAAATTTGTTTATTAATCTACTGCAAGTGGAATTGGTATTTTATCGCTCTCTGGTAAAAAATTACAATTATTCTCGTGAGCGCATACTTTCTGTTTTTACAGCAAGATCAAATAACAATCACCCAAGAAGGTCCTAAAGGCTTTACTTGGAACAAACACTAATTAAAACATAAAACCACATCTAAACAGAGGCTAAATAAATTATTTATTACTAAACAGGAACAAAAAGCAAGGAACAAAAATAAAATTTGGTTGCCTCCCAACAAGCGCTATCGTTTAACGCCCCTAGCTAGGCATGATGATTTCAATGATGCTCACATAAAAGATAAGAATTGAAACATAAAGAGAGCATCATGAAGAATATGACTAGCAAATTTATGTCTAACACACTTCCTATGTATAGGGATTTTGTGAGCAAACAACTTATGGGAACAAGAATCAACTTGCATAGGAAAGCAAAACAAGCATAACTTCAAGAGTTTAAGCACATAGAGAGGAAACTTGATATTATTGCAATTCCTACGAGCATATATTCCTTCCTCATAATAATTTTCAGTAGCATCATGAATGAATTCAACAATATAACTAGCACCTAAAGCATTCTTTTCATGATCTACAAGCATAGAAAATTTACTACTCTCTACATAAGCAAAATTCTTCTCAATCGGAATAGTAGTGGGAGCAAACTCAACAAAATAACTATCATGTGAGGCATAATCCAATTGAAAGTTAAAATCAAGATGACAAGTTTCATCGTTATCATTGTTCTTTATAGCATACATGTCATCACAATAATCATAATAGATAGCAACTTTGTTCTCATAATCAATTAGGACCTCTTCCAAAATAGTGGAATCATTACTGAATAAAGTCATGACTTCTCCAAATCCACTTTTATCAATATAATCATCATAAATAGGAGGCATGCTATCATCATAATAAATTTGCTCATCAAAGCTTGGGGGACTAAACATGTCATGTTCATCAAACATAGCTTCCCCAAGCTTGTGGCTTTGCATATCATTAGCATCATGGATATTCAAGGAATTCGTACTAACAACATTGCAATCATGCTCATCATTCAAATATTTAGTGCCAAACATTCTAATGCATTCTTCTTCCAGCACTTGAGCACAATTATCGGAATCCTTATTCTCATGAAAGATATTAAAAAGATGAAGCATATGAGGTACCCTCAATTCCATTTTTTTGTAGTTTTCTTTTATAGACTAAACTAGTGATAAAACAAGAAACAAAAAGATTCAATTGCAAGATCTAAAGATATACCTTCAAGCACTAACCTCCCCGGCAACGGTGCCAGAAAAGAGCTTGATGTCTACTACACAACCTTTTTCTTGTAGACGTTGTTGGGCCTCCAAGTGCAAAGGTTTGTAGGACAATAGCAAATTTCCCTCAAGTGGATGACCTAAGGTTTATCAATCCGTGGGAGGCGTAGGACGAAGATGGTCTCTCTCAAGCAACCCTGCAACCAAATAACAAAGAGTCTCTTGTGTCCCCAACACACCCAATACAATGGTAAATTGTAGAGGTGCACTAGTTCAGCGAAGAGATGGTGATACAAGTGCAATATGGATAGTAGATAATGGTTTTTGTAATCCGAAAATATAAAAACAGCAAGGTAGCAAGTGGTAAAAGTGAGCACAAACGGTATTGCAATGCTAGGAAACAAGGCCTAGGGTTCATACTTTCACTAGTGCAAGTTCTCTCAACAATAATAACATAATTGGATCATGTAACTATCCCTCAACATGCAACAAAGAGTCACTCCAAAGTCACTAATAGCGGAGAACAAACGAAGAGATTATGGTAGGGTACGAAACCACCTCAAAGTTATCCTTTCTGATCGATCTATTCAAGGGTCCGTAGTAAAATAACATGAAGCTATACTTTCCGTTTGATCTATCATAGAGTTTGTACTAGAATAACACCTTAAGACACGAATCAACCAAAACCCTACTGTCACCTAGATACTCCAATGTAACCTCAAGTATCCATGGGTATGATTATACAATATGCATCACACAATCTCAGATTCATCTATTCAACCAACACAAAGAACTTAAAAGAGTGCCCCAAAGTTTCTATCGAAGAGTCAAGACGAAAACGTGTGCCAACCCCCATGCATAAGTTCACGAGGTCACGGAACTCACAAGTTGATCACCAAAACATACATCAAGTGGAGCACGCGATATACCATTGTCACCAGAGATAAGCACGTGCAAGCCATACATGAAGTGTTCTCAAATCCTTAAAGACTCAATCCGATGAGATAACTTCAAAGGGAAAACTCAATCCATTACAAGAGAGGAGATGAGGAGAAAAATCATAAGATCCAAATATAATATTAAAGCTCACGATACATCAAGATCGTACCACCACAAGAACACAAGAGAGAGAGAGAGAGAGAGATCAAACACATAGCTACTGGTACATACCCTCAGCCCGAGGGTGGACTACTCCCTCCTCGTCATGGAGAGCGCCAGGATGATGAAGATGGCCACCGGAGAGGGATCCCCCCTCCGGCAGGGTGCTGGAACGGGTCTAGATTGGTTTTCGGTGGCTACGGAGGCTTCTGGCGGCGGAACTCCCCATCTATTCTGTTCCCCGATGTTTCTAGGGTATATGGATATATATAGGCGAAATAAGTTGGCCAGGGGGGCCACGAGGCAGGGGGTGCGCCCCCCACCCTCGTGGTGGCCTCGCGACTCTTCTGGCCCACCTCCGGTACTCCGTGGGCTTCTTTTGGTCCAAAAATGATCTCCGTGAAGTTTCAGGTCAATTGGACTCCGTTTGATTTTCCTTTACTACGATAGTTAAAAACAAGGAAAAAACAGAAACAGAAACTGGCACTAGGCTCTAGGTTAATAGGTTTGTCCCAAAAATCATATAAAAATAGCATATTAATGCATATAAAACATCCAAGGTTGATAATATAATAGCATGGAACAATAAAAAATTATAGATACGTTGGAGACGTATCAAGCATCCCCAAGCTTAATTCCTGCTCGTCCTCGAGTAGGTAAATGATAAAGACAATTTTTTTGATGTGGAATGCTACCTAACATATTTATCCATGTAATTCTCTTTATTGTGGCAAGAATATTCAGATCCATAAGGTTCAGGACAAAAGTTTAATATTGACATAAAAATAATAATACTTCAAGCATACTAACAAAGTAATCATGTCTTCTCAGAATAACATGGCCAAAGAAAGCTATCCCTACAAAATCATATAGTCTGGCTATGCTCTATCTTCGTCACACAGAATATTTAAATCATGCACAACCCCGATGACAAGCCAAGCAATTGTTTCAACTTTTGATGTTCTCAAACTTTTTCAATCTTCACGCAATACATGAGCGTGAGCCATGGACATAGCACTATAGGTGGAATGGAATGGTGGTTGTGGAGAAGACAAAAAAAGGAGAAGATAGTCTCACATCAACTGGCTATGGATATGCCCATCAATAGATATTAATGTGAGTGAGTAGGGATTGCCATGCAATGGATGCACTAGTGCTATAAGTGTATGAAACCTTAAAAAGAAACTAAGTGGGTGTGCATTCAACTCGCTTGCTCACGAAGACCTATGGCATTTTGAGGAAGCCCATCATTGGAATATACAAGCCAAGTTCTATAATGAAAGATTCCCACTAATATATGAAAGTGACAATATAGGAGACTCTCCATCATGAATGAGGGAGTCCTGGAGTAGGGGGTCTCCGGACAGCCGGACTATCTCCATTGGCCAGACTGTTAGACTATAAAGATACAAGATTGAAGACTTCGTCTCATGTCCGGATGGGACTCTACTTGGCGTGGAAGGCAAGCTAGGCAATACGTATATGGATATCTCCTTTGTAACCGACCTTGTGTAACCCTAACCCTCTTCGGTGTCTATATAAACCGAAGGGTTTTAGTCCATAGAACAAGAATCACAACATACAATCATACCATAGGCTAGCTTCTAGGGTTTAGCCTCTCTGATCTCGTGGTAGATCTACTCTTGTAACACCCATATCTTCAATATTAATCAAGTAGGACGTAGGGTTTTACCTCCATCAAGAGGGCCTAAACCTGGGTAAAACTTCGTGTCCCTTGCCTCCTGTTACCATCCGGCCTAGACGCACAGTTCGGGACCCCCTACCCGAGATCCGCCGGTTTTGACACCGACATTGGTGCTTTCATTGAGAGTTCCTCTGTGTCGTCGCCGTTAGGCTTGATGGCTCCTACTATCATCGATAGCGATGCGGTCCAGGGTGAGACTTTTCTCCCCGGACAAATCTTCGTATTCGGCGGCTTTGCACTGCGGGATAATTCGCTTGGCCATCTGGAGCAGATTGAAAGCTACGCCCCTGGCCATCAGGTCAGATTTGGAAGTTTGAATTACGCGGCCAACATCCGTGGGGACTTGATCTTCGACGGATTCGAGCCACAGCCGGGCGCGCCCCACTGTCACGATGGGTATGACCTGGCTCTACCGCCGAACAGTACCCCAGAAGCCGCGCCCGCATCAGCTCCGACCCTTAGTTCGGAGCCAGCTGCGTCAATCGAGGACAGGTGGTTAGACACCACCTCAGGGGTCACAGTCTCAACGGTGATCAAGCCGAACACCAGCGCAAATCTCCGTGCAGCTCGTGACTCCAAGGTGCCGGACTCTCTTCCGGAAACCGAACCATTCGCGCCCCTGCCAATCGAATCCAATTGCGCGCCGATCATGGAATTCACTGCCGCGGATATCTTTCAGCACTCGCCCTTCGGTGACATTCTGAATTCACTAAGGTCTCTCTCTTTATCAGGAGAGCCCTGGCCGGATTATGGCCAACAGGATTGGGATGTAGACGACGAAATTCGACGCCCACCCACCACCCACTTAATAGCCACTGTCGATGACTCAACCGACATGCTCGACTTCGACTCCACAGAGATCGACGGTATGGACGACGATGCGGGAGGCGGAGAGGAACCACCGCCCACAAGGCGCTGGACGTCCAATTCATCATATGACGTATACATGGTGGACAGACCAAAGGAAGACGACGAGGAACGGAAGGTCGCACCGAAGGCTTATTCCCTCGAGAAGCAGTCAAAGCGGCGGCGCAAGCGCCACCCCAAATCACACCTCGCCAGAAATAACGATAACACAGACCCAACGTTGGAGCAGGGCGAACCACTGCCGGACCACGGCAATACTGAGAATCAAACCGAACAAACCAATTCTGTCAAAGATAATAGTCCGGATGACACAACGCCGGACAGGCACCCGGAGCAGCAGAATGCCCGTCAAAGGCTTGTTGCCACCGCGAGGAGTCTGACAAAGCAGTAGCAAAGGCTCAAGGCTACGCATGACACACTCCAAATTAGATGGAGTAAAGTACTCAACACAGCAGCGAAGTACGGCGATAATCGCCCCACCAAGAGCTGCCCAAAGCGGAAGTTGCTACCTGAATTCGATGAGGAGGCCTCAGACCCCTCACAACCAAAAATCAAAACATCCACCTGGCCGGATAGATGACCTCGCGGCCAACATAGAGCGGCAAACAATGCCACCCACAAGACAATATGCGATTCACGCGAGGGCTTGCACCAAAAGGACAGTGCAACTAGATCCATCTATGGACCACGCAAGCGCGCCCCAGCATACGATATAACACAACAAACATCCAAACAACGCGGTACACCCAGATACAGGGGTGCCGCACACCCCCTATGTTTCACCGACGAGGTGTTGGATCATGAATTTCCAGAGGGATTCGAACCTGTAAACATAGAGGCATACGACGGAACAACATACCCTGGGGTCTGGATCGAGGACTATATCCTCCACATCCATATGGCTCGAGGAGATGATCTCCACGCCATCAAGTAGTTACCACTCAAACTCAAAGGGACAGCTCGTCATTGGCTTAAAGGCCTCCCCGAAAACTCCATTGGAAGCTGGGCAAATCTCGAAGATGCTTTTCGGGCAAACTTTCAAGGGACTTATGTCCGACCTCCGGATGCGGATGATTTGAGTCATATAACTCAACAGCCCGGAGAGTCAGCCCGAAAGCTTTGGAACAAGTTTCTTACTAAAAAGAACCAAATTGTCGATTGCCCGGACGCCGAAGCCTCGGCAGCTTTTAAGCACAGCGTCCGTGACGAATGGCTTGCCCGACACCTCAGCCAAGAAAAACCGAGAACAATGGCTGCATTAACAAGCCTCATGACCCGCTTTTGCGCGGGTGAAGACAGCCGGCTAGCCCGATGCAGCTCCAGCGACCCCAGTACATCCGAAGTTAGAGATGGAAACGAGAAATCATGGCGTAACAGTAGTAACAAACGCCGAAATAAAGAAAACAACATGAAGAGCACGGCAGTAAACGCCGGATTCAAAAGCTCTCGGCCAGGTCAGTAAAAGCCTCCCTCTAAAGGCGCCAGAAATGAACTGTCCAGCCTTAACAAAATTTTGGACCAAATATGTCAGATCCATAGCACCCCTTGTAAACCTGCTAATCATACCCACAGAGAATGTTGGGTCTTCAAGCAGTCCGGTAAGCTCAACGCCGTACACAAGGGGGAGGATACACCAAGCGAAGGCGAGGATGAGGCTCTCAAGCAAGACACTGGGGGAAAAAGAAATTTCCACCAGAAGTCAAAACAGTAAACGTGTTACACGTGATCAAGGGAAGAAACAAAATGGCACTCCCAGAAAAATACGCCCGAAGGCCTATCACCGCGGAGTCTTGCTACTGGTCGTCTCAACCGATCACTTTCGGCCATCGTGATTACTCAGCAAGTGTCCGGCATGCAGGATGGGCTTCCCTGGTATTAGACCCAATGATTGACGGATACCACTTCATGCGAGTCCTGATGGACGGTGGCGGCAGTCTAAACCTGATATACCAGGATACAATCCGCGAAACGGGGATAGACCCAACAAAAATTTGCCATAACAATATTACCTTTAAAGGAGTAACGCCAGGCCCAGGGGCTCATTGCACGGGCTCCCTGCTACTAAAAGTTATATTCGGCTTCCCCGATAACTTCCGTAGCGAACATTTAACCTTCCACATCGCTCCGTTTCAAAGTGGCTATCAAGCACTACTCGGACGCGAAGCTTTCACTTGCTTTAACGCAATACCGCACTACGCTTCCCTCACACTCAAGATGCCCGGTTCACGTGGCATTATTACAGTGAACGGAAGTATTAAGCGATCTCTGTGCACCGAAGAGCGTGCGGCTGCCCTGGCAGCCGCACACTAAAAATGGCCTCACCAACTAAAGCATTTAGCAGGTCGTCACGACCTCGGACACGGCTAGACGAGTCCGGTGCAACCATATGCAATTTATACCGGATCAATGATCATACCCCTATTACAAATACAAGGGGCTCAACGTGCGCAGACAAGTGGCAACTTCTACTGATCTTGAATTATACTTGGTTCCTTTAAAAACTATCCTTTTGCATGACAACTTTTTCACCTAAGTTCCTCTCTTTTATAGATGATCATCGTGCTACACCAGTCCAAGATACGGCACAACAGAGACACAGGCGCAGACGTGCAGCAGGGACCCGCCCCAAGGATTCTTTTTAGATTAAGACCCTGCGTAAACCTTTTTTACTGTCTCTTGTTGATACATATCCACCGAATTCTCAGCACAGTTGAGAAGGATGCTGATGTCTTGGCATGTGGCCACGTCAGAATAATGCACGTACCTGGACAAAAGGGGCTTCTTACAAGCGGCACTATTTCGGCCCGGTTTATACCATAAAGACCGAATACCATAGGGAGTGTACGGCGTCGTGAGTTTGGCCTTATATGCATCAGCTCTGAATCATTGTCTTTGGTCAAATGTTGGGTTTTCCCGGCTCCTGTGTTTTGGTGCCTTACATTCCGCTTTACCGGCTAAGGTAGTACTAGGAGAACTACTGCGATTGTGCCCTGGTTCATCCGGACGAGCACCTCAGTAGAGAAAGCCGAAAACTGACTGTCATGATATAGCGTGAGACTGGTCAACCACTCGATGACCTATCGGAATGTTAGAATTCCTCCACCTTAACAAAGGGCCGTTTTCCGGCCAGGCATATACGTACCCCGCGATCGGGAGAGTGCGGAGCCACCAGGGGCTATCTAGTAGCCCCACTGTCAAACTCCTATGGCTAAGTGAAAGTGTTAAAGCATTATAGTCCGGTTGCCTCGCTCGCTACGCTATCACCTCCTTAATAGGACCAAGACGTTGGGTTAAGTGCGAACATGTGTTTTTTGCGAGCACCCCCGGATTTTATGCGTGGGGGTTGAAGCCGACGGCTGCAATCTTTCAGGTTATACACAAGTATACATCAATGGCCGCACAGGAGGCATCATACTACTTTCAGGCAAAAGTATAAACACAACCTTATAAAAAATTCATAAAAGCATTGTGCTTACAATGAAAATACATATCACTCAAACATAATATTTTTCGAGCACTGGGCCTCTATCAAACGAGCACCCTCAAGAACCTCCTCGAAATAGTGCTCGGCAGCCACCCGGCCTATGGCCGATCCCTGTGCCGCAAAGGTGGTAGCGTCCATCTCCGCCGAGTATGCTTTAACATGGGCAAGGGCCATCCGCGAGCCTTCTATGCACGCCGACCTCTTCATCGCATTAATGTGCGGCACCGCATCAAGGAGCTGCTGCACTAAGCTGAAATAGCTGTTCGGCTTAGGCCCTTCCGGCCATAGCTGATCCACAACAGACCTCATGGCGAGTCCGGACAACCTATTCAGTTCGACCCATTCGGCTAGCTGGTCAGTCAATGAAAGCGGACGCTCTAGAACGTGGAATTGCGTCCAGAACAGCTTTTCCACTTCACGATCTGTCCGACCTTGGAAATACTTGGCCGCGTCGGCAGCGCTCGCCGCCAAATCCATATACACATCTACCGAGCTCCACAACCGATCCAGAGGGGCATACCGTGGATCTTCGAACTTCCTCCGCAACATGACGGGTTTCCCAGCCGCAATATCCCCGGCTTCCCGCAGCTCCTCCTTCTTCGCTCTCGTAGCAGAACGGGTGTCTTTGTCTGCCGCCGCGGCCTTCTCAAGGTCCGTTGCCTTCGCTCAGTTTTCTTTCTCAAGGACCTGGCAACGGTCGGCAGTGTCTTTTAATTCTACGGCCATCTTGGCCATCTTCTCCTGGCTCTCGCAATGACGGCCTTCTCGGCTTTCAACTCTTCGGCTGCCTTCAAAGAAGCCGCATTACTAATCCTCGCTTGTTCCTTGGCTCAGGCAAGTTCTACCCGCAAGGCTTCCACGGTGACAGCTCCATCTGTAGTCACAACATATTAAAGATACTGGCATTATGCTGCTCTTACTATGTGGCGTTCACTGGATAATAACACTTACCCCGTGCCTCGTCAAGCCTCTTGTTAACAAGGTCGATGTCGGTGTCTGCCGCATCCAGTTGCCGTTTTAATTGGGCAAACTCCCTAGTCCGGCTAGCCACCGGAGCTCCCACCACCTGCACATAGAGGCAGTTTGGTTATTGCCTGGGAATATGATCCTCTGTTCGCCGCCGTTCTCGACGACAACCAGAGTCTCAGGGGCTACTATCTACACAGGGCAAACCTAACATGTGCAGTACTATCACATATTATCTCAAATGCCTCAAAGCATGTCAATAGACTCATAAAGGCTTCATGTAATCCGCTTTCAGCGGACGAGATTCTCTCCACCACCATACCCATCAGCGTACGGTGCTCTTCTGAGATGGCCGCTCTCCCCACCAGCTCCCTCAGAACGTCCGACCGCACACCAGACGGTGCCGGACTCTTTCGTATGCTCTCTTCGGGAGCCGGAAACTGGGGACTTCGGGGGTCTACGGGATTATCTTCTGGCCTCACCGGATCCGGAGAGGCCCTCCGCGACGACACTTCAGGGTCGCCCGCTTCTCGAGCGGAGGAGTCCAGGGGAGGCATTTCGCTCTCCATCATCTCTGGAAGAAGATCCCCCGAACACGAGCTCATTTGAGAGGGGCTGAGGCCCGAACTGCAAGATAGATGTGGTGGTTATTTTCTCAGAGGAAAAAGGTAGCCTACCCTTACTATTAAAATATTTTGGATCACTTATGACTCGTTGGAGGGCTGATCCCCTCGCGGACTCTGTGCGGCAAAAACACCCCCCAAGGCAGGACCCTCAGTGGGAGACCTCTTCTCCCGTTTGGAGGCTTCGGCTTCCGGATCCTCAGAAGCAGTCCTTTTCCTCCCCCGATCGTCCTCCTTCGTGGAGACGCTCATTCCCTCGGTTGGAGCGGATAGCTATGGGGGCCCGCGGCCACCCGTATTATCTTCCTCGGTATCTTCCTTCAAGGGCTCCGGGCAAGGTGCGACCTCGAGCATCTTCTCCAATACCGGATTTTACAAACCCTCAGGGAGGGGGGCCAAACACTGAATCATCTTCGCCTTTGTTAGCCAGTCCTGGTCAAAAGGCAAACTCTCAGAAATAACTTCGAATAAAAGACAGTGTGTTCGGCTAGGGGATTTCTTACTTGTTCGGCGGCGCGGTTACTGCTCAGGCCCACGTCCTTGGTGATATCCGGACATTCCACTTGAGGTCCGAAGAATGACTTGTACATATCCTCATGCGTCAGGCCGAGGAAACTTTGAATGGCACGTGGTCCCTTTGGGTTGAACTCCCACAAGCGCAGGGGCCGGTGTTTGCAAGGCTGGACTTGACGAACCAGCATAACTTGTACTACCGCAACCAAATTAAAATCTCCCTCGAAGAGATCTCGGATGCGGCTTTGCAGTATAGGCACGTCCTTGGCTGGACCCCAGCTCAGACCCCTGCTAATCCATGACATTAGTTGTGGTGGGGGGCCCGGGCGGAAAGCGGGGGCAGCCGCCCACTTGGCACTTCTGGGAGCCGTGACGTAAAACCACTCCCGTTGCCATAATTCGGACACCTCTGAAAAGGAGCCTTTCGGCCATGGAGCTCCTGCCATCTTGCCTATTGATGCACCTCCGCACGCTGCAGGTTGCCCCTCGATCATCTTCGGTTGTGCTTCAAAGGTCTTGAGCCACAGGCCAAAGTGAGGGGTCACACGGACGAAGGCCTCACACACGACAATAAATGTCGTGATGTGGAGAAAGGAGTCCGGAGCTAGATCGTGGAACTCTAGCCCGTAATAGAACATCAAGCCCCTGACGAAGGGATCCAGAGTGAGGCCTAGACCTCAGAGGAAGTGGGAGACGAACACAACGTTCTCGTTGGGTTCAGGAGTAGGGACGACCTGCCCTCGAGCAGGCAGCCGATGTGAAACCTCGGCGGTCAGGTATCTGGCCTCCCTCAACTTCTTAATGTCCTCTTCCGTCATGGAGGAGGGCATCCATCGGCCTTGAAGGCTAGATCCGGACATGATTGAAGATCCGGAGCACCTAACCTGGGCTTTGGGTGTTAGAACTCGAGGCGGGGGAAGGGTTTGGTTGAGCACGAGAGGGAAAAAGAGAAAACCTTGTCCCCTTATAAAGAGGGTGAATATCAAGCGTCCTCTCCGTAGCCGTTTGGGACTTGCCTATAATCTAGGGGTTCTAGACACGGGTTACCCACGACCGCATTAACGAGAATCCCGTAATTAGGGGAACACGATCTCCACTTCGGTAAGGCGTGTCAAGAAACCGCCTCGCGTTATGTGTGGAGCTGGTTAAGAGAAACGGTTCGGATAATCACCGGGCCATGACATGACGTCATGCTGTCAAAACAAGCTAGCGAATTAGATCTGCGAAAACATTATTCTCTCTATGGTGAAATATGGGACTTATTTTGCAGGGTCGGACACTATCCTCGTATTCAAATTCTTCTGTGATGTATTCGGAGAAGGAACCCGCCTTGCAATGCCGAAGACAACTGCGCGCCGGACTCATCGTCATTGAAGCCTGGTTCAGGGGCTACTGAGGGAGTCCTGGATTAGGGGGTCTCCGGACAGCCGGACTATCTCCATTGGCCGGACTGTTAGACTATAAAGATACAAGATTGAAGACTTCGTCTCGTGTCCAGATGGGACTCTACTTGGCGTGGAAGGCAAGCTAGGAAATACGTATATGGATATCTCCTCCTTTGTAACCGACCTTGTGTAACCCTAACCCTCTTCGGTGTCTATATAAACCGAAGGGTTTTAGTCCATAGAACAAGAATCACAACATACAATCATACCATAGGCTAGCTTCTAGGGTTTAGCCTCTCTGATCTCGTGGTAGATCTACTCTTGTAACACCCATATCTTCAATATTAATCAAGCAGGACGTAGGGTTTTACCTCCATCAAGAGGGCCCGAACCTGGGTAAAACTTCATGTCCCTTGCCTCCTGTTACCATCCGGCCTAGACGCACAGTTCGGGACCCCCTACCCGAGATCCGCCGGTTTTGACACCGACAATGAAGATCATGGTGCTACTTTGAAGCACAAGTGTGGTAAAAGGATAGTAGCATTTCCCCTTCTCTCCTTTTCTCTCCTTTTAATTTTTGGCCTCTTTTTTCTCTCTCTCTTTTTTTAAATTTATTTTTCGTCCGGTGTCTGATCCCAACTTGTGGGAGAATCATAGTCTCCATCATCCTTTCCTCACTGGGACAATGCTCTAATAATGATGACCATCACACTTCTTTTTACTTACAACTCAAGAATTATAACTCGATACTTAGAACAAAATATGACTCTATATGAATGCCTCCGACGGTGTACCAGGATGTGCAATGACTCATGAGTAACATGTATGAAAGAATTATGAACGGTGGCTTTGCCACAAATACGATGTCAACTACATGATCATGCAAAGCAATATGACAATGATGAAGCATGTCATAATAAACAGAACGGTGGAAAGTTGCAGGGCAATATATCTCGGAATGGCTATGGAAACGCCATAATAGGTAGGTATGGTGGCTGTTTTGAGGAAGATAATGGTGGGTGATGACCCACAAGTATAGGGGATCTATCATAGTCCTTTCGATAAGTAAGAGTGTCGAACCCAAGGAGGAGCAGAAGGAAATGATAAGCGGTTTTCAGCAAGGTATTCTCTGCAAGTACTGAAATAAGTAGTAACAGATAGTTTTGTGATAAGATAAATGGTAACGAGCAACAAGTAACAAAAGTAAATAAAGTGCAGCAAGGTGACCCAATCCTTTTTGTAGCAAAGGACAAGCCGGAAAAAACTCTTATAATAGGAAAAGCGCTCCCGAGGACACATGGGAATATCGTCAAGCTAGTTTTCATCACGTTCATATGATTCACGTTCGATACTTTGGTAATTTGATATGTGGGTTGACCGGTGCTTGGGTGCTATTCTTACTTTAACAAGCATCCCACTTATGATTAACCTCTATTGCAAGCATTCGCAACTACAACAAAAGTATTAAGGTAAACCTAACCATAGCATGAAACATATGGATCCAAATCAGCCCCTTACGAAGCAACGCATAAACTAGGGTTTAAGCTTCTATCACTCTAGCAACCCATCATCTACTTATTACTTCCCAATGCCTTCCTCTAGGCCCAAATAATGGTGAAGTGTTATGTAGTCGGCGTTCACATAACACCACTAGAGGCTAGACAACATATATCTTATCAAAATATCAAACGAATACCAAATTCACATGACTACTAATAGCAAGAATTCTTCCTTGTCCTCAGGAACAAACGTAATTAATCACAAAGCATATTCATGTTCATAATCAGAGGGGTAATAATATGCATATAGGATCTGAACATATGATCTTCCACCAAATAAACCAACTAGCATCAACTACAAGGAGTACTCAACACTACTAGCAACCTACTAGCACCAATCCCAGACTTTGAGACAAGAATTGAATACAAGAGATGAACTAGGGTTTGGAGATGAGATGGTGCTAGTGAAGATGTTGATGGAGATTGCCCTCTCCCGATGAGAGGAGCGTTGGTGATGACGATGGTGATGATTTCCCCCTCCCGGAGGGAAGTATCCCCGGCAGAACAGCTCTGCCGGAGCTCTATACTGGCTCCGCCAAGGTTCCGCCTCGTGGCGGCGGAGTCTCGTCCCGAAAAGTTCCCTCTGGTTTTTTTCTCAGCGAAAGACTTCATATAGGAGAAGATGGACGTTGGAGAGCCACCAGGAGGCCCACGAGGTAGGGGGCACGCCCTAGGGGGGGGGGGCGCCCCCACCCTCATGAGCAGGCTGTGGGCCCCCTGGCATTCATCTCTGGCGAGATGTTCCGTGGAGTTTCAGGACTTTTGGAGTTGCATAGAATAGGTCTCTAATATTTGCTCCTTTTCCAGCCCAGAATTCCAGCTGTCGGCATTCTCCCTCCTTATGTAAAGCTTGTAAAATAAGAGAGAATAGCCATAAGTATTGTGATATAAAGTGAAATAACAGTCCATAATGCAATAAATATCAATATAAAAGCATGATGCAAAATGGGCATATCAACTCCCCCAAGCTTAGACCTCGCTTGTCCTCAAGCGAAAAGCCGATAACAATAAATATGTCCTCATGTTTAGAGGTAGAGGCGTCGATAAAAATAAAAATACGGACATGAAGGCATCATGATTATTCTCATAACAGCAACATACATAGATTTTGTCATATGATTACTTATGTTCAAGTGATGATCTATTCACAATGCAAAAGTATAAATCATAAACCTTATTGGGCTCCGACAAACTATGATCTCAGTCATTGAAGCAATTTCAATTTATCATAACATCGGAAAGAGTCTATGTCAGAGCTAAAAAGCAAGTCCACATACTCAACTATCATTTAGTCCTCCATAATTTCTAACACTCACGCAACACTTGTGGTTACGGAGTTTTAGTCGGACACAGAGAAAGATAGGGGCTTATAGTTTTGCCCCACAACCTTTTACCTCAAGGGTAATGTCAACAATAATGGTTCCCTACATCCAATTAGATATATATATATATATATATATATATATATATATATATATATATCATGTTCTTTCCAACATGCTGAGCTTGCCAAATGATAAAATGAAAAAGAAAAGGTGAAGATCACCATGACTCTTGCATAAGGTAGAGGGTACTAATAAAGGATAGGCCCTTCACAGAGGGAAGCAGAGGTTGCCATGCACTTTTATGGTTGGATGCATAAAATCTCAATGCGAAAGAACATCACTTTATATTGCCCCTTGTGATATGAACATTTATTATGCAGTCCGTCGCTTTTATTCCTTCCACATCACAAGATCGTATAAAGCTTATTTCTCCCACACCAATCAATCATACATATTTAGAGCAATTTTTATTGCTTTGCACCAATGACAACTTACTTGAAGGATCTTACTCAATCCATAGGTAGATATGGTGGACTCTCATGGCAAAACTGGTTTAAGGGTATTTGGAGGCACAAGTAGTATTTCTACTTGGTGCTGAGAATTTGGCTAGCATGAGGGGGAAAGGCAAGCTCAATAAGTTAGAGGATCCATGACAACATATATTATCTCGGATATAAGAAAGACATAACTCATTACGTTGTCTTCCTTGTCCAACATCAACTCTTTAGCATGTCATATTTTAATGAGTGCTCCCAATCATAAAAGATGTCAATGATAATATATCTATATGTGAAAACCTTTCTTTCCTTATTACTTCCTATTAATTGCAACAATGACCAAAGCTATGTCTGCCAACTCCCAACAACTTTTAATCATCATACTATTTCTATGTGAAGTCATTACTCTCAATAAGATCAATATGAACTTTTTGTTTCTTTTTATTCTTTTCTTCTTTCTTTTATTCGCCCAAGATCATGGCAAAATAATTAAGCCCTTGACTCGACACTAATCTTTATTATATATAGCTCACGGACTCGATTACAAAGAGAGATCATAAAGCAAAACTCAAAACTAGATCATGCCATAAACTTTATTCTACTAGATCAAGATACTACTAATAGGATCAAACTAAGAAAAATGGTAAAGATAGGAGTTGTGATTGTGATACGATACCGGGGCACCTCCCCCAAGCTTGGCAGTTTCCAAGGGGAGTGCCCATACCCATGTGATTATATCTCCTTCTTTGTTGTCGGTGTAACATTCTTGGTGATGATTCCCCTTAGGATGCGGTTCTCCACCTTGAGCTTATTGACTTGCTGTTTGAGGTCCATTATTTCCTTACGAAGCTTTCCTGTGACAGCTAAAGCTCCTTGCACCCAAGGGTGTTGCATAGCTGTGGGAGAACAAGTGACACTCCTCTTCATATTTTCATAAGAAAGAAATCTAACATTAGAAGGGATAACCGAGTTTGGAATAGCTAAGCTCTGTAGTTCCCCCACCGTGAACCCAGCTCGGAGGTGAGAGGTGACTTCTTGATCCTCCATGGCATCTACTCTCATCAAGTCAGCCTCCATCTCTTCCTCCATTGCTGGCCCAAAATGGTCAGCGTCGGTGTTTGTCCTTGGTTCCGGTGCCGGATTAGATACCCGGCGCTCCCCGATTGACTCTTGAGAAGACATCTTTCTCTAATCTGCAGCAGCAATAGCTCGAAAACAAAAACAGAGGAGGTTTGCGTGATACGGGAGTCAAAACCTTCGGGAGATTATATAATAAATTTTTACCGACCAAAATACGTATCGTGCAAGAAAACGGAGTCCGGAAGGCAGACGAGGTGCTCACGAGGTAGGGGGGCGCGCCTAGGGGGTAGGGCGTGCCCACCACCCTCGTGGGGCCCTCGTGTCCTTCCTGGACTGCTACTTATTCTTCTACTTTTCTAAATATTCCAAAATGGAGAAATATTGCCTTAAAAATTGTTTTGGAGTCGGTTTACTTACCGTACCACATACCTATTCCTTTTCGGAGTCTGAAACGTTCCGGAAAGTGTCCCTTATGTATTCCTCCGGGGTTACGATTTCAATAATATTGTTTTCAACATTTATGGGATTACCTAAGATATAATGTTTGATTCTTTGACCGTTTACCACCTTCGGATTTGTGCCTTCGAAGTTGTTGATCTTTATGGCACCGGAACGATAGACCTCTTCGATAACATAGGGGCCTTCCCATTTAGAGAGAAGTTTTCCGGCAAAAAATCTTAAACGAGAGTTGTATAGCAATACATAATCACCTACATCAAACTCACGCTTTTGTATCCTTTTGTCATGCCATCTTTTAACTTTTTCTTTAAACAACTTGGCATTTTCATAAGCTTGGTTTCTCCATTCATCGAGTGAGCTAATATCAAATAACCTCTTCTCACCGGCAAGTTTAAAATCATAGTTGAGCTCTTTAATAGCCCAATATGCCTTATGTTCTCGTTCGAGAGGTAAGTGACATGCTTTTCCATAAACCATTTTATACGGAGACATACCCATAGGATTTTTATATGTAGTTCTATAAGCCCACAATGCATCATCAAGTTTCTTGGACCAATTCTTTCTAGACCTATTAACAGTCTTATGCAAAATTAATTTGAGCTCTCTATTGCTCAACTCTACTTGACCACTAGACTGAGGGTGATAAGGAGATGCAATTCTATGATTAACATCATATTTAGCAAGCATTTTACGGAAAGCACCATGAATAAAGTATGAACCACCATCAGTCATTAAATATCTAGGGACTCCAAACCTCGGGAAAATAACTTGCACTTAGTAACGTAATCAACAACAACTAGAATATGTGTGTATCCATTAGAGGCAGGAAAAGGTCCCATATAATCAAAGCCCCTAACATCAAATGGTTCAATAACAAGTGAATAATTCATAGGCATTTCTTGACGTCTACTAATATTACCAATTCTTTGACATTCATCACAAGACAAGACAAACTTACGGGCATCCTTGAGGAGAGTAGGCCAATAAAAACTAGATTGCAATACCTTATGTGCAATTCTATCTCCAGCGTGGTGTCCTCCATAAGCCTCGGAGTGACACTTGCGTAGGATCTGTTCCTGTTCATGCTCAGGTACACAATGTCTAATAACACCATCTACTCCTTCTTTATAAAGATGTGGGTCATCCCAAAAGTAATGTCTCAGGTCCTAGAAAAACTTTTTCTTTTGCTGGTATGTGAAGCTAGGTGGTATAAACTTAGCAACAATATAATTAGCATAATCAGCATACCATGGAGTACTACGAGAAGTACTTATAACATTTAATTGTTCATTAGGAAAGCTATCATTAATAGGTAGTGGGTCATCAAGAACATTCTCTAACCTAGACAAGTTGTCTGCAACGGGGTTCTCAGCTCCCTTTCTATCAACAATATGCAAATCAAATTCTTGTAGCAAGAGAACCCATCTAATAAGTCTAGGTTTAGCATCTTTCTTTTCCATAAGGTATTTAATAGCAGCATGATCAGTGTGAATAATTACTTTAGAATCGACAATATAAGGTCTGAACTTATCACAAGCAAATACAACTGCTAAAAGCTCTTTTTCAGTTGTAGCATAATTTCTTTGAGCATTGTCTAAAGTCTTACTAGCATGATGAATAACATTTAATTTCTTATCAACTCTTTGCCCTAGAACAACACCTACAGCATAATCACTAGCATCACACATCTATACCAATATAAAAAGACCCAAAGAGGCAGATCCAACTGATCTCGGCCATCGAACCAAGTCAATCCAACGACCTAGACTGCTCCAATGGCGAGCGTTAAACGTGTTTAACGTGCAATTAATAGCATGCCAAATATTACACTAATCACAGGATTAACACACAAATAATAGCATATCTAATATCCGCATGCAATTAATATATTGCCTAAATATTAACGTGCATTGCACGTGCGCATTTACTAGTAATTTCAAAGGGTAATTCCAATCAGGTGGCTGAACAACAGGTGCAGAGACTAATGCTTTCTTAAGTATTTCAAATGCTTCTACACAATCATCATCAAAGACAAATGGTATATCTTTTTGCAATAAATTAGTCAGACGCCGAGAAATTTTTGAGAAGTCCTTAATGAACCTCCTGTAAAATCCGGCGTGACCAAGGAAACTTCTTATACCTTTGATGTCCTTGGGACATGGCATCTTTTCAATAGCATCGACCTTGGCTTTATCAACTTCAATACCTCTTTCAGAAACTTTATGCCCCAAGACAATACCTTCATTAACCATAAAGTGGCACTTTTCCCAATTCAAGACAAGATTAGTTTCTTTGCATCTCTGCAAAACTCGATCAAGATTGCTCAAGCAATCATCAAAAGAGGAACCATAGACGGAAAAATCGTCCATGAAAACCTCACAAATCTTTTCACAAAAGTCAGAGAATATAGCCATCATGCATCTTTGAAAGGTAGCAGGTGCATTACATAAACCAAAAGGCATACGTCTATAAGCAATAGTACCAAAAGGGCATGTAAAAGTAGTCTTTGATTGATCACTAGCCGACACAGGTATTTGAGAGAAACCAGAATAACCATCTAGAAAGCAATAGTGTGTATGTTTGCATAATCTTTCTAGCATTTGATCAATAAAAGGTAAGGGGTAATGATCTTTCTTAGTAGCTTTATTTAATTTGTGGAAATAAATTACCATCCTATAACCCGTGATAATTCTTTGTGGAATCAATTCATATTTATCATTAGGAACAACAGTAATACTTCCCTTCTTAGGGACACAATGGACATGACTTACCCACTCACTATCAACAACGGGATAGATTATACCTGCCTCCAGAAGCTTGAGTATTTCTTTTCTTACCACTTCTTTCATTTTAGGATTCAGACGTTGTTGAGGATCACGAAATGGTTTGGCATCTGCTTCCAAATTTATTTTATGTTGACATAGAGTGGGACTAATGCCCTTAAGATCATCAAGAGTATATCCAATAGCAGCACGTGCTTCTTCAGAGTTTTCAATAATCTTTCTTCTTCATGCTCTGAAAGGTTAGCACTAATAATAACAGGATATATCTTCTTTTCATCAAGATAAACATATTTAAGATTATTAGGCAAAGGTTTAAGCTCAAACACGGGATCACCCTTGGGTGGAGGAGGATCCCCTAAAATTTCAACAGGCAAGTTGTGTTTGAGAATAGGTTCCTGTTTAAAGAATACTTCATCTATTTCCCTTCTTTCATTCATGAACATATCATTCTCATGGTCTAGCAAATAGTGTTCTAAAGGATCACTAGGAGGTACGGCAATAGAATCAAGACCAATAATTTCATCCTTACTAGGTAATTCTTCCTCCCGATGTTGTTTACTAAATTTAGAGAAATTAAACTCATGAACCATATCATCCAAGCCAACAGTAACAACATTATTTGTGCAATCTATGGTAGCATTGATAGTATTTAAGAAGGGTCTACCAAATATAATGGGACAAAAGCTATCTTGTGGGGAACCAAGAACAAGAAAATCAGTAGGATATTTAGTTTTCCCACACAAGGCTTCAACATCTCCAACAATTCCCATTGGTGAAATAGTATCTCTATTAGCAAGTTTAATAGTAACATCAATTTCTTCTAACTCAACAGGTGCAATGTCATGCATACTTTCTTTGTATAAGTCAATAGGTATGGCACTAGCACTAGCACCCATATCACATAAGCCATGATAACAATGATCTCCTATTTTAACAGAAATAACAGGCACACCTACCACATGTCTATGTTTATCTTTATCACTAGGTTTAGCAATTCTAGCAGTTTCACCTTCGAACTGAATAACATGCCCATCAATATTATCAGACAAGAGATCTTTAACAATAGCAATATTAGGTTCTACTTTAACTTGCTCAGGAGGTGTATAAGTTCTAATATTGCTTTTACGAACAACAGTTGAAGCTTTAGCATGATCCTTTATTCTAACAGGGAAAGGTGGTTTCTCAACATAAGAAGTAGGAACAATAGGATCATTATAAGTGACAGTCTTTTCTTCAACTTTAATAGGTGCAGCTACTTTTACTTCTATGGGAGGATGATATTTAAACCACTTCTCCTTAGGGAGATCAACATAAGTAGCAAAAGATTCACAAAAAGAAGCTACTATCTCAGAGTCAAGTCCATATTTAGTGCTAAACTTACGGAAAATATCAGTGTCCATAAAAGATTTAACACAATCAAACTTAGGTGTCATACCTGACTCCTTACCTTCGTCGAGGTCCCAATCTTCAGAGTTGCGTTTAATTCTATCCAATAAATTCCATCTGAATTCAATAGTCTTCATCATAAAAGAGCCAGCATAAGAAGTATCGAGCATGGTTTGATTATTATGAGAAAGTCGAGCATAAAAACTTTGCATAATTATTTCTCTCGAGAGCTCATGATTGGGGCATGAATATAACATTGATTTAAGCCTCCCCCAAGCTTGAGCGATGCTTTCTCCTTCGCGAGGCCAGAAATTATATATATAATTGCGATCACGATGAACAAGATGCATAGGGTAATACTTTTGATGAAATTCCAACTTCAATCTTTTATAGTCCCATGATCTCATATCATCACATAGCCTATACCATATCAATGCGTCTCCCTTCAAAGATAAAGGGAAGACCTTCTTCTTAGCAACATCATCGGGTATACCTGCAAGCTTAAATAATCCACAGACTTCATCCACATATATTAAGTGCTCATCAGGATGCTTTGTTCCATCTCCTGTAAAAGGGTTAGCTAGCAGTTTTTCCATCATACCCGAAGGAAATTCAAAAGGAGTTTATTTTCAATAGGTTCAGTAGGTTGAGGAGCAACTCTTTGCTCTACTGGACGGGGTGAAGATACCCCGAACAAGCCCCTCAGAGAATTACTTTCCATAGTAGCAAGTGACAGTAAATTTCAGCACACTATATAAATTTTTCCTTACCAAATTCCACCTACCAAAGGCGCTATACTCCCCGGCAACGGCGCCAGAAAAGAGTCTTGATGACCCACAAGTATAGGGGATCTATCGTAGTCCTTTCGATAAGTAAGAGTGTCGAACCCAACGAGGAGCAGAAGGAAATGATAAGCGGTTTTCAGCAAGGTATTCTCTGCAAGTACAGAAATAAGTGGTAACACATAGTTTTGTGATAAGATAAATTGTAACGAGCAACAAGTAACAAAAGTAAATAAAGTGCAGCAAGGTGGCCCAATCCTTTTTGTAGCAAAGGACAAGCCGGAACAAACTCTTATAATAGGAAAAGTGCTCCCGAGGACACATGGGAATATCGTCAAGCTAGTTTTCATCACGTTCATATGATTCGCGTTCGATACTTTGATAATTTGATATGTGGGTGGACCGGTGCTTGGGTGCTATTCTTACTTGAACAAGCATCCCACTTATGATTAACCTCTATTGCAAGCATCCGCAACTACAACAGAAGTATTAAGGTAAACCTAACCATAGCATGAAACATATGGATCCAAATCATCCCCTTACGAAGCAACGCATAAACTAGGGTTTAAGCTTCTATCACTCTAGCAACCCATCATCTACTTATTACTTACCAATGCCTTCCTCTAGGCCCAAATAATGGTGAAGTGTTATGTAGTTGACGTTCACATAACACCACTAGAGGCTAGACAACATACATCTTATCAAAATATCAAACGAATACCAAATTCACATGACTACTAATAGCAAGACTTCTCCCTTGTCCTCAGAAACAAACGTAATTACTCACAAAGCATATTCATGTTCATAATCAGAGGGGTAATAATATGCATATAGGATCTGAACATATGATCTTCCACCAAATAAACCAACTAACATCAACTACAAGGAGTAATCAACACTACTAGCAACCTACTAGCACCAATCCCGGACTTTGAGACAAGAATTGGATACAAGAGATGAACTAGGGTTTGCAGATGAGATGGTGCTGGTGAAGATGTTGATGGAGATTGCCCTCTCCCGATGAGAGGAGCGTTGGTGATGACGAATGTGATGATTTCCCCCTCCCGAAGGGAAGTATCCCTGGCAGAACAGCTCTGCCGGAGCTCTAGATTGGTTCCGCCTCGTGGCGGCGGAGTCTCGTCCCGAAAAGTCCCCTTTGGTTTTTTTCTCATCGAAAGACTTCATATAGGAGAAGATGGACGTCGGAGAGCCACCAGGGGGCCGACGAGGTAGGGGGCGCGCCCTAGGGCGGGGCGCCCCCCAGCCTCATGAGCAGGGTGTGGGCCCCTTGCCTTCATCTTTGGCGAGGATTTTTCTTTCTTTATTTTAAGATGTTCCGTGGAATTTCAGGACTTTTGGAGTTGCGCAGAATAGGTCTCTAATATTTGCTCCTTTTCCAGCCCAGAATTCCAGCTGCCGGCATTCTCCCTCCTTATGTAAACCTTGTAAAATAAGAGAGAATAGCCATATGTATTGTGATATAAAGTGAAATAACAGTCCATAATGCAATAAATATCGATATAAAAGCATGATGCAAAATGGGCGTATCAGTGGGTTTATGGTACCGGAGAAAGTTGCGCGGTACTAGAGAGGCTAGCAATGGTGGAAGGGTGAGAGTGCGTATAATCCATGGACTCAACATTAGTCATAAATAACTCACATACTTATTGCAAAAATCTATTAGTCATCGAAACAAAGTACTACGCGCATGCTCCTAGGGGGATAGATTGGTAGGAAAAGACCATCGCTCGTCCTCGACCGCAACTCATAAGGAAGGCAATCAATAAATAACTCATGCTCTGACTTCATCACATAACGGTTCACCATACGTGCATGCTATGGGAATCACAAACTTCAACACAAGTATTTCTCAAATTCACAACTACTCAACTAGCATGACTCTAATATCACCATCTCCATATCTCAAAACACTCATCAAGTATCAAACTTCTCTTAGTATTCAATGCACTTATATGAAAGTTTTTATTATTGCCATGTTGTTCTAAAGACTCTCAAAATAATATAAGTGATGCAACAAGAGTTTATCTATTTCTATAAAATAAAACCACCGCCGTTCTCTAAAAGGATATAAGTGAAGCACTAGAGCAAATGACAAACTACTCCGAAAGATATAAGTGAAGATCAATGAGTAGTCGAATAATTGTGCAACTATGTGAAGACTCTCTAACATTTAATAATTTCAGATCTTGGTATTTTATTCAAACAGCAAGCAAAACAAAAGAAAATAAAATGACGCTCCAAGCAAAACACATATCATGTGGTGAATAAAAATATAGCTCCAACTAAAGTTACCGATGAACGAAGACGAAAGAGGGGATGCCATCCGGGGCATCCCCAAGATTAGGCTCTTAGTTGTCCTTTAATATTACCTTGGGGTGCCTTGGGCATCCCCAAGCTTAGGCTCTTGGCACTCCTTATTCCATAGTCCATCAAATCTTTACCCAAAACTTGAAAACTTCACAACACAAAACTTAACAGAAAACTCATAAGCTCCGTTAGCGAAAGAAAACAAAACACCACTTCAAGGTACTGTAATTAACTCATTCTTTATTTATATTGGTGTTATACATACTGTATTCCAACTTCTCTATGGTTATAAACTCTTTTACTAGCCATAGATTCATCAAAATAAGCAAACAACACATGAAAAACAGAATCTGTCAAAAAACAGAACAGTCTGAAGTAATCTGTAACTAACACAAACTTTTGGAACCCCCAAAATACTGAGAAATTAGGAAGTCCTAGGAAAATTGTTTATTAATCTATTGCAAGTGGAATTGGTATTTTTTCGCTCTCTGTAAAAAAATTAAAATTATTCTCTTGAGCGCATACTTTCTGTTTTTTACAGCAAGATCAAATAACAATCACCCAAGAAGGTTCTAAGGGCTTTACTTGGCACAAAATCTAATTAAAACATAAAAACACATCTAAATAAATTATTTATTACTAAACAGGAACAAAAAGCAAGGAACAGAAATAAAATTGGGTTGCCTCCCAACAAGCGCTATCGTTTAACGCCCCTAGCTAGGCATGATGATTTCGATGATGCTCACATAAAAGATAAGAATTGAAACATAGAGAGAGCATCATGAAGAATATGAATAGAAAATTTAAGTCTAACCCACTTCCTATGCATTGGGATTTTGTGAGCAAACAACTTATGGGAACAAGAATCAACTTGCATAGGAAAGCAAAACAAGCATAACTTCAGGAGTTTAAGCACATAGAGAGGAAACTTGATATTATTGCAATTCCTACGAGCATATATTCCTTCCTCATAATAATTTTCAGTAGCATCATGAATGAATTAAACAATATAACTAGCACCTAAAGCATTCTTTTCATGATCTACAAGCATAGAAAATTTACTACTCTCTACATAAGCAAAATTCTTCTCAATCGGAATAATAGTGGGAGCAAACTCAACAAAATAACTATCATGTGAGGCATAATCCAATTGAAAGTTAAAATCAAGATGACAAGTTTCATGGTTATCATTGTTCTTTATAGCATACATGTCATCACAATAATCATCATAGATAGCAACTTTGTTCTCATAATCAATTGGAACCTCTTCCAAAATAATGGAATCATTACTAAATAAAGTCATGACCTCTCCAAATCCACTTTTATCAATATAATCATCATAAATAGGAGGCATGCTATCATCATAATAAATTTGCTCATCAAAGCTTGGGGGACTAAACATGTCATGTTCATCAAACATAGCTTCCCCAAGCTTGTGGCTTTGCATATCATTAGCATCATGGATATTCAAGGAATTTGTACTAACAACATTGCAATCATGCTCATCATTCAAATATTTAGTGCCAAACATTCTAATGCATTCTTCTTCTAGCACTTGAGCACAATTCTCGGAATCCTTATTCTCATGAAAGATATTAAAAAGATGAAGCATATGAGGTACCCTCAATTCCATTTTTTTTGTAGTTTTCTTTTATAGAGTAAACTAGTGATAAAACAAGAAACAAAAAGTTTCAATTGCAAGATCTAAAGATATACCTTCAAGCGCTAACCTTCCCGCCAACGGCGCCAGAAAAGAGCTTGATGTCTACTACACAACCTTCTTCTTGTAGACGTTGTTGGGCCTCCAAGTGCAAAGGTTTGTAGGATAGTAGCAAATTTCCCTCAAGTGGATGACCTAAGGTTTATCAATCTGTGGGAGGCGTAGGATGAAGATGGTCTCTCTCAAGCAACCCTGCAACCAAATAACAGAGAGTCTCTTGTGTCCCCAACACACCCAATACAATGGTAAATTGTATAGGTGCACTAGTTCAGCGAAGAGATGGTGATACAAGTGAAATATGGAGAGTAGATAATGGTTTTTGTAATCAGAAAATACAACAACAGCAAGGTAGCAAGTGGTAAAAGTGAGCACAAACGGTATTGCAATGCTAGGAAACAAGGCCTAGGGTTCATACTCTCACTAGTGCAAGTTCTATCAACAATAATAACATAATTGGATCATATAACTGTCCCTCAACATGCAACAAAGAGTCACTCCAAAGTCACTAATAGCGGAGAACAAACGAAGAGATTATGGTAGGGTACGAAACCACCTCAAAGTTATCCTTTCTGATCGATCTATTCAAGAGTCCGTAGTAAAATAACATGAAGCTATTCTTTCCGTTCGATCTATCATAGAGTTTGTACTAGAATAACACCTTAAGACACAAATCAACCAAAACCCTAATGTCACCTAGATACTCCAATGTCACCTCAAGTATCCATGGGTATGATTATACGATATGCATCACACAATCTCAGATTCATCTATTCAACCAACACAAAGAACTTAAAAGAGTGCCCCAAAGTTTCTACCGAAGAGTCAAGACGAAAACGTGTGCCAACCCCCATGCATAAGTTCACGAGGTCACGGAACTCGCAAGTTGATCATCTAAACATACATCAAGTGGAGCACATGATATACCATTGTCACCACAGATAAGCACGTGCAAGACATACATCAAGTGTTCTCAAATCCTTAAAGACTCAATCCGATGAGATAACTTCAAAGGGAAAACTCAATCCATTACAAGAGAGGAGAGGGGGAGAAACATCATAAGATCCAAATATAATATCAAAGCTCACGATACATCAAGATCGTACCACCTCAAGAACACAAGAGAGAGAGAGAGATCAAACACATAGCTACTAGTACATACCCTCAGCCCCGAGGGTGGACTACTCCCTCCTCATCATGGAGAGCGCCAGGATGATGAAGATGGCCACCGGAGAGGGATCCCCCCTCCGGCAGGGTGCCGGAACGGGTCTAGATTGGTTTTCGGTGGCTATGGAGGCTTCTGGCGGCGGAACTCCCGATCTATTTTGTTCCCCGATGTTTCTAGGGTATATGGATATATATATAGGCGAAAGACGTCGGTCAAGGGGGCCACAAGGCGGCCATGAGGCAGGGGGCGTGCCCAGGGGGTAGGGCGTGCCCCCACCCTCGTGGTGGCCACGGGACTCTCCTGGCCCACCTCCGATACTCCATGGGCTTCTTCTGGTCCAAAAATGATCTCCGTGAAGTTTCAGGTCAATTGTACTCCGTTTGATTTTCCTTTTCTACGATAGTTAAAAACAAGGAAAAAACAAAAACTGGCACTGGGCTCTAGGTTAATAGGTTAGTCCCAAAAATCATATAAAATAGCATATTAATGCATATAAAACATCCAAGGTTGATAATATAATAGCATGGAACAATCAAAAATTATAGATATGTTGGAGACGTATCAACCCACAAGTATAGGGATTAATCATAGTCCTTTCGATAAGTAAGAGTGTCGAACCCAACAAGGAGCAGAAGGATATGACAAACGGTTTTCAGCAAGGTATTTTCTGCAGGCACTGAAATTATCAATAACAAATAGTTTGGTAGTAAGATGATTCGTAACGGGTAACAAGTAACAAGAGTAGCAAAGGTACAACAAGGTGGACCAATCCAAAGGATAAGCCTGGATGAACTCTTATATAAACCAAGCACTCCCAAGGACACAAGGGAATTATCATCAAGTTACTTTTCATCATGCTCATATGATTCACGTTCATTACTTTGATAATTTGATATGTGGGTGGACCGGTGCTTGGGTGCTATCCTTACTTGGACAAGCCTCCCACTTATGATTAACCCCTCTTGCAAGCATCCGCAACTATGAAAGAAGAATTAAGATAAATCTAACCATAGCATGAAACATGTGGATCCAAATCATCCCCTTACGAAGCAACACATAAACTAGGGTTTAAGCTTCTGTCACTCTAGCAACCCATCATCTACTTATTACTTCCCAATGCCTTCCCCTAGGCCCAAATCATGGTGAAGTGTCATGTAGTCGATGTTCACATAACACCATTAGAGGAAAGACAACATACATCTCAGCAAAATATCGAAGGAATACCAAGTTCACATGATTACTTATAACAAGACTTCTCCCATGTCCTCCAGAACAAACATAACTACTCGCAAAGCATTCTCATGTTCAAGATCACAGGGTATTTAATATCAATAAGGATATGAACATATGATCTTCCACCAAATAAACCAACTAGCATCAACTACAAGGAGTAATCAACACTACTAGCAACGCACAGGTACCAATCTGAGGTTTTTAGACAAAGATTGAATACAAGAGATGAACTAGAGTTTGAAAGGAGATGGTACTAGTGAAGATGTTGATGAAGATTGACCCTCCCACGATGAGAGGATTGTTGGTGATG
Source organism: Triticum monococcum (assembly GCA_034509565.1). Lineage (NCBI taxonomy): Eukaryota > Viridiplantae > Streptophyta > Magnoliopsida > Poales > Poaceae > Triticum > Triticum monococcum. The sequence goes on along the minus strand of CM067841.1, from coordinate 247,366,838 downwards.
ATGATGGCTTTGATTTCCTCCTCCCAGAGGGAAGTTTCCCGGCAGAATCGCTCTGCCGAAGCCTTAGATTGCTTTGCCCAGGTTCCACCTCGAGAGAGCGGCGCTTCATACCGAAAGCCTCCTTATGATTTTTTCTAGGTCAAAACCTTTCATATAGCAGAAGATGGACACTGGGGGCTGGACAGGGGGCCCACAAGCTCAGGAGGCGTGCCCTGGGGAGTAAGGCGCGCCCCAGGCTTGTGGCCACCTGGTGGGCCCCTTTCTGTTGTTTATTCACCCAATATTTTTTATATATTCCAAAACAATTCTTTGTAATGTTTCAGGACATTTGGAGTTGTGCAGAATTGGCATCTCAAATTTCATGCTTTCTGGTCCAGAATTCCAGTTGCCAGCATTCTCCCTCTTCATGTAAATATTGTAAAATAAGAGAGAGAAGGCATAAGTATTGTACCATAATGTGAAATAACAGACCATAATGCAATAAATATCAACATAACAACATGGTGCAAAATGGATGTATCAACTCCCCCAAGCTTAGACCTTGCTTGTCCTCAAGCGGAAGCCGAAATCAATAATCATGTCCACATGTTTAGAGACAGAGGTGTCGATAAAAACAAAATACGGACATGAAGGGATCATGATCATCTTTAGAACAACAACATATTGTCATATAACTGAAGGAAATATGCCATAGTGGAAATAATAAAGTTGTTATTTATATTTCCTTATATCATGATAAATGTTTACTATTCATGCTAGAATTGTATTAACCGGAAACTTAGTACATGTGTGAATACATAGACAAACAGAGTGTCACTACTATGCCTCTACTTGACTAGCTCGTTGAATCAATGCTAGTTATGTTTCCTGACAATAGACATGAGTTTTCATTTGATTAACGGGATCACATCATTAGAGAATGATGTGATTGACTTGACCCATCCGTTAGCTTAGCACGATGATCGTTTAGTTTGTTGCTATTGCTTTCTCCATAACTTATACATGTTCCTATGACTATGAGATCATGCAACTCCCGAATACCGAAGGAACACTTAGTGTGCTATCAAATGTCACAACGTAACTAGGTGACTATAAAGATGCTCTACAGGTGTCTCCGATGGTGTTTGTTGAGTTGGCATAGATCGAGATTAGGATTTGTCACTCCGAGTATTGGAGAGGTATCTCTGGGCCCTCTCGATAATGCATATCACTATAAGCCTTGCAAGCAATGTGACTAATGAGTTAGTTGCAGGATGATGCATTACAGAATGAGTAAAGAGACTTGCCAGTAACGAGATTGAACCAGGTATTGAGATACTGATGATCGAATCTCAGGCAAGTAACATACCGATGACAAAGGGAACAACGTATGTTATTGTGCAGTTTGACCGATGAAGATCTTCGTAGAATATGTAGGAACCAATATGAGCATACAGGTTCCGCTATTGGTTATTGACCGGAGATGAGTCTCGGTCATGTCTACATAGTTCTCGAACCCGTAGAGTCCGCACGCTTAACGTTCGATGACGATCGGTATTACGAGTTTATGTGTTTTGATGAACCGAAGGTTGTTAGGAGTCCCGATTGTGATCACGGGCATGACAAGGAGTCTCTAAATGGTTGAGATATAAATATCGATATATTGGAAGCCTATGTTTGTACATCGAAATGGTTCCGAGTGAATTCGGGCATATACTGGAGTACCGGGGGGGGGGGTTACTGGAACCCCCCGGGGAGTATATGGGCCCTAATGGGCTTTAGTGGAGAGAGAGAGGTAGCCAGGGTAGGCCACACGCCCCTCCCCCTCTGGTCCGAATTGGACAAGGAGGGGGGGGGCGGCACCCCCCTTTCCTTCCTCCCTCTCTCCCCCTTCCTTCTCTCCTAGTCCAACTAGGGAAGGGGGGAATCCTACTCCCAGTGGGAGTAGGACTCCTCCAGGGCACGCCATAGAGGGTCGACCCCCTCCCTCCTCCACTCCTTTATATATGGGGGAGGGGGGCACCCCATAGACACACAAGTTGATCATTGATCTCTTAGCCGTGTGCGGTTCCCCCTCCACCATAATCCACCTCGATCATATTGTTGCAGTGCTTAGGCAAAGCCCTGCACCGGTAGCTTCATCATCACCATCATCACGTCGTCGTGTTGACGAAGCTCTCCCTCGACACTCAGCTGGATCAAGAGTTCATGGGACGTCACCAAGCCGAACGTGTGCAGATCGCAGAGGTGCCGTACTTTCGGTACTAGGATCAGTCGGACCGTGGAGACGTACGACTACATCAACCGCATTGTCATAACGCTTCCGCTTACGGTATACAAGGGTACATAGACAACACTCTTCCCTCTCGTTGCTATGCATCACCATGATAGATCTTGCGTGTGCGTAGGATTTTTTTTTGAAATTACTGCATTCCCCAACAGTGGCATCCAAGCCAGGTCTATCGTAGATGTTATATGCACGAGTAGAACACAAAGGAGTTGTGGGCGTGGGTATATACATATTGCTTGCCGTCACTAGTTGATTCTTGATTCAGAGGTATTGTTGGATGAAGCGGCTCAGGCCGACATTACGCGTACACTTACGCGAGACTGGTTCTACCGACGTGCTTCGCACACAGGTGGCCGGTGGGTGTCAGTTTCTCCAGCTTTAGTTGAATCGGGTTCAATGAACAAGGTTCTTTCTGAAGATCAAAAAGCAATCACTATACCGCGTTGTGGTTTTTGATGCGTATGTAAGAATGGTTCTTGCTCAGCCCGTAGCGGCCACATAAAACTTGCAACAACAAAGTAGACGACGTCTAACTTGTTTTTGCAGGGCATGTTGTGATGTGATATGGTCAAGACATGATGCTAAATTCTATTGTATGAGATGATCATGTTTTGTAACCCAGTTATCGGCAATTGACAGGAGCCATATGGTTGTCTCTTTATTGTATGAAATGCAATCGCCATGTAATTGCCTCACTTTATCACTAAGCGGTAGCGATAGTCGTAGTAGCAATAGTTGGCGAGACGACAATGATGCTTCGATGGAGATCAAGGTGTCAAGCCGGTGACGATGGTGATCATGACGGTGCTTTGGAGATGGAGATCAAAAGCACAAGATGATGATGGCCATATCATATCACTTATATTGATTGCATGTGATGTTTATCCTTTATGCATCTTATTTTGCTTAGTTCGGTGGTAGCATTATAAGATGATCTCTCACTAATTTTCAAGGTACAAGTGTTCTCCCTGAGTATGCACCGTTACTACAGTTCGTCGTGCCGAGACACCACGTGATGATCGGGTGTGATAAGCTCTACGTTCACATACAACAGGTGCAAGCCAGTTTTGCACATGCAGAATACTTGGGTTAAACTTGATGAGCCTAGCATATGCAGATATGGCCTCGGAACACTGAGACCGAAAGGTCGAGCATGAATCATATAGTATATATGATCAACATAGTGATGTTCACCATTGAAAACTATTCCATCTCACGTGATGATCGGACATGGTTTAGTTGATATGGATCACGTGATCACTTAGATGATTAGAGAGATATCTATCTAAGTGGTACTTCTTAAGTAATTTGATTAATTGAACTTTAATTTATCATGAACTTAGTACCTGATAGTATTTTGCATGTCTATGTTGCTGTAGATAGATGGTCCGTGATGTTGTTCCGTTGAATTTTAATGCATTCCTAGAGAAAGCTAAGTTGAAAGACAATGGTAGCAACTACACGGTCTGGGTCTGTAACTTGAGGATTATCCTCATTGTTGCACAGAAGAATTACGTCCTGGAAGCACCGCTAGGTGACAAACCCGCTGCAGGAGCAACGCCAGATGTTATGAACACCTGGCAGGGCAAAGCTGATGACTACTCGATAGTTCAGTGTGCCATGCCTTACGACTTAGAACCGAGACTTCAACGACATTTTGAACGCCATGGAGCATATGAGATGTTCCAGGAGTTGAAGTTAATATTTCAAGCAAATGCCCGAATTGAGAGATATGAAGTCTCCAATAAGTTCTACAGCTACAAAATGGAGGAGAATAGTTTTGTCAGTGAAAATATACTCAGAATGTCCGGGTACCACAACACTTGACTCAGCTGGGAGTGAATCTTCCTGATGATAGTGTCATTGACAGAGTTCTTCGATCACTGCCACCAAGCTACAAGAGCTTCGTGATGAACTATAATATGCAAGGGATGGATAAGACCCGGGCTATTCACAATGCTAAAGGCCGCGGAGGTAGAAATCAAGAAGGAGCATCAAGTGTTGATGGTCAACAAGAACACTAGTTTCAAGAAAAAGGGTAAAGGGAAGAAGGGGGACTTCAAGAAGAACAACAAGCCAGATGCTGCTCAAGTGAAGAAACCCAAATTTGGACCTAAGCCTGAAACTGATTGCTTCTACTACAAAGGGACTAGTCACTGGAAGCGGAACTACCCCAAGTATTTGGCGGAAAAGAAGGATGGCAAAGTGAAAGGTATATTTGATATACATGTTATTGATGTGTACCTTACTAATGCTCGCAGTAGCGCCTGGGTATTTGATACTGGTTCTATTGCTAATATTTGCAACTCGAAATAGGGGCTACGGATTAAGCGAAGATTGGCTATGGACGAGGTGACGATGCGCGTGGGAAATGGTTCCAAAGTCGATGTGATCACCGTCGGCATGCTACCTCTACATCTACCTTCGGGATTAGTTTTAGACCTAAATAATTGTTATTTGGTGCCAGCATTGAGCATGAAGATTATATCTGGATCTTGTTTGATGCGAGACGGCTATTCATTTAAATCAGAGAATAATGGTTGTTCTATTTATATGAGTAATATCTTTTATGGTCATGCACCCTTGATGAGTGGTCTATTTTTACTAAATATTGATAGTAGTGATACACATGTTCATAGTATTGAAGCCAAAAGATGCAGAGTTGATAATGATAGTGCAACTTGTGGCACTGCCATTTGGGTCATATTGGTGTAAAGCGCATGAAGAAACTCCATTCTGATGGACTTCTAGAATGACTTGATTATGAATCACTTGGTACTTTCGAACCATGCCTCATGGGCAAGATGACTAAAACTCTGTTCTCCGGAACAATGGAGCAAGCAACAGAGTTATTGGAAATCATACATACTGATGTATGTGGTCGAATGAACATTGAGGCTCGCGACGGATATCGTTATTTTCTCACCTTAACAGATGATTTGAGCAGATATGGGTATATCTACTTAATGAAACATAAGTCTGAAACATTTGAAAAGTTCAAAGAATTTCTGAGTGAAGTGGAAAATCATCTTAACAAGAAAATAAAGTTTCTACGATCTGATCATGGAGGAGAATATTTGAGTTACGAGTTTGGTCTTCATTTGAAACAATGTGGAATAGTTTCGCAACTCACGCCACCCGGAACACCACAACGTAATGGTGTGTCCAAACGCCGTAATCGTACTTTACTAGATATGGTATGATCTATGATGTCTCTTATTGATTTACCACTATTGTTTTGGGGCTATGCTTTAGAGATGGCTGCATTCACGTTAAATAGGGCACCATCTAAATCCATTGAGACGACACCTTATGAACTGTGGTTTGGTAAGAAACCCAAGTTGTCATTTCTTAAAGTTTGGGGCTGCGATGCTGATACGCCCATTTTGCATCATGCTTTTATATCGATATTTATTGCATTAAGGGATGTTATTACACACTATGTCACAATACTTATGCCTATTCTCTCTTATTTTACAAGGTTTACATAAAGAGGGAGAATGCCGGCAGCTGGGATTCCGGGCTGGAAAAGGAGCAAATATTAGAGAACTATTCTACACAACTCCAAAAGTCCTGAAACTTCACGGAAGCTATTTTCAGAATATATAAAAAATACTGAGCGCAAGAAGTTCTAGAGGGGACCCACACCCTGGCCATGAGGGTGGGGGGCGCCCTACCCCCCTGGGCGCGCCCCCTGCCTCGTGGGCCCCCTGGTGGCCCTCCGATGCCCATCTTCTGCTATATGGAGTCTTTCGTTGGCAAAAAATCATAAGAAAGCTTTCGGGACGAGACTCCGCCACCACAAGGCGGAACCTTGGCGGAACCAATCTAGGGCTCTGGCGGAGCTATTCTGGCGGGGAAACTTCCTTCCGGGAGAGGGAAATCATCACCATTGTCATCACCAACGCTCCTCTCATCGAGAGGGGGCCAATCTCCATCAACATCTTCACCAGCACCATCTCCTCTCAAACCCTAGTTCATCTCTTGTATCCAATTCTTGTCTCTAAGTCTGGGATTGGTACCTGTAGGTTGCTAGTACTGTTGATTACTCCTTGTAGTTGATGCTAGCCGGTTTATTTGGTGGAAGATCATATGTTTAGATCCTATATGCATATTAATACCCCTCTTATTATGAACATGAATATGCTTTGTGAGTAGTTATGTTTGTTCCTGAGGACATGGGAGAAGTCTTGCTATTAGTAGACATGTGAATTTGGTATTCGTTCGATATTTTGATGAGATGTATGTTGTCTCTCCTCTAGTGGTGTTATGTGAACGTCGACTACATGACACTTCACCATTATTTGGGCCTAGAGCAAGGCATTGGGGAGTAATAAGTAGATGATGGGTTGCTAGAGTGACAGAAGCTTAAACCCTAGTTTATGTGTTGCTTTGTAAGGGGCTGATTTGGATCCATATGTTTCATGCTATGGTTAGGTTTACCTTAATACTTCTGTTGTAGTTGCGGATGCTTGCAATGTGGGTTAATCATAAGTGGGATGCTTGTCCAAGTAAGGACAACATCCAAGCACCGGTCCACCCACATATCAGATTATCAAAGTACCGAACGCGAATCATATGAACATGATGAAAACTAGCTTGACGACATTTCCCATGTGTCCTCGGGAGCGCTTTCTTCTATATAAGAGTTTGTCCAAGCTTGTCCTTTGCTACAAAAAGGATTGGGCCACCTTGCTGCACTTATTTACTTTTGTTAGTTGTTGCTCGTAACAAATTATCTTATCACAAAACTATCTGTTACCTATAATTTCAGTGCTTGCAGAGAATACCTTGCTGAAAACTGCTTATCATTTTCTTCTGCTCCTTGTTGGGTTCGACACTCTTACTTATCGAAAGGACTATGATAGATCCCCTATACTTGTGGGTCATCAAGACTCTTTTCTGGCGCCATTGTTGGGGAGTGAAGCGCCTTTGGTAGGTGGAATTTGGTAAGGAAAAATTTATATAGTGTGCTGAAATTTACTGTCACTTGTTAATATGGAAAGTAATCCTCTGAGGGGCTTGTTCGGGGTATCTTCACCCTGACCAGTAGAGCAAAGAGTTGCTCCTCAACCTACTGAACCTACTGAAAATGAAAATGTCTACTTTGAAATTCCTTCGGGTATGATAGAAAAACTGCTAGCTAATCCTTTTGTAGGAGATGGAACATTACATCCTGATGAGCACCTAATATATGTGGATGAAGTTTGTGGATTATTTAAGCTTGCAGGTATGCCCGATGATGTTATCAAGAAGAAGGTATTCCCTTTATCTTTGAAGGGAGATGCATTGACATGGTATAGGCTATGTGATGATATGGGATCATGGAACTACAAACGATTGAAATTAGAATTTCATCAGAAGTTTTATCCTATGCATCTTGTTCATCGTGATCGCAGTTATATATATAATTTTTGGCCTCGCGAAGGAGAAAGCATCGCTCAAGCTTGGGGGAGGATTAAATCAATGTTATATTCATGCCCCAACCATGAGCTCTCAAGAGAAATGATTATCCAAAAAATTATGCTCGGCTTTCTGATAACAATCACACCATGCTCGATACTTCTTGTGCTGGCTCTTTTATGATGAAGACTATTGAATTTAAATGGGATTTATTGGAAAGAATTCAACGCAACTCTGAAGATTGGGATCTTGATGAAGGTAAGGAGTCAGGTATGACACCTAAGTTTGATTGTGTTAAATCTTTTATGGATACCGATGTTTTCCGTAAATTTAGCACCAAATATGGACTTGACTCTGAGATAGTAGCTTATTTCTATGAATCTTTTGCTACTCATGTTGACCTCCCTAAGGAGAAGTGGTTTAAATATCATCCTCCCATAGAAGTAAACATAGTTGCACCTATTAAAGTTGAAGAAAAGACTATCACTAATAATGATCCTATTATTCCTACTACTTATGTTGAGAAACCACCTTTTCCTATCAGGATAAAAGATCACGCTAAAGCTTCAACTGTGGTTCGTAAAAGCAATATTAGAACCTATACACCTCCTGAGCAAGTTAAAGTTGAACCTAATATTGCTATTGTTAAGGATCTCTTGGCTGATAATATTGATGGGCATGCTATTTATTTCTGTGATGCAACTACTAGAATTGCTAAACCTTGTGCTAAAGATAAACATGGACCTGTGGTAGGCATGCCTGTTCTTTCTGTTAAAATAGGAGATCATTGTTGTCATGGCTTGTGTGATATGGGAGCTAGTGCTAGTACAATACCTATTGACTTATACAAAGAAATTATGCATGATATTGCACCTGCTGAGTTAGAAGATATTGATGTCACAATTAAACTTGCCAATAGAGGTACTATTTCACCAATTGGGATTGTTAGATATGTTGAAGTCTTGTGTGGGAAAACTAAATATCCTGCTGATTTTCTTGTTCTTGGTTCCCCACAAGATAGCTTTTGTCCCATTATATTTGGTCGACCCTTCTTAAACACTGTTAATGCTAGGATAGACTGCGAAAAGGATGTTGTTACTATTGGTTTAGGTGATATGTCTCATGAGTTCAAATTTTCTAAATTTCGTAGACAACACCGTGAAGAGGAATTTCCTAGTAAAGATGAAATTATTGGACTTGTTTCTATTGCCGTACCTCCTAGTGATCCTTTTGAACAATATTTGCTAGACCCTAAAAATGATATGTTTATGAATGAAAGAAGGGAAATAGATGAAGTGTTCTTTAAACAGGGACCTATTCTCAAACACAACTTGCCTGTTGAAATCTTAGGGGATCCTCCTCCACCCAAGGGTGATCCCGTGTTTGAGCTTAAACCATTGCCTGATACTCTTAAATATGCTTATCTTGATGAACAAAAGATATATGCTGTTATTATTAGTGCTAATCTTTCAGAGAAAGAGGAAGAAAAATTATTGAAAACTCTGAAGAAGCACCGTGCTGCTATTGGACATACTCTTGATGATCTTAAGGGCATTAGTCCCACTCTATGTCAACACAAAATAAATTTGGAGAAAGTTGCCAAACCAGTTATTGATCATCAACGACAGCTGAATCCTAAGATGAAAGAAGTGGTAAGAAAAGAAATACTAAAGCTCCTTGAGGCAGGTATAATTTATCCCGTTGCTGATAGTTAGTGGGTAAGTCATGTCCATTGTGTTCCTAAGAAAGGAGGTATTACTGTCGTTCCTAACGATAAAGATGAATTGATTCAGCAAAGAATTATTACAGGTTATAGGATGGTAATTGATTTCCGCAAATTAAATAAGGCTACTAAAAAAGATCATTACCCCTTACCTTTCATTGATCAAATGCTAGAAAGATTATCCAAACATACACATTTTTGCTTTCTAGATGGTTATTCTGGTTTCTCTCAAATACCTGTGTCAGCTGATGATCAATCAAAGACCACTTTTACTTGCCCTTTCGGTACTTTTGCTTATAGACGTATGCCTTTTGGTTTATGTAATGCACCTGCTACCTTTCAAAGATGCATGATGGCTATATTCTCTGTCTTTTGTGAAAAGATTTGTGAGGTTTTCATGGACGATTTCTCCGCTTGTGGATCCTCTTTTGATGATTGCTTAAGCAACCTTGATTGAGTTTTGTAGAGATGTGAAGAAACTAACCTTGTCTTGAATTGGGAGAAGTGCCTCTTTATGGTTAATGAAGGTATTGTCTTGGGGCATAAAATTTCTGAAAGGGGCATTGAAGTTGATAAAGCTAAAGTTGATGCTATTGAAAAGATGCCGTGTCCCAAGGACATCAAAGGTATAAGAAGTTTCCTTGGTCATGCCAGCTTTTATAGGAGGTTCATTAAGGACTTCTCAAAAATTGCTTGGCCTCTGACTAATTTATTACAAAATGATATACCATTCGTCTTTGATGATGATTGTGTAGAAGCATTTGAAATACTTAAGAAAGCATTAATCTCTGCACCTATCGTTCAGCCACCTGATTGGAATTTACCTTTTAAAATTATGTGTGATGCTAGTGATTATGCTGTAGGTGCTGTTCTAGGGAAAAGAGTTGATAAGAAATTAAATGTTATTCAATATGCTAGTAAAACTCTAGACAATGCCCAGAGAAATTATGCTACTACTAAAAAAGAATCCTTAGCAGTTGTATTTGCTTGTGATAAGTTCAGACCTTATATTGTTGATTCTAAAGTAACTATTCACACAGATCATGCTGCTATTAAATATCTTATGGAAAAGAAAGATGCTAAACCTAGACTTATTAGATGGGTTCTCTTGCTACAAGAATTTGATTTGCATATTATTGATAGAAAGGGAGCTGAGAACCCCGTTGCAAATAACTTGTCTAGGTTAGAAAATGTTCTTGATGACCCACTGCCTATTGATGATAGCTTTCCTGGTGAACAACTACATGTCATAAATGCTTCTCATACTGCTCCATGGTATGCTGATTATGCTAATTGCCTTGTTGCTAAATTTATACCACCTAGTTTCACATACCAGCAAAAGAAAAAGTTTTCTACGATTTAAGACATTACTTTTGGGATGACCCGCATCTCTATAAAGAAGGAGTAGATGGTGTTATTAGGCGTTGTGTACCTGAGCATGGACAGGAACAGATCCTACGCAAGTGTCACTCCAAACTTATGGAGGACACCACGTTGGAGATAGAACTGCACATAAGGTATTGCAATCCGGTTTTTATTGGCCTACTCTCTTCAAGGATGCCCGTAAGTTTGTCTTATCGTGTGATGAATGTCAAAGAATTGGTAATATTAGAAGATGTCGAGAAATGCCTATGAATTATTCATTTGTTATTGAACCATTTGATGTTTGGGGCTTTGAGTATATGGGACCTTTTCCTGCCGCTAATGGATATACACATATTTTAGTTGCTGTTGATTACGTTACTAAGTGGGTAGAAGCTATTCCAACTAGTAGTGCTGATCATAACACCTCTATTAAGATGCTTAAAGAAGTTATTTTTCCGAGGTTTGGAGTCCCTAGATATTTAATGACTGATGGTGGTTCACATTTTATTCATGGTGCTTTCCGTAAAATGCTTGCTAAGTATGATGTTAATCATAGAATTGCATCTCCTTATCACCCACAATCTAGTGGTCAAGTAGAATTGAGTAATAGAGAACTCAAATTAATTTTTCAAAAGACTGCTAATAGATCTAGAAAGAATTGGTCCAAGAAACTAGAACATAAGGCCTATAGAACTGCATATAAAAATCCTGTGGGTATGTCTCCGTATAAAATGGTTTATGGAAAAGCATGTCACTTACCTCTCGAACTAGAACATAAGGCATATTGGGCTATTAAAGAGCTCAATTATGATTTCAAACTTGCCGGTGAGAGGAGGTTATTTGACATTAGCTCACTTGATGAATGGAGAACCCAAGCCTATGAGAATGCCAAATTGTTTAAAGAAAAAGTTAAAAAATAGCATGACAAAAGGATACAAAATCGTGAGTTTAATGTAGGTGACTATGTATTGCTATACAACTCTCGTTTAAGATTTTTTGCAGGAAAACTTCTCTCTAAATGGAAGGTCCTTACGTTATCGAGGAGGTCTATCATTCCAGTGCCATAAAAATCAACAACTTCGAAGGCACAAATCCGAAGGTGGTGAACGGTCAAAGAATCAAACATTATATCTCAGGTAATCCTATAAATGTTGAAACCAATGTTATTGAAACCGTAACCCAGAAGGAATACATAAGGGACACTTTCCGGAACATTTCAGACTCCAAAAAGGAATAGGTATGTGGTACTGTAAGTAAACCGACTCCAAAATAGTTCTAATGACAATTTTTCTCTGTTTTTGAATATTTAGAAAAATAGAAAAATAAGAAGCAGTCCGGGAAGGACACGAGGGCTCCACGAGGGTGGAGGGCGCGCCCTACCCCCTTGGCGCGCCCCCTACCTCGTGGGCACCTCGTGCGCTCCCCGGACTCCGTTTTCTTGCATGTTACGTATTTTGGTCGGTAAAAATTCATTACATAATCTCCTGGAGGTTTTGACTCCTGTATCACGCAAATATCTCTCGTCTTTGTTTCGAGCTGTTTTTCTGACAGATCTAGGTCGTCATGTCGTCTTCAAGTGCCCCCAAGGACAAGTTCTTCGAGAAGGTCATCAACCCCTACCTCACGGAGGTGCTGCAACACCCTCAAACCATTGAGATGCATGAGGGGTTGTTGCACATCCGCGATGTTGAGGGACCAAGGAAGACCGGAAGCACGGAGGCAAGGCTCGAGGCATTGGAGCAACAAGTTTCCAAGTGTCAGGAGATGGTGGAGCGTGGACTCGACTCCAATCACATTATGATCATGGAGTTCACCAACAACCACAAGCTGGATGTCAAGGACATTGGGGAGGCCATCTTCAAGCTTCATGAGAAAATCGAGCACCTCCAAGCCCAGATCTATGACCTGCAAAATCAAAACTGTGAGTATGAATATAGATTCAAAAGGATGAGTTTGGCTGCAGATTTGAGGACTCAGAGACTCGATCATACTTCTATGATGGTGAGCCTATGCCTTGGAAGAGGGACGACAAGCCTACATCATCAACAACTCCAACTCCTTCACCGACAAAAGAGATATAATCACATGGGTATGGGCACTCCCCTTGGCAACTGCCAAGCTTGGGGGAGGTGCCCCGGTATCGTATCACCATCACTTTTATCTTTACCGTTTTTCTTAGTTCGATCCTTTTGATAATATTTTGTTCTAGTAGAATAAAGTTTTAGTATGATCTAGTTGTGAGTTTTGCTTTATGATCTTCCTATGTAATCGAGTCTGTGAGCTATATAAGAAAGATTAGTGTTGAGTCAAGGGCTTGATTATCTTGCTATGATCTTCAGTGAATAAAAGAAAAGGAAAGAAGAAAAATAAATAAAAGAGATCATATGGATCTTATGGAGAGTAATGAGCTCACATATAAAGAGTATGATGAATAAAAGTTGTTGAGAGTTGACAAACATAGTTTTGGTCATCGTTGCAATTAATAGGAAGTAATAAAGAAAGAGAGGTCTTCACATATAAATACACTATCTTGGACATCTTTTATGATTGTGAGCACTCATTAAAATATGACATGCTAAAGAGTTGACGTTGGACAAGGAAGACAACGTAATGGGTTATGTTTTCTTACATCTGAGATAAATTATATTGTCACGGATCATCCAACATGATTGAGCTTGCCTTTCCCCTCATGCTAGCCAAATTCTTTGCACCAAGTAGAGATACTACTTGTGCTTCCAAATATCCCTGAACCCAGTTTTGCCATGAGAGTCCACCATATCGACCTACGGATTGAGTAAGATCCTTCAAGTAAGTTGTCATCGGTGCAAGCAATAAAAATTGCTCTCTGAATATGTATGACTTATTAGTGTGGGAGAAAATAAGATTTATATGATCTTGTGACGTGGAAGAAATAAAAGCGACGGATTGCATAATAAAGGTCCATATCACAAGTCGCAATGTAAAGTGACGTTCTTTCGCATTAAGATTTTGTGCGTCCAACTATAAAAGCGCATGACAACCTCTGCTTCCCTCTGCGAAGGGCCTATCTTTTACTTTTATCTCCCACCTTACATAAGAGTCACGGTGATCTTCACCTTTCCTTTTTACATTTTATCTTTTGGCAAGCACAATATGTTGGAAAGATCCTGGTATATATGGCTAATTGGATGTGAGTTTTCATGAACTATTATTGTTGACATTACCCTTGAGGTAAAATGTTGGGAGGCAAAACTATAAGCACCTATCTTTCTCTGTGTCCGATTAAGACTTCATACCCATAATTATTGCGTCAGTGTTAGCAATTGTGAAAGACTATAAGATAGTTGAGTATGTGGACTTGCTGAAAAGCTCTTATATTGACTCTTTCCTATGTTATGATAAATTGCAATTGCTTCAATGACTGAGATTATAGTTTGTTAGTTTTCAATGCAGTTTATGATTCATACTTGAAATTGTGATTGAATTGTTACTTTAGCATAAGAGATCATATGACAATAATTATATAAGCTACCGTTCTAAGAATGATCATGATGCCCTCATGTCCGTTTTTTATTTTTATCGACACCTCTATCTCTAAACATGTGGACATATTTTTTGATTTCGGCTTTCACTTGAGGACAAGCGAGGTCTAAGCTTGGGGGAGTTGATACGTTCATTTTGCATCATGCTTTTATATCGATATTTATTGCATTATGGGCTGTTATCACACACTATGTCACAATACTTATGCCTATTCACTCTTATTTTACAAGGTTTACATAAAGAGGGAGAATGCCGGCAGCTGGGATTTTGGGCTGGAAAAGGAGCAAATATTGGAGACCTATTCTACACAGCTCCAAAAGTCCGGAAACTTCACAGAAGCTATTTTCAGAATATATAAAAAATACCGAGTGCAAGAAGTTCCAGAGGGGGCCCACACCCTGGCCACAAGGGTGGGGGGCGCGCCCTACCCCCTGGGCGCGCCCCCTGCCTCGTGGGTCCCCTGGTGGCCCTCCGATGCCCATCTTCTGCTATATGGAGTCTTTCGTTGGGAAAAAATAATAAGCAAGCTTTCGGGATGAGACTCCACTGCCACGAGGTGGAACCTTGGCTGAACCAATCTAGGGCTCTGGCGGAGCTGTTCTGGCGGGGAAACTTCCCTCCGGGAGAGGGAAATCATCACCATCGTCATCACCAACGCTCCTCTCGTCGGGAGGGGGCCAATCTCCATCAACATCTTCACCAGCACCATCTCCTCTCAAACCCTAGTTCATCTCTTGTATCCAATTCTTGTCTCTAAGTGTGGGATTGGTACCTGTAGGTTGCTAGTAGTGTTGATTACTCCTTGTAGTTGATGCTAGCCGGTTTATTTGGTGGAAGATCATATGTTCAGATCCTATATGCATATTAATACCTCTCTGATTATGAACATGAATATGCTTTGTGAGTAGTTACATTTGTTCCCGAGGACATGGGAGAAGTCTTGCTATTAGTAGTCATGTGAATTTGGTATTCGTTCGGTATTTTGATGAGATGTATGTTGTCTCTCCTCTAGTTGTGTTATGTGAACGTCGACTACATGACACTACACCATTATTTGGGCCTAGAGGAAGGCATTGGGAAGTAATAAGTAGATGATGGGTTGCTAGAGTGACAGAAGCTTAAACCCTAGTTTATGCGTTGCTTCGTAAGGGGCTGATTTGGATCCATATGTTTCATGCTATGGTTAGCTTTACCTTAATACTTCTGTTGTAGTTGCGGATGCTTGCAATGGGGGTTAATCATAAGTGGGATGCTTGTCCAAGTAAGGATAACACCCAAGCACCGGTCCACCCACATATCAGATTATCAAAGTACCGAACGCGAATCTTATGAACGTGATGAAAACCAGCTTGACGATAAACCCATGTGTCCTCGCGAGCGCTTTCTTCTATATAAGAGTTTGTCCAGGCTTGTCCTTTGCTACAAAAAGGATTGGGC
The DNA here is from genome assembly GCA_034509565.1 of Triticum monococcum. Lineage (NCBI taxonomy): Eukaryota > Viridiplantae > Streptophyta > Magnoliopsida > Poales > Poaceae > Triticum > Triticum monococcum. Next base: position 247,351,119 of record CM067841.1, on the reverse strand, counting down.
CAACTTTCTGCACTTTATTTACTTTTGTTACTTGTTGCTCATTACAAATTATCTTATCATAAAACTATCTGTTACCTATAATTTCACTGCTTGTAGAGAATACCTTGCTGAAAACCGCTTATCATTTCCTTCTGCTCCTCGGTGGGTTCAACACTCTTACTTATCGAAAGAACTATGATAGATCCCCTATACTTGTGGGTCATCAGATGCTTATGTGAAAAAGCTTCAACCTGATAAGCTCGAACCCAAATCGGAGAAATGTGTCTTCATAGGATACCCAAAGGAGACTGTTGGGTACACCTTCTATCACAGATCCGAAGGCAAGATATTCGTTGCTAAGAATGGATCCTTTCTAGAGAAGGAGTTTCTCTCGAAAGAAGTGAGTGGGAGGAAAGTAGAACTTGATGAGGTAATTGTACCTTCTCCCTTATTGGAAAATAGTTCATCACTGAAAACAGTTCCAGTGATTCCTACACCAGTAAGTGAGGAAGCTAATGATGATGATCATGAAACTTCTGATCAAGTTACTACCGAACCTTGTAGGTCAACCAGAGTAAGATCCGCACCGGAGTGGTACGGTAATCCTGTTCTGGAGGTCATGTTACTTGACCATGATGAACCTACGAACTATGAGGAAGCGATGATGAGCCCAGATTCCGCAAAATGGCTTGAGGCCATGAAATCAGAGATGGGATCCATGTATGAGAACAAAGTGTGGACTTTGGTTGACTTGCCTGATGATCGGTAGGCCATAGAGAATAAATGGATCTTTAAGAAGAAGACTGACGCTGACGGTAATGTTACTGTCTACAAAGCTGGATTTGTTGCAAAAGGTTTTCGACAAGTTCAAGGAGTTGACTATGATGAGACCTTCTCACCCGTAGCGACGCTTAAGTCCGTCCGAATCATGTTAGCAATTGCCGCATTTTATGATTATGAAATTTGGCAAATGGATGTCAAAACTGCATTCCTTAATGGATATCTTAAAGAAGAGTTATATATGATGCAACCAGAAGGTTTTGTCGATCCAAAAGGTGCTAACTAAGTGTGCAAGCTCCAGCGATCCATTTATGGACTGGTGCAAGCCTCTCGGAGTTGGAATATACACTTTGATAGTGTGATCAAAACATATGGTTTTATACAGACTTTTGGAGAAGCCTGTATTTACAAGAAAGTGAGTGGGAGCTCTGTAGCATTTCTGATATTATATGTAGATGACATATTGTTGATCGGAAATGATACTAAATTTCTGAATAGCATAAAAGGATACTTGAATAAGAATTTTTCAATGAAAGACCTCGGTGAAGCTGCTTATATATTGGGCATCAAGATCCATAGAAATAGATCAAGACGCTTAATTGGACTTTCACAAAGCACGTACCTTGATAAAGTTTTGAAGAAGTTCAAAATGGATCAAGCAAAGAAAGGGTTCTTGCCTGTGTTACAACGTGTGAAGTTGAGTCAGACTCAATGCCCGACCACTGCAGAAGATAGAGAGAAAATGAAACTCATTCCCTATGCTTCAACCATAGGTTCTATCATGTATGCAATGCTGTGTACCAGACCTGATGTGTGCCTTGCTATTAGTTTAGCAGGGAGCTACCAAAGTAATCTAGGAGTGGATCATTGGACAGCGGTCAAGAGCATCCTGAGATACATGAAAAGGACTAAGGATATGTTTCTCGTTTATGGAGGTGACAAAGAGCTCGTCGTAAACGGTTACGTCGATGCAAGCTTTGGCACTGATCTGGATGACTCTAAGTCACAAACCGGATACGTATTTTTATTAAATGGTGGAGCTGTTAGTTGGTGCAGTTCCAAGCAGAGCGTCGTGGCGGGTTCTACGTGTGAAGCGGAGTACATAGCTGCTTCGGAAGTAGCAAATGAAGGAATCTGGATGAAGGAGTTCATATCTGATCTAGGTGTAATACCTAGTGCATCGGGTCCAATGAAAATCTTTTGTGACAATACTGGTGCAATTTCCTTGGCAAAGGAATCCAGATTTCACAAGAGAACCAAGCACATCAAGAGACGCTTCAATTCCATCCACGATCAAGTCAAGGAGGGAGACATAGAGGTTTGCAAGACACATACGGATCTGAATGTTGCAGACTCGTTGACTAAGCCTCTCTCATGAGCAAAAAATGATCAACATCAAGACTCCATGGGTGTTAGAATCATTACAATGTAATCTAGATTATTGACTCTAGTGCAAGTGGGAGACCGAAGGAAATATGCCCTAGAGGCAACAATAAAGTTGCTATTTATATTTCCTTATATCATGATAAATGTTTATTATTCATGCTAGAATTGTATTAACCAGAAACTTAGTACATGTGTGAATACATAGACAAAAAAGTGTCACTAGTATGCCTCTACTTGACTAGCTCGTTGAATCAATGATGGTTATGTTTCCCGACCATAGACATGAGTTGTCATTTGATTAACGGGATCACATCATTAGAGAATGATGTGATTGACTTGACCCATCCGTTAGCTTAGCACGATGATCGTTTAGTTTGTTGCTATTGCTTTCTCCATAACTTATACATGTTCCTATGACTATGAGATCATGCAACTCCCGAATACTGGAGGAACACTTAGTGTGCTATCAAACGTCACAACGTAGCTAGGTGACTATAAAGATGCTCTACAAGTTTCTCCGATGGTGTTTGTTGAGTTGGCATAGATCGAGATTAGGATTTGTCACTCTGTGTATCGGAGAGGTATATCTGGGCCCTCTCAGTAATGCACATCACTATAAGCCTTGCAAGCAATGTGACTAATGAGTTAGTTGCTGGATGATGCATTACGGAACGAGTAAAGAGACTTGTCGATAACGAGATTGAACTAGGTATTGAGATACCGACGATCGAATCTCGGGCAAGTAACATACCGATGACAAAGGGAACAACTTATGTTGTTGTTGGTTTGACCGATGAAGATCTTCATAGAATATGTAGGAACCAATATGAGCATCTACGTTCCGCTATTGGTTATTGACCGGAGATGAGTCTCGGTCATGTCTACATAGTTCTCGAACCCGTAGAGTCCGCACGCTGAACATTCGGTGACGATCGATATTATGAGTTTATGTGTTTTGATGAACCGAAGGTTGTTCGGAGTCCCGGATGTGATCGCGTGCATGACGAGGAGTCTCGAAATGGCCGAGACATAAAGATCGATATATTGGAAGCCTATGTTTGGACATCGGAATGGTTCCGAGTGAATTTAGGCATATACCAGAGTACCGGGGGGTTACCGGAACCCCCCGGGGAGTATATGGGCCCTAACGGGCTTTAGTGGAGAGAGAGAGAGAGGCAGCCAGGGCAGGCCGCGCCCCCTCCCCCTCTGGTCCGAATTGGACTAGGAAGGGGGGCGGCGCCCCCTTTCCTTCCTCCCTCTCCCCACCTTCCTTCTCTCCTAGTCCAACTAGGGAAGGGGGGAATCCTACTCCCGGTGGGAGTAGGACTCCTCCAGGGCGTGCCATAGAGGGCCGGCCCTCCCCCCTCCTCCACTCCTTTATATATGGGGGTGGAGGGCACCCCATAGACACACAAGTTGATCATTGATCTCTTAGCCGTGTGTAGGATCGAAAGTATGTCTAGAGGGAGGGGTGATTAGACTACTTGACCAAATAAAAATCTAGCTTTTTCCCAATTTTAAGTCTTGGCAAATTTTAGCAACTTAGCACAAATCAAGTAAACAACCTACACATGCAATTCTAAGAGTATAGCAGCGGAATGTAAAACAAATTCATATGAAGGTAAAGGGAGGAGTTTGGAGGGAGCAAATGCAATGTAGACACGGAGATTTTTGGCATGGTTCCGTTAGGTGGTGCTATCGTACATCCACGTCGATGGAGACTTCAACACACGAAGTGTAACGGTTGCGCGAGTCCATGGAGGGTTCCACCCACGAAGGGTCCACGAAGAAGCAACCTTGTCTATCCCACCATGGCCATCGCCCACGAAGGACTTTCCTCACTAGGGTAGATCTTCACGAAGTAGGCGATCTCCCTGCCCGTACAAACTCCTTGGTTCAACTCCACATTCTTGACGGAGGCTCCCAAGTGACACCTAACCAATCTAGGAGACACCACTCTCCAAAAGGTAATAGATGGTGTGTTGATGATGAACTCCTTGCTCTTGTGCTTCAAATGATAGTCTCCCCAACACTCAACTCGCTCTCATAGGATTGGATTTGGTAGAAAGATGATTTGAGTGGAAAGAAACTTGGGGAAGGCTAGAGATCAAGATTTATGTGGTTGAAATGGAATATCTTGACCTCAACACAAGTGTAGGTGGTTCTCTCTCAGAAAATTGTTGGAAGTGTAGGCATATTCTGATGGCTCTCTCTATGAAAGAAGAGTGGGTGGAGGGGTATGTATAGCCTCCACACAAATTCTAACTCTTACACACAAATCACCAAACTCGGTGGGACCGAAGTATAAAACTCGGTCATACTGATTTAGTACACAATGTGAACGTTAGGATTTTCGGTGGGACCGACATGTCAACTCGGTGGGACCGATTCCATTAGTGTTAGGGCATAATGTAATCTCAGCAGGACCGATTACACAAACTCGGTGGGACTAATTTTGGTAATAGTCAAACAGAGAGTTGGTCAGGCAAACTCGGTGGGACCGATTCGCTCATCTCGGTTAGACCGGAACGTTACGAAAGGGAAACAGAGAGTTTGCATTGCAATCTCGGTGGACCGATCGCTCATATCGGTTAGACTGAAACATTACGAAGGGAAACAGAGAGTTTGCAACCCCATCTCGGTGAGACTGAGATTCCTATCGGTGAGACCGAAGTGACTAGGGTTTCACGCAGTGGCTATGTCAAGTGAACTCGGTGGCGCTGGATAGACGATTTTGGTGGGGCCGAGTTTGACTTTTGGTTTGGGACATATGTGGATATGAGAAAGTAGTTGAGGTTCTTTGGAGCATATCACTAAGCATTTTGAGCAAGTAACTCATTAAGCAACACCTCACCCGCTTTTAATAGTATTGGCTTTTCCTATGGACTCAACGTGATCTTGGATCACTAAAAGTAAAATGTAGAGTCTTGTGCTTTGAGCTTGAGCCAATCTTTTGTCCTTAGCATTTTGAGGGGTCCACTTTCTAATCCATGCCATGCCAATCATTGAGCTTTCCTGAAATATTTATCTTCAAATAGCATTATCTCAATGAGCTATATGTAGTTAGGAATTACCAAAACCACCCAGGGATAGTTGCACTTTCACCGTGTGCGGTGCCCCCCTCCACCATAATCCACCTCAGCCATATCGTTGTAGTGCTTAGGTGAAGCCCTGCGCCGGTAGCTTCTTCATCACCATCATCACGCCGTTGTGCTGACGAAGCTCTCCCTCGACACTCAGCTGGATCAAGAGTTCGTGGGACATCACCGAGCCTAACGTGTGCAGATCGCGGAGGTGCCGTACTTTCGGTACTAGGATCGGTCGGATCGTGAAGACATACGACTACATCAACTGCGTTGTCATAACGCTTCCGCTTATGGTCTACGAGGGTACTTAGACAACACTCTTCCCTCTCGTTGCTATACATCACCATGATAGATCTTGCGTGTGCGTAGGATTTTTTTTTGAAATTACTGTGTCCCCCAACAGTGGTATCATGCTAAAGTGATAATTCGTTCACAAAATAAAGTATGAACCGAAAAATTTATTGAAAATCAACAAACTATGATCTCGGTCACTCAGGCAATTGCAATTTATCATAATATCGGAAAGAGTCAATGTAAGAGCTTTTATTTAGCAAGTCCACACACTCAACCTTCTTTTAGTCTTTCATAATTGCTAACACTCACGCGATATTTATGAGATCAAAGCCTCAGTCAGACACACAGAAAGATAGGGGCTTATAGTTTCACCTCCCAACCATTTACCTCAAGGGTAATGTCAACAATAATAGTTTATGATCACCTACATCTGAGTGGATATATTTGTCTGGATCTCTCCCCAACATATAGTGCTTGCCAAAGAGAGAAAATATAAAAAGGAAGGGTGAAGATCACCATGACTCTTGCATAAAGGTAGAAGGTAAAATAAAAGATAAGCCCTTCGCAGAGGGAAGCAGAGGTGGTCATGCGCTTTTTGGTTGGATGCATGAAATTTTAATGGGAATGTTACTTTATATTACTGCTTGTGATAGAGAACTATATTATGCACTCTGCCACTTTTATTTCTTCCACATCACAAGTTCGTATAAAGCTTATTTTGCTCACACTAAAAGATAATACATATTTAGAGAGCAATTCTTATTGCTTGCACCGATGACAACTTACTTGAAGGATCTTACTCAATCCATAGGTAGATATAGTGGACTCTCACGGGAAAACGGGGTTAAAGGTTTTTGGATGCACAAGTAGTATCTCTACTTGTTGCAGAATTTGTGGCTAGCATGGGATGAGAAACAAGCTCAACATGTTGGAGGATCCATGACAATATAACTTCTATCCGGATATAAGGGAACATAACACAATATGTTGTCTTCCTTGTCTAACATCAACTTATTAGCATATAATATTTTAATGAGTGCTCACAATCATAAAAGATGTCCAAGTTGGTATATTTATATGTGAAGCCTCTCTTTCTTTATTACTTCCTATCAATTGCAACAATGACCAATACTATGTTTGTCAACCCTCAACAATTTTCATGCATCATACTTCTTATATGCGAAGTGACGTCTACTACACAACCTTCTTCTTGTAGACGTTGTTGGGCCTCCAACTGCAGAGGTTTGTAGGACAGTAGCAAATTTCCCTCAAGTGGATGACCTAAGGTTTATCAATCCGTGGGAGGCGTAGGATGAAGATGGTCTCTCTCAAGCAACCCTGCAACCAAATAACAAAGAGTCTCTTGTGTCCCCAACACACCCAATACAATGGTAAATTGTATAGGTGCACTAGTTCGGTGAAGAGATGGTGATACAAGTGGTATATGGATAATAGATAAAGGTATTTGTAATCTGAAATAATAAAAACAGCAAGGTAGCAAGTGATAAAAGTGAGCGTAAGCGGTATTGTAATGTGTGGAAATAAGGCCTAGGGTTCATACTTTCGCTAGTGTAAGTTCCCTCAACAATAATATCATAATTGGATCACATCACTATCCCTCAACATGCAACAAAGAGTCACTCCAAAGTCACTAATAGCAGAGAACAAACGAAGAGATTATGGTAGGGTACGAAACCACCTCAAAGTTATTCTTTCCAATCAATCCGTTGGGCTATTCCTATAAGTATCACAAACATCCCTAGAGTTCGTACTAGAATAACACCTTAAGACACAAATCAACCAAAACCATTATGTCACCTAGATACTCCAATGTCACCTCAAGTATCCGTGGGTATGATTATACGATATGCATCACACAATCTCAGAATCATCTATTCAACCAACACAAAGGACCTCAAAGAATGCCCCAAAGTTCTACCGGAGAATCACGACGAAAACGTGTGCCAACCCCTATGCATAGGTTCATGGGCGGAACCCGCAAGTTGATCACCAAAACATACATCAAGTGAATCACGTGATATCCCATTGTCACCACAGATACGCATGGCAAGACATACATCAAGTGTTCTCAAATCTTTAAAGACTCAATCCGATAAGATAACTCCAAAGGGGAAACTCAATTCATTACAAGAGAGTAGAGGGGGAGGAGAAACATAAGATCCAACTATAATAGAAGAGCTCGCGATACATCAAGATCGTATCACCTCAAGAACACGAGAGAGAGAGATCAAACACATAGCTACTGGTACATACCCTCAGTCCCGAGGGAGAACTACTCTCTCCTCGTCATGGAGAGCACCGGGATGATGAAGATGGCCACCGGAGAAGGATTGCCCCCTCCGGCAGGGTGCCGGAACGGGTCTAGATTGGCTTTCGGTGGCTACGGAGGCTTCTGGCGGCGGAACTCCCGATCTATTGTGCTCTCGGATGTTTTTAGGGTATATGGAGATATATAGGCGGAAGAAGTACATCAGGGGGGCCACGAGGGGCTCATGAGGGTGGAGGGCGCGCCTAGGGGGGGGGGCGCACCCCCTGCCTCATGGCCTCCTCGTAGAGCCCCCGGCGTGCACTCCAAGTCTTCTGGGCTTCTTTCCTTCCAAAAATGAGTTCCGTGAAGTTTCAGGTCAGTTGGACTCCGTTTGATTTTCCTTTTCTTCGAAACCCTAAAACAGGGTAAAAACAGAAACTGGCACTGGGCTCTAAGTTAATAGGTTAGTACCAAAAATGATATAAAAGTGTATAATAAAGCGCATAAACATTCAAAACAGTAGATAATATAGCATGGAGTAATCAAAAATTATAGATACGTTGGAGATGTATCAGCATCCCCAAGCTTAATTCCTGCTCGTCCTCGAGTAGGTAAATGATAAAAACAGAATTTTTGATGCGTAGTGCTACTTGGCATAATTTCAATGCAATTCTTCTTAATTGTGGTATGAATATTCAGATCCATAAGATTCAAGAAAAAAGTTCATATTGACATAAAAATGATAATACTTCAAGCATACTAACTAAGCAATTATGTCTTCTCAAAATAACATGGCCAAAGAAAGCTTATCCCTACAAAATCATATAGTCTGGCTATGCTCTATCTTCACCACACAAAATATTTAAATCATGCACAACCCCGATGACAAACCAAGCAATTGTTTCATAATTTTGATGTTCTCAAACTTTTTCAATCTTCACGCAATACATGAGCGTGAGCCATGGACATAGCACTATAGGTGGAATAGAATGGTGGTTGTGGAGAAGACAAAAAGGGAGAAGATAGTCTCACACCGACTAGGCGTATCAACGGGCTATGGAGATGCCCATCAATAGATATCAATGTGAGTGAGTAGGGATTGCCATGCAACGGATGCACTAGAGCTATAAGTGTATGAAAGCTCAACAAAAGAAACTAGTGGGTGTGCATCCAACTTGCTTGCTCACGAAGACCTAGGGCATTTTGAGGCCATGCAACTCGTCCGGAGTCTCATCCCGACTTGTGGGGGAATCATAGTCTCCATCATCCTTTCCTCACTGGGACAATGCTCTAATAATGATGATCATCACACTTTTATTTACTTACAACTCAAGAATTACAACTCGATACTTAGAACAAGATATGACTCTATATGAATGCCTTCGGCGGTGTACCGGGATATGCAATGACTCATGAGTCACAAGTATGAAAGAGTTATGAAAAGTGGCTTTGCCACAAATACTATGTCAACTACATGATCATGCTAAGCAATGTGACAATGATGGAGTGTGTCATAATAAATGGAACGGTGGAAAGTTGCATGGAAATATATCTCGGAATGGCTATGGAAATGCCATAATAGGTAGGTATGGTGGCTGTTTTGAGGAAGGTATATGGTGGGTTTATGGTACCGGCAAAAGTTGCGCGGTACTAGAGAGGCTAGCAATGGTGGAAGGGTGAGAGTGCGTATAATCCATGGACTCAACATTAGTCATAAAGAACTCACATAATTATTGCAAAAATCTATTAGTTGTCGAAACAAAGTACTACGCGAATGCTCCTAGGGGGATAGATTGGTAGGAAAAGACCATCGCTCGTCCTCGACCGCCACTCATAAGGAAGACAATCAATAAATAAATCATGCTCCGACTTCATCACATAATGGTTCACCATACGTGCATGCTACGGGAATCACAAACGTCAACACAAGTATCTCTCAAATTCACAACTACTCAACTAGCATGACTCTAATATCACCATCTCCATATCTCAAAACAATCATCAAGCATCGAACTTCTCTTAGTATCCAATACTCTATATGAAAGTTTTTACTAATCTTGTATACCTAGCATATTAGGATTTTAAGCAAATTACCATGCTATTTAAGACTCTCAAAATAATCTAAGTGAAGCATGAGAGTTCATCTATTTCTTCAAAATAAAACTACCACCATGCTCTAAAAGATATAAGTGAAGCACCAGAGCAAATGACAAACTACTCCGAAAGATATAAGTGAAGATCAATGAGTAGTTGAATAATTATGCAACTATGTGAAGACTCTCTAACATTTAATAATTTCAGATCTTGGTACTTTATTCAAATATCAAGAAAAACAAAATAAAATGGCATCTAAGAATAGCAAACATCATGTGAAGAAGCAAAAACTTAGGATCAACCGATACTAACCGATAGTTGTTGAAGAAGAAAGGTGGGATGCCAACCGGGGCATCCCCAAGCTTAGATGCTCGAGACTTCTTGAGATATTATCTTGGGGTGCCTTGGGCATCCCCAAGCTTGAGCTTTTGTGTCTCCTTAATTCCTCTCATATCACGGTCTCCCTGAATCTCAAAAGCTTCATCCACACAAAACTCAACAAGGACTCGTGAGATAAGTTAGTATAAACCATTGCCAAAACCTTATCATACTCTACTGTAGAAAATCACTAAAATTATTAATCAAAATTGCATACTAAATGCCTCTGCATATTTAATAGTCCTATCCTCAAATAGAATCATTAAAGAAGCAAGCATATCCAAACAATGCAAACATAACAGCAATCTGCCTAAACAGGATAATCTGTAAAGAATGCAGCAACATCCATACTTCCCTAGCTCCAAAAATTATGAAAGAAAATTACCACTGTATTAAATTTATAAGATCTTAATATGCAAAAGGTTTCAACATTTTATCACATTCTGACTTTTCTAGGGAATTATTGCAACAGCGGTAAACTTTCTGTTATCAAACAGCAACATGTATACTTGTAACATAGGCATAGTAAAGGCTATCAATGCCACTTTTATTGAAATAAAAGATGCAAAACATTGTTCTAAACAACAGCAAGCAAATCTTAACAAAATAAATTGACGCTCCAAGCAAAACACATATCATGTGGTGAATAAAAATATAGCGCCAAGTAAAGTTACCGATGAATGAAGATGAAAGAGGGGATGCCTTCCGGGGCATCCCCTAGCTTAGGATCTTGGATATCCTTGAATATTACCTTGGGTTTACTTTGGCATCCCCAAGCTTAGGCTCTTGCCACTGCTTATTCCATAGTCCATCGAATCCTTACCCAAAACTTGAAAACTTCACAACACAAAACTTAACAGAAAACTCGTAAGCTCCGTTAGTATAAGAAAATAAATCACCACTTCAAGGTACTCTAATGAACTCATTATTTATTTATATTTATGTTAAACCTACTGTATTCCAACTTCTCTATGGTTTATAAACTATTTTACTAGCCAGAGATTCACCAAAATAAGTAAACAACACATGAAAAACAGAATCTGTCAAAAACAGAACAGTCTGTAGTAATCTGAATCAAACGTATACTTATGGAACTCATAAAATTCTCAAATAAATTTATGGACCTGAGGTATTTATCTATTAATCATGGTCAAAAATAATTAACTAAATATAACTCTCCAAATAAAAATGGCAGCAATTCTCGTGAGCGCTAAAGTTTCTGTTTTTTACAGCATGATCAACAAGACTTTCCCAAAGTCTTCCCAAAGGTTCTACTTGGCACAAACACTAATTAAAAGCATAAAACCACATCTAAATAGAGGCTAGATGAATTATTTATTACCAAACAGGAACAAGAAGCAAGGAACAAAAATAAAATTGGGTTGCCTCCCAACAAGCGCTATCATTTAACGCCCCTAGCTAGGCATGATAATTTCAATGATGCTCACATAAGGGATAAGAATTGTAACATAAAGAGAGCATCATGAAGAATATGACTAGCACATTTAAGTCTAACCCACTTACTATGCATAGGGATTTTGTGAGCAAACAACTTGTGAGAACAAGAATCAACTTGCATAGGAAGGTAAAACAAGCATAACTTCAAAATTTTAAGCACATAGAGAGGAAACTTGATATTATTGCAATTCCTACAAGCATATGTTCCTCCCTCATAATAATTTTCAGTAGCATTATGAATGAATTCAACAATATAACCAGCACATAAAGCATTCTTTTCATGATCTACAAGCATAGCATTTTTATTACTCTCCACATAAGCAAAATTCTTCTCATGAATAATAGTGGGAGCAAACTCAACAAAGTAACTATCATGGGATTGAAAATTGAAATCAAGATGACAAGTTTCATTGTTATTATTATTCTTTAAGGCATACGTGTCATCACAATAATCATCATAGATAGGAGGCATGATTTCATCATAATAAATTTGCTCATCAAAACTTTGGGGACAAAAAATATCATCTTCATCAAACATAGCTTCCCCAAGCTTGTGGCTTTGCATATCATTAGCATCATGGATATTCAAGGAATTCATACTAACAACATTGCAATCATGCTCATCATTCAAATATTTAGTGCCAAACATTTTATAGATTTCTTCTTCTAGCACTTTGGCACAATTTTCCTTTCCATCATACTCACGAAAGATATTAAAAAGGTGAAGCGTATGAGACAAACTCAATTCCATATTTTTGTAGTTTTATTTTATAAACTAAACTAGTGATAAAACAAGAAACTAAAAGACTCGATTGCAAGATCTAAAGATATACCTTCAAGCGCTAACCTCCCCGGCAACGACGCCAGAAAAGAGCTTGATGTCTACTACACAACCTTCTTCTTGTAGACGTTGTTGGGCCTCCAAGTGCACAGGTTTGTAGGATAGTAGCAAATTTCCCTCAAGTGGATGATCTAAGGTTTATCAATTTGTGGGAGGCGTAGGATGAAGATGGTCCCTCTCAAGCAACCCTGCAACCAAATAACAAAGAGTCTCTTGTGTCCCCAACACACCCAATACAATGGTAAATTGTATAGGTGCACTAGTTCGGTGAAGAGATGGTGATACAAGTGGTATATGGATAGTAGATAAAGGTATTTGTAATCTGAAATAATAAAAACAGCAAGGTAGCAAGTGATAAAAGTGAGCGTAAACGATATTATAATGTGTGGAAATAAGGCCTAGGGTTCATACTTTCACTAGTGTAAGTTCCCTCAACAATAATATCATAATTGGATCACATCACTATCCCTCAACATGCAACAAAGAGTCACTCCAAAGTCACTAATAGCGGAGAACAAATGAAGAGACTATGGTAGGGTACGAAACCACCTCAAAGTTATTCTTTCCAATCAATCCGTTGGGCTATTCCTATAAGTATCACAAACAGCCCTAGAGTTCGTACTAGAATAACACCTTAAGACACAAATCAACCAAAACCCTAATGTCACCTAGATACTCCAATGTCACCTCAAGTATCCGTGGGTATGATTATACGATATGCATCACACAATCTCAGATTCATCTATTCAACCAACACAAAGGACCTCAAAGAATGCCCCAAAGTTCTACCGGAGAATCACGACGAAAACGTGTGCCAACCCCTATGCATAGGTTCATGGGAGGAACCCGCAAGTTGATCACCAAAACATACATCAAGTGAATCACGTGATATCCCATTGTCACCACAGATACACACGGCAAGACATACATCAAGTGTTCTCAAATCTTTAAAGACTCAGTCCGATAAGATAACTCCAAAGGGGAAACTCAATTCATTACAAGAGAGTAGAGGGGGAGGAGAAACATAAGATCCAACTATAATAGCAAAGCTCACGATACATCAAGATCGTATCACCTCACGAACACGAGAGAGAGAGAGAGAGATCAAACACATAGCTACTGGTACATACCCTTAGCCCCGAGGGAGAACTACTCCCTCCTCGTCATGGAGAGCACCGGGATGATGAAGATGGCCACCGAAGAAGGATTGCCCCCTCCGGCAGGGTGCCGGAACGGGTCTAGATTGGCTTTCGGTGGCTACAGAGGCTTCTGGCGGCGGAACTCCCGATCTATTGTGCTCTCGGATGTTTTTAGGGTATATGGAGATATATAGGCGGAAGAAGTACATCAGGGGGGCCACAAGGGGCTCACGAGGGTGGAGGGCGCGCCCCCTGCCTCGTGGCCTCCTCGTAGAGCCCCCGGCGTGCACTCCAAGTCTTCTGGGCTTCTTTCCTTCCAAAAATGAGTTCCGTGAAGTTTCAGGTCAAATCGACTCTGTTTGATTTTCCTTTTCTTAGAAACCCTAAAACAGGGTAAAAACAAAAACTGGCACTGGGCTCTGGGTTAATAGGTTAGTCCCAAAAATGATATAAAAGTGTATAATAAAGCCCATAAACATTCAAAATAGTAGATAATATAGCATGGAGCAATAAAAAATTATAGATACATTGGAGATGTATCACGAAGTCATCACTCTCCATAAGATTATGATATAACATTTTATTTCTTTTACTCCTTTTCTTTTCCAAGATCAAAGCAAGATAGTAAAGCCTCAACGCAAAACTAATCTTTATGATATAACCGTCACACTCGATTACATAGGTAATCATAAAGTAGAAACTTAAAATACTAGATCATACTAAAAACTTTTATTCTACTAGATCAAAATTTAACCAAACGGATTGGACTAAGGTAAACGGTAAGAATAAAGATGTGATGGTGATACGATACTGGGACACCTCCCCCAAGCCTGGCACAAGCCAAGGGAGTGCCCATACCCGTGTACTCAAGTCTCCTTCTTCAGAGGTGGTGGTGCAATGTTCTTGGCAGTGATGCCCATCAGGATACGATTTTCCTCCTCGAGCTTATTTACTTGCTATTTCAGATCCATAATTTCCTTACGTAGCTTTTCGGTGACAGTTAAAGCACCATCCACCCATGGATGCATCCTTGCTGCAGAGGAAGAAGCAACACTCTTTTTCAAGTTATTGTAAGATATAAAGTTAGCACCGAGAGGTTTGACCGAATTTGGGAGGATCGAGTCATCGAGTTCCACATGCATGGCTCCAAGTTGAGGGAGAGAAGTGACTTCTTGATCCTCTTCCATGGCATCCACTCTTTTTAGGTCAGCTTCTATCTCTTCCTCCGTTGACCACCCAAAGGGATTAGGTTCAGTATATGCTCTTGGATCCGGTGTTGGATAAGAGACCTGACCCTCCTCGACCGACTCTTGCAAAGACATATTGCTGTAAATCTACTGCAGAAATAGCTTGAAACAAAAACAGAGGATATTGTCGTGAGGGCACACGAGGTGGCCAGAAGCTCGGGAGGTGCGCCCCTAGGCTTGCCGCCTACTCGTGCGCTATTCCGACTACTTCTTATTTTTCTATTTTTTTAAATATTCTAAACTGAGTAAAATTGCCTTTGGAAAACTTTTGGAGTCGGTTTATGTAAGTGCATCTAGCGCCCCTTAGTGATTTTGGTGTATTGAAGACTTATAGGTTAAGGGACTAATGCGTTTGTGAGTGTACATAGGTCTATAAGTCTATGAGGAGTTTGAAATTCACTACTGCAGGATGCTGCTAACGCGACACTACAACTAGAGGCCCTTCGAGAAACTATGTGCGATGCCATAATTGCAAATGGTGATGTATGAAAACCGTCAGAAATGTATAAAATGTTTGCGATGACGGGTGCATCAAACACAGTTCAGGTTTTAGTTGCATGTGTGAAAAGGGCAGACGGTTCAGTTCAATTAACTATTTGCGATGAGGAGGAACAAAAGAAACGGGCAGCCAGATGAAGGCGTGTGTGATACACAACATACGGTTCACTCAGATGAACTGTTTGTGATTAGGCAACACAAAGGAAACGGGCAGCCAGATGAAGGTGTGTGCGATATACAGCATACAGTTCACTCAGACGAACTATTTGTGATTAGGCAACACAAAACGGTCAGCCAGATCAAGGTGTGTGGGATATACGGCATGCGGTTCACTCGGATGAACTGTTTGCGTTGACACAAGAGTACAGAAACGGTTCAAGTTAACAAGACGTGTGTGTTGTGCGATGGGATTGCATGCGGTTCACTCGGCCCTTGTCGTCAGTGTGTGACCTTTGTGGCAACCGTTAGCTCCCTAGGCGCCTCTTCATGTACCGTGGCAACCGTCCACCGACTCTTCGGCTTTCCCTCTCGATTTGGAACTGCTGTCGCACGCTAGCTTTTCCTCCCTCCTCCACTTGCCTTCACCCTTCCTTCTGCCATTGTTTGATCATCTTCTCCATGGAGGGAACAAGCCGGAAATGACCCCGTTATTCTTGCCCCAATTTGAATGATGACGCGGTGGAGGAACTCATTGATCGGTGCAACGTCATCACCTCGGCTAGCATGGCAGGTTCGTTCAAGACCATTTTCGACTCAACTAATAACATCATTTCAAGGTACCCAAGGGTTCAGGAGCGGTTTGATCTCCACTATCTTCTTCGCCGTGAACCTGCTGACTGGCGCGGGGATGAGGGAAGCCTCGCCTTGTGTAAGTTGATGCCGCTTGATAATGGTACGTATGATGTTAAGATGCCATCGCTTGAGGGCAAAGCTTGGGCAGGCGCAAATGGAGATTGGGTTGTTTATATTGGGTACAACTACGAGTGGGAACTTGTGAATGTGTACACTCGTCACCAGGTTCCACTTCGAAAAATCTTAGACGACTGCCCAGAGGTTGAGTACACCGGTATTCTACATGAGTTCAAATACGATCATGCTGGCTTTTGTCTATGGAAGATAGCAATTTGTTGAGTTCCCAACCGCTCTCGGGGTGTAACACCCCGGATGTAATTTACCTTATATGTATCCCAACTCTTGCCATTTCCGGCGCTAAGTTATTTTATTTTTCTCGGGTTCGGGTCTTTGTCTCCATGTGTTGTTGCCTTTGTCTTGCATCTCATATCATGTCATCATGTGCATTGCATTTGCATACGTGTTTGTCTCTTGCATTCGAGCATTTTCCCCGTTGTCCGTTTTGCATTCCGGCGCTCCTATCTCCTCCGGTGGTCCTTTCTACCTCTTTTCGTGTGCGGGTGCTAAACATTTCCAGATTGGACCGAGACTTGTCATGCGGCCTTGGTTTACTACCGGTAGACCGCCTGTCAAGTTTCGTACCATTTGGACTTCGTTTGATACTCCAACGGTTAACCGAGGGACCGAAAAGGCCTCGTGTGTGTTGCAGCCCAACACCCCTCCAAAGTGGCCCAAAACCGACCTAAACCTCCTCCATCCTCTCGGTCGTTCGATCACGATCGCATGGCCAAAACCGTGCTCAATTTGGAGCCTCCTAGCTCCCTCTACCTATATAAAGGCCTCTTTCCCCGAAAATCCGGACGAAACCCTAACCTCCCCATCCCCTCGCGCCGCTGGACGAATTTTCGCCGGACGGACGTGTCCGGTCCGCCCACCAGTGCCATGTGGAGCCTCCCTATTTGCCGCCGCACCGCCCCACATCGCCGGCCTGGAGAGCCCAAGGCGGGCCCTCCCGGCCCGCGCGCCCCGCCGCCCAACTCGTCGCCCGCCGCCGCCCGGTTTTTCGCCCGCCGTCGGCGAGGTCCGCCGCAGAGCCGCTGCCTTCGTCCCGCCGGCGAGTTCTGCCACTCGCCATCACCGGCTGCCGCCTCGCCGGACTCGGGTCCGAGCACCTCGCCGCACCGCCCGCTCCGCCCGGAGCCGCCCAACGCCGAGCGTCGGCGCCGCCCCGCGAGTCCCCGGCCTTCCCGCGCCCGAGCTCCACCGGTCGCCGTCGTCTTCGTCAATTCCGGCGAGAGCGCCGCCGCCTCGATGTCTGTGCCTCGCCAGATCTGGATCCGCCGCTACAATGAAACCCTAGGGGTTGACCTCGTTTTTTCCTAAGTCTGCATTATTTTTAGCATTGTTCATCACATCATAACTCCGCAATCGTAGCTCCGATTTGCGCGTGTAGCATATCAAAATGTTCGCCTTAGAGAGTACATCATTTCATCTCATTGCATCATTTTCATTTGAGCTCATACTGATGCCCGAAATGCTGTTGGAAGAGGGCTACGTGATAAAATTGTGAGATCTGTTTCATCAAATAGATATATGTCATTTTTGCCATGATTAATGTGTGCATGATATGCTCCTAAGTTCTACATGAGTTTTGTTATATGCCATGCCATCTTTAGAGAGGTGCTTACCTTGTATTTTTGTGATATGTGTGGTGACTAGCACAAGCTTGCAAAGTAGTGCATTCGTTAATGTTGATTTCAGGGGCTTAGAATTTCTCTAAGTCCTTGATCTGTTTTTGTCGGTATGCCATATGTTCATGTTGTTTCCTAGTGATCCGTGCCTCTTTTGAGGATGATCAGTAAGGATGTTTTGTTAACATTGTGGTGCTCTATCCATCCATGTCTTTTTTTGCATTTATGGAGCACCGTAGCTTGAGTCAATCGAGCTCTACGTTTGCAGATTGTTCACTTGTTAGCGATTTTGCCGAGGATGTTGTTATTGATCCGTGCATGCTATGTTGTTGTTCTTGCCATGTATAGCTTCTATGATATGTATTCTTGATGGGTGTATGCTTAGTTGGTCATGCCATGCTCTGTAGTGAGTGCATCGAGCTCGTGAACATGCCTACTCATTTACAGATTTGCATGCTCCAGTTTTTCACTAAGTCTGTAATCTGATTATGTTTTTGCCATGTTCACATGCTTGCAATTGTATTTTCTGATCCCTTTTGGCTCAAGGTCACTAAGGGACTTTTGTTAAGTGCTTTGAGTAGCTCCAAGTTGATGCCAGGTTCAATCATTCCTTGTCAAATCTTGCATATGCATCACATACCGCATCCCGCATAGCATACCATGTTTGCATCATGTTTGTTTGAGCGTTGCGCGTGGTTGATTGTGTTCCTTTTGCTTGTTTGTCCTGTTTGGGTAGGGTCGGGAGACGAGTTCGCGAATGAGGAGCCCATTGAGTTTGCTTACGAGGATCAAGTCAACTCTGACAACTTTGTAGGCAAGATGATCATACCCTCGAAATCACTTCTATCTTTGCTTGCTAGATGCTCGCGCTTTTGCTATGCCTATGCTATGATACCTACCACTTGCTTATCATGCCTCCCAAATTGCCATGTCAAACCTCTAACCCACCATGTACTAGCAAACCATTGATTGGCTATGGTACCGCTTTGCTCAGCCCCTCTTATAGCGTTGCTAGTTGCAGGTGAAGATTGGAGATCGTTCCTTGTTGGAACATTGTTTATTGTTGGGATATCACTATATTATCTTGTTATCTTAATGCACCTTTATACTTGGCAAAGGGTGGAAGGCTCGACCTTTTGCCTAGTGTTTTGTTCCACTCTTGCCGCCCTAGTTTTCCGTCATATCGGTGTTATGTTCCCGGATTTTGCGTTCCTTACGCGGTTGGGTGATAATGGGAACCCCTTGACAGTTCGCCTTGAATAAAACTCCTCCAGCAATGCCCAACCTTGGTTTTACCATTTGCCACCTAGCCTCTTTTTCCCTTGGGTTTCCGGAGCCCGAGGGTCATCTTATTTAAACCCCCCTGGGCCAGTGCTCCTTTGAGTGTTGGTCCGAACTAGGCAGCCTGCGGGGCCACCTCGGGGAAACTCGAGGGTTGGTTTTACTCGTAGCTTGACCAATCTGAGTGTGCCCTGAGAACGAGATATGTGCATCTCCTATCGGGATTTGTCGGCACATTCGGGCGGTGTTGCTGGACTTGTTTTACCATTGTCGAGGATGTCTTGTAGAACCGGGATACCGAGTCTGATCGGAATGTCTCGGGAGAAGGAATATCCTTCGTTGACCGTGAGAGCTTGTGATAGGCTAAGTTGGGACTCCCCTACAGGGATTTGAACTTTTGAAAGCCGTGCCTGCGGTGATGGGCAGATGGGAATTTGTTAATGTCCGGTTGTAGATAACATGAACTTAACTTAATTAAAATGAATCAACTGCGTGTGTAACCGTGATGGTCTCTTCTCGGCGGAGTCCGGGAAGTGAACACGGTGTTGGAGTAATGCTTGACATAGGTTGTTCTAGGATCACTTCTTGATCATAGTTCTTCATTCATGCTTTGCCTCCTCTTCTCGCTCTCTTTTGCGAACAGGTTAGCCACCATATATGCTAGTCGCTTGCTGCAACTCCACATATTACCTTGCCTTACCTATAAGCTTAAATAGTCTTGATCGCGAGGGTGCGAGATTGCTGAGTCCCCGTGACTCACAGATTACTTCCAAACCGGATGCAGGGACCGATGATTCCGTTCCAGATGATGCGCTTGAGCTCAAGTGGGAGTTTGACGGAGACTCTCGCCATTACTATGCATCTTTCCCTGATGATCAGTAGTGGTGCCCAGTTGGGGCGATCGGGACCATGTCGCATGTTGGGGTTGATCTTTTATTTTGGTACCGTAGTCGGACCATGAGTGTATTGGATGATTGTAATGTTATTCATGTATTTGTGTGACGTGGCGAGTGTAAGCCAACTATGTACCTTTTCCCCCTATTATCTATTTACATGGGTTGTTGTGAAGATTACCTTACTTGCGACATTGCTTTCAATGCGGTTATGCCTCTAAGTCGTGCTTCGACACGTAGGAGATATAGCCGCATCGAGGGCATTACAAGTGGGTAATCAGAGCCTTCCCCGACCTTAGGAGCCCCCCTGCTTGATCGAATAGCTGGCATTGTTGAGTCTAGAAAAATGTTTTGAGTCACTTAGGACTATATATCAGAGAGTTTAGGAATTCTTTTTACTCACCAGTCCCTTCATCGCTCTGGTAAGGCATCCTGACGTAGAGTTTTGACTCTTCTCTTCTCAAATTTCACAAAAACAGAATTTAGGATCACGCGGGTATCTTGGAATCATTCCGATCGATTTGTGACGAGAACATTGTTCTTGGTGCCTCCTGTCATTTAGGGGTTGTGGCAGTGTCCCGGGGAGTTGAGCTCCGAGGTGTTGTCGTCACAATTTTATCGTTGCAGTTCTGGAATACCTGAGTTTAGGTTCGCCGACATCGAAAATCTCTTTTATGCAGTTGTTGGTGAGATAACCTCGACGCCACCCAGTACTGGGGCGGGAGTTCGGGAGTATTGCCATAACTTGTATAACGGATGCTTTTCGAAGGTTGAGGTAGATGATTTCCGAAGTTTTTCTCGGTTATGTGTTGAAGGATGGATACAATTGGATGTAGGATTTGCTAGATTTGGGTGAGATATTATGTGTTGAAGGCAAGGCTCTATGTCTGTCTACGAGTACACCAAGATGTTTCAGAAGCTCGCCCGTTTTGCTAAGCAGGACGTCCCTGACGAGAAGAGCATGATATACTAGTTCAGGGGTGGTCTCAGAGAAGAAATCCAGCTAGCTCTTGTCCTCTTTGAGCCCATGAGGTACGATGAGTTTTACAACATGGCAATGAAGCAAGAGACTGCTCAACTAAAGTGCGATGCTTCCAAGAAGCGAGTCAGAGATGCTACTCCTTCTTCCTCAACTCAAGTGGCTAAGTAGCAGAAGTATTGGCTTCCTCCTCCTCCGTTCCGTCAGCCTTATCAGCAGAAGAGCAAAGGTGGCAGTGGATCTTCCCACCCACCCAACCCTGGCTTTCAGAACAAGATTTCGTCTCAAGCTCCAAGATCGAGTGCTCCGTATCACCGTCCGCTTTCAGAGGTCACGTGCAACAAGTGCCAACAGAAGGGTCACTATGCCAACAAATGCTTCAATCAGAGGCGTCTCCCTCCTCCTCCTCCTGTGAGATCGGCAAGTACAGCTATGGTCAAGCATAACCCCAAGCACGCCAAGGTCAACTTGATGAATGTAGCTCAGGCAGAGGACTCGTCAGATGTCATCATGGGTAACCTTCCTGTTAACGATGTTCCTGCAAAAGTACTTTTTGATAGTGGTGCATCGCATTGTTTCATGTCAAAGCCATTTTTTGCCAAGAATGAATTCATTTCTTCTCATTTGGGCAAACAAATGGATATCGTTTCTCCCGGCAAACGTTTGAGTGCAAGTTTGGAGGTTCCAGATGTTACTATCACGTTGGGCGATTACAAGTTTCTTTCTTCTCCAACGGTCCTTGGTAACTCGGATATTGATCTTATTCTCGGAATGGATTGGCTTTCTAAGCACAAGGCTCACCTTGATTGTGCTGCCAAGCAGATTCAATTAACTCATTCGTCTGAGGATGTAATTGTCTTTGTCGCTCGTGATGATACCATCCGTCCGTTTTCTCTCAATGAGAAGGGTGAACTAGATGCCATCTCTCAAATTCCAGTCGTTTGCGAATATCAAGACGTCTTTCCAGAAGAGCTTCCAGGAATGCCTCCGCACCGTCGAGTTGAATTCGTCATCGATCTTGAGCCTGGCACGGAACCTGTTTGCAAACTTCCTTACAAGCTTGGACCTGAAGAGTTGAAGGAGCTGAAGAAGCAACTCGATATTCAAGAGCGAATGGGCCTCATCCGACCTAGTTCTTCTCCGTGGGGTTGTGGAGTTCTTTTGTGAAGAAGAAGGATGGAACGGACCGACTTTGTGTTGACTACCATCCATTGAACAAGAAGACTATCAAGAACAAGTACCCACTTCCCAACATCAATGAGCTGTTCGAACAACTCAAAGGTGCTCAAGTATTCTCCAAGCTTGATCTCCGTATGGGCTATCACCAGATTCGAATCCGTGAGCAAGATATTCCCAAGACAGTTTTCAGAACAAGCTATGGTTCATATGAATACACTGTCATGTCTTTTGGTCTCGTCAACGCTCCTCCGACTTTCTCTCGCATGATGAACTTCATCTTCAACGCCTACACAAATGACTTTGTCTTGGTCTACCTCGATGACATTCTGGTCTTTTCGAAGAACAAGGAAGATCATGCCAAGCACTTGAGTTTGGTACTCGATAAGCTCAGAGAACATCAGTTCTACGCAAAGTTCTCAAAGTGCGAGTTTTGGCTCGACGAGGTTCTCTATCTTGGGCATATCATCTCTGCCAAGGGCATAGCGGTGAATCCTATGAAGGTGTCTGCAATTGTGAATTGGGAACCACCTCAGAACGTGAAGCAACTCTGCAGCTTCCTTGGTCTCGCAAGCTACTGTCGAAGGTTCGTTGAGAACTTTTCAAAGATCACGAAGCCTCTTTCCAACCTTCTCCAGAAGCACGTCAAGTAAGTTTGGTCTCCGGAATGTGACATCGCTTTCAACACTTTGAAAGAGAAATTAGTCACTGCTCCAGTTCTGACTCCTCCTGATGAATCCAAACCATTCGAGGTCTTCTGCGATGCCTCTCTTCAAGGTCTTGGTGCAGTGTTGATGCAAGATAAGAAAGTTGTGGCTTATACCTCTTGCCAGTTGAAGCCCAATGAGAAGAACTACCCCACTCATGACCTCGAGTTGGCGGCAGTTGTGCATGCTCTTTTGACTTGGAGACATCTCTTATTGGGAAGAAAAGTGACATCTTCACTGACCACAAGAGTCTCAAGTACATCTTCACTCAGCCTAATCTCAACCTCAGGCAGACTCGTTGGGTCGAAATGATTCAAGAGTATAATCCAAGCATCGAATATACTCCAGGCAAGGCCAATGTGATTGCTGATGCTTTGAGCAGGAAGGCGTACTGCAACAGTCTGATTCTCAAGCCTTACCAACCCGAGCTTTGTGAAGCTTTCCGCAAACTCAATCTGCAAGTTGTTCCTCAAGGTTTCCTCGCCAACCTTCAAGTCTCTCCTACTTTGGAAGATCAGATTCGCGAGGCTCAACTTCTTGATGCTATGGTGAAGAAGGTGAAGATTGGGATTGCCAAGAGTCAACCCAAGTACAAGTGCTATCGCCTTGATGACAAGGATACTCTCTTCTTTGAGGATCGCATTGTTGGGCCTAAAGGTGACCTTCGTAAAGTAATTATGAATGAGGCTCACAATTCACTCCTCTCCATCCACCCTGGGAGTACGAAGATGTACCGGGACCTCAAGCAGGCTTATTGGTGGACTCGAATGAAGCGTGAGATTGCTCAGTTCGTGAATGAATGTGATGTCTGCAGAAGAGTGAAGGCAGAACACCAATGACCAGCTGGTCTCCTCCAACCTCTTGCCATTCCAGAATGGAAGTTTGACCACATTGAGATGGACTTCGTGACCGGGTTTCCAAAGTCCAAGCATGGCAATGATGCTATATTCGTTGTCATCGACAAACTCACTAAAGTGGCTCACTTTCTGCCTATCAAAGAGTCTATCACTGCGACTCAATTGGCGGAGCTTTATACCTCTCGAATTGTCTCTCTGCACGGCATTCCTCAGTTGATATCTTCAGACCGTGGCAACATCTTTACCTCCAAGTTTTGGGATTCTTTTCAGAAGGCCATGGGCACCAACATCCGCTTCAGCACAACTTTTCATCCTCAAACTAGCGGTCAAGTCGAGCGTGTCAATCAGATTCTCGAAGATATGCTCAGGGCTTGCGTTATCTCTTTCGGTATGAAGTGGGAAGATTGTCTTCCATATGCCGAGTTCTCCTACAACAACAATTTTCAAGCAAGTTCGGGCAAGGCCCCATTCGAAATTCTCTATGGCAAGAAGTGCCATACTCCTCTTAACTGGTCAAAGACCGGTGAACGTCAACTTCTTGGAAATGACTTGATCACATAGGCAGAGGAAATGTGCAAAGTCATTCGAGATAACCTCAAAGCAGCGCAATCGTGCCAGAAGAGCTACTATGATAGTAAGCATCGTGATTTGGCTTTCGAGATCGGAGACCATGTTTACCTCCACGTCTCTCCAATGAAAGGTACTCGTCGCTTCGGTATCAAAGGGAAGCTTGCCCCTAGATATGTGGGTCCTTTCAAGATCGTCAGCAAGAGAGGCGATCTCGCCTATCAACTCGAGCTTCCTCCCAACTTTGCAAATGTGCACGACGTGTTCCATGTCTCTCAGCTCCGCAAGTGCTTCAAGACTCCTGACCGCATCGTCAACTTCGAAGACATTGATCTCCAACAAGACCTTTCCTATCGTGAGCAGCCAGTTGCTATTCTTGAAGATACTGAGCGCAAGACTCGCAATAAGTCAATCAAATTCCTCAAAGTCAAGTGGTCACACCATTCCGACCGTGAAGCTACCTGGGAACGCGAGGATCACCTCCGTTCTGAGTACCCGACGTTTTTCTAGTCCTAGATCTCGGGACGAGATCCTTTCGTAGTGGTGGAGTGTTGTAACACATCGGATGTAATTTACCTTATATGTATCCCAATTTTTGCCGTTTCCGGCGCTAAGTTATTTTATTTTTCTCGGGTTCGGGTCTTTGTCTCTGCGTGTTGTTGCCTTTGTCTTGCATCTCATATCATGTCATCATGTGCATTGCATTTGCATACGTGTTCGTCTCTTGCATTCGAGCATTTTTCCCGTTGTCCGTTTTGCATTCCGGCGCTCCTATCTCCTCCAGTGGTCCTTTCTACCTCTTTTCGTGTGCGGGTGCTAAACGTTTCTGGATTTGACCGAGACTTGTCATGCGTCCTTGGTTTACTACCGGTAGACCGCCTGTCAAGTTTTGTACCATTTGGACTTCGTTTGATACTCCAACGGTTAACCGAGGGACCGAAAAGGCCTCATGTGTGTTGCAGCCCAACACCCCTCCAAAGTGGCCAAAACCCACCTAAACCTCCTCCATCCTCTCGGTCGTTCGATCACGATCGCGTGGCCGAAAACCGTGCTCAATTTGGAGCCTCCTAGCTCCCTCTACCTATATAAAGGCCTCTTTCCCCGAAAATCCGGACGAAACCCTAACCTCCATCCCGTCGCGCCGCCAGACGAATTTTCGCCGGACGGACGTGTCCGATCCGCCCACCAGCGCCACGTGGAGCCTCCCTATTCGCCCCCACGCCACCCCACATCGCCGGCCCGGAGAGCCCAGGGCGGGCCCTCCCGGCCCGCGCGCCCCGCCGCCCAACTCGTCGCCCGCCGCCTTCCTCCCACCGGCGAGTTCCGCCACTCGCCATCACCGGCCGCCGCATCACCAGACTCAGGTCGGAGCGCCTCGCCGCGCCGCCCGCTCCGCCCGGAGCCGCCCAACGACGAGCGCCGGCGCCGCCCCACGAGTCCCCGGCCTTCCCGCGCCCGAGCTCCACCGGCCGCCGTCGTCTTCGTCAATTCCGGCGAGAGCGCCACCACCTCGAAGTCCGTGCCTCGCCAGATCTGAATCCGCCGCTACAGTGAAACCCTAGGGGTTGACCTCGTTTTTTTCCCTAAGTCTGCATTATTTTTAGCATTGTTCATCGCATCATAACTCCGCATCCGTAGCTCCGATTTGCGCGTGTAGCATATCAAAATGTTTACCTCAGAGAGTACATCATTTCACCTCAGTGCATCATTTTCATTTGACCTCATCTTAATGCCCGAAATGCTGTTGGAAGAGGGCTATGTGATAAAATTGTCAGATCTGTTTCATCAAATAGATATTTGTCATTTTTGCCATGATTAATGTGTGCATGATATGCTCCTGAGCTCTACATGAGTTTTGTTATATGTCATGCCATATTTAGAGAGGTGCTTACCATGTATTTTTGTGATATGTGTGGTGACTAGCACAAGCTTGCAAAGTAGTGCATTCGTTAATGCTGATTTCAGGGACTTAGAATTTCTCTAAGTCCTTGATCTGTTTTTGTCGGTATGCCATATGTTCATGTTGTTTCCTAGTGATCCGTGCCTCTTTTGAGGATGATTAGTAAGGATGTTTTGTTAAAATTGTGGTGCTCTATCCATCCATGTCTTTTTTTGCATTTATGGAGCAACCTAGCTTGAGTCAATCGAGCTCTACTTTTGCTATTTCGTGAATCCTGGCAGATTGTTGACTTGTTAGCGATTTTGCCGAGGATGTTGTTATTGATCCGTGCATGCGATGTTTTTGTTCTTGCCATGTCTAGCTTCGATGATATGTATTATTGATGGGTATATGCTTAGTTGGTGTAACGCCCGGGTAATCGAGCTACAGTAATCCAACGATAATCATGCCACGTCACCCCGGTTACTATTGATGATCTACCGTTAGTCCAAAACTGATTCAAATTCAAATCCAAAATCAACCAAAGAATAAAAACTTTTCAAATTTTAAAACAAAAATGTTCGGGGTGTGCAACTAAATGCCTAGGAATTTATGGTGTGGTATCCATGCCTTTATAAAAGACCTAAATACTTAAAATGAATTAAAACAGAAAAGAAAATAAAAGAAAATTAGAAAAGGAAAAGCAAATAAAAAAAAAAGAAAACAGGACCCCCCCCCGCTGGGCCAAGTGGCCCAGCTGGCCTCAGCTGCCCGAACGGGCCGGCTCGCCCCACGGCCCAACCGCCCCCCACACTCCCTTAACCCCCCACCCGACCGGAACCCTAACCCCACCCGATCCCCACTCCCCCCACTCGCCCCACCCCGCTCGCCCCCTCGCTTCGCCCGATCTGGATCGGGGAAAAAGGCGCCGCCCCCCCCCCCCCCGACCACGTCGCCAAGACCGCCGACGCCGCCTCGCCGCGACCCCGTCGCCCGGGGCCCCGCCGCAGGAGCCTCCTCGCCGGAGTCACCACCTCGCGGACGCCGCGCTCCTCCGTCCTCGCCCACTGCCCCGTTGTCTTCGACTGCACGCCGCCACGCCGCACGTCTTCCCCGACCGCCCCCGAGCTCGCTGCCTTGTCCCCTACTCCTCCCCTGTGAGCTCCCCCTCCCTCCGTACTCTGTCATGGCCGCGCCCTCTCCCCTCGCGAACGCGCGCACGCGCCTGGCGCCGCCTGCTGCAGCCAGCCACTGCGCCGCCCGTCCCTACTGCTGCTGGCCGCGCCTGCTCCTGCCCACGTGCGCCCCGGCTAGCCGCCGCTGCCTGCGCCGTCCGCTTCGCCTTGCCGTCGCCCCGCGCACGGCCTCGCGTCCGCCTCCGTCGCGCCTCCGATGCGCCCCTGCTCCCTCGCCTTCGTCGCCCCTGCACCCCGCATCGGCGCCGTCCACCGGTGGATTCGCCGCGCCATCCCGCGACCACGCCGGCGTGCGCGCTCGCCGCTGCTTCCCTTCCCCGCGCCCACTCCGGCGACTGCCCGGCACCGGCGCCCCTCGGCGCCCGCTCGGCCCTCTCCTGGGTCGGGCGCCCGCAACGCCCCGCGCCCGAACCCGCGCGTAACCGCAGCGCCCGAACCCGTTTTGGCCCCAGGGGGCCTATGACAAAGGGGGCCCACCCCACAGAACAAAAAAAAAGAATTTTAAAAAAATATATAAATGTATAATAAATAAATAATTAATAATATAATTAATTAATTAATTAATTAACTAAATAATTAACTTAATTAATTCTGATTAAATTAACTAACTAAGGTTAATTAACCTAATGACTAATTAACCTAATTAACTACTGTTAAATTAACTAACAGAGTATGACAAGTGGGACCCACGCGTAAGTTTGACCAAGTCAACCCTGTGGACTGCTGATGTCAGCATGACATCATGCTGATGTCATTAATCTGTTTTTTTAATTAATTTAAATAATTAATTAAATTCCAGAAATTAATAAAATCTTTAGAAAATCATATCTTTTAATCCGTAACTCGGTTTAAAATATTTTCAACATGAAAGTTGCTCAGAACGACGAGACGATCCGGATACGCAACCCGTTCGTCCACCACACCTCCCTAACCTATCGAACTCGCAACTTTCCCCCTCCGGTCCTCTGCCCGAAAACGCAAAACACCGGGGATACTTTCCCGGATGTCATCCCCCTTCCCCGGTATCACCTATTACCGCGTTAGGGCACCTCTAACGCCGTTACTTGTCATGTCATGCATCACTATGCATATGCTTGCTTAAATATTTATTGTTTCTCCCGCCTCTTCTCTCGATAGACACCGAGACCGACGCCGCTGCTACCCAGTACGACTACGGAGTTGACGACCCCTCTCTCTTGCCAGATCAACCAGGCAGGCCCCCCCTTTGATCACCAGATATCGCCTACTCTTTTCTATACTGCTTGCATTAGAGTAGTGTATCATGTTACTGTTTTCCGTTCACCCTATACTGATGCATAGCCTGTCCTTGCTACTACTGTTGTTACCTTTACCGCAAACCTAATGCTTAGTATAGGATGCTAGTTTATCATCAGTGGCCCTACATTCGTGTCCGTCTGCCATGCTATACTATCGGGCCGTGATCACCCGGGAGGTGATCACGGGTATATACTATATACTTTACTTGATACATGTGGTGACTAAAGACGGGTAGGCTCGTAGGAGCACCCGCGAGTGGATCTTTGAGGCGGAGCGACAGGGCAGGTTCCGACCACCTAGGAGAGAGGTGGGCCTGGCCCTGTTCGGCGTTCGCGGATACTTAACACGCTTAACGAGATCTGGGTATTTGATATGAGTCTGGCCATTTGATCTATATGCACTAACCATCTACGCGGGAGTAGTTATGGGTATCCCGGCGTCGTGGTATCAGCCGAAGCCTTCGTGACGTCAGCGACTGAGTGGCGCGCGCCGCATTGGATCGTAAGCTCGCGCTTGTATTAAGGGGGCTAGATCTGCTTCCGGCCGCGTTCGCAACGTGCAGGTGTGCAAAGGGCGATGGGCCCAGACCCCTGCGCCATAGGATTTAGACCGGCGTGCTGACCTCTCTGTTGTGCCTAGGTGGGGCTGCGACGTGTTGATCTTCCGAGGCCGGTCATGACCCAGGAAAGTGTGTCCGGCCAAATGGGATCGAGCGTGTTGGGGTATGTGGTGCACCCCTGCAGGGAAGTTTATCTATTCGAATAGCCGTGTCCCTCGGTAAAAGGACGACCCGGGGTTGTACCTTGACCTTATGACAACTAGAACCGGATACTTAATAAAACACACCCTTCCAAGTGCCAGATACAACCGGTGATCGCTCTCTCACAGGGCGACGAGGGAAGGATCATCGGTTAGGATTATGCTATGCGATGCTACTTGGAGGACTTCAGTCTACTCTCTTCTACATGCTGCAAGACGGAGGCTGCCAGAAGCGTAGTCTTCGAAAGGACTAGCTATCCCCCTCTTATTCCGGCATTCTGCAGTTCAGTCCACATATGATAGCCTTATTCCAGTTGATACCGATGCATACATATGTAGTGTAGCTCCTTGCTTGCGAGTACTTTGGATGAGTACTCACGGTTGCTTTCTCCTTCTTTTCCCTCTATTCCTTCTACCTGGTTGTCGCAACCAGATGTTGGAGCCCAGGAGCCAGACGCCACCGTCGATGACGACTCCTACACCGGAGGTGCCTACTACTACGTGCTGCCCGCTGACGACGACCAGGAGTAGTTTAGGAGGATCCCAGGCAGGAGGCCTGCGCCTCTTTCGATCTGTATCCCAGTTTGTGCTAGCCTTCTTAAGGCAAACTTGTTTAACTTATGTCTGTACTCAGATATTGTTGCTTCCGCTGACTCGTCTATGATCGAGCTCTTGTATTCGAGCCCTCGAGGCCCCTGGCTTGTAATATGATGCTTGTATGACTTATTTTATATGTAGAGTTGTGTTGTGATATCTTCCCGTGAGTCCCTGATCTTGATCGTACATGTTTGCGTGTATGATTAGTGTACGATTAAATCGGGGGCGCCACAAGTTGGTATCAGAGCCGACTGCCTGTAGGAATCCCCCTTCCACACTTTTGGGCCGAAGTCGAGTCTAGACATTATAAAAACTTTTACTAACATGGCTATGCGGCTTACGGGCCCACGTCGCCATCGGGTGATGCTAGGATCTTTTACTCCTCGATCCTTACTCTGGGACTCTGATCTCTCTTCTACTCGAGTTAAACGAATTTACTAACTCTGACACTAGGATCCCGTTACGACATTCACCCCAAAGTTGGATAAGCCCTAGTTATTCTTTAGAGTAGTGTTTGAACATTATCCCCGTTGTCATTTGACTCCTGTGAAAACATCTTTGTTTTCAGATGGAACCCACGAGGCAGGTCGTGCGCCACACGACGGCCATTGCTGCCTCAGGATCACCTGCTGTGTTGGTTGAGATGATGACCTATCTGGGTTATCGCTGGCACCCTGAGTACACCGTCTATGAGGAGTATCAAGACTTCAACCAGGAGCAGTACCGTGCCATCGTCCACCTCTACTCTCGGGAGTATGACTCCACTACTGTGCTGCACACTGCTCATGGTGTTGGAGTGACTATCGATATGGCGGTCCACGATGCTGCTTATGCTGCTCTAACACGTCTTCGTGGAGAGTATCAGGAGTTGGACACCTCCCCCTTCAGGCACATTGCTATCGCATCCGATGTTGGTGCGGAGGGTTACTACACTGCGGCCTACTCCACTGTCACCCGAGAGCCCTTCTACCATCAGAACCTGGTTCTGCATGCTGATGGGCTGGATAAAGCTAACCGAGCTCTTCGACACGAGTTGTACACCACCCGTCAGCACCTTTATCGTGCTCTGACACTGTTACACCCCTCTGTCCGATCTGGTGATCTGTCGCGTTCTGCGATCTACCCCGCCAGGACCGTGATGCCCCAGGGCGTCGGCTGGCCAGATGTGGGGGGCTACTCTCCTACACTTGGTCCTCTCCTGCCACCTGCGCATCGGGTTCCGCACCACAATATCCGCGGACCCCAGGCTACTCACGTGGAGGTCTTTCCTTCGCGTCACTACCAGCTGTCGGGCTACACCTACCTCCACAGTACCGCGTGGGACTGATGTAGACTTGCTTGTTAGTGTTAGATGCATTCGTCGCGAGCCTGTGTGCCGCCTATGATGTCTTAGACTTTGTACCGAACGCTGTGTAACGAACTCTATGCATGGTCTCCTTTGTAAGATATGTCGACTACTATGTAGTATCTATCGTGCTGCTTTCGTTGTGCATGTTTCTTCATGAATGATTTTTGTCTTGGCAAATTTCTAAATGCTGAACTACCCCTGTTAAATATTAGCAGGATGGTTAGAACAGGTGGTCGTGGTCGTGGTGGCAACCCCCCACCACCGCCTGAGTACATGGCTGGGATGATGCAACAGTTTGAGTTGAATCGTCAGTTCATGG
Organism: Triticum monococcum; assembly: GCA_034509565.1. NCBI lineage: Eukaryota > Viridiplantae > Streptophyta > Magnoliopsida > Poales > Poaceae > Triticum > Triticum monococcum. The sequence goes on along the minus strand of CM067841.1, from coordinate 247,319,291 downwards.
AGAATATTATGGCTCAGTTCCCTCGCCCCAATATGAACCAGCAACCAACCCAAGTGACTCTGCAGGATTTCATGCGCCTCAACCCAACCGTGTACCTCAGCTCAACTCAGCCTCTGGATGCTGATGACTGGCTCCGTGACATCACCTATGAGATGGAGTCTGCTGATGTAGCCCCTGCCAGCTATGTCACCTTTGCTTCATTCTTCCTGAAAGGACCCGCAGCTCAATGGTGGGACAGCCACAGGCGTACCCTGCCAGCTGGGACAATCATCACCTGGCCAGACTTCCAAGCTGCCTTCCGTGCTCGCTTCATTCCTCAAGGAGTCATGGACCGGAAGAAGCGTGAGTTCCGCAACCTCACCCAAGGCAACAAAACTGTGGAAGCTTATCAGCGGGAGTTTCTGGACTTGTCCCGCTATGCTGAAGAGGACATTGCAACTGACGCACGCAGACAGGAGAAGTTCCGGGATGGCCTTCAAGCTGACATCAAACTCGCACTTCTAGTGCATGACTTTGCTGATTTCGCCACTCTGGTGAACAAAGCCATCAATGTCGAAACTGGTCTGCAGGAATACCAGAGCTCTCACAGGCGCAGCCGTGACACGGGCTCATCTTCAGGCCCGTCTTCGCAGAAGCGTAAGATATGGATTCCCAATAGTATGTACCAGCCAAATGCACCTGCCCCAAGGCAGACCTATGCTGCACCTCGTCTGCCTGCTCCTCCAACTAGGCAGACAAGACTTCCAGCTCCACCACCACAAGCTCCTGTTCCCACTCCCAATAATGGTCTCTGCTACAAGTGTGGACAACCAGGTCACCGTGCTAGGGATTGCAATCAGAACCAGAATCAACTGGCCCTCCCAGCAGCTGGCCGTGGAAGCAACCAGTCTCGCAACAACAGTGCCAAGTCTTATGGTCGTGTTCATGCCAACCATGTTGATCTCAATGAAGTTCTAGACCAGCCTGCTACCGTGATGGGTACACTCCTCGTAAATTCAGTACCAGCATCTGTTTTATTTGATACAGGAGCATCACATTCATTCATATCAGCTGAGTTTGCATTCATGCATGGCATTAAATACGAAGAGATGAACACTGCGATTGTGGTACACACCCCTGCGGGCCAGTGTCAAACCTCTATGGTTAGTCACAACGTCCCCGTTGAAATTGAAGGACTGGAATTCCTTGCCTCCCCCATCGTACTAAAGTCCTGTAGTATCGACCTCATTCTGGGAATGGATTGGTTGAAAGCGCATACTGCTTCTATAGTTTGCGCCACTAAGGTCGTCCATCTGCTACACCCTTCTGACGAAATAATAGCTTACCAAGCTCATCTAGTTCAGAACGCCGAGGCACGACTTTATGCCTTGAATGCGTTGAACACTGCACCACTCGAGGGCATTGAAACCATTCCCGTCGTTCATGAATTCCAAGATGTCTTCCCAGAAGAACTTCCAGGGATTCCCCCTGCTAGAGCTGTCGAATTCATCATCGACTTGAAACCCGGCACCACCCCTATAGCTAAACGACCCTATAAGATGCCGCCGCATGAACTCATTGAGCTTAAGGAGGAAATCGACAAATCTCTTGTAAAAGGTTTCATACGTCCAAGTTGCTCTCCTTGGGGGGCACCTTCTCTCTTTGTTAAGAAAAAGGATGGGACAAACCGATTAGTCCAAGACTACCATCCTATAAACCAAGCTACCATTCAGAATAAATATCCGCTTCCTCGGATCAATGATCTTTATGATCAACGGGCTGGCTCGTCAGTGTTCTCTAAACTCGACTTGAGGTTGGGCTACCACCAGATCCGTGTTCGTGAAGAGGACATCCCAAAAACCGCCTTAGTGACTCGGTATGGGTCATACGAGTACATCGTCATGTCATTCGGCCTAACGAATGCTCCCGCCACCTTCTCTCGCCTGATGAACTATATATTCATGGATTACCTCGACAAGTTCGTCGTGGTTTATCTGGATGATATTCCGGTATTTTCCAAAAACGAAGATGAACATGCTGAACATCTTCGTCTTGTGCTGGAGAAGCTTCTAGAACATCAACTGTACGCTAAGTATTCCAAGTGTGAATTCTGGCTCCCCGAAGTAACCTATCTTGGGCATGTCATCTCCAAGGATGGTATTGCCGTCAACCCTGAACGAGTTCAGGCTATTCTCGATTGGACTCCTCCGAAGAACGTCAAGCAAGTCCGAAGTTTTCTCGGTCTCGCCAGCTATTGCCGTTGATTCGTCGAGAACTTCTCCAAGATTGCCAGGCCTCTGACTAATCTGTTGCATAAGGGTGTCAAGTTTGACTGGACAGACAAGTGTCAGGATAGTTTCCAGGCGCTCAAAGACAAGTTGACTTCTGCCCCCGTACTTGCTCCACCTGATACTAAGAAGGACTTCGTCATTTACTGCGACGCTTCCCGTCAAGGATTAGGTTGTGTCCTAATGCAAGAGCGCAGAGTGATTGCTTATGCCTCTCGTCAACTACGTCCTCACGAAGAAAACTACCCAGTTCACGACCTCGAGCTTGCTGCTGTCATTCATGCACTGAAGCAGTGGCGACATTACCTTCTTGGTAATCGTTGCGAGATCTTCACCGACCATCAAAGTCTGAAGTATCTGTTTACTCAGCCAGATTTAAATCTACGTCAGCAAAGATGGATGGAGACTGTTGCAGACTTTGACGTGGGTATATCCTATACCCCCGGCAAGGCTAATGTAATGGCTGACGCCTTGAGCCGCAAGTATTACTGTAACCACCTCCAGGCTCACAAAGTTCACCCATCGCTTGTTGAAGAATTTAGAAGGCTGAACCTCCATATTGTTCCTCCGGGATCACTCGCTCCCCCTCCCGAAGATTTCCCCAAACGGAACCTCCATGTTGTTTCCAAGGGTTCTCTCAATACCATGGTTGCGAAACCAGATCTTGTGGACACCATCAAATGGATACATAAATGTGACGATGAAGTCCTCAAGATTAAGCGCGACCTCAAAAAAGGAAAGCCCTCATTCTTCACTGTTGCTGACGATGGTGCCTTGTATTTCAAAGGCCGCCTAGTGGTACCTTGTTCGAAGAAAAACCTGGATAAAACTAAAGGGGTTATGCAAGAAGCCCATGATACGCCTCTGTCCATCCATCCTGGTAGTACAAAGATGTACCAGGATATTCGTCAAAGATTCTGGTGGTCTAATATGAAACAGGACATTGCTTGTTATGTTGCTGAGTGTGACGTTTGTCGCCGAATCAAAGCAGAGCATCAAAGGCCTGCTGGAACTCTGCAACCTATCTCTATTCTTGAATGGAAATGGGACCATGTTGAAATGGACTTCGTCACTGGATTTCCCAAATCTCAGAAAGGTAATGATGCTATTCTTGTCGTCATTGACCGGTTTTCCAAAGTTGCCCATTTTCTGGCGGTCAAAGAGACAATCACTGCTAGTCAGCTTGCTACTCTCTACATGGCCAGAATTGTTTCACTTCACGGTATCCCACTGGTTATCAGTTCAGACCGTGGCAGTTTATTCACTTCAAGGTTTTGGGCGAGTTTCCAAGAAGCTATGGGAACTCATCTGTCGTTCAGTACTGCGTTTCATCCTCAATCGCAAGGACAGGTTGAACGTGTCAACCAAGTTCTCGAAGACATGCTTCGAGCTTGTGTAATCTCATTCGGCAAGAAATGGGAGGAATCTCTTCCATATGCTGAGTTCTCTTATAATAATAGCTATCAAGCTAGTCTGAAGATGTCCCCCTTCGAAGTGCTATATGGACGAAAGTGTCGAACCCCTCTGAACTGGTCAAAAACTGGGGAACGCCCACTCTTCGGTCCGGATATTATCCAACAGGCTGAAGAACAAGTTCGCATTATTCGCGAGAATCTCAAGACTGCCCAGTCACGTCAGAAAAGTCAGTATGACCGTCATCACCAAGACATGGTCTATCAACCTGGCGAAAAGGCTTATCTTTGAGTTACACCAATGAAGGGTGCACACCGCTTCGGGATCAAGGGCAAGCTAGCTCCTCGCTTTATCGGTCCATTCACTATTCTCGAAAGACGTGGAAAGGTGGCATATCAACTGGAGCTTCCGCCGAACCTTTCTCAGGTTCACGATGTGTTCCATGTGTCACAACTCCGCCGTTGCTTCAAGGATCCAATCCGAGCGGTGGATCATGAAGTGCTCGAATTGCAACAGGACCTCTCTTATAAAGAGCATCCGGTCCGCATTCTTGACCAAGCTGAACGCCGCACACGTCAGAAGACGATCAAATTCCTCAAAGTCCAATGGTCGAATCACTCTGAAGACGAAGCCACTTGGGAACGCGAGGACCGTCTGCGTGATGAATATCCCGCACTGTTTCCTTCGACCTCCTAAATCTCGGGACGAGATTTCTTGTAGTGGAGGAGTTTTGTAACGCCCGGGTAATCGAGCTATAGTAATCCAACGATAATCATGCCACGTCACCCCGGTTACTATTGATGATCTACCGTTAGTCCAAAACTGATTCAAATTCAAATCCAAAATCAACCAAAGAATAAAAACTTTTCAAATTTTAAAACAAAAATGTTCGGGGTGTGCAACTAAATGCCTAGGAATTTATGGTGTGGTATCCATGCCTTTATAAAAGACCTAAATACTTAAAATGAATTAAAATAGAAAAGAAAATAAAAGAAAATTAAAAAAGGAAAAGCAAATATAAAAAAAAGAAAACAGGACCCCCCCCCCGCTGGGCCAAGTGGCCCAGCTGGCCTCAGCTGCCCGAACGGGCCGGCTCGCCCCACGGCCCAGCCGCCCCCCACACTCCCTTAACCCCCCACCCGACCGGAACCCTAACCCCACCCGATCCCCACTCCCCCCCACTCGCCCCACCCCGCTCGCCCCCTCGCTTCCCCCGATCTGGATCGGGGAAAAAGGCGCCCCCCCGACCACGTCGCCAAGACCGCCGACGCCGCCCGGTGCCGCCTCGCCGCGACCCCGTCGCCCGGGGCCCCGCCGCAGGAGCCCCCTCACCGGAGTCACCACCTCGCGGACGCCGCGCTCCTCCGTCCTCGCCCACTGCCCCGTTGTCTTCGACTGCACGCCGCCACGCCGCACGTCTTCCCCGACCGCCCCCGAGCTCGCTGCCTTGTCCCCTACTCCTCCCCTGTGAGCTCCCCCTCCCTCCGTACTCTGTCATGGCCGCGCCCTCTCCCCTCGCGAACGCGCGCATGCGCCTGGCGCCGCCTGCTGCAGCCAGCCACTGCGCCGCCCGTCCCTACTGCTGCTGGCCGCGCCTGCTCCTGCCCACGTGCGCCCCGGCTAGCCGCCGCTGCCTGCGCCGTCCGCTTCGCCTTGCCGTCGCCCCGTGCACGGCCTCGCCTCCGCCTCCGTCACGCCTCCGATGCGCCCCTGCTCCCTCGCCTTCGTCGCCCCTGCACCCCGCATCGGCGCCGTCCACCGGTGGATTCGCCGCGCCATCCCGCGACCACGCCGGCGTGCGCGCTCGCCGCTGCTTCCCTTCCCCGCGCCCACTCCGGCGACTGCCCGGCACCGGCGCCCCTCGGCGCCCGCTCGGCCCTCTCCTGGGTCGGGCGCCCGCAACGCCCCGCGCCCGCACCCGCGCGTAACCGCAGCGCTCGAACCCGTTTTGGCCCCAGGGGGCCTATGACAAAGGGGGCCCACACCACAGAACAAAAAAAAGAATTTTAAAAAAATATATAAATGTATAATAAATAAATAATTAATAATATAATATAATTAATTAACTAAATAATTAACTTAATTAATTCTGATTAAATTAACTAACTAAGGTTAATTAACCTAATTAACTACTGTTAAATTAACTAACAGAGTATGACAAGTGGGACCCATGCGTAAGTTTGACCAAGTCAACCCTGTGGACTGCTGATGTCAGCATGACATCATGCTGATGTCATTAATCTGTTTTTTAATTAATTTAAATAATTAATTAAATTCCAGAAATTAATAAAATCTTTAGAAAATCATATCTTTTAATCCGTAACTCGGTTTAAAATATTTTCAACATGAAAGTTGCTCAGAACGACGAGACGATTCCGGATACGCAACCCGTTCGTCCACCACACCTCCCTAACCTATCGAACTCGCAATTTTCCCCCTCCGGTCCTCTGCCCGAAAACGCAAAACACCGGGGATACTTTCTCGGATGTCATCCCCCTTCCCCGGTATCACCTATTACCGCGTTAGGGCACCTCTAACGCTGTTACTTGTCATGTCATGCATCACTATGCATATGCTTGCTTAAATATTTATTGTTTCTCCCCCCTCTTCTCTCGATAGACACCGAGACCGACGCCGCTGCTACCCAGTATGACTACGGAGTTGACGACCCCTCTCTCTTGCCAGATCAACCAGGCAAGCCCCCCCTTTGATCACCAGATATCGCCTACTCTTTTCTATACTACTTGCATTAGAGTAGTGTAGCATGTTACTATTTTCCATTCACCCTATACTAATGCATAGCCTGTCCTTGCTACTACTGTTGTTACCTTTACCGCAAACCTAATGCTTAGTATAGGATGCTAGTTTATCATCAGTGGCCCTACATTCTTGTCCGTCTGCCATGCTATACTATCGGGCCGTGATCACTCGGGAGGTGATCACGGGTATATACTATATACTTTACTTGATACATGTGGTGACTAAAGACGGGTAGGCTCGTAGGAGCACCCGTGAGTGGATCTTTGAGGCGGAGCGACAGGGAAGGTTCTGACCACCTAGGAGAGAGGTGGGCCTGGCCCTGTTCGGCGTTCGCGGATACTTAACACGCTTAACGAGATCTGGGTATTTGATATGAGTCTGGCCATTTGATCTATATGCACTAACCATCTACGCGGGAGTAGTTATGGGTATCCCGGCGTCGTGGTATCAGCCGAAGCCTTCGTGACGTCAGCGACTGAGTGGCGCGCGCCGCATTGGATTGTAAGCTCGCGCTTGTATTAAGGGGGCTAGATCTGCTTCCGGCCGCGTTCGCAACGTGCAGGTGTGCAAAGGGCGATGGGCCCAGACCCCTGCGCCATAGGATTTAGACCGGCGTGCTGACCTCTCTGTTGTGCCTAGGTGGGGCTGCGACGTGTTGATCTTCCGAGGCCGGTCATGACCCAGGAAAGTGTGTCCGACCAAATGGGATCGAGCGTGTTGGGGTATGTGGTGCACCCCTGCAGGGAAGTTTATCTATTCGAATAGCCGTGTCCCTCGGTAAAAGGACGACCCGGAGTTGTACCTTGACCTTATGACAACTAGAACCGGATACTTAATAAAACACACCCTTCCAAGTGCCAGATACAACCGGTGATCGCTCTCTCACAGGGCGACGAGGGGAGGATCATCGGTTAGGATTATGCTATGCGATGCTACTTGGAGGACTTCAGTCTACTCTCTTCTACATGCTGCAAGACGGAGGCTGCCAGAAGCGTAGTCTTCGAAAGGACTAGCTATCCCCCTCTTATTCCGGCATTCTGCAGTTCAGTCCACATATGATAGCCTTATTCCAGTTGATACCGATGCATACATATGTAGTGTAGCTCCTTGCTTGCGAGTACTTTGGATGAGTACTCACGGTTGCTTTCTCCTTCTTTTCCCTCTATTCCTTCTACCTGGTTGTCGCAACCAGATGTTGGAGCCCAGGAGCCAGACGCCACCGTCGATGACGACTCCTACACCGGAGGTGCCTACTACTACATGCTGCCCGCTGACGACGACCAGGAGTAGTTTAGGAGGATCCCAGGTAGGAGGCCTGCGCCTCTTTCGATCTGTATCCCAGTTTGTGCTAGCCTTCTTAAGGCAAACTTGTTTAACTTATGTCTGTACTCAGATATTGTTGCTTCCGCTGACTCGTCTATGATCGAGCTCTTGTATTCGAGCCCTCGAGGCCCCTGGCTTGTAATATGATGCTTGTATGACTTATTTTATATGTAGAGTTGTGTTGTGATATCTTCCCGTGAGTCCCTGATCTTGATCGTACACGTTTGCGTGTATGATTAGTGTACGATTAAATCGGGGGCGCCACAGTTGGTCATGCCATGCTCTGTAGTGAGTGCATCGAGCTCGTGAACATGCCTACTCGTTAACAGATTTGCATGCTCCAGTTTTTCACTAAGTCTGTAATCTGATTATGTTTTTGCCATGTTCACATGCTTGAAATTGTATTTTCTGATCCCTTTTGGCTCAAGGTCACTAAGGGACTTTTGTTAAGTGCTTTGTGTAGCTTCATGCCATGCCTTGACTTGACATGCTAATTTCCTTTAGCATATAGTTTTCATGCTCCAAAGTGTGCTACCTGATGTTAAATTCCAGACTTGTGTTAATTTCACTAAGTCCGAAACCTGTTATCATTTGCACTTTTGCCATGCTTGTTTGAACCTGTTAATGGATGAATTGGCCGTAGCTCAGTGTTCATCTTTTGTCAAGAATCATGAGTGGATCCCTTCCATGTATTTTGTTGTCATGTTTGACTGCTGTAGCATATTTATCTTGATGCTTTTAGATGGCTACTTGCTGTTTATCATAGACCGGTGCCATATTTGTTTTGCTTGCCATTTCCAAACCGTGCATCCGATTCCGGTGATCTTTATATCGATTTCAACCGAAATCACCTCACCTTTCCAGTGGCACTCTTAGATTTCCATGTTGATTCCAGGTTCAATCATTCCTTGTCAAATCTTGCATATGCATCACATACCGCATCCCACATAGCATACCATGTTTGCATCATGTTTGTTTGAGCGTTGCACGTGGTTGATTGTGTTCTTTTTGCTTGTTTGGGTAGAGCCGGGAGACGAGTTTGCGAATGAGGAGCCCGTTGAGTTTGCTTACGAGGATCAAGTCAACTCTGACAACTTTGCAGGCAAGATGATCATACCATCGAAATCACTTCTATCATTGCTTGCTAGATGCTCGCTCTTTTGCTATGCCTATGCTACGATACCTACCACTTGCTTATCATGCCTCCAAAATTTCCATGTCAAACCTCTAACCCACCATGTCCTAGAAAACCGTTGATTGGCTATGGTACCGCTTTGCTCAGCCCCTCTTATAGCGTTGCTAGTTGGAGGTGAAGATTGGAGATCGTTCCTTGTTGGAACATTGTTTATTGTTGGGATATCACTATATTATCTTGTTATCTTAATGCACCTTTATACTTGGCAAAGGGTGGAAGGCTCGGCCTTTTGCCTAGTGTTTTGTTCCACTCTTGCCGCCCTAGTTTTCCATCATATCGGTGTTATGTTCCCGGATTTTGCGTTCCTTACACGGTTGGGTGATAATGGGAACCCCTTGACAGTTCGCCTTGAATAAAACTCCTCCAGCAATGCCCAACCTTGGTTTTACCATTAGCCACCTAGCCTCTTTTTCCCTTGGGTTTCCGGAGCCTGAGGGTCATCTTATTTAAACCCCCCTGGGCCAGTGCTCCTCTGAGTGTTGGTCCGAACTGGGCAGCCTGCGGGGCCACCTCGGGGAAACTCGAGGGTTGGTTTTGCTCGTAGCTTGACCTATCTGAGTGTGCCCTGAGAATGAGATATGTGCATCTCCTATCAGGATTTTTCGGCACATTCGGGCGGTGTTGCTGGAGTTGTTTTACCATTGTCGAGGATGTCTTGTAGAACCGGGATGCCGAGTCTGATCGGAATGTCTCGGGAGAAGGAATATCCATCATTGACCATGAGAGCTTGTGATGGGCTAAGTTGGGACTCACCTGCAGGGATTTCAACTTTCGAAAGTTGTGCCCGCGGTGATGGGCAGATGGGAATTTGTTAATGTCCGGTTGTAGATAACATGAACTTAACTTAATTAAAATGAATCAACTGCGTGTGTAACCGTGATGGTCTCTTCTCGGCGGAGTCCGGGAAGTGAACACGGTGTTGGAGTAATGCTTGACGTAGGTTGTTCTAGGATCACTTCTTGATCATAGTTCTTTGTTCGTGCTTTGCCTGCTCTTCTCGCTCTCTTTTGCGAACAGGTTAGCCACCATATATGCTAGTCGCTTGCTGCAGCTCCACATATTACCTTGCCTTACCTATAAGATTAAATAGTCTTGATCGCAAGGGTGCGAGATTGCTGAGTCCCCGTGACTCATAGATTACTTCCAAACCAGATGCATGGACCGATGATTCCATTCCAGATGATGCGCTTGAGCTCAAGTGGGAGTTCGACGAAGACTCTCGCCGTTACTATGTGTCTTTCCCTGATGATCAGTAGTGGTGCCCAGTTGGGGCGATCGGGACCGTGTCGCATGTTGGGGTTGATCTTTTATTTTGGTACCGCAGTCGGACCATGAGTGTATTGGATGATTGTAATGTTATTCATGTATTTGAGTGACGTGGCGAGTGTAAGCCAACTATGTACCTTTTCCCCCTATTATCTATTTACATGGGCTGTTGTGAAGATTACCTTACTTGTGACATTGCTTTCAATGCGGTTATGCCTCTAAGTCGTGCTTCGACACGTAGGAGATATAGCCGCATCGAGGGCGTTACACAAACGAACCCCGAAAAATTCATTCCCATTTCTTCCATGGGACCTAAGCATGCACTAAAGGACACATATTTGAGTTTTCAACCAATTTGTATGCACCGGAGCATGTGCATGTAGTTTAATTTTGAATTGTGCACCTGAAATGGCTACAAAACCAATTTAATGTAAGAAATGTCCAGACGAACCCTGGATAATTCCAATTCTTTTATGACACACATACAGTTGCATGTTCACTACAGATAAAAGGTCTAGCAATTGATACACCGTCCATTGCCGCTGTGACCCCATTTTGTAATTCAAATCAAGTAGATCCCACACAGTTTATTCTCACCAACCGTGTGAGATGTAGTACAAAATATCTTGGAGCATCGTCGGTGTATAGTACGCCTATGGCTTATGCGAGAAGGTGCGTCGGCTACAGTCCACAGCCGGCGTGTCAAGCACACTAGCTCGCTCCCCCAAAACTCCCGCCTATGCATCCCTCTCTGCTTCAGTCCCTTGATTCAAATTTTCTGTAGCCCGGGCATTTTACTCTCACCTCTGCATCCCTCGCAATATCAAAAATATCTGCTCGCCCTTGATCCAAATTTTCAGTAACCCCGCCTTGTTACTCCCGCCTAGTAAAATTTTCAGTCCCCGTAGTATTTCCTCAAACACAACCTCCACTCACACAGACACACACAACCCTCGAAACCATTGGTAGGTCGCCGCCATCGCCGGCACCTCCATCCTCAACCTCTGCCTGTGTGCTAGGGAGCTCGAGTAGCCAATGGCCAAAAAGAGGTTTATCGTGACCTTTTCGCCCGACGCCGCCGAGGTGTCCCCGTCGTCCTCCGCGGGCCCGATCCGCCATCGCCGGTCCCCCGATCTGCCCGCTGCTACACCCCTACGCTGGTTCGAGGACTTCCTTGTCCTCCCCCAGACCCGGCAGCCGACGAAGTCCTACCTCAGGGTCTGGTCGCAGCGGTGGGGGACGTGGGTCGCCGAGATTACAGATCGAGAGACCCACACCCGCCGGTGGCTCGATAGCTTCCACACGGCCGAGCTCGCAGCCTTGGAGTACGACCGCTGGCAGGTCCGCTACCACGGCACGGTGGCTAGGCTCAATTTCCCCTTTAGCACACGTCTGGTCCACCTCGTTCTGTCGGAGCCAGGGGTGGTGAGCACGGCTATGGCGCGGGAGGACCACGAAGCGTGGGAGCGTCTCGAGGCCGAGGCCGCCGCCGAGGCCTACATACAAGAGCTCCGCCAGCAGCACCCGAAGCTCGTGGAGGCGGAGCGGGCGATCTTTGCCGGCGTAGAGGGTGGCGAGGTTATCGCGCTCTCCTTCGGTGATGAGGTCGAAGGCGGCGAGGATGGCGGCGTGGAGGGCGGCGAGGTTATCACGCTCTCCTCTGATGACGGGGTCGAAGGCGACGGCGATGGCGGCATGGAGGGCGTCGAGGTGGGCCCCCAGGACGAGGAGATTGACGTCGACGAGTGGAGGAGTGCCTTCCCCAACGACCCTGACGACGGTACTAGCCCGAACCCGGCTTTCGGCACACCGTACATGACGAGGAAGGATTGGCTCGACCTCTACTTCGACCGAAAGTAGTTTAGCTTAGTTTAAATTTATGTTTTATGTTCGGTTATGCAAAACTATCTATGTTTATGTTTGAATGCATGCTACTTTTGGTTGAACCTGCTTTGAACTTGATCAAATTGAAGTTTACAACCTTAAGTTTAGGGGATCGACTAGAAAAGGCCAAAAATTGCGGGAGTATATATATTTCCACTAAGGGTTTTAGTCCTTTAACTTTTTAAGGGTCGCCTAGAGATGTCCTTATGACTTGTTTATTTTAGTTCTTCACAATGTGATGCTCTATATGTGCAACTATTTGCTGTGCAGTTCAATTTCATCAATAACAATTTCAACAATACCACTATGAATTACAATATTTGGTTGCTTTTAAGGATATTGCAGTTAACATGCCTTTTTGTTTTTCAACTGTTGTTTAGCAACATGCATTGTACTGGATGACTAAATATGAAATCCCAAGCTACATAGCAACAAGGAAGAGTGTGACCTTAATGTTCTGGTGATGTCTAGATATACATGTAATAAAATCTTATATAATGGGATGGACGGAATGTTGTACTGCATCATTTTTCAATTGTTATTTAGCTTCTAATATTAGGTACATATATCATTGCCAAAGATCCACACTTCGACCCTTTCTGTGCATGGGGCAATGAGATATTCATGAACCAGCATCAAGTGAGGAAACTGATAAAGATTGTTACTAAAATGGGTCAAAAGATGTCAATCGAACTATTTGTTTACACTTTATGCAAGACAACAGTGAACTGAGGATGGTAAGTAAGAACCATGCAGCCTTCTTTTTACTGCCTGTAATGAGTTGTGTTAGATGACAATATCTGAATGTTTTTTCTTTCGAAGTGGATCCTGAAGTAGTTTACTTAAGATTACCCCTCAAACTACATGATTGGCGGCCGGCCATCACAAGGGGTTGGACTAGAGTCCTCCATGCCTTCTGCATCCAGGAGAGCCCAATAGGGCCATTCCACTTCACCTTGTTCAGCAACTGGAATGTCTGTCGCCTCTTTATTTACCATTTGTAATAGTACAAGTATAGAATCATGGTACATCATTATTTATTTGGTGCTTCTATAATTCTTAAACATATGTACCTATGAATTGAATAATGCATTGGTTGTTTGAACCTGATTGATATTGTAAGTGCATCTAGTGCCCCTTAGTGATTTTGGTGTATTGAAGACTTATAGGTTAAGGGACTAATGCGTTTGTGAGTGTACACAGGTCTATAAGGGATGAGGACATCAATACCATTGTTACACCCACAGCCCCTGCTGCTATACATACTGGACCAATTACTAGTGCTCGCGCACGCCAATTAAATTATCAGGTACTTTCGTTTCTTGGTAATGATTCTAATGTTCATGAGAATATGATGCTGCCTAAATTGGATACATTTGTTTTGCTTGCAAATGAAGGGCCTGGCATGGATAAGAGGGATGAACACTGGAGCAAGACCAATCATTGAGATGATGGCATGCGCAAGGGGATCAAGAGCGGAGTAACAAGTGATGATTTCAGGACTTTGAAGCTACCATAAGGAGTGCATGAAGCCTTGGACGAATATGCAAGATGCCACTTCATAAATTTCGTCCGGAGGCTATTCTAGGTGCTGCGTCACCTTATTATTGGGTCAGGCCCATGTATTTTCGAAATACTTAAGTATAGGCTATTTTTAGAGTCCGTATGTGTGGGGAAACAAGAGTTATGTTGGTTTTGGACCCTTCATCCAAGGGCCACAAAATCCCCCCCCTCTTCCTCCATATATACAGCCCTTAGGGCGTCGTTTAGGCTTTGGGTTTTGTTTAGATTAAAGTTTGCCATAGCTGCAACTTCGCGTACTTCGATTGTGTTCAACGACCAGACAAAGGCATCACAGAACCCCACCTTGATCGATAAAGCTTTCCTCTTATATTCACAATATCCAGATTGCAATCCTAGTTTCTTGCTTGTTCTTCGTGTGCCTGCAGGAAAACAGACCTTCGTGGTCAGGTTGATTGTGCTCCGGCGTGGTCAATAACCTCTCGGAGTTGGTTTAGCGATTGCTAAGGTGCAACGTCCTCGCACGATCATAGTCTGATCGTCAAAGTTGACTTCCTCCAAAACGATAGCCACCATCTCATCGAAAGACGAAACACCTTTGCCTCTATCAATAAGTCTATGAGGAGTTTGATATTTACAAAGAAAGTCGACCCCTAAAAATGAATGTCTTCAATTGAAGACTTTGGATTTCTGAAGACTTTGAAAGTGAAGAAATTGGTGTGACCGTGAAGACTTGTTATTCATACGAGGAACACGAAGCGTGAAGACTTTTGTTTTCGTAGTTTCACTTTCTCTTTCTTGAGTCATAGGAAACACCGTACTGTTAAAGGGGGTTGAGGTAAAACTAAGGAAAAGTTTCCAAGTGATGCTCAACTCAAAATCCTACACCTACCAACCCCTTCGAGTGAAGCCATTGGAAATCTCATACAATTCAGTCAATTTCTTCGGTGACAGAGACGAAGTTATTCTGGTCTCTGAGGAATTTTTCCTAACTGAGGAGTTAGGAAGTCGCCAGTGCGGATTGCCTACAAGTGAGGAACATGATAACCCTGAGGAATTTGATAGTCAAATTTCCGACCGTTGTTGTGCTATGCGCCAGCTGTCCCAAAAATATCTATCCACCTAACGGTCATATCATTGAAGTGCATTTATGTCTTATCATGCCGGGTTGTTCCCTAGGCTATAAATAGCCGCCCCCTACAACCACTAGCTGGTTGGCTGCTCCGTGATAAACTGGCACTTGTCATTGAGAGCATCCCATCCTCCGAGGACTTCGAGCGAAAATCATCAAGTGAGGAAAAACCCAAAACCCCGAACCAAACATCTACAACCCAAAGTGATTGAGCATCACTGAAGAGATTGTTCCTGTGTGGAACCGATGCTTGTTACCTTTGAGGACTGTGCATCCTCCCGACGGTTAGGCATCATGGTCTAGAGCATGCAAGAGGAAATTGTGGATCGTCGAGGGACCAAGTCTGTGAAGGTTTGGAAGTCACCTGAAGACTTACCACGAGTGATTGGATGAGGTCTGTGTGACCTTAGTTCAAGGAGAATACAGTAAGGACCGTGTGTCCAGGACTGTGTGTCCTTAGGTTTAAATACCTAGCCGCTCTAACCAGACGTACAACTATCACAATATTTGGAACTGGTCTACCAAATCATTGTCTTCACCAAGCTTACTGGTTCTATTTCCTCAACCCCTTCATTTCCTCATTACTGTGTTGTGTGCTTGTTCATATCTGTTTGAAGGCTTTGACTGAAGACTTTCTCAATTTCCTCAGTTCAATTTCTTCAGTCTGTTTGTCTTCATTCTGTTTTATCCCGTGCTTACGCTTTCTGTACTCTGTGTCTTGTTTTCAATTCATCATGATGTCGATGCTTATGTTATGTCATGTCTGCATATGAGTACTTATTCCACTGCAAGTAGTTCTTCACTTAGGAATTTCCTCACTCTAAAATTCCTCAGTGAAGAATTTATAAAAATCACCTATTCACCCCCCTCTAGTCGACTTAATGCACTTTAAATTGGTATCAGAGCAAGGTACTCCCTTGTTTTGTGTGATTTTGGTTTAACCGCCTGGAGTTTTAGTTATGTCGACCGCAGGTATGATCTCTGTTGGGTGTCCTACCTTCGATGGGACGGACTACCCCTACTGGAAGAATAAGATGCGAATGCATCTTGAGGCAATTGATAATGATCTCTGGTATGTTGTGGAAAATGGTGTCCCCTCTGTCACTCCCACCATCAACGCTGCTGACGTGAAGAGATTCAAGCAACTCGACTCTCAAGCGAAGAATATCATATGTGGCCATCTGAGAAAAGGGCAGTATGGTAGAGTGAGTGCTTTGGAAACAGCTAAGCTTATCTGGGATAGGTTGTCCAAGGTCAATGAAGGAGTCTCAACACAGCGTGATTCTCGAGTTGACGTTCTTCGCAATATTTTCAATCGCTTCAAAAGACTCAACAATGAAAATGTTTAGCAAACCTTCAATCACCTCACTGACATTTCAAATCAGCTTCAAGCACTTGGTGCCTCTGACATCACCGACCACGAGGTGGTGAAGAAATTGCTTCAATCGCTTGATTCCTCATTTGACACCCTTGCACTGATGATACAAGAACATGGAGACTACAAGTCACTTGATCTTGTTGATATCCTTGAGAGGCTAAACACTCATGAGTACCAGCTTGCCGAGAAGAGAGATCTCTATGGACCAAGCTATGGCAGATCACGAGCTCTGAAAGCCAAGGCAGTGTCTGAATCTGAAGGTGAGGATTCTGGTAGCAGCCTTGGTGATCCTGAAGAACTGAGCCAGGAGCTAGCACTGCTCGTGAGGAAATTACAGAAGTTCTCAAGACGTGGTCGTTTCGGAAAATCCTCAAGAAGTGATGACTTAAGATCAGATTCCTCATCCCGTGACGACAAGAAGAGATTGTGCCACAAGTGCAAGAAACCTGGTCACTACATTCAAGATTGTCCTCAATGGGAAAAGGAATCAAAGAAGAAGAAATACAAGGATTACAATTCTGATGACTCAAAGAAGAAGAAGAAATCTTCAAAGTCTTCATCATCAAAACCCTCAAGGTCTTCATCCCACAAGAAGAGCAGTTCCAAGAGGGCTCGGGCATTCATTGGCAAGGAAATGGACTCCGAGGCTAAATCTGAGGAAAATGAGGAAGAAGAGGCATCTGAGGAGTCAGAATCTAGTGTGGCGAGCTTAGCCCTTGCTACTGCATTTGTCAGCAAGTCCATCTTCACCACTTAGGAAGATGACCTCCCCAACACTACTGACGATGACGAGAATGACTACGCTCCCACCTATTGCTTCATGGCAAAAGGTTCAAAGGTACTCAAATATCCCTCCTCTAAATCAAGTGAGGATGAATCTGATGAAAATCTCAAACCTAGCTACTCTAAACTTGCTAAGATTGCTGTGAAACTGCAAAAGGCTCTTGAAAAAGTTCAAAACATGCTAGATAAAAGCGATGATATGTTGGGTGAAGAAATGGATCGCACGAAAATTTTGACTGAAAATCTTCAGAGACTTTAGTCCAAGTTTGACAATCTTCAAAGTCATCATAACACTCTCTTATCTGATCATGAGAAGCTTTCTTATGAATTTCTTCAAAGAAAGCAAGATCTTGAGCAGTTAAGAGTGAGTTTTGAAGATCCTAAAAAAATGTGATTCATTACTTGCTCAACAAATTAGCGCTACTCAGGAAGAGTTTATTCCTCCATGTTTGAAATGCATTGAACGTGAATCTGCTAATTCTTCACCTGAATGATCAAATGCTTCTATTGCTGCAAATTCTTCAACTGTCTCTGCTATCACCACTACAAAAAAATACACTTCCGTGATGATACGTGTTTGTCACAGTAGGCCATGTTTTCTGTCATGCATGTACATCCATGACAATTTTATGACAGAATCAAGATAGTCATACCTGTGCTGTCGTAGAAGTGTTCCATGACATTACCAAAATTATCATCACGATAGTGTCCACTTCCATGACGATAAATCGCGTGTCACAGAAGTGCTTTCGTCAAGGGTGACCGGCATGTGGCATCCACCGTAACGGAACACTGTTAAGCTATTGGGTCCGGTTTTGGATCCTATAACCCGTTAACAGCCCCGACCAATGGGGATTTTCCACGTGTAAAATCATCATTGGCTGGAGGGAACACGTGTCGGCTCGCCGTTGGGACAGATGTCATCCACTCATTGTACCCAAAGCGCCTATGATACGTCGACATGTGGCACGGCCCAACAGAGGCCCATTCCTATGAAAAGGCCGGCCCGTTTGACTTGGTCAAAAGGTGGCGGGCCGGCCCACGGCAAGCCTGTTAATATAGCCCATTTACAGCCCGCTAACCTAGGGCCCGTTTACGGCTGATACGTCCATTTTGCATCATGCTTTTATATCTATATTAATTGCATTATGGGCTGTTATTACACATTATGTCACCAATACTTATGCCTAGTCTCTCTTATTTTACAAGGTTTACATGAAGAGGGAGAATGCCGGCAGCTGGGATTCTGGGCTGGAAAAGCAGCAAATATTAGAGACCTATTCTGCATAGCTCCCAAAGTCCTGAAACTTCACGGAAGTTATTTCTAGAATATATATAAAATATTGGGCGAAAGAAGTTCTAGAGGGGGCAACACCCTGGCCACGAGGGTGGGGGCGCCCCTACCCCCTGGGCGCGCGCCCCTACCTCGTGGGCTCCCTGGTGGCCCTCCGATGCCCATCTTCTGCTATATGAGGTCTTTCGTCCGAGAAAAAATCATAAGCAAGCTTACGGGACGAAACTCCGCCGCCACGAGGCAGAACCTTGGCGGAAGCAATCTAGGGCTCCGGCGGAGCTGTTCTGCCAGGGAAACTTCCCTCCGAGAGGGGGAAATCATCACCAACGATCCTCTCATCGGGAGCGGCTCAATCTCCATCAACATCTTCACCAACACCATCTCATCTCAAACCCTAGTTCATCTCTTGTATCCCATCTTTGTATCCAAACCTCAGATTGGTACCTGTGGGTTGCTAGTAGTGTTGATTACTCCTTGTAGTTGATGCTAGTTGGTTTACTTGGTGGAAGATTATATGTTCAGATCCATTATGCATATTAATACCCCTCTGATTATTAACATGAATATGCTTTGTGAGTAGTTACGTTTGTTCCTAAGGACATGGGAGAAGTGTTGCTATTAGTAGTCATGTGAATTTGGTATTCGTTCGATATTTGATGAGATGTATGTTGTTATCCCTCTAGTGGTGTCATGTGAACGTCGACTACATGACACTTCACCATTGTTTGGGACTAGAGGGAGGCATTGAGAAGTAATAAGTAGATGATGGGTTGCTAGAGTGACATAAGCTTAAACCCTAGTTTATGCGTTGCTTTGTAAGGGCCTGATTTGGATCCACATGTTTCATGCTATGGTTATGTTTACCTCAATACTTCTGTTCTAGTTGCGGATGCTTGCAATGGGGGTTAGTCATAAGTGGGATTCTTGTCCAAGTAAGGACAGTACCCAAGCACCGGTCCACACACATATCAAATTATCAAAGTACCGAACGCGAATCATATGATCATGATGAAAACTAGCTTGACAATAATTCCCATGTGTCCTCGGGAGCGCTTTACTTCATATAAGAGTTTGTCTAGGCTTGTCCTTTGCTACAAAAAGGATTGGGCCATCTTGCGGCACCTTATTTACATTTATTACTTGCTACTTGTTACAAATTACCTTATCACAAAACTATCTGTTACCGATAATTTCAGTGCTTGCAGAGAATACCTTGCTGAAAACCGCTTATCATTTCCTTCTGCTCCTCGTTGGGTTCGACACTCTTACTTATCGAAAAGGCTACGATAGACCCCCTACACTTGTGGGTCATCAAGACTCTTTTCTGGCGCCGTTGCCGTGGAGTGAAGCACCTTTGGTAGGTGGAATTTGGTAAGGAAAAATTTATATAGTGTGCTGAAATTTACTGTCACTTGTTACTATGGAAAGTAATCCTTTGAGGGGCTTGTTCGGGGTATCTTCACCCCGACCGGTAGAGCAAATAGTTGCTCCTCAACCTACTGAACCTACTGAAAATGTTTACTTTGAAATTCCTTCGGGTATGATAGAGAAACTGCTAGCTAATCCTTTTGTAGGAGATGGAACATTACATCCCGACTTACACTTAATCTATGTGGATGAAGTTTGTGGATTATTTAAGCTTGTAGGTATGCCTGATGATATTATCAAGAAGAAGGTCTTCCCTTTATCTTTGAAGGTAGATGCATTGACATGGTATAGGCTATGTGATGATATGGGATCATGGGACTACAAACGGTTGAAATTGGAATTCCATCAGAAGTGTTATCCTATGCATCTTGTTCATCATGATCGTAATTATATATATATATAATTTTTGGCCTTGCGAAGGAGAAAGCATCGCTCAAGCGTGGGGGAGGCTTAAGTCAATGTTATATTCATGCCCCAATCATGAGCTCTCAAGAGAAATGATTATTCAAAATTTTTATTCTCGGCTTTCTGACAACAATCGGTCCATGCTTGACACTTCTTGTATTGGTTCCTTTATGATGAAGACTATTGAATTCAAAGGGAATTTATTGTAGAGAATTAAACACAACTCTGAAGATTGGGATCTCGACGAAGGTAAGGAGTCAGGTATAACACTTAAGTTTGATTGTGTTAAATCTTTTATGGATACCGATGTTTTCCATAAACTTAGCACTAAATATGGACTTGACTCTGAGATAGTAGCTTCTTTCTGTGAATCCTTTGCTACTCATGTTGATCTCCCTAAGGAGAAATGGTTTAAATATCATCCTCCCATAGAAGTAAAAGTAGTTGAACCTATTAAAGTTAAAGAAAAGACTATCACTTATAATGATCCTATTGTTCCTACTGCTTATGTTGAGAAACCACCTTTCCCTGTTAGAATAAAGGATCATGCTAAAACTTCAATTGTGGTTCGTAAAAGTAATATTAGAACTTATGCACCCCCTGAGCAAGTTAAAGTTGAACCTAATATTGCTATTGTTAAAGATCTCTTGGCTGATAATATTGATGGGCATGTTATTTACTTTTGTGATGAGACTGCTAGAATTGCTAAACCTGGTGCTAAAGATAAACATAGACCTGTGGTAGGCATGCCTGTTATTTCTGTTAAAATATGAGATCATTGTTATCATGGCTTGTCTGATATGGGTGCTAGTGCTAGTGCAATACCTATTTCCTTATGCAAAGAAATTATGCATGATATTGCACCAGCTGAGATAGAAGATATCGATGTTACCATTAAGCTTGCTAATAGAGATACTATTTCACCAATTGGGTTTGTTAGAGATGTTGAAGTCTTGTGTGGGGAGGTTAAATATCCTGCTGATTTTCTTGTTCTTGGTTCCCCACAAGATAGCTTTTGTCCCGTTATATTTGGTAGACCCTTCTTGAATACTGTTAATGCTAAGATAGATTGCAAGAAGGATGTTGTTACTATTGGTTTGGATGATATGTCTCATTAGTTTAATTTTTCTAAATTTCGTAGACAACCCCGTGATGAAGAATTGCCTAATAGAGATGAAACTATTGGTCTTGCTTCTATTGTTGTGCCTCCTAATGATCTTTTGGAACAATATTTGCTAGACCATGAGAATGATATGTTTATGAATGAAAGAAGGGAAATAGATGAAGTATTCTTTAAACAGGGACCTATTCTGAAACACAACTTGCCTGTTGAAATCCTAGGGGATCCGCCTCCACCCAAGGGAGATCCCGTGTTTGAGCTTAAACCATTACCTAATACTCTTAAATATGCTTATCTTGATGGAAAGAAGATATATCATGTTATCATTAGTGCTAACCTTTAAGAGAAGGAGGAAGAAAAATTATTGAAAACTCTGAAGAAGTACCGTGCTGCTATTGGATATACTCTTGATGATCTTAAGGGCATTAGTCCCACTCTATGTCAACACAAAATAAACTTAGAGAAAGACGCCAAACCAGTTATTGATCACCAATGACGGCTGAATCCTAAGATGAAAGAAGTGGTAAGAAAAGAAATACTAAAGCTCCTTGAGGCAGGTATAATTTATCCCGTTGTTGATAGTCAGTGGGTAATTCCTATCCATTGTGTCCCTAAGAAGGGAGGTATCACTGTCGTTCCTAATGATAAAGATGAATTGATTCCACAAAGAATTATTACAGGCTATAGGATGGTAATTGATTTCCGCAAATTAAATAAGGCTACTAAAAAAGATCATTACCCCTTACCTTCTATTGATCAAATGCTAGAAAGATTATCCAAACATACACATTTTTGCGTTCTAGATGGTTACTCTGGTTTCTCTCAAATACATGTGTCAGCTGATGATCAAGCAAAGACCACTTTTACTTGCCCTTTCGGTACTTTTGCTTATAGACGTATGCCTTTTGGTTTATGTAATGCACGTGCTACCTTTTGAAGATGCATGATGGCTATATTTTCTGACTTTTGTGAAAAGATATGTGAGGTTTTCTTGGACGATTTCTCCGTTTATGGATCCTCTTTTGATGATTGCTTGAGCAACCTTGATTGAGTTTTGCAGAGATGTGAAGAAACTAATCTTGTTCTGGATTGGGAGAAATGCCACTTTATGGTTAATGAAGGTATTGTCTTGGGGCATAAAATTTCTGAAAGAGGCATTGAAGTTGATAAAGCTAAAGTTGATGCTATTGAAAAGATGCCATGTCCCAAGGACATTAAAGGTATAAGAAGTTTTCTGGGTCATGCCGGTTTTTATAGGAGGTTCATTAAGGAATTATCAAAAATTTCTCGGCCTCTGACTAACCTATTACAAAAAGATATTCCTTTTGTCTTTGATAATGATTGTGTAGAAGCATTTGAAATACTTAAGAAAGCATTGATTTCTGCACCTATTGTTCAGCCACCTGATTGGAATTTACCCTTTGAAATTATGTGTGATGCTAGTGATTATGCTGTAGGTGCTATTCTAGGGCAAAGAGTTGATAAGAAATTAAATGTTATTCAATATGCTAGTAAAACTCTAGACAATGCCGAGAGAAATTATGCTACCACTGAAAAAGAATTTTTAGCAGTTGTTTTTGCTCGTGATAAGTTCAGACCTTATATTGTTGATTCTAAAGTAACTATTCACACTGATCATGCTGCTATTAAATACCTTATAGAAAAGAAAGATGCTAAACCTAGACTTATTAGATGGGTTCTCTTGCTACAAGAATTTGATTTGCATATTATTGATAGAAAGGGAGCTGAGAACCCCGTTGTAGGGAACTTGTCTAGGTTAGAAAATGTTCTTGATGACCCACTACCTATTGATGATAGCTTTCCTGATGAACAATTAGCTGTCATAAATGCTTCTCGCACTGCTCCATGGTATGCTGATTATGCTAATTACATTGTTGCTAAATTTATACCACCTAGTTTCACATACCAGCAAAAGAAAAGGTTTTTCCACGATTTAAGACATTACTTCTGGGATGACCCACACCTTTATAAAGAAGGAGTAGATGGTGTTATTAGACATTGTATACTTTAGCATGAACAGGAACAGATCCTACGCAAGTGTCACTCCGAAGCTTATGGAGGACACCACGCTGGAGATAGAACTGCGCATAAGGTATTGCAATCCGGTTTTTATTGGCCTACTCTCTTCAAGGATGCTCGTAAGTTTGTCTTATCTTGTTATGAATGTCAAAGAATTGGTAATATTAGTAGACGTCAAGAAATGCCTATGAATTATTCACTTGTTATTGAACCATTTGACGTTTGGGGCTTTGATTATATGGGACCTTTTCCTTCCTCTAACGGGTATACACATATTTTAGTCGTTATTGATTACGTTACTAAGTGGGTAGAAGCTATTCCAACTAGTAGTGCTGATCATAACACCTCTATTAAGATGCTTAAAGAAGTTATTTTCCCGAGGTTTGGAGTCCCTAGATATTTAATGACTGATGGTGGTTCACACTTTATTCATGGTGCCTTTCGTAAAATGCTTGCTAAGTATGATGTTAATCATAGAATTGCATCTCCTTATCACCCACAGTCTAGTGGTCAAGTAGAATTAAGTAATAGAGAGCTCAAATTAATTTTGCAAAAGACTGTTAATAGATCTAGAAAGAATTGGTCCAAGAAACTTGATGATGCATTATGGGCTTATAGAACTGCATATAAAAATCCTATGGGTATGTCTCCGTATAAAATGGTTTATGGCAAAGCTTGTCACTTACCTCTTGAATTAGAACATAAGGCATATTGGGCCATTAAAGAGCTCAATTATGATTTCAAACTAGGTGAGAAGAGGTTATTTGACATTAGCTCACTTGATGAATGGAGAACCCAGGCCTATGAGAATGCCAAACTGTTTAAAGAAAAAGTTAAAAGATCGCATGACAAAAGGATACAAAAGCGTGAGTTTAATGTAGGTGATTATGTATTGCTATACAACTCTCGTTTAAGATTTTTTGCAGGCAAACTTCTCTCTAAATGGGAAGGTCCTTACGTTATCGAGGAGGTCTATTGTTCCGGTGCCATAAAAATCAACAACTTCGAAGGCACAAATCCGAAGGTGGTGAACGGTCAAAGAATCAAACATTATATCTCAGGTAATCCCATAAATGTTGAAACTAACCTTATTGAAACTGTAACCCCGGAGGAATACATAAGGGACACTTTCCAAAACGTTTCAGACTCCGAAAAGGAATAGGTACGTGGTACGGTAAGTAAACCGACTCCAAAATAATTCTAATGGCAATATTTCTTCGTTTTGGAATATTTAAGAAAATAGGAAAACAAGAAGTAGTCCGGGAAGGACACGAGGCTTCCACGAGGGTGGAGGGCGCGCCCTACCCCCTGGGCCCGCCCCGCTGCCTCGTGGGCACCTCGTGCGCTTTCCAGGTTCCATTTTCTTGCACGATACTTCTTTTGGTCGGTAAAAGTTCATTATATAATCTCCCGAAGGTTTTGACCACCGTATCATGCAAATATCTCTTGTCTTTGTTTCGAGCTGTTTTTCTGACAGATCTAGGTCGTCATGTCGTCTTCAAGTGCCCCCAAGGACAAGTTCTTCGAGAAGGTCATCAACCCCTACCTCGCGGAGGTGCTGCAACACCCTCAAACCATTGAGATGCGTGAGGGGTTGTTGCACATCCGCGATGTTGAGGGACCAAGGAGGACCGGAAGCACGGAGGCAAGGCTCGAGGCATTGAAGCAACAAGTTTTCACGTGTCAGGAGATGGTGGAGTGTGGACTAGACTCCAATCATATTATGATCACGGAGTTCACCAGCAACCACAAGCTGGACGTCAAGGACATTGGGGAGGCCATCTTCAAGCTTCATGAGAAAATCGAGCACCTCCAAGCCCAGATCTTTGACCTGCAAAATCAAAACTGTGAGTATGAATATAGATTCAAGAGGATGAGTTTGGCTGCAGATTTGAGGATTCAGGAGACTCGATCATCCTTCTATGATGGTGAGCCTATGCCTTGGAAGAGGGACGACAAGCCTACATCATCAACAACTCCACCTTCTTCACCAACAAAGAAGAATTGAGTATCTGGTATGGGCACTCCCCTTGGCAACTGCCAAGCTTGGGGGAGTGCCCCGGTATCGTATCACCATCACTTTTTCTCTACCGTTTTCTTAGTTCAATCCTTTTGATAATATCTTGATCCAGTAGAATAAAGTTTAGTATGATCTAGTTGTGAGTTTTGCTTTATGATCCTTCTATGTAATCGAGTCCATGAGCTATATATAATAATGATTAGTGTTGAGTCAAGGGCTTGATTATTTTGCTATGATTTTAAGGGAATTAAATAAAATAAAAGAGAAGAAACAAAACGAAATAAAGAGATCATATGGATCTTATGGAGAGTAATGAGCTCACATATAAAGAGTATGGTGAATAAAAGTTGTTGAGAGTTGACAAACATAGTTTTGGTCATCGTTGCAATTAATAGGAAGTAATAAAGAAAGAGAGGTTCACATATAAATATACTAACTTGGACATCTTTTATGATTGTGAGCACTCATTAAAGTATGACATGCTAAGAGTTGACATTGGACTAGGAAGATAACGTAATGGGTTATGTTTTCTTATATCTGAGATAAATTATATTTTCATGGATCATCCAACATGTTGAGCTTGCCTTTCCCTCTCATGCTAGCCAATTTCTTTGCACCAAGTAGAAATACTACTTGTGCTTCCAAATATCCAAACCCAGTTTTGCCATGAGAGTCCACCATACCCTACCTATGGATTGAGTAAGATCCTTCAAGTAAGTTGTCATTGGTGCATGCAATAAAAATTGCCTTCTAAATATGTATGATTTATTAATGTGGAGAAAATAAGCGTTATACGATCTTGTGATGTGGAAGAAATAAAAGCGACGGACTGCATAATAAAGGTCCATATCACAAGTGGCAATATAAAGTGATGTTCTTTTGCATTAAGATTTTGTGCATCCAACCATAAAAGCGCATGACAACCTCTGCTTCCCTCTGCAAAGGGCCTATCTTTTAGTTTTATCTTCTACCTTATATAAGAGTCATGAAGAGGGAGAATGCTGGCAACTGGGATTCGGGGCTGGAAAAGGAGCAAATATTAGAGACCTATTTTGCACAGCTCCAAAAGTCATGAAACTTCATGGACGTTATTTCCAGAATATATAAAAAATATTGGGCGAAAGAAGTTCCAAAGGGGGCCCACACCCTGGCCACGAGGGTGGGGGGCGTGCCCTACCCCCCTAGGCACGCCCCCTGCCTCGTGGGCTCCCTGGTGGCCCTCCGATGCCCATCTTCTGCTACATGAGGTCTTTCGTCCGAGAAAAATTCATAAGCAAGCTTACGGGATGAAACTCCGTCGCCACAAGGCGGAACCTTAGCGGAACCAATCTAGGGCTCCGGCGGAGCTATTTTGCCGGGGAAACTTCCCTCCGGGAGGGGGAAATCATCACCATCATCATCACCAACGATCCTCTCATCGGGAGGGGGTCAATCTCCATCAACATCTTCACCAACACCATCTCATCTCAAACCCTATTTCATCTCTTGTATCCAATCTTTGTATCCAAATCTCAGATTGGTACCTGTGGGTTGCTAGTAGTGTTGATTACTCCTTGTAGTTGATGCTAGTTGGTTTACTTGGTGGAAGATTATATGTTCAGATCCATTATGCATATTAATACCCCTCTGATTATGAACATGAATATGCTTTGTGAGTAGTTATGTTTGTTCCTGAGGACATGGGAGAAGTCTTGCTATTAGTAGTCATGTGAATTTGGTATTCGTTCGATATTTTTATGAGATGTATGTTGTTATCCCTCTAGTGGTGTCATGTGAACGTCAACTACATGACACTTCACCATTGTTTGGGCCTAGAGGGAGGCATTGGGAAGTAATAAGTCGATGATGGGTTGCTAGAGTGACAGAAGCTTAAACCCTAGTTTATGTGTTGCTTCGTAAGGGGCTGATTTGGATCCACATGTTTCATGCTATGGTTAGGTTTACCTCAATACTTCTATTGTAGTTGCGGATGCTTGCAATGGGGGTCAATCATAAGTGGGATGCTTGTCCAAGTAAGGACAGTACCCAAGCACCGGTCCACCCACATATCAAATTATCAAAGTACCGAACGCGAATCATATGACCGTGATGAAAACTAGCTTGACGATAATTCCCATGTGTCCTCGGGAGCGTTTTCCTTCATATAAGAGTTTGTCCAGGCTTGTCCTTTGCTACAAAAAGGATTGGGCCATCTTGCTGCACCTTATTTACTTTTATTACTTTCTACTCATTACAAATTACCTTATCACAAAACTATCTGTTACCGATAATTTCAGTGCTTGCAGAGAATACCTTGCTGAAAACCACTTACCATTTCTTTCTGCTCCTCGTTGGGTTCGTCACTGTTACTGATCGAAAAGGCTACGATAGATCCCCTACACTTGTGGGTCATCAACGGCCTATCCGAATTAGGCCCAGTAGCGTCATCTGGGCCGTCCAATATAATTCCAGCCCGTTTTAACTTCTGGCCCATGTATGGCCCATGATGTCTTTTGGCCCATATGAGGCCCTTAGTAACCCTCGGCCCATGGGAAAACTGGCCCGTAATGAACAGTGTATCACTTTATACCCATTAACGGCCCATTATTCCATTGGGCTATTTCCAGCTCATGCTATCTTTCGGCCTTCTTAGGGCCCATTTATTCTTGGGTTCATTTCCAGCATTCGTTTACTTTCGGCCCGTTACTGTCATTTTCTGTTTGTGGGCCAAATTCAGCTCGTGGTTACAGTCGGCCCGTTTGTGGCCCGTTAATACGTTGGGCCGTTTTCATAGCGTCATCAAATATGGCCGATTAACGACGACCCGTTATGGTCGGCCCATGAACGGACGATTTCAACTCTAGCCCATTTACGGCCATAATGTGGTCTGTTATTGGCCCATGTTTGGCCAACCGATCATACGGCTCGTTGAAGGCCCATTGATGATACAGCCCGTAGAAGGCCCATTGTGTCAACGACCCGTATAAGGCCCATGGTTTCTATGCCACGTAGAAGGCCCGTTGTTTCTACGGCCCTTAGAAGGCCCATTGTTTCTATGGCCCAAAGGAGTCCCATGTTAACTATAGTAAATATGTAGCCCATGGTTAATGTGGCCGAGTTTTAAAAAATAGGTTATTGTGGCCACTAGCAAACTGCGGAAAAAAGAACTGCACTGACTACAAGAGAACAAATAAACAAGACAATAAGGAAATAAATAGGCAAGCAACTTACGCTAGGCTATCACGGCTATTACACATATTACATCCACTTGGCATCAAAGTTCGCCACCAGTGCAAATATAGGGAACAAAGCAGCATATAAACGCCGCAGCAAAACAAGTCCAGAACTGAAACCACTTCAGAAGAGCTCAAGAAACAATATCCTGGGTACCCATAATGCTGGCAAGATGCTTAGCAAGCTTATTAACTTTCCCTTGTTTGGCGGTTAAATCCTCCAACACTTGCTGTTGCACCAGAAAGTATGCATCTTAATTCTGTAGGGACTTCCTTAGTCCTTCGGCTTCCTGTCGCATAACATCTGATCGATGTCTTTCAACTTGAAGTTGAGACTCAAGAAGCCGAACTGATTCAGGCAGCAAGTTCGAAGAGCTGGTGCCAGCAGTAGTAGCCAGTAACTCGAACACTACATCAAGACAAGACTTTGGGGTTGTCTCAGTGTCTTCAGTATAGTTTTTATCAGCTTTCTTGGAGACCAACAGGGATGTATCACTATCTTGAACCTTATCTGCATTACTTCCTGTACCATTGCATAACGGGGTACTCTTCTCCAATATTTTATCCGCATTCTAAAAGAGAAACAAACACATCACAGGTTTACAATGTAGTATATGAAACTCATTTTGGTAAACCAGTTCAGTAGTAAGGTGGAAAGGATAACGGCATGAAACAAACATATATCTATGTAGTATGGTCACTGTATGGTCTATATCATTCTAGTTTATGTTGCCAAATCATGATAGATACCGTTCGAATCATATCTATTTAAGACAAAGCAGCTTAGACAGAATATAAGTGTGGGAAACTACACAACAATAACAACACTTGTAAGGTGCATGGCATGAGAATATAACTGTTTATTCAATTGAAACTGAAATCAACATAGAGCAAGTTACAACAGCAAACACGTTAAAGAAACAGGTTTAAAACATACCTGTTGCGCCTTTGGAGTTTCAATTGCATCCTTCAAATTTGAAATTAGTTGGTATGAGTAAATACAGTGATGCAAGAGCAAAGTAGTATGAACCATAGCTACGGAACCTGACTTGAGAACAATTCTTCTTCTGCTTTAAGCGTTGACTTGGGGTTCGGAGTGGTGGTCCTCATGCTTTGGGCACTGCAGTTGCCTTACTAACTACTCGTGTTTGGGTGCTCTGTGGTGGAGATGGTGCTGTGTCAACGGGAACTGGGTTACTATCTGTTGGGGTTGGGGTTAGAAGGGGTGTAGCTGGTTCTCTGTCCAACTGGGTAGGGGTACAATCTGCGCGAGTTTGGGTTATGTGTGGTGGGGCTGGTTCTTGGGCAAGTACAACCGTGGTTCTATCTCCATCGACAAGTAGCACGATCTTTTCTGAAGACCGTGTTTTTACTCCCACAGATACTGCCATCACTCCCTCCAATTGAAATGGCTGATAAACAAGAAGAGTAATTGAATGTATAGACATTGTAAGATAGACAGATGCAATGGATAGTAGGGAAGAAAATAGGGCATGAAATAATTCACATTTATGTTGTCTAACCAACCAGAATAGCAGGTCATAATTTCACATATATGGTGGCTAATTAAACAGGATAGCATGACACAATTTCACATGTATGATGGCTAACTAAACATGATAGAATGACATACTTCAAAATATGATGACTATGTAAACAGGATGACATGATATAACTATACGACGTGTCTATTAAAGTGGTTGGCATGCCATAAATCGCAAACATGCCGTCGATGGAAACATGATGGCATGATATAATTCACGGATAGAATGACATTCAAAATATGATGACTATGTGAAGTGTGAACAGGATGCGATGATATAACTATGTTATGTCTTTAGAAAATGGGTTGGCATGCCATAATTCAGATACATGCTGTCTATGTAAACATCATGGCATGATATAATTCAAATATATGATCTATATACTAAGGAAGTGAGCAGAGGGCAATCACATATATGATGTGTCAACTAAGGAGATGGCATTCAATATCGTGTATATGATGTAAAAACTAAGCATTGCAATACAACATATGCATGATATGAGTAATATAACCCTGCCAAGTTTGAGCATACACCTCAGGGGGATAATAGGACTGGTCATCTGCCTCTGAATCCTCCTCTGAAGAGCTATTTGTAACCAGAAAGATATCTGCTTCACCAGGTAGCATTGTCTGCTCTGAACACCTTGTTTTCACTCCAGATTTCTCCATCACCAATTCAAATGGCCGATGCGCAGGAAGAGCAGTTGAATATACAAACATTGTCGACAAAAGCAATGAGAAATACAAAAAAGGGCGGCATGATATAATTCACATATATGACGCTTGGCTAAACAACATGGCTTTGGATAATTCACATATATAATGCCTTGCAACAAGATAGCACTGCATAATTCACATATATAATGTCTTGCAACAAGATGGCATTGCATAATTCACATATATGGTAATTAGACACTAAACAGGTGGCATTCACACAAAGCATGTCTAAACTAAGCAAATGACATAGCAATGCAAGATACTATACGCACGATATGAGCAACATAACCCTGCCAAGTTAGAGCATGCACCTCGGGGGGATAGGACTGGTCATCTATCTCTGAATCCTCCTCTGAGGAGCTATCTGTAACCAGCAAGACATGCGTTTCGTCAGATAGCATTGTCTGCTCTGAAGACCTTGTTTCCACTCCAGATTTTTCCATGACCATGCCGAATGGCTGATGCACAGGAAGAGTAACTGAATGTACTAAAATTGTTGACAAATTTAACACGTAATAAAAAAATGATGTCATGATATAATTCACATATAAGATGAATGGCTAACCAGGGTGGCATTGCAAAATTCACATATATGATGCCTGGCTAAACAAGATGGCATTGCATGATTCACACATATGATAAAGAAACTAAACAGATGGCATTGACACAAAGCATGTCTAAACTAAGCAGATGACATCTTTGATGTATACAGTAAGCAATGCAAGGCACCATATGCATGATTTTACCAACATCAGCATGCCAAGTTAGAGCGAAGACCTCATGGGGTAAATAGGAGTGGTCTTCTGCTTCTGAATCCCCCTCAGAACAGTTATCTTCCTCTTGATTACAATCCAAAATGGGTGGAGGGGGGCTGCCTTTGCGCCCACCATGGAGCGATGTCTGCATGCAATTTTATTGCCACGCAAGGCTTGTCTCTTTTGCTCTACATGTTCAGTTCCATTGTGTACAATAACTGACATGCATAGGAATAAAACATAGTGAGATTATGTAAGGAGTGCATGCACAAATCCAGAGTGATGGTAGCAAACTGTGGATAGACCCAAAACAAATGATAGCAGGCAGATAATAGCTTTAGTTAAAAAATACAGATAATGGCTCCTTTAATGTTTGTTTGCACCCAACATGAAACTCATAGTAGACACCCGAGATTAACCAGCTAGTACTGATTGTTGCCCCAATATGTACCCCACAACCATTTAAAAAATCAAGTTTCAGCATAAGTTTGGACCTGAGTCGGGGTCTAATAGGTGAACACGATGATAAAGTTGCATGTCATCATATTAAGCAATGCATAACGTAAGCAGACACGGAAGAGCGCGACCTCTCTCACGGACCCGTGTAGTCCTCAAGGTCATCTGCTCAATTGATGATGGTAATGCAGTTGTCGTGGCTGCCGGCGGCGGGGAAGAAGATCTGAGGCGGCGAAAGACATTCTAGAGAGCGGATCCCTGCTGTGGTGAACCCTTTCGTCGTTGGAGTAGCTGAGCTGGGGTGGAACACAACACCGCAGGAGTAGGACAAACCACACAAGGTTTTCTTTGACACATATCTGTAACAGAAGTAATTGTGTAAGGGCTTGTTTGAATTTGAGGATTCTAACAATGCAGGGATAGGAAATAGACAGGAATAGGATAGGAATGCACGTGCAAAACAGAGAATTTAAAAACACAGGATTTCTGCCAATCTGGGTGTTTGGTTCACAAGAATTGGAAGATCACAGGATGCAAAGAAGCATGGTGGGATTAAGTCAAACCACAAGAAGTGTACAACCTCTTTGGTGAAGCCATGTCGATCTCAGCGTGATTGGGTTGGCCGGTGAGGATGATCCGGCTGACTTGGCTGTCGGAGGAGGGGAAGAAGATCTTAGGCGTCTGGGGATGGAGCCCGAGGTACTGCTTTGCTGTGATGGAGGGTTTCGTCGTTGGAGCAGCTCCGGTGAGTTGTACTATGCCGAGGCTAAAGAAGGACAAGAGAGACAATGTTAACCCGAGTGGAATTCTAATAGCATCTCCAATAGATGACGTAAAATACATAACCACAAAGTGCTAGATGTATACATCAGCCGCTCATCTCTGAACTTAACTGTCGAAACTGAATTTAACTGTCGAAACTGAATTTAACTGTCGAAACTGAACTTAATCGTCGAAACTGAATTTTGCTGTCGAAACTGAACGGACTAGAGGTGAGGCTACACGTCAGTCGACTGACTTTTTCATCTCTGGCCAGTCGATTTTGCAGCCGTTGGATACGAAATCAAGGGCATGCAGTTCATCTTCAACCTCCACCCCCTGAGCCGCCAACCACCACCGGCCAAACGCCCCCCCCCCCCCCCCCCCGCTGGCCGCCGCCGACGGTGCGCCACCCCGCCCGCCCCGAAAACACTCCCCACCGCCGGTCCGCCGCCGCCCCGACCATCCCTCTAGGCCCCCCTGTCCTCCTATTATTTCTTATGATGAATCAGGTAACGAGGAGGAGCCTCCTATTCAACCAATCTCATTAATAAGGAGCTCCAAAAAGAGGATTGAACCCACACATGATGTGGTGAAGAAGAAGAAAAGAAAAAGGAAGAGAGGTAAAAAGGTACCCCTCCCAAATAATGGTGCTACCATTACTATTGTGCCTCATGAAAATATAATTGTGGAAGATAATGATACTTCTTATGATCTTGAAAATCTTTTTGGCACTTGCTTGGAAGAATATGATAATTGCTATACTATTGGTGCTATCCATACTATTAATCATGAGAGTGATTATGCTTATGATATGAAAAGGGCCAAGCTTGGGGATGCTATGTTTGATGAAGATGATGTTTTTGAGAATATATTTGCTGCAATTAATTTTTGTCCCAAGCTTGGGGATGCTACGTTTAATGAACATGATATTTTTAGTCTCCCAAGTTTTGATATGCAAATTTATTATGATGATAGCATGCCTCCCACTCATGATGATTATTGTGATGATACTTATGCTATAAAAAGTAGTGATTATATTTATAAAACTTGTCATGATTATGATTACCCCTTCTCTGAACATTACTCTTTTAATATGGAAACAATTTATAGTATTCGAGTCTCTTATGATACTCCCACTATTCCGATTGAGAAGAAATTTGCTTATGTGGAGAGTAATAAAAATTCTATCCTTGTAGATCATGAAAAGAATTCTTTAGATGCTGGTTATATTGTTGAATTCATTCATGATGCTACTGAAAATTATTATGAGGGAGGAATATATGCTTGTAGGAATTGCAATAATATCAAGTTTCCTCTCTATGTGCTTAAAGTTTTGAAGTTATGCTTGTTTTACCTTCCTATGCAAGTTGATTCTTGTTCCCACAAGTTGTTTGCTCAAAAATCCCTATGCATAGGAAGTGGGTTAGACTTAAATGTGCTAGTAATATTCTTCATGATGCTCTCTGTTGTTACAATTCTTATCCTTTATGTGAGCATCATTGAAATCATCATGCCTAGCTAGGGGCGTTAAACGATAGCGCTTGTTGGGAGGCAACCAAATCCTATTCTTGTTCTTTACTTTTTGCTCCTGTTAAGTAATAAATAATTCATCTAGCCTCTGTTTATATGTGGTTTTATGCTTTTAATTAGTGTTTGTGCCAAGTAGAACCTTTGGGAAGACTTGGGGAAAGTCTTGTTGATCATGCTGTAAAAAACAGAAACTTTAGCGCTCACGAGAATTGCTGCCATTTTTATTTGGAAAGTGCTATCTAGTTAATTCTTTTTGAAGATGATTAATAGATAAATTCCTCAGGTCCAGAAATTTATTTTATAATTGTATGAGTTCCAGAAGTATACGTTTGATCCAGATTACTACAGACTGTTCTGTTTTTGACAGATTCTGTTTTTCGTGTGTTGTTTGCTTATTTTGATGAATCTATGGCTAGTAAAAGAGTTTATAAACCATAGAGAAGTTGGAATACAGTAGGTTTAACACCAATATAAATAAAGAATGAGTTAATTACAGTACCTTGAAGTGGTGATTCATTTTCTTATACTAACGGAAGTTACGAGTTTTCTGTTAAGTTTTGTGTTGTGAAGTTTTCAAGTTTTGGGTAAGGATTCGATGGACTATGGAATAAGGAGTGGCAAGAGCCTAAGCTTGGGGATGCCCAAGGCACCCCAGGGTAATATTCAAGGATAGCCAAGAGCCTAAGCTTGGGGATGCCCCGGAAGGCATCCCCTCTTTCGTCTTCGTTCATCGGTAACTTTACTTGGAGCTATATTTTTATTCACCACATGATATGTGTTTTGCTTGGAGCGTCAATTTATTTTGTTAATATTTGATTGCTGTTATTTATAACAATGTTTTGCATCTTTTATTTCAATAAAAATGGCATTGATAGCCTTTACTATGCCTATTTTACAAGTCCTCATGTTGCTGTTTGAAAACAGAAAGTTTACCGCTGTTGCAATAATTCCCTAGAAATGTCAGAATGTGATAAAATGTTAAACCTTTTTCATATTAAGCTCTGATAAATTTACTACAGTGGGAATTTTCTTTCATAATTTTTGGAGCTAGGGAAGTATGTATGTTGCTGCATTCTTTACAGACCATCCTGTTTAGGCAGATTGCTGTTATGTTTGCATTGTTTGCATATGTTTGCTTCTTTAATGATTCTATTTGAGGATAGGACTATTAAATATGCAGAGGCATTTAGTATGCAATGTTGAATAATAATTTTAGTGATTTGCTACAATATAGTATGATAAGGTTTTGGCAATGGTCTATACTAACTTATCTCACGAGTCCTTGTTGAGTTTTGTGTGGATGAAGCTCTTGAGATTTAGGGAGACCGTGATATGAGAGGAATTAAGGAGACACAAAAGATCAAGCTTGGGGATGCCCAAGGCATCCCAATATAATATTTCAAGAAGTCTCAAGCTTCTAAGCTGGGGGATGCCCCGGCTGGCATCCCACCTTCTTCAACAACTATCGGTTAGTTTCGGTTGATCCTAAGTTTTTGCTTCTTCACATGATGTTTGCTATTCTTAGAATGTTATTTTCTTTTGCTTTGCTTGCTGTTTGAATAAAATACCAAGATCTTAAATTCTTAAATGTTAGAGAGTCTTCATATAGTTGCATAATTATTCGACTACTCATTGATCTTCACTTATATCTTTCGGAGTAGTTTGTCGTTGCTCTAGTGCTTCACTTATATCCTTTTAGAGCACGGTGGTGGTTTTATTTTGAAGAAATAGATGAACTCTTGTGCTTCACTTATATTATTTTGAGAGTCTTTAGAACAGCATGGTAATTTGCTTTGGTTATGAATTTAGTCCTAATATGATGGGCATCCAAGAGGGGTATAATAAAAACTTTCATATAAAGTGCATTGAATAGTAAGAGAAGTTTGATACTTGATGATTGTTTTGAGATATGAAGATGGTGATATTAGAGTCATGCTAGTTGAGTAGTAGTGAATTTGAGAAATTCTTGTGTTGAAGTTTGTGATTCCCATAGCATGCACGTATGGTGAACCGTTATGTTAAGAAGTTGGAGCATGATGTATTTATTGATTTCCCTCCTTATGAGTGGCGGTCGGGGATGAGCGATGGTCTTTTCCTACCAATCTATCCCCCTAGGAGCATGCGCGTAGTACTTTGTTTCGATAACTAATAGATTTTTGCAATAAGTATGTGAGTTCTTTATGACTATTGTTGAGTCCATGGATTATACGCACTCTCACCCTTCCACCATTGCTAGCCTCTCTTGTGCCGTGCAATTTTCGCCGGTACCATATCACCCACCATTACCTTCCTCAAAACAGCCACCATATCTACCTATTATGGCATTTCCATAGCCATTCTGAGATATATTGCCATGCAACTTTCCACCGTTCCGTTATTATGACACGCTTCATCATTGTCATATTGCTTGCATGATCATG
Organism: Triticum monococcum; assembly: GCA_034509565.1. Lineage (NCBI taxonomy): Eukaryota > Viridiplantae > Streptophyta > Magnoliopsida > Poales > Poaceae > Triticum > Triticum monococcum. The sequence goes on along the minus strand of CM067841.1, from coordinate 247,282,667 downwards.
TAGTTGACATCGTATTTGTGGCAAAGCCACCGTTCATAATTCTTTCATACACGTCACTGATGCATCATTGCACATCCCGGTACACCGCCGGAGGAATTCATATAGAGTCCTATCTTGTCCTAAGTATCGAGTTGTAATTCTTGAGTTGTAAGTAAATAAAAGTGTGATGATCATCATTATTAGAGCATTGTCCCAGTGAGGAAAGGATGATGGAGACTATGATTCCCCCACAAGTAGGGATGAGACTCCGGACGAAAATAAATAAAAAAAGAGGCCAAAGAAGCCCCAAAAAAGAGAAAAGAGGCCATAAAAAAAGAGAAGGCCCAAATAAAAAATAAAAAAGAGAGAAGGGGCAATGCTACTATCCTTTTACCACACTTGTGCTTCAAAGTAGCATCATGATCTTCATGATAGAGAGTCTCCTATGTTGTCACTTTCGTATACTAGTGGGAATTTTTCATTATTGAAATTGGCTTGTATATTCCAATGATGGGCTTCCTCAAAATGCCTTAGGTCTTCGTGAGCAAGCAAGTTGGATGCACACCCACTAGTTTCTTTTGTTGAGCTTTCATACACTTATAGCTCTAGTGCACCCGTTGCATGGAAATCCCTACTCACTCACATTGATATCTATTGATGGGCATCTCCATAGCCCGTTGATACGCCTAGTTGATGTGAGACTATCTTCTCCTTTTTGTCTTCTCCACAGCCACCATTCTATTCCACCTATAGTGCTATGTCCATGGCTCGCGCTCATGTATTGCGTGAAGATTGAAAAAGTTTGAGAACATCAAAAGTATGAAACAATTGCTTGGCTTGTCATCGGGGTTGTGCATGATTTAAATATTTTGTGTGGTGAAGATGGAGCATAGCCAGACTATATGATTTTGTAGGGATAACTTTCTTTGGCCATGTTATTTTGAGAAGACATAATTGCTTAGTTAGTATGCTTGAAGTATTATTATTTTTATGTCAATATTAAACTTTTGTCTTGAATCTTATGGATCTGAAATATTCTTGCCACAATAAAGAAGAATTACTTAGAGAAATATGTTAGGTAGCATTCCACATCAAAAATTCTGTTTTTATCATTTAACTACTCGAGGACGAGCAGGAATTAAGCTTGGGGATGCTGATACGTCTCCAACGTATCTATAGTTTTTGATTGTTCCATGCTATTATATTATCAACCTTGGATATTTTATATGCATTTATATGCTATTTTATATGATTTTCGGGACTAACCTATTAACCCAGAGCCCAGTGCCAGTTTCTGTTTTTTTCCTTGTTTTAGAATATCGCAGAAAAGGAAAATCAAACGGAGTCCTATTGACTTGAAACTTCACGGAACTTATTTTTGGATCAGAAGAAGCCCAGAAGACTTGGAGTCCACGTAAGGGAAGCTTCGATGAGGCCACGAGGTAGGGGGCGCGCCCACCCCCTGGGCGCGCCCTCCACCCTCGTGGGCCCCTCGTGGCTCCCCTGACGTACTTCTTCCGCCTATATATCTCCATATACCCTAAAAACATCGGGGAGCACAATAGATCGGGAGTTCCGCCGCCAGAAGCCTCCGTAGCCGCCGAAAGCCAATCTAGACCCGTTCCGGCACCCTGCCGGAGGGGGAAACCCCTCTCCGGTGGCCATCTTCATCATCCCGGTGCTCTCCATGACGAGGAGGGAGTAGTTCTCCCTCGGGGCTGAGGGTATGTACCTGTAGCTATGTGTTTGATCTCTCTCTCTCTCTCTCGTGTTCTTGAGGTGATACGATCTTGATGTATCGCGAGCTTTGCTATTATATTTGGATCCTATGATGTTTTCTCCCCCCTCTACTCTCTTGTAATGGATTGAGTTTCCCCTCTGAGGTTATCTTATCGGATTGAGTCTTTAAAGATTTGAGAACACTTGATGTATGTCTTGCCGTGCGCATCTGTGGTGACAATGGGATACCACGTGATTCACTTGATGTATGTTTTGGCGATCAACTTGCGGGTTCCACCCATGAACCTATGCATAGGGGTTGGCACACGTTTTCGTCGTGATTCTCCGGTAGAAACTTTGGGGCACTCTTTGAGGTTCTATGTGTTGGTTGAATAGATGAATCTGAGATTGTGTGATGCATATCGTATAATCATGCCGACGGATACTTGAGGTGACATTGTAGTATCTAGGTGACATTAGGGTTTTGGTTGATTTGTGTCTTAAGTTGTTATTCTAGTATGAACTCTAGGGCTGTTTGTGACACTTATAGGAATAGCCCAACGGATTGATTGGAAAGAATAACTTTGAGGTGGTTTCGTACCCTACCGTAATCTCTTCGTTTGTTCTCCGCTATTAGTGACTTTGGAGTGACTCTTTGTTGCATGTTGAGGATAGTTATGTGATCCAATTATGCTATTATTGTTGAGAGGAATTACACTAGCGAAAGTATGAACCCTAGGCCTTATTTCCTAGCATTGCAATACCGTTTACGCCCACTTTTATCATTAGTTACCTTTCTGTTTTTATAATTTCAGATTACAAAAACCTTTATCTACTATCCATATACCACTTGTATCACCATCTCTTCGTCGAACTAGTGCACCTATACAATTTACCATTGTATTGGGTGTGTTGGGGACACAAGAGACTCTTTGTTATTTGGTTACAGGGTTGCTTGAGAGAGACCATCTTCATGCTACGCCTCCTATGGATTGATAAACCTTAGGTCATCCACTTGAGGGAAATTTGCTACTGTCCTACAAACCTCTGCACTTGGAGGCCCAACAACGTCTACAAGAAGAAGGTTGTGTAGTAGACATCAATGTGGCAGGCTTAGCACCTATAGGATCAAGTACAATAGTGGGCTATAAGCCCGCTTTACATGGAATTTTTGCATATGTGGGGGAAAGAGGCAAGGAAAAAGTGGAGGAGTGGGCTCTCAAGCAAGAGTCAGCCTCTACATGATGGAGCATCGGGAGAGGCACCTGTATAGAGGTGGTCAGGAATCGGGAGACTCAAGCCGCTCGTAGCACCGCAGTTAAAATTATAATGGCAAGTAAAATCACCGGGCCCCACCTGTCCAGTAGTAACTCACTATCGAATCACACAACCCTACGTTTGCAGCAGCATACTCCCTCATCTTCTCGCGTCTCTGTCGAACCGACTAGGCAGAACTGCCCCGCCTACCGCGTGGGAAAAGCCCCGCCCTCGACTTTTAAATAGTAAAGTATACTAATTTTGTATCCATGTATTGCGCCATGGAGCAAAGCCTCAAGAAAACGACGTACACATGTACAGAGTATACATCACGCTCGTCGCATTCGCGTTGCACCCCAGACGATCGGCCAGTCTGGCACGCCGCTCTCCGAATGGAACGCGCATCTTGTTGCGTTTGCACACACATGTGGGACCGCAATTGAGAACCGACCATAGGGACACTCCCCAGCCCCGCAATTCGGGTGAGTTAATAGAAGTACATACGTTGGTACCTGGACGATCCCTGCAAGACACGGAAGATCAGTTCGTCCATGCATGTGACCAGACTCCAGCAGACACGCCTGGATTGGCTATCGTCTACATATCGTGCAGGCTGTGTTGTACAGGGTTGTAGTTCTGGTGAGAAATCTAAAAAAAGTTTCTTGTCATCTCACAAAATTAGGTGTCATGTGCTTCGGATCACCGCCAGGGTTAAATAGCGACAACTGAGTTGGGCTAGTCATTGGGGGCACATGCACAAAGACTACTCGGCTGCCATCTAGGTCAAGCCGGCTATGTTAATTAGGACATCTATCGACGGACCCCTTTTCTACAAGTTTATCTTTAATTTGAGCTTTGATCATCGTCTAGTTTTTCCGCCGGGATTCATCTTGTCTCCTTTGGGCAGTGAGGTTATGATTTCTTGTCATGTGGCATTTTTTCGTGTTATATGTTATAATCTGGTGCTTCAGATCAAAATGACGACAACTGCGCCTCCAGGGCACGTGCATGAAGACTTCTCGACAGTCATTGTCGAGGCCAAGCTGGCTCCGGCCGGTAGACAAAAGAAAACTAGTACTCCACTATATAGGCAGGAGCCCCCGCGCTTGCTTGCTAGTGTTGCTCTCTTCACACTGTCTCGTCCTCTCCAGATCTAAACATGACAGCGGTGGCCACACTCTCTGTCTACTCACCGGTGGTCACAGATCCAGCCGGATCCTCTCCGCCGGGAAAGGTGAGAAGGTGCAACGTTCACGTGGTCGTCCATGGCGACGACTCTTACCCACTGCCGGCGTGTCTCGATCAGCATGCCTTGCCGTTCTCTCCCAAGCATCGCTGGCGGGGAGGGCCTCCCACCCCTTCTTCGTCGCTGCCGTAGTGTGGGCAGATCCGGCCTCCCGCCGCCCACCTAGCGACATCCCGGTGACCCTCATGTATAACTTCCTTCGAAACTGGCCTTGCTCTACTTCCTGAGCTCCTGACATTGCTGCATTTGTATCTTTTACTATTGCTCAGGCCCCCTCGTGTAGATAGGATCGATTGGTTGTTCGAAAACCACCTAATTTTTTATTGTTAAGAGGTAAAACTAGTTCATGCACTCGAATCTAGTAGTACTTGGTTCAAAGAAGGAAGAAAGGGGTGGGGGTGGGGGCGGGGGAAGATTTGTTACCTGAATCTAGGACTTGGTCGAAAGAGGAAATAATGGGGGCGAAAAGTAGCAGAGACTGGCTATCCAACTGGTCTCTAGGTCTAATAGGGAAATAAAGGGAACGTAGTACAAACTCAATATAAACCCGATCTATTGGTTGAAAAAGGAAAGAAAGTGGGGACTGGGGGACAAGTCAATAGAGTAAGTCCAGCACTAGATTTGCTAGCCTCACACAGTATAAGGTGGCTATATACCGAACAAAAATGGGACCAACCCAAATATCCTCTTCTGATGTTTATTGCCCCGAGCCGCTCTTATGTAATGCCACTGGTAAAATGTAGCAATCGCACTGTTAAAAGTAAGGACATGTTAAACCAATGTTTTTTTCAATGTAATGCCTCCAGTAATATGAATCAATGGCACTTTTTTCATGCCCTGCTAAATTTCCCATTAAGACAAGTTGCTTCTTTTCGTTAGAGATGCAACTGTCCTGGTCCGCCTACTCTCCAGGAGCTTCACGACCAACCTTGATGTTGCTCAATTTTATTGCAACTAATGAAGAAGAAGCTCTGTGGGTTTCGTTTTCTGATGGAAATGGAACCGGGGCTGGAGCCCTTTTCTTAAAAAAGAAGAAGAAGAACCTGCTAGCTCATGGGACATTGCTTCATTTTAGGTGAACTGCACCAAAAGGTCCCATGAATTGAATCATCCATGTTGGTGACTGGTGTCATCCCTTCTACAATGGCGTTGACTGCAGATATGGTTCCCATCACGAGGTATGTTCCTTTTTGGTCTGACTGTTTGCCAAAGATCATGCATGTTGATCCTACTCTTGTGCTACTGTTTTGGCACTGCCATGATAAAGTAGTAATGTTATTATTTTGCACCTTAATCTAGTGGAACTATTAATTTGAGGCAATGTTTTGGCACCGCTAGTGCCACTATTTTTTATATATCGAAAGAGGGGGTTCCCTCCGATTTCATTAAAGAAACCCAACCATAGAGAACCATTATCCGACAACATCTCAGTGTAAACGGGCAGTTATGCAACTACTACTAGAACGGACTGAGTACTAGCAGGAGACAAGTTCGCCACATAAGCTAGGTAGGTAGGGGGACGCAGCACCAGCTCGACCAAGTTTGGATTACAACCCAAATGCTACCACAAAAACATCAGAGGGAAGATTGGGACTGAAAGAGCCAGCTTCAGCATCCCAGTCTAAGCACCCCCGACCTTCATCCTTGCGACGCACGACACACCTCGTTTGCCACCTGCTCGACCCTAGTGTCACTGATAAAATGAAGTAATAATACAGTTAAATAGAGCGAGTGTCCTCTCTATCATTTCATTTCCAATGTAGATAAAGAAAGTGCTTCTCTTTGTTAATGTATGTTTCATCAACTAGTCCCATTGTTAATGTTTAAGCGTTTCTGCAAACTGGGGTGCTTAATTTTAGTTGATCTGCACAAAAATAGAGATTTGAATGTCTCAAGGCCCCTCCTTGTACTACCGTTGTACATTGATGTTCATCACTGGCAGAAGGTGCATCAGGGAGACTTGGGTCGATTTCCAGTATGATGTAATATTTTCTTCTATTTATTAGTGTATGTTTCATCAACTAGTGCCACTATAATATAATCACGCCTTTTCATTATCTGTGCAAACAGGGTTATTCAGCTGCATTTTGGTGGAACTGCACAAATGTACTGATGGAACCGGCATATATGCAGAGTGCGAGGTGCCAAGTAAAAATTACTGACACAAACCCTGCTCCATCTAAGCATTGGCGTCCACCACCATCAGTGGGATGTGTGGCGCTCACTGTGGACGGATCTTTCTCGGCAGCAAATCCTCTAACCAAATACTAGTAGCTTAGAATTAAAAAAAATACTAGTAGCTTATATTGGCAGTTTTCTAGGGGTGTACTCTTTTCTGAAAGAAGCACCAATCTATTTTTCTTTATTTGTACACAGTGTCACAACTTTGACCCAAAGGTCCATAGCTATTTTAGGGTGATTGGCGTAGTACTCGGAGACTGATTATAAGCATGATTTTTATTAGTTGTCACACTGATTGTCAGCATGACCAGATGGAAGATTATGTTAGTGCGAAGCTTACCTTAAACCCTACCGACGCCGTTGAAACAAGGCGAGCGTCGAGGGAACCGTGGAGAACGGCGGGGAAGCGATGTCGTGCCATCCGGCCTCCTCTTGCAGTGGGAGAACGAATACTCCTGTGGCTCCGGCTGGCTCTGCACCCTCACAAACGGTACACCGTACTCGATCGATTCGTTATCCTCTGGGTGCTCGACCTTCGACCTGTACGCCCACCACCTCCGCCTGACTTTCGCCTCGGGCGAATCTGTCTGCTCCATCGCCCAAAGGAGATACTTGATGAACTCGAAGGACTGTGGCGTGACTGCCGCCGAGGAGTACATCGCCGCCCTCATCGCTGTCGTCTCGCTCTTTCGCATACATTGCCACATGGCCCTCACCGTCCTCGAAATCTCCCACTCATTGTCAAACCAAGTAAGGATCTCCTTCAACCTGGCTAACTTTGCCTGGTCGCCGTCGGTGATCTGCCTGATTCGTTGCTGCATCCCCTCCATAGATGTCCTTCTGAGTGGTCCAATGCTAGCTTTGGAAGATGGGAGGGGAGACGATGGTCTTGCAATAGAGAAGAGGGATAGGAGAGACAGTGGTTTTGGAATGGAGATGATGGAGAGGAGAGGGGGTGGTTTTGAAATGGAGAAGAGGGAGAGGTGAGACGGTGGTTTTGGAATGGAGATGATGGAGAGGAGAGGTTCCCCTGCCTTTCAGTCGCTGACAGGTGGGCCCCGCGCTTGGTAGGACCCATGTGTCAGTGTCTCAATGGTAGGATGGGTTACGTTAGGGGATCCTCGCCCGAGGAGAGAGGACGTGGTTTTGCAATGGAGAAGAGGGAGAGGTGAGACGATGGTTTTGGAATGGAGATGATGGAGAGGAGAGGAGGTGGTTTTGCAATGGAGAAGAGGGAGAGGAGCGTGCAACAGTGATTTAGGATTGGACGAGAGGGCCGATGCGCTATGACTGGATCAAAATCAAAATCAATTTACCCTTCAATTAAGAAAGCGACCCCACATTAACTAGTCTCCCTTTTATTCTGGGTCATAATTGACCATGATTTTCGCAAATAAAATATATGTTATACATTGCAAAATAATATAATTTGAGAGTACATTCAGATACGAACCAAATGATACAATTTTTGGTGACATGCATTCACATTTTGCTTGTCAAATACAGTACGTGGTCAAACTTTGACCCAAAATACGCAAAACAAAAAATACTTCCAAGACCAGCGCCGCTCTTCTCCTCTTAAACCACCACCGCGCTTCTCCTGTTCCAATCTAAATCCAGCGCCGCTCCTCTCCTCTTCCATTTCAAAACCACCGCCCCTCCTCTCCTGTTCTAATCCAAAACAAGCGTCGCTCCTCTCCCGTTCTAAACCAAAACCAGCGCTGCTCCTCTCCTCTTCCATTCAAAAACCACCACCGGCGAGTGAAGGTGTTGTGGAGAAGTAGATCGATGGAGGAGTACAACCGATACGTGAGGCCCGCAGACGGCGACCCTGTGAAGCTAGCTAGGATGTTGGAGATACAGTCTTGGTTTGAAAACAAGGACCAACTAGAGGCGACGGCGACATCCATGGACAAATATCTGCAACAGAGCGAAAAGGCGGCGATACACCCGGAGGGAGTCATGCGGGAGTACTTAGAGCTGCTCCTCTGGGCCATGGAGCAAACAGATTCACCGAATCCGATCATGAGGGAGCGGTGGTGGGAGTATCGATCCCAGATGGAGCATCCACCAGAGATTGAAGGATCAAGCATCTACAGGGTGCCGTTTGTGAGGGTGTCGTGCCAGAGCGAGCCGGTGGAGTCTTCGTCGACCGAACCCAACTGCAAGAGGAGAAAAACAGTTGGCTCGGCGACGCTTCCCCACCATCCTCTCCCTCGCCATTCACATCGTCTCGCGGGGCGGCTGTCTAACGCCGAGGAATAGGAGGGATTGCCCCCCCCCCCCCCCCCTAACCAATAGTCGGGCAGGTTGTGAATTGTCAGGAGGAGCTTAGGGTTGTTAGTATTTGCAGGTTGTGAATTGTGTTTTGTGTTGTGTATTTTGAGAGTACTTTCAGATATGAATGTCTTTTGAATTTCAAATTTGTAGTATTGAGCATATGAAGTATTTTATGAATTCTAGAGATCTATTTTTAGCACTTAAAAAAATGTAGTTTCATAGGAGTATAAAAGTGCAGACAATGTGATTCTCAGAGAAGAAACTGCAAGTTTCAGTTTCAGATAAGAAACTCCAAGTTCAGTTTCAGATAAGAAACTGTAACTTTTAGAGGCAGAGCATTTATATTAACACGGCCTTTTCAAATAGTGTTAACATCATGCTGGAAGTTTTATTCATGGTCGAAACTGGAACTACCAGCCAGTTAACATCATGCTGATCAACATTCATGCATAGCACATCTTCATATGATGCACAGTCAAAAAGATATGCTATTATCAAGATGCCCACACAATGTCGAGTGTGCGAAAAACAGAGAAAATGAGGGACGAATTTTTGGCAAGTGTTGGACGTGGTGTGCGTAGATGAAAATTGGGACCCACATGTCAATAAAGGCAGAGGCAAAATTTTTGGAGATATTTTCTCTACACAGGTGGAATCGAACTCGGGCGGAACAACTGTCGGGTAGTGTCACTCGGCCACTAGGCTAGTTCAGTTGTTTCGTTAATAATAAGGCACTTCCTCAGGTGGTCGGATATCCTCCTGCGCCTTTGTGCACTCGACGCGACGCCGCTGTCTGTCGTTGTGAACATGCTGAACAAACGAGAGGAATCTATAGAGGACTGTACGTGGAGAGGCAGATAGTCGGGACCCACCAGGTCTATGGCCGTACGCAAGCAAGTGCCTTATCGAAAAAATACTTCCTCCTAATGCTATACTGACGTTGGGGCCCACGGGTTTGTCAACATAGTTACATTTTTAGGTGCTTCAACGTAGTTACTATAGGAGATAATTCACAACGAAGCCGGGGAGCTGGCAGGTATCATTTATTATCACCGGGGCAGCAAGTATCAGCTGGGTTTTGGGCTGCCCCGTCTAGGCTTTCTTTTTTAACATATGCAGCCCACGACCTCGGATGGGAGGTCCATAGGCCTGTTTGTATTTTCTTGAGGGTCATCATGTATCGACCGGCATATGGACCTCCCATCCGAGGTTTTATTTTTCCTGAAACATCGGCAGCCCAATTTATGTATTTTTTTGAAGAAATCGCGGAGGTATGTTCTATTTTTCTATATAAGAATAGGAATGCCTGGTCCAACTTATGTTTCCTTTCTAACTATATTATATATATTTAAATTATTTTCTATGTTATTATATATTATTGTTATTGTCATCACATATTTAACAGATACTTACATATGTAAGAAAACAATATCCCACATCTTATTAACTTATAAAAATAATTTCTTAACAATAAAATCCTGGATTTTTTTGGCAATGAAAATCCTGGTGATTGTGTACAAAAGCTTGGTAAGATTTAAGGACCAATGTTATAATAAATCACTTATTATATATATGATAAATCCTAGTGATTGTGTACAAATGCTCAGCCCATGTTTATTGTTTGATAACATTGCTGCGCCCACCCCAACATTATAATTAGAATAAGCCCAGCAAAATCGTGTATTTCGAGAAAGTGCAAATGGCCTGTAATTTTTTAGGAAAAACATAAATGGGCCACATGGACGCTACATTATTTGTTTACCCAGCCTAGCTAATGGACTGTAATTAAAAAAAGATCAAATGGACTGTAAATTCTACCCCGCAAAAAAAGACTGTAAATTCTGAAAAAATGGGTTGAATACGTGCCACATTTTTGGAGGCTGAAATGTGGGCCAATAGGTCGAATCCAATGCAAGTCGTTGTCAACTTAGTCAACAAATGATTCTGGCATCGTTAGCCGTTGGGTTTACATCCAACGACCGGCATCCATCTTCAATCTCTCGCCTTCTTCCTCTAGCGCCGCCGGGACCACCTACTCCCCCCTCCTACTGCTAGCAGCTCTGCTTAGCACGCTTCGCTATGAAGCACTACTCCACCGTTGGCCAGGCCATCCCTCCACCCCTCCGCACCTCCTGTTCTTCTCCACCAACTGCCGAACCACACCGCACCAGAACCAGTTAACCCTCGTACACCTCTCCGTCTGCGACTCTACTCCCGTGTCTTCCCATCTCCGGCTCGTTGCTGTCCGGGGCCTCACCGTCGTCCACCACCTTGGATGCACTCGGTGCGGAGTGGTCAATGAACGACACCATTGGAAGTAGACTATGTGTGGAGAGGCTGACAACTGGGTCCACGGCCGCACGCAAGGAAATGGCTCCTTATTATGCGTAGAATAATGATTCCTCCACCTGACAGCTGGGACCCACCAAAAGGGCCTCTGTATTTCGTGACAAGCGTTCCCACCGTTGACAGGTCGGACCCACCAGCTATATCTTCGCACGCAAGGAAGTGCCTCCTTATTACGCACAAAAAAAATGAATACCCCCTGCTAGCTGGGACCCACAATAGTGGGAGGCTGACTTGTGGGCCAACTAAGTTGACGGGGATGGAGGGCTTTGTAAACTTAGTCAATATGAACGATTCTAGCTCCAGTGACCGTACGATGTCCATCCAACGGCCGTAGTGCTTCTTCAACCTCTGGTCTTCTTGCTCCAGCCGCCCAAAGCAGCGCCGGTTGTGCCGCGTGCTCCTTCCTCCCGTGGCCGGCTGCGATGCCATGGAGGCCTCACTGCCCCCTACTACTCCCACCACTGGCCAGGCCATCCCTCTACTCACCCACACCCCATGTTATTCTGCGGTGATGGCAGCCTCACACCGCAGCAAACCAACGAACCCTCATACTCCTCTACGCGTGGGCATCCACTGTCGCATCTTCCCCGGCTTCGCGTTTCCCCTTCCTAGGCCTCACCGTCGTCCACCGCCCTGGAGTTCTCGGCGCGGCGTGGTCAACATGGTCAAGGAACGGCTTCCATCGGACGTGGACTGTATGTGGAGAGGCTGGCAGCTGGGTCCACGGCCGTAGCAAGGAAGTGCCTCCTTATTACGTGGAAAATAATGATTCCTCCACCTGACAGCAGGTACCCACCGGACGGGCAACCATATTTCATGAAAAAAGTTTCCCCCCTAACTGTTGGGACCTACCAGCGACATCTTCGCACGCAAGGAAGTGCGTCCGGGCAAAAAAAAACGATTCGCCCCCTTACTGCTGGGACCCACCAGCTACATCTTCGCACGCAAGGAAGTGCGTGACAGTTGGGACCCACCTGGTCGAAGCGTACGTAGCGTTGTCATTCTGGTCGCGAACGTGTACGTACATACTGGTCGATGTAGAGGAGCACGGGTGTCGTAGTAGAGGCGCGCACATAGCATGTACATGTACGTACATCGGCCAGGGTGCAAGAAAGTAAATATGGCCATGTACGTACATACAGACGGGGTCTCAAACGCCTACTCGCGCGTACGTACGTCCATGGCTCGTGTACATGGCTGGGTTGGAACAGAGAAACTGCGTTGTCATCATCTTCATGGGGAGGCAACGGTATGCGTCGTGTTCATCGGGAGGCAACGAAACGCGTGGGAGCCAAACGGCTTGGACGGAACAACCGATGGAAACGAGGCCTGGCGTACTGCAGAACGGAGGAAACGGCCTTGTGTTCGACCGGCCACGTTCGAAATGGGATCTTGTTCATCGGGAGGGGTCTGGCGTACCGCAAAACAAAGGGAACATACCTCCTAGGGTCGAAACAAGGGTCCTGTTGATCGGGAGGGGTGTGGTGTACTGCAAAACGGAGGAAACGAACTTGTGTTGGAGCATTACGGTCGAAACAGGGGTCCTGTTCATCGGGAGGGGCGTGGAGTACCGCAAAACGGAACTCCACGGGATACTGTTCATCTCCACCGTCGACCCCCTCCAGCTTCCACGGGCTACTGTTCATCCACCATCGACCTCCTCCAGCCTCCACCTGCGACTGTTCATCCACGAGCTCCTGTTCATCTAGCCTCCACCGCGCGCTACTCCACCGGCTACTGTTCAACCATCCCTCTCCACGGGCTCCTGTTCAACCACCCCTCCACGGGCTACTGTTCATCCAGCCCTCCACCAGCTACTATTCATCCAGCCCTCCACAGGGTGGTCCTGTTCATCCTGCCCTCCATGGGGTCCTGTTCATCCAGCCCCAACCGGCTCGATCAATCGGGGTCCTGTTCATCCAGAGGAAGCACCACGGGGTCCTGTTCATCCACCACCACCGGGAACTTTTCATCCAACCCCCCTAGCAACGCTCACTGTTCATCCAGAGGCAGCATCGATCGACTTCAGTTAGCAACAGTAGCGAAGGAATCGCTCGATCGGGTTCAGTTAACAGCCATCGATCACTCGGGTTCAGTAACGCGTAGCCTGAAGTGCAATCGCCGGGTTCAGTTAGAGCCCAACACCTTGCTCGGGTTCAGTTAGAGCCCAACGCCTCGCACCCACGTGCGTGCGTGTACGAGAGAAACGCGCATCGCTCGGTCCTGAGCACCCACCGTAACCGGGAACACCTTGATATTTTCCTCGCCCTCGCTTCTACCACGTTTTCTTCCATCATGGATGGCCCAAAGAATGTCATGAGGCTGCGTCTCCGGCCCGCCCAGGACGAAAAGCCCATTTTCTGTCATGATTTTCTGTCATAGAAGTAGGACCCCACCACTTCTATGATGATACCATGTTTTGTCACAATTATTGTCATAGAAGTGTCATAAGTATGACATATTTTTTTTTCATTCGGCCCAAAATGTCACGGATGTGTCTTTTTTTTGTAGTGCACTAATTCCTCGTCTGAGGATGCTATGAGTATCACTGACCATGCAGGGCTGAAGGGATTGTATATGACGGGCATGTACAAAAGCCTCAAAGGGCATCAGGCTCTCTATGATGTGCTTAAAAAGCAGATCCTCAACAGGAACCCTAGGAAAGAGGGTATTGCCTTTGAGAGGAAACTCAATGCTGATGGGACCTACTAGAAACCTGAGAAGTATCCCAAAACCTCATGGGTTGCTGCAAAGGGACCTTTAGTGGATCCATCTACTTTATCTGGCTTTACATGCAAATCTTCATATTCTTCTGATGAGTCATTTGACTCCAATTACAAACTTTTCAAAAATCAGAATGGTGAAGTATTTGCTAGGTATGTTGGCACTAACTTCAGGAATGGTCCTCCTATGAAGAAAATCTGGGTTCCCAAAAGGTGCCTTGAAAGTCTTCAGGTGAATGTCATCATGACACAACGTGTGAAGAATAGGAACCCCAGATCAATTTCTTCATATGGACCACAGTCTTCACATGGATCAAAGTCCTCACATGAACATCTTCATGCTAACACCTCTGTTTCATAGGGAAAGGCTAAGGATTATGGATATATTCACTATTCTTCAAATCATTATGTTCATAAATCCTCGAAGAATTTCTCTACTTACTCATATGCTTACCCTAATCCCTCTTATGCGAAACGAAGTGGATTGGCATCAATGCCACCTTCCTCTTATGGAGCTCGCAGAATGATGAACTCTTTGCCACCCCTTCAGATGTGGGTGGTAAAGAAAAAGAACTAATCTCTTATGCAGGGTCAGGTCTCCAGACGAACCTAAACGTCTGAAGAATTTGCTGGAGACCTGAATATGCTTGAAAGGACGCAAGCTAATCATGAAGAAATGAATTTTCATTTCTCACGTCCTCACATTGCTATATCTGTTCTATTGCTTAATGAAATTGATCTGATGAATTTGATGTCATATTCTTCACTAATGAAGTATATGAGTTTGTAAGATGCACTAATTCATCTACAAGATGATCAACCCAAAGCCACTGAGTGGGTCCTTGATAGTGGATGTACAAATCATATGACTGATGACAAGAATCTATTGATGGATGCTCCCTTCTCTCCATCACATCTGAAGCATATCACCTATGCTGACAAAGGCAAAAGCAAGGTATTGGGTCTAGGTAAGGTTGCAATCTCAAAGGATCGACACATGGACAAAGTCATGCTTGTTGAGTCCTTAGGGTTCAACCTCATGTCTGTCTCAATGCTTTGTGATCTTGATATGGTTGTTGTCTTTGGCAAGTATCGTTGTGTTGTGATCATGGAAGCTGAGAATTCTAAAGTCTTTGAAGGCTTTAGGAGAGGATAATTGTATATTGTTGATTTCTCTACAGGACCACAACCTGCTACATGTCTACTTGCAAAAGCTTCAAAAGGCTGGCTATGGCATTGATGACTTGGCCATGCTGGGATGAGGAACTTGCACACGCCCGCGAAGAAAAATCACGTCATTAGCACCGAGGGTATCAAATTCCTCAAGGACCATTTGTGTGGAGCTTGTGAAGGTGGAAAGATGACCAAGGCCAAGCATCCCTCAAAGACCATCATGACTACCACTTGTCCATTTGAATTGCTTCACATGGATCTCTTTGGCCCTACTCACTATGCCACATTTACTAATGTTGCATCTTTATATGGCTTTGTCATTATTGATGATTATTCTTGTTATACATGGGTGCATATCATCACTTACAAAACTGAAGTGCAGGAAGTCTTCAAACGATTTTCCTCGAGGGCTTCAACCAACTTTGGTATGAAGATCAAGCACATCATAAGTGACAATGGAACCGAGTTCAAGAACACTGGTCTTGATGACTATCTTGATGAACTTGGTATTACTCATGAGTTATCTGCTCCTTATACTCCTCAACATAATGGTGTCATGGAGCGCAAGAACATGACTCTTGTTGAGATGGCCCGCACTATGCTTGATTAGTACAAGACGCCTCCTGGCTTCTAGCCTGAGGCAATTGATACTGTGTGCCACATCATCAACAGAGTATATCTTCACAAATTCTTCAAGAAGACCGCATATGAACTCCTCACTAACAAGAAACCCAATGTGGGTTATTTCAAAGTCTTCGGTGCAAAATGCTGGGTTAGAGATCATCATCACAGTTCTAAATTTGCACCGAAAGCACATGAAGGTTTTATGCTTGGTTATGGTAAGGACTCGCACACCTACAGAGTCTTCAACACCTATCAGCACAAGGTTATTGAAACTGTAGATGTGCAGTTCGATGAGACTAATGGCTCACAAAGAGAGCACCTACCTCCTGTGATAGATGAAATACCTTCTGAGGAATCTATTAAGTTCAAGGCTACTGAGGAATCTATTAAGTTCAACATCAGGCACATGCCATTTCCTCAGACGATCCTTGGTATGTTGGTCTTTGAAGAAATAGAACTGCGTATTACTCTCTACTGCTGAAGCTGAGTACATTGCTGCTGGATCGTGTTGTGCTCAATTGCTATGGATGAAGCAAACTCTCAAGGACTACGACATCAATGCGAAGAATGTGCCACTCTATTGTGACAATGAGAGTGCAATCAAGATTGCTCATAACCCAGTTCAGCACTCGAAGACAAAGCACATTCAGATCCATCATCATATTCTTCGTGATCATGTGTTGAAGGGCGACATCTCCATCGAGCACGTGAAGACTGAAGAACAGCTAGACGATATCTTCACAAAGCCCTTGGATGAGAAGAGATTTAGCAAGTTGCGGTGTGAGCTAAATATCTTAGAGTCTTCGAATGTCCTTTGAAAAGGACACACATCCTAACACTTATGAAAAATTGATGACTTAGATGTGCAACACACAAAGTAACATTTTTCTTCAATCAATGAATACTAACCCTCTAAGTGTGAAGAAATTAACGAAGAATTTGATTCTCATAGCCCTATGATAATTGTACGCGGTGTTTGAAATCATCATTCTTATACGGTGGGTCACGCCACCAACAAAAGTTGAAAATCTTCAATTTGAGTTTTCTTCATTCTGAAATTCCTCAGTTGTTAAAATTCTTCAACTTTGCAATGTCTTCACAGTTTCCGTCATTTTTCTTCGTTTGCTATATAAATATATGAGTTTATGTCCTCTAGAGCATTCACTTATTGCTATTTCTTCAAGCTGCCTTTTCCGCTAAGTGAATGTGATCGGACCCTTCCCCCTCTATGCTAAACTCAACCCAGTCTGTTCACAAATTCCTCATATGCATTCTATTTGAAACTCGTTCATAATCTTCACTGTGCCCTTGTCAGCTGAAGATTCTGTGAACGAAATCTTACAAATTTTCATATCTGAATTTTCGGCTTTTGCCACTCAAACCACTCCACATTCCACGATAATACTTATCCTTTCACCCATGATCTCACATGATCTCCACCTCATAGTACATGGATGACACATGTCACACAGATGAGAAAGGTCAGGGGCACGTTCGTCCATTTTCCTCGGACGAGCAGTTTTTCACCGTGGCTATATGTACCCCTTCCCTTCCTTAGTCTATTTTTACTCCGCTCGACCTCACTCCCTAGCTTGAGCTCTCAAAACCTAGCGCCGCCGCTACTTCATCATCGTCGGTGAGGAACAGCTTCGCTGCCTCGACCTCGTCGCTGTCGTACTCGCACCGGCCATGGATTTCCTCACTCCGCCGCCACCGTAGCCGTCTTCCTCTACCAAGTTAGGGCGTGGAAGATCTGGACTGATGAACTTCCAATCTACATTCCCAGTTCATCGTTTTCTTCGTCAAGGGTAATTAAAAGTTACTTTTACTGCCCTTATTGATTCCAGCGATTTCGTCAAAATCTTCAAAAGGTGTTTATTCTTCAATCTTCACACTCTAAACACCTCACACAAACATCTGTTCTTGATCTATTTCCTAAGCCATGTTCTTTCTTCAAGATTCCTCAATTGTGTGGATTTTCAATCTATACAACTCTGGAACCTAACTCAAAGAGCACTCAGTGAAATTCCTCAAGACACATCTGGTCAAATTCCTCAAACTTGTTCTTTTTGCAAAAACTTCTGAGAACGCATATGACCTCTCCAAATTCTTCGCACCTATACTCTGTTCACAGGTACACATGTCTTCTGTTGAATCACTAGGTTCTCATCAACTTAACTCATTTGCAGCGTTCCTCGAAGAAAAAAAATGCATACCTCTTCAGAGAACTCAACTGTTCAAAATCCTCAGCTGAAGAAAATGGCTGATGAAAAGAAACCTCAGAAGGGAGGAAAGAAGTTGGAAGTTAACACTGCATTTGAAATCCCTGAAGACATCTATGCAGGGTATTGCACTCCAGATGAGGCAATTCATGGAAAAGAAACAAAGAATTAGCGCAAAGTGCACATTCAGAAAATAGAGAGGAGATGGGCTAGAGAATGGAGGGAGTACAGATATGTGACTCCCAAGTACATGAAGAAATTCACTGTACACCCTCCATGCCCAAGACCTCCCATGGCACCAAGCCAAGTTGTTGATCCCTCAAGCATTAGACGAGGTGAGGAATTTCCTACAGAATGGGCCAAGCGTCAAGCTAAGTTGGCCAAAGTAGCTAAAGAGGCAATGAAGAAATTCAATGAAGACTCTGCTACTACCACTGCTGCCACGCTGAGGCCTCTGCTAGCAAGCCCAAGAAGGCTATGCCAAAGAAGCCCGCACATAATCCCGGTACCTCTTCTTCAATGCCCTCACGGCCCACCTCTTCTGCTAAGCCCTCACGGCCAATTCCGCAAGCTGCCCCAGTTCCTTGAGTTCCAAAACCCTCAGCTCCCCCGACAAAGTCCTCAGCACCTGTGCATCTCGCCTCGTGCCAAAGGACCACAGGAAAATCCATTGCCTCAGGAGCCTCTGCAAGTTCTTCAGCTCCTCCGAATTCCTCAACACGCCCACTCTGCTGAAGACAAAGGCCACTGCGGGACGAGGCACTAGACCTAGTCCTCACAAGAAGCAAGTCGCCTTTCATGTGCCGTCCAGTGATGACGAAGCTGATGATGAAGAACTTGAAGAAATCATCAGAGACAAATAGCAGAGGGCCGCTAGAGCCAAAGGAAGTGAAGTTCCTCTCCTACTGGATCCAAAGTTGATCCTCAAATACATTGATCTCTGGCACAAGGACCCCAACACTCCTATGCCAGACTTCAAGCTGACTCCTGGCCAAAATCACATGCTGGCCGCCTTCATAGGCAAAGAAAAATGGAAGTTTGGGAAGGCGAGGCAGCTGAAGAAAGCTCAATACAAGAAGGAGCGACTTATGAAAAAGAACATTGTGAAAATGTCCACTGATGAACTCATTGCTGCTCAGACGGAGATCAAAAACCTCAATGATGAATTTGACGCATACCGTGCAGATTGGCTTGGAGCCAAGGTCAAATTCGTCAAAATGGCGAAAGGGTTCACCTCATATGTTGCAGCTCCATTGCAACATGAATCTCCTCAGGCTGAAGCATCTGCTCAGCCTACTGAAGAACATGCCAGCACCACTGATGAAAATCGGGCTGCTGAAGAAAATGAGAGTACCAAGGCTGATGACTGCATTCCAGTCGCTGATGACATTGCCAGGGCAAGCACTAGTGTTGCGCCTGAAGAACAAGCCAGGCCAGCTGAGGCATAAACCGCTGAGACTGAAGAATTTGAACCAACAAGGGCAACTACATCAGTTGCGCCTGAGGAAACTGGACCTATTTCCTCTGCTCCTCCTGCACCAACAACAAGCACAGTTCTTCCTTATGCATCAAAAGCGATGAAAACCAAAGCTGCGGAGCGAGCAGCAGTGAAGAAAAGGAAAGCATCTACTTCATCTTAGTCTTCAGCACCGAAGAAGATGAAGAAATTGACAAGCTCTTTTGAGAATCCGATTGATGCTATTCTAGTTTCAAGCATGCCATCGAAGGAACTCGTTCCTTTTGGTGAAAACTATGCGATCCCAAGCGGATCGGATGAAGACGTTCCTTCTGTTGCTTCTACAGAGCAGATGGGCGAAGAAATTGAAGCGGATGATATCCCTTCAACTCCAATCATCTCATCGCCTATGCCTCAGTTCATAGCTGAAGAGGCAGGCGTTGAAGAATTAGATGAAGAAGATGAAGACATGGATATTGGGTGCTCCACTCCAGTGCTAAATGATGACTATTGGGATAGTCAGCACCCCAACTCTCCACTCTTGAGCCCACTACAACAAATCCCCCAGTCCCCTAAGCACACTGAAGTTCTTATGGGCTCTAAAGAACCTCGTATTCCTGAAGCAATTCCAGCCACTAGTGCGGATGAAAATGCTACTAAAGCAATTCCAGCCACTAGTGCTGATGAAAATGCTACTGAAGCAATTCCAGCCACTAGTGCTGATGAAAATATTGATGAAGAAATGAAGAATCAAGCTGCAACTGAAACTGAAACGGAAATTCCTCAGCCTGTGGTTCTGGAGAACATGATTCCTGAGGCTGTGATGACTTTGATTGACACACCTTAGCTCAAGCCGAAGAATCCCTTCTCTAAGAAGCAAAAATTCAAGGCTGATGACTTCTTCCATGAGCATGTATTCTTCACAGATTACAACCCGTATGACTTTGCTTGTCTTAGAAGGAAGCATTTCTGGACTGCCAGCCAAACCAACTTCTATTCTTCATTGCTTTTCAATAAGGACAAAGTTTTTGATCATGCAAATATTCCTCATGTGGACATGGAATCACTACCTTGCTTCACGCCAGTCCTCAGTGTTCTTCACGATGCTGGACTTCTCAACTTCTCCACCGATATATGTGATTGGAATGAAGAACTAATTCTTCAGTTCTATGTAACACTTCACATCATAGGAAATGCTGAAGATGTGAACTCTTCGGTATTGGAATGGATGACAGAGAATACTCACTTCAAAGCACCGGTTTCTGAATTGCTTCATGCCCTGCCTGTCAGTCCTCCCCTTGAAGGTGCACATTGTATATATCATGAATTTGAACTTACTGACCATTATATGCAAGTGTTGATGAAGCCGCTGAAGCTCGACCAAGCCTCAAGACCCAAATTCCTCATGAAGGAATTGATGTATGTACCACAGACTATATATCACATCTTGTCCAAGACCTTGAGTCCAATCAAGGGACATGAATCTAATGAAGAAGAGGTCGTTGGTATCATGAAGAATCTGCTATTCAACCTCATTCATGGCATTCCTGTCAACTACCATGATTTCTTCATGAGGACTCTGGCAAATGCAGCTTTGTCCCCTTTTGAGTTGAATCCTTACGCTCCTTGGATTATGAGATTCCTCATATCAAGGTCTTCAGTCAACTACAAGGCTGATTTGTAGAATCACGTTAGCTACTTGCCCCCAATAGAAGTCCTCAAGCGGACATTTTCCTCAGCTGATGAAAAGGGCAAGGCTATTGCTATTATTGATGAAGGCATTCGTCCATTGGATGGTCAGTTCCACAAAGCTGCATCATATTCCACGAATGATGACTCTTCCACTCATGACTCTGCCGCCAATGCCTCAAAGCAAAATCCTCAAGCACAGCTCCAAGGGTGATGACTGATCGTGAGCTTCTCCTTAGTCTTCACCAGAAGGTGGATCGCAACCACAAATGGGTTAAGCGCCAGTTTGGTGTTGGAAATATGCCCTAGAGGCAATAATAAATTGATTATTATATTTCCTTGTTCATGATAATCGTTTATTATCCATGCTAGAATTGTATTGATAGGAAACTCAGATACATGTGTGGATACATAGACAACACCATGTCCCTAGTAAGCCTCTAGTTGGCTAGCTCGTTGATCAATAGATGGTTACAGTTTCCTAACCATGGACACTGGATGTCGTTGATAACGGGATCACATCATTAGGAGAATGATGTGATGGACAAGACCCAATCCTAAGCATAGCACTAGATCGTGTAGTTCGTATGCTAAAGCTTTGCTAATGTCAAGTATCATTTCCTTAGACCATGAGATTGTGCAACTCCCGGATACCGTAGGAGTGCTTTGGGTGTGCCAAACGTCACAACGTAACTGGGTGGCTATAAAGGTACACTACGGGTATCTCTGAAAGTGTCTGTTGGGTTGGCACGAATCGAGACTGGGATTTGTCACTCCGTGTAAACGGAGAGGTATCTCTGGGCCCACTCGGTAGGACATCATCATAATGTGCACAATGTGATCAAGGAGTTGATCACGGGATGATGTGTTACAGAACGAGTAAAGAGACTTGCCGGTAACGAGATTGAACAAGGTATCGGGATACCGACGATCGAATCTCGGGCAAGTATCGTACCGATAGACAAAGGGAATTGTATACGGGATTGATTAAGTCCTTGACATCGTGGTTCATCCGATGAGATCATCGTGGAACATGTGGGAGCCAACATGGGTATCCAGATCCCGCTGTTGGTTATTGACCGGAGAACGTCTCGGTCATGTCTGCATGTCTCCCGAACCCGTAGGGTCTACACACTTAAGGTTCGATGACGCTAGGGTTATAAAGGAAGTTAGTATGTGGTTACCGAATGTTGTTCGGAGTCCCGGATGAGATCCCGGACATCACGAGGAGTTCCGGAATGGTCCGGAGGTAAAGATTTATATATGGGAAGTCCTGTTTTGGACACCGGAAGAGTTTCAGGGTTTATCGGTAACGTACCGAGACCACCGGGAGGGTCCCGGGGGTCCACCAAGTGGGGCCACCAACCCCAGAAGGCTGCGTGGGCCAAGTGTGGGAGGGGACCAGCCCCTAGGAGGGCTTGTGCGCCCCCCACAAGGGGCCCAAGGCGCAAGGATGAGTGGGAGGGGGCAAACCCTAGTCCAGTTGGGCCTTAAGGCCCACCTAGTGGGTTCCTTCCCCTCTCCCCCCCTTGGCCGCCCCTTTGGTTCCCATCTAGGGCTGGCCGCCACCCCTAGAGGTGGGAAACCCTAGAGGGGGCGCAGCCCTCCCTTTCCTCTATATATATGAGGCCTGGGGGCTGCCCACAACACGCGATCAGATCTCTCGTTTGGTGCAGCCCTGCATCTCTCTCTCTCCCTCCTCTTCTGTGGTGCTTGGCGAAGCCCTGCAGGATAGCCACGCTCCTCCATCACCACCACGCTGTTGTGCTGCTGCTGGAAGGAGTCTTCCTCATCCTCTCCCTCTCTCCTTGCTGGATCAAGGCGTGGGAGACGTCACCGGGCTGTACGTGTGTTGAACGCGGAGGTGCCGTCCGTTCGGCACTTGGTCATCGGTGATTTGAATCACGACGAGTACGACTCCATCAACCCCGTTCACTTGAACGCTTCCGCTTAGCGATCTACAAGGGTATGTAGATGAACTCTCTTTCTACTCGTTGCTAGTCTCTCCATAGATAGATCTTGTTGATACGTAGGAAAATTTTGAATTTCTGCTACGTTCCCCGACAGTGGCATCATGAGCTAGGTCTATTGCGTAGATTCTATGCACGAGTAGAACACAAAGTAGTTGTGGGCGTTGATTTTGTTCAATATGCTTGCCGTTACTAGTCTTATCTTGATTCGGCGGCATCGTGGGATGAAGCGGCCCGGACCGACCTTACACGTACTCTTACGTGAGACTGGTTCCACCGACTGACATGCACTAGTTGCATAAGGTGGCTAGCGGGTGTCTGTCTCTCCCACTTTAGTCGGATCGGATTCGATGAAAAGGGTCCTTATGAAGGGTAAATAGCAATTGGCATATCACGTTGTGGTCTTTGCGTAGGTAAGAAACGTTCTTGCTAGTAACCCATAGCAGCCACGTAAAACATGCAAACAACAATTAGAGGACGTCTAACTTGTTTTTGCAGGGTATGCCATGTGATGTGATATGGCCAAAGGATGTGATGAATGATATATGTGATGTATGAGATTGATCATGTTCTTGTAATAGGAATCACGACTTGCATGTCGATGAATATGACAACCGGCAGGAGCCATAGGAGTTGTCTTTATTTATTTATGACCTGCGTGTCAACTTAAACGTCATGTAATTACTTTACTTTATTGCTAACCGTTAGCTGTAGTAGTAGAAGTAATAGATGACGTGACAACTTCAAGAAGACACGATGATGGAGATCATGATGATGGAGATCATGGTGTCATGCCGGTGACGATGATGATCGTGGAGCCCCGAAGATGGAGATCAAAAGGAGCAAAGTGATATTGGCCATATCATGTCACTAGTTGATTGCATGTGATGTTTATCATGTTTATACATCTTATTTGCTTAGAACGACGGTAGTAAATAAGATGATCCCTCATAAAAATTTCAAGAAGTGTTCTCCCCTAACTGTGCACCGTTGCTACAGTTCGTCGTTTCGAAGCACCACGTGATGATCAGGTGTGATAGATCCTTACGTTCACATACAACGGGTGTAAGACAGTTTTACACATGCAAAACACTTAGGGTTAACTTGACGAGCCTAGCATGTACAGACATGGCCTCGGAACACAGAAGACCGAAAGGTCGAGCATGAGTCGTATAGAAGATACGATCAACATGAAGATGTTCACCGACGTTGACTAGTCCGTCTCACGTGATGATCGGACACGGGCTAGTTGACTCGGATCATGTAATCACTTAGATGACTAGAGGGATGTCTATCTGAGTGGGAGTTCATAAGATGAACTTAATTATCCTGAACATAGTCAAAAGGATTTTGCAAATTATGTCGTAGCTCACGCTATAGTTCTACTATTTAGATATATTCCTAGAGAAAAATTAGTTGAAAGTTGATAGTAGCAATTATGCGGACTAGGTCCGTAAACTGAGGATTGTCCTCATTGCTTCTTAGAAGGCTTATGTCCTTAATGCACCACTCAGTGTGCTGAACCTCGAACGTTGTCTGTGGATGTTGCGAACATCTGACATACACATTTTGATAACTACGTGATAGTTCAGTTAAACGGTTTAGAATTGAGGCACCAAAGACGTTTTGAAACGTCGCGAAACATATGAGATGTTTCGAGGGCTGAAATTGGGATTTCAGGCTCGTGCCCACGTCAAGAGGTATAAGACCTCCGACGATTTTCTTAGCCTACAAACTAAGGAGAAAAGCTCAATTGTTGAGCTTGTGCTCAGATTGTCTGAGTACAACAATCATTTGAATCAAGTGGGAGTTGATCTTCCAGATGAGATAGTGATGTTTCTCCGAAGTCATTACCACCAAGCTGCTAGAGCTTTGTGATGAACTATAATATATCAGGGACATATATCCTTGAGTTATTCGCGATGTTTGACACCGCGAAGATAGAAATCAAGAAGGAGCATCAATTGTTGATGGTTGGTGAAACCACTAGTTTCAAGAAGGGCAAGGGCACAAAGGGATACTTCATGAAACAACAATTCAGCTGCTGCTCTAATGAAGAAACCCAAGGTTAAACCCAAACCCGAGACTAAGTGCTTCTGTAATAAGAGGAACAGCCACTGGAGCAGAATTACCCTAGATACTTGGTAGATAAGAAGGCTGGCAAGGTCGATAGAAGTATATAGGATATACATTGTGTTGATGTGTACTTTACTAGTACTCCTAGTAGCACCAGGGTATTAGATACCGGTTCGGTTGCTAAGTGTTAGTAACTCGAAATAAAAGCTATGGAATAAACGGAGACTAGCTAAAGGTGAGCTGATGATATGTGTTGGAAGTGTTTCCAATGTTGATGTGATCAAGCATCGCACGCTCCCTCTACCATCGAGATTGGTGTTTGCGTTGAGCATAGACATGATTGGATTATGTCTATCGCAATACGGTTATTCATTTAAGGAGAATAATGGTTACTCTGTTTATTTGAATAATACCTTCAATGGTCTTCCACCTAAAATGAATGGTTTATTGAATCTCGATCGTAGTGATACACATGTTCATGCCAAAAGATAGTAATGATAGTACCACCTACTTGTGGCACTGCCACGTAAGTCATATCGGTATAAAACGCATGAGGAAGCTCCATGTTGATGGATCTTTGGGCTCGCTCATTTTTGAAAAGTTTGAGACATGCGAACCATGTCTATTGGTGTATATGCATGAAGAAACTCCATGCAAATGGACCGTTTGAACTCACTTGATTTTTGAATCACTTGAGACATGCAAATAATACCACATGGGCAAGATGACTGAAAGCCTCGGTTTTCAGTAAAATGGAACCAGAAAGCAACTTGCTGGAAGTAATACATTTTGATGTGTGCAGTCCAATAAGTGCTGAGGCGTGTAGTGGATATCGTTATGTTCTTACTTCACAGATGATTTGAGTAGATGTTGAGTATATTTACTTGATGAATCACGAGTCTGAATTATTGAAAGGTTCAAGTAATTTCAGGGTGAAGTTGAAAGATTATCGTGACAAGAGGATAAAAGATCTATGATATGATCATAGAGATGAATATCTGAATTATGAGTTTGGCACTGAATTAAGACATTGTGGAAATTGTTTCACAACTAATATAGCCTGGAACACCATAGTGTGATGGTGTGTCCGAACATCATAACTGCACCCTATTGGATATGATGCATACCATGATGTTTCTTATCGAGTTACCACGATAGTTTATGGGTTAGGCATTAGAGATAACCGCATTCACTTTAAATAGGGCACCACGTAATTCCGATGAGATGACACCGTATGAACTATGGTTTAGAGAAACCTAAGCTGTCATTTCTTAAAAGTTTGGGGCTGCGACGCTTATATGAAAAGCTTCAGGCTGATAAGCTCGAACCCAAAGCGGATAAATGCATCTTCATAGGACACCCAAAACTGTTGGGTATACCTCCTGTTTCAGATTCGAAAGCAATAAGGGATTGTTTCTAGAATCGGGTCCTTTCTCGAGGAAAAGTTTCTCTCGAAGGATTGAGTGGGAGGATGGTGGAAACTTGATGAGGTTATTGAACCGTCTCTTCAACTAGTGTGTGGCAGAGCACGGAAATTGTTCCTGTGGCACCCACACCAATTGAAGTGGAAGCTTATGATATTGATCACGAGACTTCAGGTCAAGTCACTCCCAAACCTCGTAGGATGACAAGGATGCGTACTACTTCAGAGTGGTACGTAATCCTGTCTTGGAAGTCATGTTGCAAGACAACAATGAACCTACGAGCTATGGAGAAGCGATGGTGGGCCCGGATTCCGATAAATAGCTCGAGGCCATATAATCCGAGAGAGGATCCATGTATGAAAACAAAGTGTAGACTTTGGCAGAATGGCTCAATGGTCGTAAGGCTGTTGAGTACAGATGGATTTTAAAAGGAAGACAGACAATGATGGTAAGTGTCACCATTAAGAAAGCTCGACTTGTCGTTAAGATGTTTTCCGACAAGTTCAAGGAGTTGACTACGATGAGACTTTCTCACTCATAGCGATGCTAAGAGTCTGTTGGAATTATATTAGTGATTACTGCATTATTTATGAAATCTTGCAGATAGGATGTCAAAACATAGTTTCCTCGACTATTTTCTGAGGAAAGGTTGTACGTGATACAACCGGAAGGTTTTGTCAATCCTGAAATATGCTAATAAGTATGCAAAGCTCCAGCAATCCTTCTAAGGACTGGAGTAAGCATCTCGGAGTTGGAATGTATGCTTTGATGAGATGATCAAAGATTTTGGTGTATACAAAGTTTATGAGAAACTTGTATTTCCAAAGAAGTGAGTGGGAGCACTATAGAATTTCTGATGAGTATATGTTGTTGACATATTGTTGATCAGAAATGATGTAGAATTTCTAAAGAAAGCATATAGGGTTATTTGGAAAGTGTTTTTCAATGGAAAGCCTGGATTAAGCTACTTGAACATTGAGCATCAAGATCCATAAGGATAGATCAAAAACGCTTAATGGTACTTTCAAATGAGCACATACCTTGACATGATCTTGAAGGTGTTCAAGATGGATCAGTCAAAGAAGGAGTTCTTGCCTGAGTTGTAAGGTATGAAGTTAAGACTTAAAGCTTGATCACGGCAGAATAGAGAGAAAGGACGAAGGTCGTCCCCTATGCTTAAGACATACAGTATGCTATGCTGTGTACCGCACCTGAAGTGTGCCTTGCCATGAGTCAGTCAAGGGGTACAAGAGTGAACCAAGAATGGATCACAGGACCGCGGTCAAAGTTATCCTTAGTAACTAGTGGACTAAGGAATTTTTCTCGATTATGGAGGTGGTAAAAGAGTTCGTCGTAAAGGGTTACGTCGATGCAAGCTTAACACCTATCCGGATAGCTCTGAGTAGAGATACCGGATACGTATAATGGAGCAACAATTTAGAATAGCTCCAAGTAGAATAGTTATTTGGAATAGCTCCAAATAGAACGTGGTAGCTACATCTAGGAGATGACATAGAGATTTGTAAAGCACACACGGATCTGAAAGGTTCAGA
Source organism: Triticum monococcum (assembly GCA_034509565.1). NCBI lineage: Eukaryota > Viridiplantae > Streptophyta > Magnoliopsida > Poales > Poaceae > Triticum > Triticum monococcum. The sequence continues at coordinate 247,254,746 of CM067841.1, read as the reverse complement.
CCCGTTGACTAAAACCTCTCTCACAAGCAACATGATCAAACCTAGAACTCATTGAGTGTTAATCACATAGTGATGTGAACTAGACTACTGACTCTAGTAAACTCTTGGGTGTTAGTCACATGGCGATGTGACCTGTGAGTGTTAATCACATGGCGATGTGAACTAGATTATTGACTCTAGTGCAAGTGGGAGACTGTTGGAAATATGCCCTAGAGGCAATAATAAATTGATTATTATATTTCCTTGTTCATGATAATCGTTTATTATCCATGCTAGAATTGTATTGATAGGAAACTCAGATACATGTGTGGATACATAGACAACACCATGTCCCTAGTAAGCCTCTAGTTGACTAGCTCGTTGATCAATAGATGGTTACGGTTTCCTAACCATGGACATTGGATGTCGTTGATAACGGGATCGCATCATTAGGAGAATGATGTGATGGACAAGACCCAATCCTAAGCATAGCACTAGATCGTGTAGTTCGTATGCTAAAGCTTTGCTAATGTCAAGTATCATTTCCTTAGACCATGAGATTGTGCAACTCCCGGATACCGTAGGAGTGCTTTGGGTGTGCCAAACGTCACAACGTAACTGGGTGGCTATAAAGGTACACTACGGGTATCTCTGAAAGTGTCTGTTGGGTTGGCACGAATCGAGACTGGGATTTGTCACTCCGTGTAAACGGAGAGGTATCTCTGGGCCCACTCGGTAGGACATCATCATAATGTGCACAATGTGATCAAGGAGTTGATCACGGGATGATGTGTTACAGAACGAGTAAAGAGACTTGCCGGTAACGAGATTGAACAAGGTATCGGGATACCGACGATCGAATCTCGGGCAAGTATCGTACCGATAGACAAAGGGAATTGTATACGGGATTGATTAAGTCCTTGACATCGTGGTTCATCCGATGAGATCATCGTGGAACATGTGGGAGCCAACATGGGTATCCAGATCCCGCTGTTGGTTATTGACCGGAGAACGTCTCGGTCATGTCTGCATGTCTCCCGAACCCGTAGGGTCTACACACTTAAGGTTCGATGACGCTAGGGTTATAAAGGAAGTTAGTATGTGGTTACCGAATGTTGTTCGGAGTCCCGGATGAGATCCCGGACATCACGAGGAGTTCCGGAATGGTCCGGAGGTAAAGATTTATATATGGGAAGTCCTGTTTTGGACACCGGAAGAGTTTCGGGGTTTATCGGTAACGTACCGGGACCACCGGGAGGGTCCCGGGGGTCCACCAAGTGGGGCCACCAACCCCAGAAGGCTGCGTGGGCCAAGTGTGGGAGGGGACCAGCCCCTAGGAGGGCTTGTGCACCCCCCACAAGGGGCCCAAGGCGCAAGGATGAGTGGGAGGGGGCAAACCCTAGTCCAGTTGGGCCTTAAGGCCCACCTAGTGGGTTCCTTCCCCTCTCCCCCCCTTGGCCGCCCCTTTGGTTCCCATCTAGGGCTGGCCGCCACCCCTAGAGGTGGGAAACCCTAGAGGGGCGCAGCCCTCCCTTTCCTCTATATATATGAGGCCTGGGGGCTGCCCACAACACGCGATCAGATCTCTCGTTTGGTGCAGCCCTGCATCTCTCTCTCCCTCCTCTTCTGTGGTGCTTGGCGAAGCCCTGCAGGATAGCCACACTCCTCCATCACCACCACGCCGTTGTGCTGCTGCTGGAAGGAGTCTTCCTCATCCTCTCCCTCTCTCCTTGCTGGATCAAGGCGTGGGAGACGTCACCGGGCTGTACGTGTGTTGAACGCGGAGGTGCCGTCCGTTCGGCACTTGGTCATCGGTGATTTGAATCACGACGAGTACGACTCCATCAACCCCATTCACTTGAACGCTTCCGCTTAGCGATCTACAAGGGTATGTAGATGAACTCTCTTTCTACTCGTTGCTAGTCTCTCCATAGATAGATCTTGGTGATACGTAGGAAAATTTTGAATTTCTGCTACGTTCCCCGACATTTGGTTCTATTCTTCACAACATGACTGCTACACACAATGCAGTAAAGAAGAACCACTTCTACCTCCATGAAGTATTCAATCGCACCTGGTCTGTTCTGTCTCATCTCTATGGTGAAGACGATCTGAAGAAAATGGGTTTCAAGCAGGACTTTGAATGGTCTCAACCACCAGCGAAGAAATTCAAGAAAACCAAGTTCCTTCCTTGGTAGCAAGCTCTATTCTTCATCGCGCGAGACTGATGAGCATGAATATTTTGACGACACTACAGCAGGCCCTACCTCAACAACCGACCCCAACAATGCTGGCGCTCCTTCATCGACTCAGTGATGATATTCTTCAGGAGCGTTAGTCCTCACTTTTCGTCCCTTTTGGTCATTCGATGACAAAGGGGGAGAAATTTGAGTTAGTCTTCAAATAGGTCTCTATATATGGGCATTTTTTTCTAAGTTACAACTCTCGCTCTTCTAAAGATTTGCTGGACCGAGTTGTAAACTTAAACACGATGGTGGTCTGATACTTTTGCTATGTTCTTCTGCATGCTATTTCCTCATATATGTGAATGCATGCATGCTGAAGAACATCAGTCACCATATTTCATCATGCATTTCAAATTCTTCATATCATATGTTAAATGCGTGTATGAATTACAAGATATAGGGGCTCCATGATTCTACTCTTCAAATGTGCATTGCTTCAAAAGAAAATTCCTCACTATGCACATCTTCAGGGGGAGTTCTTCTATACCTTACAATCAAATTCCTCAATATCAGTATTTACACTCCATATGTTTATCCCCGTTTGAAAACTTAACCTATATTGTCATCAATCACCAAAAAGGGGGAGATTGTAGTGCATCTAGTGCCCCTTAATTATTTTGGTGTATTGAAGACTTATAGGTTAAGGGACTAATGCGTTTGTGAGTGTACACATGTCTATAAGTCTATGAGGAGTTTGATATTTACGGAGAAAGCCGACCCCTAAAAATGAATGTCTTCGACTGAAGACTTTGGATTTCTGAAGACTTTCTGAAGACTATGAAAGTGAAGAAATTGGTGTGATCGTGAAGACTTGTTATTCATACGAGGAACAAGAAGCGTGAAGACTTTTGTTTTCGTAGTTTCATTTTCTCTTTCTTGAGTCATAGGAAACATCATACTGTTAAAGAGGGTCTAGGTAAAACTAGGGAAAAGTTTCCAAGTGATGCTCAACCCAAAATCCTACACATACCAATCCCTTCGAGTGAAGCCATTGAAAATCTCATACAGTTCAGTCAATTTCTTCAGTGACAGAGACGAAGTTCTTCTGGTCTCTAATGAAATTTGTCCTAGCTGAGGAGTTAGGAATTCGCTACTACGGATTGCCTACGAGTGAGGAACATGATAGCCCTGAGGAATTTGATAGTCAAATTTCCGACAATTGCTGTGCTATGCACTAGCTATCCCAAAAATATCTACCCACCTAACGGTCATATCATTAAAGGGCATTTATGTCTTATCATGTCAGGCTACTCCCTAGGCTATAAATAGCTGCCCCTACAACCACTAGCTGGTTGGCTACTCCACGAGAAACTGACACTTGTCATTGAGAGCATCCCATCCTTCGAGGACTTTGAGCGAAAATCATCAAGTGAGGAAAAACACAAAACCCCAAACCAACCACCTACAACCCAAAGTGATTGAGCATCACTGAAGAGACTGTTCCTGTGTGGAACTGACGCTTGTTACCTTTGAGGACTGTGCATCCTCCAAATGGTTAGGCGTCATGGTCTAGAGCATCCAGGAGGAAATTGTGGATCGCCAAGCGACCAAGTCTGTGAAGGTTTGGAAGTCACCTGAAGACTTACCACGAGTGATTGGACGAGGTCTGTGTGACCTTATTTAAAGGAGAATATGGTGAGGACTGTGTGTCCTCAGGTTTAAATACCTAGCCGCTCTAACTAGATGTACAATTGTAACAATAGTTGGAACTGGTCTACCAAATCATTGTCTTCACCAAGCTTACTGGTTCTATTTCCTCAACCCCTTCATTTCCTCATTACTGTGTTGTGTGCCTGTTCATATCTATTTGAAGGCTTTGACTGAAGACTTTTTCAATTTCCTGAGTTCAATTTGTTTAGTCTGTTTGTCTTCATTCTGTTTTATCCTGTGCTTACGCTTTCTGTACTCTGTGTCTTGTTTTCAATTCATCATGATGTCCATGCTTATGTTATGTCATGTCTGCATCTGAGTACTTTTTCCACTGCAAGTAGTTCTTCGCTTAGGAATTTCCTTACCCTAAAATTCCTTGGTGAAGAATTTATAAAAATCGCCTATTCACTCCCCTCTAGTCGACTTAACGCACTTTCAGATATGAATAAAGCTATAGCCTACTTTCAAGTTTAAATTAGGTATAATTTTAAATAGCAACGATTAAATTAGGGCAAAATTACGTTGTGCAGGTCATTACAGCACACATAGTTGGTAAAACACAAACGTTTGTGATATACACCAAAATCCGAGATTGTTCACACAGAGAAAACGTGTGCAAGCATGCACATAGCTGTCGTTCGCAAAGCGTGTGTGATGTCAGACACTATCACATATGGTGCGGGAAAACTAAATGTGTATGATTGTCTACCTATCATACACGCTTTATAATCATGAACTATTTGTGATGTGCCAAGCATCGTAAATCTCTAGTGCCTGGAATCTGCCTAGAATCTTCCTGGAAAGCTCCCGTGCCTAGAATCTGCCTGGTTTTAGGCAGAACCACAAAACTCCGACTGCGATGGCAATGCGAGCACAAACGAGTAGCAAGGATGAAGTGTTTGGGATATTCGAGATATCAGAAACGGTTATATAGGGACAACTGTATGCATTAAGGCTCCCTATCTCCGACGGTTTCTGGGTCGTGTGGGAAGAACCCCCTATCGCCCACAGTAACTTGGTGACGGTTCCATATGCCGTTGCGGAAAGGGGTAAAAAACGGTTTGTTTAGGACCGACGCGCACCAGTGATTTACAGAGAAAGTCGACCCCTAAAAATGAATGTCTTCAACTGAAGACTTTGGCTTTCTAAAGACTTTGAAAGTGAAGAAATTGGTGTGATCCCAAAGACTTGATATTCATGCGAGGAATATGAAGCGTGAATACTTTTGTTTTCGTAGTTTCATTTTCTCTTTCTTGAGTCATAGGAAACACCGTACTGTTAAAGGGGGTCGAGGTAAAATTAAGGAAAAGTTTCCAAGTGATGCTCATCACAAAATCCTAAACCTACTAATCCTTTCGAGTGAAGCCATTGGAAATCTCATACAGTTCAGTCAATTTCTTTAGTGACAGATGAAGATCTTCTGGTCTCTGATGAAATTTTTTTGTCTGAGAAGTTAGGAATGCGCTAGTGCGGATTACCTACAAGTAAGGAACACGATAGCCCCAAGGAATTTGAACATCAAATTTCCGACCGTTGCTGTGCTATGTGATACGTCCATTTTGCATCATGCTTTTACATCGATATTTATTGCATTATGGACTGTTATTTCACTTTATGTTACAATACTTATGGCTATTCTCTCTTATTTTACAAAGTTTACATAAGGAGGGAGAATGCTGGCAGCTGGAATTCTAGGCTGGAAAAGGAGCAAATATTAGAGACCTATTCCGCGCAACTCCAAAAGTCCTGAAACTCCACAACACATCTTAAAATAAATAAAGAAAAATCCTCGCCAAAGATGAAGGCCAGGGGACCCACACCCTGCTCACGAGGGTGGGGTGTGATGCCCGGGTATTTGAGCTACAGTAAACCTCTGTTAATGATGCCACATCACGATGGTTACTGTTGCTAATCTCGTGTTAGTTCGAAACCGATTCAAATTCAAATTCAAAATCGAGTCAAACGGTAAATTCTTCAAACGTTAAAACTAAAATGTTCAAAATGGGACAAATAAATCCTAAGTCCAAATGGTGGAGGAACCACATTTTAGTAAAAAGATTTAAAGCACTAAAATGATTTAAACAGTAGCTAAACAACTATTTAAACGACTTTGGTATTTTATAAAATACTAGACTATTTTTATCAGGGTAAAACTTTTTATAGTAGTGGATTGTTCCGAAACATTATTTTAGGGGCTATACATATATTTGTCTAAAATTAAAATTAATGTGTAACTAAAATAAAACAAAAAAAGAAAAATATGAAAAGGTAAAAAAAGAAAGGAATAAAACAACCCCCCACTAGGCCACTTGGCCCAGCTGCTAGCTAGGCCAAACCCCAGGCCGGCCCACCCCCTGCCTACTAACCCACTCACCCCCGAAACCCTAGCGGCCCCTCCCCACTTCCCCCACGATCCCCCCCCCCCCCACGACCTCTCCCACTCCCCATTCTGGATCGGGTCGGGGCACCTGACGCCCTTGTCGGCCGATGCCCCGGCACGTCCCCGCGACCCCACCGCCGTCCTCCTCGCCTCCCCCTCTCCCGATTTGCGAGCTCCGACGCCGCGCCCGACCCGCCGTACGCCGCCGCCTCGTCCTCGATTCACCGCCGCCCGGAGCTCCACGGACACCGCCCGGAGCCCGTGCATCCGCCCGAGGACCTCGCCGGACCTCCTCGCCGGTCGGCCTCCTCCACGACGCGTTGCCTCCGTCATCCTCCTCGACCCCCGCTGCCTAACCCCTACTGCCCAAGTGAGCTCCCCCCTCTCCCCTCTCCCCTACGTGCCCAGCCTCTTCCCCCCGTGCTCAGCTCCGTCGCTCGCCGCTGCCCGTGGACGGCCGCAACCGGCCAACCCCGCGGCGCCCCGCTCATGCGTCTCACTCCGGCACCCCGCCTTCGGCCTCTTTTCCGCCGCCGCACAAACCGTGCCTGACCCGCTTCCTATCGCGCGCCGTTGGCCTTCGGCCGTGCTCCCGTGCATCCCTCGGCGCCGCTCACAGCCGAGCCCGCAACTCCTCCCCATGCCGCGCCCGCGTCTCCTCTGGCCGCCCTTCGCCGGCGCCGCCCGGCGGTGTTGCCGCCACGAGCCATCCCATCCCATCCTCCCGGTCGTGGCCCCCTGGCCGCGCCGCGTAGGCGCCCCCGCTGGCCTCACCCTGCGCCCAGGCGTAGCGCCCCTCGGGCACGGGCGCCCGCCCGTTACGCCCGTCGCCTGCTAAAGCCTTCTGCGCAGCTGACCACAGGGGCCCATGCCCCTGTCCAAAAAAAAGAGTAAAAAATATATATATTAAGATTTCTAAAAAAATAATGTTTACTTAATTAGTTAATTAATCAATTAATTAACTTAATTAAATTGGTTTAGTTAAACTAACTAATTAGTTAGCCCACTAAATCATCTAATTAGCTAGATGTGTCAATGACAGGTGGACCCCAGTCAACCTTTTGACCGGTCAACAGTTGACTGTTGACCATGTTCACTCAGCACCCCCAGGACCCCACTGTCAGCTGCATGTGCATGTTGCTGGGTACACTTCTGTGTACCCATTGCAATTTAGCTATTTAATATTTTCGAATTAATTTAAATCAGAAAATTCAGAAAATGTTATAATCTTTGAAAATCAATATAAAATAAACCATAATTCGGATGAAAAAACTTTGTACATGAAAGTTGCTCAGAACGACGAGACGAATCCGGATACGCAGCCCGTTTGTCCTCCACACATCACTAGCATAGCAAACACGCAACTTTCCCCCTCTGGTTCATTTGTTTGAAAACGCGGAACATCGGGAATACTTTCCCGGATGTTTTCCCCCTTCGCTGGTATCACCTACTACCGTGTTAGGTCACCTCTAGCACCGCGTATTGCCATGTAACGCTTTGTGATGCTTTGATTGCTCTGTTATTTATTGTGTCCCCCCTCCGTTACTTCTTTCCGATAGACCCCCAGATCGACTGCGGAGTTGATGACCCCTCCTTGCGAGAGCAACCAGGCAAGCCCCCCCCCCTTTGATCACCAGATATCGCCTACTCTTCTCTATAATGCTTGCATTAGAGTAGTGTAGCATGATACTGCTTTCCGTTAATCCTATCCTGATGCATAGCCTGTCATTATTGCTGCAACTATTAATACCTTACCTGCAATCCTAAATGCTTAGTATAGGATGCTAGATTTTCATCAGTGGCCCTGCACTCTTGTCCGTCTGCCATGCTATACTACTGGGTTGTGATCACTTCAGGAGGTGATCACGGGCATATACTATATACTTTACACTGTTACGTTACCGGTGATACTGTTTGGAGATGGGGGCTGAAGGGGCTGGTGGCTCCATCTAGGTAGTGGTGGGCCTGAGTTCCCGACGGCCCCCGACTGTTACTTGAGGCGGAGCGACAGGGCAGGTTGAGACCACCTAGGAGAGAGGTGGGCCTGGCCCTGGACGGCGTTCGCGGATTCTTAACACGCACTAACCATCTACGCGGGGACAGTTATGGGCACTCGACGTCGTGGTATCAGCTGAAGCCTTCGTGATGTCAGCGACCGAGCGGCGCGCGCCGGGTTGGACCGCGTAACGCAACTTCCTTTGTAATGGAGGTTGCTAGGTCTGCTCACCGGCCGTGTACGCAACGTGCAGGTGTGCAATGGGCGATGGGCCCAGACCCGTGCGCCATAGGATGTAGACCGGCATGCTGACCTCTCTATTGTGCCTAGGTAGCGCTGCAACGTGTTGATCTTCCGAGGCCGGGCATGACCCAGAAAAGTGTGTCCGGACAAAGGGGATCGAGCGTGTTGGGAAATGTGGTGCACCCCTGCAGGGAAGTTAATCTATTCGAATAGCCGTGATCTTCGGTAACTGGACGACTTGGAGTTGTACCTTGACCTTATGACAACTAGAATCGGATACTAACTAAAACACACCCTTCCAAGTGCCAGATACAACCCGGTGGTCGCTCTCTAACAGGGCGACGAGGAGAGGATCACCGGGTAGGATTATGCTACACGATGCTACATGGTGAACTTACCATCTAATCTCTTCTCCTACTGCAAGATGGAGGTTACCAGAAGCGTAGCCTTCGATTGGACTAGCTATCCCCCTCTTATTCTGGCATTCTGTAGTTCAGTCCACATATGATACCTCTTTTCCATTTGATACCAGTGCATACATATGTAGTGTAGCTCCTTTCTTGCAAGTATTTGGATGAGTACTCACGGTTGCTTTGCTCCCTCTTTTCTCCCTTTCTATACCCATTTGCTGCGACCAAACGATGGAGCCCAGGAGCCAGATGCCACTGTCGATGATGACTACTACTACTCGGGAGGTGCCTACTACTACGTGCAGCCCGCTGACGGTGACCAAGAGTAGTTTAGGAGGATCCCAGGCAGGAGGCATGCGCCTCTTTCGATCTGTATCCCAGTTTGTGCTAACCTTCTTAAAGCAAACTTGTTTAAATTATGTCTGTACTCAGATATTGTTGCTTCCGCTGACTCGTCTATGATCGAGCCCTTGTATTCGAGCCCTCGAGGCCCCTGGCTTGTAATATGATGCTTGTATGCCTTATTTTTATTTGTAGAGTTGTGTTGTGATATCTTCCCATGAGTCCCTGATCTTGATCGTACACGTATGCATGTATAATTAGTGTACGATTGAATCGGGGGCGTCACAAGTTGGTATCAGAGCCGACTGCCTGTAGGAATCCCCCTTCCACACTCCTTGGCCGAAGTCGAGTCTAGACATTGCAAAACTTTTTACTAACATGGTTGTGTGCCTTATGGGCCCATGTTGCCATTGGGTGGTAGTAGGATCTTTTATTCCTCGACCTATACTCTGGGATTCTAATCTCTCTTCTATTCGGGTTAAATGATTTTACTAAATCCAACTCTAGGTTCTCGTAACTACTTCCTCTCGGAGAGCCCCTTATTACAATGATCGCCGGCTGCACCAGAAGATTCCGAAGTTACTCTCCGATACTATTTTTGAGACTCTGTGCCCGTTTCTTTTACAATTCCCTACCATCGAAATATCCCTATGGATAAATACATACACTTGTCGTTCTTACTTTTATTCCCAGTTGGTCTTCTTATTACAAGATACCCTGAAATCCTCTCTGTTGTTTCAAGAATATTGTGTGCCTACTGCCTTGCAGTTCCTTGCCACCTGGATACCCGTATGGTTAATTTCTCGCCCTTATCGAGTATCCGCTCATCCCCAGTTGTTCATGTGTTTCACAATGGTCTTCGAAATACTATTCGATCCTTCAAAAAAAATCCTTAGTAGCTTATTGCTCTGCAATAGTTGTCTACTTGCATTATGGATGCTTTCCATATGTCTGACAATATTCGTTAGTATCCTTAGGCACCATCATTTGATCCTATTGATTCAACATGAGTGCGAATGCATGCAATCATTAGTTGATCCTTTTCAATTATCTTTCCGGCTCAGACGTCATTTTAAACATGAGCTTGTTCGACCAGTCTAGTTGCCGTCAAATGTACCCCTAATGCTATTCAACTTATCCATCCCTAATCAGAACATTGTCCCTTGATTTGAAAATCATAATTCCTTTGCATTTGAGCTCTAGATTAGTCAGTTGTTTCTACAATCCAATGCCTTTGCATTGTTACTTCCTCTGGTTGTGTGCCGATGCTCACATCAGCTCCATTATGGACCGGCAGATCCTTTAATGGATTTTATCCGATAGCGTCCTTCATATTCAATTCCTTTGGAAGTTCTTTCTCCATTGGTAAATCCTATCCTCTGATTGACCAACCATGCTCCGCTTTCGAGGTTGTGATATTAATATTGAAGCTTGTGGTATATGTTTCCACGATACCCTGACGGGTTGAACCTATGCCTTCCTTAATATGTGTGAACTCAAAAGTTTTCATGAGTCATACTCTTCTGGTGTTTTGCTAGATAAAATCTCAACACTACAACTTCTTCGAAGACGAGAAGTGAATGAAAGGTTATGCATTAAAGAAGTGGGAGTCTACCTTGAACTTTGTGTTCATGCCCATGGACATGATGTAGATCCTATCATGGAAGCTTCTGGTAACAATAACTATTTCCTTGATAGATATCATCTGGTATCTATGAATTGATCCTTTCCAACCGTGGTTCCGACCATGATTGTTCCCCTTTGATTCTATTTCTCGAACAAGTTAAAGTACTTGCCTTCTGCAGATCAGTACGCCTTCCCAACATCTATTTTGTTCTACCTTCGAGTATTACCCCCTGGTATCTCGAGGATATCGACGCATTACACTTCATCTTATGAATTTCCGATGAAGTAGTACCTTTCCCCATCATAGTCACTCTGCGGGTTCTGGGTTGTCGTCAACCGAGAACACCGATTTGTGAATCGAATGAACACTGAGATTCGGTACTCCAAGTACTTTGTTGTTGAGAAGTTTAATAATCCATCACGTCACTCCTAGCCTGATCGGCTACATCATTATCGTGCTAATTTTAACTGTGCTACCGGGTCCTTAATTCCGGGGCACAACTTTTGATGATGAGCTAAGCTTACACCGATTTCCTCGTCTTATCGTTCCAACTTGAACGACAAGCTTGAATTCGACTTTGTGTCATACCATTGGTTCCAATAACCTTTTGCTTCATCATTCCTTTGACTTGGTGTCATCGCTGATTGATTACGTCTTCATTAAATCTCTCGACAAATGTGTCGTGGTCATCATCAACCTTATGAGCTCTTCCAGGATATCAATCGAATTCATGATCAGAAATACCATCCTTGATCACGATGATTTGTCTTATCATCGACCACTGTACTACCTTTCCTCCAACACAAACTTGTTCTTGTTTTGTGTTGTACCTTGAGTTCCGTGCTATCCAACAATTGTTCTTCTTTACCTTGGAGTACTACCATCTATCTTGTCAAGAATGCCATGAGACTTCCACACCTCTTATGAGTTATTGATGCAAGTAATACTTCTTACCATAACCTTCCCTTCTTGGTCCCCGTGTTGATTCTAACCGGGATTCCAACAAGTGAACGGTACTGCATGGATTTTGTACTTCTAACAACCCTATTGCTTTGAAGTTGATGGTTGATAGTTCATTCTTAGACTATTGGTTGTTGAACCACCATTCTAACGTTGATCATGCTACCTAAGCCCATCTTTCGGGTGCACCTTTCAATCAATGTTCAATTGTGTATGCTTTCCTCGAGCATACATCATTATATTATATCATTTGATCTGACAAATGTTATCTCCTTGTTCACATAATTGTGGAAACCCATCCTTTCAAAATCTCGATGAATTGTCACTGAGTTCATCAACTACCTCCTTATTCCTTCATTGGTTTAATGATGAGCTCTTGTTCTGGAACTCCCTTCCATAGTACATTTCCCAAGAATCTTACAATGTCTTCTTGTCAAATTGTGTTGCATCTTTTCTTCTCAGGCATCCAAATGTCTGAGGTATCCTGACACCAATCAGATCTGAATCTTGGCCAAATATGATGGTTCGAACATATTTCCAAGAGTTATAACATTGGTCTTTATATGACCCGGTAAGGTGATGTCATGCCTAGCACACCTGACCGGAGGACCTATTGTTGTAATTTCCTTTTGGCAAGGTTAGTCATTCTTCCTGAGGAAATTGTAAGACTTACTCTATAAGTTGTTCCTGATGGATCCTTTTGTCTCCGAAGTCTGATCTTCACCTGTTGACCATGTCAATGCTATCTCAAAGCATGTCTATGGTACTTCGATTTTCAACAGGAACATTTGAAGCCCAATGTTAAATGTTTCTTGCTAATTATCCAAACACCGATGTATGGGTAATGTCATGAAAATTCTCTCCCGTACCTAAAGAGTTTTCTACATTATATCCTGTCATGGATATCATGCTCTACTTGTCCTTGGGAAGGATATACCTTTGAAATATGTGTTTAAACCCATTTTCCTTTCCATTGTTCTGTTTAATCTGATAATCATATTTTCCTTTCCATTGGTTGGTTTAACGCGTCTTGTGATCTATATGATCTAAGCGGTAATATTCTCCTGCTTATGTAAACACCTCGGTGTACAATTCTGTCAGCAAGACCCTGTTACTATTGTTAATGACATTTTGGTAGCCACCGATGGACGAGAACCTTGCCTATTGGCCCGCCTCGTTCAACGAGCAGGAAAATGGTTCTCTTCGTCCCTCGCCCTTGGTATCGATGTTGTTGCCGACATAGCTGACAGGCTATCCTCTGACATGCCTTGCTTACATGATCTTGCAAGACGTCACTGCCCTTCCTACTTTAACCCACATGGTGGGCCCATAACCCACAGTTCCACAGGATTGAAACCTGACTCTCCTGTACACCCCTGTTCCTAAAGTTATTCCTCGTGCGTGGCCTTGTATGTAATTCACGGACCACCGTCCTAGTGATCTATTCTGGTAACAGACGCAATACTCAATCTCGTTGCTATGGACCCCTTTCGCGTGTTGCTTCAGACATCGAACAATTGCCTATCCGTTTGCAACTTCTCATGGTACCTTCGTACCTTACTCTTGATGTATTTTATATGTTCAACTCGAGAGATAATCTTATGTTCATTCATGGGTTATCCCCAGATTGTTTCCCTCATAAGCATTCTATCGTAGCCAAGCTGCCCCTTACCTATTCGTAAGTACGTTGGAGTTCCCGAAGAAAAGTACGACTTCATCATGATGACCTAAAGCAGAGAAATGAAAACATCAACATAATGGATCGACCATTTCGAGAAGAGCAAGCAAGACCGAGAAGACTCGTTAGAATTTCGTAACCAGATCTTTCCCCCTTACTCCCCTCTTAAATCTCGGGACGAGATTTCTTGTAGTGGAGGAGAATTGTGACGCCCAGTTATTTGAGCTACAGTAAACCTCTGTTAATGATGCCACATCACGATGGTTACTGTTGCTAATCTCGTGTTAGTTCGAAACCGATTCAAATTGCAATTCAAAATCGAGTCAAACGGTAAATTCTTCAAACGTTAAAACTAAAATGTTCAAAATGGGACAAATAAATCCTAAGTCCAAATGGTGGAGGAACCACATTTTAGTAAAAAGATTTAAAGCACTAAAATGATTTAAACAGTAGCTAAACAACTATTTAAACGACTTTGTATAAAATACTAGACTATTTTTATCAGGGTAAAACTTTTTATAGTAGTGGATTGTTCTGAAACATTATTTTAGGGGCTATAGATATATTTGTCTAAAATTAAAATTAATGTGTAACTAAAAAAACAAAAAAAGAAAAATATGAAAAGGTAAAAAAAGAAAGGAATAAAACAACCCCCCCACTGGGCCACTTGGCCCAGCTACTAGCTAGGCCAAACCCCAGGCCGGCCGACCCCCTGCCTACTAACCCACCCCCCCCCCCCCCCGAAACCCTAGCGGCCCCTCCCCACTTCCCCCACGACCCCCCCCCACGACCTCTCCCACTCCCCATTCAGGATCGGGTCGAGGCACCCGACGCCCTGGTCGCCCGATGCCCCGGCGCGTCCCCGCCGCCCCATCGCCGTCCTCCTCGCCTCCCCCTCTCCCGATCTGCGAGCTCCGACGCCGTGCCCGACCTGCCGTACGCCGCCGCCTCGTCCTCGATTCACCGCCGCCCGGAGCTCCACGGACACCGCCCGGAGCCCGCGCAGCCGCCCGAGGACCTCGCCGGACCTCCTCGCCGGTCGGCCTCCTCCACGACGCGTCGCCTCCGTCATCCTCCTCGACCCCCGCTGCCTAACCCCTACTGCCCCAGTGAGCTCCCCCCTCTCCCCTCTCCCCTTCGCGCCCAGCCTCTTCCCCCCGTGCTCAGCTCCGTCGCTTGCCGCTGCCCGTGGACGGCCGCAACCGGCCAACCCCGCGGCGCCCCGCTCACGCGTCTCACTCCGGCGCCCCGCCTTCGGCCTCCTTTCCGCCACCGCACAAACCGCGCCTGACCGGCTTCTTGTCGCACGCCGTTGGCCTTCGGCCGTGCTCCCGTGCATCCCTCGGCGCCGCTCGCAGCCGAGCCCGCAGCTCCTCCCCATGCCGTGCCCGCCTCGCCTCTGGCCGCCCTCCGCCGGTGCCGCCCGGCGGTGTTGCCGGCCCCGCGCCGTCCCATCCCCTGCTCCTGATCGTGCCCCCCTGGCCGCGCCGCATCAGCGCCCCCGCTGGCCTCACCCCGCGCCCAGGCATAGCGCCCCTCGGGCACGGGCGCCCGCCCGTTACGCCCGTCGCTCGCTAAAGCCTTCTGGGCAGCTGACCACAGGGGGCCACGCCCCTGTCCAAAAAAAAGATTAAAAAATATATATTAAGATATCAAAAAAATAATGTTTAATTAATTAGTTAGATGTGTCAATGACAGGTCGACCCTAGTCATCCTTTTGACCGGTCAATAGTTGACTATTGACCATGTTGACTCAGCACCCCCCTGGACCCCACTGTCAGCTGCATGTGCATGTTGCTGGGTACACTTCTGTGTACCCATTGCAATTTAGCTATTTAATATTTTCGAATTAATTTAAATCAGAAAATTCAGAAAAATGTTATAATCTTTGAAAATCAATATAAAATAAACCATAATTCGGATGAAAAAACTTTGTACATGAAAGTTGCTCAGAACGACGAGACGAATCCGGATACGCAGCCCGTTTGTCCTCCACACATCACTAGCATAGCAAACACGCAACTTTCCCCTCCGGTTCATTTGTCTGAAAACGCGGAACACCGGGAATACTTTCCCGGATGTTTTCCCCCTTCGCCGGTATCACCTACTACTGCGTTATGTCACCTTTAGCACCGTGTATTGCCATGTTACGCTTTGTGATGCTTTGATTGCTCTGTTATTTATTGTGTCCCCCCTCCGTTACGTCTTTCCGGTAGACCCCGAGACTGCCGGCGACCCCCAGATCGACTACGGAGTTGATGACCCCTCCTTGCCAGAGCAACCAGGCAAGCCCCCCTTTGATCACCAGATATCGCCTACTCTTCTCTATACTACTTGCATTAGAGTAGTGTAGCATGATACTGCTTTCCGTTAATCCTATACTGATGCATAGCCTGTCATTGTTGCTACAACTATTGATACCTTACCTGCAATCCTAAATGCTTAGTATAGGATGCTAGATTTTCATCAGTGGCCCTACACTCTTGTCCATCTGCCATGCTATACTACTGGGGCATATACTATATACTTTACACTGTTACGTTACCGGTGATACTGTTTGGAGATGGGGGCTGAAGGGGCAGGTGGCTCCATCCAGGTAGTGATGGGCCTGAGTTCCCGACGGCCCCCGACTGTTACTTGAGGCGGAGCGACAGGGCAGGTTGAGACCACCTAGCAGAGAGGTGGGCCTGGCCCTGGACGGCGTTTGCGGATTCTTAACATGCTTAACGAGACCTTGGTATTTGATCTGAGTCTGGCTACTGGCCTATACGCACTAACCATCTACGCGGGGACAGTTATGGGCACTCGACGTCGTGGTATCAGCTGAAGCCTTCGTGACGTCAGCGACCGAGCGGCGCGCGCCGGGTTGGACCGTGTAACGCAACTTCCTTCGTAATGGAGGTTGCTAGGTCTGCTCACCGGCCGCATACGCAACGTGCGGGTGTGCAATGGGCGCTGGGCCCAGACCCCTGCGCCATAGGATATAGACGGGCGTGTTGACCTCTCTGTTGTGCCTAGGTAGGGCTGCGGCGTGTTGATCTTCCGAGGCCGTGCATGGCCCAGAAAAGTGTGTCCGGACAAAGGGGATCGAGCGTGTTGGGAAATGTGGTGCACCCCTGCAGGGAAGTTAATCTATTCGAATAGCCGTGATCTTCGGTAACAGGACGACTTGGAGTTGTACCTTGACCTTATGACAGCTAGAACCGGATAATTACTAAAACACACCCTTCCAAGTGCGAGATACAACCCGGTGGTCGCTCTCTAACAGGGCGACGAGGAGAGGATCGCCGGGTAGGATTATGCTACACGATGCTACTTGGTGAACTTACCATCTACTCTCTTCTCCTGCTGCAAGATGGAGGTTACCAGAAGCGTAGTCTTCGATTGGACTAGCTATCCCCCTCTTATTCCGGCATTCTGCAGTTCAGTCCACATATGATACCTCTTTTCCATTTGATACCAGTGCATACATATGTAGTGTAGCTCCTTGCTTGCGAGTACTTTGGATGAGTACTCACGGTTGCTTTGCTCCCTCTTTTCTCCCTTTCTATACCCATTTGCTGCGACCAGACGATGGAGCCCAGGAGCCAGACGCCACTTTCGATGATGACTACTACTACTCGGGAGGTGCATACTACTACGTGCAGCCCGCTGACGGCGACCAGGAGTAGTTCAGGAGGATCCCAGGCAGGAGGCCTGCGCCTCTTTCGATCTGTATCCCAGTTTGTGCTAGCCTTCTTAAGGCAAACTTGTTTAACTTATGTCTGTACTCAGATATTGTTGCTTCCGCTGACTCGTCTATGATCGAGCCCTTGTATTCGAGCCCTCGAGGCCCCTGGCTTGTAATATGATGCTTGTATGACTTATTTTTATTTGTAGAGTTGTGTTGTGATATCTTCCTGTGAATCCCTGATCTTGATCGTACACGTTTGCGTGTATAATTAGTGTACGATTCAATCGGGGGCGTCACATGAGGCCCCCCCTAGGGTGCGCCCCCTACCTCATGGGCCCCATGGTGGCTCTCCGACATCCATCTTCTCCTATATGAGGTCTTTTGACGAGAAAAAAATCAAAAGGAACTTTTCGGGACGAGACTCCGCTGCCACGAGGCAGAACCTTGCTGGATCCAATCTAGAGCTCCGGCAGAGCTGTTCTGCCGGGGATACTTCCCTCCGGGAGGGGGAAATCATCACCATCGTCATCACCAACGCTCCTCTCATCAGGAGAGGGCAATCTCCATCAACATCTTCACCAGCACCATCTCATCCCCAAACCCTAGTTAATCTCTTGTATCCAATTCTTGTCTCAAAGTCCGGGATTGGTGCTAGTAGGTTGCTAGTAGTGTTGATTACTCCTTGTAGTTGATGCTAGTTGGTTTATTTGGTGGAAGATCATATGTTCAGATCCTATATGCATATTATTAACCCTCTGATTATGAACATGAATATGATTTGTGAGTAATTACGTTCGTTCCTGAGGACAAGGGAGAAGTCTTGCTATTAGTAGTCATGTGAATTTGGTATTCGTTTGATATTTTGATAAGATGTATGTTGTCTAGCCTCTAGTGGTGTTATGTGAACGTCGACTACATAACACTTCACCATTATTTGGGCCTAGAGGAAGGCATTGGGAAGTAATAAGTAGATGATGGGTTGCTAGAGTGACAGAAGCTTAAACCCTAGTTTGTGCGTTGCTTTGTATGGGGCTGATTTGGATCCATATGTTTCATGCTATGGTTAGGTTTACCTTAATACTTTTGTTGTAGTTGCGGATGCTTGCAATAGAGGTTAATCATAAGTGGAATGCTTGTTCAAGTAAGAACAACACCCAAGCACCGGTCCACCCACATATCAAATTATCAAAGTATCGAACGTGAATCATATGAACGTGATGAAAACTAGCTTGACGATATTCCCATGTGTCCTTGGGAGCGCTTTTCCTATTATAAGAGTTTGTTCCGGCTTGTCCTTTGCTACAAAAAGGATTGGACCACCTTGCTGCACTTTATTTACTTGTGTTACTTGTTGCTCGTTACAATTTATCTTATCACAAAACTATCTGTTACCACTTATTTCAGTACTTGCAGAGAATACCTTGCTGAAAACTGCTTATCATTTCCTTCTGCTCCTCGTTGGGTTCGAAACTCTTACTTATCAAAAGGACTACGATAGATCCCCTATACTTGTGGGTCATCAAGACTCTTTTCTGGCGCCGTTGCTGGGGAGTGTAGTGCCTTTGGTAGGTGGAATTTGGTATGGAAAAATTTATATAGTGTGCTGAAATTTACTGTCACTTACTACTATGGAAAGTAATTCTTTGAGGGGCTTGTTCGGGGTATCTTCACCCCATCTAGTAGAGCAAAGAGTTGCTCCTCAACCTACTGAACCTATTGAAAATGAAACTCCTTTTGAATTTCCTTCGGGTATGATGGAAAAACTGCTAGCTAACCCTTTTACAGGAGATGGAACAAAGCATCCTGATGAGCACTTAACATATGTGGATGAAGTTTGTGGATTATTTAAACTTGCAGGTATACCAGATGATGTTGCTAAGAAGAAGGTCTTCCCTTCATCTTTGAAGGGAGACGCATTGATATGGTATAGGCTATGTGATGATATGAGATCAAGGGACTATAAAAGATTGAAGTTGGAATTTCATGAAAAGTATTACCCTATGCATCATGTTCATCGTGATCACAATTATATATATAATTTCTGGCCTCGCGAAGGAGAAAGCATCGCTCAAGCTCGGGGGAGGCTTAAATCAATGTTATATTCATGCACCAATCATGAGCTCTCGAGAGAAATAATTATGCAAAGTTTTTATGCTCGGCTTCCTCATAATAATCAAACCATGCTCGATACTTCTTGTGCTGGCTCTTTTATGATGAAGACTATTGAATTCAGATGGAATTTATTGGATAGAATTAAATGCAACTCTGAAGATTGGGACCTCGGCGAAGGTAAGGAGTCAGGTATGACACCTAAGTTTGATTGTGTTAAATCTTTTATGGACACCGATATTTTCCGTAAAGTTTAGCACTAAATATGGACTTGACTCTGAGATAGTAGCTTCTTTCTATGAATCTTTTGCTACTTATGTTGATCTACCTAAGGAGAAGTGGTTTAAATATCATCCTCCCATAGAAGTAAAACTAGCTGCACCTATTAAAGTTGAAGAAAAGACTGTCACTTAGAATGATCCTATTGTTCCTACTTCTTATGTTGAGAAACCACCTTTCCCTGTTAGAATAAAGGATCATGCTAAAGCTTCAACTGTTGTTCGTAAAAGCAATATTAGAACTTATACACCTCCTGAGCAAGTTAAAGTAGAACCTAATATTGCTATTGTTAAAGATCTCTTGTCTGATAATATTGATGGGCATGTCATTCAGTTTGAAGGTGAAACTGCTAGAATTGCTAAACCTTGTGATAAAGATAAACATAGACCTATGGTAGGCGTGCCTGTTATTTCTGTTAAAATAGGAGATCATTGTTATCATGGCTTATGTGATATGGGTGCTAGTGCTAGTGTTATACCGCATACTTTATACGAAGAAATTAAGAATGAAATTGCACCTGCTGAGTTAGAAGGTATTGATGTCACAATTAAACTTGCCAATAGAGATACTATTTCACCAATTGGAATTGTTAGAGATGTTGAAGTCTTGTGTGGGAAAACTAAATATCCTGCTGATTTTCTTGTTCTTACTTCTCCGCAAGATAGCTTTTCTCCCATTATATTTGGTAGACCCTTCTTAAATACTGTCAATGCTACCATAGATTGCACAAAGAATGTTGTTACTGTTGGCTTGGATGATATGGTTCATGAGTTTAATTTCTCTAAATTTAGTAAACAACATCGCGAGGAAGAATTACCTAGTAAGGATGAAATTATTGGTCTTGCTTCTATTGACGTACCTCCTAGTGATCCTTTAGAACACTATTTGCTAGACCATGAAAATGATATGTTCATGAATGAAACAAGGGAAATAGATGAAGTATTCTTTAAATAGGAACCTATTTTGCAACACAACTTGCCTGTTGAAATTTTAGGGGATCCTCCTCCACCCAAGGGTGATCCCGTGTTTGAGCTTAAACCTTTGCCTGATAATCTTAAATATGTTTATCTTGATGAAAAGAAGATATATCATGTTATTATTAGTGCTAACCTTTCAGAGCATGAAGAATAAATATTATTGAAAACTCTGAAGAAGCATCGTGCTGCTATTGGATATACTCTTGATGATCTTAAGGGCATTAGTCCCACTCTATGTGAACATAAAATAAATTTGGAAGCAGATGCCAAACCAGTTCGTGATCCTCAACAACGTCTGAATCCTAAAATGAAAGAAGTGGTAAGAAAAGAAATACTAAAGCTTCTGGAAGCAGGTATAATCTATCCCGTTGCTGATAGTGAGTGGGTAAGTCCTGTCCATTGTGTCCCTAAGAAGGGAGGTATTACTGTTGTTCCTAATGATAAAGATGAATTGATTCCACAAAGAATTATCATAGGTTATAGGATGGTAATTGATTTCCGCAAATTAAATAAAGCTACTAAGAAAGATCATTACCCCTTACCTTTTATTGATCAAATGCTAGAAAGATTATGCAAACATACAGACTATTGCTTTCTAGATGGTTATTCTGGTTTCTCTCAAATACCTGTGTCGGCTAGAGATCAATCAAAGACTACTTTTACGTGCCCTTTTGGTAATTTTGCTTATAGACGTATGCCCTTTGGTTTATGTAATGCACCTGCTACCTTTCAAAGATGCATGATGGCTATATTCTCTGACTTTTGTGAAAAGATTTGTGAGGTTTTCATGGACGACTTTTCCGTCTATGGTTCCTCTTTTGATGATTGCTTGAGCAATCTTGATCGAGTTTTGCAGAGATGTGAAGAAACTAATCTTGTCTTGAATTGGGAAAAGTGCCACTTTATGGTTAATGAAGGTATTGTCTTGGGGCATAAAGTTTCTGAAAGAGGTATTGAAGTTGATAAAGCCAAGGTTGATGCGATTGAAAAGATGCCATGTCCCAAGGACATCAAAGGTATAAGAAGTTTCCTTGGTCACGCCGGATTTTACAGGAGGTTTATTAAGGACTTCTCAAAAATTTCTCGGCCTCTGACTAATTTATTGCAACAAGATATACCATTTGTCTTTGATGATGATTGTGTAGAAGCGTTTGAAATACTTAAGAAAGCATTAGTCTCTGCACCTATTGTTCAGCCACCTGATTGGAATTTACCCTTTGAAATTATGTGTGATGCTAGTGATTATGCTGTAGGTGCTGTTCTAGGGCAAAGAGTTGATAAGAAATTAAATGTTATTCATTATGCTAGTAAGACTGTAGACAATGCTCAAAGAAATTATGGTACTACTGAAAAAGAACTTTTAGCAGTTGTATTTGCTTGTGATAAGTTCAGATCTTATATTGTTGATTCTAAAGTAACTATTCACACTGATCATGCTGCTATTAAATATCTTATGGAAAAAAAAGATGCTAAACCTAGACTTATTAGATGGGTTCTCTTGCTACTAGAATTTGATTTGCATATTGTTGATAGAAAGGGAGCTGAGAACGCCGTTGCAGACAACTTGTCTAGGTTAGAAAATATTCTTGATGACCCACTACCTATTAATGATAGCTTTCCTGATGAACAATTAAATGTTATAAGTACTTCTCGTAGTACTCCATGGTATGCTGATTATGCTAATTATATTGTTGCTAAATTTATACCACCTAGCTTCACATACCAACAAAAGAAAAAGTTTTTCTATGATTTAAGACATTACTTTTGGGATGACCCACATCTTTATAAAGAAGGAGTAGATGGTGTTATTAGACGTTGTGTACCTGAGCATGAACAGGAACAGATCCTACGCAAGTGTCACTCCGAGGCTTATGGAGGACACCACGCTGGAGATAGAACTGCACATAAGGTACTGCAATCTAGTTTCTATTCGCCTACTCTCTTCAAGGTTGCCCGTAAGTTTGTCTTGTCTTGTGATGAATGTCAAAGAATTGGTAATATTAGTAGACGTCAAGAAATGCCTATGAATTATTCACTTGTTATTGAACCGTTTGATGTTTGGGGCTTTGATTATATGGGACCTTTTCCCGCCTCTAATGGATACACACATATTTTAGTTGTTGTTGATTACGTTACTAAGTGGGTAGAAGCTATTCCAACTAGTAGTATTGATCATAACACTTCTATTAAAATGCTTAAGGAAGTTATTTTCCTGAGGTTTGGAGTCCCTAGATATTTAATGACTGATGGTGGTTCACACTTTATTCATGGTGCTTTCCGTAAAATGCTTGCTAAATATGATGTTAATCATAGAATTGCATCTCCTTATCACCCTCAGTCTAGTGGTCAAGTAGAGTTAAGCAATAGAGAGCTCAAATTAATTTTGCAAAAGACTGTTAATAGGTCTAGAAAGAATTGGTCTAAGAAACTTGATGATGCATTATGGGCTTATAGAACTGCATATAAAAATCCTATGGGTATGTCTCCATATAAAATGGTTTACGGAAAAGCATGTCACTTACCTCTCGAACTAGAACATAAGGCATATTGGGCTATTAAAGAGCTCAACTATGATTCTAAACTTGCCGGTGAAAAGAGGTTATTTGATATTAGCTCACTCGATGAATGGAGAACCCAAGCTTATGAAAATGCCAAGTTGTTTAAAGAAAAAGTTAAAAGATGGCATGACAAAAGGATACAAAAGCGTGAGTTTAATGTAGGTGATTATGTATTGCTATACAACTCTCGTTTAAGATTTTTTGCAGGAAAACTTCTCTCTAAATGGGAAGGCCCCTACGTTATCGAAGAGGTCTATCGTTCCGGTGCCATAAAAATCAACAACTTTGAAGGCACAAATCCGAAGGTGGTAAACGGTCAAAGAATTAAACATTATATCTCAGGTAATCCCATAAATGTTGAAACCAATATTATTGAAACCGTAACCCCGGAGGAATACATAAGGGACACTTTCTGGAACGTTTCAGACTCCAAAAAGGAATAGGTATGTGGTACGGTAAGTAAACCGACTCCAAAACAATTTTTAAGGCAATATTTCTCCGTTTTGGAATATTTAGAAAAATAGAAAAATAAGTAGCAGTCCGGGAAGGACACGTAGGCCCCACGAGGATGGTGGGCGTGCCCCCCTACCTCGTGTGCCTTCCGGACTCCATTTTCTTGCACGTTACCTATTTTGGTCGGTAAAATTCATTATATATTCTCTCAAAGGTTTTGACTCCCGTATCACGCAATTATTCTTTGTTCTTGTTTCGAGCTATTTTTCTGACAGATCTAGATTATCATGACGTCCCCAAGTGCTTCCAAGGACAAGTTCTTCGAGAAGGTCATCAACCCTTACCTCACGTAGGTGATGCGACACCCTCAAACCATTGAGATGCATGATGGGTTGTTCCACATCCGTGATGTTGAGGGACCAAAGGGAACTGGAAGCGTGGAGACGAGGCTCGAAGCAATGGAGCAACAAGTTTTCAAGTGCTAGGGGATGGTGGAGCATGGAATCAACGCTAGCCACACGATGCTCGCGGAGTTCACTAACAACTACAAGCCGGATGCCAAGAACACCGAGGAGGCCATCTTCAAGCTATATGAGAAGATCGAGCACCTCCAAGCCCAAATCTATGACCTGCAAAACCAAAACTGTGAGTATGAATATAGATTCAAAAGAACGAGTTTGGCTGCAGATTCGAGGATTACGGAGACTCGATCATCCTTTTATGATGGTGAACCTATGCCTTGGAAGATGGATGACAAGCCCGCATCATCAACAACACCTCCACCTTCTTCACCAACCAAGGAGATATAATCACATGGGTATGGGCACTCCCCTTGGCAACTGCCAAGCTTGGGGGAGGTGCCCTGGTATCGTATCACAATCACAACTCCTATCTTTACCATTTTTCTTAGTTCGATCCTATTAGTAGTATCTTGATCTAGTAGAATAAAGTTTATGGCATGATCTAGTTTTGAGTTTTGCTTTATGATCTCTCTTTGTAATCGAGTCCGTGAGCTATATATAATAAAGATTAGTGTTGAGTCAAGGGCTTGATTATTTTGCCATGATCTGGGGCGGATAAAAGAAAGAAGAAAAGAATAAAAAGAAACAAAAAGTTCATATTCATCTTATTCAGAGTAATGACTTCACATAGAAAGAATATGATGATTAAAAGTTGTTGGGAGTTGGCAAACATAGCTTTGGTCATTGTTGCAATTAATAGGAATTAATAAGGAAAGAGAGGTTTTCACATATAGATATATTATCATTGAAATCTTTTATGATTGGGAGCACTCATTAAAATATGACATGCTAAAGAGTTGATGTTGGACAAGGAAGACAACGTAATGAGTTATGTCTTTCTTATATCTGAGATAAAGTATGTTGTCATGGATCCTCTAACTTGTTGAGCTTGCCTTTCCCCCTCATGCTAGCCAAATTCTCAGCACCAAGTAGAAATACTACTTGTGCTTCCAAATACCCTTAAACCAGTTTTGCCATGAGAGTCCACCATATCTACCTATGGATTGAGTAAGATCCTTCAAGTAAGTTGTCATGGGTGCAAAGCAATAAAAGTTGCTCTAAATATGTATGATTGATTGGTGTGGGAGAAATAAGCTTTATACGATCTTGTGATGTGGAAGTAATAAAAGCGACGAACTACATAATAAAGGTTCATATCACAAGGGGCAATATAAAGTGATGTTCTTTCACATTGAGATTTTGTGCATCCAACCATAAAAGCGCATGGCAACCTCTGCTTCACTCTGCGAAGGGCCTATCCTTTATTATTATCCTCTACCTCATGCAAGAGTCACGGTGATCTTCACCTTTTCTTTTTCATTTTATCCTTTGGCAAGCTCAGCATGTTGGAAAGAACATGATATATACATATCTAATTGGATGTAGGGGAGCATGAACCATTATTGTTGACATTACCCTTGAGGTAAAAGGTTGTGGGGCAAAACTATAAGCCCCTATCTTTCTCTGTGTCCGACTAAACTTCATAACCACAAGTATTGCGTGAGTGTTAGCAATTATGAAGGACTAAATGATAGTTGGGTATGTGGACTTGCTTTTTAGCTCTGACATAGACTCTTTCCGATGTTATGATAAATTGCAATTGCTTCAATGACTGAGATTATAGTTTGTTGGAGCCCAATAAGGTTTATGATTTATACTTTTGCATTGTGAATAGATCATCACTTGAACATAAGTAATCATATGACAAAATCTATATATGTTGCTGTTATGAGAATAATCATGATGCCTTCATGTCCGTATTTTATTTTTATCGACGCCTCTACCTCTAAACATGAGGACATATTTATTGTTATCGGCTTTTCGGTTGAGGACAAGCAAGGTCAAAGCTTGGGGGAGTTGATATGTCCATTTTGCATCATGCTTTTACATTGATATTTATTGCATTATGGACTGTTATTTCACTTTATGTTACAATACTTATGGCTATTCTATCTTATTTTACAAGGTTTACATAAGGAGGGAGAATGCCGGCAGCTGGAATTCTGGGCTGGAAAAGGAGCAAATATTAGAGACCTATTCTGCGCAACTCCAAAAGTCCTGAAACTCCACGGAACATCGTAAAATAAATAAAGAAAAATCCTCGCCAAAGATGAAGGCAAGGGGGCCCACACCCTGCTCACGAGGGTGCCCCCCCGTAGGGCGCTCCCCCTACCTCGTGGGCCCCCTGGTGGCTCTCCGACGTCCATCTTCTCCTATATGAAGTCTTTCGATGAGAAAAAAATCAGAAGGAACTTTTCGGGACGAGACTCCGCCGCCACGAGGCGGAACCTTGGCAGAACCAATCTAGAGCTCCGGCAGAGCTGTTCTGCCGGGGATACTTCCCTCCAGGAGGGGGAAATCATCACCATCGTCATCACCAACGTTCCTCTCATCAGGAGAGGGCAATCTCCATCAACATCTTCACCAACGCCATCTCATCTCCAAACCATAGTTCATCTCTTGTATCCATTTCTTGTCTCAAAGTCCGGGATTGGTGCTAGTAGGTTGCTAGTAGTGTTGATTACTCCTTGTGGTTGATGCTAGTTGGTTTATTTGGTGGAAGATCATATGTTCATATCCTATATGCATATTATCACCCCTCTGATTATGAACATGAATATGCTTTGTGAGTAATTACATTTGTTCCTGAGGACAAGGGAGAAGTCTTGCTATTAGTAGTCATGTGAATTTGGTATTCGTTTGATATTTTGATAAGATGTATGTTGTCTAGCCTCTAGTGGTGTTATGTGAACGTTGACTACATAACACTTCACCATTATTTGGGCCTAGAGGAAGGCATTGGGGAGTAATAAGTAGATGATGGGTTGCTAGAGTGACAGAAGCTTAAACCCTAGTTTATGCGTTGCTTCGTAAGGGGCTGATTTGGATCCATATGTTTCATGCTATGGTTAGGTTTACCTTAATACTTTTGTTGTAGTTGTGGATGCTTGTAATAGAGGTTAATCATAAGTGGGATGCTTGTTCAAGTAAGAACAGCACCCAAGCACCGGTCCACCCACATATCAAATTATCAAAGTATCGAACGCGAATCATATGAACATGATGAAAACTAGCTTGACGATATTCCCATGTGTCCTCGGGAGCGCTTTTCCTATTATAAGAGTTTGTTCCGGCTTGTCCTTTGCTACAAAAAGGATTGGGCCACCTTGCTGCACTTTATTTACTTTTGTTACTTGTTGCTTGTTACAATTTATCTTATCACAAAACTATCTGTTACCACTTATTTCAGTACTTGCAGAGAATACCTTGCTGAAAACCGCTTATCATTTCCTTCTGCTCCTCGTTGGGTTCGACACTCTTACTTATCGAAAGGACTACGATAGATCCCCTATACTTGTGGGTCATCACTATGCGCCCGCTGTCGGGGGGATGGACCCCGGACAGGCAACGGAACCCGAATCCTCTTCAAAAAACAACGAGGCTGGCA
Source organism: Triticum monococcum (assembly GCA_034509565.1). Classification (NCBI taxonomy): domain Eukaryota; kingdom Viridiplantae; phylum Streptophyta; class Magnoliopsida; order Poales; family Poaceae; genus Triticum; species Triticum monococcum. The sequence continues at coordinate 247,227,217 of CM067841.1, read as the reverse complement.
CCGCCCCTCAACACCGGCACGCGCTTGGCCGGGTCGCTCTACCCGGCCAAGCCCCGCAGGCCGGCCAGACAAGCCAACCCGGCAAGACACGTCGACTCAGCCAAGACAACTAGCACAAGACAACCGAACCCGGCACAACCAAAGCCTCCTCAACAAGCCAGCACCACCCGTGGCATGCTACGCAATCCAGCCACGGGTCAACTCCTGTCCCATCCAGGCCATATGATGGGACGAGACTTCAATCAACGATGACCAAGGTAACAGTGCCCCGCCCCTCACCTACCCGCTGACCAGGGCTGGCATGGCTACATTGCCCCCGCCTTCATCACTGACGACAGCAAGTGGCAACCTGATGGAGAGCACTGTACACGACTCGACTCGGCCACGCCCTGACGATCAACAAGACGGCGCACAGTCCCCCTAGGCATGCGGGGCCCACACCTAGGGGAACCCGGCGAACCACAAGCCCTCAGCGGGACCCAGCCCGGGTTCCCGAACACTGATAATACGGACCCACGAACTTGTAACATTACCATTGTACCCCCGGGGGGTTGGACTATAAAACTCCTTGGGAGCCCACGAACATGGAACAACAAAAACGAACGGAGAAAGAGAGAAAGCAGAAGACACATACGAGAGAAAAGCAAGCAAGCATAGGACTAGCCACAAAACAGCGACACCGGAGAGAACGAGCAGCCCAAGCCTTGGCCAGCTTCCTTCCTCCTCCATACAGCTCCAGGAGCAACATTGTACTATCGATCATCCAACTACACTCGGCAGGACTAGGGGTATTATCTCTCCGGAGAGCCCCGAACCTGGGTATGTCCGGCGTCCCACGCCCGCTCATGCCAACCTCGCCTCTGGAGTCCACCAGGACCCTTGAGCCTCCTCCTCTCTTTAGCCATCCCTTGGCATCTGCCGTGCGCCCACCACGACAGTTGGCGCCCACCGTGGGAAAGGAAAAACGCATGAAATCGGTCCAACAAACGGAAGGCAAAAAGCAAAAGCACCCACGACATCTACACAAGTATTTAAGAAAAGGCCCACGGCCCGAGTTCATTACACCCTAAAACCCCCAGTGGGTGGGTGGACCTGCTATTTAAGAATTTATTACACAAAGTGTCTCAGGCATCTCCAGCGCCGCGTCGCGACGTCGACGGCTCTCCCATGGCGGCCTCCGGATCCAGCGAGGTGCCGGTGTCCTCCTCAGCACCCGCGTCACGGTAGACGCCCGTCTCCTCCGAGCTCCCCTCCGGATCATGGAGGAGCAAGCCGTAGTCTTCACCGTCCACGGCCCTGCCGTCTTACGTCCACTCCGGATGGAACTCATCGTGGAAGGCGAACTCGGCGATGTAGCTGGCCCGGGAGGCGATCCGGCCGGCTTGCTCCTGCAAGTGCTGCTCCGAACCGGCCCACTGGCCCATCAACGCGTCCAGCTGCAGGTCCGGATGCCAGGACAGCGTGAACCGGAGTGCCATCTCAGCACCAGCACGAGCGGCGGAGACACGCCACTCGCCAAGCCAGTCCGGCCCCATCTCCAACCAATGCGCCAGGCGCGAAGCTGCTCGGTTGGATGGAGTCCGACCATAGGGCCGCCGTCATCGTGGTGCCGGCCTGGGACAGCCGCCCCAAATGAGTTCCCAGGACCTGCAGGCGGGCCTTAGCGACGGCGATGATCTCCGGGAAGGTCCAATTCACCCGCGGATCCGTCTCGGACCCAACGACGCTAGTCGGGTCGCGCTGATGGCGGACGGCTTCCTCCACTAGCCGCCGCGTCTCCGAAAGGCCCCTGCCGCAAAGGAAGAAGCAAGTTAGAAGAAGAACAACAAGGAAGAAAGGACGGATCCTGACCCGGCGAACGACAAGAAATAGCACTTACTGGAGAATGACTCTTCCAGGTGCTGCGCCTCAAGCAACGTACCACGCTGCTCCCGTTCAATGACGCGATCGCGCTCCTTGAGCGCCTTCTCCAGATCAGCCGCCTTGGCAAGGGCCGCCTTCAGCTCAGCTTCCTTGTCTTCGGCCGCCTTCTTGGCCGCCTCGCAGCGACGGGCCTCGTCCTGGAGGGCCCCCTCAGCCATGGTAACCTGCGCCCGCGGGTGATCCACCTCGGCCTGGAGCCTGCCCTTGTCGTCGGCCAGCTGGCCGCGCTGCTGGTCCGCCTCCACCAGGGCCTGCTGCGCCTCTGCCACCTTGGCGGCTTCCTCCTTAAGGTGCTCCACCTCGGCCTCGAGGCGGCTCTTGTGACCCGCCAGCTGCTCATGCAGCCGATTGGCCTCGTCAAGAGATCGTCGAGCCGCGGCCGCCTCTGCCCCCGCCTGCGCCGCCTCGATGCCAAGACGGCCGGTGTCGGCAACGAGCCAGTCGTAGTGATGACCGGCCAGGAGTAGACAAGTCCGCCAAGAAAACACCTCGGCTACGAAAAAGAAGGACTCATCAGAAGAAAAAAGCAAGACTTAAGATTTGGCCCAACTGTTACATAGTTGGCCCGAATCTCTGGGGCTACACCCAGTGGGTGCGCTAGCGCGCCCCCACTAGAAAAGAGCACAAGGATACCTGCGACGACGCGGAGCTCCCCCTCCTTGCCGGCAAGCTGCTCCATGAGCTCCCGGCACTTGCCCAGGAGACGATTATAGGTATCAACCCGGAAGGCGTCAAGATGCTGAAGAAAGCAGAAGTCAGAACAAGGCCAACACTCTAAAGATTCGACCCAACTACTACGTAGTTGGCCCGAACCTCGGGGGCTACACCCGGTGGGTGCGCTGGCGCGCCCCCACAAAGAAGAAATTACAAGAAAACTTACTAGAACGGCATGCTCCAGGTCGCGCGTCCGCTCCACCTCGGCCTGGGCGAAGGCCTCGAGCCGTTCCGTCCAGCCTCGCAGGCGGCGACTGACGGCGTCCAGCGCCGCCTCCTCCTGGGTTTGAGGCCTGAAGACAACGGCGCCCCCGCTCCGTGCTGGCTACGACATGGTAGCTCGGCGCCCTCCCTGCCGGGGCACCAAGGCGTACTCCCCGCTGCCGCTCGCGACGCGGCCAGCACCTCCTTCGACGCCCCTCCCGGCATCAACGACGACCCGGATGCCGGGACGCCCTGCGTCACTGTATCCGGCCCAGCTGCCGGGGCGGCCTCCGACACCGCCGCCCGTGGTGCCTCCTCCAAAACCGTCGGCGCCTCCGACACCGCCGCCCCAGTGTCTCTTCCAAAATGGTGCCGCCTCCAGCACTATCAGCCCCCGCTCGCCCGACCACGTCGGCCCGTGGCGGGGAGTCATCCGCCACCTCCACGACCGCCCGTTCGGGGATCACCACCGCAGCCCGGCCTCCACAACCACGCTCCAACACCAGCGATGGCTCAAAGACCGTCGCTCCCTCCGGCATCTCGCGCCAGGCCGGCTCCGCACCGCCTCGCGCCCATGCCGCCACCGTGTCGGTCCAAGCACGGACCGACGCCGCCTTCAGCTCCACCTCGGCCTGGTTCCTGTCCCGCCAGGCCACGGCTTCGGCATCGTTCGGATCCAGGCCAAGGTCCGAGTCGGCCTGTTCCTCCACCTCGGCCTGGTCGGCGAGGTCGGACCGGCTCCTGCGGAACTCGGCCTCTTCGGCGGCCGCGGCTTCCGCCACCGCCCTCGCCAGCGCGATTGGCGACCTGAAGAAGAAGACGGAATAAGCAAAAAAGAAACAAGACTAGCTCAAGGAAAAAATTCGGAGCGTGAACGAGGGATGAAGCTTACCCCGCCAAGACCGGGACTGGGGTTGGCCTCCCGTCCCTGCCGCCGCGCTTCCTCTTGGCCGGCCTCCCGTGTGACGCCCCCGATTCAATCGTACGCTAATCATACACGCAAACGTGTACAATCAAGACCAGGGACTCACGGGAAGATATCACAACACAACTCTACAAATAAAATAAGTCATACAAGCATCATATTACAAGCCAGGGGCCTCGAAGGCTCGAATACAAGAGCTCGATCATAGATGAGTCAGCGGAAGCAACAATATCTGAGTACTGACATAAGATAACACAAGTTTGCCTTAAGAAGGCTAGCACAAACTGGGGTACAGATCGAAAGAGGCGCAGGCCTCCTGCCTGGGATCCTCCTAAACTACTCCTGGTCATCGTCAGCGGGCAGCACGTAGTAGTAGGCACCTCCGGTGTAGTAGGAGTCGTCGTCGACGGTGGCGTTTGGCTCCTGGGCTCCAACATCTGGTTGCGACAACCAGGTAGAAGGGATAGAGGGAAAAGAAGGAGAAAGCAACTGTGAGTACTCATCCAAAGTACTCGCAAGCAAGGAGCTACACTACATATGTATGCATTGGTATCAACTGGAATAAGGCTATTATATGTGAACTGAACTGCAGAAATCCGGGATAAGGGGGGATAGCCAGTCCTTTCGAAGACTACGCTTCTGGCAGCCTCCGTCTTGCAGCATGTAGAAGAGAGTAGACTGAAGTCCTCCAAGTAGTATCGCATAGCATAACCCTAACCGAATATCCTCCCCTCGTCGCCCTGTGAGAGAGCGATCACCGGTTGTATCTGGTACTTGGAAGGGTGTGTTTTATTAAGTATCCGGTTCTAGTTGTCATAAGGTCAAGGTACAACTCCAAGTCGTCCTGTTACCGAAGATCACGGCTATTTGTATAGATTAACTTCCCTGCCGGGGTGCACCACATATCCCAACACGCTCGATCCCATTTGGCCGGACACACTTTCCTGGGTCATGCCCGGCCTCGGAAGATCAACACATCGCAGCCCTACCTAGGCACAACAGAGAGGTCAGCACGCCGGTCTAAATCCTATGGCGCAGGGGTCTGGGCCCATCGCCCTTTGCACACCTGCACGTTGCGAATGCGGCCGGAGAGCAGACCTAGCAACCTCCATTACAAAGGAAGTTGCGTTACGCGGTCCAACCCGGCGCGCGCCACTCAGTTGCTGACGTCATGAAGGCTTCGGCTGATACCACGACGTCGAGTGCCCATAACTGTCCCCGCGTAGATGGTTAGTGCATATAGGCCAGTGGCCAAACTCAGATCAAATACCAAGATCTCGTTAAACGTGTTAAGTATCTGCGAACGCCGACCAGGGCCAGGCCCACCTCTCTCCTAGGTGGTCTCAACCTGCCCTGTCACTCCGCCACAAAGATCCACCCAGAGGGCCGTCGGGACAAAGGTCCTTTCAGCCCCCAATCCGTGAATCACTCGCGGGTACTCCTCGAGCCAACCCGACTTTAGTCATCACATGTATCATGTATAAGATATATAGTATATACCCGTGATCACCTCCCGAGTGATCACGGCCCGATAGTATAGCATGGCAGACGGAGAAGAATGTAGGGCCACTGATGATAAACTAGCATCCTATACTAAGCATTAGGATTGCAGGTAAAGGTAACAGCAGTAGTAGCAAGGACAGGCTATGCATCAAGATAGGATTAATCGAAAAGCAGTAACATGCTACACTACTCTAATGCAAGAAGTAGAGAGAAGAGTAGGCGATATCTGGTGATCAAAGGGGGGGGGCTTGCCTGGTTGCTCTGGCAAGAGAGAGGGGTCGTCAACACCGTAGTCGTACTGGGTAGTAGCGGCGTCGGTCTCGGTGTCTAGAGAGAGAACAGGGGGGAAGAAACAATAAATATAATGCAAACAAATGCATGACGATGCATGACATGACAAAGCGTGATGCTAGGTGTGCCCTAACGCGGTACGAGGTGCTACCGGTGAAAGGGGGAAACATCCGGGAAAGTATCCCCGGTGTTTTCATGTTTTTGAGCAGAGGAGCCGGAGGGGGAAAGTTGCGAGTTCGATAGGTTAGGGATGCGTGGCGGACGAACGGGCTGCGTATCCGGGTTCGTCTCGTCGTTCTAAGCAACTTTCATGTACATAGTATTTTCATCCGAGCTACGGTTTATTTTCTATTATTTATCAAAGTGTTAATTGATTTTCTAGAATATATTAATTCGAATTAAAAATAGTGAAATACTTATGTCACCTGGTGCAGTGTCAGCCAGTCAAATGATAGGTGGGGCCCGGTCAAAGTCAACAGTATAGTCAAGGTTGACTGGGTCAAAGTTGACTGGTCAAACTGGGTTGTGGGTCAATGATGTCATTGACTGGTAATTATTTAATTTAACAAAATTGATTTATTTAGCATTGTGTCCCACATGTCATTGGGTAAGCACTACTAACTGAAACCAAAATTAGTCTAAACAGGAGGTTAGTGCTCAATGGAATTAGTGCCTAATCTACGCAGGGGCCGGGCCATCTAGCGGAGGCAACAGCCGGCTGGCTGGCACACACGCACGGCCGCACGATGCGCAGCGGTTGCGGCCATGGGGCTGCTTGGCCGAGGCAGCAGCTAGCGCGGGCCTGAGCGGGCGCGGGCGGAGGAGCGCAGGCAGGGGCGGGGCGCTTTAGGGTGCGGGCGCCCGCGCACCCGAACAGGGACGGCAGTCGGCGAGGGTCGTGGCCACGGCGCAGTGGAAGCCGGTCGGGCGAGCGAGGTGCGGCAGCAGCAACAGCAAAAGCAGAGGCAACGGCGCGACAAAAAGCAGCAGCGGGAGGAGGCCGAACGGCGCGGGGCGCCGGGCGAACGGCCACAGCCTGGCACGCGCGGGTGACGGAGCAGAGCAGAAGCAGCAGGCGGTGGCCGGGGCACCGGTGAGCGCGGCTCTGGCGGGCAAGAGCAGGCGTACGGCAGCGTGCGGCGCATGGTGGCGAGTGGAGACGCGCGAGGCGGTCAAAGGCGGTCATAGGCGCGCGATGGGATGAGTAGGGGCGCGGGAGCGGTCCTACGGATGCGACGGCGATGAGCGTAGGACGGTGCTAGCGGTGCTGGTGCTAGAAAACGCGGACGGACTCTAGGAAAGGCACGGAAGAGGCATGAGCTCACAGGGAAGCTCGGGGAGGTCCCGGTGAAGACGATGTTGCAGCGACGGCGGCGAATGGACGCAGTGGATGACGATGGTCGAAGGTTGAAGGAGTCGATCTCGGTGATGCGGTGAAGCTTGACTTGATCTGATGCGCGAAGACGATGTAGCAGTGGACGGCGAACCTCCTGGACTCGGTGGAGCAGCGGATGGTGGCCCGTGGCCACAGCTACGGGGGCGGCACAGCCATGGACGCGCGTGGTCGGGCTCAGGATCGAGCGGAATAGAGAGGGAGAGGTCGAAGAGGGGAAAAACTAGAGCTAGGGTTCCGTCGGTGGTGTCGAGGTGCGGCCTTATCCACCCAAGGAGCCGCGGGATGGGCGACAGCGCAACATCCACGGCGTGGACGGCGTGCGAGCACTGCCAGCGCCATGGCCTCCCGGTTCTGTTCAAGTCGTAGGAGAAAAGCCCATTGTTGGGCTGGGCCTCCCGGTGGCTTGGATGGCCAGTTGGGCCATTCGGCCCAGAGAGAGGGGGGGGGGGCTCCAGTGTGTTTTTATTTCTCTGCCTGCCTTTTTATTTGTTTTGTCTTTTCCTTTTATTTATTTTCTTTCTATTAGTTTTCTATTTTATTTATTATATAATTTTGTTTTATAAAATATTTAAGTAGTGCCTAAATTAGTGTTTCAAAATACCCCAATGCCACAAAATTATGGTGACAAAATAAAACAGTTTAGTATTTTATTAACTGTAAAAGGCATTTAATTAATTGTTTCTGCTACTGTCTTATTTATTTTAGAGTAGTTAAACAGTTTATAAAAGTTTGGTTTCTCCACCATAATTACTTATGCATTATTTGACACAACCCGAACAATTTGGTTTTAATATTTGAAAACCTTTATTGTATGCTTTTAATTAGATTTTGAATTTGTTTCGTTTTTGAACTGTCGAGAGTTTATCAATAGTAACCGAGGTGATGTGGCATCATTAGTGGGGGATCACTGTAGCTTAATTATCCGGGCGTCACATCCCGGCCCCGACTGGGTCCGCCGTGCACTTTGGGGCCTGGGGTCGCGGCGCGACGCTGTCTTTCCCATGCGGGCCGTCGGCGCCGTCCCATGCGAGGACCCGGCTCCGCCTGCGTCACCGCCTCCCCCGCCCAACGCCACTACACCAACAACTAGCGTCAGCACCGATCGTTCCGTGCCGCGGTCAGCGATTCAAGACACATGAAGAAAAACACGAGACTTACCTGCGCGACGCCCAGCGCCGGCGTCAGACTCGACCTCCTCCCCCCCCCCCCCCGCCATGAGCCGCGGGCTCGTGTGGCGCCACCGGCGTCACCTGCGACGGGTCCCGGGCGTAAGGATGGTGAATCACATTCAGAAGTACCACCTGCGTCTCGTCAAGACGGATGAAAAGGTGCGCGGCAGCAAAGTAAGAAGGCCAGACACTCACCTGCGGCGCCGGGTTCGACTGGATGTACGGCGCCTTGCGGAACCGCCACTCCTCCCCAAGGTTGGCCTTGGAGATGCCATTCACGTCGCGCGTGATCTGCTCCGCGGACAGCCGCATCGACCCCATGCGGTTGGGGTCTTGAAGGCCGACCATCACACCGATGAGGCAGGAGCGCCCCTGAAGTGGAAGGACCCGCCACCTGATGAACGCAGCGAGGAGGTCGCTGCCGGTGAGCGCCTCCTGTGTCTTCATCACCGTCACCTGTTCACAGAGATTGACGATCTCCTGCGACGGGCGCCTGGGCAAGTAGCCCCAGTTCATCTTCGCCTGCGGCGGCGCGATGGAGAAGGCCGGAAGATTGATGTGATCCGCACCATGGTTGCAGACGTAGAAGAAGGAGTTCTGCCACTTCTTGGCAGAATCCTCCAGCGGGATCTTGGGGAAATCCTCCCCTGACCGCTTCGAGATGACAGTGGCGCCGCAATCGGCGAACTCCCCGGCCGACGGGCCCTGCTGCTTCAAGGAGAAGAAGCGCACCGAGAGGTCGATCGTAGGCTCGACCCCCACGTACCCCTCGCAAAGGGTGACGAAGCTGGAGAGCTGGACGATGGCGTCGGCGCCAAGATGATGCGGCTGGAGCCCGAAGAACTCCAAGAACGCGCGGAAGAAGGAGCTCGCCGGCAGCCCGAACCCACGCTCAAAGTGCGTGAGGAAGACCACGCACTCCCGCCCCTCGGGTCGAGGCCTCTGCTCGCCGTGCGGCTGGAGGACGTCGACGTCCGTCTCCCGTGGCAGGCGCCGCGTCGCCCGGAGTTGGGTGATGTCCTCAGAGGTGATAGTTGAACCCATCCAGGAGCCCGATGGCAGCGACATGATCGAAGGAATAAGAAGGAAGATGGAGAGAAGGAGTTCTGCTCGGAGCAGCGAGCGCCGCAGTGCGTCAAGTTGCAAAGAGCGGATCGAGAGCAAAGGGACAGGAGGACGCGAGCGAGAATAATGTCCGCCGCCCCCTGCCCCCCAATTTATAACCCTCGGTTTGAATGTGGGGAAGTGGGGAAGTGGGATCGTCTGCACACGCCCATTCCACTACCCTGCAATAAGTGCACACGTACATGCACAGTAACTGACCGGGGAAGAGCAACTAGCCCCAGCCCGCTGCCCGGTCACGTCAAGCGTGGCCTGTCAGGCCCCTCCGACTTCCGGGCACCACGTGGCACCCACGCAAAGCCCGAGGGATTGCTCCGGGATTCGGCGGACTTCTCGGTCCCCCGCCATGACCGGGATGCCACGATCCGGATTCTGAGAAAATCGGCACGCAGTGGGTGTTGCCGGACCCGGCGTTCGCAGAATCCACCTTGCTTAAGGGGGAAACTGGGAAGGCCCACTCATCCGAAGACGGCGGACCTTCACAGCTTCGTGGACTACTGTCGGGGAGATGGACCCCGGGCAGGCAACGGAACCCGAATCCTCTTCAAAAAAACAACAAGGCTGGCACCGCCACTCAACACCGGCACGCGCTCGGCCGGGTCGCTCGACCCGAACAAGCCCCGCAGGCCGGCCAGAGTAGCCGACCCGGCAAGACACGTCGACTCGGCCCCGACAACTAGCACAAGACAGCCGAACCCGGCACAACCAAAGCCACCGCAACAAGCCAGCACCACCCGTGGCGTGCTACGCAATCCAGCCACGGGTCAACTCCCGTCCCATCTAGGCCGTATGATGGGACGAGACTTCAATCAACGACGACCGAGGTAACAGTGCCCCGCCCCTGCCTCTGGTCAGCAGGAACATGGTAGCAGTGCCCCTCACCTACCCGTTGACCAAGGCTGGCGTGGCTACAGTGCCCCCGCCTTCACCGCTGACGACAGCAAGCGGCAACCTGACAGAGAGCACTGTATATGACTTGACTCGGCCACGCCCCGACGATTGACAAGACGGCGCATAGTCCCCCTAGGCATGCGGGGCCCGCACCTAGGGGAACCCGGCGAACCACAAGCCCTCAGCGGGACCCAACCCGGGTTCCCGGACACCGACAATACGGACCCACCAACTTGTAACATTACCATTGTACCCCCGAGGGGTTGGACTATAAAACCCCGCGGGAGCCCGCGATCATGGAACAACAAAAATGGACAGAGAAAGAGAGAAAGCAGAAGACACATACGAGAGAAAATCAAGAAAGCATAGGACTAGCCACAAAACAGCGACACCGGAGAGAAGGAGCAGCCCAAGCCTTGGCCAGCTTCCTTCCTCCTCCATACAGCTCCAGGAGTAACATTGTACTATCGATCATCCAACTACACTCGGCAGGACTAGGGGTATTATCTCTCCGGAGAGCCTCGAACCTAGGTATGTCCGGCGTCCCGCGCCCGCTCATGCCAACCTCGCCTCTGGAGTCCACCAGCGCCCTCGAGCCTCCTCCTCTCTTTAGCCATCCCTTGGCATCTGTCGTGCGCCCACCACGACACCAGCTGTCCCAAAATATCTTACCCACCTAACGGTCATATCATTGAAGGGTATTTATGCCATCATGTCGGGCTGCTCCCTAGGCTATAAATAGCCGCCCCTACAACCACTAGCTGGTTGGCTGCTCCGCTATAAAGTGACACTTGTCATTGAGAGCATCCCATCCTCTGAGGACTTTGAGCGAAAATCATAAGGTGAGGAAAAACCCAAACACCCAGACCAAACACCTACAAACCCAAAGTGATTGAGCATCGCCGAAGAGATTGTTCCTGTGTGGAACCGACGCTTGTTACCTTTGAGGACTGTGCATCCTCCAGACGGTTAGGTGTCATGGAATAGAGCATCCAAGAGGAAATTGTGGATCGCCGAGTGATCGAGTCTGTGACGGTTTGGAAGTCACCTAAAGACTTACCACGAGTGATTGGGTGAGGTCTGTGTGACCTTAGCTCAAGGAGAATACGGTGAGGATTGTGTGCCCGGGACTGTGTGTCCCCAAGTTTAAGTACCTAGCCGCTCCAACTCAGCAGCCAGCCAACGTGGCACTACACGCCTCGTCAGTTCGAACGCGCGTCAAAACCAGGTGAGGCGGCGACAGCTGGGACAAGGTTCCTTGCCGTCCCCTATAAAGGAAGAAGGGCACGTTGGCAGCGCTTTAAATGCGTTTCCACCTCCTGTGTACCTTTCCACCTCCTGTGTGCCACTGTGGCAGCCCCTTTTGACCATAAAAGGAGGCCCACGGCGTACTGAGAGGGGATTCAGAATTTTTGGACAACGCACGCATTGTAGCTAGTTCAAGAACTCAAGACCACTCAAATATACACCAAAGCAGGAATAGGGTATTACGCATCCTCGCGGCCCGAACCTGGGTAAATGATCCTCGTGCTGGCTTCTAGACCCGCTCTTTGCGCAAGCCCGCGCCCGCCAACCATAGCAAAAGGGGGTCCCAGTGATCCCATAGGTGTCATTTCCCCCGACATCTCTGGCGCGCCAGGTAGGGGCGCGTGGTTGTGAAATTCTGGTCTAGTTGGCGCAGTGGCTTCATCGTGGTCGTCACTCCAAGGAAGAAGACGATCGAACGAGCGGCATCATTAGCGGATGCGATAAACGCTCGCGCGGCGAGAGAAAAGCTAAGGCATGCGAAACTTTGAGTAATTCCTTTATATATAAGGTTGTTTTCCTTGGAGATCCTGTTCTTGGTATGAGAAACCTGCACGCGATGGGGGCCTTCCACTATTGGCAATGCCCTTGTTCTGTTTCGAGTCCGCTCAACAGTTCGAGCGGCCGTGTCGAGAACGGCAAGGTGGTCTTCCCTCTATTGGCAACGCCCTTGTTCTATTTTGAGTCCGCTCAACAGTTCGAGCGGCCGCGCAGAGAACGGCAAGGTGGTTTACTTGGACGCAAGCACACCCGGCCGGTTGTTGAGGATCCGTCCTCGAAACACCGCGGCCTGGGTTCGCGCACCGGCAAGCCTATCCAGTCGAGCGTAGGGTGTACATACAAAGAAAGATCGAATAGGAAAATAACATCATTGTTTCAAAGTACTGCAGAGTTATATTACACCAGTTGTCACTGCGGTTCTAACTAAAGATAAAAATTGTCTTGGTCATGAACTTGTAGCGGAGATGAGAAATGGGGTGCCTAGTCCCAGCAATGGCCCTCTATCCTCCGAACTCCATCAACGCGGCTGATGATGGGCTCGATACGCTCTTCGAGCGCCGCGAGGTCCACACCCTCCGGCAAGCTCTCCAGCGCGGCGTCGACGTCGATGTTGGGGTTCCAGTACACCACCTTGGTGAGAACCTTGGTCAGGGCACCCTGATAGAGGCAAAGGTGTCTCGTCTTTCGATGAGATGGTGGCTATCATTTTGGAGGAAGTCGACTTTGACGATCCGACTACGAACATGTGAGGACGTCGCACCTTAGCAATCGTTAAACCAACTCCGAGAGGTTATTGACCATACCAGAGCACGATCAACCTGACCACGAAGGTCTTTTTCTTGCGAGCAAATGAAGAACAACCAAGAAACTAAGATTGCAATCTGGGTATTGCGAACATAAGAGGAAAGCTTTATTGATCAAGGTGGGGTTTTGTGACGCCTTTGTTTGGTCGTTGAACACAAACGAAGTACGCGAAGTTGCAGCTATGGTGAAATTTAATCTAAACAAAACCCAAAGTCTAAATGACACCCTAAGGGCTGTATATATTGAGGAAGAGGGGGGGAATTTCGTGGCCCTTGGAGGAGGGGTACGACACCAACCCTAACTCTTGTTTCCCCACACATACGGACTCTAAAAACAGCCTATACTTAAGTATTTCAAAAATACATGGGCCTGGCCCAATAATAAGGTGACGCAGCACCTAGAATAGCCTCTGGACGAAATTTATGAAGTGGCATCTTGTATATGTTGTCCAAGGCTTCATGCACTCCTTATGGTGGCTTCAAAGTCCTGAAATCATCACTTGTAACTCCGTTCTTGATCCCCTTGCACATGCCATCATCTCCATGCTTGAACTTGCTCCAAGGTTCATCTTTCTTGTCCAAACTAGGCCCTTCATTTGTAAGCAAAACAAATGTATCCAATTTAGGCAACATTATATTCTCATGAACATTAGAATCGTTACCAAGAAAGGAAACTACCTGATAATTCAGTTGGCGTGCACGAGCTCTAGTAATTGGTCAAGTATGTATAGCAGCAGGGGCTGTGGGTGCAATAATTGTATTGATGTCCTCATCACACCCCAGCAAAGCCTCCCAGCCTCGTTGGCAAGGGAAGATGCTCTGTTGGAACGGAGCTACTCCAGGGCCTGAAGAACAGGGTCAGCTTGGCATTGGGGCTCACACCCGCCTCAGGGGAATACCAGAATCTTGACATGACCATGGCGGCCAGCTGTGTGGTAAGCCTCTCCGCGACACCGGCGAGGCGGTTGATCTAGAGGTTTTCGCCCTTCACGTAATCCTCGTGGTTGGCGGCGTCGTTCCTCCACAGCTGCTTCTCGTTCTCCAGGGCCTTGGTCAGGATCTCTTCTCGGGCCCTGACCTCCGAAAGCGTCTCCTCAAGACCCTCCAGCTTCAGCTTCAGGTTGTTGATGGAGTCATTGGCCTTGGAGAGCAACTCGGCTTTGCCGTGGACTGCAGCCTGCGCCTCCACCAAGGCGCCGTTGAGCGTGTCTTTCTCCTTCACCAGCTCCAGGACCTGCTTCTTCAGGTCATCCCGCTCCACCTCCAGCTCCTTCACTCCGCCAGCATGGACCGGGGCTTGGGCATTGAGCGCCTCCATGTGCTTCTGCTCCAGTTCCTGGGTCCGCACCATGACGAGCTTCTCGACCGCCTCATCCTTGCCGCGGAGCATGGCGGTGAGTGCCTCCTCGCGAGACGCAAGGTCCTCTTTCTGGGATGTTGATGTCGAGCGGCCTCGTCCTTGGTGGCCTGTTCCCTCGCCGCCTCTTTGTCTCCCTCGATGTCGGCCTGCTTCAGGATGAGCTCCCGTTTGTGCTCAGCCAAAAGGTCCCGGGCGAACTTCAGTTCCTCATGGGCTTAGCGAAACTAGGCCTGCGTCTCGACGACGCGTTCCTCGAGATCCGCCTCCGCCTTGTCCACCACCGCCATCTTGGATTTTTTCTTGTCCAGGCGGGCACGGTGAAGCGCCTGGATCTTCTGGAAGTAGGTCCTCATGGCCCGAAGCAGCTGCTCCTCTTGGGAACCGCCGCCGCCGGTGCTTGGTTCGTCAACGACCTGGAGCCCAACGGAGGCGAGCACCTCGTCGTCGGACGCCTCCCCTTCAGTTGGCGCCTTGGTGCTTGCCGTTCCTGGAAGATGGACGAACAGGTCGTTGCCCACCTTCAAGTAGTTGCTTGAGCCAGAGGCAGCAGAGGAGGAAGGTTGGTCGTCAACTACCCCCTCATCGGCAGTGGCCTTGCCGGCCTCTCCTGCAGGCCCCTTGCCAGCCTTCTTGGCAGCGGCCTTGCCGGCCTCCCTGACATGCTCCTTGGCGGCCTCTTCAGCGACGGTCTTGGCGGCCTCCTCAGCGGTGACCTTGTTGGCCTCAGCCTCGGCGACCCTGGCGACCTCCCCGATAACTATGTTGATATCCTCCCGGTCCGCCGAGGAGGGATCTGGATACCAAGAAGAGAGGATGAGATGAGGCCAAGGTCATTGTTCAATAAGAAAAAGAAAGAGCGAGGACAGAAAGCAAATGACTTACCTGCTTCAAGCTGGGAAGAAGTAGCGCCCTCCCCTCCAGCATTAGTTGCCGGGGCAGAGCCCCCGCCACCCAAGTTCGTCTCCTCCTCCATATGAGTGGGCTCGGTGGTGGATGCCCTCGCCGGGGATGCCCCTCGGGGCGGCGTAGTCGAGGGGGGCGGCGTGTTGGGGATGGCCCTGATGAGGACATCCATACCATTGTTACACCCACAGCCCCTACTGTTATACATACTGGACCAATTACCAGAGCTCGCACACGCCAATTGAATTATCAGGTACTTTTGTTTCTTGGCAACGATTATAATGTTCATGGGAATATGATGCTGCCTAAATTGGATACATTTGTTTTGCTTACAAATGAAGGGCCTAGCTTGGACAAGAAAGATGACCTTGGAGCAAGTTCAAGCATGGAGATGATGGCATGCGCAAGGGGAACAAGAACGGAGTTACAAGTGATGATTCCAGGACTTTGAAGCCACCATAATGAGTGCATGAAGCCTTGGACGAAATATACAAGATGCCACTTCATAAATTTCATCTAGAGGCTATCCTAGGTGCTGCGTCACCTTATTTTTGGGCCAGGCCCATGTAATTTCGAAATACTTGATTATAGGCTGTTTTTAGAGTCCGTATATGTGGGGAAACAAGAGTTAGGGTTGGTTTCGGACCCCTCCTCCAAGGGCCACGAAATTCCCCCCTCTCTCCTCCATATATATACAGCCCTTAGGGCATTGTTTAGACTTTGGGTTTTGTTTAGATTAAAGTTCGCCATAGCTGCAACTTCGGGTACTTCATTTGTGTTCAACAACCAGACAAAGGCGTCACAGAACCCCACCTTCATCAATAAAGCTTTCCTCTTATATTCACAACATCCAGATTGCAATTTCAATTTCTTGCTTTTTCTTCATTGCTTGCAGGAAATAGACCCTTGTGGTCAGGTTGATCGTGCTCCGGCGTGGTCAATAACCTCTTAGAGTTGGTTTAGCGATTGCTAAGGCGCGACGTCCTCGCACGTTCATAGTCGGATCATCAAAGTCAACTTCCACCAAAACGATAGCCACCATCTCATCGAAAGATCGGGCCTGTCGCCTCTATCAGGCCCTTAGATGCTCCTCCTGCCGCCGTTCTTCTCCTACGAACCCGGCAAGGTCAGCATCAAGGATTCGCACCCCAATGTTCATCAGTGGAGGAGTGAGTGGTGAGCTTACGTTGGGGGCTGGAGCAGGGACTGCGTCGGGGACTACTCTCTGGGCTACTCTCCACCAACAACGGCGTACACGAAGTACTCGCTAGGGGCTTGTCGCCCGTCGAGGCCTTGGCCTTCTTCGCCGCCCTCTGGGCCAGCTGCTACCTCTTGAGCACTGCGTTGGTTTTCCCTTGAAGAGGAAAGGGTGATGCAGTAAAGTAGCGTAAGTATTTCCCTCAGTTTTTGAGAACCAAGGTATTAATCTAGTGGGAGATCACGCTTGAGTCCGACGCACCTACACAAACAAATAAGAACCTCGCAACCAACGCAAGAGGAAAATATTGGGTTGTCTCCCAACAAGCGCTTTTCTTTAAAGCCTTATAGCTAGGCATAAGATTTCAACGATGCTCACATGAAAGACAAGAATTGAAGCCCAAAGAGAGCATCATAAAACACGTGACAAACACATATAAGTCTAACATACTTCCTATGCATATGCATCTTATAGGCAAACAAATTATCATAGCAAGCAAAAACTAGCATATGCAAGGAAGCGAAAAGAAACAATAGCAATCTCAACACAACAAGAGGTAATTTAGTAACATGAAAATTTCTACAACCATGTTTTCCTCTCTCATAAAAATTACATGTAGGATCATGAGCAAATTCAACAATATAGCTATCACAAAACATATTCTTAACACGATCCACATGTATGCAAAGTTGACACTCTTCCAAAATAGTGGGATTAACATTAACTAAAGTCATGACCTCTCAAACCCACTTTTATCAAAAACTTCATAAGATTGAACATTCTCCAAATATGTGGGATCTAAAGTTGACACTCTTCCAAACCCACTTTCAATATTATTTCAAACATTATTATCAATCTCATATTCATCATGGGGCTTAAATAAATTTTCAAGATCATAAGAAGAATCACCCCAATCATGATCATTGCAACAAGTAGATGGCATAGCAAAACTAGCATCCCCAAGCTTAGGGTTTCGCAAATTATTAGCACAATTCACATCAATAGAATTTATAATAAAATCATTGCAATCATGCTTTTTATTCAAAGATCTATCGTGAATCACTTCATAAAGTACTTCATCACAATTTTTAGATTCACGAATTTCAAGCAAAGCTTCATAAAGATAATCTATTGCACAAAACTCACTAGCAATTGGTTCATCATAATTGGATCTCTTAAAAATATTAGCAAGTGGATGAGGATCCAGATCTTAGGTTCTCTGTTTAGCAATAAATAAACAACTATTCCAACCAAACGAGCAAGTGAGCCAAGTAAGACATCAAAGCAAATGAAAAGACGAACATAAGAAGGGGCGAATAAAACGGTAAAGGTGAAGTGGGGGAGAGGAAAACGAGAGGCAAATGGCAAATAATGTAATGCGAGGGATAAGAGTTTGTGATGGGTACTTGGTATGTCTTGGCATGTGCATAGACTCCCCGGAAACGGCAACAGAAATGGCTCGTTGCTGGGAATCAAATCTTGACTTGACTTGGCGCGAATCTCCCCCGCAACGGCGCCAGAAATCCTTCTTGCTACCTCTTGAGCACTGTGTTGGTTTTACCTTGAAGAGGAAAGGGTGATGCAGTAAAGTAGCATAAGTATTTCCCTTAGTTTTTGAGAACCAAGGTATCAATCCAGTAGGAGATCATGCTCGAGTCCCACGCACCTACACAAACAAATAAGAACCTCGCAACCAACACGATAAAGGGGTTGCCAATCCCTTCACGGTCACTTACGAGAGTGAGATCTGATAGATATGATAAGATAATATTTTTGGTATTTTTATGATAAATAGAAATAAAGATGCAAAGTAAAATAAATGGCAATAGAAATAACTAAGTGGTGGAAGATTAATATGATGGAAGATAGACCCGGGGGCCATAGGTTTCACTAGTGGCTTCTCTCAAGAGCATAAGTATTACAATGGGTAAACGAATTACTGTCGAGCAATTGATAGAATTGAGCATAGTTATGAGAATATCTACGTATGATCATGTATATAGGCATCACGTCCGTGACAAGTAGACCGAAACGATTCTGCATCTACTACTATTACTCCACACATCGACCGCTATCCAGCAAGCATCTAGAGTATTGAGTTCATTAGAATAGAGTAATGCTTTAAGTAAGATGACATGATGTAGAAGGATAAACTCATGTAATATGATATAAACCCCATATTTTTATCCTCAATGGCAACAATACAATATGTGTCGGTTCCCTTTCTGTCACTGGGATCGAGCACTGCAAGATTGAACCCAAAGCTAAGCACTTCTCCCATTGCAAGAAAGATCAATCTTGTATGCCAAACCAAACTGATAATTTGAAGAGACTTGCCAAGATAAACCAATCATACATAAAAAGAATTCATAGGAGATTCAAATATTGTTCATAGATAAACTTGATCATAAACCCACAATTCATCGGATCTCGACAAACACACCGCAAAAGAAGATTACTCGAATAGATCTCCAAGAAGATCGAGGAGAACTTTGTATTGAGATCCAAAGAGAGAGAAGAAGCCATCTAGCTAATAACTATGGACCCGAAGGTCTGAAGTAAACTACTCACACATCACTGGAGAGGCCATGGAGTTGATGTAGAGGCCCCCCATGATCTATGCCCCCCGGCGGAGCTCCGAAAAGGCCCCAAGATGGGATCTCTCGGGTACAGAAGGTTGCGGCGGTGGAATTAGGTTTTTGTGGTGCTCCCGGATGTTTGGGGGGTACGTGGATATATATATATATAGGAGGAAGAAGTACGTCGGTGGAGCAACGAGGGGCCCACGAGGGTGGAGGGCGCGCCCAGGGGGGTAGGCGCGCCCCCTGCCTCGTGCCCTCCTCGGCCATTTCTTGACGCCCACTCCAAGTCTCCTGGATCACATTTGTTGAGAAAATCACATTCTGGAAAGTTTCATTCCGTTTGGACTCCGTTTGATATTCCTTTTCGGCAAAACTCTAAAATAGGCAAAAAACAGCAATTTGGGCTGGGCCTCTGGTTAGTAGGTTAGTCCCGAAAATGATATAAAAGTGTAAAATAAAGCCCATTAACATCCAAAATAGATAATATAATAGCATGGAGCAATCAAAAATTATAGATACGTTGGAGACGTATCACCAGCATCTCCATATCCCTGCAAGAATAAAAACAAGTCAAGAAAACCAACGCGGTCTGAAGGAACAGGGATGATGAAGGGAAAGATGCTTACTCATCCTCCACCTCCTCTTCCACTGCCTTCCTCTTCCTCCTTGGGCTGAGAGACCCAAGATCAAAGACGACCTCCGTGTTGACATCTGCGGCAGGAGGGGAAGGGGATGGAGTCCGGCGACGCTTGGACAAAGATGAGGCGGTCGCTTTCTTCTTCGCCACCATGGCCGTCACCATCTTATTCGCTACCGCGGCCCTCGTTAGGCGCATGGACTCCACCTGGACCTCTTGCCGCAGCTCGGTCCCGCCGGGCCGGACCGGCTCGCCGAAGCTGGCCCACCGCAGGACACGCCTATTCCCCGTGGCTGGGAGGCTCGTCATCCCCAACCTCTTCCTCGGTCGACTCCGCGACCACATCTTCGATGAGGGGGGCCCCGATGCCGGCGCTGCTGGCCTCCCAAGCAGACTTTGCGCATCCTGCAAGCTTCTCCTCCTCCGCGGCCACCTCGGCCTTGTCCTCCACGTGGCCGGCGCTGCCAGCTTCCCTGTCAAGCGCCGCCTCCGCCGCCCTAGCGGCGATGTAGTCTAGCTCCTCCTTGGTGGTGTCCTGGATAAGAAGTGGCTCATCACGGACGTACCTCTCCGACAGGTTATCAAAGAACTCCTGCACCAGCTCAGCCTCCGGCTCGGCCCAATTTGGGTCAAGGCCGTGCGCGTTGAAGTCCGGCATCATGGTGATGATGTTTGTTTGGCGAGAGTTGTTGCTCAATGGGATTACTCCCGTCGGCAACCCAAACAGAGCCCCCTTGACGACCTTGCCGACTTTCGCGGCCTTGCCGGCTCTCTCAGCCCTGCCGTCGTCACCCACATCGAGCTGAAAAAGCCTATGACAAAAATGGGCGTGCCCCATCATCGTGAAGTTGTGCTTCAAGCCAGGGTGACGCCTCATGATATCGGCCGCGTTCTTGAAGAGCCAGGCGGGCCTCCCCTTGTTATGAAGTGGGGCAATTCGGCAGCGTATGAAATCGGCCCCAATCGTCTCTAGGGTGAGCTCGGCCATGGTGAGGTGATGGATTCTGGTAGTAGCGATCACGAGCTTCTTGTCGTCGGCGTCGAGGTCGCTCCTGTCCTTACAGCATACTAGCGGGCTCTGACAAACTTGGCAGAACTCCTGTGGATCCTCCTCCTCGATCCATAGCCACCGGCCCCGCAACTCCTCCCACCTCTCCTTCTGGGCGCCCTACGGATATGTGCCCTTCTCCTGGGGCCATGGGATCCTGATAGAAGCAAAGGTCTCTAGTCTTCCGGTGATATGGTGGCCATCGTTTTGGAGGAAATCGACTTTGACGATCCGACTACGAACGTGCGAGGACGTTGCGCCTTAGCAATCGCTAAACCAACTCCAAGAGGTTACTGACCACGTCGGAGCACGATCAACCTGACCACGAAGGTCTGTTGCATGCACGCAAACGAAGAACAAGCAAGAAACTAAGATTGCAATCTGGATATTGCGAATATAAGAGGAAAAGTTTATTGATCAAGGTGGGGTTATTTGACGCCTTTGTCTCGTCGTTGAACAGAAATGAAGTAGCGAAGTTGTAGCTATGGCGAACTTTAATCTAAACAAAACCCAAAGTCTGAACGACGCCCTAAGGGCTGTATATATGGAGGAAGAGGGGGGCAATTTCGTGGCCCTTGGAGGAGGGGTCGGAAACCAACCCTATCTCTTGTTTCCCCACACATGCGGACTCTAAAAACAGCCTATACTTAAGTATTTCGAAAATACATGGACCCGGCCCAATAATAAGGTGACGCAGCACCTAGAATAGCCTCTGGACGAAATTTATGAAGCGTCATCTTGTATATTTCGT
This sequence comes from Triticum monococcum, assembly GCA_034509565.1. NCBI lineage: Eukaryota > Viridiplantae > Streptophyta > Magnoliopsida > Poales > Poaceae > Triticum > Triticum monococcum. The sequence continues at coordinate 247,205,991 of CM067841.1, read as the reverse complement.
CCAAAGCTTCATGCACTCCTTATGGTGGATTCAAAGTCCTGAAATCATCACTTGTAACTCCGTTCTTGATCCCCTTGCACATGTCATCATCTCCATGCTTGGTCTTGCTCCAGTGTTCATCCCTCTTATCCATGCCAGGCCCTTCATTTGTAAGCAAAACAAATGTATCCAATTTAGGCAACATCATATTCTCATGAACATTAGAATCATTACCAACAAACGAAAGTACCTGATAATTAAATTGGCGTGCGCGAGCTCTAGTAATTGGTCCAGTATGTATAATAGCAGGGGCTGTGTAACATCCTAAATTTTCAATTTGGAATGTTATACATTAGATCATCAATGCATATCATATTTTATTTTGCATTTTGGTTGATCCTAGAAATTCTACGCAACTCAATGACCCATGGAGAGAGTTGGGGATTTCGTTATTTTCATAGTTGAGTTTTCTCAAATTTTGAGAATAGGATCATTTGATTTTATTTATTTTATCATCAATTATTTCTTTTACAAAAATATGAGAGAGGGAATAAAATGGCTTTCCCAAAGTAAAGAAATATTGAGGATTTAATAAAAAAATCAAATAAGATTTTATTTCGGAGTTTTTCGGTGTTTTATTTGAATTTAGGAAAAATGCGCGTTTTTCAAAATTTCATTTAGGGCCCAAATAAATGTTCACCTTGTGCGGCTTGATTTTAGAAGCCCGTGAAAATTTATTTCGGAATTTTTGGAGTCCGTTTAGTATTTCTTTTTATTTTTCTTCTGAGCAGAATAATTTAAAAAAACAACCGACTTCGGGACGTACCCGAGCGGGACACCGCCCGGGGGCAGCCTTTAAATAGTGCCGCCCTAGCCCATCAGCAACGCCTCGATCCGCGCGCGCCACCGGAGCCGCCGCCGCCGACGATCCCGCCGCCCGAGGTTCGTTGCGCCTCATTTTCTGTGCCGAAAGAAAGAGAAAAAATTCGGCGTTCGTCGTTTTTCTTTTTCTCGGATTAAATCCGTGATTTTTCTGATCGCGATTCCTGATCCGATTTTCGTTTTAGTTTAACTTTTCGCTCGTTTATTGGAATCAGGCGATTCAAGCGCCTAGAGTTTCGTCTCGAAACCCTCTATCCGTTTAACCAACTTAAACAAGTTTTTGCTACTGTAAAATTTGGCCTAGATCCAGATTACTAGAACGAAGTTGTTTTCTTTCGCTATTTGACTTTCGTTGCTTCGTTCGATTTGATTCTTTTTGCCAACCGGAGTTCTTAAGTTGAACCTTCTGGTTAAATCTTTTATTTGAGTTTTACTTGTGCATTAGATGAGTACTTATTGTATGCTTGTTTGTTTGTCTGCGATAGAATACCCGGAGTGCGCCGCCTGTTACTTCGAATCGTTAGGTTTCGCGGATCATCAGCAAGGCAAGTAACACTTTGATCATACCTTTTCTACTACCTAGTTTTATTACATTAGATCAATCCTCACACATTGCATGATTAGGATCTAATTAAATTGTGGGATGGGAAGTAGATGAGGTAGTACCTATTTGTAGCGACCCGACCCGAATGGATCAAATCTCTGTGCTTACGTGTCATCCCTGGATCGGTATGCTGACACACACAATACTCATCTACTTCCCATCCCACAATTTAATTAGATCCTAATCATCCAATGTGTGAGGATTGATCTAATGCAATAAAACTGGGTTGTAGAAAAGGTATGATCAAAGTGTTACTTGCCTGCAATGTTGATCAAGATGATTCGCACTCAAAATCTTGATAGCTCTACTCTTCACACTCCGGTCAATCTATCATAAGCAAGCAATAGTAACCACACGTAAGCAATCACTCAAAAGATCGGAAAGAACAAGAAGACGATTCGGAAAACATCAAAACCAAGCAAATATCTCTTGCAACATAAAACAATTTCTAACAGTACCAAAATTATGTGAATTTGGCCTTATTAGAATGTTTAGGTCAAGAGCTTCGATTTGCAAAAAGAATCAACTCAAACGGAGCTACGAAACTCAAGTTATGATCAAACGAAGTTTGAATACAAATCTGATCTAATTCAATTTTTAAACTTTTCAAAAACATGTTTGAGTTGTTTTAATGGAGAGAGGAGATCGTAACGAAGACGTGAGCGTTGGTTTCGTTGGATTTGGACTAACGAGTAAAAAGTTATGAGGGTTTGAAGTACAGGGACTATTCTGCAAATAAACTAATCACAAACGGGTCCCTGGCCGAAATTAAAAAGAAAAAGAAAAAACTAAAGAACGAACGTTCGTTACAGAATGTTAATGAACGAACTCGCTCACTACAGAGGCTAAGTCGATGAACGCTCACTAAATAACTAGACCTAAAAAATCAGATCTAGGTTTTTTTTGTACAAAACCGATCTAGGGTCTTTTATAAAAAAACAAAAACCAAACCGGTGAACCGGGGCGGTCTATTACCGGTTCGGGGCGGCGGCGGCGGTTTCCGGCGCGGCGGCGACGGTTGCCGGCGGGCTCCGGCGAAGCGCGACAGCGGTGAGGCGAGCAAGCGGCGGCGCGGTGTGATGCGGCGCGTGCGGCGCAGCTAGCGGCAGCAGCGGCGATGCGAGGCGGCGGCGCGGCGTCGATCTGGCAGAGGCGGCGGCGGCGATTCGCGGGAGGGGCGGCGCGGGGCTCCGGGCGGTGCTATTTATGGGCGCGGGAGGCGAGGCCTCGGGAGGCGTGGAGGAGGGGGCAGGAGAGGAGGAGTCCGGCGGGGAGACGGCTCCGGCGAGCCGTGGCGGCGGCGGACTCCCGCCTGGTCGCGCGGGGTGACGGGGCGGCGCGCTGGGCTGGGTTGGCCTGGCGGCTAGCTGGGCCGGCCCAGTCGGGGAAGGAAAGTTTTTTTTTTAAGATTTCCAGACGATTAAAAATAAACAAAACAAATAAAAATAAAAAATTTATATAGGCATATAATATATCAAAATTTTCAGAATTTTTTTCCAACAACGTGGTCATTTTTATAATGCCAAATAAAATCCACACAAAATCAAATAAATCAAAGAGTGCTACTGGTCTATTAAAATCCAACAAAAAACATTTTTAAAATACCAAAATGATTTCAAATTAATTTTTCTCTAATTTTCTGATGTAGGGAATCATGTTACCCTATTTTTCCATGTATTTTTATTTTGGAGAAAAATAATTTGATTAAAATCCAAATAACTCCAAATTGAAAAATAATTCCAAAAGGACTTTGAATTTGATCCTTTGAAACTCCCAACTCGCATTTCATATAATTTGAAGAAGTCATATTATCTTCTCTCGTGAAAATCATCGAGTTGCATAAAGTTTCAGAATTGAATTATTTCAAAATGAAATTCAAATATTTCCAAATACCCTTTCATTTAATTTAATGGAAGAAGTCATATCATCTTCGCTCAAGGGTTTTGTATTTGAAAATAATTTGAATTCACAGAGATCATAAAAATGCAAAATTGAAAGTTTGGGAAAGTCCTTTTATTCCCTCTCATTTAAATTTCAAAAGTTTCGAATTTTACTCACTTTCAGTCAATCAATCAAACAATCAAATCTATCTATTTATTATAACATTCCAAAATTTAGAGTTTTGGGATGTTACAAACCTACCACCCTTAAAATGAATCTCGTCCTCGAGATTCGGAGAGGCTAGAAAGAAAAGGTTAGGGTTTGGGGGTCTTCTCAAAAATCCGCCAATCATCACCGGGGTGTGGGGTGCTACCACCCTTAGAAACATTGTTACGGTTCCATCAATACTCATATACTCCATCCTTATTCTTGCCAGGGCCGGTCTTCTTAGATCTTTAGTATAATTCCTTTCTCTGGGCTCTTCCGGTAATGGCATAACCTTTTTCCTCAATTCTTCTGTCCTTTCATCTAAGTAAGGTTCTTCTATGACTGGTCTTCTTAGCTGACGGGTCTGGCGCCAATACTAAACAACTATCGATATCTCATGGTGGTCAACCATTTATGGTTTCTCCTTCAGGAAATGGGTCTGGTTGATCCTCACCGTATAACCTACGGTTGGCAACAACTGCCGTGTACAAGGGAAAAGTTCTTATACCATTCTAAGGTTTAAACAAGGTTTTGATCGTCGTCTCTTTACTATAGGTAAGTCACTCAGATTTACCATCCCATATAGCAAGGCGAAAAATAAGAGTAAGTCGGTATGGTGATCAATCCATCCCGCACCCAAATCATTACCATGTATATGGTTTAGCGAATCTCGCATTCTAACACTCGGTCATCCTCACAAGCATTGCAGAATTTCTCTTGTCGACGAACCAAGTTCAGATAAATCCATGAATTCTGCAAGCCAAACAAACATCTATCGTTCCTTCCCAACCCTCAGGTTTTGCGGAAACTCCTATAAGATCGTCTATCGATAAAATTGTAACTTCTTCCAGGGTTTTTCCTTCAACAAGATTGTGCTTGCTTCTTGGCAGATCCTGGGGCCTGTGGGTTATGGCCCATCTCATCACTTGCAAACCTTGAACTCAGAATCGGGGCAACGATTCTCTAATCCAACATCCAACTTCCAGCTTCCTAGTATACTAAAATCCATCCAATTGTATTGTCTCCCTTCCTTCTGTTGGTACCAAACTAAAACGTGATTACTCAAACTCATCATGGAATTTTCATTGATCCATATTTCCAACATCATACCTCCTTTATATCCAATACTAATTTATCTCTTCATCCTTGTGGAATATCCCACATACCGAGACAAGACTCATTCTTATATTGTCAAAAATCCACTTCGTGGTATATCCTTCTCCTTTCCATGGGTCAACTGTCCTCACAGGGGAATATTGGCCATCTCTGCATGGCACTTCTTCATCTGGGAAACGTGAAACACATCATGAACTCCTGACAGTCCTTCGGGTAACTCCAACTTGTAGGCCACTTCTCTCATACGCTCCAAAAATCGGTATGGTCCTACAAATCTTGGGGCTAACTTTAGCTTAACTCCAAATCGTTTAACTCCTCGCAAAGGGGACACATGAAGACATGCAATGTCTCCAATTTCATAGACTACCTCCTTGAGTTTTTGAGTCTACATAACTCTTCTGCCTGGACTGAGCTACCTTCAGTCTATCTCAAATCAACTTAACATTCTCTTCTGACTCCTTGATCACATTTGGTCCAAACAACTGACGGTCTCTGACTTCATCCCACATACTCTTGGGGCATCACACATATCGAGACAAAACTCGTATTCATTTTGTCCAAAATCCACTCATTGGAGTATCCTTATCTTTTCCAGGGGTCAAGGGTTCTTATAGGGTACTACCACCCTTAAAATGCACAAATCTTCCATAGACCATATTTCTCATATCCTCAGAATGGCCAAAGTTCTTCTTCATAGAGTAACAACTCATAAAATCCATACCAGTACCAACGATGCTAACTTTATTGATTCTCAAATTATTACAATCTCATGTTTTTCCATTACATGCCTCAACTCAACACCTCAATATAAAGGAAAATGTTCTCACTACTACTATATTTCTTCTATTACAAACTCAACTATTTATCACAAGTCTCCTTCTCCTTCGGACAATCTCTGGCAAGGTGCCCTGCTTCATTACAACGGAAACATAATACTTCTGACAAGTTTCGAGGTTTCCTTGTGATTATATAGCCTCCTTGGATCCTTGGCTTCCTTTTTGGGCAATTGCTGAGGTAGTGCCCTGACTCCTTGCACCTATAACAGGTGACATGACTCAGATCCTTCCTGGAATCCAATCTACTTCTCTTTCTAGACTTTTCTATTCCAATCGGAGCTTCTATTTCCTGTGGGTCATATTCTACTTCCTTCGTCGGGAATTCTACTAGATCCCCCTTCATATAATTCTGGGAGATGTGTCCTTCTTCTCCACATGAATAGCATGACTTGGTGCAAGGTTTAATTGCTTCTTCTTTGGGTGTGTCCTCCACCTCTTCCTTCATCATAGGTTCTTCTAAAATTCCATTAGGGCTCCTTTCATTGCTTCTTTCTTTTGCTGGATGGTTCTTTGTACCATGGGGTAAATGTGACACTGAGCAGGGTAGTGGGTAGTCCCTTCACACAAGAAACAAGTGATCTGCCTAGTTGGGCATTCTTCAGCTGGGTGACTTCCTTCACAATTAGGGCATTCATCCTTGTGTTCTTTATGGTTGTGTCCTATTTCTCCACAAAGATTGCATGCACAAGTTTTCTTTATATCCTTTCCATAAGGCTTCAATTTCTAGGACACAAACTGAGACTTTAGCAAAGTCAACTTAAATTCTTTCCAAGTGGTTACTCCTTGCCATTCATTGATGGTTTGGTACATCCTCCACCAAGTAGCAGCACCTCTTTCAAAGCATTGAAGAGCATGCTGGGCCATATCCTTTCCGGCTATAGGGTTGTTCTCCATATGATCCTCCATGTTCTGTATCCATCGGCCTGTCTTCAATTGACTCATCGGTCCCGAAAATACAAGTTCATCTCCATTCATCCTCTATTAGGTCCATGGGTTTTGGGGTGAGATAAGAGAGATCAAGAGAGATGCACACAATACAAACAAAGGTTTTGAAAAGACAGGTTTTATTGTGGCTGTCGGAAAAACATCAAACAAATGACAGCTCACAAACGTCGCATCTAACATAGGTGTATAACAGGGGTTTGGTCTTCTAAAGGTCAATAAATCTTCAAAGTCATCAATTCTTCCAGTTTTGTTCATGCCTCCAACGGCTTCTTCTCATCGTGCTTGTCCTTCTCAGATTGTTTTGCCAGATCATCTCTGCCTCGTGACATCCTTTAATATTTTTGGAGTTGCGTTCCAAACTTCCGGGTTTAAAATCTTGGTATGAACCACGGTCCTACTGTCTTTCAGTTCCTGACAAATCTCCTGTATCTCAAGGTTTTGCTCCTCCAGCTTGGCTACTCTCAGCTTCTGGGTCCTAAGTTCTTCACGAAATGCTTCCTTAACAAATACTGCTTCCTGCAGGTCCATCTTAACTTCTTGATGTAACACTCCAGATCCTGGTGATACACTAGCTAAGGTTAAAACTTCATCTTACTAATAGGTGCTCCATCAGCCTTCTTCCATCAAATCCATTTTGAAGAAAGCATCCTTAACTCAGCATGGTGACAACAGCATCAGCGGGCGATGACATCACGGATAACCATGTTTCTGCTCTTGTCATTTCCATGAGCTATCTCTCCATAGTTGATATCTCCTGCCTTAGGGTTTTCTTGACAAATCCTTGAGTTCTTAACTCTACATGCTCCGGTCTTTCTCCGATACACCTTGATCTCGGGTATTGACAACTTCCGTAGTCTGCCAAGTTCCATAAGGGTAGCCTTCCTAGGTCATACAAATCTGGGAATTCTTCAGAGCCTTCAAATTCTACTTGTCTTCGGTCTTCAACCATTGTAGATTCCATTATTCAGATGCACGGAAAATACTCTTCATTCTGAAGTGGTCTTAGTTGTCTGATATCTTGTACTTCCTGGAGTGGTCTCATCAGTCGAATCTTCGTGTGGTCAAAAGGGGAAAGGGGTATGGTCTCACTAAAGCTAATTTTTGAATAAGTTCAGAAGAGAAGAGAGGTAAAAATCTTTTTGAAAGGGAAAGTTGTAGAGAAAAAATCTTTGCTATGGGCTTGCCAGTTTCTAGGGTCACGTCCTACAGTCAACATGTGCTCTGATACCATCTTGTAGCGACCCGACCCGAATGGATCAAGTCTCTGTGCTTACGTGTCATCCCTGGATCGGTATGCTGACACACACAGTACTCGAAGGATTTATAACAGAGGTAAATCACATGTATAAAGTAACGTAAATACTATTACCTCAATCCATATAGCGGAAGCAACAAGGTTGTGGATTCCCATCAACACCAACAGCAAAGTTGAGTGTGGAAATCGTAACCCTAACGTATCACTTACTCGTCGTAAGAAACCTGCAACATGAGACGTTGCAGCCCAAGACGGGTCAGTACATTGAATGTACTAGCAAATTCACACCATAGAGAATAATGATGAACAATGGCTATCACTACATGCATATATGGCTGGTGGAAAAGCTCTATGGTTATAATGTTTTTGCGAAAAGACAATTTTTCCCTACTGCAAAGGAATAAATTTATTTAACTATCATGGTGGTTGTTGAACATTGAGAATGGTTGAAATCATTCTCAATCCCAATTAAAAGTAATCATTAACATCCCAACAAAATTAATTAAAGTAACATGATGAGATCAACAGGATAATCCAAGAACTAGATACTCAAGATGTCCATAACCGGGGACACGGCTAATCATGATTAGTTTGTACACTCTGCAGAGGTTTGCGCACTTTTCCCCACAAGACTCGATCGCCTCCATTGGATTTCTCGCACTACATGGTGTTTGAGAAACGGATGACCGAGACATAGTATTTCAGAAGCGCTAGCACCTTACGTTGGATAGACCGGTACACCTACTTTCCCCTACATTTGCTAGTCTACCCTGTAAGAGTTTGCATGACCTAATCAACTATGCCAGAGCCCATAATGGCTTGTGGCTGCACACGGAAGTTTCTAGTATGAATAATCTCATGATCCCTTTGAGCCTGGGTGGCGGTCCAAAAGAAAAACAGGCAAGTCCTGGAATACCCAGGTGCCTCAATCCACCCAGATGTGTGTTTAGGTTGCCACCTTAGATAAACCATTAATTAACAATCTCACATCTGTCATGGATATCACTCACCCAATCCACGTCTACTGGCATAGCATGGCATAATAAGCAAACGTAGAAATAACTCCCAGAGGTTTGATAAATAACAGGTAATAGGTACTACCTCATCTACTTCCCATCCCACAATTTAATTAGATCCTAATCATGCAATGTGTGAGGATTGATCTAATGCAATAAAACTGGGTTGTAGAAAAGGTATGATCAAAGTGTTACTTGCCTGTAGTGTTGATCAAGATGATTCGCACTCAAAATCTTGATAGCTCTACTCGTCACACTCCGGTCAATCTATCGTAAGCAAGCAATAGTAACCACACATAAGCAATCACTCAAAAGATCGGAAAGAACAAGAAGACGATTCGGAAAACATCAAAACCAAGCAAATATCTCTTGCAACATAAAACAATTTCTAACAGTACCAAAATTATGTGAATTTGGCCTTATTAGAATGTTTAGGTCAAGAGCTTCGATTTAAAAAAAATCAACTCAAACGGAGCTACGAAACTCAAGTTATGATCAAACGAAGTTTGAATTCAAATCTGATCTAATTCAATTTTTAAAATTTTCAAAAACATGTTTGAGTTGTTTTAATGGATAGAGGAGATCGTAACGAAGACGTGAGCGTTGGTTTCGTTGGATTTGTACTAACGAGTAAAAAGTTATGAGGGTTTGAAGTACAGGGACTATTCTGCAAATAAACTAATCACAAACGAGTCCCTGGCCGAAATTAAAAAGAAAAAGATAAAACTAAAGAACGAACGTTCGTTACAGAATGCTAATGAACGAACTCGTTCATTACAAAGGCTAAGTCGATGAACGCTCACTAAATAACTAGACCTAAAAAATCAGATCTAGGTTTTTTTTGTAGAAAACCGATCTAGGGTATTTTATAAAAAAACGAAAACCAAACCGGTGAACCGGGGCGGTCTATTACCGGTTTGGGGCGGCGGCGGCGGTTTCCGATGCGGCGGCGACGGTTGGCGGCGGGCTCCGGCGAAGCGCGGCAGCGGCGAGGCGAGCAAGCGGCGGCGCGGGGTGATGCGGCGCGTGTGGTGCAGCTAGCGGCAGCAGCAGCGATGCGAGGCGATGGCGCGGCGTGGATCTGGCAGAGGCGGCGGCGGCGATTCGCGGGAGGGGCGGCGCGGGGCTCCGGGCGGCGCTATTTATGGGCGCGGGAGGCGAGGCCTCGAGAGGCGTGGAGGAGGGGGCAGGAGAGGAGGAGTCCGGCGGGGAGACGGCTCCGGCGAGCCGTGGCGGCGGCGGACTCCCGCCTGGTCGCGCGGGGTGACGGGGCGGCGCGCTGGGCTGGGTTGGCCTGGCGGCTAGCTGGGCCGGCCCAGTCGGGGAAGGAAAGTTTTTTTTTTTAAGATTTCCAGACGATTAAAAATAAACAAAACAAATAAAAATAAAAAATGTATATAGGCATATAATATATCAAAATTTTCAGAATTTTTTTTCCAACAACATGGTCATTTTTATAATGCCAAATAAAATCCACACAAAATCAAATAAATCAAAGAGTGCTACTGGTCTATTAAAATCCAACAAAAACATTTTTAAAATACCAAAATGATCTCAAATTAATTTTTCTCCAATTTTCTGATGTAGGGAATCATGTTACCCTATTTTTCCATGTATTTTTATTTTGGAGAAAAATAATTTGATTAAAATCCAATTAACTCCAAATTGAAAAATAATTCCAAAAGGACTTTGAATTTGATCCTTTGAAACTCCCAACTCGTATTTCATATAATTTGAAGAAGTCATATTATCTTCTCTGGTGAAAATCATTGAGTTGCATAAAGTTTCAGAATTGAATTATTTCAAAATGAAATCCTAATATTTCCAAATACCCTTTCATTTAATTTAATGGAAGAAGTCATATCATCTTCGCTCAAGGGTTTTGTATTTGAAAAGAATTTGAATTCACAGAGATCATAAAAATGCAAAAATGAAAGTTTGGGAAAGTCCTTTTATTCCCTCTCATTTAACTTTCAAAAGTTTCGAATTTCACTCACTTTCAGTCAATCAATCAAACAATCAAATCTATCTATATATTATAACATTCCAAAATTTAGAATTTTGGGATGTTACACTATTACATATTTATTATCAAACCTTTGGGAGTTACTTCTATGTTTGCTTATTTTGCCATGCTATGCTAGTAGACGTGGATTGGGTGAGTGAAATCCATGACAGATGTGAGATTGTTAATTAATGGTTTATCTAAGGTGGCAACTTAAACACACATCTGGGTGGATTGAGGCACCTGGGTATTCCAGGACTTGCCTGTTTTCTTTTGGACCGCCACCCAGGCTCAAAGGGATCATGAGACTATTCATACTAGAAACTTCTGTGTGCAGCCACAAGCTATTATGGGCTCCAGCATAGTTGACTAAGTCGTGCGAACTCTTAAGTGGTAGACTAGCAGATGTAGGGGATGTAGGTGGTATGGTCTACCCGATCGTAAGGTGCTAGCGCTTCTGAAAGACTATGTCTCGGTCATCCGTCTTCTCAAACACCATGTAGTGCGAGAAACCAAATGGAGGTGATCGAGTCTTGTGGGGAAAAGTGCACAAACCTCTGCAGAGTGTAATAAACTAATCATGGTTAATCGTGTCCCCGGCTATGGACATCTTGAGCATCTAGTACTTGGATTTTCATGTGAATCTCAACATGTTACTCTAAATTAATTTTGTTGGGTTATGTTTAATGATGATGCTTAATTGGGATTGAGAATGCTATCAACCATTCTCAATGTTTAACAACCACCATGATAGTAATTAAATTTTATTCCTTTGAAGTAGGGAAAAATTGGCTTTACGCAAAACTGTAACCATAGAGCTTTCCACCAGCCAAATACGCATATAGTATAGCTGTTTCATTCCATTACTCTCTACGTGTTACCTTGCCAGCATATTCCATGTCCTGGCCCGTTTTCGGGCTGCAACGTTAATGTTGCAGACTTTTCAGACGACAATTAAGGAGTTTTTAGGTCGTGGTTCTATACTCAGTGATGCCGTTGGAGTTGATGGACTCACTTGTCTTCCAAGCCTTCCGCTGTTATCGTTATTAGATGGCCTTAAACCATACTTATTGTAATAAGTTCTCTTTTGAGACACTCGATGTAATAAGTGTGTGATTGCTACTCTATTATAAGTCCTCCGAGTACTGTGTGGTGTCAGCATTACTGATCCAGGGATGACACCGGAGCACAGAGATCAGACTGTTTGAGGTCTAGTCGCTACAGGCTACGGGTGTAACAATGGTATTGATGTCCTCATCATCCTCCCCTTCTTGAAATGAAGTCGTCCTCGACGGAAGCTCATCTTCCTCACCCAAATAAGGCTTCAAATCTGTAATGTTAAAAGTGGGACTAACCCCAAAATCTGCAGGGAGCTCAAGTTTATATGCATTATCATTTATTTTCTCTAAGACCTTAAAAGGACCATCAGCACGTGGCATTAGCTTTGATTTGCGCAAATTAGGAAATCTATCCTTACGCAAATGTAACCAAAGTAGATCTCGAGGTGCAAACTCAACATATTTTCTACCCTTATCTCCAGCAAGTTTATATTGAGCATTCATACGGTCAATGTTTTCCTTAGTTAACTCAAGCATTTCTAAAATCAATTCAGCACGTTCTTTAGCATAAAAATTAACCTTCACTGAAGATGGAAGAGGCAACAACTCAATAGGTGCACGAGGTAGGAAACCATACACAATTTCAAAAGGGCACATCTTAATAGTAGAATGCAATGAACGATTATTAGAAAATTCAATATGAGGCAAGCATTCTTCCCACATTTTCTTATTATTCTTCAAAACAGCCGTAAGGATAGTAGACAATGTTCTATTGACTACCTCAGTTTGTCCATCAGTTTGGGGGTGAAAAGTAGTACTAAAAAGTAGTTTAGTCCCCAACTTGGCCCATAAACATCTCCAAAAGCGGCTAAGAAATTTAGTATCATGATCTGAAACAATAGTATTTGGCACACCATGCAAGCGAATAATTTCATGATAGAACAAATCAGCAACATTAACAACATCATCGCTTTTATGAGATGGTATAAAGTGTGCCATTTTCAAAAATCTATCCATGACAACAAATATGCTCTCCCTCCCCTTCTTTGTTCGAGGTAAACCTAAAACAAAGTCCATAGATATATCCTCCCAAGGAACACTAGGTATAGGCAAAGGCATATATAAACCATGAGGATTGAGTCGTGACTTAGCTTTTTGACATGTAGTGTACCGAGCAACAAAACGCTCAACATCCCATCTCATATTTGGCCAAAAGAAATGTGTAGCAAGTATATCCTCCATCTTCTTGACGCCAAAGAGTCCCATTAATCCTCCTCCATGCGCCTCCCGCAACAACAAAAGATGAACGGAGCTAGCTGGAATGCATAGCTTGTTAGCACGAAATACAAATCCATCATTAAGAACGAACTTGTTCCAAGTTCTCCCTTCTTTACAATTCTGCAATACATCTTTAAATTCAGCATCATGCACATATTGATCTTTGATGGTCCTCAAACTGAATATTTTAAAGTGAAGTTGTGAAAGAATAGTATAACGACGAGACAATGCATCAGCAATAACATTTTCTTTACCCTTCTTGTGTTTAATGACATAAGGGAAAGTCTCAATGAATTCAAGCCATTTAGCATGTCTATAGTTCAGTTTTGCTTGACTTTTAATGTGTTTCAAAGATTCATGATCAGAATGTATAACAAATTCCTTGGGCCATAAATAATGTTGCCATGTTTCTAAGGTCCAAACAAGAGCATATAATTCTTTGTCATAAGTAGAATAGTTCAGACTAGGCCCACTCAATTTTTCAAAAGAGTATGCAACAGGTTTGCCATCTTGTAATAACACACCTGCTAATCCAATTCCACTAGCATAAGATTCAAGCTCAAAAGTCTTACTAAAACCAGGAAGTTGGAGTAAAGGAGCATGTGTCAACTTATCTTTCAATACCGTGAAGGCTTCTTCCTGTGTGGTACCCCAAAAAACAGGCACATCCTTCTTTGTAAGCTCATTGAGAGGTGCAGCAATGGTGCTGAAATCTCTCACAAAACGCCTATAGAAACCAGTGAGGCCAAGGAAATTCCTCACTTGTGATGAGGACATCAATACCATTGTTACACCCACAACCCCTGCTGCTATACATATTGGACCAATTACTAGAGCTCGCGCATGCCAGTTGAATTATCAGGTACTTTCGTTTCTTGGTAACAATTCTAATGTTCATGAGAATATGATGCTGCCTAAATTGGATACATTTGTTTTGCTTACAAAAGAAGGGCCTAGTTTGGACAAGAAAGATGAACTTTGGAGCAAGTTCAAGCATGGAGATGATGGCATGTGCAAGGGGATCAAGAACGGAGTTACAAGTGATGATTTCAGGACTTTGAAGCCACCATAAGGAGTGCATGAAGCCTCGGACGAAATATACAAGATGCCACTTCATAAATTTCGTCCAGAGGCTATTCTAGGTGCTGCGTCACCTTATTATTGGGCTAGGCCCATGTATTTTCAAAATACTTAAGTATAGGCTGTTTTTAGAGTCCATATGTGTGGGGAAACAAGAGTTAGGGTTGGTTTTGGACCCCTCCTCCAAGGGCCAAGTAATTTCCCCCCTCTTCCTCCATATATACAGCCCTTAAGGCGTTGTTTAGATTTGGGTTTTGTTTAGATTAAAGTTCACCATAGCTGCAACTTCGCGTACTTCATTTGTGTTCAACGACCAGACAAAGGCGTCACAGAACCCCACCTTGAACAATAAAGCTTTACTCCTATATTTGCAATATCTAGATTGCAATCTTAGTTTCTTGCTTGTTCTTCATTTGCTCGCGGGAAACAGACCCTCATGGTCAGGTTTATCGTGCTCCGGCGTGGTCAATAACCCTCGGAAGTTGGTCTAGCGATTGCTAAGGCGCGATGTCTCACACATTCGTAGTCGGATCGTCAAGGTCGACTCCCACCAAAAACGATAGCCACCATCTCATCGAAACATCGGGACACCTTCTCCTCTATCAAGTGTTATCAGATTTCCAGGTTGCTCGGTGAGATTTTACAGTTTTTCATAGTTTAGATCGAGTATGTTCTTCATACCTACATTCCACGAAAAAGCAAAAAAAAATAGGATTAGTTCATCATATCCGAACCAGTCTGAGCCTTTGGATAGTCTTTTCAATATTTTGCTTTTATGAATTTGCAGTTGCATCATCGTGTCTAGTTGCTGGTCTTAGAGTCTAGCCTTTTAGAGTTTCGAGTTCTGGTCATAAGTTGTCACGCTGCCGCCGCACCATCATCATCGCCCCTGCCATCTACCACCACCGCTTATCCGCCACCGATCCGTCTCAGTATACCATCACCAATCCGTATCCATATACCACCACCAATACGTATCCATATACCACCACCAATCCGTATCCATATACCACCACCAATCCATATCCATATACCACCACAGCTGCCATATCCTACCACCATATATCCACCACCAATCCGAGTCCTTTCATATTAGGTTTGTTTTCGAGATCCGTCTAATTTCTGATTCGTGTTTCCTTGCCTGAGTAGGTTTCGGAAAAATAGAGTCTGGAGACCCCATGGCAGTATTTAGGCCAAAATTTTCACAGGAAATTTTTTCCCTATCCTATTTTTAGGATTTTCTGAGTCTTTTGAGCCACATGCCATCATAGTGATTTTTTCGCACTTTTTCATCGTCACTGCCCTGATCTCTGAAAAAAGTCAACAAAAGTGCATGCCCATCCTGTCAGTTTGACGAGGGAAGAGTTTTGAGACACTCGCCATTATAGTGATTTTTCACAAAAAAAGAGGAGCGCCAAAAAAAGGAGCGCCAAAGAAATAGAGTGAAAAAATAAATAAATTCCAGAGTGTTCTTTTCCCTTGTTTACGTGCAGCGGCGTGATTTTGTTAGTGTTCTAGGCTCGCGTCTCTAGCACGGTCTAGCCTAGGACCAGCACAGTACCGTCGTTGAGCATTTATTCGACTTTGCATCTCTGAATTGATTATTGCTGACCATTTTTGCTACCATATTATAAGCCTTCCTAGATCCACATACATCTACGTCATGCATTTGACTCTCCCTAATAATCGCTCTATCCAAGCTTTGAGAGTTTTGACTACGACGGTTGCCGATCACCGCCTGCTGTTGGGTAAGAATTGGTCAGAATTTGAGATTTGCTTGACGGATTTGTGACACCCACCACCACCTCTTGTTAGTAGTCTGTAGGATCATATTCTTGTGTGTTTCTATTGCTGCTAACCATGGCAGGATCACAAGCCGATGAGACTGACTAGGAGAACATGACGAATAAGGAGTTGCATGATAAATTTCAGTAAATGATGAGTGGACAGGTGCAAGATGTGCTAAATAGATTTGAAGAGGCCATGGAGAAGATAGATGGCATGGAGAAGATGTTCGAAACAAAGATCGATAACAAGATTAATGAATTGCTCGCGCGTCTTCCACCACCACCACTGGCTGCACCTAACGCACCTCTACAACAACAACAACAACAACAACAATGTCACCTTCCAAATCAAGTGGGACGAGCACAACACGTTCCCATTGACCCTAGGCAAAATTCTGGTGCCGCTGTTGATGCTTCTGTAGCTCGTGCTGCTACTGCAGAGGTGGAGGACCATTACGAGGATGAGGTTTATCAAAATCAGAACTACGTGCAACCACCACCACCACCACCACCACCAGGTCGTCCTCAGGTATATCATCGCAACGGTAGGGCTGCACCACCACTTGAGGTACGAGATAATGACCTTTTTCCTAAACTGAAGTTGAATATTCCACCATTTGAGGGTAGATATGTTCCTGATATATATCTTACTTGGGAGTTAGAAACTGAACAACATTTTACATGTTTACAATATCCCGAGGAGAGACGTGTTCCTGCTGCTGTTTGTGCTTTCACTAGTTTTGCATGTGTTTGGTGGTCTGAACATTGTAGATTATATCCTATTCCAGCTACTTGGGCTGCTTTAAAAACTGCTGTGCGTACTCGTTGGGTTCTACCATATTATCAACATGAATTACTTCAAAAATTGTAGTGTTTAAGACAAGGAAAAATTCTGTAGAAGAATATTATCAGGAATTACAAATTGGCATGATTAGATGTCGTATTGTTGAGGAGAATGAAGCTATGTTTGCACGTTTTATGGGTGGATTAAATAGAAAGATTCAGACCATTCTAGAGTATAAGGAGTATAGTAATATCACTCATTTATTCCATCTTGTTTGTAAAGTTGAACGTGAAGTGCAGGATCGACAGGCATTGTCGCGAACTAACTTTTCTACAGGTCGATCTTCATCATGGACACCACGTGCATCCTCTATTTCGACTGGACCAGCACCTCCATCAGGTGCCACCTCCGGTCGTGATACAAGAAACCAGGCACAACCACCACTATCTGCCAAGAGCACACCTGCTGGGCCTGCGCAGAGCTCTTCTTCTTCCATGGCATCAACAGGGCACACAAGTGATATTATTTGTCATCGTTGTAAGGGAAGAGGACATTTTGCGAGAGAATGCAAATCTCAGCGTGTGATGATTGTTACTGAGGATGGTGGGTATGAGTCTGCTAGTGACTATGATGAGGAGACTTTGGCTCTTATTACACATGAAGAACACGATGGAGATGATTCTGATCATGAGATGCAATACATGGCTGCTGAAGATGCTAACAGGTATGAATGTTTAGTTGCTCAACGTGTTTTGAGTGTGCAGGTTACACAAGTTGAGCAAAATCAGAGACATAATTTGTTCCATACAAAGGGAGTTGTGAAGGAACGTTCTGTTCGCGTCATCATAGATGGAGGGAGCTGCAATAACTTGGCTAGCATGGAGATGGTGGAGAAGCTATCTCTCACCACAAGACCACATCCACATCCTTACTACATCCAATGGTTCAACAACAGTGGCAAGGTTAAGGTAACATGTACTATTCGTGTGCATTTTAGTATCTCTACGTATGCTGATTATGTTGATTGTGATGTGCTACCTATGCAAGCATGTTCCTTATTATTTGGTAGACCATGGCAATTTGATAAAAATTATGTACACCATGGTAGAAACAATCAGTATACTCTTCTTCATAAGGATAAAAATATTACTTTTCTTCCTATGACTCTTGATTCCATTTTGAAAGATGATATTAATAGAGCTAATAAAGCAAAATAGGAGAAAAATAAGAGTGAAAATCAGATTGTGGCAAAAGAGTTTGAGCAACAAATGAAGCTTAATAATAAACCATCTAGTGTTGTTTCTGAAATTAAATTGAAAAGTGCATGTTTACTTGCCACCAAATCTGATATTGATAATCTAGATTTTAGCAAATCTGTTTGCTATGCTTTTGTGTGCAAAGAGGCATTATTTTCAGTCGAGGACGTGCCTTCAACTTTGCCTCCTGCTGTCACTAACATTTTGCAGGAGTTCGCTGACGTGTTTCCACAAGACGTGCCACCGGGATTACCACCTATTCGAGGGATTGAGCATCAAATTGACTTAATTCCCGGTGCATCATTACCCAACCGTGCACCATACCGTACCAATCCAGAGGAGACTAAGGAGATTATGCGTCCAGTACAAGAACTGCTCGACAAAGGTTATGTACGCGAATCCCTTAGTCCTTGTGCTGTTCCTATCATTTTAGTGCCGAAAAAGGATGGTACGTCGCGTATGTGCGTTGATTGTAGAGGCATTAATAATATTACTATTCATTATCGTCATCCTATTCCTAGGCTAGATGATATGCTTGATGAATTGTGTGGCTCTACAATATTCTCCAAAATTGATTTGCATAGTGGATACCATCAAATTCGTATGAAATTGGGAGATGAATGGAAAACAGCATTTAAAACTAAGTTTGGATTATATGAGTGGTTAGTCATGCCTTTTGGGTTAACTAATGCACCTAATACTTTCATGAGATTAATGAACGAAGTTTTACGTGCTTTCATTGGACGATTTGTGGTAGTTTATTTTGATGACATATTGATTTATAACAAATCTTTGGAGGAACATTTGGAACATTTACGTGTTGTTTTTATTGCTCTACGTGATGCACGTTTGTTTGGTAACCTTGGAAAGTGCACCTTTTGCACCGACCGAGTATGTTTTCTTGGCTATGTTGTTACTCCACAGGGAATTGAAGTTGATAAAGCCAAGATTTAAGCTATTGAGATTTGGCCATAGCCCAAAACGGTCACACAAGTGAGGAGTTTCCTTGGCCTCGCTGGCTCTATAGGCATTTTGTGAGAGATTTCAGCACCATTGCTGCACCTCTCAACGAGCTTACAAAGAAGGATGTGCCTTTTGTTTGGGGTACCGCACATGAAGAAGCCTTCACGGTATTGAAAGATAAGTTGACACATGCTCCTTTACTCCAACTTCCTGATTTTAATAAGACTTTTGAGCTTGAATGTGATGCTAGTGGAATTGGATTAGGAGGTGTGTTATTACAAGATGGCAAACCTGTTGCATACTTTTCTGAAAAATTGAGTGGGCCTAGTCTGAACTGTTCTACTTATGATAAAGAATTATATGCTCTTGTTCGGACCTTAGAAACATGGCAACCCAAGGAATTTGTTATACATTCTAATCATGAATCTTTGAAACACATTAAAAGTCAAGCAAAACTGAACCGTAGACATGCTAAATGGGTTGAATTCATTGAGACTTTCCCTTATGTCATTAAACACAAGAACGGTAAAGAAAATGTTATTGCTGATGCATTGTCTCGTCGATATACTATGCTTTCATAAATTGACTTAAAAATATTTGGTTTGGAGACCATCAAAGATCAATATGTGCATGATGCTGAATTTAAAGATGAATTGCAGAATTGTAAGGAAGGAGAACTTGGAACAAGTTCGTTCTTAACGATGGATTTGTGTTTCGTGCTAACAAGCTATGCATTCCAGCTAGCTCCGTTCGTCTTTTGTTGTTGCAGGAGGCGCATGGAGGAGGATTAATGGGACACTTTGGCACCAAGAAGGCGGAGTATATACTTGCTACACATTTCTTTTGGCAAAAGATGAGACGGTATGTTGAGCGTTTTTTTGCTCGCTGCACTACATGTAAAAAAGCTAAGTCATGACTCAATTCTCATGGTTTATATATGCCTTTGCATGTACCTAGTGTTCCTTGGGAGGATATATCTATGGACTTTGTTTTAGGTTTACCTCGAAAAAACAAGGGGAGGGATAGCATATTTGTTGTCGTGGATAGGTTCTTGAAAATGGCACACTTTATACCATGTCATAAAAGCAATGATGCTGCTAATGTTGCTAATTTGTTCTTTCGTGAAATTATTCGCTTGCATGGTGTGCCAAATACTATTGTTTCAGATCGTGATACTAAATTTCTTAGCCACTTTTGGAGATGTTTATGGGCTAAGTTGGGGACTAAACTGCTTTTTAGTACTACTTGTCACCCCCAAACTGATGGACAAACTGAAGTAGTTAATAGAACATTGTCTACTATGCTTAGGGCTATTTTGAAGAAAAAATAAGAAAATGTGGGAAGAATGCTTGCATCATATTGAATTTGCTTATAATCGTTCATTGCATTCAACTACTAAGATGTGTCCTTATGAACAAGAGTATACTGATTGTTTCTACCATGGTGTACATAATTTTTATCAAATTGCCATGGTCTACCAAGTAATAAGGAACATGCTTGCATAGGTACCACATCACAATCAACATAATCAGCATATGTAGAGATACTAAAATGCACATGAATAGTACATGTTACCTTAACCTTGCCGTTGTTGTTGAACCATTGGATGTAGTAAAGATGTGGATGTGGTCTTGTGGTGAGAGATAGAGCATAATTGGTTTGATGCCAAAAGTTGGCATGCCAGATTTTGGCAGCTGCCAAATGTTGGCTAGAGATTGGTAGCTTGCCAATTTTCGTTCTCAGTCTCACAGAAGGTTGCCAAATATTGGCAAATGTGGGTTTTGCCAAATGTTGGCTTGCCAAATATTGACAATGCCAAATGTTGTAGCAAACCAATTATGCTCATAGTTTCTCCACCATCTCCATGCTAGCCAAGTTGTTGTAGCTCCCCCCATCTATGATGACGCGAACAGAACGTTCCTTCACAACTCCCTTTGTATGGAACAAATTATGCCTCTGATTTTGCTCAGCTTGTGTAACCTGCACACTCAAAACATGTTGAGAAACTAAACATTCATACCTGTCAGCATCTTCAGCGGCCATCTATTGCGTCTCATGATCAGAATCATCTCCACCATGTTCTTCATGTGTAATAAGAGCCAAAGTCTCCTCATCATAGTCACTAGCGAACTCATACCCACCATCCTCAGTAGCAATCATCACATGCTGAGATTTGCATTCTCTCGCAAAATGTCCTCTTCCATTACAACGACGACAAATAATATCACTTGTGTGCCGTGTTGATGGCATGGAAGAAGAAGAGCTTTGCGCAGGCCCGGCAAGTGTGCTCTTGGCGGATAGTGGTGGTTGTGCCTGCTTTCTTGTATCATGGCTGGAGGTGGCACCTGATGGGGGTGCTAGTGTAGTGGAAGTAGAGGATGCACGTGGTGTCCATGATGTAGATCGACCTGTAGAAAAGTTAGTTCGCACCAATGCCTGTCGATCCTGCACTTCATGTTCAGCTTTACAAGCAAGATGGAATAAACGAGTGATATTATTATACTACTTATACTCTAGAATGGTCTGAATCTCTCTATTTAATCCACCCATAAAACATGCAAGCATAGCTTCATTCTCCTCAAGAATACCACATCTAACCATGCCAGTTTGTAATTCCTGATAATATTCTACTATAGAATATTTTTCCTTGTCTTAAACGCTGCAATTTTTGAAGTAATTCACATTGATAATATGGTGGAACCCAACGAGTACGCATAGCAGTTTTCAAAGCAGCCCAAGTAGCTGGAATAGGATATAATCTACAATGTTCAGACCACCAAACACATGCAAAACTAGTGAAAGCACAAATAGCAGCAGGAACACGTCTCTCATCGGGATATTGTAAACATGTAAAATGTTGTTCAGTTTCTAACTCCCAAGTAAGATATATATCAGGAACGTATCTACCCTCAAATGGTGGAATATTCAATTTCAGCTTAGGGAGATGGTCATGATCTCGTACCTAAGGGGGAGCCCTGCCATTGCCATTATTTGCATGTGGATGACCTGGTGGTTGTGGTGCTGGTGGTTGCACATAGTTCTGATTTTGATCAACCTCATGCTCGTAATCTCTCGCATAATCATCCTCCTCGTCATCAGCAGCAGGAGCCACAGAAGTATCAACAACAACACCAATAGTTTGGTCAAATGCAAGAGGGACACGGCTCGCTCAGCGGAGGGCTGTTTCACGACGTGGAGGTAGTAGTCGTCGTCATCGTTGTTGTTGTTGTTGTTGTTGTTGTTGTTGTTGTTGTTGTTGTTGTTGTTGTTGTTGTTGTTGTTGTTGTTGTTGTTGTAGAGGTGCATTAGGTGCAGCCGGTGGTGGTGGTGGAAGACGCGCGAGTAATTCATCAAACTTGTTATCGAGCTTTCTTTCGAACGCCTTCTCCGTGCCATCTATCTTCTCCATGGCCTCTTCAAATATGTTTAGCACATCTTGCACCTGTCCACTCATCATTTGCTGAAATTTATCATGCAACTCCTTATTTGTCATGTTCTCCCGGCTAGTATCATCGACTTGTGATCCTGCCATGGTTAGCAGCAATAGAAACACACAAGAATATGATGCTACAGACTACTATAAAATGGTGGTGGTGGGTGTCACAAATCCGTCAAGCAAATCTCAAATTCTTACCAGTTCTTACCCAGCAGCAGGCGGTGATCGGCAATCAATGTAGTCAAAACTCTCAAAGCATGGATAGAGCAATTACCAGGGAGAGTCAGACGCATGACGTAGATGTATGTGGAGCTAGGAAGGCTTATGATATGGTAGAAAAAATATCAGCAATAATCAATCCAGAGATGCAAAGTTGAATAAACGCTCAACGACGGTACTATGCTGGTCCTAGGCTAGACCGTGCTAGAGACGCGAGCCTAGAACACGAACAAAATCACGGCACTGCACGTAAACAAGGAAGGAGCACACTCTGATTTTTTTCACTTTTCTTTCCTCTTTTCTTTTTTGCTCCGCAACAATTGTTTTTCGAAAAAGTCTACAAATGGTCTAAAAACCGCCTAGCCAGAATTTTCCAGACTTAGTTTTTTTAGTTTGGAACTATTTTTCTACTACGGGTAGCATGGAATTTCGGGAGTGCTACTCTGTCACGACTCAAAGTATCGCGTGATCTGGAACTCAAAAACAAAGCAACAAATACTGGACTCAGACTGGTGGTGGAGATGGATCTGGTGGAACTCGGACCGGTGGTTGTATATGGCGATGGTATATCTGGACTCGGATTGGTGGTGGTATCTGGCGATGGTATATGCAGACTCGGATTGGTGGTTGTATATGGCGATGGTATATGTGGACTCAGATTGGTGGTTGTATATGGTAGCGGCGATGTATATGGTAGGGTGGGGGTATATGGAAATGATGATGACGATGGTGTGGCGGCGGCGTGACAACCTATGAACAGAACTCAAAACTCTAAGGGACTAGATGCTAAGACCAGCAACTCGACACAATGATGCAACCGCAAATTCAACAAAGAAAAACTCTAAAAAGACTATTCAAAGGCTCAGATTGGTTCGGATATGATGACTTAACCCTAATTTTGTTTTTTTGGCTTTTTTCATGGACTGTAGGTATGAAGAACAGACTCGGTCTAAACTACAAAAAACTGTAAAATCTCACCGAGCAACCTTGAAATATGATACCGCTTGATAGAGGCAAAGGTGTCCCATCTTCCGATGAGATGGTGGCTACCGTTTTGGAGGAAATCGACTTTGACGATCCGATTGCGAACGTGCGAGGACATCGTGCCTTAGCAATCGCTAAACCAACTCCGAGAGGTTATTGACCACACCGGAGCACGATCAACCTGACCAAGAAGGTCTGTTTCCTGCAGGCAAACGAAGAACAAGCAAGAAATTAAGATTGCAATCTGGATATTGCGAATATAAGAGGAAAGCTTTATTGATCAAGGTGGGGTTATGTGGCGCCTTTGTCTGGTCGTTGAACACAAACAAAGTAGCGAAGTTGCAGCTATGGCGAACTTTAATCTAAACAAAACCCAAAGTCTAAACGACGCCCTAAGGGTTGTATATATGGAGGAAGAGGGGGGAATTTCATGGCCCTTGGAAGAGGGGTCTGAAACCAACCCTATCTCTTGTTTCCCCACACACACGGACTCTAAAAACAGCCTATACTTAATTATTTCGAAAATACATGGGCCTGGCCCAATAATAAGGTGACACAGCACCTAGAATAGCCTCTGGACGAAATTTATGATGTGGCATCTTGTATATTTCATCCAAGGCTTCATGCACTCCTTATGGTGCCTTTAAAGTCCTGAAATCATAACTTGTAACTCCATTCTTGATCCCCTTGCACATGCAATCATCTCCATGCTTGGTCTTGCTCTAGTGTTCATCCCTCTTATCCATGCCAGGCCCTTCATTTGTAAGCAAAACAAATGTATCCAATTTAGACAGCATCATATTCTCATGAACATTAGAATCATTACCAAGAAACGAAGGTACCTGATAATTTAATTGGCGTGCGCGAGCTCTAGTAATTGGTCCAGTATGTCTAGCAGCATGGGCTGTGGGTGTAACAATGGTATTGATGTCCTCATCAAATCCAGGTGACGCAGCCGGAGATGGCACCCCCGCCTGGATACAGGGAAAGAAGTAGTGGCGGAAGAGCGCCGTGCTGGGAAGCATTCCGGCGAAGCCCTCGCAGAGATGGGCAAAGAGGGCCATGCACGCCACAGCATTCCGCATAAAATCAAGAAGATGGAAGCCGTAGGTGTGCATGACATTGTTGAAAAAGTTGGAGGAAGGGGGGCAGAGCCCGCGGGAGAAGTAGTCAACGAAGAAAGGATACCGATTCGGGCCAACCTCGGCAAAATCAGCGGGGATGATGTGTGTGGCCGGATGCCCCGTCGTCTTCGCCCCCCATAGAGGCCTGGAGTAGTCCCTGAGGTGGACTGCATCAACCATCGAGGGAAAGAAGGCAAGCTGCACCCGAAGCTCTGCTGACTCGCTCTCCGGCATCTCCTTCTCCCTGGCGTCCTTGGCCACTCCCTTGCCCTTACTGGTTTTGGGTGCCATGGCGGCCGGGAAAGAGGTGAGGAATCTTGAGCAATGGGAGATTGAGGGCAATGCGGGCGCGGCGGCAGTGGATGAAGGTAGGAGTTTTGGCTTTTTCACTTGAGGAAGAAGGGGGAGGGACGGCGGTTCCGAAATTGGGGAGACATGGAGGGTAAATGAGCAGCGCGCCTGCGGTTTCCCCTTTTCTTATGGGGAAGGCGCGGGCCGCCTCTTTACCATTCACTGCGATGTGACGCATGAGGGCAGCAACTGCCCACGCATGACCCCCATGCCACGCATTCAATGCGGGTCATGGGGAAGTGCGATGGGCAAGAGAGTTACAGTAGTAAAACTCGGCCCGGCATGCCCGCGCACCGTTTTGGGCCTAGCCCAACAACGCGTTGCTTTTATGTATGGCCCAGGGTCGGGGGCTCCTGTCGGTGCACGAAAGGAGGGGTCCTATTTTGTACCCCTTTACTTGTGCGCAGGTAGTTGGAGCCGTGCCTGCGGCCACGCCTAGTGGGGCAGAGGAAGGAAGCAAAGCCACAAGACAACCAGAACAACGCCAAGCCAGAAACATGAAGAGCAGAGGGGCGAGGTGGACTCCCCCGGCAAGAACCTTGCCGGGGTAACTTACCCAACACCAACATCGCAGCCACCCTTGAGCCTGAGAGTTCTGACGCCATCGACATCATTGAAACCAAGGCTCGGGAAGTGCCTGCATGGTGGCATGCAAATCTTTGTGGAGACCAGAAGCACACAAGGCTAGATGATGACTAGAAGACGACGATCCTTGGCAAGATCCTTGCCAAGGATACCCACGAGACCCCCGGCAAGACCCTTGCCGGGGACGACCAAGAAGCCGTGGCAAGACCCTTGCCAGGGCCCTGGCAAGACTCTTGACGAAAACATCCGCGGGGCTGCAGCCAGGCCCGTGTCTGCCAAGACTCCATTGCATTTCCCATGCAGCTGCTAGCCCACCAGCTGGGCAGGTGCCTGCGTGGCGACGTGCGGCTTCTAGGCCGACTCGACAAGAACCTGTGTGGTGGCGTGCAAATCTTCATGAAGATTCAGCCACCGCACCAACTCAGCAGCCAGCCAACGTGGCACTACACGCATCGTCAGTTCGGACACGCGTCAAAACCAGGCGAGGTGACGACAGCTAGGACGAGCTTCCTTGCCGTCCCCGATAAAGCAAGAAGGGCACATCGGCAGCGCATTAAATGCGTTTGTCCTACGGTGCCAGGAGATAGACTCGATTACTGTATACCTTTCCACCTCCTGTGTCCCACTTTGGCAGCCCCTTTTGACTATAAAAGGAGGGCTGCGGCGTACTGAGAGGAGATTCGGACTTTTTGGACGACGCACACATTGTAGCTAGTTCAAGAACTCAAGAACACTCAAATATACACCAAAGTAGGACTAGGGTATTACGCATCCTAGCGGCCCGAACCTAGGTAAACGATCCTTTTTCTGGCTTCTAGACCCGCTCTTCGTGCAACCCCGCGCCCGCCAACCGTAGCAAAAAGGGGTCCCAGCGATCCCATAGGTGTCGTTTCGCTCGATAGAAGGGGCTTTAGGCCCAGTGAAATATTGCCGCTTCGTCTGTCCAGCTTATTGCTAAAGCTGGAAAGGTGGGGTTTTTTGTGATTTGACGGCTCATTGGGCATTACTACGGCGCTACGACTGGGGTGTGTCTACCGTGCAGTTGTGCACTCTAATTTGGTGCATATGGCACGTGGATCCCGTTGCCGGATGCCCCACATATCATCGAAAGGAAGTAGAAAGACAGGAGTAACTAGTTAACATAAATATATTTTGACAGAGAGATACTCCCTCTGTAAAGAAATATAAAGTTCTTTTATATCACAACTTTATACATAAGAAAAATCAAGGGGAATATATATAACATATACAATTATAAAAAACAGAGTTTTTTTTAACACGGTATAGACGAGTTGGTGACAATGGTGTGCCTGCCATCCTGCAATTTAGGTCGTCCGATTTATATCTGACGGATAGGAAGGAAACTATGGCAATTTTGCAAAAAGGTACCCAAACACCTCTCCACATTTGCAAATAAGGACTTCACTCGTTCATCCTTTTCTCTCACAAGATAAAATACTCATACAAATGCATCTTGATGTTACGTGCAACGCACGGGCATTATGGGGGTTCAACTGAGAAATACTCAGACAGGCTCACGGTTCTAGTCTTTGGGCCACAAGCCAGTGGGCCTGCATGTTTGGGGGCCCATGTGTTCTACCTTAGCGTTTTTCATATTGCAAGCGGTCGGTATGGCGCTGGTTTTAGATGCTGTTGCAAGACGAATACACAAAATTGAATAAAGCACGACATCTGTTGGAATGAAATCAAATGACAGTTCCTAACAAGAAATTGGAGTTGCAATTCTATCAACGATACTGTCATACTACTTATACACATAGGACCCTTGTTTCACCATGCCAGAGTATTACATCAAAATCTCTCGGAGGATAGATTAGTTCAGCAGTTGTGTGCTGCTACTGAAGAATTTCAATGTTCATTTGGACCAGCTCTCCTTGCCGAGAAAGTTCGATTTTGACATCATCCCCTACCGCAAGATATGATTTAGCATCAATCATCATGTGACCATCCTTTGTACTTACGGTATATTGAGCAGGTTCATTCACACCAAGGCTGCGCATGGTAAGAGAAACTTGGTCACGGTCACCCGGATTGTTGAACGACTCCCTCGTTGCTCTAGGAATTCTCTGTTTGCAAAGAAGAAGACATACACAAACAGTTAGATCAATACAGTGAATCATGTGAAACAACTTGGAAAGAAAAAAGAACGAAGCACTTGGGCGGGCACTGCTTACCAAGAAGGTGCACATGTCGGTTTTTGTGAGGACTTTGGTATATGAAGTGCGAACTGCAGCCCAGTCTATTGCCAGTGCAACTGCTGGTTATGTTGCTGCTGCATGGGCTAGAGCAGATGCAAGTGCAAGTGTTGGTGCAGATGCCGCAAACGTTGCTGGTGCCCGTGCCAGTGCGACTGGTAGTGCCGCCGCTGCTGCCGGAGATGGTGCCCCTTATAGAGCTGGTGCCAGTGTCGGAGCAGGTGCCAGTGTCGATGCCCGATCCTCCGGTAGATCAGCCTGATCCACTGACGCAGTCGGTGCCCAATCCTCAGCTAGATCAGACTGAGCTGCTGCCGTTGTCAGTGCAAGAGCAACTACCGGTGCTCGATCCGTTGCTGAAGGTGGTACCAATGTGCGAGACAGCGACGACCGTGTCTGATTTGCTATGATCAACTTTCTAACTTGACTAGGCTCCGTGACCGTGATCCAGTCTTTTTCTTCATTTCTTTTAAACGTGAGGACTAATTATGGCATGTTTGTTAAACCAAACTGTAGTTCATCATAGGAATTCAGCTTGTACTCAGACAACAGACTAATCCAATTTTTCCAGTAATATAAGTGATGGATAGTGCCTTCATTACTGACATGACATAAGAAGTGAAACCTGAAAAAATATCCATTGTAGAGCAAACAAATGGTTTATTCAGTGATGAATGTCACATGGCAAAACCTGCATCGTAAAATTGTAGCAAAAGAAAGAAAACATGACATTAAATCAATAAGATTTAGACAGTAAATCAATAAGATTTGCTTGATGTGACACGAGTGAATCCTTAACAGGAAATCACTATGTTGAAGTACTAAACAGAAGATTGGTCGTCCAACTACACGTGGAATGCAGGGCCCTCGCATACTCCCACAAGCAGGACAGTCCAAAGGTCATAAAAATCGTATGGACCGAACATCCATGGGACAGGAAATCCGGGTGGGTGCGATAGACCCTGCAATGCATACAGGTATTGGAGTGTAACCATAATTGATAAACCGTCCTCACAAAAAAGATGATCTGGATACTTCAAAATATACTGACTAAATTGAGTGGACAGACATTAGCATAGACTATTCTTAGGACTTACCACACACCAAAAGCGGCAGTACTAAACAATACATGGTTCACAAACACAAATCAAGTACTGAACAATAGTACTTACTACAGACAAGCAAAGTTGCACTAATTAAAATCTGTAGACTATTTCTTGCCACCGACCTACGGGACGAACCCCGCATAACTAACTAGGCCATGGACTTCGTGAGAGATGTCTACCGGCACCATCACCATCTCCTCAACCTTGGAGAACCTAACAGAGTAGTCTTTCCACTCATAAACATGACGATGAAGAAAGGCCGCATCAGATTTGTTGGGAAGCTTTACAAGAACCACACCCTTCGTAATCGAAGGCACATCCAGGAAATTGTTGTGGTCAAGTACAACCTCGGGAACACGCCTAACAACAATGCTACAGGAAAACACTAGTTCATGACACATGGCGACAAGGACACAGCAGCTGGATAGTTTAGCAGTAGAACTCATCCTTAGGTCTTCCAGTTCACACGGCATGACTTTGAGAACTTCATCTCCACCGCGGACCTAGTTCTAATTCAAACAGAAACCAAATATTTTATTACTACCTCCGTTCAGAAATATAAGATGGTTTTTGATATTTTACTCCATATATGACTACATATACGCACAGAAATGAGTGAACAAAGACACTAGAACATGTCTTCAACGGCATGAGAGCAGAGGGATTACTTGCAATATCCATAACACAAGTTACTGATGCAAATATACCCTCTTCAAAGGTAGCATTGATGTTCATAAAGTAGTTGAAAGTAATCTATAAGAAATCAGTGTCGACCTCTCGCATGTTTTGGTCAAAATAGGAATTTAGAACAGCCATTTGGCACACAAAAATCACATGCAAGCTCACCCAGAAAGTTGTACTACTAGTACTAGTACTGCGTGTTAGATGAAAAAACATAATCAAGATTGTCAAAAAGATTGTGAAGAAGAGATATTACCTAGACTTGCTTAACGAGGGATCCCGGAGAGGGGGGCTTGGATAGGGCGATGGCTTTGAGCTTGTCTGCGGTAGTCTCGGTGGGGTGCTTATGCTTCTTCATACCATGAGCCTAGATGGTTTTTGCCAAAGCCATAGACATCACTTCGGTCGGTGCTCCAGCGTCCATCAAGAAACTATCAAATAGAAATAAAAGAAAAGAAACCATAATCACAAACACAAAAGAAGAACAGAGAGGGAGTTATAGGATCAGTCTCAGGGTTGCAAGACCGGGCCTTGGCCAGAATCAACACCATTGATGCGCTTACCTTTCCTTCTTTGGGAGAGAAGAACAATGGCAGAAGCAGGTAGGGGTTTTCTTGAAGAAATGAGGAATAAGATGAGGGAGAAGCGAGGGTTGGGTAGAGAGGAAGCTGAGAGAGAAGAGTGAAATGATGGTTGGTTCGTCCGTCCAACTTACTATTGGAAAGGAGTGGGTTTTGTGATTTGACGGCTCATTGGGCATTACTGCGGCGCTTCGATCGGGGTAGTCTACCATGCAGTTGGGCACTCTACTATGGAGTAATTTACTGCATGGCTGATGGACCCTGATGCTGGCTATCCCACACGTCGGTGAAAGTGAGTAGCAAAGTTCCCGACAATCGTCGAGGAGGATCCGCACGGTAGAGCGAGTCCACTGTTTTTCCTGAAGAAAAAATGATTACAGCAAGCGTTTCCACTCTTACGATGGAGGAGTGCGAAACACGGTAGCCACTTGAACATACACAGTGCTCCAACTACTAGGCATTTGAAGTGGTTCATACGTTAGTACTACATAATCTTGTTGCTAGTGTAGTAAGATATGATGATAACAAATGATGTTGTGCGCATGTCAACTATATGTACAATAATGTAACATAGTACCGCTTTTTCGACTGTCCGGTCGAGAATGAACGGTGAGATCAATGTTAACAGAACTAGGTCTACAACGCATAGAGAGTACGGTGCTACAGTGCTCCACGAAACATGAACCATATGAAGCACGCCAACTCAGTGTTAGGCAGGGTGTATGAAGGGTGCACGGGATGGGAGAAAAATTTCCCTTCTCGACCCACTTTCGTGTGTTTGGCAGAGTGCATGAAGGGCGCATGAGTCCACACTAGTAGGTTAACACAAATACACGAAGAGGGAACAACTATATTGAGATGAGAATGCAACCAAACACACCCACACACTTTGTGCTATAGTGACTGATCTGCATCGTCTGAGTTTGATCCAATGGTCATGTTGCGCCGAGACATGGACATGCCCATGCAGAGGACGCCTAAATTCCAGCAAAGTCCCTCTACTATTTGAGGTGCATGACATTGGTGATGCAGGGTGCAATGGCCCGCAGAGCCCGCTCCTGGTTGACGGGAGCCAACTCGTCAAAGATGACGTCCAATGGTATGAATGGATTCCGGTGACGGAGCCCTGAGAGGACTTGCCCGGCAACGGCCACGGCAGCCCGCGACCCCTCCTTGTCCAGCTCCGCCCCCACCATCGTGCGGAGATGGCTCAGCTCCTCGGAGATATAGGCGAAGAAGGAGACCAGGTCAGGAAGCCACAGCTCGTTGAAGTCGGCGGGGTGGTCGAACGGGTTTAGCCCAACGACCGGCATGGTCGCGCTGGCACGACGGTAGGCCTCGCGCAGCCGCAACACGTGTATGGCAACTTGGTCCACCAAGTGGCTGAGGCGATCCTGGACCTCGTCACGATAGGCCCGCTCGTGCTCCATCCGTCTCCCATAACGGCCTATCGTATCTCCCGCTTTCTGCAGCAACGCTGCCGACGCCTCGAGCATCTTTGTGGTGGACGCCTGCCACTTTTGAAGCTCCGTGAACTCCCGCACATAGCGGAGGAGCATGGCACTCCTCTCCTCCTTGAGCTCACGGAGCTCCACATCCTTGGCCCTGAGCTCCACATCCTTGGCCTTGAGCTCCTGTGTCAAGCACCTCACCTCAGACTCTATGATCTGCTGCGCCGCGATGGCACCAGGTAGAAGCAATGGGGAGAGGAAGCAAAGGGGGCGAAACGGCTGAAAGGCAATGCAGTCTATGGGAAGGCAGAGGGAGCCAGCCGAGGAGCGGGGAATCTTTAGGTTTTCACCATGGGAAAACACCAGTCGACGACTTCTCACATCAGGGAGCAGTGGGTTTTACAGGCGGAGTCATCATGACTAATTACTGCCCCGCCTGCTCCCGTCAATCAAACAATTAAAAATCCTGTCGCGCCTGCTCCCGTTAATCAAAAAATTAAAAATCCCGCCGCGCCTGCCGCACCCAAAGACTAGAGCAATGATGCGGTGGATATTTAAATTTACCTGCCGGCAAGGAGATAAAAAAAGGGTGAAAAAACAAATGTGGCGGCGGCCTAGCTAATCGGTCGCACTAGCCTAACTAGCTAGCCACCGTGCTTCACTGATGTACTCGGCGGGAAAGGTGGTCTTTTGTGATTTGACGACTCATTTACTTGCTTCGACGCTACGACCGAGGAGGACCTAGAAAACACGCGGTAGGGTGTCCCACGTCTTTGCAAGGAAGAATATATGCATGCACCACCCAGGAGGACCCCGAAACCGCGTGGTAGGGTGTGCCACGTCTCGGCATGGAGGAAAAATGTGCGTGTAAAAATATACTGTATCAGACATAGTTGTACCTATGGTTCAACCTCGGGACCCAGCCAGTCGGTCGAAAACACCCCACTAGCCACACAGCTTCATCATGCTAACGTGGCACGGAGGATAGGTGTGGTTAGCTCCATCTCGACCAGCCACAATGTCTCTTGTTCTAGGCGATTCTTCTATTTTCCAAGCTTTTTTTAGTTATAATAACACCATGGCAAGCTAGCGCCGCTCTTCGTGTGTGCTCGTACGTCTAAAGGTTGGACGATGGAGAGGAGAGAGAGATCGCAGACCTGGGACCCACTAGTAAGTGAGTCAACAGTCATGAACATGTTAACGAGGCACTCCCTCTACTCTACTCAACGTAATACTGTATAAAATCAAGTTATGGGACAAAGCCAACAATCGTTGTTGTTTCAGGCTATCGACTTATGCTTTGTAGTCCAGGTTACCAGTTCGAATCTCATCTTTCAGATTTGTTAGTTTTAGGTCCAAATTTAATCAATGAGAAGTGGGACCCCCGTGTGTTGTTCCGATATTTCAGTGTAGGATGGTTTTTTTGAACAAAATTTTTGTGCGGTTAGACAAGTAACGACACGAGTCACACGTATTTTGCAAGTTTACAAACAAAAATGACAGCGGCATAGAATATCACATCCACCCCGCAGCTTAGATGCTATGGTGATACGAGTTTTTACATCATTGGAACTGAGATTCAATGGCTTGGGAGTAGTCTTTGTAATGATGCGCAATTTCCAAACTCTCCAACCTTTTTTTGCAAATAAAACATTTAGGCCTCGTGTGTGCCGCTGCATCTTGGATCCAACGGCTCCCCCTTGCTCATATTAGGTGTCCCCGTTGCTTAGTTAGCCGATACGATGATACGAGCATCTAGGTCGTATGATCTATGATCAGATGGCACATGCGTAGTACTTGTACTTTCTGCACAATTCCCAAACTCTCCCAGGCGTATATTGCAAAAACATTCAAAGCTCCTACCGTGAGCCGTTAGATCTCTGTGAACTCGTATCACCATAGAATCTACGGTGCGGGGCACCTCATATTCTCCCGTGCGAGAAAACATCAGCTGCTCTCGCAGCTTGCACGCTACGGTGATACGAGCTTCGAGGTTGTTTGATCTGAGATCCAATAGCATCTGAGCAGTCTTTGTGCTTGTAAGCAGTGGCCGAACTCTTTTGGGGCTTTTCTGCAAAAAACATTCGAACCACCAAGGAGTTGTTGGGTCACAAATCCGACGGCGCCGAAGAGCTTGTATCACCAAAGCATCTAAGGTGTGGTAGCACGTGATATTCTTACATACAGGAGAATATGATGTCCTCCTTCATCTTAGATGCTACGGTGATACGAGCTCCGAGGTCATTAGATATGGGATCCAAGGGCATCTGAGTAATTTTTGTACATATTGTGTGCAATTCTCAAACTCATCAAGGTTTCGTGTAAAAATATTAAGACATCCTGTGAGCTCCTATATCTCAGATCTACAAGCTCCAAGGAACTCGTATCAGTATATAGCATCTAAGATGTGGGGGCACATGATATTCTCCCAGGGAGGAGGGGGGTGTAGAACCAATCGGTGTTTGGGAGGGTGGGGACAAATATAATCTAAACAATCCTAAGCACAGCTTCACAATTTTATCTAAGGTCGAGGGGTTAACCCCCGACAATCTATATAGCTCCGCCTAAACACAACATTTGCATGTAGTGTAGCACTAGACTTAATATTCATGTTTCAGTTTCCTGTTCATTTTGAATATTGAATTGAGGACCATGCATGTCTTACATTTTACTCCCTTCATTCCTAAATATTAGTCTTTTTAGAGATTTCAAATGGACTGCCACATACGGATGTATATAGACATATTTTAGAGTGTAGATTCACTCATTTTGCTCCGTATGTAGTCACTTGTTGAAATCTCTAAAAGACTAATATTTAGGAACAGAAGGAGTATTTTTGAATTCGTGTTATACATGCATGGTTTGGAAAAATAGATGCACTATACTTATTGGATTGTTGTTGTGTTCGTGTGTGTGTGCGTGTGTGTGTTTCTGTGGTCATATGATTGATACATACAATGTTTTCTCACCACCATATCCTTCATCTTTTAAATTTGAATTTGCAATGAAAAAATTACTAGGGATACCATGAAATATGAAATCCACGTCGAGATCACTATATCACAAACTCACTCTAATTTAAGAGCTCGTCATAAATCAATTACCACGTTGAGATTACTATTTGCAAGGAAAATACGGGCATTGTAATACACATAGATTCGTTCGGCAATTTGAAAGATTCATTTCGTATACTCGAATGGTAGGACCCAATGGCGTACCAGCCAGACCTTGGCTCGTGTTGATCCTCAAAAAAAGAAAAAAAAACCAGGCTCGTGTTGATGCTAAAAAAAACCGGGATCGTGCCCTTCTGGTGGCGTGCGTGGTACGCACATTAGCCAACCCCAACCAGTCGAGCCTTCGCGTTTCGAGTCAAAATATCTGGCGGCCAGAATTCCATCCCTAGGAAATTCCCCTCATGTCCCCGGTCCATATGACTACCGATGAACAATGGAGGGATGCTTGAGTAACTAGACAACATTACCTACCGTGTGGAGCACGGTTCAATTCCCTCGGTCGTCGCTACCCAAGGTCACCCATCAACTGCATTGCCTAGTACTAATAGGAGTACTTGAAAGTGCGTTATATCGACTAGAGGGGGGGTGAATAGGCGATTTTTATGAAAGTCTTCAAAACGTGAAAGTTGGGAAGACAAACAGTAGAGATATGCCGATCACTAAGCAGCGGAAGTTAGATTACACTAGGCAAGCCATGGTCAAGTATTCAATAGAGTGAAAGCACAATGACAAGTAGCTGCAGTTTAATAAGGATCAGGTAGGAAGAAGTTATGAAGCCAAACAAATCATACAGTTACGTTGTGAAGACAAAAGATAGAGCAAGCAAGCAATGGCTTCACAATGAGTAACAGTAAGTAAAAGGAAGTGAAGATGAAACCAGTGACTCGTTGAAGACAATGATTTGTTGGACCAGTTCCAGTTGCTGTGACAACTGTACGTCTGGTTGGAGCGGCTAGGTATTTAAACCTTAGGACACACAGTCCCGGACACCCAGTC
This sequence comes from Triticum monococcum, assembly GCA_034509565.1. NCBI lineage: Eukaryota > Viridiplantae > Streptophyta > Magnoliopsida > Poales > Poaceae > Triticum > Triticum monococcum. The sequence goes on along the minus strand of CM067841.1, from coordinate 247,170,315 downwards.
CTGAACCGCAGCTCAGGACACCCAGTCCTCACCGTATTCTCCTTGAGCTAAGGTCACACAGACCTCGCCCAATCACTCTGGTAAGTCTTCAAGGTAGACTCCCAAACCTTCATAGACTTCGTTCACCGGCAATCCACAATGACTCTTGGATGCTCAGAACGCGACGCCTAACCGGCTGGAGGATGCACAGTCCTCAAGTGTAAGAAGTCTTCAGATCACTCAGACAAGAAGACTTAAGTGATGCGCAATTCTCTCTGGCTCTGGGTGGTTAGGGCTTTTCTCCTCGCTAGGAATTTTCTCTCTAAGGCTTCGAGGTGGGTTGCTCTCAAACGACAAAAGCCGTGCACTGAAATCTGAGCAGCCAACCGTTTATGGTTGTAGGGGGTGGACTATTTATAGCCACCGGGCAACCCGACCTGATTTGTCCGAAATGACCCTGGGTCACTAAGGAACTGACACGTGTACCAACGGTCAGATTTCAAACTCACACGGCAACTTTACTTGGGCTACAAGCAAAGCTGACTTGTCCGACTCTGGACAAGATTTGCTCTCATAGTCTTCACTCGAAGATATAGGTTTTGAATTAGGCATCACTTCAGTCGTTCTGACTGGTTCTCTTGGACCCCACTTAATAGTATGGTGGTTCCTATGACTCAACACAAATGAAAGAGAGCTACTAAAGATTTAAGTCTTCGAGTTCCATAGGCTTCACGTGGTGTCTTTTCTTGTCATAGTCTTCAATGTGAATATCTTCATATACAACCATTGACTTCGATGTCTTCGTACATTTTTAGGGGTCATCTCTGGTAGTAAAACCGTATCAATGAGGGACTTCTACCTGTATTATTCTACAATTCTCACAAACACATTAGTCCCTCAACTAGGTTTGTCGTCAATACTCCAAAACCAACTAGGGGTGGCACTAGATGCACTTACGATCTCCCCCTTTTTGGTGATTGATGACAAACTAGTTGAAGTTTTCAACGGGGAATATAATTTGTGAAATTGTAAAGGAATTGTCTTCATAAGCTGCAAGAGCTCCCCCTGAAGATGTGCATATAAGTAATTTGCTTTTGGAATGCAAATGCACATGGCGGGTTGTACTCGTGGAGATTCACTTCAACTTATGATGACAATCCACTATGCATGTAAAAGTATATGAAGATAATGACATGCATAATGAAAAATGGACGTCTGTAGAATGATCTAAGTGCGGGATTTATCGTCGCACATGCGGAATTTATCTTCGCAAAAACATGGTGGCAAACAAGTAGCAGACGACCATCAAGTTTAAGTGTTACAACTCAAAGAGCCAAATGTAGCAAAACGAGAGTTGTAAGCACGAAGCAAAGTATAAAGCACCCGCCCATAATGACCCGCTTGAAGACTATCAACCTCATATGCTTCTCCCCCTTTTGTTAGTGAGGACCAAAAAGGTTCGAAGACATAGAGTTTCTACTCGTTCCCATGAGCGGCAGGGTCGTCGGTGGTGTTTGGCGGTGCTGAAGAGCTTGGTGCAGTGTCGACGCGTGCTGAAGGAGGTGGTGGTGATGTAGCATCGTCTTCTTCCTCGATAATCCTTGCAGTCACTGTGGCAGCAGATGAAGAGAACTCTGAGTCTTCAAGTGATGGAGTGCCTCGCAGCACAGCCCGTCTGGGAGGTGTGGAGTCAAACTTGAATCGCTCTTTGAAGCCATCCTCTTGAAGACCAGCTTCAGAACACATCATGGTGAGTCCTTTCCAGGTGCGGCGACAGGTTTCATGTGCAACGAATGCATTCTTGGTGGCCAGATTTTGGATGCGATTTACATCCACCAAGAGGCTTTTCATCTGTCTTTTCAGCCAGTCATGATGCCTATCCTGCTTTTGATGAAGGGCCACAAGAAGCTCTCGGTCATTGAGAGCACGAGCACGCTTTTTGGGTCTTGGAGTAGTGGCGCTGTCAGTGGCTTCAGTGGAAGCAGGGCATGGTGCACGTGTAGTGCCAACCAACGGATACACCCGAGAGATAGCTTCAACACCTTCAACGTTTTGAGTGAAGCTCTGGTGTCCTGCATTCTAAAGACTCAGAGGTTGCTTAGCAGGCTCAGAATATATGGCTTCAGCAGAGGTATCCACATCTGGCAAGAAGATCCGATGGCTGCGGGCTGAGGGCTGATACAAGATTGCAGAGTGAAGTTTGATCAGCCTCATTACCCAAGGGGCATAGAACTTCAAGCCAAATAAATCTGAGCCTGATGCAGCAAGTTGGCGTATGAAGAAGTCCTGTGCATTGAAGCATTTGCCATGAAGGATATAAAATATCAGAGTCTTCATTGCACCCTCGATCTTGGTATGTGGAGAGTGCCCTTTGATAGGCCAGAGAGTCCGCCTTATGATGTGATAGATGGTTCTGGGCAGGTACTCAAGGTCTTCAACAAAGAACTCTGTGGGATAAGGAGCATCGTGGGGCAATGGCTTCATCATGGAGAGCATCTGACTCATATTCGGTTCAGGCCTCTAGAATATGCTCTCAAGAGCTTCAGTGTGTAGTTAACAGCCTTCTTCAAAGAGTTCGCTAGGAGTGGGTAGGCCTGTGAGCTCAATGATATCAAATGCATTGGCTTCGTGATGAACATTGCCGGTCATCCACTCCAGGACCCAAGTCTTCGGATCTCTGTTGTATCCTTTGATGTGGAGGGTGGCATAGAATTGTAGCAGAAGCTCATCATTCCAGTGCTCTTCATCAGTCACAAACTGCAGCAGACCCACTTGCTTGAAGCAATCCAACGCTTCCTCCAGATAGGGCAGACCAGCAATAGCTTCAACGTCAAGGCGCTTGTGTGGGAAGATGCAGCCTTGGTTGTATAGGGTGCATGAATAGTAGCTGCGCTAAGGATAGCTCCAGAAACTATCTGATGAAATCCTTTCCCTTGAATAGGGATTCTTGGAGCTATTGAAGAACATATTATCTGCCCTGAAGCTAGTGATGTTAAAGGAGCCAGGAGCTGATGCAGGACCTGGGAACCTTGGCAGTCTTGGGACTGGCTTCTGGACCTGAGGCCTGTGCTCAACATGGTAATCAAATTTGGGACCAGCAGCAGACTCAGGAACAGAAGTATCAGGGACAGTGGCTTCACTGTCTTCTGATGCTTTCGGTGGGGAGGACTCCACATTAGCTTCAATGTTAGTTGTGGCAGCCTCAATACTTTCAGCCTCCACTTGACTAGCTGGAGGGTCAGGCACAGGCACGTTCTCCTGGAGAACTGCTTCTTGGTGGAGCGGGGGAGTGGGATCTTGTGGTTCTTCTTCATCTTCTTCGGCTGATGCAGCCGGAATGTCGTCAGCAAAGTCCCGAGGCCTTGGACCTTTGTGAAGCCTGCGAAATGCAGACGACGCCTATGGAGTTGGAGTGGGCTGGACCTCAGATTCTTCTTCCACTTGTGGGCGACCCTCCCATGACGCATCCTGGGCCATTGGCGTCAATGGACGACCAATGCTGATTAGCTCACTCTGATCTTGCTGAGGAAGGACTGCATCATTTTCTACATTGTCATCATGACCAATGTCTTCAGCAGCGATGGGGTCGGCTGCTGGAATGTCTTCAACTTCAGGAGCCTCTGTGGAAGCAGGCTCATGAACTGTGAGTTGGCGTTCTGCGTCAGGATAGACCACAGAAAGGGGTTCAACCATCAAGGGCTCTGTGGGAGCAGCCCGATCTTTCTTGGTCTTCCTCTTCTTCTTGGAGGGGGCACTAGGAGAGGCTTCAGGGTATTTCCTTTTCCTTGCTTTAGCCTCAGCAATCTTGGTCTTCTTGAGCTCTGAAGCTGTTGACCGGCTCTTTGGCTTCGAGCGAGTCATTGCAGTTGGGAAGACAATTGGAGCTGCTTCCTACCTTGGTGCATCGGGTTCAGCCGTAGTTGGCTTCTTCTTCTTCTTCGCGGCCATCCTGGGGTTGATGCTAGGACGCCCGAGTGCCTTGTGCTTCTCAGCCTCATTATAGGCTTGCACACATCTGTCGGCCAGAGTCTTCATGTGCTCGCGTGAACTTTGAGCTTCGGCGCGTTTCTTCAGGAAGTTTTCCTTGAGCTCGTGCATCATGATCTTCAAGTTCTTCACTTCTTGCATGCTGAGCTTAGCCATATGCTTCTTGAACAAAGCCTTTTCATAGTCAATCTTCTGCTTCAACTCAACAATGCGCTGGGCGATGGCTAGTTCTGAAGCAATTGCTCCTTGGAAGGCAACACTGAGGCCAATGGGTAACTGCAGATCTTCAAAGCTGATATTTGGCGTGTCAAACCACTCGTCAATGAAGTCATGGATGATGGCGACATCAAAGAGAGGCAGATTATTGAAGATTTCTGCTTCTTCTTTGCTCTTGATGAGTTGCTCAAGAGCGTCATCTACAAGGTCTTCATCCCTTGACAGATCAATGGCGTCGTTGCGCAGAATAGCAGCAGCCGTGAGCTCTTGGCCACTGTGTGGCTGAGGCATCTTGCTCTGCTGGGGCTTGGAGATGCGGGATACGTCCTCAGACTGCACACTGACTTCAGGAGGTGCAGTTGCCAATGGCTTCGCCCTTGAGATTTTTGGTGAAGGGACTGCCGGCTTTGAAGCTTTTGGCTTCTTCATCTGCTTTAGCTTCGGCACAGCAGGTGCTTCTTCTGATTCAGAGTCAGCTGGAGGCTCATTTACTGTCGTCCCTTGAACTAAGATGCGTGTGATGAGGCCTTCAAGGTTTGCATAAGGACCGATGACATTGGGGTCTGCCTCGCGTGTGCCATCTGCCCTTGGTGCAGAGGGACCAGGGTTGAAGTCTAACCCAAACTTCTTGTTCTGCTTCGCTGAGTTTTGGGCAAACTGAAAGTTGCGCTTGAACAGATTGTCGTCACGACACCAGAGTAGTGACGATGGATGTGCTTCAGCAGGCTGTGGTCCTCTGACCATGCATGGGTAGAAGCCTTGAGCAATGGCTTCATCTCTGGTCCTGGGTATGAGATTCTTGTATAGTATGTCTCCCCACGGTCTCTTGATGGCGTTTTTCTCAGCGTACTCTTGGGTTACGAAGCGGTATTGGAACCATTGTTCTGCCCAGTAGCGTCGAATCCATTGGCTTCGGGTCTTGCGCTGACTGTAATTCTCTTCAGGATCTATTTTATACATTTCTGCCAGTTCATCAGGCAGATCTTTGGATGTTCCGCCACGACGCTGTCTGCCCCCCTTTCTTGCTGCTGTTTCTGAAGCCATAAACCTTAACTTGGAAGGCTTCAAGACGTTCAAAGGCTTCAAAGGCTTTCTTTTGCTGGACCAACAGGAACTGGCTTGAGGAGAATTTATGTGATGCTATAAGCTGCAAATGAATGCAGACTATGAGAACCAAAGGATTCTCCCACGGACATGTACCTGTGACAGCATTAAGGTGCGAGGGAAGGGGAAGAGGTCATATGCATTCTCAGAAGATTTTGAAGATTAATCAGTTTAGAAGACATTGACCTCATCGTGCGAAGACATTCACTCATAGATAAGAAGTTGGTTCCAGATTTGTACGAACCCACAGATCAGTACAAGTGAGGAATCTAACTACCTCATGAAGCACAGGTGAATATACTAGGCATGTTATGAGATGCAGATTGAGGGAGATCTAACTTGTGTGAATAGAAACTTCTTATGGTAGAAAGTGACAGAACCATAGGATCAAAAGGGGCCGTAAAAAGAAGTTTTATTTACCACACTTGGAACTGCTAGACGGAGTGGGAGATGAGGCCGAGCAGTTCAATCTTCCGTGCCCTAGCTTGGCGACGGAAGACACCTACGGCGACGGCGGAGAGGACGATGTCCGCGATCGGTGTGAAGACGGCGTCGGAGAGGTTGCGGCAGCGAAGCGCTTCGTCGCCGGTGTCGTCGAGAGCTAGCGGTGGTGCTAGGGTTCGTGCGAGGGAGGAAGAAGGAGATAATGACCGCGGTGAGTGTGTATTTATAGGTACAGGGGCGGCACTGCGCTATTACACAGGTGCCCCTGGCGATTCGCATCTGAACAACACGTGGCCATCATGCGGAATCTCGGGGGAAGTTCCACAACCCACGCACGCCTGGATTGTCGGGTGGTCATTCCTACTTCTCCGGATTTCTTGTGGATGAATGAGCATTGAAAACGGTTTTAAAGGTTGTCTCTGTGTCTTCTGCTGACAAGGACGCAGAGAAGACATTCGACAGTTTCAATAGAATGCATATGACTTGGATAGATAGAATTTGAGATAGAAAGCATAGAGAGATTAGGGTCCGATCACATTCACTTAGTTCAAAAGATTCAAAACAAGAAGACATAGCTATAAGTGAATGCTGTAGAGGACAGAACACTAGTATATATATATATATATCTATATAATCCACGTAGTGAAGATAATCATGAAGACATGTTGAGATTGAAGCCAAACCAAATGTGAAGACATTGCAAGGTAACGCCATGAGTGAAACACTTCAAAATAGAACGTTTGGTGGTGGCGTTACCCACCGTATAGGAAGTATTAGACCCAGACACGGCGCACAATTATCATGGTGCTCCGAAGTCAATTTCCACATTAATGTATTCACACTTAGAATGTATGTTTTCATTGATTGAAGATATACGTTACTTCATGTGTTGCACATCTAAGTCATCAATATGCATAAGTGTTAGGATGTGTGCCTGATCACAGGACATTTGAGGATTCCAAGATATTTAGCTCACACCGTAACTTGCAAAATCTCTTCTCATCCAAGGGCTTGGTGAAGATATCTGCCAGTTGCTCTTCAGTGTTGACGTGTATGATATTAATATCTTTCTTCACAACATGATCTCTGAGAAAGTGATGACGAATTTCAATGTGCTTTGTCTTCGAGTGCTGAACTGGGTTGTTGGCAATCTTGATGGCGCTTTCATTGTCGCAGTAGAGTGGCACTTGCTTCAGATGAATGCCATAGTCCTTGAGAGTTTGCTTCATCCACAGAAGCTGAGCGCAGCAAGATCCAGTAGCAATGTATTCAGATTCAGCAGTGGAGAAGGATACACAGTTCCGCTTCTTTGAAGACCAACATACAAGTGATCGTCCCAGAAAGTGACATGTGCCTGATGTAGACTTCCGATCAACCTTGTCACCGGCATAATCAGCATCCGAGAATCCAACCAGATCAAACTCTGAGCCCTTTGGATACCATAACCCTAGAGTTGGGGTGTGAGCCAAATATTGAAGAATTCGCTTCACAGCTAAGTGATGCGACTCCTTTGGTGCCGCTTGAAATCGAGCACACATGCAAACACTAAGCATAATATCTGGCCTAGATGCACATAAATAGAGCAAAGAACCAATCATGGAGTGCTATACCTTTTGATCGAACTCTTTACCATTGTCGTCAGGACCCAGATGATGTTTGGCTGGCATTGGTGTTGTGAAGCCTTTGCAGTCTTGCATACCGAACTTCTTCAGGCAATCTTTGAGATACTTCTCTTGATATATGAAGATGACGTTGCGTTGTTGTCGTATTTGAAGACCGAGGAAGAACTTCAGCTCCCCCATCATAGACATCTGATATTGCTCTTGCATCATATAGCCAAACTCTTCACTGTACTTCTGATTGGTGCAGCCGAAGATAATGTCATCCACATATATTTGGCACACAAACAGTTCACCATCATATGTCTTCGTGAAGAGAGTGGGATCTAGGGAACCAGGTATGAAGCCTTTGCTCTTCAGGAAGTATTTGAGTGTGTCATACCAGGCCCGAGGGGCTTGTTTGAGGCCATACAGTGCCTTATTGAGCTTGTAAACCATGTCAGGATGTTTTGGATCTTCAAACCCAGGTGGTTGTGCAACATACACTTCTTCTTCAATCTTGCCATTGAGAAAGGCACTCTTCACATCCATTTGATATAAGAGTATGTTATGATGATTTGCATAGGCCAGCAGTATACGTATGGCTTCAAGTCTGGCCACAGGAGCAAATGTTTCATCGAAATCAATGCCTTCCACTTGAGTATATCCTTGAGCAACCAGGCGAGCTTTGTTTCTGACGATTTGACCATGCTCATCTTGCTTTTTGCGGTATATCCATTTGGTGCCTATTATGTTATGCTTCCGTGGATCAGGACGCTTAACCAGTTCCCATGCATTGTTCAGCTCAAACTGTTGAAGCTCTTCTTGCATTGCTTGAATCCATTCAGGTTCCATAAAGGCTTCTTCAACTTTCTTGGGTTCTAAAATTGAGACGAATGCGAAGTGCCCACAGAAATTTGCCAGTTGAGTTGCCCTTGAACGAGTAAGTGGACCAGGTGCATTGATGCTGTCAATTATTCTGTCAATCTGCACTTCATTGGCAACACGAGGATGTATAGGTCGAAGACTTTGCTCTTGCTGATCTATGTTGTCGTTGGGAGGAATGTCTTCAGGCTGAGCATTGTCTTCATGTGGATCAGGTGTTGAGATGATAAGTTCTTCTTCAGGATGAGCTTCAGAAGGTATAATTTCACCAGTTCCCATAAGCTTGATTGATTCACTAGCTGGAACTTCATCTAGCCCATTTGGCAGTTGCTCTCTTTGTGAACCATTGGTCTCATCGAACCGCACATCCACTTTTCAACCACTTTGTAGTGAAAGAGATTGAAGACTCTGTAGGAGTGCGAATCCTTTCCATATCCAAGCATAAAACCTTCATGTGCTTTTGGTGCAAACTTTGAGGTGTGGTGTGGGTCCTTGATCCAGCATCTTGCGCCAAATACTCTGAAGTAACTGACATTTGGCTTCTTGCCAGTTAGGAGTTCATAAGATGTCTTGTTCAGAAGCTTGTGAAGATAAATGCGGTTGATTGTATGGCATGCAGTGTCAATGGCTTCAGGCCAGAATTTTCTTGGAGTCTTGTATTCATCTAGCATCGTTCTGGCCATCTCAATGAGTGTTCTGTTCTTGTGTTCGACGACGCCATTCTGCTGTGGCGTGTACGGAGGTGAGAATTCATGTGTGATGCCCAAAGTATCAAGATATGTATCAAGGCCAGTGTTCTTGAATTTAGTGCAATTGTCACTTCTGATGTGCTTTATCTTGGCGCCATAATTGTTCATAGCTCGATTGGCGAAGCGTCTGAAGATGTCCTGCACTTCAATCTTGTAAAGGATTATGTGCACCCAAGTATATCTAGAGTAATCATCAACAATGACAAAGCCATAGAGGCAAGCAGTAGTGGAAAAGGTTGAGTAGTGAGTGGGACCAAAAAGTTCCATGTGAAGCAGTTCGAAGGGTCGAGTAGTGGTCATGATTGTCTTCGAGGGATGTTTTGCCCTCATCATCTTCCCTGCTTCACAGGCACCGCATAAGTGATCTTTCTTGAACTTGACGCCCTTGATGCCTATGACATGCTTCTTCTTTGCAAGGGTGTGGAGGTTCCTCATGCGAGCATGTCCAAGCCTCCGATGCCAAAGCCAGCATTCTGAAGCCTTTGCCAGAAGGCATACTACAAGCTGTGGCCCTGCTGAGAAATCTACCACATACAAATCATCTTTCCTATACCCTTCAAACACTAGAGACTTGTCGGATTCCATTAGTACCAGGCAACGATATTTTCCAAATATTATGACCATGTTCAAATCGCAAAGCATTGAGACAGACATTAAGTTGAAGCCAAGGGATTCAACAAGCATGACTTTATCCATGTGTTGATCCTTTGAGATTGCAACTCTACCTAGACCCAATACCTTACTTTTACCAGTGTCAGCAAATGTGATGTGGCTCTTGTCGGATGGACGTAAGGTTGAGTCCATAAGAAGGCTTCTTTTGCCAGTCATGTGATTTGTACACCCACTGTCAATAATCCATTCTGAAGACGCTGGTGTCGTACCCTACAGTGCAGTTAGGGGGATAGGCTTCACGAAGAGAATTGTGAAGCAAAAACATTTGACGAACCAGTGGGTTATGAAAACTTAGATCCAGATTAGGACTAATAGGGAGAGTAGCATGCGATTCAGGAACGAAGTACATAGTGATGTCATTTGGGCATTTGATCTTGCACCCTGCAAGATTTTTAAGGTCCCCAGCAATAGCGTCAGAAGATTTTTGTTTTCTGCTGGAGACCTTTCCCTGCAAAAGAGAGTTAAGCTTTCTTAACCACCCACATCTTCAAGGGTGGCTTAGAAGCAATAAGTCTAAGTGTAGCATCTGAGAATTTTGGCTTTGGAGCCCTAGCAAACAGTCTAGCAGGCGGACAATAGTACTCATAAGAATAGGCAGAATAGTTCTTGGTCACATGAACATGACCGTTTGATGAACCGCTCTCATCTTCATATGCCTGAGTATGGTTTCCCTGCAAAGCATTTGTGTTAGTGTGACTCAGGTGAGCCCTCTGCCTGTATGAAGCCTTTGGACCGTATGAAGCCTTTGGTCTGAGATTTGTCTTCTTCATGTGAGGTGTCATGAAGACATTCACAGGAAGATTCTCCAGACACGTTTTTGGAACCCAGATCTTCTTCATAGGCGGTCCATTCTTGCAGTTAGTACCAATATACCTGGCAAACACTTCACCATTCTGTTTTTTAAACAGTTTATAGTTTGCATCAAAGGATTCATCAATGATAATGGGGTTAGCACAAGTGAAGCCAGATAGATTGGATGGATCTGCTGAAGATTCCTTTGCAGCAACCCATATTGTTTTGGGGTACTGCTCGGGTTTCCAGTAAGAGCCATCTGCATTTATTTTCCTTACGAACCCAACACCCTCTTTCCTAGGGTTTTGGTTCAGAATCTGCTTCTTGAGGACATCACATAATGTCTGATGCCCTTTAAGACTTTTGTACATCCCTGTTTCAAGCAATGTCTTCAACCTAGCATTCTCATCAGCAATAGCAGTGGTATCCTCAGCAGAGGGGTTAGTTACCACATCAATAGTTGAAGATATTGCAACAGCAGTAGCAGTAGAACATTCAGCAACAGAAGCAGCGTTATCACGCTCAATGCATTTATGACATGGTGGTTCAAATCCTTCCTGAGCGGAACTGATCTGTTTGGCGTGAAGTGACTCGTTTTCCTTTTGAAGATCTTCATGAGCCGCTCTCAATTTCTCAAGATCTTGCTTCCTTTGAAGGTAATCATAGGAAAGCTTTTCATGAGTTGTTGAGAGAGTATCATGACGATCTTCAAGTTCCTGATACTTGACATGAAGATTTTTTATGTCTTCAATTAAGGATTCAGATCGAGTCATTTCAGCACCCAACAGATCATCGCTTCTGTCTAACAGTTTTTGAATGTGTTCCATGGCTTTCTGTTGTTCAGTTGCAATTTTAGCAAGTGTTTTGTAGATGGGTTTTGAATCACAATCAGAGTCATCGTCACTAGATGTTTGATAGTGAGTAGTGCGTGTGTTTACCTTGGCACCACGTGCCATGAAGTAGTAGGTAGGATCGGAGCAGTCCTTGTCATTTGCATCGGTGTCGGTGATGGAGTCATTGTCTTCAGTGTTGAAGATGGACTTGGCAACATATGCTGTAGCCAGACTTCCAATGCCAGAATTAGACTCCTCCTCAGACTCCACCTCTGCCTCCTTAGAGGCGGACTCCTCCTCTGAATCCATTTCCTTGCCAACAAACGCACGTGCCTTGCTAGATGAGCTCTTCTTGTGTGATGAAGACTTTGAGGAAGACTTGGAAGAAGACTTTGAGTATTTCTTCTTCTTCTTGTCGTCAGAGTCATATTCCTTGCTCTTCTTCTTCTTTCTGTTCTCATTGTCCCATTGTGGACACTTAGAGATGAAGTGTCCAGTTTTCTTGCACTTGTGGCATGTTTTCTTCTTGTAGTCATGAGCAGAAGCTTCATCATTCCTTGAGCTTGATCGTGAAGACTTTCTGAAGCCTTTCTTCTTGGTGAATCTTTGGAACTTCTTCACAAGCATTGCAAGTTCCCTTCCAATGTCTTCAGGATCATCAGAACTGCTGTCAGATTCTTCTTCAGACGAGGAAACAGCTTTTGCCTTCAAGGCACGAGGTCGCCCATAGTTTGGACCGTAGATATCTCTTTTCTCAGAAAGCTGAAACTCATGTGTGTTGAGCCTCTCAAGTATGTCAGACGGATCGAGTGTCTTGAAATCAGGACGTTCTTGAATCATCAGGGCTAGGATGTCAAATGAACTATCAAGTGATCTCAGCAGCGTCTTGACGATTCCATGTTTGGTGATCTCAGTGGCGCCGAGGGCTTGAAGCTCATTTGTGATGTCAGTGAGCCGGTCAAATGTGTGCTGGACATTCTCATTGTCATTTCGCTTGAAGCGGTTGAAGAGGTTGCGAAGAACACTGATTCTCTGATCTCTCTGGGTTGAGATGCCTTCATTGACCTTGGAAAGCCCGTCCCAGACCAGCTTGGATGTCTTCAAAGCACTCACACGGCCATACTGCCCTTTGGTCAGATGACCACAGATGATATTCTTGGCAGTAGAGTCCAGTTGAGTGAACTTCTTGACATCAGCAGCAGTGACACCTTCTCCAGCCTTGGGAAGGCCGTTCTCGACGACATACCATAGGTCGACGTCAATGGCTTCAAGATGCATGCGCATCTTATTCTTCCAGTAGGGATATTCAGTTCCGTCGAAGACGGGGCACGCAGCGGAGACTTTGATTATGCCTGCAGTCGACATAGCTAAAACTCCAGGTAGTTAAACCGAATCACACAGAACAAGGGAGCACCTTGCTCTGATACCAATTGAAAGTGTGTTATATCGACTAGAGGGGGGGGGGGTGAATAGGCGATTTTTATAAAAGTCTTCAAAACGTGAAAGTTGTGAAGACAAACAGTAGAGATATGCCGATCACTAAGCAGCGGAAGTTAGATTACACTAGGCAAGCCATGGTCAAGTATTCACTAGAGTGAAAGCACAATGACAAGTAGTTGCAGCGTAATAAGGATCAGGTAGGAAGAAGTTATGAAGCCAAACAAATCATACAGTTATGTTGTGAAGACAAAAGATAGAGCAAGCAAGCAATGGCTTCACAATGAGTAACAGTAAGTAAAAGGAAGTGAAGATGAAACCAGTGACTCGTTGAAGACAATGATTTGTTGGACCAGTTCCAGTTGCTGTGACAACTGTACGTCTGGTTGGAGCGGCCAGGTATTTAAACCTTAGGACACACAGTCCCGGACACCCAGTCCTCACCGTATTCTCCTTGAGCTAAGGTCACACAGACCTCGCCCAATCACTCTGGTAAGTCTTCAAGGTAGACTCCCAAACCTTCACAGACTTCGTTCATCGGCAATCCACAATGACTCTTGGATGCTCAGAACGCGATGCCTAACCGGCTGGAGGATGCACAGTCCTCAAGTGTAATAAGTCTTCAGATCACTCGGACAAGAAGACTTAAGTGATGCCCAATTCTCTCTGGCTCTGGGTGGTTAGGGCTTTACTCCTCGCTAGGAATTTTCTCTCTAAGGCTTCGAGGTGGGTTGCTCTCAAACGACAAAAGCCGTGCACTGAAATCTGAGCAGCCAACCGTTTATGGTGGTAGGGGGTGGACTATTTATAGCCACTGGGCAACCCGACCTGATTTGTCCGAAATGACCCTGGGTCACTAAGGAACTGACACGTGTACCAACGGTCAGATTTCAAACTCACACGGCAACTTTACTTGGGCTACAAGCAAAGCTGACTTGTCCGACTCTGGACAAGATTTGCTCTCATAGTCTTCACTCGAAGATATAGGTTTTGAATTAGGCATCACTTCAGTCGTTCTGACTTGTTCTCTTGGACCCCACTTAATAGTACAATGGTTCCTATGACTCAACACAAATGAAAGAGAACTACTAAAGATCTAAGTCTTCGAGTTCCATAGGCTTCACGTGGTGTCTTTTCTTGTCATAGTCTTCAATGTGAATATCTTCATATACCACCATTGACTTCAATGTCTTCGTACATTTTTAGGGGTCATCTCTGGTAGTAAAACCGAATCAATGAGGGACTTCTACCTGTGTTATTTTGCAATTCTCACAAACACATTAGTCCCTCAACTAGGTTTGTCGTCAATACTCCAAAACCAACTAGGGGTGGCACTAGATGCACTTACAGTACTACACCAGGATGAGCACAGAATTGAGCCTGTTTGTTCGTGCCTAGTACTTGACTTAATATATCAGGCAATGCACTGGTACAGAGGGATTATCCTTTTACTCTATATATATAACTTGTCTAAAGTCTAACTAAGCAAAATGTTTGACCAAATCCTTTCTTAAGAAATACAATAGGAAAGATGTATCGCATGAAAATTTATTGCATGATGCAGGTCATGATATTGTTTTGAATCCGAGATTTTAAATTTTAGAAAATCCAAAAGTGACCAGAAATTCATGAATCTGAGCATGGTCATGTGATATGGCACAAATATTGTACGTAATTTTTTTCTTCAATTTGAGACAGGCTGCTTATGCCAAGTTGCACAAATGAAGAGCCAAGGTATTTATTGAAACCGTGAGCGTTTACATGCTGCCACGAGTCCCGCTTCTCATTGGTAGGTGCCGTTCGAGCAAGCGTGTGAGTCGACGGGAGGTGTGCGAGCAGACTGCTGCGCCGGCTAACAAGAGGCGTGCAAGCAGACCGCTGCTCAGGCTCACTGGGAGGCAAGCCCTTTGACCCGGCTCCACCGCCCACCTTCGTCCCAACAGCTCCCATTTTTAATGTCGCCGGCTCTGCAGTTTAAAATCAACTCCGCACTACCCGGTATCGCTACAATCTTCTCTCTTCCTCTCCGATTCTCCTGTCGTTTACCTCCAACCAGCTTGACCTAACCGTACGCCGTGCCGCATCATGATGGTCTGCCCTTAGTCTTCCAGTTTCCTGAGGAAGACACCAAGTCGAAGTCTCAAGAACATAAGGCGCTTTAGGACGAGCTTGAACCGGCCTTGCAAGAAGACGCCGCGCTTGTCCCCGCTCCCGTTCCGGCTCCCGTCGCCCCGACTGCGCCAGCACCCATCCCCGTGGCATTGATGGGCTGGGCGCCACACATTGTCGCCGAGCTTGATGCCACAGGGTTCCATGAGGTCCCCGCCGACTTTCACGCACCCATGCACCTGCCGGTGCCCGTGCGCACGAATGTCTCCACCGCGTTGTTGCCAGCGCCTGTCTCGGCGCGGGTGCCAGTGCCCCCCTCAGCGGCATGGATGGCTGTCGTCGACCGCTTCCTTGCACCAATGCCAGTCGCCTCCTGCCGCCAGTTGACACGTTCCTAGAGATCGAAGTCCAGAACATTGTGGCCTTCCTTGAAGCTAGGGCCAACGTCTAGGATTACGCCAACAATGGCGCAAGACGCCGCCATCACCATCGGTCAGTGGCCCGACGACACACAGAGCACGATAGAGGAGCCGCTTCCCACCGCAAGACGCCCCCACATCCGTCGCATAATCTAAATTTTCCATGAAAAATGTTCGGATTGCCATGCTTAAAATCCGAACGTTTATTATTTTCGTTTATTTTAGATTGATTGTCGTATGAATGTAAAGTCGGAGTCAGACTGAATGAAATATATGGTTTGATCGATTGAATGTTCTGCTAGAGCCATATCAAATTAAATATAAAACATCATGAAGCCACATGTATTCCTTCTCATCCAACGACCTAGACTGCTTCAATGTCAAGCGCTCAACATGTTTAGCGTGCAGTTAATTTCATGCCAAAAATAGTGCTAATCACATAATAACACGCAAAATAATATCATACTTAATATCTGCATGCACTTAATATACTTCCAAATTAACATGCATTGCACGTACACATTGACTAGTACTAATAGTACATGAAACTGGTGACGTAACTTGTGAACGCGTCCAGATATGGTCAACGGCAACATCACCCACGAGTTCTTTGTGTTTGTCCGTGCGTCTAAACGCAGAAGGGGAGGAGAGAGAGCACACATGGAACCCACCAATAAGTGAAGGTGAATAGTACTACATGCTAACGAGTCGGTCCCACTAATGTACTAAAAATAATATTACATGTTATCCATTAAATAGGATGTGGTAATATAAAAACATTATATGAACAAAGGGTGGTATAACAAACATTGTTGTTCTACGTATGTTGCCTACTAACGTGCGGCTTGAAGGCCCTGGTCGCATGTTCGATCCTCGTCCTTTATTTTTTAATTTGTATATGGGTACAAATTTGTTTCATGACAGGTGGGCCCCTCGGTGTGTAGTTTGTAGCACTTTAATATGTGGGTCAAAATTTGTTCCATTCCAGGTGGACTATCGGTGTGTAGTTTTGTAGCTTATTTTTAATAATTAAAGAGAACACCAAAGTTTTTTGCAATAATACCATGGTGCGACGTTGAAGGCAAGAAAGTATGTGCAAGAGAGCGATTATCGATCCACTGGGAAATCAATTGGGGGAGGTGCGGGGGTTGCAATGGTGTTCGGAGTTGTTGTGGGTCGAATGCTACGAAAATATAATCTAAACCCACTAGAATAAATGCCTCCACAAATTAATCCAAGGTTGGAGTCCCCCTCGCAATGTAAATAGCTTTGTCTTTGCGAGGGATGGAGAGGTAGCTTCAATGTGTGGAAGATACGATGTGAGAAAGCGAGGTCAATCGACATACATATAGATAGAGAGACAAAGTGAGTGTGGTCCAACATTCATTGAAAAGATATATATGCTCTAGAGAGATGTTGTCGGATTGAGCTTTTGGGAAGGGTGAGGGCTCTAGATAGAGCTTGAGAGATGATCCAGCCACATACATGTAGATATATTTTGTGCGTTGGAGGAAGCAAGGTCAATCGATTACATGTATAAAGGGAGAGAGATTGAGCGAGTGTGGATCATCATGCGATCGAAAGAGTGAGACGGGTTGGAGAGAGTGACCTAGATAGACAATGTGAATGAGAGAGTATACAATATGAATATGTCGATTTGGGCTCAAACATGGAGATATATCGTTTGTGTCCGAGAAAGAGCGAGGTTAATCAAGACATACAAAGAGAGAGAGAGAGAGAGAGAGAGGAGAGCGAGTGAAAGACGGAGAGGGAGAGATAGAGAGAGATACTGAGTGAGCATAGCCCGCCATGAGGTCGAAAGAGTGGGGGTGACTTGGATGGACTGATCTAGATAGACATTCTGCGTGAGAGAGTATAGAGTGTGTCGATCGAGGCCCGAACAGGGAGATATACCATTTTTGTGTGAAAGAAAATGAGGTTAATCGAGACTAAGATAAAGAGAGCGAGATTGAGCGAGTGTGGACCGCCGTGCGGAAGAAAGAGTGAGACAGTCTCGAGGTAGTGACCTAGATAGACAACGTGCGTGCGTGCGCATGAGAGGTTGGGGGGCTAGATAGGCAATGCATGTATCTAGCAAGAGAGGGTGGGAGGGAAAGAGAGAGAGAGTGAGAGAGGGGAGAGATCGGCATGGGGTGCAATGGCGGGTGTGTGTGAGGTAAATACATTTGGTAACAGAGTGGAAAAAGGGGGTTGTGTAGTTGAGAGAGTTAGAGATCGAAACATGGAGGGAAAGAATGAACGTGTGTCAGAAACCGATAGCTTCCTAAGGTGGTTAGGAGAGGAAGATTGGCCGATACAGGAAGTATGTAGCATGTGTGCTGGGGGGGGGGGGGGGGCTAAAAACAACTTTTGAATGTAGATAGTATGAGACTTAATATCGATGTTTCAATTCCGTGTACATTGTAAGATTTGAACTGAGGACCATGCATACGAGTAATTATATTGAATTCGTGCCATATTAGGTTTGGAAATGTTGACATTGACTCGATTGTTGTGCTATTTTGTAGGTCATATGTTTGAATCCATCCAAAGTTTTCTCACTACCATGGTGTTGATCATATACATATGAATTTGTATTAAAAAAGTAGCATGGATACCGTGAAATGCGAAATCCATGTTAGAATTGGAGACTGCTATGTGACACACTCTAATTCAAATAACTAATTATGTGACACACACACTAATCCACGTTAGCATGGATACCGTTTCGATTTTTTTTCAAATAACTCCTCATTAATTAATTTAGAGTATCTCGTTTCGAATGACTAATTATTTGCAAGGAAAACATGGGCATGGTAATACATACAGATGCGTTTGCAAATGAAAGAAGATTTGTTTCCATTCTCAAATGTAGGTGCACCAGGCAGACCAGGGTCGTGTCGTGATGGTCGCGTGTGTCGTACGAACTCTTAGCACCCAGCCACTGACCCCCCTCCCCCTCCCAAAAAAGAACGATGACAAAATAAGTTCGCGCTTCCACGTTTCGGATTGAAATATCTGGCGGCCCCAATTCCAGCCCTGCAAAATCTCCCTTCTCCGTCGTCCCTCTACGTGCCCAGATTACTCAAATCCCTAATTCTCTGCCAACCAGAGCAAAGTCCGAATCGCCCCTCGTCTCGTCTCTTTCCCCACCTCTGTGTCGGACGACGATGACGAAGACGACGACCGCGCTTCACCACCGCACCGGAGCAACCTCATCTATGCCCTCGTCCACCGCACCGGGTGGTCCACCGACAATGTCGGCCACCGCAACCGACGTGCCTCACAGACACCGACTTCCACCGCATCGGGTGCACTTCACCGACATCGTCTCCCACCTAACCGGGGCTACTTCACCGAGCACATCGTCGCACCTTTGCCCCCCAAGGCCATTGGGGCTTCACCAACGGTTTCGTCCACCGCCTCATAGCGCACCGCTGCCACTCTAGATATGCATCCGTGCACGACTGGCCAATGCCAGCGCATCACCCTCAATGGCTCTGAAGTGACCGACACTCTAGCTAGGCGAGCATGCCCAAACGCCGGCCCGAACTAGGTGTCCACACATCACTCCCTTGTGCACTATTCCGATGATGTTTGGATATCCTTTCACTGCTCTCTTAGCTTACACGCCTATGCAACTCTGACTTTAACTCTTGTTTCTTCTAGAGATATCATCTGAAACAAGCAAAACCATTTTTAGCGAAGCATGACGGCGCTACGGGATCTGGTACACATCATGCACACCCGTATAATCTAGCAAGTATTTGTCCTCCGGTACAACAGCAAGGTCGATTCCTCTTATTTGATCAACCATTCGTTGTGTCAAAAATGTAGAGGGGGATGCAAGGAGCACAAGGCCTGCACATCCAAGAAAGTGATAACATGGACTTGTACATGGAACATCCCAAGCGCAAGCAGAGCTGCAGTGAGCCTGTACAACAAGCTATCATAAGTCCCTGCATTTCATTTAATTTGTACTGGCCTGCATGTATGATTTTTTTGAAGTGGTGGATCCATGAATTCAAGTTGCCAGGGACGAACATTTAACTTAAAAAATACGAAGGCACTTGCACTCCGGAAATCAACATAACTTGAGAAATGTGAAGCTACATGCACTTTGAAAACCAGCTAATGATCCAAAGTAGTTCAGATTATAAAACACTAAATGATGCAAGCACCAAAAAACACAAAATGCAACATGGTGTACAAGGACTACTAACATGGTGTGTACCTTCTTGGATTATTCGTTCTCTGGCTGAAATATCGAAGTGTAATTGCACCTATAACCAGTGTGCAAACTGCATATCAATATATCTATCCTGCACAAGTATGTCAATAGTTTCAAACAATAGATTAGAAAAGTATTTATGCTACGTTGTCATAATACGAGGAATTTCTGGTAGATGGCCTCGATGTTTCCTGAAGCCATGAAAATGTACTATAATTTGCTTGTCATCAATGCCTGCAAATCTCTATGTCTCTCTCAACATAGCAGATCATCATTAGACACTAAATCCTTCAATGGGAGCTTGCAAAATGCTTGCATTAGATCCCTCATTAGACACTATATTATCATCACCAGGAGCATGTAAAATGTTTGCATCAAATCCTTCATTAGCAGTCTGTTCATTAGACACTTCAGGCTCAAGAACAACATGAGCTTGTATGTTTGCACCGGAAACTTGATTAGATACATCCGATTCAGTTAGTTCAGTATTGATTGGGGGAGTTATAAAATAAGTAGAAATCGGTTTCATTTTCTCATAGATTCCCTACATACAAGAAGTTTCACAACACCGTCAGGTTTAACTATTGGCCAGAAATCGAATAGTTAAATGAGACATAATCAGGGATGTGATGTACCTACTCGTTGCACATGCTACTCTTGCAAGCTGCGACTGTCCATTTGCACAAGTTCGGTGCCATGCCCGTGCTGCCACTGCTGTCTCCCATGCAGGCTACACCCAGGGCTGGATCTTCATCTTATTGTCCTTCCATTCGCTTGAAGCCTGGCGACCGCCCTCCAACGAGGGCGTGAGGAAGTGCTATGTTGGTCTGTCCAGCAGCGGCTAGGTTAGGAGCGAACCAGACTGGAGGCTGGAGGGAACGAATTGGGATTTTTCCTGCTGTCGATCGATATGGGAAACACTCATTTGGGCCACGAGCCTGCTATAGGGCCTGCCTTGCACTTACGTTATTGGCCCATCTGAATTGAAACATTTTTCTTCATTTTTTAATTGCATGCTCGTGCATTGGGATGAACATAACTAGCTGGGCCAACCTAGATGACTCAAACCAGGTGCACACTTTCCAGCCACCCAAGGCGGCCACCCATACCAGCCCCTACGATGGCGTCGCCCCTTTTTGCGTGTATGATTGGGGTAGTGAAAAATATTCCAATGGCGCTTTTGATTAACCCACATAATGGTTGAATTACTTGTTTCTGTGAACTGAGTTCGCCAATAATGTGAAGGATGCAAGTCTTTCATCCTATTGTAGATTGCTTAGATCTCGATATGCCAAATGTAATCGCATGAAATATACAGTAAAAGCCAGTGTGATGTGTGTGGCAACAACTAGTCTGACTACACGTTCTCATATAACATATCAAGGACACACCATCTTACCAGATTAACCATTCGACTTACCAATGCAGTGTGGAAAGAAAGAAGTATTGGGACTGCGTATCCAAGCAATTCATGCCATGGACTCCTCCGTAGAACCTTGTAAGCGAAAAAGAAGTTGCAGTGTGCCTGTACAAAGAGCTAGCGTAAGTTCAGTTACCCGCTTCTCGGAATTTTAGTTAGCCACCTTTTGCAAAATTGTTCAATTATGTTGCTTGGCTTAACTTAGTTTGCTACTGATTACATAATGCCATAGCCTGTTAATCCTATTATCGACTGCACCTATCTATGTGTTTGATACTTACTGTTAAGAATTACCTGTTTGTCTAAACTTAAATAGCTACTTAAGCATGTAGATAGCTGGTCATATGTACTTCTAGGGTGCAACAGAATTCACGTGTAATTTACGTTCTGATACATTGTTTGTTTAAATGGTTTGTTGTTATCACTTGTAGAACTAGTAATGTTTGCATGTTCATAGATAGACAACTGTCAGGTTTATATGAGGGACACTGTCTTTTTAACTTCTATCTATTTTGGAATCATTTTGCTTACATCAAAGAAGTATACAGATGTATGTGTTGCTGGTAAACGGTACCGACTTGTTACTTTAATACGTTGCCAAAGAACTTGTTAGTTTTACAAGTTCATGTGTAACTAAATGCGTTTCCAAAACTGGCTAGTTTTACTAGTATGATGTTAGTTTCTTATGGCTCTTGCAAAACTTTATTTATTGATTGCTAACATTCAAGTTTGCAGGATCCAACTGAAACTCTGTTGGCACAACAGGTATGTTTTCAGAAACTTCCTTGTTTACCTGGTTTGCTGCTGTAACTTGTTGTACTCATCTTACCAACTTCAAGTTTTCAGGATCCAATTGGAAGTCCAATTGCACAGGAGGTACATTTTCAAAAATATATTTGTGTAATAGGTTTGCTGCTGCAACTTGTTGCTCTAATCAAGTTACTGACTACTCAAGTTTTCAGGATCCAAGAGAAACTCCAATGCCACAACAGGCTCCTTTTGTAAAACTTGTTTGTTTAACTTCTTTGCTGCTGCAACCGGTTGCTCTAATCACGTTACTGGCTACTCAACTTTTCAGCATCCAAGAGAAACTCCAATGCGACAACAGGTACCTTTTGCAAAACTTGTTTGTTTAACTGCTTTTCTGCTGCAACAACCGGTTACAATGATGTTAATAACTACTTTTCAGCATCCAATTGAAACTCTTTATTTCCTTGTTTGTTTAACCAGTTTGCTATTATAACTCCTAGTTTAGATGTTTTGCTAACTTCAACTTTTCGGAATCCAATCGAAACATTAATGGAAAAATTGGTTAGCCCAAAATCAAAGAGCGAGGTCCCCATGGACGTTATATCATCCCACATCAGTGGCACCGACCCAATCGTGCATCATGAATTTCCAACTGCTCATGCTCTCGAGGCTAAACTAGTGGTAGAAAGAGATTCTGCTTCTGCACTTAGAGATGAAGTTGACATGTTGAGGAAGCAAACAGCACAATCACAAGCAGTACTCAAGACAACCATTAAATATTTGGTGGATTTCAAAACAAAGCAAGCTGAGACTGTCCGCATTGTTAAGGTCCTGAAGGAAAAAAGGAAATTAAATTCCCACTTGGTAAATCATAGGTGAAATGTTATTTCCATCATTGAATAACCTTTGTGTTGTTTGTTCATGTAATCGATCAAACCATTTGTTTCAGAGATCATGTAATAATTGTTTTTTTGTTTTTTGGTTTGTAATTTTATTTGAGCACAAGTCTATATTAATTGATAAGACTCGGAGACATTTCATTTTGATTGTTGTGCCAGACCTACAAATATGCCAATCGGGCTGAATGTGCATTCAGCAATAATAGTAGTATAGATGGACCATAAGTGGCACGCATCGGAAAGGGCCAAGATGCTGTACTAGCTTCGCTAAAAAAAGGATGCTCTTCTAGCAAAAAAAAGTACAGCGGCCTGGCTTATGCATGTTAGTTGATATTATTGATCCATGTACTCTAAAAGTGTTTATATGTCTATTAGTGTTGTACATTATTGACTGATTGACTCGGTATTTGAATCTTGATACATCGCTTGTGTACATATCTAACTAGGAGTACACATTATGCTGCATGTGACATTTGAGTTGGACATAAAGTGTTCCAAATATTCGAATTCACCTTAAACTAGATTCTAGCTTCTGAATTCGAGTATCGGCATTTGTAAATCATATTCATACATGATAGTGGAATACATCTTTGTCGTGCTTTTGAAGATATATAAAAACACATAGAATGATTTATAAAGATTCGTATAGGAATATAAAATGGATTCGAATTTAGTTGCCAGGGTAAACGTGGATGCTTATTGTCCCAAAATTCGAAAGAAGGGCAAAATGTCCACTCCCACGTTGGCTATGAGGGAGTCCTGGATTAAGGGGTCCTCGGGCGTCCAGCCTATGTGACATGGGCCGGACTAATG
Source organism: Triticum monococcum (assembly GCA_034509565.1). NCBI lineage: Eukaryota > Viridiplantae > Streptophyta > Magnoliopsida > Poales > Poaceae > Triticum > Triticum monococcum. The sequence goes on along the minus strand of CM067841.1, from coordinate 247,146,978 downwards.
GGTTAGGAAGATACAAGACAGAAGACTCTCTCCCGTGTCTGGATGGGACTCTCCTTGGCCTGGATGGCAAGCCTGGCGTTCGGATATGAAGTTTCCTTTGTCTGTAACCGACTTTGTATAACCCTAGTCCCCTCAAGTGTCTATATAAGCTAGAGGGTTTAGTCTGTAGAGAAAATCATAATCATACAGGCTAGACTTGTAGGGTTTTAGCCATTACGATCTCGTGGTAGATCAACTCTTGTAATCCTCATACTCATCAATATCAATCAAGCAGTATGTTGGGTATTACCTCCATCAAGAGAGCCCGAACCTGGGTAAAACATCATGTCCCTTGCCTCCTGTTACCATCAACCTTAGACGCACAGTTCGAGACCCCCTACCTGAGATCCGCCGGTTATGACACCGACATTGGTGCTTTCATTGGGAGTTCCACTATGTTGCCATCAGAAGGTTCGATGGCTCCATCCATCATCTGCAATGATGCTGCCCTAGAGGAGGTTTTTCTCCCTGGCCAGATCTTCGTATTCGGTGGCTTCACACTGCGAGCCAACTCGCTTGGCCATCTAGAGCAGATCGACAGCTACACCCCAGGTCACCAGATTAGTTTTGGAAACTTGGATTATGTGGCTTATATCCGAGGAGACTTGATCTTCCAAGGATTCACGACCCCAACCTCTGCTTTGGCCTTAGAGCCGGAGTGCCTCACGAGGACCGAAAACGGGATTTCTAAACCCGCCGGACTATCTATGGCTAGTAGGCCTAGTACTGGAGAGCCGGAGGAAGCAGTGTCGCCGGCAACCATCACAAAGCCGGACTCTTCCCCGGACACTGGCTCCGAACTCTCAGAGTCAGCACCCTGTGAGCTCAGCCGAGGAATTCCCTACCCACCATACTCCACAGATTCTTTCCTCCCTCGACAAACCTCGCCTTTAAGCGAGGCTCTGGACTTGATGCGACCCCTCTTGATTACAGAGGAGCAACGCCCGAACTACGCCCAACCCGGACTAGGGGCTGAGAGCTGGGAATTTTACGTCCAACCCACCACCCACTTCATCGCCACAGTCGAGGACTTAACTGACATGCTAGATTATGGCTCCGAAGTCATCGACCGTATGGACGACGATGCCGGAGAGGAGCAAGCCGAAAACCCGCCGTTTACCGGATGTTGTACGACCACCTCTTCGTATGACGTGTACATGGTGGATACACCCAAGGAGGGTGACGGTGATAATGAGAAAAATCTAGTAGAGGATAAACCTCCCGAGATGCAACCAAAGCGCCAACGGCGGCGCTCTAAATCACGCCGCAGCAAAGACAACAATACCGGCACGAGAGACAACAATACTTCGGATGATGCTGAAGACCAAGAAAACCCCGTCGAGCAAAACTCTAAACAAGATGATCGGGAGGATGGGCATGTTAGCCCTAATGAATAGGCTGCAAACAAAGACTCGGAGGACAGTAATTACCTTCCACCCTCCGAGAATAAGGTGAGCCCCAGCGATGAAGATTTTATCGTGCCTGAGGAACCACTCGAGCAGGAGTGCTTTTAGCACCGGCTAATAGCCACTGCAAGGAGCCTGAAAAATAAGCAACAACAGCTTCAAGCTGATCAAGATCTTCTAAACGATAGATGGACTAATGTCCTGGCAGCCGAGGAATACGGCCTCGAGCGCCCAACCAAAAGTTACCCGAAGCGTAAACTGCTGCCTCAATTTGGCGACAAGGCACGCGAGCCCTACCAGCAGCACGTAATGTGGTTGACCGACCACCACGTGCCCGGGACAAAACGGCAACTCAAGCCAAACACCGGCCCATACTATCTCGCCGTAAAGGTAGAGACACAATAGTTCGGGGATACACATATGACCTATGGCAGGACCTGAAGAATAAAGCAGGTCCGGCCAGATCGATCTATGGATCACGAGGGCGTGCCCCGACGCGCGACGACAGCTATCAAGCTGAACATGACAAGCACAATCACGTCCGGGCCAAAAACCGCAGACGGACTCCATCTGAACTACGTCGCGATCTGGCCCGATATAGAGGTGCCGCACACCCCCTTTGCTTCACTGGTGAAGTAATGGGGCATGAATTCCCACAAGGGTTTAAACCCGTGAACATCGAATCATATGATGGGACAACAGACCCCGCGGTATGGATCGAAGATTTTCTTCTCCATATTCATATGGCCTGCGGTGATGATCTTCATGCCATCAAATACCTCCCACTAAAACTCAAGGGGCCAGCTCGACACTGGTTGAACAGCCTTCCCAAAAATTCCATTGGCAGCTGGGAGGACCTAGAAGACGCCTTCCGCGACAACTTCCAAGGCACATATATCTGACCTTTGGATGCCGATGACCTAAGTCACATAGAGCAACAGCCCGGAGAGTCAGCCTAGAAATTCTGGAGTAGGTTCTTAACTAAAAAGAACCAGATCATCGATTGTCCGGATGCTGAAGCCCTAGCGGCCTTTAAACACAGCCTCCATGACGAATGGCTCGCCCAACACCTCGGCCAGGAAAAGCCAAAGTCCATGGCAGCCCTGACGGCACTCATGACCCGCTTTTGCGCGGGCGAAGATAGCTGGCTAGCCCATAGCAATAACAATGCAAGCGAACCTGGCACCTCTAAAGCCAGAAATAGCAATGGCAAGCCCTGACGCAACAGACACAAGCGTCGAAGCAAAGATAACAATACCGATGACACGAAGGTCAATGTAGAATTCAGAGGCTCCAAGTCCGGCCAGCCAAAGAAGCCATTTAAAAGGAAAAATCCGGGCTCATCCAGCTTGGACCGCATACTCGATCGTCCATGTCAAATACACAGCATACTCGATCGTTCATGTCAGATACACGACATACTCGATTGTCCATGTCAGATACACGGCACCCCCGATAAGCCAGCCAATCATACCAACAGAAGCTGTTGGGTCTTTAAGCAGGCTGGCAAGTTAAATGCCGAGAATAAGGAAAAGGGGTTGCAAAGCAAGGACGATGACGAGAAGCCTCGTCCACTGAACATAGGGGGACAGAAGAAGTTTCCCCCTCAGTTCAACACGGTGAACATGATATACGCTACCCATATCCCCAAGAGGGAGCGCAAGCGTGCGCTCAGGGACGTCTACGCGATAGAGCCAGTCGCCCCAAAATTTAACCCATGGTCGTCCTGCCCGATCACCTTTGATCGCAGGGACCATCCGACTAGTATCCTTCATGGCGGTTCAGCCGCACTGGTTCTCGACACCATAATTGATGGATTCCACCTCACACGAGTCCTCATGGATGGTGGCAGTAGCCTCAACCTGCTCTATCAGGATACAGTGCGCAAAATGGGCATCGATCCATCAAGTATCAAGCCCACAAAAACTATCTTTAAAGGAGTTATACCAGGTGTAGAGGCCCGTTGCACGGGCTCAATCACATTGGAGGTCGTCTTTGGATCTCCGGACAACTTCCGAAGCGAAGAGTTAATCTTCGATATCGTCCCCTTCCGCAGTGGCTATCACGCACTGCTCGGACGAACCGCGTTTGCTCGATTCAATGCGGTCCCACACTATGCTTATCTCAAGCTCAAGATGCCCGGACCATGCGGTGTCATAATAGTCAATGGAAACACGGAGCGCTCCCTCGGTACCGAGGAACACACCGCAGCCCTGGCAGCGGAAGTACAGAGCGGCCTTTTAAGGCAGAACTTTAATTCAACGGCCAAGCTCCCAGACACTATCAAACGAGTCCGGACTACTCCGCAGCATGGCAGTCCGGATCGTCTGGAGTTAGACTAGCAATTCGACCTCCGTCTCAGTTCTGACCAAGTGATGGCATACGTACCACGCGTACATAATTACACACTAAAAATACCATGGGCAGAGGCGGAGGCATAACCAAACTGTGGTCCACAATACGGCTCGACCTTCCCTGGACACACATACTTTCACTTTTCTTTTTATCCTTTTTCAGGTTTCTTTTCCACAGGCCCCTCTCGACGAACTGATCATCAGTCCTTTCGAAGGACAGATATACCAAGGCGGCAAGCAGCACTGACGTGTGGTGGAATCTCTAGATGTTCTTCTTGACGATCATTCTACCTGTTTTCAGGACCCGTATGCAGCCCCCCCTTGATCTTGGCATGTTAAATAGCCCTGTTGCTTATCGCACTATTTGTACAAATACGCTTTGACGTATTAATCAAAATTATAATGAACATAGTTTGCGGCCCAACTCATGTGGCATTGGCTTTTTACTTCATTTTATTTCGCTATTCTTATCGATTGCATCCGTACACTTTGGTACGCCGTAATTCGCCAGGTGCTTTATTGCGCTCCATACTACGGTAACAAATCCGAACACTTTTACAGTATAGTTCGGCCCCCGAATTTAGCATTATATGCATCGGCTCCGAATCATGTCTTTGGTCAATAGTTGGGTTGCCTGGCTCCTGTGCTTACTACCTTACGTTCCGCTCTATCGGCTAGGGTAGTAAAGGGAGAACCACTGTGATTGTGTCCTGGTTTATCCGAATGAGCACCTCAGTAGAGAAAGCCGAAAACTGACTATCATGATGCGGCGTGAGTCAGTCAGCTCTTCGGAGGTTAAAATCTCTTGTGATTTTTTCCCGCATTATGCGACGGATCGGCCTTCCCCCGATCAGGTGTCTACAACACCCTAGTCCGGACTAACGAATACTAGGGGTTGCGCCTACATTTATATTGTCAAACTCCTATGGCTAAGTGAGGGTGATAAAGCCACATAGTCTGATTGCCTGGTTCGCTGCGCTAAACACCTCCTTTTAGGACCAAAATTTTGGATTAAGAGTGTTTAGGTTTCAACCCAAACACCCCCGTACTACCTACATGGGGGCAGAAGCCGACGACTGGCCAACTCTCAGATTTAATAAAGGGTCGCATAGGAGGTAAAATTCCAAAATAAACAACAAGCATTATATTACATATCAGTCTTGTTTTCATCATAAAGGGCGGGATAACATGAAGGTATTCATTCAAAGATAATGTCTTTTGAACACGGGCCCTCTACAATACGAGATCCCTTCAGGACATCCTCAAAATACCGCTCGGGCATACGGTGCTCCTTGCACGCGGGGGGTCCCTCGGTCGCGAGCTTGACGGCTTCCATCTTCGCGCACTGCACCTTGATACGGGTGAAGGCCATTCGCGCACCTTCGATGCAGACCGACCGCTTGACGGCGTCAAGCCAAGGGCAGGCATTGACCAGCCGCTTTACGAGTCCGAAGTAGCTGCTGGGTAGGGCGTCAGCAGGCCATAGACGGATTATCAAATCCTGCATGGCCAGTTCGGCCGCCCTATGCAGTTCGGCCAGCTGCTTCAGCTGATCACTAAAGGGCACCGGATGTTCTTGCGCAAGGTATTGCGATCAGAATAGCTTCTCCATTGAGCCCCCCTATTCGCCTCGGAAGAACTCCGCAGCTTCGGCAACACTGCAGGGCAGATCCGTAAACGCCCCTGGAGAACTCCAAATCTGTGTTAGTAAGAGGAATCTTTTCTTCACATACTTGCTCTGCATAATAAAGGCCTTATCCGCCGTGATTTTTCTGGCCTCCTGGATTTCCCGGAGGGTGCCCTGGGCTTCAACTCGGGCATCGTGCATGCTTTGGCAGGCCTTGGCAAGTTCGAACTCTTGATCCGCAATATTGCGCTCCAAGGACTCGCATTTCCGCACGGCCTCCTGGAGCTCCTGCTGGACCTCACCAACCCTGGCCTCGTGTTTCTTTTGAGCGGCTTGTTCCTTTGCCGCTCCCTCCTGGGCTTCGGCCAGCACCTTCTTGAGGGCCTCCACCTCAGTCGCCGCTCCTACAAAATATCATGGCACTATGGTCAACACAAATCATTCATCCTTTCTGAACCTACACAAGGTCATTGCATACCTTGATGGTCCTCCAGCTATTTTCTCACGCGGACGAGCTCTTCCTCGGTCCACTCCAGACTCTGCTTCAGTCTGGATACCTCAGCAGCATGAGAGGTCGCAGCCAGCAAAGACGCCTACTTATTCACATAGACATGTATGGTTAGTCACCTGCGAAAATTAGTTGATCCTCTGTCCAACTCTTCTTTTCGAACACCGGACAGTGTCTCAGGGGCTACTGTCTATACTATGCCATTCCTTTTACATAAACTGCGCTTCATACCTTAAAGCCCGTTAGAAGGCTTTTGTAGGCTTCGGTCAGTCTACTCTTTGCAGACTGAATCATCTCAACCACCGTACCCATGAGGGTACGGTGTTCCTCAACAATGGAAGCACTTCGCAACGCTTCCAGTAGAGTATCTGGTGCCTCTGGATGGACAGAGGTCACCGGTGGAATCGGTGCACCTCCTTCTTTCGAAGGAGGTTGCTTGCCAGATTCCGGAGCCGTATAGGTATCCGGAATTGTAATTGGCTAAGGGCTGGTTTGGATACAGCCCAAATCGCCAGTCTCCATGGGGATTTGCTCCGTAATGTGTCCGGCGGCCGAGGGTCCACCCTGACGGCCTCCTGTGTCTCTCCCCGGCCTGGGCAGGTCCTTCGGGACAACACCTTAGCGTAATCCATGGCCTTGGGAGAAGAGGCCGCCGGAAGGGACCAGTTGTCCATTACCTTCGGATCCAGTGAATTCCCCGAAGATGAGGATCGCTGGAGGTCGGAACGAGCCGGACTGCAGCGCATAATTCAACATGTTAAAATCATGAAGTAAAGCAGCTGGATATTTGTGTGCGTCTTCAAGTACTCAGGATTCGGCCAGGGGCTTATCCCTGGAGCGCCACTCGGAGCTGCTATCAATGTCCCACGCGGAGTTGTCCACGACGGAGGCCTTCCCCTTCTTGGACGCCTCTGCCTCCAGATGCGTGGAGGCTGCCCTTTTCTTCCATCCCCCTTCCGGGGGAGAATCGCTTTCCTCCTCCTTCTCCTCGTCATCTGCGTGGGAGGAGTGGGTCTTGGCATCTTCGGACATCACGTCCGAAGTGGCCTTACGGCGAAGACCACTCATGGTCTCCTTGGCCTTCTTCTTGGCCTTCTTCTCCGGCAATTGGTAGGGCGCCGGAACCAGCATCTTCGTCAGAAGAGGGATTGCTGGGTCTTCAGGCAACGGAGCCGGACACTGGATTCGCTCCGCCTTCTTTGTCCAGCCCCAAAAAAATGAATGGGGAAGCTTAGACATCTTCCTTGAATATGCAAGTAAAGGATACACCTTGAAATACAGAAAACCTACCGCACTAGCGGGATGGGCTAGGTCGTGCCCACGGTCCTCGGTCCCCATCGGCCACGTCTCGTTGGTCTTGAAGAGCACCTTCCAGATGTCTTCCTGCGTAGTGCCAAAGAACTGCTACAAGGTCTGGTGCTTGGCCGAATCAAACTCCCACAGATGGCAAGTCTGACTTTGGCACGGAAGGATCCGGCGAGGGAGCACCACCTGGATCACATTAACAAGCTTGACGTTCTTGTCCACCATGCTCCTGATGCGCATCTAAAGCGCCGTCAGCTCGTCCGACAAAGACCAGACCAGGCCCTTATCTAGCCAGGAGGTGAGCCACATTGGGGCGCCAGACTAGAATTCAGGAGCCGCAGCCCAGGTGGCTTTGCGAGGCTCTGTGACGTAGAACTACTGTTGTTGCCACCCTTTGACGGTCTCCACGAAGGTACCTTTGGGCCATGTGACATTGGGCAGCTTGCTCACCATGGCGCCTCCGCACTCTGCGTGTTGACCGCTCACCACCTTCGGCTTCACATTGAAGATCTTTAACCACAATCCGAAGTGGGGTGGGATGCGGAGGAAGGCCTCACACATGACAATGAATGCCGAGATGTTGAATAAGGAATTGGGGGCCAGATCATGGAAATCTAGCCCATAGTAGAACATGAGTCCACGGACGAATGGGTGGAGAGGAAATCCCAATCCGCGGACGAAGTGGGGTGGGGATGAGCTGCCCCGTTGCTGGAAGCCGGTGGGCGATTTCTTTGGCGAAGTACCCGGCCTCCTGGAGCTTGGTGATGTCCTTCTCCTTGACATAGGAAACTTTCCACTTGCCTTGCACTCCAGATTTTTACATGGCTGGAGTGATTTTTTTAGGTGGAAATGATCGAAGCTTGGGCACTGGAGCTCGAGAATGGACGGGCAGAGAGAAGGAAGGCATCGATGAAAGAGGTGAATCCTTATCCCTTTATAAAGGCAGTGAATATCAAGCGCCTCCCCACTCACCCTAAAACCCGCCTATTCCCCAAGGGTCGTGCAGGCGGCGCAGTTGGATTACCCACGCCCATATTGATGAGAATCCCGCAATAAGGGGACCGGATCTCTGCTTTGACAACACGTGCCAATAAAACCACATCGTGAAACATGGAGCGGGAGGCTAAAGAAAAAATGGTTCGAAGTAATGACTTGGCTGTGACGTGATGTCATGCTACAAAAGTTGTGAGTGGATTGGACTTGTAAAATATTATACTCTCTGCGTGTGTGTGCAGTACTCGTTTTGCAGAGCCGAACACGTTTTCTGTATTCGAAGGCTGTTTTGGAGTATTCGGAGGAGGAACCCGCCTTGCAATGCCGAAGACAATCTACGTGCCGGACACATCGTCATTGAAGCCTGGTTCAGGGGCTACTAAGGGAGTCCTAGATTAAGGGGTCCTCGGGCATCTGGCCTGTGTGACATGGGCCGGACTAATGGGCTATGAAGATACAAGACAGAAGACACTCTCCCGTGTCCGGATGGGACTCTCCTTGGCGGGGATGGCAAGCCTGACGTTCGGATATGAAGATTCCTTTCTCTGTAACCGACTTTGTACAACCCTAGTCCCCTCTAGTGTCTATGTGAACCGGAGGGTTTATTCCGTAGAGGCAAACATAATCATATAAGCTAGACTTCTAGGGTTTTAGCCATTATGATCTCGTGGTAGATCAACTCTTGTAATCCTCATACTCATCAATATCAATCAAGCAGGATGTAGGGTATTACCTCCATCAACAGGGCCCGAACTTGGGTAAAACATCGTGTCCCCTGCCTCCTGTTACCATCAACCTTAGATGCACAGTTGGGGACCCCCTACCAGAGATCCGCCGGTTTTGAAACAGACAGGCTGCCCGAAGCCAAGTGTTTGGGAGATGGAAATTACTGTCTACCCCTTACACGAACAATCCATCGGCCTGATTTCCACGGCTCTCAATATGGGTAGTTTAGTAACTTCAATTAGACGTGACACGACCGCCTCTGAGCCCATTCCGACATGGTGGGCACCAAACATGGGCGGCAAAACACATTTGATTCAAGCTCGTTCGAAAGACATCTGTTTCTCCCTCCATTTCCCCATTCATACACGATGGGCGGCAAAACAAACTCGACTCGGCCGAAATCGATGTAGGCAAATATTTTCAATAGGGGTAGGTTTGTAACTTCACTCAGATGTGACACAACCGCCCTACCTGCCAGCCCCGTTCATACACCGTGTGCGCCAACCATCGGCGCCAAAACACCCTATCCTCGCCCGAAATCGCTCTGGTCAAATATTTGCGAGATGCAAGATTACCGTCCTATCCCCAACCGATGAGATATCCAAATTTTAAGCGGGGGCTAAGTTCGTAACTTTCCCATATTTCAGACAGGCGCATCCCAAAAACATGGTTCCCCGCACCTCTCCCTCCATTTCCCATTCATACACCGTCTGCGCTATAACACCATCCCCAAACCAGCCTCCTCCGTCCGCCACCCCATCCATCGCTACCGTCCTCCACCCCATCCATTGCCGCCGTCCTCCACCCCATCCATCGCCATCTTCCTCCACCATGTCGGAGCACCTACCAAGACCGTGTTGTCCACTACTAGAGATGGATGTTTCTCATCTGTGGCGATGGACCAAGAGCCTTGCATCGCGTCCTCTCACTTCATCGGCGTCGTCGTCCTATTTCCCGGGGCCACTCACACGACCTTCTCTTCCACTTCAACGGGACTTATCCCCCAAGGCACCCATCTATTGTCGTAGATCTGCTTCAACACCACTGACAGCCATCGCACCCCCGATGCCTACACGGTGCCGCAAGAGAGGTGGTACTTCATATCGCCACAACTATTTGAGCTCAACCAGAAAATAGATCGTAACTTGGTTACTGTACTTTCTTTTCAGCTCTTAGAATTTTGTTCTTAGTTCGAAGCAAACAATGGATGCTAAATAGCATTTCCCTAGTTTGCATCTTTAAATCTGCCATGGCACAGTCATAATAGGGTTTAATTGATCACGCTTAGGGTTTAATTGATCATGTTGGTTCCGTGGTGGTTTCTTTAATAGAAATCGGAGGGGAAATCCTCTTTTGCTCAAAAAAATGCTTAGGGCTTCCCCCTTTTATGATCACTATACGTGTCATAATAGCACTGCTCCACCCATCAAGCTAAACAAGCTTAGTTGTTCAAATACGAATCTGATATTATTAAAACAGAGTCGTTTAATTGCTCAGCTAAATGTTCCTAATTTAGTTTCAAAAATGCATGTTCGCCGCTCGGGTATGTATCTCTACAGGGTGCCCAAGATGGGCCGCGACCCACCCTGGGATTTTGGGTCGGCCCAGGCCCCGATTCCCCTCTGTTCTACTGCGCGCTTCCGATCTCTACTCGCCCCCAACCGCCTGCCTCATCGGCGACTTGCCGTCCCTGGACGGCATGACTCTAGGAGGAGACTCTGGACTAACAGGAGGTCAGGAGCCGCTCGCCCATCAGCGTCACTGCTGCCCGGGCGCGCCGCCGTGCCTACCTTCCCAGTCCATTCAGGGCTCAGGCATGCAGCACCCACTAAGCCAACCCGATTTATCCTGAGATACGTCCTCAACACTCAGCAACCACTCCTCATCACCCATTTTCTAATTGATTCATTAGTCATTAGGTAGGACTGTCATTAGGGTTTTGTTGTGTGTTGAGTGCTACCTACACTTAATGGTTCAGATGTATTTCAGTAATCTTTAGTACCTGTAAAGTTCACAGGGTTTCAAAATTCCGGCCCTAGGAGCAGACACTGGTCATTTTGGATTGTTGGTTGTAGTGACATTGACCCAGATTACTACTGCAGGCTAGGTTTGTTGACAATTTTACTTGTCTTTCTTTTTCATTCGATATGATATCCAATTATTCACGTCGACTAGTTGCAAACAATAAGTGCTAGACAAACTTCCTGATTAAGATTTTGGACGGTCCCTTACTGCAGTTACAATTCTGCATACCTGTCCTAGTAAGCTCACAAGTAAATGATTGATTCACTACATCTATGCTTGCCTTGTCATATTTGTTGTCAATATTCTTTTACGGTGGACCACCCTGTTTCAAAATACTGGATCCATAGACATGAGTGTATAGTATTTCTCTGTGAGATCTCTTCCATCTTGTGTGGGCAACAAGCACTACATTGTATCGAAAGAAAATGCCATTTCCAGCTTTTACATAGACTACGAACTTTTACATGGAATACAATCTGCCTATTTGCTTTGTGTTGCACTAGCAGCACTCCACCCTTGAAGCTAAACATTATGCCACTGATAATTCCTTAGTTTATTTGTTCAAATACGAATTTGATATGATTCTAATGTTCCTACTTCAGTTTTGAAATATGTGTCCGCCTGTTGTAGAGACATAAGAGGTTTATATTTCTGTGTGTGGTCTGGTCAGCACGGTTGGGGGGTGAACTTTGCATATGTAGGGGTTTATAGGGAGACACTCTTCGAGTTGAATCCGCAGTGTATTCCATAGCTAATCTGACTACTTTTTATGTTTTCATGAATCTCAGATTCCGAACAGCTTCATAACGCACGCATGAAAAGAATAAAGCAGAACAATGCCATGGTTGTCAAACTTGGCATTAAGGGACTGAAATCAAGTCTGCATGCAATGCAATCCAAACGCTCTCCACCTACAGATTTATGCTCAGAATATGATCCTAACTGTGATTCTGAGCTAGAGGGAGACCTAAGTCAATGTAGCTCCCTAGTGGAGGAGTCAGAGGTAGATGCCCTATCTTATTCACCCATCAAGGTGCTTGCTCTAACTTTCCAAGGTTATATTGGTCGCACATATCTTGCAACTGATGCTTTGCATTGTTTCTACTTTGTTGCACTGCCATTAGCTTAGCTTACACATCGTGTATGTGAATACGCCCTACCTATCCATTTTCAGTACATACACTATAAAAAAATACACTTCCCTGATGATACGTGTTTGTCACAGTAGGTCGCATTTTTTGTCATGCATGTACATCCATGACGATTTTATGACAGAATCAAGATAGTCATACGTGTGCTGTCGTAGAAGTGTTCCATGAAATTACCAAAATTATCATCACGGAAGTGTCCACTTCCATGACGATAAATCGCACGTCACAGAAGTGCTTTCGTGAAGGGTGACCGACACATGGCATCCAACGTAACGGAATGTCGTTAAGCTATCGGGTCCGGTTTTGGATCCGATAACCCGTTAACAGCCCGGACCAATGGAGATTTTCCACGTGTAAAATCATCATTGGTCGGAGGAAACACGTGTTGCCTCACCGTTGGGACAGATGTCATCCACTCATTGGACAGGAGGCGCCTATGATAGGTCGACACGTGGCACGGCCCAATAGTGGCCCATTTCGGTGAAAAAGGCCAGCCTAGTAAAAATTAGCAGGCCGGCCCATATAAGGCCTACTTGTGTCAGGTCCATTTAAGCCCATGGCCCATACGAGATGTGCCAATTCGGCCCGTCAACGACCCGTTAAAGATTTGACACCATTGCAGCCCATCGTCAGTTCGAGCCCGTTAACAGCCCGCTATATATTTGGGCTCAATATCAGCCCGATGAGATTTCGGCCTGTTAACAGCCCATTTAGTGGATGGGCCAATTTCAATGTTGGGGATATCGCTTATCGGGAACTTATCGGTCGACCCATGATAAGGGGTAAATCGGTTAATTTATCGGCATATCGGCTGATTTATCGCCATATCGGCTGATTTATCGGCCGGTTTATCTTATCGGTTAGGCAACGGTAAGCGATAAATCGGCCGACTTATCGGAATATCGGAAGATATCTTGAAGAGTGGCCAATTTTCACGATGTACATCTTTCGGCCTTTTAGCAACCCATTTAAATGTTGGGCTAATTTTTGGTGCGGTGTTCCTTTCAGCCTGTTGACGGCCCATAAATCAGTTGGGCCATTTATAGTTGGACCTGAGTTTCGGCGTTTTAGCGACCCATTTAAGTGTTGGGAAAATTTCCGGCCTGGTGTGTCTTTCAGCCTGTTGACGGCCCATATATCTGTTGGGCCATTTGTGGTCGGACCTGAGTTTTGGCCTTTTAGCAACCCATTTAAGTGTTGGGCCAATTCCCGGCCCTGTGTGCCTTTCAGCCTGTTAACGGACCATAAATGAGTTGGGCCATTCGTAGTCGGACCTAAGTTTCGGCCTTTTAATGACCCATGACCTTCATGGTCCAATACCAGCTTGGTTTCTCTTTCAGCTTGCTAAAGGCCCACAACACAGTTGGGACATTTACAATACGACCTGACTTTCGGCCTCTTAGTGGCCCATGCTCGTCATGGTCCAGTACAAGCCCGCTGTCTCTTTCGGCCTGCTAAAGGCCCAATGTATAGTTGGGCCATATGTAGCCCGAACTTAGTAATGGCCTGTTAACGGCCCGTGAAATCAATTGGGCCCACCCGTTGCCCGCTTCGATGTCGGCCTGTTAACGACCCGGGAGTTAGGAGGGACGACCATTAACTTTCGGCCTGGTAACGGCCCATTAACTTAATGGGCCCACTAAAGTTCGTACATGTCTTTAGGCCAAATTAGATAATTTGAGCCCATTACGACGAGCAATTATGCATAGGACCAAAACCAATCAAGCAAAGGTACAGAATACAGGGAAAACGTTGCACATCCAACATATATTACAGGAAATTACATCCACTGGGCAATCAAAGATTGATGCCAAGTGCAAATAAATGAACAGAACCTAACAATCTACAACGTCACAATCTGCAACCTCAGCACAGATGACGCCCATAAGCATGTGGGCAAGTTCTTGCTGCTTTGCTACACTGTCTCTGGAAACATTGATCAGTTGTTGTGTCGCACGACTCTTCACCTCTGATTCCTCCACCATTTCCACCATTCCTTCAGCCATTAATTGGTTCACAAACATACATTTTTTCCGTTGCATTCGAGACAGAGGATACTGAACAGATTCAGATGGCGATTTTGGCAGGCTTGTATGATTAATAGTGGAGAGTGTCCCGACCACTACATCATAACGTAAATTAGGAGGGGAACCAAACAGATTAATCATGAGTTATTGCCATATTACCTGGCCTAGATTTATTGTAACGAAACAATGGGGTTGCCTTGCTGTTTTCAGAGTTTGTCTTCTTATCTTCAGCAGCATGCACCAAATTAAGACACTAGCATTACTATCATTGGCCAAGTCAGATAATAGGAAAGCAACATTGGCACAACGAATGTTTGGGCAACTAGGCAACACCAAATTAACACAATATGGCACATCTATCATCAACCAGGTAAGGTAATACGAAAGCAACATTGACACAATGAATGAATGGGCAACCAGAGCAGCACTACAATTCATTAATGTGCAAGATATGAGATAGTACACTCATGTAGCTCCGGCACCGTGAACAACGGCGGGGGTGAATCGGCTCCAGTACGGTTCACGCGGCCGTCGTCGAGGCGCTCCAGCAGCACGGAGTAAGAGTCACACGGCCCAATGCACGACAGCGAATGGACAGCGTCTCCGGCATTAGGGAGGAGGGTGGCTATGAAATTGGTGCGGTGGGGGCGTCATGGAGGAGGGGCTGAGGTTTCGCGGCTTGGGAGAAGGGAGCTTCCGGGGAGAAGGTGATTTGGCGCCCACGAGGTATGAATGGGGGGGGGGGATTGGGAGGGGAGTGGAATCATGTTCTACGGACGCATTTGTCTAAAATGTGAGGGGGAGTTATAGTTCTACCCCTGCCTTTAGGCTTCTCGGCTTGGGTCTGTGTACTAAGGGTCGGGGATAGTAGAGTAACTTTGCTTCTCCCCAAATAGTGGGCGGGAGCGATTTCGGGCGAGGAGGGCATGTTTTGAAATAGGAACAATTGTATTCGTGCCCCTAGTTGGGTCATGCTCGACTGATTTGCCCCTATTTTTTCAACAATTGCGGTTTTGCCCAGCTCACTTCACTCGCCCTGTGTTTTTGCCCTTCCGGGGCAGTTCCGACCAATCACGGTTCGCCACGTGGCGACTGCTCACTGGCCAGCCAACCCTATTGTATGAGTGAATGATATTGGTACCTCTTGATGACACGGCAATCTTATACAGCCAGCTGCTCTAATATGTTCTCTTCTTTTGCAGATAAAAATAGACCTGAAAGTGAAAAATGTGTTGCACTATAACAATCTCAGCGAATGCCTTGACCTCCATCTTACATAAATTGATTTGATCGACTACCGAGGCAGCACAACAGAGATTAAATTGGCCAGGTTCTTTGTTCTGGAGGCAAGTGTGCTCAAGGTAATGAGGTTTGGCGTCCTCTGGCGCAGCAATGAATGGCGTGCTGATCACCGCAAGCGTCTAAGCCTAAATGACAAAGTCCCCGTGGAAGCTGAATTTGTTTTTGAAACATCAAGTGTCCAGAGACTCGAAAACTTATTTGCCCATTAGTGACTTGCCAAAGCGGTGGATTTTAGTTTGTACAATAATGCTGCATCCACCTAAAGTAACAAAAGTTCTTACGTAAACTTCCTAGTAATTCCCTCTTCGTAGGTGCAGCATTACTCCTAACATTTGTAATATTAGTTTGAAACTTGTAATATTGTCGTATCCTATTCCCGTGTGTTCAAAATCGTGCGAATCAAACAGGTCCTGAGTTGGTGATGGTGTTGTGCCTGCCATCTTTCACCAATAGCCGTCGGATCTAGATCTGACGCATACAAACCAAACTTCTCCAGTTTTGCAAAAAGATGCCCGCACTTGTTCCCTATTTACAAACAACTCCTTGTCTCTCACAATCAGCCTTATCTCCTCCCCACCACATCTAGAAGGCCATGGCCGCTGCCGGCGCCGTCCACCCCCCAATCTTGGTGTTCCGTGCAATGCACGGGCATCTACGCAAGGGAAATTATGTCGAACACGGCTAGTTGTAAGCAGGCTAGGTCTACAGCCATGATGATAGTGACTATAGACAGTGAGGGTGACTATGGTATGCCGAACACGGCGCCTATACTCAGGTGTCATCTCCGGCGTAGGGTCTTGTCACTTCACTGTGAGGAGCGGCACGTACTAATTTGACCAACGGGTAGTACAGTGCTACTACATTGGTAGTACTACTACTAGTACTAGCACCATCGTCTGGATTTAGTAGTACTACCACGTCCATCTGGATTTAGTATTTGACAAGCAATATCTACTAATGCATTTCACAAACAATGTACTACTCCCTCTGTAAATAAATACATGGTGTATTGTTTTATTCCTATCGGCGAGATAACTTAATGTCTTTTTGCTACTTAATAGGATTACATTTAATGAACTAACCACCACATGTGATGTTTGGTAGTCTCAAATCATTGAAAGCGTGCACGGCCCACATCTCTCATTGGTTGATATGTCATGAAATAAGAAATGAGGAGGGAGTTAATGTACCGTGCCTAAGTGTTTTGGGATTATTTGGTTTCCGTAAGGTGACTTACACAACATTTTTGGTTACATGCATTGACATTTTATTAGTTAAATCAAAGGTCAAAACTTGGCGCAAAATGCAAAGGGGACCAATAAACCAGTAAGCATCAAAGTTCTCTTGTTTGGCCCCAACTAGAGGTCTGGTGAGATGACTATACTGCACCGACACGGAGGGGGATGCAGCTTCATTGACTTACTGCACCTGCCTTTGGGTGTATGACATTTGGGCCCAATGGTTGGATGGCCAACCTGTCATACAACCAAAGGCAGGTGCAGTAGAGGGGGCGAGGAGTAGATGGCCAACACGCACGTGAATTCAACGCAGTCTGCACTTCTCATATAAAGGCTCCCGCCAGTCCAATCTACGAAATCCTACGCACCTACGCACCCAAGGGTAAGAGTGATCACTCCAATCGCAAGATCAATTGACTAGAAGCTAGACCCATGGAGGCGATGAGCGCGAGCATCAGCCGACTGTGCCAGATGGTCAACAACGTCGGCCTGCGGCCCGGCACTGAGGAACATCTCTAGGTAGTGCTTGAGGCCGCCAGGGCGAGGGGCCGCTTGGACGACAGCTTCGTCTCCTTGTTCGACGAGGTCCTCTTCGGCTTCCTCGACAAGTTCACCATCGTCAAGAAGCTCGCGGACGACCTTGACGTACGCCTCCAGCCCACGCGCCAAGGCTCTATGATGCCTGCCACCCTCAACGGCCTCTATGGTGACAACCTCTTCGACGCACTAGTGGCCCTGCGACTGCCCCGTCGCGCCGAAGAATGTCCACCTCGAGGTCGCGCTCGCCACGCAGTGCCTGGCGCAGCAATACACCATCGACATAATCACCCACTTCTATGCGCAAATCATCCACAAGGACTACTACATGCAAGGGGAGTACGATAGGACGCTAGCCTTCTTGGACTGCAGGGCAACCTTGGACGGCATTGTTTAGAAGCAGGTTGAGCTTGCCGCCAACATCGGTGCTCCTCACACGTCGGTTGGTGACCCGGTGCACTAGGGCGTGAGGATGTCATTGATGGATCCGTATGTATCTTTATCTTCCATCAAATCCATGTAGTAGTATATGGTACTACTAGTAATTATCTTACCTTTCGCATCAACTTCATAATTTTCGTATGTACTCCATGCATGAACCGCGCCAGAACCAAACTTCTCATTACTCTAGGGAAATCGTTATTTGTTTCTATCGATCGCGCCATGGAGCAGAACCAAATTTTACAAGTTACAAGTTCAAAAGGAAAAGCCTGCCGTGTTCGCGTTGCACCCCCACACGGTTGGTCCGACACGCTGCTCAAGGGGGAATACGTGTTGTGTTGCATTTTCACTTACAAGTGGGACCGCAGTTGAGCAAACCAACCATCGGCAAACCCCCACCCCGCCCACCACGCGATGGCTGAGAAAACAAGAGGTAGAAGAGATGCTTGTAGCACGGACTCCAAGAAAATTGGTGTCGGATGGGACTCGTGTGGGTGGCGTGTGCCGTACTGCTAGACATGAATGCTAGTTATGGCCCATGCCACCCCACTATATCGAGGTGTTGGTTACGAAGAACAAATTTCCTCGAGTCCGTGCTTAGCCCTCCTCTATCTCACTTCTCAGCCAGCCAGCAAACGCGCGGAGCCCATCATCTGTTTGCTCATATGCGGTCCCACATGTCATTGAAAACACAAGAGGACCCACCAAACCTGCACATCTTTCACCTTGACGTGCTGGTGATGAAAAACAAATCCAATAAAGATCTTCGGTGGCCGCTTTTGGAGTTACTCAAGAGTAGTAAGCTTCTATTTACAGTTTAACCCAAGATGTACATCACGTGGCTTCAGCTACCACTTTATTTTCTTGCATGACACGACCTGGATGTTGGATGTCCCACGTGTCGGCAAAAGGAGGAAGAACTCGACCAAATCTTCGGTTGTGCTCTCGGATTAGACTAGTTGTGCTAACTTAAAATTTTATTGTGTAGAATGGATGCAAGTTTTGGTATTGGGAAGACGAGTACAACAATATATTGAAAGAGCGCAATTTAGTAGATGTTCTAGCACTTTTAGCTAGCATAGAGGCTAGAGATGAGACTAGTACACTTGTTGATAGAATAGAGGCTAGACATGTCTACTTCTTTACACTCGAAGAAGAAACAAGCACGCAAGATCGAGCCTCCGCAGATCAACAATGAATGCATCGAGAAGGCACTAATCCAACTTACAGGAGCAGTTATGGAAGTTGGATATCTTCTAAAATGTATTCTTGTGGTTCTTGTTTTCTTTGGTCTTGCTTTTCTAGTCAAAATTTTGGTGATGTATTTCCATGTACCAAAAAATCAAAGATGAAAAAAGATATGTGTTTGCAAAGAAAAATGTATGCGGCCGGGATGTGGCCGCGCGTTCGGCGCACGGCCACCGCATCCGAGAAATGGCCCGAACACGACCCCATTGCGCTAGCCAAACGGACAAAATCCGGGCAAAACGGAGGTCCGTTTGGGGTCGTGCATTGGAGTTGGCCTTACAAGTGGGACCACAGTTGAGGAAACTGACTATCGGCAAACCCCCACCTCGCCCGCCGCGCGATGGCTGAGTTAGAGAAACGACGAGGTTGAAGAGATTGCTATAGCACGGACTCCAAGAAATATGGTGTCAGATGGAAGTCATGCTGGTGGCGTGTGCCATACTCCTAGACGTGAATGCTTGTTCTGTCCCATGCCACCCTACTATCCTACTACTTATAGTAGTAGTAGTAGTAGTATCGAGGATTCAAGGTGATGGTTACATACAGCGAACACATTAACATATGGCCCACCTCACACTGTGGCCAAATTTCCTGGAGTCCGTGCTAGGTTAAAAAGTGTTCTTTGTGAGGATGGGTGGCTGGTCTCAAGTTTAAAACTTGTTGTATTACATACATAGACGTAGAGATAGTGCAGCATGTGAAGTTAGTACAAATAGTGTACTATTGTTGATTGGCCTCATCCGATAACCTGTTGCAATGCATGTACAATTATGTATTCGGAAAATATTTTTTTGCCTCGTCGCAACACTCTCAGAGAAGCGACTCGAAAGCCATTCATAAATATAGTAAGTTTATCACGAGCATATCATTTTATTACATACAATAGGTCATCAACCCACAACGACAACGATCATACATTATAAATATTAAAGTTTTCATCACACAACAAATAACAAGCACTGAAATGAACTTCAACTCAACCAATCCTCGGTGTTGGAAACGCTTTCTTTGAACCACAAGTGATTCTCTGGGAAGGGCCAGCTACTGTCAATATCGAGACCAACGCAGGACTGATCATCCAGGCAGAAGCGGCCTACTATAACACGACCAAGATAGGGAACCACTGCAATGTCTGGCATATAGATACAGTTGCTTCTCATACATGGTAGTAATGTTGTGTCAACAACAGTTGGATCCCCTTTCACCATCATTGGATAGTTTTGTCCAAGGAAGAGTGAGTTTTCTCCAAGACTATCGATACTGTGCCAGGGAGAAGGTGTTGGCACTAGCACACTAGTATCCATCCCGAATACCATGAAATGGGGGTTGGAATAGGTCCAGAGAGTGCGACCATTGGAGACAACACCTGCTCCCTCAGTAGTAACATCAGTAGTGGACTATATATAGACAAGAAGGGGTGATCCATCGGAATTAGTTGCCAGCCGCCACTGAGTATATGGGCCCTGGTCGTCCTCATGCTCGTGATCATCACCATCGTCATCTCCCCCTTGGTTAGAATTTTTTTCAACTATAGGTGGTGGAATGTTCACTGGACCTTGGAAACACAAGAAGAAGGTTAATTATTAGAGAAGGGAAACTTGCTAACTCGCATGCATGTGGATGAAACAATTATAATTACGGTGGAATATAAACATACTGAAACTATGAGGATCCCATGCAAAAACAGTGCCACGAGTGGTGGCAGTAAACACAAGACCCTCGTATTGAATTGCATCATAGTACACATCCGTGTATAGAAACTGATTTTTGAGCAATATCCATCCAGTCGAACCATGAAGGATGGCAAAAAGCTTGTCGAAGATAGCGACAACTTCATAGTTCTTGTAATTCCAAGAGCGGTTGGGAACTCGACAAATTGCTATCTTCCATAGACGACAGTCACCATGATCGTATTTGAACGTACGTAGATCATCTGTGTGCTCAACCTCGGGGCACTCTGAGATTTTTGGAAGTGGAACCCGCTGACGAGTGTACACATTCACAAGTTCCCACTCGCAATTGTACCCAATATAAACAACCCAATGTCCATTTGCGCCAGCCCAGGCCTTACCCTAAAGAGATGGCATCTTGACATCACACGTATCGTTATCAAGCGGCATCAACTTGCACAAGGCGAGGCCTCCGTCGTCCGCGCCCATGCGAACAGGCTTATAGCGAAGAAGATAAGGGAGATCAAACCGCTCCTGGACCCTTGGGTTCCTTGTAATGATGTTATTAGTTGAGTCGACAATGGTCTTGAACGAACCTGCCATGCTAGCCGAGGTGATGACGTCGCACCGATCAATGAGTTCCCCCACCACGTCATCTTTCAGATTGGGGCAAGAATAACAGGGTCATTTCTGTCTTGTTCCCTCCATGGAGAAGACGATCGAACAATGGCAAAAGGAAGGGTGAAGGCAAATGGAGGAGGCAGGAAGAGCGTGCGACAACAGTTCCAAATCGAGAGGGAAAGGCAAAGAGTCGATGGACGGTTGCCAGTTTGCCACGGTACATGAAGAGGCGCCCCGGCCTACACATCCTTTCGGAAATTGTACAAAAGGACTCGCCGTCGTCTCACTAACATGTTGGAACGGGACCACATGTCAATGAAACATGGTGTGTAATTTCTCGTGCAAAATGCGATCTGGCCGTGTTGGCCCGAGGTGCCACATTAGTTATTGGCCTTTAGTTTTTTAACATACAATCTGAGTGGATAGCTCATGTGGTCATCACACGTGAGCGGATATATAGGTGGGCTAGGTGGGTAGGCGGCAACAATCTAAGTGCTAAAAGAGTTGATCTCGAAAAAAGAGTTGATCCAATGCTTGGTTTTGTTTGGATTTTCCAACTATGACCATTGGATAGAGTGAATCAATGGCTTACGTTCAAAGTTATTCTCATACTCCCTCCATTCCACAATGTAGTGCCTATAGATTTTTCTAAAAGTCAAACTTTGCCAACTTTGACCAAGTGTATAGAGAAAATTGTCTACATCTACAATACCAAACATGTAAATTCTGAAAATATAACTTATGATGTATCCAATGATGTGCATTTGGTATTCTAGATGTACCTATTTTTCTCTATAAATATGGTCAAAGTTTATAACGTTTGACTTTTGAAAAAATCTATAGGCACTACATTGTGGAACGGAGGGAGTACTATAGAATGGTATAGGAACGTGGAGAGATTTGGTTGATTTTATATCGCTGAATAATACAAAATATTATGAGTGGAGACGCTCCACCCCAAGGTTTTTTCCTCCTTCTCAGTCGTCGGGAATCTATGTTCTTCCACTCTTTCGTCTAAACATGAGCTTTGTTCATCCTTTTGCCGACACGCGGGACATCTATATGCCTCCATTTTACAAAATCATACTATATGCCTCCATGACACGAGGGACATCTAGCATCAAGGTGGCGTGTCATGCAAGAAAATGGAGATATGAAGTGCGTAAGTGAGTTGTGCACTTTGATGGCACCTAGTACTACTACGCACTACTTTTTCTCCTCGATGGCACGTGAATAGTGCACGTACTCAATGACAGAGCATGGTATGGTAGCCATGGACATGGTCAGCCCTTTTTGAAGAGAGTACTAATAAATAACTTTGATGTGTCCCGTCAACTCACAGAACAACGAGAAGCTTGCTTACTATGCCTTCTCCCTCGCCAACGCGTGCCCGGTGGCTCGCAGCACGAGGAGAAACTTTTGCTTACAAGTGGTGGAGGTGCAACAGTTCATTTGGTATCAGATTGCCAGAAGTACTACTGTAGTACCATCATTATTGTTCGACTTCCGGAAGGGGAGAAGAGCCAAGCGCAAGGTCACCTACTAACCTAGTACAGTACTACTATAGCCAAACCTGGTCCACCTTTTTAGAGCATGGTTAATTAATATAGGCGGCTCTTGCAGTGGCACATCATTTAGAGCAAGTACTCTCTTCGTAGGAACAAAGGAAGTGAAACAAAAGTTGGAGTGGATGCTAGATTGCTAATTAAAACATGATTACATAGGAAAAAAATACTATAGCATTCTATCCTATGAATCAAACGACCAATGTAGGAAAATTATGAGGGGGGTCTCTCCAACAGTGTTCCTTGGCTCGCACCTAGCATCACGGTGGTCGAACTTGGAGTCATTCATCTGGTACACATGGCATCTCAGATCTGGACACAAGGTGACGCGACCTCTCATTTCCTCCGCCATTTGAAGCGGCGCGCCGGTGGAGGGCTAGCATACTCCAAAATTAGGTTGGCTCTATGTGATGTGGCAACTTCATATACTAACCGGATGATGGCTATACTACTATGGTACTCACACTCCAAGAAGTGACTCGAAAACCATTCATAAATTGAGTCTATGACATGCATTTGCAAATGTACCATTCATTACATACAACAAGTAATCAACACACAACGACAACGAGGATACATGTTGGATTATAGATTATTTCCAACAAAACATTCTAGTAAATATTATGTTTTCATCACACAACAAATAACAAGCAATGAAATGAACTTCAACTCAGCCAATCCTCGGCGTTGGAAACGCTTGCTTTGAACCATAGGTGCTCTGGGAAGGGCCAGCTATAGTCAATATCAAGAGCAATGCTGGACTGATCATCCAGGCTGAAGTGGCATATATCAGGACCAGGGTAGGGAACCACCGCAATGTCCGAGGTATAGATATAGTTTCTTCTCATAAATGGTAGTAACGTTGTGTCAATAGCAGCTGGATCGCCTTTCACCAACATTGGATAGTTTTGTCCAATGAAGAGCGAGTTTTCTCCAAGACTATCAATACTGAACCACAGAGAAGGTGTTAGCGCTAGCACACTAGTATCCATCCTAAATACACTGCAACGGGTGTTGGAATAGGTCCGGAGAGGGCGACCATGGGAGACAACACCTGCTCCCTCAGTAGTAACAATCTCAATGCACTGTATATAGACAAGAAGAGGTGATCCATCGGAATTAGTTGCCAGGCGCCACTGAGTATATAAGTTCTGCTCGTCCTGATGCTCGTGATCATCACCATCGTCATCTCCCCCTTGGTTATAAATTTTTTCAAGTATAGGTGGTGGAATGTTCATAGGACCTTGGAAACACAAGAAGAAGGTTAATTAGTAAAGGGAAACTTGCTAACCCGCATGCTTGCGAATGAAACAACTATAATTACAGTGGAAGACAAACGTACCGAAACTATGAGGATCCCATGCAAAAACAGTGCCATGAGTGATGGCAGCAAACACAAGACCCTCGTATTGAATTGCATCATAGTACACATCCGTGTATAGAAACTGATTTTTGAGCAATATCCATCCGGTCTAACCACAAAGGATGGCAATAAGCTTGTCGAAGATAGCAACAACTTCATAGTTCTTGTAATTCCAAGAGCGGTTGGGAACTCCACAAGTTGCTATCTTCCGTAGACGACAGTCACCATGATCGTATTTGAACGTACGTAGATCATCTGTGTGCTCAACCTCAGGGCACTCTGAGATTTTTGGAAGTGAAATCCGCTGACGAGTGTACACATTCACAAGTTCCCACTCACAATTGTACCCAATATAAACAACCCAATCTCCATTTGCGCCAGCCCAGGCCTTACCCTGAAGCGATGGCATCTTGACATCAGACGTATCGTTATCAAGCGGCATCAACTTGCACAAGGCGAGGCCTCCGTCGTCCGCGCCCATGCGAAAAGGCTTATAGCAAAGTAGATAAGGGAGATCAAACTGCTCCTGGACCCTTGGGTTCCTTGTAATGATGTTATTAGTTGAGTCGAGAATGGTCTTGAATGAACCTGACATGCTAGCCGAGGTGATGACATTGCACTGATCAATGAGTTCCCCCACCACGTCATCTTTCAGATCGGGGAAAGAATAACGGGGTCGTTTCCAGCTTGTTCCCTCCATGGAGAAGACGATCGCAGAAGGAAGGGTGAAGGCAAATGGAGGAGGGAGGAAGAGCATGCGACAACAGATGCAAATCGAGAGGGAAAGGCGAAGAGTCGGTGGACGGTTGCCAGTTTGCCACGGTACACGAAGAGGTGCCCCGGCCTACACGTCCTTTCAGAAATTGTATAGAAGGACTCGCCATCGTCTCACTGAACGGGACCACATGTCAACGAAACATGGTGTGTAATTTCTCGTGCAAAATGCGATCTGGCCGCACGTACTACCTCCTTTCCGGTTTGCCGGGCTTAATTCAAAAATCTAACCAACCAAGGTAGATGATGAGTGGTGGAATCATTTTTGACAAGGAGGGAGTACCTCATCCGGATGATTCGAGTGCACTCGTTTGACCATCATGCCCGCGTGCGACCATGCACGGACGGGGCGCACCACTGACGGGGCGGGATGACACAGTCATAATTTCAGTTTTTCTAGTTTTCCACGGCAAGCCGGCGTGCTAAGCCATGCCTGCTTATGCATTGAATTCCGATGACCGTGATGACCGTCACGTTTCTCGCGACACGCTAGTTCGCCTACCTTCCGCCTATAATTACTGTTTACTGGGCTTCTCCGGTGGCACCATCACCCAACTCGCCCTATCCTCATAAGCCCCCACCGGCCCGACGTCGCTCGCCACGTTCGCCATGCCCCCGCCCGTCTGTGATAGGCTACACCGGAGGCGGTCACCGCCGGAACTAGTGTTCGGTTTTTCACCGGAAGGCAGACGAAGGGAGGCATTCTATCGGTCTTTAGATGGCAATGCGGACTATGAGGAGTTGTTGGAGCGCGATCGCCTGGCGGAGGAGTAGCATATTGCCGATTTGCGCCGCCGGCGGGACATGGAGTGGCAGCACACCAACGCTCCGAGTCGCGAGTAGAGCGCCCGCAACTGAGCCGACTACGTGGAGGCCGGTGCCTGGCAAATAGCCCTGGAGGCTGTCGGGCACGCACGCGTTCGCGACGCAGATTTTTACTACCAGCTCGTCAAGTGGGTTTCCCGCTTAGAAGCCGAAGCTTCGGTGGACCACGCCGGCATGCAAAGGGCCAACATGCATGAGCAACGCGCCCTATCGCACCTCTCGCAAGTCTGAGGCGAGGCGGAGGACGCTGGTGCCGGCATTTAGCGTGTACCGCAGATGGCGGCCGGCATCGTCTAGTTAGCTAGTACTTGTACGCTACTAGATTATCAGTGGGAGTAGATAGTTAACTCGGCTATGATGGTTGTCAACGTGGAAGTTGAGTACTCTATATGTGGATCAGACCTATTACTTTGCTCTAAATGTTGAACTTTCCGTTTTAACGTATGGAATGGGCTGTTATTTTTTTAAAATGGGTTGTATTTTCCCTCCACGGGTTTAGAGGCTCACTTGTGGGCCTACCAAGTCGACGCGTACACAATCAGGAGATGGTTGTACGTGGAGAGGATGACAACAGGGACCCGCCAAAGTCATGGCAGTATGCAAGCAAGTGCCTCCTTATTTCAAGCCAGTAAAAAATGGCTCCTCCTAATGGATTTCTGACATCTGGGTCCCATGCCATTGTCAACGTAGTCAATAAAATGAGAGAATTGCACAACGAGCGGCTGACACCAGGGACCCAACAGCTCGCCCAGTTATTTTTGTTTTGGGTTAATTTGATAAATGCCACTCCAAATCTGGTGTTTCTGAGAAATGCCACTGCAATTTCCGAATTTTGAAAAATGCCATTTCATGCCATTTCCAGTGGAATTTTTTGAAGTGTGGAGTGGCGTTTTTCAAAGTTCCTAAATTGCAGTGTCGTTTTGCAAAGTTTGCAAAAACTGCAGTGGCATTTTTCAAAGTTTGGAAATTACAGTGGCATTTTTATGAATCGTCTTAATTGGAGTGGCATTTATCTAATTTGTTTTTGAGACGGAAGCAGGGTGTCAACTGGGTTGTGCGGGGCACTCTGGCCTGTCTAGACAGCCTTCTCTTTTATGTTTACCACACACCAGCCTAGTAGTTTTTTTTTCTTTCTGAAAATGGCTAGCCCAGTTTTTTTTGTGATTTGCCAAGTAAGTCGCTTTGTCAGGCCAGTTAGGCTGCTAATCTTTCAAGACGAGGAGAGCTTCATTCGGTTGCCCGAGAAAATGGCCTATCAGTAATGAGAAATGGGCTATACATTTTTAAAACATAGCAAACCGGCAATTAGTTTCAAATTTCTTCTTTTCATTTCGAGATTTTAAATTGCATTGATTTTTATGCGTGAACATTTTTTTGGATTTTATATTGATATACATTTATTTTTAAAATCAGTTTGAATGTGACTCAAAATTTCGGGATTAAAAACAATTCGGACCGCACCGAAATATGCAAAATTTCGTATAATTTTTTTAACCGTGGAAACAATATGGGATGTAATGCTAACAAAAAGAATATGGGCTCCAAAAAAACCTTAAGAATTAGCAAATGGGCTGTAAATTATTAGAAATAATGGCAGATGGGTTGTACATTGTTTTCCACAGATCTGAGGCTTTCCTAAAAAAAAGGTTGACGCACAAGCAGTGACTGTTGGATGTCCATCCAACGACCGTCTTGCTTCTTCAATATCTGCTCTTCCTACTCCAGCCGCTCAAACAAGCGCCGGCGAGACTTCCTGCTCCCTCCTCCCCGCGGTCGGCTGTGCTGCCGCGCAGGCCTCACCGCCCCACCGTACTCCCATCGCTGGCCAAGCCATCCCTGTACTCACCCACACCTGCTATTATTCTCCGATGACGGCAGACGAACCAGTAAACCCTCGTACATTCGTACTCCCCTTCGCGTGGGAAACAACTATCGAGTCTTCCCTGGCTCCGTGTCGTTCCCTTCCTAGGCCTCACCGTCATCCATCGCCCTGGTGCTCTTGGCGAGGCCTAGTTAACGTGGTCAACGACCGACAAGCATCTGAAGTGGACTGTACATGGAGAGGCTGACAGCTGGGTCCACGACCGCACGCAAGGAAATGCCTCCTTATTACGCGCAAAATAATGATTCCTCCACCTGACATCTGGGACCCACCAAAAGGGCCTCTGTATTTCGTGAAAAAATGTTACCGTCGCTGACAGCTCGGACCCACCAGCTATATCTTCGCACGCAAGGAAGTGCCTCCTTATTTTGCACAATAAAATGAATACTCCCCCTGCTAGCTGGGACCCAGTATAGTGGGAGGCTGACTTGTGGGACTAAGTTGACAGGGACGGAGGGCGTTGTCAACTTAGTCAATATGCACGATTCTAGCTCCAGTGACCGTACGATGTCCATCCAACGGCCGTAGTGCTTCTTCAACCTCTGGTCTTCTTGCTCCAGCCGCCCAAACCAGCGCCGGTCGTGCCTCATGCTCCTGCCTCCCGTGGCCGGCTCCGATGCCGCGGAGGCCTCACCGCCCCCTACTACTCCCACCACTGGCCAGGCCATCCCTCTACTCACCCACACCCCCTGTTATTCTGCGGCGACGACAGCCTCACACTGCAGCGAACCAGTGAACCCTCATACTCTACGCATGGGCATCCACTGCCGCGTCTTCCCCGGCTTCGTGTTGTCCCCTTCCTAGGCCTCGCCGTCGTCCACCGCCCTGGTGCTCTCGGCGCAGCGTGGTCAACGTGGTCAAGTAACGGTTTCCATCGGACGTGGACTGTACGTGGAGAGGCTGATAGCTGGGTCCACGGCCGCAGCAAGGAAGTGCCTCCTTATTATGCGGAAAATAATGATTCCTCCACCTGACAGCAGGGACCCATCAGACGGGCAACCGGATTTCGCGAGAAAAACGTTTGCCCATGACTGCTGGGACCTACCCGCTACATCTTCGCACGCAAGGAAGTGCGTCCATGCAAACAAAAAACGATTCGCCCCCTGATTGCTGGGGCCCACCAGCTACATCTTCGCATGCAAGGAAGTGCCTGACAGTCGGGACCCACCTCGTCGAAGCATACGTAGCGTTGTGATTCTAGTCGCGAACGTGTACGTACATATTAGTCGATGTAGAGGCGCACACATGTCGTAGTAGAGGCGTGCACGTAGCATGTACACATACAAACAACGGTTAGTGTGCAAGAAAGAAAATACGGCCACATACGTACATACTGGCGGGGTCTCGAATGCCTACTCACGCATACGTACGACCAGGGCTCGTGTACATGGCTGGGTCAGAACGAAGAAACTGCGTCATCGTCGTGTTCATAGCGAGGCAACGGAATGTGTCGTGTTCATCGGGAGGCAACGGAATGCGTCGTGTTCATCGGGAGTCAACAGAACGCGTGGGAGCCAACCGGCTTGGACGGAACAGCTGATGAAAACGAGGCCTGGTGTATCGCACAACGGAGGAAACGGCCTTGTGTTCGACCAGCCACGTTTGAAATGGGATCCTGTTCATCGGTAGGGGTCTGGCGTACCGCAAAATGGAGGAAACGGACCTCCTACGGTCAAAACGGGGTCCTGTTGATCGGGAGGGGTGCGTCGTACAGCAAAACGGAGGAAACAGACTTGTGTTGGAGCGCTATGGTCGAAACGGGGGTCCTGTTCATCGGGAGGGGTGTGGCGTACCGCAAAATGGGACTCCACGGGATACTATTCATCTCCACCGTCGACCCCCTCCAGCCTCCACGAGCTACTGTTCATCCACCGTCGGCCTCCTCCAGCCTCCACCTGCGACTGTTCATCCACGGGCTCCAGTTCATCTAGCCTCCATCGCGCGCTACTCCACCGGCTACTGTTCAACCAACCCTCCACAGGCTACTGTTCATCCAGCCCTCCACCGTCTACTGTTCATCCAGCCCTCCATGGGGTCGTCCTGTTCATCCAGTCCTCCATGAGGTCCTGTTCATCCAGCCCCAATCGGCTCGATCGATCAGGGTCTTGTTCATCCAGAGGCAACACCACGAGGTCCTGTTCATCCACCCCCACCGGGAACTATTCATCCAAACCCCCTAGCAACGCTCACTGTTCATCCAGAGGCAGCATCGATCAACTTCAGTTAGCAGCAGTAGCGAAGGAATCGCTCGATCAGGTTCAGTTAACAACCATCGATCAATCGCTCGGGTTGAATAATGCGTAGCCTGCAATGCAATCGCTCGGGTTCAGTAGGCGAACGCCTCGCTCGGGTTCAGTTAGAGCCCAACGCCTCGCACCCACGCGCATGCGTGTACGAGAGAAATGCGCAAACCTCCGTGCATCACTCGGCCCCGACCCCCCACCGTAACCGGGAACACTCCGATATTTTCCTCGCCCTCGCTTCTACCATGGTTTTTTCTGTCATGGACGGCCCAAAGAATGTCATGCAACTACGTCTCCGGCCCGCCTAGGACGAAAAGCCCATTTTATGTCATGATTTTTTGTCATAGAAGTAGGAGCCCACCACATCTATGATGATACCGGGTTTTGTCATAATTATCGTCATAGAAGTGTCATAAGTATGACAATTTTTTTCGTTCGGCACAAAATGTCACGGATGTGTCTTTTTTTGTAGTGATATTCCATCTGTCATCATACCATATTTATCCATTAAAATGTTGTTCTTGTGTATCATATGCTCAAAAGGAAGAGGGCGATTGCTGATCACGGAGGAGCACGAGCAAAGTATTTGGAAAAGGTAGTGACACTTGATAAATCAAATAGCCCATTAGGTGTAGTTGCAATATCACCTGACCCACAAAACACCCCAACTCTAGCAGACTCTAGCCCTACTACACTGGTCATTTCTGATGCCCCAACTCAGCAGACCCCAACTGCAGCAAACAGTATGATGATGATGACAATTGACATAGCACCAACTCTACGACGCAAAACCCCCATTCAAGCAAAGAGTACACCAAATCCAGTTGGCAAATCCCTTTTCGAACCAGAGAGAGCCCCAATTGCAGCAAATAGGACTCCTTTTCCATTTCTTCGCAGTTTATAAGATGAAGCTTATATGTTGTCAGGAACTTTGTGTGCATCTTTCCTTTATCGAAATATTATACCGCAGACACAGAACAATTTCCAGTCTTCCTCCACAACTTACACGTAAGTAATGTACTAATGTTATTCATGGTAATTACTGCATATGTTTCTGCTGACAGAAGAAACAAGATTTCATTCTTTTAAATAGGCGAGGACCAAACTGGATTGTCAAGACGAGCAAGGGTTGGTTGAACTTTTCAAGCACTCGTTGATGAAGTATCGTTCCTACCTGAGGCAAGCGCACTTCAATGGCTAGCCTCTAAATGAAATTTCTGTAAAGTCTCTAGTGCTACATTTATCAGACAGTGACTGGAATAGTCTTGTTACACATTGGTCTCGTCTACAGCGTAAGGTACTGTCTATGATATCACATCACAATTTGAACAACATTTCTGCATTTGCCTTAACATCTCACTTGTATGAAAACTGTTAGCAGAAGAACATTCATTCTCAAGGGACCACATAATCTCACAACTATACTGCACACTGCATTGCTCTTGTGAGTACCTCTTGTCGTGTATGACCATACTTACTTTCATAGCTGTTTGATTATGTAGCATCACCACACATGTTAGTCTCGTTATCGTCCATTTGGTGGACATTATAAGATCTGTATGGACTCTTACATAAATTTAGAATCAACCCAATGCTTTTCAAGAGGTTTAGCTCTGCAGTCCTCTTGTAAGGACTGAACATGGTGTATCACTGTACTTACATTAACAGCTACTCCCTCCATCCCATAATATAAGAACGTTTTGTACAGTACACCAGTGTTCAAAACACTCTTGTATTATGGGAAGAGGGATTGGTTCATTGTGTAGCATTCTGCATCTTATCTCCCTCGCCCACCATTTACTAAAAAATATCAGATCTATATTTAATCTTACCAAAAAGTTGAATACACAAACAATGTCAGTGCAAAAGTGTAGCCCATTGCTCTTGTTAGTACATGTTGTCCTGTAACGCTTGTACTTCCAGGGATTGGTAGTTGATTATGTAGCATCAATATGCATCTTATCTTCATTATCCTCTATCCCTTCCAGTATTATCATATCTATAATTACTCTCTACAAAATGTAGAGTACATGCAATGCTTATGAAGAAGATTTTGTGCTGAAATTCTTGAGTTATCCTTCCCTTGACATGGAGAAGGGCATTATAAAGCCGGTGTTAACTGTTAATGTAAGTCAGTCCTTCTAAAGCCTTTATCTTCAACTGCTGTTTAATTTGCTCATAATCCCTACCGTTAACTGCTGTTTAGTTTGTTGTTTCTATCAAAATGCGTGTTCGCAACAACCGGAAGTTCCAAGTTTTACTTGTAAAACCAAATTCCTTATTCATGCCATGCACATTACTCAATACTCCCTATATATATGCTTATTTTTGTGGATCTATAATCCAGTGTGTGGTGAAGCAGCCCAAGTTTGCACCTTGTCATCTCCTATTTTTGTCTTACTGATGTGGCTGATGATATGAACAACATGCCATGCACATTAACAAAAATAGATACAATGATTGTCTTTCCCCTTCATCTTTGCTTGTTATGTTGACATGGTAATCCAGTAGTGTGGTGAAGCTCCCCGCATTATGAACAATGCCAAATTATGCTATTGATATTTTGAACTTAATCTTTATTTTCTAATTTGAAATTGGATGGAATTGACAGCACAGTTATCATCTTTATTTATACACGTGCAAAACATGTCATCTCTCTGCTTGATTCAGGGTGATATGCCTGATGGCATGCACAAGTCTGCTGAAAGCTGTGACACAAACCCAACATATATTTCAAGAAAGGAGGCAAAACATCTTGATGATAGCGAGACAATCCCAAAGTCTGGTCTTGATGCAGTGTTCAAGTTACCTGAGACTAGCAGTCAGACAAGCTCACAGAATTTCCTGTCTGATAGTTCGACTTCTTCAGTCCCAAGTTCTAGCAGAAAGGCATTCTGCAACCCAACTTCGACTTGAAGTCCTATCTCTAAGAAAGATTGCAGAGAACACCAATGAGAACCTCATTGCTAAACAACTACGCATGGAAGCTATGACCAACATGCTAGGTCGGTCTCACAGCCTTGCTCAGCAGCTTGCGTAGCAGTTCCCGCACAAGGCTAATATTTCTTGAACTGTCTTGGAAGTGGTCTTAGTTCAGTATTATTTTGTTACGCTGCAATGGTGCCCAGTTTTTGTAATCTGCTTCTTCGTTGCGCTTTATGATCACTGGTGGCGAACTTTGATGCCCAGTGGATGTAATATACCATAAATCCTTTATTGTATAGTGTAGGTTTATTCTAAGTTACTATGCCGTAATTTCTTTATTGTATAGAGTAGGTTTGTTCTTAATTCCTACTAGTTACTGCCATCATTCGCTATCTGAAAAAATCTGATGTAGTCGACCGGGCAGAAACATTCACCTCTAATGGTCCTGGTTTTTAGCGGGCCACAATTGGGCCGGCCTGCATCTTTCTTGGGCCCGAATGGCCATTTGGGCCTTCACACTTTGCGCCAGGCCCACAACTTACTCTGGCCTATATTCGGCCCAAATTTTAGTTGGGGATTTTGTGGACCCATCGCTTAGTTTGGCCCATGCAGCGTTGGGCCATTAACAGGCTGAATATTCTGGTGGCCTGTTACGGCCCAGAAGAAACCATGGGCCTTTAGTAGGCCGAAATTCATGTCGGGCCTCACTTTTCACTTGTCGTCGATGGGCCTTCAGCAGGCTGAAAGGTAGACCGCCTTTTTGGCCCAGTTATATGACGGGCCGTTACCTGGCCAAAACATATTTCGGGTCTGAGTTGGCCCACTGATATCATGGGCCTTTAAGAGGCCGAAAGCTTAGTACAGGCATCAACGGGCCAAATTATACGACAGACCTTTAACAGGCCCAAACTCATGTTGGGCTGAACTGTTGCCACCTTTATCACGGGGCGTTAGTGGGCGGGATGTAGTGTTAGACCATATATGGCCCATTGGCAGCACGGGCCATTCCCAGGCCAAAAGACACACCGTGCTGAAATGGGCCTATGTCTACATCGGGCCTCTAATAGGCCAAAAGTGACTCGGCCATAATTGGGCCCAAATATTCGGCGAACAATTAACGGGCCAGATCTGGCTTCGGACCTTAAATGGGCCTTATTAAATAAGTCATTATTGGGCAGGCCCACTAGTACCTGAGTAAGTACTATGGGCCTTTGAGTGGGCCGGCCTTTTTAACCTATATGGACCTTTGTTGGGCCGTGCCACGTGTCGATGTATCATAGGCGCTTCCTGTACAATGAATGGATGACATATGTCCCAATGGTGAGCCAACACGTGTTTCATCTGGGCAATGACAATTTTACATGTGGAAAATCCTCATTGGTCCGGGCTGTTAACGGGTTATCAGATCCAAAACCGGACCGATAGCTTAATGACGACCCATTATGGTGGATGCCACGTGTCGGTCACCCTTGACGAAAGCACTTCTATGACCCGCGATTTATCGTCATAGAAGTGGACACTTCCGTGATGATAATTTTGGTAATGTCATAGAACACTTCTACGACAGCACAGGTATGACTATCTTGATTCTGTCATAAAATTGTCATGGATGTACATGCATGACAGAAAATGTGACCTACTGTGACAAACACGTATCATCACGGAAGTGTCTTTTTTTTGTGCTGAACCTTCTCTCCTAAGTGATTTTAGTTTATAATCCACCGAGAGAAACCCCATAGAGCCGAAAAATTAGATAGTGGTTTAGCATCACTCGAATCTAAGTCCAGTATGCTCTGCCTATTACTCTTGAGAGCTGCAAATTATCCAGATGGTTGGGTGTCAATTTCTGCAGAGACCAAGAGTGATTGTAGTTCTCAAAGAAGAAGTCTGTAAAGGTTTAGAGATCACCTCAAGTATCTACCATGAGTGATCGACATTTGTTGAAGAACCAATTATCGAGGAGAATAGGGCGAAGAGAGTATATCTTCCGTGTTAAGTCACAACCCCTCCAACGAGACGTAGTCCTTGTGCAGAAGGACGAACTAGTCTACCAAATTCGTTGTTGCCATCGAGCATCACTGGTTACCTCTGCATCTTCCATTTACATTCAAAATGTATCTATCATGTGATTTCCCTTGATGCATGCATTTAGTTTCCATTCGTTAAGTTGTATTTTCTCACTATACTCTGTTTACATTCGCTCTGCTGCTGGGTTCTGAGAGTTTCCTCT
Organism: Triticum monococcum; assembly: GCA_034509565.1. NCBI lineage: Eukaryota > Viridiplantae > Streptophyta > Magnoliopsida > Poales > Poaceae > Triticum > Triticum monococcum. The sequence goes on along the minus strand of CM067841.1, from coordinate 247,111,953 downwards.
ATTGAGAAATAAATTTTAAAACTCCCATTTACCGCCTTCCTCTGGTAGACATACTTCATTCCTACAAACGCTTTGAGGGACGAGTCCCCAATAGCCTGCTAACAATGCTGCCACTGGCAAGCCCCCTTGGCGGTTTCAGTGCATCCATCCACGTCATCGAGCAGGCTCAAGACAGAACGTAGGCGCAACTAATTATGCCAAGGATTTTCTCGCACAGAGGTTTCCCCACATGCAATCAAAAGAAAGGTAACGCAAGGAGGATGACTCCTTAGCAAAGAATTCTTTTTAAAGTTTTCCAACTTATCTCTTCTTTTCTGTACTTGTCGTATTGCCTCGGTATGTCAACTTGGGAACCTCTCGCTGGTACCTATATCATCACCTCCCCTCCCTGGCAAACATGTGTGCAATGGGAACCTTGACCTTTATAAGGAAGGAAAGAAGAGAAAATAGTGATACAAAACTGCGACGGTCCATTACTTCACCATGTTACGCAAGCAATTACACAACATCATGTATGAAAGCATATATTCAAAGACATGCGGATTAACATGAGTTGCAAAGTACTTAGCTTTATTCACATACGCATAGGGTCTGCGCCTGGCTTTGTATAAAGGGTTACAAGTCTTGTTGACAGAGCTTGTACAAAAGGTGTTGCCGGGGGCGGGCCTGGCAACTTCTCCTCACGGGTAGAACTTGTGAAGGGGCTCAATATTCCATGAGTTCTGCAATCTAATGCCACCTTCGGTCTTGTGACTTGTACTACCCGGTAAGGGCCTTCCCACATTGGTGTCAACTTGTTTAATCCCTTGGCGATCTGAACACGCCGAAGAACAAGGTTACCTTTCTCAAAGCTCTGTGCATGTTCCTTGCGGTTGTGATAGTGTCACAAGGCTTGATGGTAGCATGCAACACACACAACAGCCTAGAGATGATCTTCCTCAAGGATTGTTGCATCATCTTGCCGCAACTGCTCTTGTTGTACCTCATCATAGGCAAGCACTTGAGGTGACCCATATATGAGTTCCATGCGGAGCACTGCTTCTGCACCATAGACTAGGGAGAAGGGTGTTTGACCAGTGGCTCGATTGGTGTCATTCTAAGTGACCGAAGAACCACCGGTAGCTCATCAATCCAGCATCTTCCACACTTGTGCAATTTGTCAAAGGTTCTCGTCTTGAGCCGGCGCATCACTTTAGCATTCATTCGTTCTACTTGCCCGTTGCTTCTCGGGTGAGCAACGGAAGAAAATCAAATCTTAGTTCCAAGCCCTTGGATATATTGCATGAAGGTGCGGCTCGTAAACTATGTGCCGTTGTCGGTGATGACCCTTTTAGGACCCCAAAACGACAAACTAGTACCTTCAAGAATTTGACGACCGACTCTATTGTTACCTTTCTCACTGGCTCCACTTTAGGCCACTTTGTGAACTTGTCAATTGCCAGGGGAAATAAACAGGGGTATATATTTTCCCCTGACTCGTGCACGAACGAAGAAACCCACATGCACGAGAGCAAGATTACAATGCCAAGGCCAGACCGAAACACAAGGGATTAGTTCTTCGAAGGACCAACATGTAGCACAAGAGGACCAATACTAGCCAGAAGAGAAAGATATTGCTAAGTGAGAAACCTCCCTTGCCGGGCAGGCGAACCTGGCAAAGATGGGTTCATCCCCGGAAGCAAGCCTCCAGGCCGTCCCGGTAGGGCCTGCTAGGACTCGCAAAGTAGAACCACCTCACCACACCACCTTGCTACCTCTTGAGCATGCATTGGTTTTCCCTTGAATAGGAAAGGGTGATGCAGCAAAGTAGCGTAAGTATTTCCCTCAGTTTTTAAGAACCAAGGTATCAATCCAGTAGGAGACTACACGCAAGTCCCTCATATCTGCACAAACAATCAAGGACCTTGCAACCAACGCGATAAAGGGGTTGTTAGTCCCTTCACGACCACTTGCAAAAGTGAGATCTAATAAAGATAATAAGATAAATATTTTTGGTATTTTTTTGTATAAATTGAAAAGTAAAGATTGCAAAATAAACAGCGACAGAAATAGCTAGTTGACGGAAAATAATATGGTGCAGAATAGACCCGGGGGCCATAGGTTTCACTAGTGGCTTCTCTCAAGATAGCATAATCTACGGTGGGTGAACAAATTACTGTCGAGCAATTGGTAGAAAAGTGCATAATTATGAGAATATCTAGGCATGATCATGTATATAGGCATCACGTCCGTGGCAAGTAGACCAAAACGATTCTGCATCTACTACTATTACTCCACACATCGACCGCTATCCAGCATGCATCTAGAGTATTAAGTTCATAAGAACAGAGTAACACATTAGGCAAGATGACATGATGTAGAGGGATAAACTCAACAAGTAACACATTATGCTCGATGGCAACAATACAATATGTGCCTTGCTTCCCCTATTGTCACTGGGAAAGGACACCGCAAGATTGAACCCAAAGCTAAGCACTTCTCCCATTGCAAGAAAGATCAATCTAGTAGGCCGAACCAAACTGATAATTCGAAGAGACTTGCAAAGATATTTAAATCATGCATAAAAGAATTAAGAGAAGAACCAAATATTAGATAATCTTGATCATAAGCCCACAATTCATCGGATCTCGACAAACACACCGCAAAAAGAATTACATAGAATAGATCTCCAAGAGAATCGAGGAGAACTTTGTATTGAGATCCAAAGAGACAGAAGAAGCCATCTAGCTAATAACTATGGACCCGAAGGTCTGTGGTAATCTACTCACACATCATCGGAGAAGCTATGGTGTTGATGTAGAAGCCCTCCGTGATCGATTCCCCCTCCGGCGGAGCGCCGGAAAAGGCCCCAAGATGGGATCTCATAGGTACAGAAGGTTGGGGCGGTGGAAATAGGGTTTCATGGTGCTCCTGGATGTTTTCAGGGTATATGAGTATATATAGGCGAAAGAAGTAGGTCGGTGGAGCTGCGAGGGGCCCATGAGGGTGGGGGTGCGCCTTGCCCCCTGGGCGCACCCTCCTACCTCATGGCCACCTCGCTGCTTCCTTGACGTCCACTCCAAGTCTCTTGGATCACGTTTGTTCCAAAAACGATCCTCTCGAAGGTTTCATTCCGTTTGGATTCCGTTTGATATTCCTTTTCTGTGGAACACTGAAATAGGCAAAAAGCAGCAATTTGCACTGGGCCTTCGGTTAATAGGTTAGTCCCAAAAAATAATCTAAAAGTGCATAATAAAGCCCATTAAACATCCAAAATAGATAATATAAAAGCATGGAACAATCAAAAATTATAGATACGTTGGAGACGTATCAAGTATCCCCAAGCTTAATTCATGCTCATCCTCGAGTAGGTAAATGATAAAAGCAGATTTTTTGATGTGGAATGCTTCCTAACATAATTTTCAAAGTAATTCTCTTTATTGTGGCATGAATGTTTAGATCTCAAAGATTCAAGATAAAAGTTTAATATTGACATAAAAATAATAATACTTCAAGCATACTAACTAAGCAATTATTTCTTCTCAAAATAACATGGCCAAAGAAAGCTTATCCCTACAAAATCATATAGTTTGGCTATGCTTCATTTTCGTCACACAAAAATGCTCTCATCATGCACAACCCCGATGATAAGCCAAGCAATTGTTTCATACTTTAGTAATCTCAAACTTTTTTCAACTTTCACGCAATACATGAGCATGAGCCATGGACATAGCACTATGGGTGGAATAGAATATGATAATGGAGGTTGTGTGGAGAAGACAAAAAGGAGAAAGTCTCACATTGACGCGGCTAATCAACATGCTATGAAGATGCCCATCAATTGATGTCAATGCAAGGAGTAGGGATTGCCATGCAACGGATGCACTAGAGCTATAAATGTATGAAAGATCAACAAAAGAAACTAAGTGGGCGTGCATCAAACTTGCTTGCTCATGAAGACCTAGGGCATTTGAGGAAGCTCATTGTTGGAATATACAAGCCAAGTTCTATAATGAAAAATTCCCACTAGTATATGAAAGTGACAAAATAAGAGACTCTCTATCATAAAGATCATGGTGCTACTTTGAAGCACAAGTGTGGAAAAAGAGGATAGTAGCATTGTCCCTTTTTATTTCTTTTCTTTTTTTCTCCTTTTTTCTTTTTTTGGGACAATTCTCTATTAATGATGATCATCACACTTCTATTTATTTACAACTCAATGATTACAACTCGATACTAGAACAAAATATGACTCTATATGAGTGCCTCCGGCGGTGTTCTAGGATGGGCAATGAATCAAGAGTGACATGTATGATAAAATATGCATGGTGGCTTTGCCTCAAATATAATGTCAACTACATGATCATGCAAGGCAATATGACAATGATGAAGCGTGTCATAATAAATGAAACGGTGAAAGTTGCGTGGAAATATATCTCGAAATGGCTATGGAAATGCCATAATAGGTAGGTATGGTGGCTATTTTGAGGAAGATATAAGGAGGTTTATGTGTGATAGATCATATTATATCACAGTGGTTGGATGCACCGGCGAAGTTTGCACCAACTCTCAAGGTGAGAAAGGGCCATGCACGATACCGAAGAGGCTAGCAATGATGGAAAGTTGTGAGTGCGTATAATCCATGGACTCAACATTAGTCATAAAGAACTGACATACTTATTGCAAAAATCTACAAGTCAACAAAAAACAAGCATTACGCACATGCTCCTAGGGGGATATATTGGTAGGAAAATACCATCGCTCGTCCCCGACCGCCACTCGTAAGGATGACAATCAAAGAACACCTCATGTTTCAAATTTGTCACACAACGGTCACCATACGTGCATCCTACGGGACTTGCAAACTTCAACACAAGTATTTCTCAAATACACAACTTCTCAATTAGCACGACTCTAGTATTACCATCTTCATATCTCAAAACAATCATCAAGTATCAAACTTCTCGTAGTATTCAATGCACTTATTATGAAAGTTTTTATTATACCCATCTCGGATGTCTATCATATTAGGACTAATTTTATAGCCAAAGCAAATTACCATGCTATTCTAAAAGACTCTCAAAATTTTATAAGTGAAGCATGAGATATCAATAATTTCTATAAAATAAAACTACCATCGTGCTCTAAAAAGGTATAAGTGAAGCACTAGAGCAAAATTATCTAGATCAAAAGATATAAGTGAAGCACATAGAGTATTCTAATAAATTCCGATTCATGTGTGTATATCCAAAAGGTGTGTACAGCAAGGATGATTTTGGTAAACTAATAAGAAAAAACTCAAATCATACAAGACGCTTCAAGCAAAACACATATCATGTGGTGAATAAAAATATAGCCTTAAGTAAAGTTACCGGTAGACAAAGACGAAAGAGGGGATGCCTTCCGGGGCATCCCCAAACTTAGGATTTGGGTTGTCCTTGAATTTTACTTTTGGGTGCCATGGGCATCCCCAAGCTTAGGCTCTTGCCACTCCTTATTCCAAAATCCATCAAATCTTTACCCAAAACTTGAAAACTTCACAACACAAAACTCAATAGAAAATCTCATGAGCTCCGTTATTATAAGAAGACAAACCACCACTTTAAGGTACTGTAATGAAATCATTATTTATTTATATTGGTGTTAAACCTACTGTATTCCAACTTCTCTATGGTTCATAACCCCCGATACTAGGCATAGATACATCAAAATAAGCAAACAACACACGAAAAACAGAATCTGTCAAAAACAGAACAGTCTGTAGCAATCTGAAGGCTTAGAATACTTCTGTAACTCCAAAAACTCTACCAAATTAGGAGGACCTAAATAATTTGTATATTTATATACTGCAATTAGAATCAATATTTTATCGCTCTCTGGTTAAAAATGAAAAAAAATCATGAGCGCATACTTTCTGTTTCTTCCAGCAAGATCAAACAACAATCATCCAAGAAGATCCTAAGGGATTTACTTGGAACAAACACTAATTAAAACATGAAAAACACAATCATAACAGAGGATAGATGATTTATTTATTACTAAATAGAATCAAAAAAATCAAGAAACAAAAATAAAATTGGGTTGCCTCCCAACAAGCGCTATCGTTTAACGCCCCTAGCTAGGCATTGATAATTTCAATGATGCTCTCATGAAAGACAAGTATTTAAGCACAAAGAGAGCATCATGAAACACTTGGCAAACACATCTAAGTCTAACATACTTCCTATGCATAGGCATCTTATAGGCAAACAAATTATCATAGCAAGGAAAATGAAAGAAACAATAGCAATCTCAACATAACAAGAGGTAATTTAGTAACATGAAAATTTCCACAATCATATTTTCCTCTCTCATAATAATTACATGTGGGATCATAAGAAAATTCAAAAAAATAGCTATCACAAAACATATTCTTAACAAGATCCACATGTATGCAAAGTTGACACTCTTCCAAAAATAGTGGGATTAACATTAACTAAAGTCATGACCTCTCCAAACCCACTTTTATCAAAAACTTCATAAGATTGAACATTCTCCAAGTATGTGGGATCTAAAGATGACACTCTTCCAAAACCACTTTCAATATTATTGCAAACATTATTATCAATCCCATATTCATCATGGGGCTAAAATAAATTATCAAGATCATAAGAAGAATCACCCCAATCATGATCATTGCAACAAGTAGAGGACGTAGCAAAACTAGCATCCCCAAGCTTAGGGTTTTGCATATTATTAGCACAATTGACATTCATAGAATTTATAATAACATCATTGCAATCATGCTTTTTATTCAAAGATCTATCGTGAATCACTTTATAAAGCACTTCATCACAATTTTTGGATTCACGGATTTCAAGCAAAACCTCATAAAGATAATAATGTGCACCCAACTTAGTAGCAATAGGTTCATCATAATTGGATCTCTTAAAGAGATTAGCAAGTGGATGAGGATCCATAAACTTTTAGCAAGCAAAGATGCAATTAAAAAGAAGGTACATGGTAACACAAGCAAACAAAATATCGAACGGAAGAAGGGCGAAGAAAAGGCAAAGGTGAAGTGGGGGAGAGGAAAACGAGAGGCAAATGGCAAATAATGTAATGCGAGGGATAACAGTTTGTGATGGGTACTTGGTATGCCTTGGCTTGAGTGTAGATCTCCCCGGCAACGGCGCCATAAATCCTTCTCTTGAGCATGCGTTGGTTTTCTCTTGAAGAGGAAAGGGTGATGCAGCAAAGTAGCTTAAGTATTTCCCTTAGTTTTTGAGAACCAATGTATCAATCCAGTAGGAGACTACACGCAAGTCCCGCGTACCTGCACAAACAATCAAGAACCTTGCAACCAACGCGATAAAGGGGTTGTCAGTCCCTTCACGGCCACTTGCAAAAGTGAGATCTGATAAAGATAATAAGATAAATATTTTTGGTATTTTTGTTGTATAGATTGAAAAGTAAAGATTGCAAAATAAACGGCGATGGAAATAGCTAGTTGACGGAAAATAATATGATGGAGAATAGACCCGGGGGCCATAGGTTTCACTAGTGGCTTCTCTCAAGATAGCATAATCTACGGTGGGTGAACAAATTACTGTTGAGCAATTCATAGAAAAGTGCATAGTTATGAGAATATCTAGGCATGATCATGTATATAGGCATCATGTCCGTGACAAGTAGACCGAAACGATTCTGCATCTACTACTATTACTCCACACATCGACCTCTATCCAGCATGCATCTAGAGTATTAAGTTCATAAGAACAGAGTAACGCATTAGGCAAGATGACATGATGTAGAGGGGTAAACTCAAGCAATTTGACATAAACCCCATCTTTTTATCCTCGATGGCAACAATACAATACGTGCCTTGCTGCCCCTGCTGTCACTGGGAAAGGACACTGCAAGATTGAACCCAAAGCTAAGCACTTCTCCCATTGCAAGAAAGATCAATCTAGTAGGCCAAACAAAACTGATAATTCGAAGAGACTTGCAAAGATATTTAAATAATTCATAAAAGAATTTAGAGAAGAACCAAATATTGTTCATAGATAATCTTGATCATAAACCCACAATTCATCGGATCTTGACAAACACACCGCAAAAAGAATTACAACGAATAGATCTCCAAGAGAATCGAGGAAAAATTTCTATTGAGATCCAAAGAGAGAGAAGAAGCCATCTAGCTAATAACTATGGACCCGAAGGTCTGTGGTAAACTACTCACACATCATCGGAGAGGCTATGGTGTTGATGTAGAAGCCCTCTGTGATCGATTCCCCCTCCGGCAGAGCACCAGAAAAGGCCCCAAGATGGGATCTCACGGGCACAGAAGGTTGCGGCGGTGGAAATTGGGTTTCATGGTGCTCGTGGATGTTTTTAGGGTATATGAGTATATATAGGCAAAAGAAGTAGGTCGGTGGAGGTGCGAGGGGCCCACAAGGGTGGGGGCACGCCTGGCCCTCCTGGGCGCGCCGTCCTACCTCGTGGCCGCCTCGCTGCTTCCTTGACGTCCACTCCAAGTCTCCTGGATCACGTTTGTTCCAAAAATGATCCTCGCAAAGGTTTCATTCCGTTTGGATTCCGTTTGATATTGCTTTTCTACGAAACACTGAAATAGGCAAAAAAACAACAATTTGCACTGGGCCTTCGGTTAATAGGTTAGTCCCAAAAATAATATAATAGTGCATAATAAAGCCCATTAAACATCCAAAACAGATAATATAAAAGCATGGAACAATAAAAAATTATAGATACGTTGGAGACGTATCACACCTCACCACGACGCATGTCGTTGGTCGATGCGGTGTCAAGCTCCAAAGTGACTAAGTGGCTGCTATTTGCCACATGGCAGCCACTTCCTACAAAGAACACCTCCAAGCAACACCCATCCTGCGACGTGTCAAGCGAGCAGGCACGAAGCTGGCAAGACAGTCTGGCAAGGCCTGTCGGGCGAGCTATGAGGTGACGTAGAGCAGCGCATTTAATGCGCTCTATCAGCCTGCAGAGTTAGGTATGATAGGACTCTTTGCTATCTTATCAGTGCATAATGACTGATTTGCCATTGTGGTGACCCCTTTGTCTATAAAAGGAGGACCAAGGCACCCGTAGCAAGGGTTAGCAAATCCACCCCCACATATATTCATACGCGTGTAGCCGTTTCGCCCCAAGGCACCCTTGCCGGGCAAGCATGTTGTGCTCACCATCATTTTCGACCATCAATCCACCAAAGCAGGCGTAGGGTTTTATGCCTCACAGCGGTCCGCACCTGGGTAAAAACTGCATGTTTGATCTCCGCAGTGCTGTTTCACGCTCCTCTGCTCTTTGTGCAATGTGCCATCCCCCCGCCGAACTAGCAAGGGACTCTTGGTCCCATAGATGGCCATGGTTTCCAGCGACATCTTTGCGGCGCCAGGTAGGGGGTGCACTTGCGTGAACCCGAAGCCGTGAGTAGCATGTCGTATCCATTAAGGCCCAGCCAAAGCTTTTGGCATCAGCGGCGCCTATAGAGATACAGAGACAGAGCTGGGGAGCGGGGTCGTGGCCGCAGCCACGATGAAGATTATCGCCGATGGTGGTATGCTCCTCCCTGCGGCCCATGCAGCGTGACCGTTGCTCGAGCACCATTCAGGGGAAGAGACAAGGCGTGCATGCACGGGGTTCCTCTTTTACATCCATCTTATTCATCAGCAATTGAGCTGCTTTGGCCCTGGCATCATCGATGTCGATGAGTACCGCGCGATACTTAGTTCAGCATTTACCCTGTTTGGAGAAATCCTGAGTAAAACGCCGGTATGAATCCATTGGTCGATGCCCCGGCAAGTATGCCCCGACAAGGCCATCTACATTGGCGTGGTCCATACGAGAGCCGTTACCGGATTGTTCGAAAGGAGACGGGGGGATAAAGAGGGACTGGTAGAGCCCGACACTGTATTCCACCGCCCGCCAGACATGCTTGACGTGTGTTGGTCCCTACCGGGAACCAGAGATTTATTCGCCTGGCTTCCGTCCTTTCGGATATCGTGAGCACGCCAAGTGCATGCCTCTGAAAGAGATGGGGAAAATACGGGCAAAAGCTAAGTCCACGCAATTATTTCTTCTTGATGCATTTTAGATTTTTACATTCGTTTATCCCCTAGCTTTAGTAAGTGTTCGTACTATGAAAGCCTTTGTGTGATGGTACCTTGGCTAGTTCTTTGTCTACACCCTCGTTCTGTCCAGAGCCCCACTCGCAGAATGAGCGGCTGCGTCGAGAGGTACCAAGGGAAAACTTGTCGGGACACATTCACGCCAAGATGACTGTTAAGGGCCGGGGCCTTACGACAATTGCAGCAATATGATACCGGCAAGCAACCAGAGCATGCATAAGGACTAATCGTATGAACACGAACATACAAGATCAAGGGGATAAACATGCATTTAAGATTGAGCAAAGGACATCAGTTCCATGCAAGCATAAACTAGTATGGTACCAAAACACAAAGGATACATCATGTTCTGTTACAGGGCAACACAGGAACAAAAATGGCACATCACTTAGCCTGACGACCGTGTGAAGCTGTTGGGACGCAAAGGACCTTGGAGGCCAGAGGGGTGGCTTTCTCCTTGGCAGCTGAGACATCGGCGCCTGCCGGCGACTTGCTAAAACTGTTGTCAAGGTCAAGCTTCGGACGACGACAGGCGATGTTACTCAAGACCATTGAAGAAAAGCACTTGGCCCTCAAGACCACAGAGGAGGGCGTCGTGGGCAAAGCACTTGGCCCTCCCCTCCTCGTGCACCTTCATCTTATCAATCAGCTCATTGAAGAAAACTCCCAGCTTGATGCTGGGGACCTCATGCCTGTTGACTGAAAAGGATGGCACGTCCATGCCCATCGCTATGGTCTGGGCAGCAAGATGCATGGCAATATCAATCAGGGTCCTGATCCAGAGGTTGAGTTGCTCGGGTTGATTCGCCAGCTGGTCTTCTGCATCCTTCCGGAGATGTTGGGCATTGTCCAGATCTTTGGACAGTTGTTGCTGTCGGCTTCTGCTAGACTCTGCCGCACTTTCCAAGGTGCCAATCCGAGCCTTCAAATCAATGATCATGCTATTGGCGGTTTCAAGACTTTGGGTCCTGGAGGAAAGCTTCAACTCCATGTCGGTTAGAAGAACCTCAATTTTTCCTGCTTCCTTCTTAAGGGCCTCCACCTCCTTGGTGCTCCCGGCAAGCTCTTCGGTCAGTTTGGTCACCTGCTGGTCGAAGTCAATCTTGGCAGCGGATGCGGCAGCTAGACCATCAGTAAGCTTCTTCAACTGGGCGGAAGAATCGGTCGTGGGGGCATCCAGGGCAGCTTTATGCTTGTCTTCCAGCTCCTTGGTGCGTTGTTGCGCGAGGGCTTCCAGATCGTCATATTTGGCGCAAAGACCGGCTCCAAGCTTCTCCTCCCGGAGTGAGATCTCTTGCTCTCTGGCGTCTAGGCGTGCCTTATGGTCCGCTAGGCACGACTCGCGGGCCATTTATGTCTTCCCTCGTCATCAGGAGCGCCTCTTGCTGCCTCATAAGCACCTTCAACTGCTTGCCGTGCAATTCACGCATCTCCAAGCACTTGCCCTTCAGCTTCTGGTCCACCTTGTCGGCGAACTCGTGCCGCTCCTTGACCGCCTACCACATCTAGTCATGCCGGGCCTGCATTTCCTTGACATCCGTCGCCATGGACTCCAGGAAAGATACGTCCATTGTGACGACAACTGAATCATCCACCTCTCCAACCACTTGGTACAATGGTGCCAGGACGCGCTGAAGCTCTTCATCGAGCTTCGCACCCATCATCATTGATGGGCCAGGGGCTCCGGTCTCAGGCGGCACCAGCATCAACACCAGTTGACTTGAAGGAGATGGCGAGGTCCCCATCATGGACCTAGATGAGGGAAGGGGATCCATGGTTTGTAGAGGAATCTTCCCCTCAACCACCACTCCCACCTTTGGAGTGTCCTCTGAAGAATGCTCCACCACCGCCAAGGAATTCCTGAGCTCTCTCGGCAATGGGGCCCTGCCCCTCCGCAGTAGCAATCTTGGCGGCCTCGTCCACGGCATCTCTCCCTATGTTGGCCTCCTCTTCCAGCAGCTCTGGCTCTTCGGCCTGGAGGACTGTAGAAGAGAAGACAAGCGAATGGCAAAAAGGTAGGAGCTTTAGATTGCCGGAATATAGGGAGGGGCAATATATACAAAGGAGAAGGAGGAAGAGCAGAAGTTAAGTACATGAAGAAGTCTGCTGGGCAGGGGCCTCAGTTTCCCCGGTAGCATCAGTTGCCGGGCCATGAACTCCACTCCCTACCACGGCAGTCGCGGCAACACTCTGTGTGGCCTCATCGGTAGAGGGCCTCGCCAGGGGTTCTTCGACTGGGGAAGTGGGAGGAACCAGCCCTTCCAGGGGAGGCTCCTCCTGCGTCATCTTGCTGCCTCCTCCAGCTGAGGAGATGAAAGGCTCGTCTTCGTCGCCTTCGACAAAGGAGACTAGTCCTTCACCTTCAGGCTGGGGGCTGGGCTGGGGGCTCGGTGCGGGATCTTTCGCGCTGCTCCCTGCCAAGCCCAGGCCTCCCGCAGTCTTCGAGGACTAAGGGAGTCCTGGATTAGGGGGTCTCCGGACAACCGGACTATCTCCATTGGCCGGACTGTTAGACTATGAAGATACAAGATTGAAGACTTCGTCTTGTGTCCGGATGGGACTCTACTTGGCGTGGAAGGCAAGCTAGGCAATACGTATATGGATATCTCCTCCTTTGTAACCGACCTTGTGTAACCCTAACACTCTTCGGTGTCTATATAAACCGAAGGGTTTTAGTCCGTAGGACAACAATCACAACATACAATCATACCGTAGGCTAGCTTCTAGGGTTTAGCCTCTCTGATCTCGTGGTAGATCTACTCTTGTAACACCCATATCATCAATATCAATCAAGCAGGACGTAGGGTTTTACCTCCATCAAGAGGTCCCGAACCTGGGTAAAACTTCGTGTCCCTTGCCTCCTGTTACCATCCGGCCTAGACGCACAGTTCGGGACCCCCTACCTGAGATCCGCCGGTTTTGACACTGACATTGGTGCTTTCATTGAGAGTTCCTCTGTGTCATCGCCGTTAGGCTTGATGGCTCCCACTATCATCGGTAACGATGCGGTCCAGGGTGAGACTTTTCTCCCCGGACAGATCTTCGTATTTGGCGGCTTTGCACTGCGGGCTAATTCGCTTGGCCATCTGGAGCAGATTGAAAGCTACCCCCCTGGCCATCAGGTCAGATTGGGAAGTTTGAACTACACGGCCGACATCCGCGGAGACTTGATCTTTGACGGATTTGAGCCACAGCCGGGCGCGCCGAACTGTCTCGATGGGCATGACCTAGCTCTGCCACCGAACGGTACTCCAGAGGCCGTGCCCACACCAACTCCGACCCTTAGCTTGGAGCCAACTGTGCCAATCAAGGACGGGTGGCTAGACACCGTCTCAGGGGCTGCAGTCTCGACGGCGTTCGAGCCAAACACCAGCATAATCCTCTGCGCAGCCCGTGACTCCAAGGTGCCGGACTCTCTTCCGGACCCCGAACCATCCACGCCCCTGCCAATTGAATCCGAGTGGGAGCCGATCATGGAATTCACCGCCGCGGATATCTTTCAGCACTCGCCCTTCGGCGACATTCTGAATTCACTAAGGTCTCTCTCTTTGTCAGGAGAGCCCTGGCTAGATTATGGCCAACAGGACTAGGATGCGGACGACAAAGAAATTCGACGCCCACCCACCACCCACTTTGTAGCCACTGTCGATGATTTAACTGACATGCTTGACTTTGACTCCAAAGACATCGATGGTATGGATGACGATGTAGGAGACGAACATGAACCAATACCTATAGGGCACTGGAAAGCCACCTCGTCGTATGACATATACATGGTGGATACACCCAATGAAGGCAACGGCGACGAGATAGTGGAGGATGATCCCTCCAAGAAGCAACCCAAGCGCCAACGTCAGCGGCGCCGCTCTAAGTCCCGCCAAAGCAAAAGTGGTGATACCGGCGCAGGAGATAATAACACTCCGGATAGCGCTGAAGACAACAAAAACCCCCTCCAGCAAGAGTTAGATCAGGAGGATGAAGGTGCCAGCTCTCCTGAGAGAGCGGCTGGCCGAGAGGAGGAGGATGACAATTACATGGCCCCCTCCGAAGACGAGGCAAGCCTTGGCGACGATGAATTTGCTGTACCAGAGGATCCCATCGAACAAGAGCGCTTCAAGCGCAGGCTTATGGCCACAGCAAATAGCCTGAAGAAAAAGCAGTAGCAGCTTCAAGCTGATCAAGATCTGCTAGGTGACAAATGGACTGAAGTCCTCGCAGCCGAGGAATATAAACTCGAGCGTCCCTCCAAGAGTTACCCAAGGCGCAGGTTACTACCCTGATTGGAGGAAGAAGCGCATGATATGGCTGACCGGCCACCTCGTGGCCGCAATAGAGAGGAATTCCTGCCGAAAGCTCAGCCTCCACCCCAACGCCATCCAAATAAAAAGGCATGGGGAGATACGCCAGACCTGTGAGACATATTGGAGGACAAAGCAAAGCACTCAAGATTGATCTACGGATCACGAGGGTGCACCACTCTACGAGACGGTAAACGTCACGCCGGATACAGTAAAAGCAAATCCGGTCGGGCCGAACACAGCGGGCAGGACCCATACGAGCTGCGTCGCGATATAGCCCAATAGAGAGGCGCCTCACACCACTTATGCTTCACAGACGAAGTAATGGAACATCAATTCCCAGAAGGTTTCAATCCTGTAAACTTTGAATCATACGACGGCACAACAGATCCCGCGGTATGGATTGAGGACTTCCTACTCCACATCCACATGGCCCGCGGTGATGACTTACGTGCCATTAGGTACCTCCCACTAAAACTCAAAGGACTAGCACGGCATTGGCTTAATAGCCTGCCAGCGGACTCCATTAGCTGTTGGGAAGATCTGGAAGCCGCATTCCTCCACAACTTTCAGGGCACTTATGTGCGACCACCAGACGCCGATGACTTGAGCCACATAATTCAGCAGCCAAAAGAGTCGACTAAGCAATTCTGGACTCGGTTCCTTACAAAGAAAAACCAAATCGTTGACTGTCCGGATGCGGAGGCCTTAGAGGCTTTCAAGCACAACATCTGAGACGAGTGGCTAGCCCGGCACCTTGGTCATGAAAAGTCAAAATCTATGGCAGCCCTCACAATGCTCATGACCCACTTTTGTGCGGGAGAAGACAGCTAGTTGGCTCGCAGTAACAACATATCAAAGAACCATGGTATCTTAGATACCAAGGACGGCAATAGCAGGTCACGTCACAACAAGCATAAGTGCCGCATTAATGGCAAAAGTACTAAGGATACGGCAATCAATGCCGGATTCAAGGGCTCTAAACCCGGTCAGCGTAAAAAGCCGTTCAAACAAAGTACGCCAGGTCCGTCCAGCTTGGACTGTATACTCGATCGCTCGTGTCAAATACACGGCACCCCAGACAAGCCAGCCAATCACACCAACAGGGATTGTTGGATGTTCAAGCAGGCCGGCAAGTTAATCGCCGAAAACAAGGACAAGGGGCCGCATAGCGATGACGAGGATGAACCCCGGCAGCCGCACACCGGAGGATAGAAGAGGTTTCCCCCACAAGTACGGACGGTGAACATGATATACGCAACCCACATCCCCAAGATGGAGCGCAAGTGTGCGCTCAGGGACGTATATGCGCTGGAGCCAGTCGCCCTGAAGTTCAACCCTTGGTCCTCCTGTCCGATCACCTTCGATCGTAGGGACCACCCCACTAGTATCCGTCACGGTGGATTCGCCGCACTGGTCCTAGACCCAATCATCGACGGATTTCACCTCACTCGAGTCCTCATGGATGGTGGAAGCAGCCTGAACCTGCTTTATCAGGACATAGTGCGCAAAATGGGTATAGACCCCTCAAGGATCAAACCCACAAAGATGACCTTTAAAGGCGTCATTCTAGGCGTAGAGGCCCACTTCACAGGCTCAATTACACTGGAAGTGGTCTTTGGATCCCCGGATAACTTCCGAAGCGAAGAGTTAATCTTCGATATAGTCCCGTTCCGCAGTAGTTATCACGCGCTGCTCGGATGAACCGCATTCGCTAGATTCAATGCGGTACCACATTATGCATACCTCAAGCTCAAGATGCCAGGACCTCGCAGAGTTATTACAGTCAATGGAAACACAAAGCACACCGCGGCCCTCGCAGCAGAAGCGCAAAGCAGCCTCTCAAGGCAATCTACCAGTTCGGCGTTTCAAAGCCCGGACACCTTCAAGCGCGCTCGGGGCAATCGGCAAACAGACCGCCTGGCACGATCTGAGATCGCGTAGCAATATGGTGGCCACCCCAATCCCAGCCCAACGGCGTTGTTCGTGCTGCGTGTACAGAATTATGCATTAAAAATACCATGGGCACAGATGGGGAGGGGGAGGCACAACTACGGCACGCCCCAAAACGCGGCCTAAACCGCACCAAGGGCTTCCCGTTTGGTTATTTTTCTTTTTCTTTTAGGACTTCAATCTCTGGAAACACTGTCCGGCAGCTCTATTGCCGAACCCATGATACAGCAACCAAGGAGGCCGACAACTACGGAATTCCCAGGTGGATTATAGATTTCATATAATTCCTCAGCTCTCCCTGGGAAGGGACATAGTCCTACTCTTTTGCTCATTACACTATCTGTATCACTCTGCTTTAATGCAATTTTTTAATATACAATGCATGACATTACGACTATTATCGCATTTTTGTTATATGTATACATATCTATGTGGTCATTAATGACGCCCAGCAACCGTACACTTTGGTACGGCCAATACACCAGGGGCTTACGTACCCTCAATATGGTGTGAAAAGTCCGAACACTTTCACAAGTGCGGCACCCCGAACTTATAGCATTATATGCATCAGCTCCGAATCATGTCTTTGGTCAAATGTTGGGTTTGCATGGCTCCTATGTTTTGGTACCTTAAGTTCCGCTCCATCGGCTAAGGTAGCACTAGGAGAACTACTGCGATTGTGCCCCGGTTCTGCCGGGCCGAGCACCTCAGTAGAGAATGCTAAAACTGACTGTCATGATAAGGCAAGAGACTGGTCACTGTTCAGCGAGGTTTTTCGAGTCCCTAAAGACTTATGCCGCTTAGGGCGAAGGGCCGGCTCTGTCCGGCCTATAGGCGTGTTTCGCGCCCTGAACTCGGCCTTCCGAATACCAGGGGCTTCGCCAAAATTTAAAATTATAGAATTCTATGGCTAAGTGAGAGTGATAAAGCATTATTAGTCCGGTTGCCTTGTTCGTTGTGCTGAGCACCTCCCTCGAAGGACCCAAACATGGGAACAAGAGTGCTCAGGTTTATCCAGAACACCCCAGCACTCGTGGTATGGGGCAGAAGTCGAGGACTAGCCATCTCTTAGATTGGATAAATAGCCAAACAGAAGGTAATATTTTAAATTCACACAAGCGTTGCATAGCACATATGAAACAAGTTTTCATCACACAGGATACAAAGCGAGCAAGTCTCATTCAATATTACATTTTGTGAGCACTCATCCGCGATAAGACGGGCGCCCGGCAGAACACCCTCGCAGTACATCTTGGGGCGGCGGTGCTCCTTGCCCTCCGGTGGCCCCTCCTTGATAAGCTTCACGGCGTCCAGCTTAACCCACTGCGTTTTCACACGGGCGAAGGCCCGGCGTGCACCTTCAATGCAGACGGATTGCTTGACGACCTCCAGCCGTGGGCAGGCATCCACAAGCCGCCTCACCAGGCCGAAGAAGCTGTTCGGAAGGGCATCGCCAGGCCACAACCGGACTATGAATCCCTTCATGGCCTGATCTGCCGCCTTATGTAGCTCGGCCATATGCTTCGGTTGGTCGCTCAATGGCACCGGCTGTTCGGCCTTAGCATACTAAGACCAGAACATCTTCTCCATCGAGCTCGCGTCCCCGGCCCAGTAGAATTGTGCGGCATCGGACACACTGCGGGGCAAATCTGCGAATGCTCCTGAAGAGCTCCGGATTTGGGTAAGTAATCGGTAATTTACTGTTGCATGCTTGCTTTGCATATAGAAAGCCTTACCCGCCGATATCTTCTTCATCGCGTTGATCTCCTGAAGGGCCTTTTGGGCCTCGGCCTTAGCACTCTTCGCGCTCTCACGGGCCGCAGCAAGCTCAGACTCTCTTGTCTTCAAGTCAAGCTCCAACACCTCGTGCTTTGTCACAAGAGCCTGGAGCTCTTGCTGCACCTCGCCCACTAGAGCCTCGTGCCTCTCTCGCTCGGTGCTCTCCTGGGCCGCCTTCTCTTTGGCCTGGGATAGCGCTTGCTTCAAGGTCACCACCTCGGTCGTGGCCCCGGGCAAACATACAATAATCCTGTCATTTGGCAATCGCGTCCTTTTTCTCATCTATAGACGGGGTATTACTTACCCTTGTTCTCCTCGAGCTGCCTCTTAGCAAGGCCGAGCTCCTTCTGGGACCCCTCGAGGGCCTCCTTCAGTACAGAGACCTCCGCCGTTAGTGCGGCGGACGCCAGCAGTGAAGCCTGCATATGCATATTGACATACTTATATTAGACTCCTGCGATATTATTTGATCCTCTATTCGGCTTTTCTCTGTGAACACCGAACAAAGCATCAGGGGCTACTGTCTATGCGGTAATATTTCTACTACATTTTAAAGCACTTACCTCGAAGCCTGTTAGAAGGCAAGTACAGGCTTTAGTCAATCCGCTCTTGGTGGGTTGAACCTTCTGGATCACCGCACTCATGATAGTGTGGTGCTCCTCCTCGATGGAAGCGCTGCAGAGCGCTTCCAACATAGTGTCCGGCGCCTCTAGATGGACAGAGGTCACCGGCATAGGCGTCTCACCCTCCTTAGAAGGGGACTGCCTGCTCGAGCTTGGATCCGTTGGAGGGTCCGGCACAGTGTTCGGCTAAGTGCCGAAGTCGGAGCTCTCGGGGACCTCATCCCCTCGGCTCCCGGAGTCCGGAAGGTAGCCTTGAGGCGCCTCCAGGACTGTCCCCCCTCAATCCGGTGCCTCTTGAGATAGCACCTTGGCATCTTCGGTTGGATGAGGGGAGGTGGCGGTCGGAACTGGATCGCTATCCATGTCCGACGAGCCAGGGAGCCGTCCGAGGTTCCTCAATATTGGCTCGGGGCGGCCTGTACAATTGAGTTCGGCATTAGGGAAAGCAATGCGACAAAGGAATCCTAAGGGTTACTTTGGTATCCGAACACTTACGATCTCCCCTGAGGCTTGCCCCTGGGCAACCACTTGTCTTCACTTTCGTCGGCGGCAAGCATCCTTCCCTTCTTGGACCCTTCGGCCTCCCCAGTAGGGGCGGCCTTCCTTTTCTTGTCTCCCCCAGTCGGTGGGGGAGCCTCTTCTTCCTCTTCCTCGTCTTCGGGGGAAGAGTGCGCCGCAGAGTCATCGGACGGTGAGTCGGACAACGCCTGGAGTCGGGAACTCTTTCGAGCTCCCTTGGCCTTCTTGGTCTTCTCCGGCACCTGATAAGGGGCCAGAGTCAGCATCTTCGTCAGAAGAGCGTCTGCGGGGCCTTCGGGCAAGGGAGCCGGACAGTCGATCTGTCCGGCCATCTTCTGCCAGTCCTATCAAAATTACGGGAGTTTAGATCCCGCATAGAGCCAATCTATATATATATATATATAAATATCCTGTAAAAGGTAAAACAACTTACTGCACTGGCGTGGCACTTCGTGCTGAATCCGCGATCCTCAGTAATGGGGGGAGGGACCGCGGCGCCCTTGAACAGCACCCTCCAGGCATCTTCGTGAGTCGTGTCGAAGAGCCTGTTCAGAGTTCGGTGCTGCGCTGGATTGAACTCCCACAAGGTAAACTCCCATTGTTGGCACGGGAGTATCCGGCGAACGAGCATAACCTGGACTATGTTGACAAGCTTGAGCTTCTTATCCACCATGTTCTAAATACATGACTGGAGTCTGGTCAGCTCTTTTGGATTAC
The DNA here is from genome assembly GCA_034509565.1 of Triticum monococcum. Taxonomy (NCBI): domain Eukaryota; kingdom Viridiplantae; phylum Streptophyta; class Magnoliopsida; order Poales; family Poaceae; genus Triticum; species Triticum monococcum. The sequence goes on along the minus strand of CM067841.1, from coordinate 247,091,943 downwards.
CCCAGGATAGGCCCTTCTCTTTCCAGGAGGTGAGCCGAAGAGCTTCGCTCCTCCGTCCTAGAATAGACGCGGGGCAACCTCGCCTCCCATGGAGTTCAATTTGAACTCCATGCTCTTTGATGAAGAGTTAGGAAGATTTACTTTCTTGTAAATAGCTTCAGTATACTTGATTACTTTTGCTGACTATCCTCTTATTATGCTGTCGTTGGCAGAGAGGTGGAGGAGGATACGAAGACCCTCATCCATCATTCGAAGAGTCTCCGGCGCGCTGGGTCCCTGTCGGTGTCAAAATCGGCGGATCTCGGGTAGACGGTCCCGAACTGTGCGTCTAGGCCGGATGGTAATAGGAGGCAAGGGACATGAAGTTTTACCCAGGTTCGGGCCCTCTTGATGGAGGTAAAACCCTTCGTCCTGCTTGATTGATATTGATGATATGGGTGTTACAAGAGTAGATCTACCACGAGATCAGAGATGCTAAACCCTACAAGGTAGCCTACAGTATGATTGTATGTTGTGATTGTTGTCCTACGGACTAAAACCCTTCGGTTTATATAGACACCGAAGAGGGTTAGGGTTACACAAGGTCAGTTACAAAGGAGGAGATATCCATATACGTATTTCCTAGCTTGCCTTCCACGCCAAGTAGAGTCCCATCCGGACACGAGACGAAGTCTTCAATCTTGTATCTTCATAGTCTAACAGTCCGGCCAATGGAGATAGTCCGGCTGTCCAGAGACCCCCTAATCCAGGACTCCCTCAGTAGCCCCTGAACCAGGCTTCAATGACGACGAATCCGGCGCACAGTTGTCTTCGGCATTGCAAGGCGGGTTCCTTCTCCGAATACATTACAGAAGTAGTTGAATACGAGGATAGTGTCCGACCCTGCAAAACAAATTCCACATTCCACCACGGAGAGAATAACGTTTTCACAGATTTAATCTGCTAGCTTGTTTTGGCAACATGACGTCATGTCATGGCCCGGTGACTATTCGAACTATTTCTTTTAGCGAGCCCCGCACATAACGCGAGGCAGTTTTTCGACACGTCTTGTCAAAGCTGAGATCGTTTCCCCTCATTACGGGATTCTCATCAATAGGGGCGTCGGTAACCCAACTGCGCCATCAATTGCGGCGCTTGGGGGATAAGCGAGTTTTACTAGGCAAATGGGGACGTTTAATTTTGTCCGCCCATATAAAGGGATAAGGATTCACCTTTCTATCCACGCCTTCTTCGTCCTCTGCTCATTCGCTCCCGCATACTCGAGCTCTAGCGCCCAAGTTCTCACTTCCATCTCAACCTTCTCCAACCATGTCCGGAGCGGGAGGCAAGTGGATGGTCTCCTCTGTCACGGAGGGAGACGTCAAAAAACTGAGGAGAGCCGGATACCTGCACAAGGATATCGCGCACCGGCTCCCAGATGAGGGACAGCTCATCCCCACCCCAGAGCCCCATGAAAGGGTGGTATTCCTCACCCATTTCCTCCGCGGACTGGGATTCCATCTCCATCCCTTCGTCCGGGGGCTCATGTTTTATTACGGCTAGGATTTGCATGATCTGGCCCCGAACTTCATCCTCAACATCTCGGCGTTCATCGTCGTGTGCGAGGCCTTCCTCTGCATCAAGCCCCACTTCGGCTTATGGCTGAAGACCTTCAATGTCAAGCCGAAGGTTGTGAGCGGCCGCCAGGCGGAGTGCGGAGGCGCCATGGTGGGCAAGATGCCCAACATCACATGGCTCGAGGGCACCTTCGTGGACACCATAAAGGGGTGGCAATCGGGGTGGTTCTATATCACCGAGCCACGCAACCCCGCACGGGTAGCGGCCCCCAAGTTCCGATCTGGCATCCCCGTGTGGCTCACCTCCTGGAAAGAGAAGGGCCTGTCCTGGGGTAATCCAAAAGAGCTGACCGGACTCCAGTCATGTATTCAAAACATGGTGGATAAGAAGCTCAAGCTTGTCAACATAGTCCAGGTTATGCTCGTTCGCCGGATACTCCCGTGCCAACAACGGGAGTTTACCTTGTGGGAGTTCAATCCAGCGCAACACCGAACTCTGAACAGGCTCTTCGACACGACTCATGAAGATGCCTGGAGGTCATTGCATATGAAGGTCAACGGGAGGAGTTTAGAGGGAGCAAACGCAATGTAGACACATAGATTTTTGGCGTGGTTCTGATAGGTGGTGCTATCGTACATCCATGTTGATGGAGACTTCAACCCATGAAGGGTAACGGTTGCGCGAGTCCATGGAGGGCTCCACCCACGAAGGGTCCACGAAGAAGCAACCTTGTCTATCCCACCATGGCCATCGCCCACGAAGGATGTGCCTCACTTGGGTAGATCTTCACAAAGTAGGCAATCTCCTTGCCCTTACAAACTCCTTGGTTCAACTCCACAATCTTGACAGAGGCTCCCAAGTGACACCTAACCAATCTAGGAGACACCAGTCTCCAAAAGGTAATAGATGGTGTGTTGATGATGAAATCCTTGCTCTTGTGCTTCAAATGATAGTCTCCCCAACACTCAACTCTCTCTCTCTCTCACACAGATTTGGATATGGTGGAAAGATGATTTGAGTGGAAAGCAACTTGGGGAAGGCTAGCGATCAAGATTCTTGTGGTTGGATTGGAATGTCTTAGTCCCAACACATGAGTAGGTGGTTCTCTCTTAGAAAAATGAATGCTGGAAGTGTAGGCATGTTCTGATTGCTCTCTCCATGAATGGAGGAAGGGTGGAGGGAAATATATAGCCTCCACAAAATATCCAACCATTACACACAATTTACCAAACTCAGTGGGACCGAATAGTGAAACTAGGTCAGACCGAGTTAGTTCAAAATGTGAATGTTAGGCATTTTGGTGGGAACAACATGATCAACTCGGTGGGACCGGTTTTGTTAGGGTTAGGGCATAACTTAATCTCAGTGAGACCGATCACATGAACTTGGTGAGACCGATCTTAGTAATAGGCAAACAGAGAGTTGGTCAGGAAAACTCGGTGAGACCGATCGCTCATTTCGGTGAGACCGAAATGTTACGAAGAGGAAACAGAGAGTTTGCATTGCGAACTCAGTGGGACCGATCGCTCATCTCGGTTAGACAGAAACGTTACGAAGGGAAACAGAGAGTTTGCAATCCCATCTCGGTGAGACCGAACTGAATAGGGTTTCTAGCTATGGCTATGTCAATTGAACTCGATGGCGCCGGATAGATCAAATCGTTGGGGCCGAGTTTGAATTTTGGTTTGGGACATATGTGGATATGAGAAAGTGGTTGAGGGCTTTTGGAGCATATCGCTAAGCATTTTGAGCAAGCAAACCATTAAGCAACACCTCGTCTCCTTTTAATAGTATTGGCTTTTCCTACGGACTCAATGTGATCTTGGATCACTAAAATGAAAATGTAGAGTCTTGAGCATGTGCCAATATGTGTCGTTAGCATTTTGAGGGGTCCACATCTCTGGTCCATGCCATGCCAATCGCTGAACTTTCTAAAAATATTATCTTGAATGGATATTAGTTCAACGAGCTATATGTTGTTAATAATTACCAAAACCACCCAGGGATTAGTTGCACTTTCAGTCTCCCCCTTTTCAGTACTTGATGACAACATATAGATCAAAGCTTTGACAAATAATAATAAGAACGAAACACATTGTCACTTTGAGAAGTATGTGATAAGCAAGAGTTCCCCCTAAATTTGTGCATTATTTAAAATTTGCTTTTGAATTCAAATGCACAATCGATTAGGATCATGTGTTACTCTTCCATGTCTCATACATCTTGGTGGAGCGCTCAAAATGATAGAATATGAAATATACACTCATCACCAAGATAAAGTGAATGATCATACATGAGAGATAGATTTTATCATCATCCAAAGCACAAACATTAAAGCATGATATGATCAAACACATGACCATACAAGTATATCACAGACACAACCATAAAGTATCATCCTAGCAAGCAGACAAATAAGTAGCAAGAGAGGCAATTAGAAGCAAAACTCACTCTCTCTCTCTCTCTCTCGAAGCCTATGATCTATACACTTTCTCCCCCTTTGGCAACAAGCTACCAAAAAGCTTGAAAATGCATAGTGTTATGCGGCTCTCTAAGCTTGATCTTTGGGAGGTGGCGTGGAGAGGAGTCCTACAACAAATGCATCTATAGAGGTAGTAGGAGCGGGTGGAGTTGCAACCGGAGGGGCAACTGAAGCTTTGGCTGCAGGTGCTGAAGTTGTATCTCTGGTGTCTGTCACCAGTACTGCTGCAGACCTCTGCCTTCTAGGCACCCTTTGATATGCATCAGTGGCGGTCTTGTCACTCCTGTCCTCGAGCTTCTTGGATCTTCTCCACAGAAATCTGAATCTCAGTCACTTTAACATCCAAGTCATGAAGTTTGGTCTCAAAACATTCTCTCAAGACTCTCTTGATTCCGAGTCAGGTTGGCCAAACCTTTCTCAATCCTCAAAGTGGCTTGAATGAGATAGCCAAGTTGGTCTTGTTTTGACTTGAGAAAAACTCGTGAAGCTTCTTCAGCACTAGGCATCTTGGCTGCCTTCTCTACTTTTGCCTTCTGCCTCTTTTCTTGAGCCTCTACAGATGTAGGATCTGAAGCATCCATAACAACTGTGTTGTCATCATGATCAGGCATCAAGGGAAGGTTCTCTTTGTCCAATAGATACATGCCTTTGCCCATCTTGGAGTTGATGAGCATCTGAATGTGTCGAGCATACCCACATGATATCCTTTGGTCTGCTGTAGTTCTCTTGATGGTTTCAACAATCAAACTCATCACTTTGAATTTTTGGGGCACATGAAACATCTGAAGCAAGTTGATGGAGTGGCCTCTGATCATCCTGTGATCTCCTGATTTCGGCAGCAAGGTGTGCCTCAAAATGGTGTTCATGGTGGCCAGTCCAGACAACAGGTAATACACTGATCCTAGCTTGTGTGTCTCCAAGGCTTTGTCAGGTATCTCCTTGTACATGTTGGCCATTGATGACCCACAAGTATAGGGGATCTATCGTAGTCCTTTCGATAAGTAAGAGTGTCGAACCCAACGAGGAGCAGAAGGAAATGATAAGCAGTTTTCGGTAAGGTATTCTCTACAAGCACTGAAATTATCGGTAACAGATGGTTTTGTGATAACATAATTTGTAACGAGTAGCAAATAATAAAAGTAAATAAGGTGCAGAAAGATGGCCCAATCCTTTTTGTAGCAAAGGACAAGCCTTGACAAACTCTTATATGAAGGAAAGTGCTCCCGAGGACACATGGGAATTATCGTCAAGCTAGTTTTCATCACGCTCATATGATTCGCGTTCGGTACTTTGATAATTTGATATGTGGGTGGACCAGTGCTTGGGTGCTGTCCTTACTTGGACAAGCATCCCACTTATGATTAACCCCTATTGCAAGCATCCGCAAGTACAACAGAAGTATTAAGGTAAACCTAACCATAGCATGAAAGATATGGATCCAAATCAGCCATTTATGAAGCAACGCATAAACTAGGGTTTAAGCTTCTGTCACTCTAGCAACCCATCATCTACTTATTACTTCCCAATGCCTTCCTCTGGGTCCAAACAATGGTGAAGTGTCATGTAGTCGACGTTCACATGACACCACTAGAGGGATGAAAACATACATCTCATCAAAATATCGAACGAATACCAAATTCACATGACTACTAATAGCAAGACTTCTCCCATGTCCTCAGGTACAAACGTAACTACTCACAAAACATATTCATGTTCATAATCAGAGGGGTATTAATATGCATAATGGATCTGAACATATGATCTTCCACCAAATAAACCAACTAGCATCAACTACAAGGAGTAATCAACACTACTAGCAACCCACAGGTACCAATCTGAGGTTTGGATACAAAGATTGGATACAAGAGATGAACTAGGGTTTGAGATGAGATGGTGCTGGTGAAGATGTTGATGGAGATTGACCACCTCCCGATGAGAGGATCATTGGTGATGACGATGGCGATGATTTCCCCCTCCCGAAAGGAAGTTTCCCCGGCAGAACAGCTCTGCCAGAGCCCTAGATTGGTTCCGCCAAGGTTCCGCATCGTGGCGGCGGAGTTTCTTCCCGAAAGCTTGCTTATGATTTTTTCCTCGACGAAAGACTTGATATAGCAGAAGATGGGCATCGGAGGGCCACCAGGGGGCCCACGAGGCAGGGGCCTGCTCCCACCCTCGTGGCCAGGGTGTGGGCCCCCTCTGGAACTTCTTTCGCCCAATATTTTTTATATATTCTGGAAATAACTTCCATGAAGTTTCAGGACTTTTGGAGCTGTGCAGAATATGTCTCTAATATTTGCTCCTTTTTCAGCCCAGAATACCAGCTGCCGGCATTCTCCCTCTTCATGTAAACCTTGTAAAATAAGAGAGAATAGGCATACGTATTGTGATATAATGTGTAATAACAGCCCATAATGCAATAAATATCGATATAAAAGCATGATGCAAAATGGACGTATCAACTCCCCCAAGCTTAGACCTCGCTTGGCCTCAAGCGAAAGCCGAAATCGAAAAATATGTCCACATGTTTAGAGATAGAGGTGTCGATAAAAATAAAATCTGACATGAGGGCATCATGATCATTCTTAGAACAACACCATATATATATATATATTGTCATATGATCTCTTATGCTAAAGTAACAATTCAACCACAATTTCAAGTATGAATCATAAACTTCGTTGAGAACCAACGAACTCTAATCTCAGTAATTGAGGCAATTGCAATTTATCATAACATAGGAAAGAGTCAATATAAGAGCTTTTTAGCAAGTCCACATACTCAACTATCATTTAGTCTTTCGTAATTGCTAACACTCACGCAATATTTATGGGTATGGAGTTTTAAATCGGACACAGAGAAAGATAGGGGCTTATAGTTTTGCCTCCCAACGTTTTACCTCAAGGCTAATGTCAACAATAATAGTTCATGAAAACTCACATCCAATTAGCTATATATATCAGGATCTTTCCAACACATTGTGCTTGCCAAGGGATAAAATGTAAAAAGGAAAGGTGAAGCTCACCATGACTCTTTGCATGAAGTATAAGATAGGAATAAAATATAGGCCCTTCGTAGAGGGAAGCAGAGGTTGTCATGCGCTTTTATGGTTGGATGCACAAAATCTTAATGCGAAAGAACGTCACTTTATATTGCCACTTGTGATATGGACCTTTATTATGCAGTCCATCGCTTTTATTTCTTCCATATCACAAGATCATATAAAGCTTATTTTCTCCACACTAATAAGTCATACAAATTTAGAGAGCAATTTTTATTGCTTGCACCGATGACAACTTACTTGATGGATCTTACTCAATCCATAGGTAGATATTGTGGACTCTCATGGCAAAACTGGGTTTAAGGATATTTGGAAGCACAAGTAGTATTTCTACTTGGTGCAAAGAACTTGGCTAGCATGAGAGGGAAAGGCAAGCTCAACATGTTGGATGATCCATGACAATATAATTTATCCCATATGTAAGAAAACATAACCCATTATGTTGTCTTCCTTGTCCAACGTCAACTCTTTAGCAAATCATACTTTAATGAGTGCTCACAATCATAAAAGATGTCCAAGATAGTATATTTATATGTGAAGACCTCTCTTTCTTTATTACTTCTTATTAATTGCAACGATGACCAAAACTATGTTTGTCAACCCTCAACAACTTTTATTCATCATACTCTTTATAAGTGAGCTCATTACTCTCCATAAGATCCACATGATCTCTTTATTTTTCTTTTTATTTCTTCTCTTTTATTTTATTCCCTCAAGATCATAGCAAGGTAATCAAGCCCTTGACTCAACACTAATTTTTATTATATATAGCTCATGGACTCGATTACATAGAAGGATCATAAAGCAAAACTCACAACTAGATCATACTAAAACTTTATTCTACTAGATAAAGATATTATCAAAAGGATCGAACTAAGAAAAAGGTAAAGATAAAAGTGATGGTGATACGATACTGGGGCGCTCCCCCAAGCTTGGTAGTTGCCAAGGGGAGTGCCCATACCCGATGCTCAGTTCCTCTTTGTTGGTGAAGAAGGTGTTGGTTTTGCTGATGGCATAGGCTCCTTCCTTAATTTGTGCTTGAGGGCAGAATTTTGATCCCTTAGATCATAGATCTCCTGCTCAAGGCTTAATATCATCTTGCATAACTCCTGTTTGTTTTCCTTCAAGAGGCGAAAAGGGATAATCTCGATCTTAGGTTTCTTTGCTCTATCAGGGAGGCCTGAATTTTTGAACTCCACATGCATGTCCCCAGGATGAGATAATGGGACTTCATCTTCATCTGAGCTCGTCTCCTCCTTTACCTTAGGTTCATAGTCCTGTTCTTCTTCCGTAGTCCATCCACAATGCTCCACATCCCCATAGACCTTAGGATCTGCAAGGTAATCAGCCACATAGCTTTCTCCTTCCGAATCCTAGGACGACATGTTGCTCAAATCTGTAGTAGGATAGCTCGAAACAAAGGCAGGAGATATTTGCATGATACGGTGGTCAAAACCTTTGGGAGGTTATATAATGAATTTTTACTGACTAAAAGAAGTATCGTGCAAGAAAATGGAGTCCGGAGAGCACACGAGGTGCCCATGAGGCAGGGGCGCGCCCACGGGGGTAGGGAGCGCCCTCCACCCTCGTGGAGGCCTCGTGCCCTTTCCGGTCTAACTCTTATTTTCCTATTTTCTTAAATATTCCAAAACGGAGAAAAATTTCCATTAGAACTGTTTGGAGTCAGTTTACTTGCCGTACCACGTACCTATTCCTTTTCGGAGTCTGAAACGTTCCGAAAAGTGTCCCTTATGTATTCCTCCGGGGTTACGGTTTCAATAACATTAGTTTCAACATTTATAGGATTACCTGAGATATAATGTTTGATTCTTTGACCGTTCACCACCTTCAGATTTGTGCCTTTGAAGTTGTTGATTTTTATGGCACCGGAATGATAGACCTCCTCGATGACGTAAGGACCTTCCCATTTAGAGAGAAGTTTGCCTGCAAAAAATCTCAAATGGGAGTTGTATAGAAATATGTAATCACCTATATTAAACTCACACTTTTGTATCCTTTTATCATGCCATCTTTTAACTTTTTCTTTAAACAGTTTGGCATTTTCATAGGCATGGGTTCTCCATTTATCAAGTGAGCTAATGTCAAATAGCCTCTTTTCACCGGCAAGTTTGAAGTCATAGTTGAGCTCTTTAATAGACCAATATGCCTTATGTTCTAATTCAAGAGGTAAGTGACATGCTTTACCATAAACCATTTTGTATAGAGACATACCCATAGGATTTTTATATGCAGTTCTATAAGCCCATAATGCATCATCAAGTTTCTTGGACCAATTCTTTCTAGATCTATTGACAGTCTTTTGCAAAATTAATTTAAGCTCTCTATTGCTAAGTTCTACTTGACCACTAGAATGTGGGTGATAAGGAGATGCAATTCTATGATTAACATCATACTTAGCAAGCATTTTACGAAAGGCACCATGAATAAAATGTGAACCACCATTAGTCATTAAATATATAGGGACTCCAAACCTCGGGAAAATAACTTCTTTAAGGATATTAATAGAAGTGTTATGACCAGCACTACTAGTTGGAATAGCTTCTACCCACTTAGTAACGTAATCAACATCAACTAAAATATGTGTAAACCCATCCCATATAATCAAAGCCCCAAACATCAAATGGTTCAATGACAAGTGAATAATTCATAGGCATTTCTTGACGTCTACTAATATTACCAATTCGTTGACATTCATCACAAGACAAGACAAACTTACGGGCATCCTTGAAGAGAGTAGGCCAATAAAAACCGGATTGCAATACCTTGTGTGCAGTTCTATCTCCAGCATGGTGTCCTCCATAAGCCTCGGAGTGACACTTGCGTAGGTACACAACGCCTAATAATACCGTCTACTCCTTCTTTATAAAGATGTGGGTCATCCCAAAAGTAATGTCTCAAATCATAGAAAAACTTCTTCTTTTGCTGGTATGTGAAACTAGGTGGTATAAATTTAGCAACAATGTAATTAGCATAATCAGCATACCATGGAGCATTATGAGAAGCATTTATGACATCAAGAACATTTTCTAACCTAGACAAGTTGTCTGCAACGGGGTTCTCAGCTCCCTTTCTATCAATAATATGCAAATCAAATTCTTGTAGCAAGAGAACCCATCTAATAAGCCTAGGTTTAGCATCTTTCTTTTCCATAAGGTATTTAATAGCAGCATGATCAGTGCGAATAGTTACTTTAGAATAAACAATATAAGGTCTGAACTTGTCACAAGTAAATACAACTGCTAAGAATTCCTTTTCAGTAGTAGCATAATTTCTCTAGGCATTATCTAGAGTTTTACTAGCATATTGGATAAAATTTAATTTCTTATCAACTCTTTGCCCTAGAACAGCACCTATAGCATAATCGCTAGCATCACACTTTCAAAGGATAAATTCCAATCAGGTGGCTGAACAATAGGTGCAGAAATCAAAGATTTCTTAAGTATTTCAAATGCTTCTACACAATCATCATAAAAAACAAAAGGAATATCTTTTTGTAATAGGTTAGTTAGAGGCCGAGAAATTTTTGAGAAGTCCTTGATGAACCTCCTTTAAAAACCGGCATGACCAAGGAAACTTCTTATACCTTTGACGTCCTTGGGACACTGCATCTTTTCAATAGCATCAACTTTAGCTTTATCAACTTCAATACCTCTTTCAGAAATTTTATGCCCCAAGACAATACCTTCATTAACCATAAAGTGGCACCTCTCCCAGTTCAAGACAAGATTAGTTTCTTCACATCTCTGCAAAACTCGATCAAGGTTGCTCAAGCAATCATCAAAAGAGGATCCAGAAACGGAGAAATCATCCATGAAAACCTCACAAATCTTTTCACAAAAGTCAGAGAATATAGCCATCATGCATCTTTGAAAGATAGCAGGTGAATTACATAAACCAAAAGGCATACGTCTATAAGCAAAAGTACCGAAAGGGCAAGTAAAAGTAGTCTTTTCTTGATCCTCAGCTGACACAGATATTTGAGAGAAACCAGAGTAACCATCTAGAAAGCAAAAGTGTGTATGTTTGGATAATCTTTCTAGCATTTGATCAATAAAAGGTATAGGGTAATGATCTTTTTTAGTGGCTTTATTTAATTTGCGGAAATCAATTACCATCCTATAAACTGTAATAATTCTTTGCGGAATCAATTCATCTTTATCATTAGGAACGACAGTAATAACCCCCTTTTGATGTGGAGCATCCTATGGACATCACCATGTCAAGAGTCCATTTGGCAAGTGACACGTGCCACATCTACTTCATACATACAAAGGTGAATCATCTCCTTTACATGTGTTCACTTGTACCTTTCGAGGATGGTATACTACTTGACCTCTCTCTCGTGTGCATACATAGATGTGAGCGGAGCTACACATTCATCGAGGAGGAGTCCAAGAAGAAGAGAACATCTACACCATGCAAGAGGGAAGCCTGGAGGTGGAGAAGGAAGCGCCAAGAAGAAGGCAGCAGCTCCCAGGCGACCCCATGCGCACGGGCCCCTCCGACCCTGTGCCCATGGGCCTCCCAGGCTGGCGGTCCTGAAGACCCCGTGCACACGGCCGTGTACGGTGCAAACGGGACCCCCATGCCCACGGGCCTCCCGGACCCCTTCGCACGGGCTCATGCGTCGGGTCTCTGGATACCCCGTGCGCACGGGCTCCACTTACCATGTGCGCATGGGGCCCCCTGTGTGATGTTGCGGGCTTTGCCCTTGTTTTACCATCTCGCCCCCACTTATCCCTCTCTTTGCCTAGGATTATATATACTCCTTCCCCTCCTCCATTTGGACTTAGCTAAGAATAGATCTAGATATTGGAGCTTAGCTCATGTACTCCTCTTGTGTTCATATTGTTCTTGGGGATTCCCCCTCCAATTCGTGAAAGATCTCCACTTAGGGTTCCACCCTACAACATCTTGGTAGCAGAGCCATGGTTTCTCATGAAATTGGAGCCCCCCTTCTTAGTTTTCTAGCCTAATTTTGCTTGTTCTTGCCCAATTTCGAAAATCCCCACAAAAAGAGCCATAACAATTTTTTTGTGATTTGAAGTTTTTGTTGATTTATATCCATGTATCTGATGTATAGCAAGTAGATCTACCCCCTCTTGCATCCCCATACTCCAATTTTTCTTTCCCCTTCGAATTTGACAAGAAAATCGCGAAATTTCCGCCTACCCTGTGCCCACGGGGTCCCAGCCCCATGCCCACGTGCCCCCACGTAGTCCCAGGTGACCCCGTGCCCTCGGTACGTGTACCGTGCGCACGGGACCCCGTGTCCACGGGCCTTGGACCCCGTGCGCACGGCCCTCCCAGAATCAGCCGTGTCCAGTTTACGTTTTCGGTCATAACTTCCACTCCCAAACTCCGATTTGGGTGTTCTTTGGCTCGTTGAAAAGCTAGCGACGTGACCGAGCTGCTCATCTTGGTTTTATCACCATTTGACTCCATAACATCCTCCATTTTTGCATCTTTTGCATAGGCCATCCGCCATAACTTCCGCACCACCGCATAAAACATCCGCAAACTAACCCATTTTGGTTCCTTTGGTATTTGTGGTTGTTGGAGTTGTGATTTGAGTCTCCTAAGGTGTTTCAGCTACTTAGGGACGGTTACATCTTCATCCACCACCGGTGACTTGTATCGGTCCATCGACTACATCCACCACGAGCTTCCACATCGACGACGACCATCCATCCTTTGAGACCATCTTCAACCGGAAGCAAGGCCAGTTAGACCCGACTTCGAGAAAGGTTAAGTGTGACGAAGGTATCCATTCTGTCATGAAATTTTCCTTCCTTGCCATTACATCTTGATAGTCCCACCATCTTTGCGCATACCTTCTGATAACCCACAAGTATAGGGGATCGCAACAGTTTTCGAGGGTAGAGTATTCAACCCAAATTTATTGATTCGACACAAGGGGAGCCAAAGAATATTCTCAAGTATTAGCAGCTGAGTTGTCAATTCAACCACACCTGGAAACTTAATATCTGCAGCAAAGTATTTAGTACCAAAGTAATATGATAGTAGTGGTAATGGTAGCAAAAGTAATGTTTTTGGTATTTTGTAGTGATGATAGCAATAGCAACGGAAAAGTAAATAAGGAAAGAACAATATATGGAAAGCTCGTAGGCAATGGATCAGTGATGGAGAATTATGCCGGATGCGGTTCATCATGTAACAGTCATAACCTAGGGTGACACAGAACTAGCTCCAATTCATCAATGTAATGTAGGCATGTATTCCGAATATAGTCATACGTGCTTATGGAAAAGAACTTGCATGACATCTTTTGTCCTACCCACCCGTGGCAGCGGGGTCCTAGCGGAAACTAAGGGATATTAAGGCCTCCTTTTAATAGAGTACCGGACCAAAGCATTAACACATAGTGAATACATGAACTCCTCGAACTACGGTCATCACCGATAAGTATCCTGATTATTGTCACTTTGGGGTTAACGGATCATAACACATAATAGGTGACTATAGACTTGCAAGATAGGATCAAGAACTCTCATATATTGATGAAAACATAATAGGTTCAGATCTGAAATCATGGCACTCGGGCCCTAGTGACAAGCATTAAGCATAGCAAAGTCATAGCAACATCAATCTCAGAACATAGTGGATACTAGGGTTCAAACCCTAACAAAACTAACTCGATTACATGATAAATCTCATCCAACCCATCACGGTCCAGCAAGCCTATGATGGAATTACTCACGCACGGCGGTGAGCATCATGAAATTGGCGATGGAGGAAGGTTGATGATGACGATGGCGACGGATTCCCCTCTCCGGAGCCCCGAACGGACTCCAGATCAGCCCTCCTAAGAGGTTTTAGGGCTTGGCGGCGGCTCCGTATCGTAAAATGTGATGAATCCTTCTCTCTGATTTATTTCTCCCCGAAAGCAAATATATAGAGTTGGAGTTGAGGTCGGAGGAGCTCCAGGGGGCCCACGAGGTAGGGGGGCGCACCCCCACCCTCGTGGCTAGGGTGTGGCCCCCCTGGTCTTCATCTTTTGCAAGGATTTTTTATTATTTCCGAAAAGATGTTCCGTGAAGTTTCATGTCATTCCGAGAACTTTTGTTTCTGCACATAAATAACACCATGGTAATTCTGCTGAAGACAGCATCAGTCCGGGTTAGTTCCATTCAAATCATGCAAGTTAGAGTCCAAAACAAGGGCAAAAGTGTTTGGAAAAGTAGATATGACAAAGATGTATCAAGTCCCCCAAGCTTAAACCTTTGCTTGTCCTCAAGCAATTCAGTTGATAAACTGAAAGTGATAAACAAAAACTTTTAAAACTCTGTTTGCTCTTGTTGTTGTAAATATGTAAAGCCAGCATTCATGTTTTCAGCAAAGATTATGAACTAACCATATTCACGATAACGCATAGGTCTCATGTTTACTCATATCAATGGCATAATCAACTGGTGAGCAAGAATAATAAATCTCAGATGACAACACTTTCTCAAAACAATCATAATATGATATAACAATATGGTATCTCGCTAGCCCTTTCTGAGACCGCAAAACATAAATGCAGAGCACCTTTAAAGATCAAGGACTGACTAGACATTGTAATTCATGGTAAAAGAGATCCAGTCAAGTCATATTCAATGTAAACTAACAGTAATGAATGCAAATGACAGCGGTGCTCTCCAACTGGTGCTTTTTAATAAGAGGATGATGACTCAACATGAAAGTAAATAGACAGGCCCTTCACAGAGGGAAGCAGGGATTTGTAGAGGTGCCAGAGCTCGGTTTTGAAATAGAGGTGAATAATATTTTGAGAGGTATACTTTCATTGTCAACATAACAACCAAGAGATGGCGATATCATCCATGCTACACACATTATAGGCGGTTCCCAAATAGAATAGTAAAGTTTATACCCCCCCTCCACCAACAAGCATCAATCCATGGCTTGCTCGAAACAGCGAGTGCCTCCAACTAACAAGAGTCCCAGGGGAGTTTTGTTTGCAATTATTTTGATTTAGTTTGCATAAAGCATGGGACTGGGCATCCCGGTGACCAGCCATTTTCTCGTGAGTGAGGAGCAGAGTCCACTCCTCTTGAGAATAACCCGCCTAACATGGATGATACGGACAACCCTAGTTGATACATGAGCTATTCGAGCATACAGAACATGATATTTATTTGAAGGTTTAGAGTTTGACACATACAAATTTACTTGGAACGGCAGGTAGATACCGTATATAGGTAGGTATGGTGGACTCATATGGAACAACTTTGGGGTTTATGGAGTTGGATGCACAAGCAGTATTCCCGCTTAGTACACGTGAAGGCTAGCAAAAGACTGGGAAGCGACTAGCTAGAGAGCGACAACAGTCATGAACATGCATTAAAATTAATCAACACCGAATGGAAACATGAGTAGGATATAATCCACCATGAACATAAATATTGTGAAGGCTATGTTGATTTTGTTTCAACTACATGCGTGAACACGTGCGAAGTCAAGTCACTTAAATCATTCAGAGGAGGATACCACCCTATCATACCACATCACAACCATTTTAATAGCATGTTGGCACGCAAGGTAAACCATTATAAGCTCCTAGCTAATCAAGCATGGCACAAGAAACTATGATCTCTAGTTGTCATTGCAAACATGTTTATTCATAATAGGCTGAATCAGGAATGATGAACTAATCATATTTACAAAAACAAGAGAGGTCGAGTTCATACAAGCTTTTCTCATCTCAGTCAGTCCATCATATATCATCATAATTGCCTTTCACTTGCAGGACCGAATAGTGTGAATAATAATCAGAGTGCACGTGCATTGGACTAAGCTGGAATCTGCAAGCATTCAATAAACAGGAGAAGACAAGACAATATGGGCTCTTTTGTCAGGTCAACAATAATGCATATAAGAGCCACTTCAACAATTTAATTATGGTCTTCTCCTATCGACCCCCAAAGAAAAGAAAATAAATAAAACTATTTACACGGGAAAGCTCCCAACAAGCAAAAGAAGAACATGAAATATTTTTGGGGTTTTCTTTTTAATTACTACTGCAAGCATGGAAAGTAAACTAATTAAAAGCTACAACTGATTTTTTGGTTTTTCTTAAGGTTTATTAAACACACAAGAAGAAAGCATAAAAAGGAAAATAAACTAGCATGGATGATACAATGAAAAAGTATGAGCATCGACATCTAGCAATGAGTTTGTGAAAGTGCGTTATATCGACTAGAGGGGGGGGGGGTGAATAGGCGATTTTTATGAAAGTCTTCAAAACGTGGAAGTTATGAAGACAAACAAAATAGACAAGCCTATCACTATGCAGCGGAAGTTAGATTACACAAGGCAAGCCATGGTCAAGTATTCAATATAGTGAAAGCACAGTGACAAATAGCTCCAGTGTAATAAGGATCAGGTAGGAAGAAGTTATGAAGCCAAACAAATCATACAGTTACGTTGTGAAGACAGAAGATAAAGCAAGCTTGCAATGGCTTCACAATATGTAACGGTAAGTAAAAGGAGGTGAAGATGAAACCAGTGACACGTTGAAGACAATGATTTGTTGGACCAGTTCCAGTTGCTGTGACAACTGTATGTCTGGTTGGAGCGGCTAGGTATTTAAACCAAAGGACACACAGTCCCGGACACCCAGTCCTGAACACGCAGCTCAGGGCACCTAGTCCTCACCGTTTTCTCCTTGAGCTAAGGTCACACAGACCTCGCCCAATCACTCTGGTAAGTCTTCAAGGTAGACTCCCAAACCTTCACAGACTTCGTTCACCGGCAAACCACAATTTCTCTTGGATGCTTAGAACGCGACGCCTAACCGGCTGGAGGATGCACAGTCCTCAAGTGTAATAAGTCTTCAGATCACTCAGACAAGAAGACTTAAGTGATGCCCAATTTACTCTGGCTCTGGGTGGTTAGGGATTTTCTCCTCGCTAGGAATTTTCTCTCAAAGGCTTCGAGGTGGGTTGCTCTCAAACGACAAAAGCCGTACACTGAAATCTGAGCAGCCAACCGTTTATGGTTGTAGGGGTGGACTATCTATAGCCACTTGGCAACCCGACCTGATTTGTCCGAAATGACCCTGGGTCACTAAGGAACTGACACGTGTACCAACGGTCGAATTTCGAACTCACACGGCAACTTTACTTGGGCTACAAGTAAAGCTGACTTGTCTGACTCTGGACAAGATTTTCTCTCATAGTCTTCGCTCGAAGACATAGGATTTGAATTAGGCATCACTTCAGTCATCCTGACTGGTTCTCTTGGACCGCACTTAACAGTACGGTGGTTCCTATGACACAACATAAATGAAGTAAAACTACGAAGGATCTAAGTCTTCGAGTTCCATAAGCTTCACAGGGAGTCTTCACATGTCATTGTCTTCAATATGAATATCTTCATAAACCACCATTGTCTTCAATGTCTTCGTACATTTTTAGGGGTCATCTCTGGTAGCTAAACCGAATCAATGAGGGACTTCTACCTGTGTTATCCTACAATTCTCACAAACACGTTAGTCCCTCAACTAGGTTTGTCGTCAATACTCCAAAACCAACTAGGGGTGGCACTAGATGCACTTACAATCTCCCCCTTTTTGGTGATTGATGACAAACTAGTTGAAATTTTCAACGGGGAATATAATTTGTGAAATTGTAAATGAATTGTCTTCATAAGCTGCAAGGGCTCCCCCTGAAGATGTGCATATAAGTAATTTGCTTCTGGAACGCAAATGCACATGGCAAGTTGTACTTGTGGAGATCCACTTCAACTTATGATGACAATCCATCATGCATGTAAAAGTATATGAAGAGAATGACATGCATAATGAAAAATGGACGTCTGCGAAATGATATAAGTGCGGAAATTATCGTCGTACATGCGGAATTTATCTTCGCAAAAACATAGTGGCAAACAAGTAGCAGACGACCATCAAGTTTAAGTGTTACAACTCAAAGAACCAAATGTAGCAAAACGAGAGTTGTAAGCATGAAGCAAAATGTAGCAAAATATAAAGCACCCGCCCATATTATTGACCCGCTTGAAGACTATAAACATCATATGCTTCTCCCCTTTTTGTCAGTGATGACCAAAAAGGTTTGAAGACATAGAGTTTTCTACGCATTCCCAGGCGCAGCAGGGTCGGTGGAGGCGTTTGGTGGTGGTGAAGAGCTTGGTGCAGGGTCGACACGCGCTGAAGGAGGTGGTGGTGATGTAGCGTCGTCTTCTTCCTCAATGATTCTTCCAGTCACGGTGGCAGCAGAGGAAGAGAACTCGGAATCTTCAAGAGATGGAGTTCCGCGCAGCACAGCTCTTCTGGGGGGTGTGGACTCAAACTTGAATCTCTCTCTCAAGCCATCCTCTTGAAGTTCAGCTTCAGTGCACATCATGGTGAGGCCTTTCCAAGTGCGGCGACAGGTTTCTTGTGCGACAAATGCATTCTTGGTGGCCAGGTTTCTGATGCAGTTGACGTCTTGCATGATACTTCTCATCTGCCTCTTGAGCCAGTCATGATGCCTATCTTTCTTTTGGTGAAGAGCCACAAGAAGTTCTCGGTCATTGAGTGCACGAGCGCGTTTCTTGGGTCTCGGTGCAGCTGTGCTGTCAGTGGCTCTAGTTGATGCAGGGGCACGTGTGGTGCCAGCCATTGGATACACTCTGGAGATGGCTTCAACACCTTCATCATTCTGAGTGAAGCTCTGGTGTTCTGCATTCTGAAGACTTAATGGTTGCTTGGCAGGCTCAGGATATATTGCTTCAGCAGAGGTGTCCACATCGGGTAAGAAGATCCTATGGTTGCGGGCTGAGGGCTGATAGGAGATAGCAGAGTGAAGCTTGATCAGCCTCATAACCCAAGGAGCATAAAACTTCAAACCAAAGAGATCTGAGCCAGACGCTGCAAGTTGGCGTATAAAGAGATCCTGTGCGTTGAAGCATTTGCCATGCAGGATACAGAAAATGAGAGTCTTCATTGCACCTTCAACCTTGGCATATGGAGAGTGCCCCTTAATGGGCCATAGAGTCCGCCTGACGATGTGATATATGGTTCTGGGCAGGTACTCTAAGTCTTCAACGAAGAACTCAGTTGGATAAGGTGCATCATGAGGCAATGGCTTCATCACGGAGAGCATCTGACTCATATTTGGCTCAGGCCACTGGAATATGCTCTCAATTGCTTCAGCATGGAGTTGGCAGCCTTCTTCGAAGAGTTTGCCAGGAGTGGGTAGGCCGGTAAGCTCAATGATATCGAATGCATTAGCTTCATGATGGACATTGCCGGTCATCCACTCCAGGACCCAAGTGCTCTTCATCGGTGATAAACGGCAGCAGACCCACTTGCTTGAAGCAATCCAGTGCTTCTTCCAGACCAGGCAGACCAGCAACAGCTTCAACCTCAAGGCGCTGGTGAGGAAAGATGCGACCTTGGTTGTATAGGATGCATGAATAGTAGCTGCATTGTCTGATACAATCCGTTCCCTTGAATAAGGGTTCTTGGAGCAGTTGAAGAACGTGTTATCTGCCCTGAAGCTGTTGATGTTGAAGGAGCCAGGAGCTGATGCAGGACCTGGGAACCTTGGCAGTCGTGGGATCGGCTTCTGGACCTGGGGCCTGTGCGCAACATGATAGTTGAATTGTGGACCGGCAGTGGACTCAGGCACAGAAGGTTCAGGTGCAGTAGCTTCAGTGTCTCTTGAAGCTGTTGGTGGGAAGGGCTCCACAATTGCTTCAGTGTTGGTTGTGGCAGCCTCAATGTTTTCAGCCTCAACACGTGTAGTGAGAGGGACGGATTCAGGTACGTTCTCCTGGAAAACTTCTTCTTGTTGGTGCGGGGGAGATGGAGCTTGAGGTTCTTCTTCAATATCTTCGGCGGATGCAGCCGGAATGTTGTCAGCAGCCTGAGCCTTTGGCCCTTTGCGGAGCCTATGGAATGTAGGCGACGCCGGTGGAGTTGCAGTGGGCTGGGGCTCATTATCTTCCTCCTGTGGGCGATCTGCCCACGATGCATCTTGTGTGATTGGTGTCAATGGACGACCAATGCTGATCAGTTCGCTTGTCTCAAGCTGAGGAAGGGCTGCATCACCTTGTACATTGTCTTGGAGACCAATGTCTTCAACAGCGTTGGGGTCGGCTGCTGGAATGTCTTCAGCATGCGGAGCCTCTGTGAAAGCAGGCTCATGCACTGTCAACTGACGATCTTCGTCAGGATAGCGGACGGAGAGGGGTTCGACTATCAAGGGCTCTGTGGGAGCAGCCCGAGATTTCTTGGTCTTGCGCTTCTTGATGGTGGGGTCAGAAGGAGAGGCTTCAGAGTGTTTCCTCTTCCTTGCTTCAGCCTCTGCAGTCCGTGTCTTCTTGAGCTCTGAAGCGGTTGACCGGTGCTTTGGCTTTGAGCCAGTCGTACCAGTGGGGAAGACAATTGGAACAGCTTCTTGCCTTGGTGCCTCTGGTTCAGCCACAGCAGGCTTCTTCTTTTTCTTCGCGGCCATCCCGGGGTCGATGCCGGGATGCCCAAGTGCCTTGCGCTTCTCGGCCTCATTGTAGGCCTGCACACAACGATCGGCCAGAGTCTTCATTCGCTCCCGCGAACCCTGAGCTTCTGCACGTTTCTTCAGAAAGTTTTCCTTTAACTCGTGCAACATGATCTTGAAGTCCTTGACTTCTTGGACGCTGAGCTTGGCCATATTCTGCTTGAACTGAGCATTTTCAAAGTCAATTTTCTGCTTCAGTTCAACAATGCACTGGGAAATTGCAAGTTCTGAAGCAATAGCGCCTTGGAAGGCGATGCTGAGGCCAATGGGCAGCTGCAGATCATCGAAGCTGATATTGGGTGTATCAAACCACTCATCGATGAAGTTGTGGATGATTGCTGCATCAAAGAGAGGCAGATTGTTGAAGATTTCAGCCTCCTCCTTGCTCTTGATGAGCTGCTTAAGAGCGTCATCTCCAAGATCTTCGTTGCTGGACAGATCAATGGTTTCGCAGCGCAGAATAGCGGCAGTTGTGAGCTCTTTACCTGTGTGTGGCTGAGGCTTCTTTGCTTCTTGGGGCTTGGAGACTCGTGATAAGTCTTCAGACTGCACACTGGCTTCAGGAGGTGCAGTTGCCAATGGCTTCGCTCTGGATATTTCGGGAGAAGTGGCTAGCTTTGAAGCTTTTGGCTTCTTCGTCTGCTCCGGCTTCGGTGCAGCAGGAGCGTCATCAGACTCAGTGTCTGCTGGAGGGTCGTTCACGGCAGTCCCTTGGACTAGAATGCGGATGATGAGGCCCTCAAGATTTGCATACGGACCGGTGATATTGGGATTGGCGTCGCGTGTGCCGTCCGCCCTTGGTCTAGAGGGACCAGGGTTGAAGTCCAACCCCAGCTCCTTCTTGTTTTGCTTCGCAGAGTTCTGAGCAAATTGGAAGTTGCGCTTGAATAGATTGTCATCGCGACACCAGAGAAGTGATGACGGATGTGCTTTAGCTGGCTGTGGTCCTCTGACCATGCATGGGTAGAAGCCTTGAGCAATGGCTTCGTCTCTGGACCGGGGTATGAGATTTTTGTACAATACGTCTCGCCACGGTCTCTTGATGGCGCACTTTTCTGCATATTCCTGAGTGACGAAGCGGTATTGGAACCACTGCTCTGCCCAATATCTTCGTATCCATTGGATTCGTATCTTGCGCTGACCGTAGCTCTCTTCAGGATCAGTTTTGTACATTTCTGCCAATTCATCAGGCAGATCTTTGGACGTTTCACCACGTCTCTGTCTGCCTCCCTTCCATGCTGGTTTTTCTGCTGCCATGAAGCTTAACTTGGAGGGCTTCAAAGCGTTCAAAGGCTTCAAAGGCTTTCTTTTGCTGGACCAACAGGAACTGGCTTCAGGAGAATTGATGTGACGCTGTAAGAACTCTGCAAATGAATGCAGACTATGAGAACCAAAAGATTCTCCCACGGACATGTACCTGTGACAGCATTAAGGTGCGAGGGAAGGGGAAGAGGTCATATGCATTCTCAGAAGATTTTGTTGATAAATCAGTTTAGAAGATATTGA
Organism: Triticum monococcum; assembly: GCA_034509565.1. Taxonomy (NCBI): domain Eukaryota; kingdom Viridiplantae; phylum Streptophyta; class Magnoliopsida; order Poales; family Poaceae; genus Triticum; species Triticum monococcum. The sequence continues at coordinate 247,069,793 of CM067841.1, read as the reverse complement.
CCTCATCATGAGAAGACATTCACTTTATAGAAAAGAAGTTGGTTCCAGATTTGTACGAACCCATAGATCAGTACAAGTGAGGAATCTAACTACTTCATGAAGCACAAGTGAATATACTAGGCAAGGTATGAGATGCAGACTGAGACAGTTCTAACTTGTGTGAATAGAAACTTCTTATGGCAGAAAGTGACCGAACTATGGGATCAAAAGAGGCTGTAAAAAGAGGTTTTATTTACCACACGTGGAACTGCTAGACGAAGTGGGAGTTGAGGCCGAGCAGTTCGATCCTCCGTGCCCTAACTTGGCGACGGAAGACACCTACGGCGACGGCGGAGAGACCGATGTCCGCAGTCGGCGTGAAAACGGCGTCGGAGAGGTTGCGGCAGTGAAGCGCTTCGTCACCGACGTCGTTGAGAGCTAGCGGTGGCGCTAGGGTTCGTGCGAGGGTGGAAGAAGAGATAATGACCGCAGTGAATCGTGTATTCAGAGGGATAGGGGCGGCACTGTGCTATTACTCAGGTGCCCCTGGCGATTCGCATCTGAACAGTACGTGGCCATCATGTGGTATTTTGGGGGCAGTTCCACATCCCACGCACGCCTTGATTGTCGGGTGTCGTTCCTACTTCTTCGGATTTCTTGTTGATGAAAAAGCATTGAAAACGGTTTTAAAGTTTGTCTCTGTGTCTTCTGCTGACAAGCATGCAGTGAAGACATTCGACAGTTTCAATGGAATGCATACGACTTGGAGAGATAGAGTTTGAGGTAGGAAGCATGGAGAGGTTAGGGTCCAATCACATTCACTTAGTTCAAAAGATTCAAACAAGAAGACATAGCTATAAGTGAATGCTATAGAGGACAGAACACCAGTACATATATATAATCAACATAGTGAAGATAATCATGAAGACATGTTGAGATTGAAGCCAAACCAAATGTGAAGACATAGCAAATGTAATGCCATGAGTGAAACACTTCAAACAGAAAACTTGGTGGTGGCGTTACCCACCGTATAGGAAGTATTAGACCCAGACACGGCGCACAATTATCGTGGTGCTCCGAAGTCAAATTCCATGTTAATGTATTCACACTTAGAATGTATGTCTTCATTGATTGAAGATATACGTTACTTCGTGTGTTGCACATCTAAGTCATCAACATGCATAAGTGTTAGGATGTGTGCCTGATCACAGGACATTTGAGGATTCCAAGATATTTAGCTCACACTGTAACTTGCAAAATCTCTTCTCATCCAGGGGCTTGGTGAAGATATCTGCCAATTGCTCTTCAGTGTTGACGTGTATGATATCAATATCTTCCTTTGCAACATGATCTCTGAGAAAATGATGACGAATTTCAATGTGCTTTGTCTTCGAGTGTTGAACTGGGTTGTTGGCGATCTTGATGGCGCTTTCGTTGTCGCAGTAAAGTGGCACTTGCTTCAGATGAATGCCATAATCCTTGAGGGTTTGCTTCATCCATAGAAGCTGAGCACAGCAGGATCCAGCAGCAATGTATTCAGATTCAGCAGTGGAGAGAGATACACAGTTCTGCTTCTTTGAAGACCAACATACAAGTAATCGGCCCAGAAAGTGACATGTGCCTGATGTGGACTTCCGATCAACCTTGTCACCAGCGTAATCAGCATCAGAGAATCCAACTAGATCAAACTCTGAGCCCTTTGGATACCATAACCCTAGAGTTGGGGTGTGAGCCAAATATCGAAGAATTCGCTTCACTGCTAAGTGATGCGACTCCTTTGGTGCCGCTTGGAATCGAGCACACATGCAAACACTAAGCATAATATCTGGCCTAGATGCACATAAATAAAGCAAAGAACCAATCATGGAGCGGTATACCTTTTGATCGAACTCTTTACCATTGTCGTCAGGACCCAGATGATGTTTGGCTGGCATTGGTGTTGTGAAACCTTTGCAGTCTTGCATACCGAACTTCTTCAGGCAATCTTTGAGATACTTCTCTTGAGATATGAAGATGCCATTGCATTGTTGCCGTATCTGAAGACCGAGGACGAATTTCAGCTCCCCCAACATAGACATCTGATATTGCTCTTGCATCATATATCCGAACTCCTCACTATACTTCTGATTGGTGCAGCCGAAGATAATGTCATCCACATATATTTGGCACACAAACAGTTCACCATCATATGTCTTCGTGAAGAGAGTGGGATCTAGGGAGCCAGGTATGAAGCCTTTGCTCTTCAGGAAGTATTTGAGTGTGTCATACCAGGCCCGAGGGGCTTGTTTGAGGCCATATAGTGCCTTATTGAGCTTGTAAAGCATGTCAGGATGTTTTGGATCTTCAAACCCAGGTGGTTGTGCAACATACACTTCTTCTTCAATCTTGCCATTGAGAAAGGCACTCTTCACATCCATTTGATACAGAATTATGTTGTGATGATTTGCATAGGCCAGCAGTATGCGTATGGCTTCAAGTCTAGCCACAGGAGCAAATGTTTCATCGAAGTCAATGCCTTCCACTTGAGTATATCCTTGAGCAACGAGTCGAGCTTTGTTTCTGATGATCTGTCCATGCTCATCTTGCTTGTTGCGGTATATCCATTTTGTGCCTATTATGTTATGCTTCCGTGGATCAGGACGCTTAACCAGTCCCCATACATTGTTCAGCTCAAACTGTTAAAGCTCTTCTTGCATAGCTTGAATCCATTCAGGTTCTATAAAGGCTTCTTCAACTTTCTTGGGTTCTGAGATTGAGACGAATGCGAAGTGCCCACAGAAATTTGTCAGTTGAGTTGCCCTTGAACGAGTGAGGGGACCAGGTGCATTGATGCTGTCAATTATTCTGTCAATCTGCACTTCATTGGCAACACGAGGATGTACGGGTCGAAGACTTTGCTCTTGCTGATCTATGTTGTCGTGGGGAGGAATGTCTTCAGGCTGAGCATTGTCTTCATGTGGATCAGGTGCTGAGATGATAAGTTCTTCTTCAGGATGAGCTTCAGAAGGTATAATTTCTCCAGTTCCCATTAGCTTGATTGATTCACTGGCTGGAACTTCATCTAGCACATTTGGCAGTTGCTCTCTTTGTGATCCATTGGTTTCATCGAACCGCACATCCACTGTCTCAACCACTTTGTAGTTAAAGAGATTGAAGACTCTGTAGGAGTGCGAATCCTTTCCATATCCAAGCATAAAGCCCTCATGTGCTTTTGGTGCAAACTTTGAGGTGTGGTGTGGGTCCTTGATCCAGCATCTTGAGCCAAATACTTTGAAGTAACTGACATTTGGCTTCTTGCCAGTTAGTAGTTCATAAGATGTCTTGTTCAGAAGCTTGTGAAGATAGACATGGTTGACTATATGGCATGTAGTGTCAATGGCTTCAGTCCAGAATTTTCTTGGAGTCTTGTACTCCTCTAGCATTGTTCTGGCCATCTCAATGAGTGTTCTGTTCTTGCGTTCGACGATGCCATTCTGCTGTGGCGTGTAAGGAGCTGAGAATTCATGAGTGATGCCCAGTGTATCAAGATATGTGTCAAGGCCAGTGTTCTTGAATTCAGTGCCATTGTCACTTCTGATGTGCTTTATCTTGGTGCCATAATTGTTCATAGCCCGATTTGCGAAGCGTCTGAAGACATCCTGCACTTCAGTCTTGTAAAGGATTATGTGCACCCAAGTATATCTAGAGTAATCATCAACAATGACAAAGCCATAGAGGCAAGCAGTAGTGGAAAAAGGTGAGTAGTGAGTGGGACCAAAGAGATCCATGTGAAGCAGTTTGAAGGGTCGAGTAGTGGTCATGATTGTCTTCAAAGGATGTTTTGCCCTTGTCATCTTCCCTGCTTCACAGGCACCGCATAAGTGATCTTTCTTGAACTTGACGCCCTCGATGCCAATGACATGCTTCTTCTTCGCAAGGGTGTGGAGGTTCCTCATGCCAGCATGCCCAAGCCTCCGATGCCAAAGCCAGCATTCTGAAGCCTTTGCCAGAAGACATACTGCAAGCTGTGGCCCTGTTGAGAAATCTACCACGTACAAATCATCTTTCCGATACCCTTCAAACACTAGAGACTTTTCAGATTCCATTAGTACCAGGCAACGATATTTTCCGAAAATTACAATCATGTTCAGATCGCAAAGCATTGAGACAGACATTAAGTTGAAGCCAAGGGATTCAACAAACATGACTTTATCCATGTGTTGATCCTTTGAGATTGCAACTCTACCTAGACCCAATACCTTACTTTTACCAGTGTCAGCAAATGTGATGTGGCTCTTGTCGGATGGACGTAAGGTTGAGTCCATAAAAAGACTTCTTTTGCCAGTCATGTGATTTGTACACCCATTGTCAATAATCCATTCTGAAGACTCTGAAGACGCTGGTGTCGTACCCTACAGTGCAGTTAGGGGGATAGGCTTCACGAAGAGTATTGTGAAGCAAAAACATTTGACGAACCAGTGGGTTATGAAAACTTAGATCCAAGTTAGGACTAATAGGGAGAGTAGCATGCGATTCAGGTACGAAATACATAGTGATGCCATTAGGGCATTTGATCTTGCGCCCCACAAGATTTTTAAGGTCCCCAGCAATAGCGTCAGAAGATTTTGGTTTTCTGCTGGAGACCTTTCCCTACAAAAGAGAGTTAAGCTTTCTTAACCACCCACATCTTCAAGGGTGGCTTCGAAGCAATAAGTCTAAGTGCAGCATCTGAGAATTTTGGCTTTCGAGCCCTAGCAAACAGTCTAGCAGGTGGGCAATAGTACTCATAAGAATAGGTAGAATAGTTCTTGGTCATATGAACATGACGGTTTGAAGAACCGCTCTCATATGCCTGAGCATGGTTTCCCTGCAAAACATTTGCGTTAGTGCGACTCAGGTGAGTCCTCTGCCTGTATGAAGCCTTTGGACCATATGAAGCCTTTGGTCTGAGGTTTGTCTTCTTCATGTGAGGTGTCATGAGGACATTCACAGGAAGATTCTCCAGACATGTTTTTGGAACCCAGATCCTCTTCATAGGCGGTCCATTCCTGCAGTTAGTACCAATGTACCTGGCAAATACTTCACCATTCTGATTTTTAAATAGTTTATAGTTTGCATCAAAGGATTCATCAATGATAATAGGATCAGCACAAGTGAAGCCAGATAGATTGGATGGATCTGCTGAGGATTCCTTTGCAGCAACCCATGTGGTTTTGGGGTACTGCTCAGGTTTCCAGTAAGAGCCATCTGCATTAATTTTCCTCACGAACCCAACACCCTCTTTCCTAGGGTTTTGGTTTAGAATCTGCTTCTTGAGGACATCACATAATGTCTGATGTCCTTTGAGACTTTTGTACATCCCTATTTCAAGCAATGTCTTCAACCTAGCATTCTCATCAGCAATAGTAGTGGTATCCTCAGCAGAGGGGTTAGTTACCACTTCAACAGTTGAAGATATTGCAACAGCAGTAGCACTGGAACATTCAGCAACAGAAGTAGCATTATCACGCTCAATGCATTTAAGGCATGGTGGTTCAAATCCTTCCTGAGCGGAACTGATCTGTTCGGCTCGAAGTGACTCATTTTCCTTTTGAAGATCTTCATGATCCGCTCTCAACTTCTCAAGATCTTGCTTCTTTTGAAGATAATCATAGGAAAGCTTTTCATGAGTAGTTGAGAGAGTCTCAAGACGAGCTTCGAGTTCCTGATACTTAACATGAAGATTTTTTATGTCTTCAATTAAGGATTCAGAACGAGTCATTTCAGCACCCAACAGATCATCGCTTCTGTCTAACAGTTTTTGAATATGTTCCATGGCCTTTTGTTGTTCAGTTGCAATTTTAGCAAGTGTTTTGTAGCTGGGTTTTGAATCACAATCAGAGTCATCATCACTGGATGTTTGATAGTGAGTAGTGCGTGTGTTTACCTTGGCACCGCGTGCCATGAAGTAGTAGGTAGGAGTAGAGTCATCCTTGACATTTGCATTGGTGTTGGTGATGAAGTCATTGTCTTCAGTGTTGAAGATGGACTTGGCGACGTAGGCTGTAGCCAGACTCGCAATGCCAGAATCAGACTCCTCCTCAGACTCCACCTCTGCCTCCTCAGAAGCGGACTCCTCCTTTGAATCCATTTCCTTGCCAACAAACGCACGAGCCTTGCCAGTTGAGCTCTTCATGTGTGATGAAGACTTTGAGGAAGACTTGGAAGAAGACTTTGAGTATTTCTTATTCTTGTCGTCGGAGTCATATTCCTTGCTCTTGTTCTTCTTTCTGCTCTCATTGTCCCACTGTGGACACTCAGAGATGAAGTGTCTAGTTTTCTTGCACTTGTGGCATGTTTTCTTCTTGTAGTCATGAGCAGAAGCTTCATCATTCCTTGAGCTTGATCGTGAAGACTTTCTGAAGCCTTTCTTCTTGGTGAATTTCTGGAACTTCTTCACTAGCATTGCAAGTTCCCGTCCAATGTCTTCAGGATCATCAGAACTGCTGTCAGATTCTTCTTCAGATGAGGACACAACTTTTGCCTTCAAGGCACGAGTTCGCCCATAGTTTAGACCGTAGATATCTCTATTCTCAGAAAGCTGAAACTCATGTGTGTTGAGCCTCTCAAGTATGTCAGACGGATCGAGTGTCTTGAAATCTGGACGTTCTTGAATCATCAGGGCTAGGATGTCAAACGAACTGTCAAGTGATCTCAGCAGCGTCTTGACGATTTCATGTTTGGTGATCTCAGAGGCGCCGAGGGCTTGAAGCTCATTTGTGATGTCAGTGAGCTGGTCAAATGTGTGCTGGACATTCTCATTGTCATTTCGCTTGAAGCGGTTGAAGAGATTGCGAAGAACACTGATTCTCTGATCTCTCTGGGTTGAGATGCCTTCATTGACTTTGGAGAGCCAGTCCCAGACCATCTTGGATGTCTTCAAGGCACTTACACGGCCGTACTATCCCTTGGTCAGATGACCATAGATGATATTCTTGGCAGTAGAGTCCAGTTGAGTGAACTTCTTGACATCAGCAGCAGTGACACCTTCTCCAGCCTTGGGAACGCCGTTTTCGACGACATACCATAGGTCGACGTCAATGGCTTCAAGATGCATGCGCATCTTATTCTTCCAGTAGGGATATTCAGTTCCATCGAAGACGGGGCATGCAGCGGAGACTTTAATTATCCCTGCAGTCGACATAGCTAAAACTCCAGGTGGTTAAACCAAATCACACAGAACAAGGGAGCACCTTGCTCTGATACCAATTGAAAGTGCGTTATATCGACTAGAGGGGGGGTGAATAGGCGATTTTTATGAAAGTCTTCAAAACGTGGAAGTTATGAAGACAAACAGAATGGACAAGCCTATCACTATGCAGCGGAAGTTAGATTACACAAGGCAAGCCATGGTCAAGTATTCAATATAGTGAAAGCACACTGACAAACAGCTTCAGTGTAATAAGGATTAGGTAGGAAGAAGTTATGAAGCCAAACAAATCATACAGTTACGTTGTGAAGACAGAAGATAAAGCAAGCATGCAATGGCTTCACAATAGGTAACGGTAAGTAAAAGGAGGTGAAGATGAAACCAGTGACATGTTGAAGACAATGATTTGTTGGACCAGTTCCAGTTGCTGTGATAACTGTACGTCTGATTGGAGCGGCTAGGTATTTAAACCAAAGGACACACAGTCCCGAACACCCAGTCCTGAACACGCAGCTCAGGACACCCAGTCCTCACCGTTTTCTCCTTGAGCTAAGGTCACACAGACCTCGCCCAATCACTCTGGTAAGTCTTCAAGGTAGACTCCCAAACCTTCACAGACTTCGTTCACCGGCAATCCACAATTTCTCTTGGATGCTCAGAACGCGACGCCTAACCGGCTGGAGGATGCACAGTCCTCAAGTGTAATAAGTCTTCAGATCACTCAGACAAGAAGACTTAAGTGATGCCCAATTTACTCTGGCTCTGGGTGGTTAGGGCTTTTCTCCTCGCTAGGAATTTTCTCTCAAAGGCTTCGAGGTGGGTTGCTCTCAAATGACAAAAGCCGTGCACTGAAATCTGAGCAGCCAACCGTTTATGGTTGTAGGGGTGGACTATTTATAGCCACTTGGCAACCCGACCTGATTTGTCCGAAATGACCCTGGGTCACTAAGGAACTGACATGTGTACCAATGGTCGAATTTCGAACTCACACGGCAACTTTACTTGGGCTACAAGTAAAGCTGACTTGTCTGACTCTGGACAAGATTTTCTCTCATAGTCTTCGCTCGAAGACATAGGATTTGAATAAGGCATCACTTCAGTCATCCTGACTGGTTCTCTTGGACCCCACTTAACAGTACGGTGGTTCCTATGACACAACATAAATGAAGTAAAACTACGAAGGATCTAAGTCTTCGAATTCCATAAGCTTCATAGGGAGTCTTCACATGTCATTGTCTTCAATATGAATATCTTCATAAACCACCATTGTCTTCAATGTCTTCGTACATTTTTAGGGGTCATCTCTGGTAGCTAAACCGAATCAATGAGGGACTTCTACCTGTGTTATCCTGCAATTCTCACAAACACATTAGTCCCTCAACTAGGTTTGTCGTCAATACTCCAAAACCAACTAGGGGTGGCACTAGATGCACTTACAGTTTGTGAACATGAATGTAATGTCGGTGGGAAATACGTACTCCCCCAAGCTTAGGCTTTTGGCCTAAGTTGGTCTATGGCCACGGCTGGCCTGGCGAATATCCATAGTAATAGTTGGGGTCGTACTGAGATGCAGCGGCTATCGCCTCCTGAGCTGCAGCATGGCGACGAGCGGCCTCCGCCCTCCTCTCGTACTCATCTGCCTCCTCTCTGGTAATAACATATCTTCCTTTTGCCTGATAATCAAAGAAGACAGGAGCAGGGAGAGTAATACGGATAGCACGACGTCTGTCAAAGATTAAGCGATACTGGAGAGGTGATTCATTCCTCTCAACAAACTGGTGGTGAACCATAGCCTCATAATCCAAATAAGCAGGAGGCAACTCAATATCATCTTCACGTATGGCTATACCAAGAAAATTAGCTATGCGGGTTGCATAAATTCCACCAAAGAAATCTCCATTAAATCTATTAAGATGCAACCTACATGCAACAATGGCTCTCAAATTATAAGATTTATCTCCTAACACAACACTCCTAAGAATACTGAGGTCAGGGACACACATGTGACATACCTCATCTTTACCATTAATGCATCTACCTATGAAGAGAGCAAAATAATGTATAGCAGGAAAGTGAATGCTCCCTATGGTAGCTTGTGTTATATCTCTAGATTCCCCCATAGTTATACTAGCAAGAAAAGCTCTAAATTCAGATTTGTGAGGTTCCCTGACACTACCCCATTGTGGAAGTTTGCAAGAAGTGGTAAAATCCTCTAAGTCCATAGTGTAAGAATTTTCATAAAGATCAAACAGGACAGTTGGAGAATTACGTGAAGATGAAAAGTCAAACCTCCTGACAAAGGAACTAGTGAGATAGTGATACTGGCGGCACTTTTCTTCCTCGAAGCTCACAAGATCAGCGTTACGCAAATATGCGTTAAATTCTTCCTTAATTCCCGCTTGATCCATAAAGTTTTCTGAAGGCTATTCACAAGGACGCACTGGAGCGTCTCTTGGTGGTTCTTCATCAGCATCACGCATTGCAAGCCTGGGTCCTTGCTTCCTTGAAGAACCACCTTGGTACATTTTCCTAAGCATATTTCTTCCTCTGAGAAATTTCTGAAATTTTTAGTAACTTCAAACAAAAGTGAACCAAGCTCAACAAAATTGATAGCAACAACTCCTACAAGTGCCTAGAGCCTATATCATGCATCAAAACTACTTGGAACCACATAAATTTGACATGCAAGCTCAAGAACAGGGTCACCTAGGCAGTACAAATTTGCAATGAATAAAGCACGAACAAAAACTAATTCGACCAATGGAGGAGTCACATACCAAGGAACAATCCCCCCAAGCAATTTTGTGAGAGGTGCTCTGAGCAAGGAGATTGAAAATCGCAGCAAAATGAGCTAGAACTCGTGCTTGAGCTGGATATTCGTGTTTGTGGGAGGAAGAAGGAGTGTGTGGGTGCAAGAATAAGTGGAGGAGGGCACCGTGGGCCCACGAGGTAGGGGGCGCGCCCAGGGGTAGGGCGTGCCCTCCACCCTCGTGGCCAGGTGGATGCCCCCCGTGCTGTGTTCTTGGTGCCAAATATTCTCAAATATTCCAGAAAAAATCATATTTAAATTTCAGGGCATTTGGAGAACTTTTATTTTCGGGGTATTTTTATATTGCACAGATAATTCAGATAACAGACGGAAAATACTTATTTTTATTTTATTTAATATAAAAAACAGAAAGTAAAAGGAGGGTACAGAGAGTTGTGTTTTCTAAATTCATCCTTCTCATGATCATCAAAAGGAATCCATTAACAAGGTTGATCAAGTCTTGTTAACGAACTCATTCCGAATAACATGGAACTGGAGAAATTTCGAATAACACTATGTTACCTCAACGGGGATATGCACATCCCCAATAATAAGAATATCATATTTCTTCTTGACAGTGGGGAGAGGAAATTCAAAACCTCCAAATATAATCGATGGAATTTTTCCAATAGAGTTGATACTATGAACTTGAGGTTGTTTCCTCAGAAAGTGTACCGTATGCTCATTACCATTAACATGAAAAGTGACATTGCCTTTAGTGCAATCAATAACAGCCCCTGCAGTATTCAAAAAGGGTCTTCCAAGAATAATAGACATACTATCGTCCTCGGGAATATCAAGAATAAAAAAGTCCGTTAAAATAGTAATGTTTGCAACTACAACAGGCACATCCTCACAAATACAGACAGGTATAGTAGTTGATTTATCAGCCATTTGCAAAGATATTTCATTAGGTGTCAACTTATTCAAATCAAGTCTACGATATAAAGAGAGAGGCATAAAACTAACACCAGCTCCAAGATCACATAAAGCAGTTTTAACATAGTTTCTTTTAATGGAGCATGGTATAGTGGGTACTCCTGGATCTCCAAGTTTCTTTGGTATTCCACCCTTAAAAGTATAATTAGCAAGCATGGTGGAAATTTCAGCTTTCACTATCTTTCTCTTATTTGTAACAATTTCTTTCATGTACTTAGCATAAGGGTTCATTTTAAGCATATCAGTTAATCACATCCTTCCCTTTCACTCCCCATGGTAGCGCCAGCCATGGCTGCCCGAAGCTCCTCGCCATCTCCACTCGACCGGCCCGCAGCCGCCATCGCGGCCCACGTCCCCGCTAGCGACGACTGTCACTGCCTCGCGCCCTCAAGCTCCAGCGCCGCGCCTCTGCTCCGCCTTCTGCCTTGCTGCCCCGACGTGCCTCGTCCTCATCGCCTTGCCGCTCCACCCCGAGCTTGCCATCTGGGAGGCTCCATGCTGCCATGGCCTCGACCTGATGCAGTGCCGTGTTGTCGCCGTCAAGTCCTGCCTCTGGCCTGTTTCGCCTTGTTGCAGTGCACCTTGTCTCCTCTGCGTCCATGGTGCCATCTCTGGCACCTTTCTCTTGCAACGCCCTGCCTGGCCGATTTTGTTGTTTCACTATTGGGCATGAGCAGCTATGGCCCGGATGTTTTGTCGCTACTCGCGCGTTTCCCACTAGAGGCCCTTTTGTCTTGCTTCTTGGTTTGGCAAGAACGTTGCCAAGACCCGTACACGGACCGTCAAGCATCGTCTTCGGGATTTTTCGTGAAGTACCATCCCACGGGATTTCACCAAGATCGATGCCGAACAAGTACCATCTCTGAGGATACTCGAAGTTCAACTCATTGCCGTGTACGACTACTGTCGCCGTGGATCTGACAAGACCAAGTGTACAACTAACATCGACCTTGGATACGTCAAGTTCGACTATCGTTGCAAGAACGAGACCGGCAAGTCTGGAAACCCCAAGAACAACGACAACCCTGAAGGGATTCGAATCCGTCAACTTCCTCTTCGAAACGTGAACCACTACTTCCACTTCAAACTTGTTCCGCCCCGAAAATGCACGCTTCGAAGGTATAATCCTGAGACGACCCATGGACGAATGCTTTGTTGTATGGGATGGCAGCGTTGGCACCGTGTCCGAAATTGTCGCCTGCATGTTCCTCCTCGTTGCCATGTCGCTGTCTCGTGGGAAACCGGTAACTGGGAGCACCCCACCATCTTTGCATGACACGCTCACGCCCGCCTTCTTTTACATCGGCATCTCAATGAGTTGCCGGAGTAGCCGGAATGTTGCCATGGCACCCCTTTCTTACGCCGTGGTGACAAAATGCTCCATAACTTATAACAAGCCAACATCTTCATAAAAAATTGCGTATAACTTGCATATGTCATCCGCATCATGATAATAACATTTAAAATGTTTAAAATTGTTGTTTGCATTAAATTGCTATATGCACATGAGGATTTACCGAAATTGTTGTTTGATGTTTTCGGCATCATTTAAACTTTGCCTAAAATGTGTAGTTTACTTATGCTTCACCTCTTGCCATGTTAACCAACATTTATACTTGTTGGGTTCATAACAAGAACGAACTAAATAATTGAATGTGGTGCTTCGTCAATATACAACTCGTTGCATATTGAGCTCCACTTAAATTGTAGTATAGTTTGTTGCACTTTGCCATGCCATGTATATTTAAGCCGGACATGCATCATGCCATGTTTATGTGATGGTTGTTTACTTTGTTGTTTGCTTTTTTCCGGTTGTGCTTATTCTCGATAGTTCCATTTACATTACAATTGTGAGGATCCATTTGACTATGTTGGTTCATCATCTTATTAATGGACTCGTTCTTCTTCCTGGCGGGATTTCAGGCAAGATGACCGTCACCTTGGATCTCACTACTATCTTTGTTATGCTAGTTGTCTCGATGCTATCGTTATGTCGCTACCTACCACTTGTTCTTCAAGCCTCCCAAATTGCCATGATAGCCTCTAACCTTTTTACCCTTCCTAGCAAACCGTTGTTTGGCTATGTTACCGCTTTGCTTAGCCCCTCTTATAGCGTTGCTAGTTGCAGGTGCAGTTGCAGTTTGTTCCATGTTGGGACATGGATATCATGGGATATCACAATATCTCTTATTTAATTAATGCACATATATACTTGGTAAAGGGTGGAAGGCTCGGCCTTTTGCATGGTGTTTTATTCCACTCTTGCTTTCCTAGTTTCCATCATACCATTGTTATGTTCCTTGATTTTGCGTCCCTAACACAATGAGGGTTTTATGGGCCCCTCTTGACAGTTCACTTTGAATAAAACTCTTCCAGCAAAGCCCAACTTTGGTTTTACCATTTTCTCAACATAATAACTTAACATGATAATAAACTTGATGCATAGGGAGTTAGCGCTCATGGTGTTGGTCCCAAACGGGCAGACTGCGGGGCTGTCTCGGGGAAATCCGAGGTATTTGGTATATACCTGTAGGCTGACCCATCCGGACGTGGCCTGAGACGAGATACGCGCGACTACTATGAGGGTGTCGACACACCGGTAGGTCTTGCTGGATTAGTTTTACCGTTGTCGAAAAGTCTTGTGCACCGGGATTCCGAGTCTGATCGGAGGGTCCCGCGATGGAGGATTGTCTCCGCGGATCATGAGTTTGTCATGGGCTAAGTTGGGACACCTAATACGTCTCCAATGTATCTATAATTTTTGATTATTCCATGCTATTATATTATTTGTTTTGGATGTTAATGGGCTTTATTTACACTTTTATATTATTTTTGGGACTAACCTATTAACCCAAGGCCCAGTGCAAATTGCTGTTTTTTTGCCTATTTTAGTGTTTCACAGAAAAGGAATATCAAACGGAGTACAAACGGAATGAAACCTTAGGGAGCGCGATTTTTGGAACAAATGTGATCCTGAGGACTTGGAGAGGATGTCAAGAAACGAACGAGGTGTCCACGAGGCAGGGGGCGCGCCTACCCCCGTGGGCGTGCCCCCCCTCATGGCTCAACCGACCTACTTCTTCCTCCTATATATGTTCACATGCCCCGTAAACATCCAGGAGCACCACGAAACCCTATTTCCACCGCCGCAACCTTCTGTACCCAAGAGATCCCATCTTGGGGCCTTTTCCGGAGCTCCGTCGGAGGGGGCATTGATCATGGAGGGCCTCTACATCAACTCCATGGCCCCTCCGATGATGTGTGAGTAGTTTACTTCTGACCTTCGGGTCCATAGTTATGAGCTAGATGGCTTATTCTCTCTCTTTGGATCTCAATACAAAGTTCTCCTCGATCTTCTTGGAGATCTATTCGATGTAACTCTTTTTGCGGTCTGTTTGTCGAGATCCGAAGAATTGTGGGTTTATGATCAAGTCTATCTATGAACAATATTCGATTCTTCTATGAAATCTTTTATGCATGATTGGTTATCTTTGCAAGTCTCTTCGAATTATCAGTTTGGTTTTGCCTACTAGATTGATCTTTCTTGCAATGGGAGAAGTGCTTAGCTTTGGGTTCAATCTTGTGGTGCTCGATCCTAGTGACAGAAAGGGAAACGACACGTATTATATTGTTGCCATCGAGGATAAAAAGATGGGGTTTATATCATATTGCTTGAGTTTATCCCTCTACATCATGTCATCTTACCTAATGCATTACTCTGTTCTTATGAACTTAATACTCTAGATGCATGCTGGATAGCGGTCGATGTGTGGAGTAATAGTAGTAGATGCAGGCAGGAGTCGGTCTACTTGCCACGGATGTGATGCCTATATACATGATCATGCCTAGATATTCTCATAATTATTCGCTTTTCTATCAATTGGTCGGCAGTAATTCGTTCACCCATCGTAATACTTATGCTACCTTGAGAGAAGCCACTAGTGAAACCTATGCCCCCCGGGTCTATCTTCCATCATATAAGTTTCCAATCTATTTTTACTTTGCAATCTTTACTTTCAATCTATATCATAAAAATACCAAAAATATTTATCTTATCATTAATTATTATCTCTATCAGATCTCACTCTCGTAAGTGACCGTGAAGGGATTGACAACCCCTTTATCGCGTTGGTTGCAAGGTTCTTATTTGTTTTTGTAGGTACGAGGGACTTGCGTGTGGCCTCCTACTGGATTGATACCTTGGTTCTCAAAAACTGAGGGAAATACTTGCACTACTTTGCTGCATCACCCTTTCCTCTTCAAGGGAAAACCAACGCAGTGCTCAAGAGGTAGCAAGAATGATTTCTAGCGCCGTTGCCGGGGAGTCTATGCACAAGTCAAGACATACCAAGTACCCATCACAAACTCTTATCCCTCGCATTATATTATTTGCCATTTGCCTCTCGTTTTCCTCTCCCCCACTTCACCCTTGCCATTTTATTCGCCCTTCTTCTGTTCGTCTTTCCATTTGCTTTGATGTCTTACTTGGATTGTTTGCTCATTTGGTTGGAATAGTTTTAGTACTAAATAGAGAACCTAAGATCTATAGATCCTCATCCGCTTTCTAATCTTTTTAAGAGATCCAATTATGATGAACCAATTGCTAGTGAGTTTTGTGCACTAGATTATCGTTATGAGGTTTTGCTTGAAATTCTTGAATCTGAAAATTTTGATGGAGTGCTTTATGAAGTGATTCTTGATTGATCTTTGAATAAAAAGAATGAATGGAATGATTTTATTATAAATCCTATTAATGTTAATTGTGCTTATAATATGCAAAACCCTAAGCTTGGGGATGCTAGTTTTAATATGTCTACTACTTGTTGCAACGACCATGATTGGGGTGATTCTTCTTATGATCTTGAAAATTTATTTAAGCCCCATGATGAATATGAGATTGATTATAATGTTTGCAATAATATTGAAAGTGGGTTTGGAAGAGTGTCAACTTTAGATCCCACATATTAGGAGAATGTTCAATCTTATGAAGTTTTTGATAAAAGTGGGTTTGGAGAGGTCATGACTTTAGTTAATGTTAATCCCACTATTTTGGAAGAGTGTCAACTTTGCATACATGTGGTTTGTGTTAAGAATATGTTTTCTGATAGTTGTATTTTTGAATTTGCTTATGATCCTACATGTAACTATTATGAGAGAGGAAAATATGGTTGTAGAAATTTTCATGTTACTAAATTACCTCTCGTTATGTTGAGATTGCTATTGTTTCTTTCCGCCTCCTTGCATATGCTAGTTTTTGCAGGCCTTGATAATTTGTTTGCCTATAAGATGCCTATGCATATGAATTATGTTAGACTTACATGTGTTTGTCACGTGTTTTATGATGCTCTCCTTGTGCTTCAATTCTTGTCTTTCATGTGAGCATCGTTGAAATCTTTTGCCTAGTTAGAAGGCTTTAAAGAAAAGCGCTTGTTGGGAGACAACCCAATATTTTTCATTGCTGTTATTAAATAAATAATTCATATAGCCTCTGTTTAGATGTGTTTTTATGCTTTTAATTAGTGTTTGTGCCAAGTAGAACCTTTGTGAAGACTTGGGGAAAGTCTTTGCGATCTTGCTGTAAAAAACATAAACTTTAGCGCTCACGAGATTTGCTGCCATTTTTACTGGAGAGTGCTATTTAGTTAATTCTTTTTGCAGATGATTAATAAATAAATTCATCACGTCCAGAAATTTATTTTAGAATTTTTTGGGTTCCTGAAGTATTCGAAACCTACAGATTACTACAGACTGTTCTGTTTTTTACAGATTCTGTTTTTCGTGTGTTGTTTGCTTATTTTGATGCATCTATGGCTAGTAATAGAGTTTATGAACCATATAAAAGTTGGAATACAGTAGATTTAACACAAATATAAATAAAGAATGAGTTCATTACAGTACCTTGAAGCGGTGGTTTGTTTTCTTTTACTAACGGAGCTCACGAGATTTTTCTTTAAGTTTTGTGTTGTGAAGTTTTCAATTTTTCGGTAAAGATTTGATGGATTATGGAATAAGGAGTGGCAAGAGCCTAAGATTGGGGATGCCCAAGGCACCCCAAGGTAAAATCCAAGGACAACCAAAAGCCTAAGCTTGGGGATGCCCCGGAAGGCATCCCCTCTTTTGTCTTCGTCCATCGGTAACTTTACTTGGAGATATATTTTTATTCGCCACGTGATATGTGTTTTGCTTGGAGCGTCTTGTATGATTTGAGTCTTTTCTTTTTAGTTTACCACAATCATCCTTTCTGTACACACCTTTTGGGAGAGACACACATGAATTGGAATTTATTAGAATACTCTATGTGCTTCACTTATACCTTTTGAGTTGGATAATTCTTGCTCTAGTGCTTCACTTATATCTTTTAGAGCACGGTGGTGGTTCTATTTTATAGAAATAATTGATCTCTCATGCTTCACTTATATCATTTTGAGAGTCCTTTAGAACAGCATGGTAATTTACTTTGGTTATAAATTTTAAATGCTAAGAGAAGTTGGATACTTGATAGTTGTTTTGAGATATAAAGGTGGTAATACTAGAGGTGTGCTAGTTGAGTAAGTGTGAAATTGATGAATACTTGTGTTGAAGTTGACAAGTCCCATAGCATGCACGTATGGTAAATGTTGTGTGACAAATTTGAAGCATGGGGTGTTCTTTGATTGCTTTCCTTATGAGTGGCGGTCGGGGACGAGCGATGGTCTTTTCCTACCAATCTATCCCCCCTAGGAGCATGCGCGTAGTGCTTGGTTTTGATGAGTTGTAGATTTTTGCAATAAGTATGTGAGTTCTTTATGACTAATATTGAGTCCATGGATTACACGCACTCTCACCCTTCCATCATTTCTAGCCTCTTCGGTACCGTGCATTGCCCTTTCTCACCTTGAGAGTTTTTGTAAACTTCGCCGGTGCATCCAAACCCCGTGATATGATACGCTCTATCACACATAGGCCTCCTTATATCTTCCTCAAAACAGCCACCATACCTACCTATTATGGCATTTCCATAGCCATTCTGAGATATATTGCCATGCAACTTTCCACCGTTCCATTTATTATGACACGCATCATCATTGTCATATTGCTTTGCATGATCATGTAGTTGACATCGTATTTGTGGCAAAGCCACCATGCTTAATTTTTCATACATGTCACTCTTGATTCATCGCAATCCCGGTACACCGCCAAAGGCATTCACATAGAGTCATATTTTGTTCTAAGTATCGAGTTGTAATTCTTGAGTTGTAAGTAAATAAAAGTGCGACGATCATCATTAGAGCATTGTCCCATGTGAGGAAAGGATGATGGAGACTATGATTCCCCCACAAGTCGGGATGAGACTCCGGACAAAAAAAAAGAAAAGAGGCCATAAAAAAAGAGAAGGATCAAACAAAAAAATGAGAGAAAAAGAGAGAAGGGACAATGTTACTATCCTTTTTCCACACTTGTGCTTCAAAGTAGCACCATGATCTTCATGATAGAGAGTCTCTTATTTTGTCAGTTTCATATACTAGTGGGAATTTTTCATCGTAGAACTTGGCTTGTATATTCCAATGACGGGCTTCCCCAAATGCCCTAGGTCTTCGTGAGCAAGCAAGTTGGATGCACACCCACTTAGTTTCTTTGATGGGCTTTCATATATTTATAGCTCTAGTGCATCCATTGCATGGAAATCCCTACTCCTTGCATTGACATCAATCTGTGGGCATCTCCATAGCCCATTGATTAGCCGCGTCAATGTGAGACTTTCTCCCTTTTTTTCTTCTCACACAACCTCAATCATCATATTCTATTCCACCCATAGTATGAAAAGGCTAAGTATGAAACAATTGTTTGGCTTGTCATCGGGGTCGTGCATGATGGGAGCATTTTGTGTGACGAAAATGAAGCATGGCCAAACTATATGATTTTGTAGGGATAAGTTTTCTTTGGCTATGGTATTTTGATAAGACATAATTGCTTGATTAGCATACTTGGAGTATTACTATTTTTATGTCAACAATAAACTTTTATCTTGAATCTTTCGGATCTGAACATTCATGCCACATTAGAGAAAAATACATTGAAGAACATGCTAGAAAGCATTCCACATCAAAATTCTGTTTTTATCATTTACCTACTCGAGGACGAGCAGGAATTAAGCTTGGAGATGCTTGATACATCTCAAATGTATCTATAATTTTTGATTGTTCCATGCTATTATATTATCTTTTTGGATGTTAATGGGCTTTATTTTACACTTTTATATTATTTTTGGGACTAACCTATTAACCCAAGGCCCAGTGCAAATTGCTGTTTTTTGCCTATTTCATTGTTTCGCAAAAAAGGAATATCAAATGGAGTCCAAACGGAATGAAACCTTCGGGAGCGTGGTTTTTGGAACAAACGTGATCCAGAGGACTTGGAGTGGACGTCAAGAAACGAACAAGGTGCCCACGAGGCAGGGGCGGGCCTACCCCCTGGGCGCGCGCCTCCCCCTTGTGGGCCCCTCGTGGCTCAACCGATCTACTTCTTCCTGCTATATATGTTCACATACCCCGAAAACATCCAGGAGCACCATGAAACCCTATTTCCACCGCTGCAACCTTCTATACCAAAGAGATCCCATCTTGGGGCCTTTTCCAGAGCTCCGCCGGAGGGGGCATTGATCATGGAGGGCCTCTACATCAACTCCATGGCCCCTCCGATGATGTGTGAGTAGTTTACTTCAGACCTTCGGGGTCCATAGTTATTAGCTAGATGGCTTCTTCTCTCTCTTTGGATCTCAATACAAAGTTCTCCTCAATCTTCTTGGAGATCTATTCAATGTAACTCTTTTTTTGGTGTGTTTGTCGAGATCCGGTGAATTGTGGGTTTATGATCAAGTCTATCTATGAACAATATTTGATTCTTCTCTGAAATCTTTTATGCATGATTGGTTATCTTTGCAAGTCTCTTCAAATTATCAGTTTGGTTTGGCCTACTAGATTGATCTTTCTTGCAATGGGAGAAGTGCTTAGCTTTGGGTTCAATCTTGCGGTGCTCGATCATAGTGACAGAAAGGGAAACGACACGTATTGTATTGTTGCCATCGAGGATAAAAAGATGGGGTTTATATCATATTTCTTGAGTTTATCCCTCTACATCATGTCATCTTACCTAATGCGTTACTCTGTTCTTATGAACTTAATACTCTAGATGCATGTTGGATAGCGGTCGATGTGTGGAGTAATAGTAGTAGATGCAGGCAGGAGTCGGTCTACTTGTCATAGACATGATGCCTATATACATGATCATGCCTAGATATTCTCATAATTATTCGCTTTTCTATCAATTGCTCAATAGTAATTCGTTCTCCCACCATAATACTTATGCTATCTTGAGAGAAGACACTAGTGAAACCTATGGCGCCCGGGTCTATATGTAACACCCTTGATGCGACTATATCTCCCACGTGTCGAGGCACGACTTAGAGGCATAATCGCATTGAAGGCATATGTCGCAAGTGAGGTAATCTTCACACAACCCATGTAATACAATAGGGGAAAAGATACATAGTTGGCTTACAATCGCCACTTCACACAAATACATGAATAAAACATTACAACAACCAAATACACTCATGGTCCGACTACGGAACCAAAATAAAAGAAGAACCCCAAATGCGACAAAGGTCCCCGATCGACCCCAACTGGGCTCCACTACTGATCAATTGGAAATCGAAACAACACAAAGGACAAGATCTTCATCGAGCTCCTCTTGAGCTTGGTTGCGTCATCTGCACGGACTCATCGGCACCTGCAAGCTGGTTTTGGAAGTATCTGTGAGCCACAGGGACTCAGCAATCTCGCACCCTCGCGATCAAGACTATTTAAGCTTATGGGTAAGGTAAAGGTATGAGGTGGAGCTGCAGCAAGCGACTAGCATATATGGTGGCTAACATACGCAAATGAGAGCGAGAAGAGAAGGTAAAGCACGGTCGATAAAAGTATGATCAAGAAGTGATCCTGGACTACCTACGTCAAGCATAACTCCAACAACCGTGTTCACTTCCCGGACTCCGCCGGAAAGAGACCATCACGGTTACACACGCAGTTGATTCATTTTAATTAAGGTCGACTTCAGGTTTTCTACAACCAGACGTTAACAAATTCCCATCTGCCCATAACCGCGGGCACGACTTTCGAAAGTTCAATCCCTGCAGGGGTGTCCCAACTTAGCCCATCACAAGCTCTCACGGTCAACGAAGGAATAGACCTCCACCCGAGACATTCCGATCAGACTCGGTATCCCGGTACAACAAGACATTTCGACAGGGTAAAACTAAACCAGCAACACCGCCCGAATGTGCCGACAAATCCCGATAGGAGCTGCACATATCTCTTTCTCAGGGCACACCGGATAAGCTAAGCGTACAGGAGCCGATGTAACCCAAGTTGCCAAGGGATGGCCCTGCACGGTGCTCTGGGTTGGACCAACACTCAGAGGAGCACTGGCCCGAGGGGTTAAAATATTGATGACCCTTGAGTCTGCAGAACCCAAGGGAAAGAAAAGGCTAGGTGGCAAATGGTAAAACCAATGTTGGGCATTGCTGGAGAAGCTTTACTTAAGGCGAACTGTCAAGGGGTTCCCATTATAGCCCAACCGCGTAAGGGATGCAAAATCCGGGAACATAACACCGATATGACGGAAACTAGGGCGGCAAGAGTGGCACAAAACACCAGGCATAAGGCCGAGCCTTCCACCCTTTACCAAGTATATAGATGCATTAATTAAATAAGATATATAGTGATATCCCAACAAGTAAACATGTTCCAACAAGAAACAACATCTCCATGTTCCAACAAGGAACAAACTTCAATCTTCACCTGCAACTAACAACGCTATAAGAGGGGCTGAGCAAAGCGGTAACATAGCCAAACAACGGTTTGCTAGGACAAGGGGGGTTAGAGGCTTGGTTCAACAATATGGGAGGCATGACAAGCAAGTGGTAGGTATCGCAGCATAGGCATAGCACAAGAGCGAGCATCTAGCAAAGCAAAGATAGTAGTGATTTCGAGGGTATGATCATCTTGCCTGAGATCCCGCAAGGAAGAAGAACGAGTCCATGAAGAAGATAAACGGACGTAGACGAACGGGTCCTCACAAACACGACATTATCGGAACCAACCCGAAGAAGCAACACCGGAAAAGAAGCACACAACATAGTAAACAACCATCACATAATCATGGCATGATGCGCAAACAAATATGATGCATGTCCGGTTTAATGAAGCATGACATGACAAAGTGCACAAACAATCCTACAAATTAAGTGGAGCTCAATATGCAACTCCGTTGCATATTGACGAAACACCACATTCAAGTTATTTAGTTCTCTCTCATTTATGTATCCAACAATATTAAATGTTGTTAAACATGGCAAGAGGGGAAACAAATGAAAACTACCTATCTAGTCAAGGTTAAATGAGGCCGGAAGGAACGAACAACAATTCCAAAAACTCCCCATGAGCATATTATAGATTTGGTACTGTTCTGCCCTAAACCATATTTTTAGAGTTGTTAAACATGCAAAGTAAGGCCACCATGTTAAACTAGGCATAATTCTACCCCATTTACATATAAAGTTTATTAAATTCCGAGTTACGGTTATTTAGTTATGAATTAAATCATTTTAACATGGGATAGGAGCAAATTAAAGCAAACAACAATTTAAATATTTTAAACATGGATGAAAGTTGGATATTATTAATATACACAAAATTCTGAGCAAGTTTCATATATAAAACATTTTAATCCGATGCACCAATTGTGAGTTATTATATGCATGAACTAGGGGGACTATACTGCAAAACTGGCAATCTCTGGATAAATGGGCAAAATCATTCCGCAGAAAAAAACATGAATCGGGCCGAATCTAGCTGGCCTGATAGGTTAAAAACAACAAGAGGGGGCGCTGGGGGCGGCTCACCCATGGGCTCGGCCCAGCTAGAGGGGAAGCAGGCCGGCGCGGAGAGAGGGCAGGCCGAGGCGGGGGCGACGCGCTGGGCCGGACTAGGGCGCTGGATGCGGCCCACGCGGCTGGCGAAGAGGAGTTGGGCCTGGGAGGCCAAGGCGGCGCTGGGCCTTGGCGCCTGCGGCTGGAGGGGAAGCAGGCCGCGGAGATGGGCCTCCACGAGAGGAAGGCGGCCCAGGAGGAGGTCAACGCACCGAGAGGAAACAGCTGGATCGGGCTCCTCCCGATCCATGGCGATGGCGGCGATGGAGGACTCCGGTAGGGTGCGGCGAGGTCCGCGGTGGCCGGTGCAGGCGTTCGCCGGCGGCAGAGAAGACTTGAGCAGCGGGGCGGCCTCGGGCGAGCTTGGACGACGGACCTTGATGGCGCTCGCGCGGAAGCCGAGTTCGATGGAAGGCGCGAGGTCGGGTGGCGAGCGGTGGCATGCGGGCTCGGCGGCGATGGTCGGCGCCGGCGACGAGGCTCGGAGGTGGCGGTGGAGGAAGACTCGGGCGGCGGCGGTTGCGGGATCCTCATCCGCAGGTGGCGGCGGCGGCCGTTTGGGCTCCGCGGGTCCGATCCGGGCCCGGCGGGCCTGGCGCGGTGGAGGAGGAGAGGGAGGACGGCGGCGCTGACGTGGCACGCCGTGGTTGGTCGCTGCGGGCGGCGCGGACATGTCCGTCGGCGGGGAAGAAATGTCCGGCGGCGCGGATCTGAGAATTTTTAGGGTTACGGGAAGAATGAACCGTGAATTTCGGAGGGGGGGGGGTCTATATATAAGCATAGAGGGAGCTAGGAGAGTCCAAATGAGGTGCGGTTTTCGGCCACGCGATCGTGATCGAACGCTCTAGATGATGGAGCAGAGTTAGGTGGATTTTGGGCCAAATTGGAGAGGTGTTGGGCTGCAACACACACGAGGCCTTTTCGGTCCCTCGGTTAACCGTTGGAGTATCAAACGAAGTCCAAATGGTACGAAACTTGACAGGCGGTCTACCGGTAGTAAACCAAGGCCGCTGGACAAGTCTCGGTCCAATCCGGAAATGTTTAATCCCCACACATGAAAGAAAGCTAGAAATGACCACCGGAGGAGAACGAAGCGCCGGAATGCAAAACGGAGAATGGGGAAAAAGCTCGGATGCATGAGACGAACACGTATGCAAATGAAATGCACATGATGACATGATATGCAATGCATGACACGCAAGCAATGACAAGGCAACAACAGCGAATAACTGAACGACACCTGGCACATCGGTCTCGGGGCATTACACTATATCCCATCATATAAGTTTCCAATCTCTTTTTACCTTGCAATCTTTACTTTCAATCTATATCATAAAAATACCAAAAATATTTATCTTATCATTATTATCTCTATCAGATCTCACTCTCGCAAGTGACCGTGAAGGGATTGACAACCCCTTTATCGCGTTGTTGCGAGGTTGTTTTTTGTTTGTGTAGGTACGAGGGACTTGCGTGTGGCCTCCTACTGGATTGATACCTTGGTACTCAAAAACTGAGGGAAATACTTACACTACTTTGCTGCATCACCCTTTCCTCTTCAAGGAAAAACCAACGCAGTGCCCAAGAGGTAGCAACACCCCTGCAGGGTTTAAACTTTCGAGAGCCGTGCCCGCGGTTATGTGGCGGATGGGAATTTGTTAATATTCGGTTGTAGAGGACTTGAAGTAAACTCAATTAAAATACACCAACCGCGTGTGTAACCGTGACTGTCTCTTTTCGGGGAAGTTCGAGAGGAGAACACGGTTGGGTTATGCTTGAACGTAAGTAGTTCAGTATCACTTTTCGATCATTACTAGTTTGCGACCGTTTGCGTTGTTTCTCATCTTACTCTTGTATTCATAAGTTAGCCACCATACAATGCTTAGTCGCTTGCTGCAACCTCACCACTTATCCTTTCCATACCCGTTAAGCTTTGCTAGTCTTGGTACCCAT
Organism: Triticum monococcum; assembly: GCA_034509565.1. NCBI lineage: Eukaryota > Viridiplantae > Streptophyta > Magnoliopsida > Poales > Poaceae > Triticum > Triticum monococcum. Next base: position 247,044,977 of record CM067841.1, on the reverse strand, counting down.
GGTAATGGGATTGCTGAGTCCTCATGGCTCATAGATTACTACAGCAACAGTTGCAGGTACAGGTAAAGTGATGATCTGACGCGAGTGCGATGCTTGCTTGTTTGGAGTTCCTCTTCTTCCGGGTCGGGGAGCCTGGGCTAGCAGGGTGGATGTCGTTCTTCCTTTGCATTTGCTTTCATCCATAGCCAGATCATGCTCTTATGTATGATGATTGCTATGTATTCATGAACTATTGTATTCATGTTGTAGCTTGTGGCGAGTGTAAGCCTTTATCTTGTATCCTCACCTATTTAGTACATGGTATGTTGTAATGATGTCCACCTTGCTATGTGCTCGAAATGAGATTGTGCCCTAAGCATGAGTTCATCACGTGATTGGGATAGAATCGCATCTTGGGCGCTAGAAGTTGGTATCAGAGCCTTACCAAGCTTAGGAGCCCCCTTGATTGATCGAACCTCTGCCATTGTTGAGTCTAGAAGAAAACTATTTTTGAGTCTAGTTATATCGGAGAGTAGGAATTATTTTTACTCCTTAGCCCCTTCTTCGCTCTGGTGAGGAATCATGACGTAGGTGTTTTCCCACTCTTCTATCCTTTTCACTCAATTTTTTTAGGATCACGTGGGTATTGTTGGATCGTTGCGATATCATTGTGACGGGGATTCTGTCTTGGTGCCTCCTGACATTTAGGGGTTGTGGAAGTGTCCTGGGGAGTTGATCTCCAAGGTACTTTTGTCACAGTTCTTATCGTTTCAGTTCCGGAATACCAGAGGTCGCCGACATCGAAAATGCTTCTATACTCTTTGTGGTGAAAGTAGTTTGAAAATACCCAGTACTGGGGAGAGTGATCAGATGTATTGCTACAGCTAGTATATCAGATGTTTTCGAAGGTCTGAGGTACATGATTTGCGAAGGTTTTCTTGGTTATGTGTTGATGGATGGATACAGTTGGAGTGTTGGATTTATTAGTTGTGTGATATATTGTGCCTCCCTGTATCCCCAACACCATATTGCATAACCAAAAAGTTTCGGGAGTTAATAGGTGGGAATTCAAGTAGTTAACTAGAATATCTTCCGACAGATGCATGACATGAGATTGGGGTTCGACGTCTAGTGGTCCGCCTATACACGGTTGGTTTTACAGTGGTCTCGTCGTGTCTTAAAGAGTCCTTGGCTATGCTGACTCGAGGACGCTTCGTATGTCATGTGCACTGCCTTCTACATGATGGAGCTGTACGATCGAGCCCGTGCGGGCCCCAGCATGAAAACTTCGAACGAAATCTCGAGCATATGTTTGTTTCCAGCTTATTCTGCAAGCCAATCCTTTGTTTTATTTTGTGTTGTGGTATTTGAGTTGCTTCGAAGTCAAGTATTGATTCCATACCTTTTCCTAAGTGGCGTTCTCATATTTCTATGGGAGTGCTAATCCTTCTTGTTTGTTGAGATTGTCATGTCAATCCCTTTTCGACCGGTGCACTTCTCTTCAAGTTATTCCATACGGGCGCCGTTGAGGAGCCTAAGGATTCGTTCATTTCATCCGGCCCAAATTGCCTTTGTTTTTCCCGCCCTACCACCCTTTTATTCAAGGACTTAGATTTCTTAATCAAGTATCCATCTTATGGATGTGAAGTCTCTTCATTCTTTTCTTTCAATGTTCTTATCTGGTGATTCTCGCGAAGATGCTCAGAAGCTTCAAGTTTATCATTTATCATTCCCTTTTCTTCTCCGGTGGACTTAATTCAAGCTTTTGTCTTAATCATATCCCTTTCTTTTGTTTCACATGTTTTATCATGTTGGAATATCTTAACCAAATCTCTCTTATTTATTCACCTCTCTCTATTCATATCCAGAGTGCTATAGATATGTCAGAAGATTCATGTTTCCATTCTTAATCCATCAAGCTATTTGGAGATTATTATCCCATTCAAGTCATTTAATTCAACCGGTGCAATCTCTCTTGAAAATCATTTCAACGGTCTCTCTTATTTATTCACCTCTCTCTATTAATATCCGGAGTGCTATAGATTTGTCAGAAGATTCATGTTTCCATTCTTAATCCGTCAAGCTATTTGGAGATTATTATCCCATTCAAGTCATTTAATTCAACCGGTGCAATCTCTCTTGAAAATCATTTCAATGGTGTTTCTCTTGAGTGGGTCGTAACCCACATGTCTTTTCCCCGAATCTTACCCGACTCTTCTATTTTTTCCGAAGCTATTCTCAATTCTTTTCAAAGTTTGACGGAAGAATGAATTTTCATCAGTCAGATGCCTTCTCCAAGATCGCTTTCAAATTCTTTTCGTTGTTGATTCAACCTTTATAGTCTTCATTATTCCGGAGTGTCTCAACAATTCATGCTGGTGTTTCTCGTCGTCATTCTTGGATGTTGAAGACCAAAGAAGAGTTCCTTTTAAATCCTTACCCGTTCTTCCACAGATGTGTAGTTCAAGCTTGCCGCCATCCTCTCATAATTGTTTTCGATTGTGAGAATTCTTTCACACATCTAGAGCAATTTAGGAGTCTTTTTAGTTTGATTCTCCGAAGGCCATCATTTCTGAATTTTACTCTTTCTCAGCTTTCAGCTCATGTTCACCAAATCTTACCAGTACATCGTTTAAGTATTCTGTAACTAGCTTGTCATCTCTTCGTTCTCTTAGATCTAAATTCCCTCAAGTATCTTCGTTTGTTTTCTAATTCTTCCACTAATTCATCCCTTTGCTATGTTCATTTTCAAATTCTTATGATGGTTCTTTCAAGATTCCTTTTCCTTTGTTACCATATCAATTCATTCCTTCTTTCAAATTCTTACCGGTGATTCCTTGAAGACTTTCCCGAGTTTGCGCTATATCTCTCATTAATCCTTTTGAACAAGAATAAGTAGTATGTCAAATCCATTGCTTGTCATCAATTCAATTGACGGAGGATAGATATACAATAATTCTTATTCTTGTGTTCCCTCAAGGTGATTTCAATCCCTTCCTTCGGAGTTTGTTCACGAGGAATAAATTCTTGGTTTCAAGTTGTTCATCTTTCTTTTTCCGGAGTTCCAAGTGCGAATCGGTTATCTCATCTCGAAGCTTCATCTCATTTCGATCATCCTTTTATCTATCTGGAGTCCTTCGAGAGTTTCTTCTTGGTGGTCCATCAAAGATTTTCATTCATCCTCGAAGTGTTCGTTAAGATCCTTGTTTGAGGAGTTCAAGCATTCTTCATCTTGCATCCGAAGTGTAGTTCTTTCTATCTCATTGTCGGCGTTCTGGGAACGGGGGTCCCTAGACTTGCCTGCCTGCGGCCTGCAGCGCGGCTCAAAGGGGGGCCCAGCACGACCCATCTTCACCAACACAAACTCAAGACCCTCGCGAGGGGCCAAGCCTCGTGGGGCGGATGACGCAGAGCTTCCTCAGGCACGGCCTCATCAGGCTGGCTCACGAGGAGGCGGAGAGATCAAGGTGGGGTACCTCGCAAGGTGCCCGTGACGCAAGCCATGATGACCAAGGGCGCCAGGCGGGCGCCAGCCCGCGCAGCGTCCTCCTTTCCTCTTTGGTGCAAAGGGGGCAAGCGCAGCCGCGGAGTACCGAGGCATCAGGCAAAGGTTGCCATTTCGGTGCAACGAGACCAAGACCAGGAGGACTACGAGACGGAGGTCACCGTGGAGCCCAAGACGTCGTCATCACTAGAGCTTTGCGCAGAGAAAGACTACTTTTGTCAGGATAGCTGATACTTGCTGTCCCCCTTCAAATTAGCCCACCATTGTTGGCTCCCTTCTCGCTCGATTTTTGGGAAGAGGACTAGGGCCTCTATAAATAGGACCAGCCACCCACCGAGAAAAGGGGTTGATAGGTTGGAAGGAAGAGGCTCGTTAGAGGGGGTTTGATCAGTTGGTTGGTTGGAAGCAGAGAGAGAGAGCCAGCAGTTCATCGCCCCAGTCAAGAACAGACCCTCGCGAGGCTATTCTTCCTTGTATTGTTCATCATAATCAGCCCAAGAGGCAATCCACACACCACACACTGGAGTAGGGTATTACACCACAACGATGGCCCAAACCAGTATAAACCCTGTGTCTCTTGTGTTGTCCTTTTGATAGTTTAGATCCTAGCAAGGCGGACGGGTGCAGGTAGGTAGGAGGCGAAATCTCCGCGTGCACCCCAGTGTTCGAACCTCAAGGGTCTGCCGGAACCCGAAATCCGACACTCATCTCTTGAGATGGTGTTATGTCATCCCTCGCAATTTCTCCTCATGTTTCATGATTCACAAGTTGTCAGGAATGAGATATTTAAATCCATCATTTTCTCTTTGTTCAAGAGATATTTTCAACCAATCAATCTCTTTGTTGGAGCTATCTTGGGTTATATTTCACCTACAACCTTCCCTAAGGAATGTTGCTATTGTGGTGTTTATCAATGATCCAAGTTTCCTCCTATTCTCTCGGTGAAAGAAGTTTTTCCATCTCTTCGTTCCTCTCAGCTAATCAATCTTTTGGTAGTGGCTAGTTGTCACCTCATAATTTTGAGATGTCTCCATAAGCCCATGAGGATCATATCCTTTCGTATTGATCTTCGAACAACTCCGTTCAATCCTTGTTTTTAAGGATGCTCCCTTAAATTCATTTCAGGTAGAACATGTTGTTTTCTTCTCCATTCTTTTGATTCCATTCTTACATTTGTTTCGGAGGCATTGTGATGTTACTCTCTTCGACCCATCATCTCATTTTGTAAATATCATGTTCTTTCCCTTGCTTATCCGTTTAGCAGGAGTGTTGTGTTCTCTTTCAAGTTCTTTTCATCTTATCAAGTATTGCATCTCTTTTCAACCGGAGTGCTCTTCGAATTTGTTCTTCCTTGTTCCTTGTTTATCTCATTCCAACCAAAGTTGTTTCAATTCCTTCTTGTCAATTGTGCTCGTAATTCATAGCTTTGCAACCTCCAAGGTTCACATCGTGTTCCTTGTTTCTCTTTTCTACCGGAGTGCTCTCCATTTTCGTTCAACTCTATTGTGTTCTTTCTTTCAAGTTTTTCAACCTCTCAAGGTTCATTGGTTTCACTCGTTTGTCAAAGAAGCAACTTGTTTTACCTTTTCCTCTTCCGTTTCTCCCTGGTGCCATCCTTAGATCTCGGGTCGAGATCTCTTGTAAGTGGAGGAGATTTATGATGCCCCAAGAGCAACGCTCTTGATGCCTTCCATTTATTTTCGTTGTCGCTGTGTGTTTTACTTGTTTGTTGCATACATCATTGCATCATTTGCATTGCTTCATGTCATCATGCAAAAAAAAATTAAACTCTACTAAATAAACTGTATGGGTCTTTGATCCATTTAAATCGACGGAAATTCACATGGTGAAATTCTCTTTTAAACATATAAAAGTCTCTCAATATTATTAGGGAGCTATATTAAATATTCCATTGTTTTGGAATTGCCCATGAACTCACTTGCAATTTAATTCCATGCCTTTTCTGCTTCAAGTTTGGTCTCCAAACTTTGCCCTAAATTATTTCATCACTTTCCCGAGCAACTCCTAAATCCTATACTCCATTCAAACTCCTTTGGTGCAAGTTAAATAATTTTGGATTTGACTTCCCCTATTTTTGTTGGAACCACTCTTGTTGGGTTGGAAATATTTCCTAAAGCCTTACAAAATATCCCACCATTTTATTCTTCTCAATGGCCTCTTCTCTTGATACTATTTGGTCGCTCTCTATTTTCTAAAAATAGAATATAAGGAGAGATGGGAGCAGTGCATAACCACAGCGCACTTAAGGTCCTCCTGCGGCCTGGCCTAGGTGGCCCAAGAGGCCTGCCAGATGTCCTATAATCCCGCTGCTCGCTGGCCTTCTCTCCCTTGATCCCTCCTCCAGCACTACTGCCAGGAGTCAATGACCGTGTGCCTCACGCCCGAGCTCCACCTTGCTTCCGACGCCGCCCCATGCCACCACCGCTCCTTCGGTGAACTACGACCGGATCCAACCCTACCTCCGTCAGCGGCCCCGATCCCTTGCTTCCCTCCTTCCATTTCGCTCCCCATGGCAGCCATGGCCGCCTGAAGCTCCTCACCATCTCCACTCGACCCGGCCTGCCGCCGCCATTGCGACCCCGCGTCCCCGCCTTCGGCGACCATCGCTGCCCTGCGCCCTCAAGCTCCAGCGCCGCACCTCTGATCCGCCTTCCGCCTTGCTGCCCCGACATGCCTTGTCCTCGTCGCCGTGCCCCATGACCTCGATCTTGCCATCTGGGAGGCTCCATGCTCCCATGGCCTCTGCCTGATGCTGTGTTATGCTGTCGCCATCAAGTCCTGCCTCCGGCCTGTTTCGCCTTGTCGCAATGCACCTTGTCCACTCTGCGTCCATGGTGCCATCTCTGGCCCCTTTCTCCTGCAATGCCCTGCCTGGCTGATTTTGTTCTTTCACTATTGGGCATGAGCAGCTATGGCCTGACATGTTCTGTCGCTGCTCGCACGCTGCCCACCAGAGGCCCTTTTGTCTTGCTTCTTGGTTTGGCAAGAACGTTGCCAAGACCCATACGCGGACCGTCTAGCATCGTCTTTGGGATTTTTCATCAAGTACCATCCCACGGGATTTCGCCAAGACCGATGCGAAACAAGTACCCTCTCTGAGATACTCCAAGTTCAACTCATTGCCGTGTACGACTACTGTCGCGGTGGATCCTATAAGACCAAGTGTATAACTACCGTCGATCTTGGATACGTCAAGTTCGACTACCTTCGCAAGAACGAGACTGGCAAGTCCAAAAACCCCAAGTACCACAACAACCCCGAAGGGATTCAAATCCGTCAAGTTCCTCTTTGAAACATGAACCACTACTTCCACTTCAAAATCGTTCCGCCCGGAAAACGCACGCTTCGAAGGTATAACCCAGAGAGGACCCACGGACGAATGCTTAGTTGTATGAGATGCCCGCGTTTGCATCGTGTCCGAAATTGTCGCTTGCATGTTCCTCCTCGTTGCCATGTCGTCGTCTTGTGGGAACCCGGTAACCAGGAGCACCCCACCATCTTTGCATGACATGCTCACGCCACTCTTCTTTTGCATCAGCATCTCAATGAGTTGTCGGAGTAGCCGGAATGTTGCCGTGGCACCCCTTCCTTCCGCCGTGGTGACAAAATGCTCCATATCTTATAACATGCCAACATCTTCATAAAAATTGCATATAACTTGCATATGTCATCCACATCATGATAATAACATTTAAAATGTTTAAAATTGTTCTTTGCATTAAATTGCTATATGCACATGAGGATTTACCGGAATTGTTGTTTGATGTTTCGGGCCTCATTTAAACTTGCCTAAAATGTGTAGTGTACTAATGCTTCACCTCTTGCCATGTCAACGAACAATTAAACTTGTTGGGTTCATAATAAGAATGAACTAAATAATTGAATGTGGTGCTTCCTCTGTATGCAACTCATTGCATATTGAGCTCCACTTAATTTGTAGTATTGTTTGTTGAACTTTGCCATGCCATGTATATTTAAACCGGACATGCATCATATTTGATTGTGCATCATGCCATGTTTATGTGATGGTTGTTTACTTTGTCGTTTTCTTTTTTCTGGTTGTGCTTCTTCTCGATAGTTCCAGTTACGTTGCAATTGTGAGGATCTGTTCGACTATGTTGGTTCATCATCTTCATGGACTCGTTCTTCTTCCTAGCGGGATTTCAGGCAAGATGACCGTCACCTTGGATCTCACTACCATCTTTGCTATGCTAGTTGTCTCGATGCTATCATTATGTCGCGCTACCTACCACTTGTTCTTGAAGCCTCTAACCTTTTTACCCTTCCTAGCAAACCGCTGTTTGGCTATTTTACCGCTTTGCTCAGCCCCTCTTATAGCGTTGCTAGTTGCAGGTGCAGTTGCAGTTTATTCCATGCTGCGACCCCTTCTCCTTGTTCTCGGCATTTAACTTGCCGGCCTGTTTGAAAACCCAATAGTCTTTGTTGGTGTGATTGGCTGGTTTGTCAGGAGTGTCGTGTATCTAGTATGGGCGATCGAGTATGCGGACCAAGCTGGTTGGGCCCGAATTGTTCCTTTTGAATGGCTTCTTCCGTTGGCCGGACTTGGAGCCACTGAATCCGGCATTGACCGTCGTGTCATCGGTATTATCACCATTGTTTCGATGCTTGTGTCTGTTGCGTCGGGGCTTGTTATTGCTATTTTTGGTTTCTGCAGTGCCAGGTTTGCTTGCACTGTTATTGATATGGGCTAGCCAGCTATCTTCGCCCGCGCAAAAGCGGGTCATAAGTGCAGTAAGGGCTGCCATGGACTTCGGCTTCTCTTGGCCGAGGTGTCGAGCGAGCCATCCATCCCGGATGCTGTGTTTCAAGGCCGCTAAGGCTTCGGCATCCGGACAATCGACGATCTGGTTCTTTTTAGTTATGAACCTAGTCCAGAGTTTCCTGGCTGACTCTCCGGGCTGTTGAATTATGTGACTTAAGTCATCAGCATCCGGAGGTCGAACATATGTACCTTGGAAGTTGTCAAGGAAGGCCTCTTCCAAGTCCTCCCAGCTGCTGATGGAGTTTTTAGGCAGACTGTTCAACCAGTGCCAGGCTGGTCCTTCGATTTTTAGTGGGAGGTATTTGATGGCATGGAGATCATCACCACAGGTCATATGAATGTGAAGAAGAAAGTCCTTGACCCATACCGCGGGTTCTATTCTCCCATCGTATGATTCGATGTTTATGGGTTTAAACCCTTCTGGGAATTCATGCTCCATTACTTCGTCGGTGAAGCAAAGTGTGTGAGCAGCGCCACTATATCGGGCCACGTTGCGATGTAGCTCGGATGGAGTCCATCTGCGGTTCTTAGCCCGGGCGTGAGAATGACTATTGCATCCGGCTAGATAGCCGTTACCGCGTGTCGGGGCACGTCCCCGTGATCCATAGATCGTTCTATTCTATCCTGCTCTACTGTCCAAGTCCTGCCATAGGTCATATGTGTATCCCTGAGCTATTTTATCTCTGCCTTTATGATGAGGTAGGGTAGGCTGGTGTTCGGCTTGAGTTGTCGCTTTATCCTGACCATGTGCTGGTCGGTCAGCTGCATTGCGTGATGATGGTACAGGCTCCAACGCCTCGTCATCGAACTGAGGTAGCAATTTGCGCTTCGGGTAACTCTTGGCTGGGCGCTTGAGGTTGTATTCCTCGGCTGTCAGGACATCAGTCCATCTATCATTGAGCAGATCTTGATCAGCTTGAAGCTGCTGTTGTTTCTTTTTCAGGCTCCTTGCAGTGGCTATTAGCTGGCGCTTGAAGTGCTCCTGCTCGAGAGGTTCCTTACGCATGATAAAATCCTCGGTGCCAAGGCTCGCCTCATCCTCGGAGAGCGGAAGATAATTACTGTCCTCCGAGTCTTCGTGCGTGGCCTGTTCATTAGAGCTAACTTGCCCGTCTTCCCGTTCATCTTGTTCGGAAGTTGTCTCAACGGGGTCTTCATTGTCTTCGGCACCATCCGGAGTGTTATCTTCTCCTGTGCTGGTGTTGCTGTCTTTGCTACAGCGTGACTTAGAGCGGCGCCGCTAGCGCTGGCGCTTTGGTTGTATCCGGTAAACAACGGGTTTTGGGCCTCTTCTTCTCTGGCATCGTCGTCCATACCATTGATGTCGTCGGAGCCGTAATCGAGCATGTCAGTTAAGTCTTTGATAGTGGCTATTAAGTGGGCAGGGGGTGGGAAGCAAAATTCTCCGTCATCAGCCTCCAGTTCGAATCAGATATAATTCGGTTGTGAGTCCCCCGCTATGGAGAGTGTTTTTAATGAGTTTAGCACGTCGCCTAAAGGCGAGTGCCGGAAGATGTCCGCGAAGCTGAATTCAACGATCAACGCACAATCAAGCTCGTCGTGCGCGGACACACATGCTTCGGAACCTGTAGCCGGAAATGTGTCCGAGGTTCTGGTAACACAGATCTCACTTGAGGTTGGGTCTGTGTGTGGCTCCAACACCGCTGAGTCTGCGGCCTCCGTGGCGGAGTTGGGCCTCCCATCCTTGGATGGCGTGATCTGCTCCAGATATAGAGTCAGAGCAGTTGTGGGTTCTATATCTTGGGTGTGGTTCAATGATAGATTTAAGTCATGTTCATCGTGATGACAAGGAGCGGCTACTGCCGCGGTTTCAAATCCGTCGAAGATCAAGTCTCCGCGGATGTCTGTGACATTGTTCAAGCTTCCAAATCTAACATGATGGCCAGGGGCGTAGCTATCGATCTTCTCTAGATGGCCAAGCAAGTGGGACCGTAGTACGAAACCACCAAACACGAAGATCTGTCCGGGGACGAAGGTTTCTCCCTGGGCAATGTTGTTCTGGATGATTGACGGGGCCATCGAACTTCTTGACGACGACACAGCGAAACTCTCAATGAAAGCACCAATGTCGGTGTCAAAACCGATGGATCTCGGGTAGGGGGTCCCGAACTATGCGTCTGAGGTTGATGGTAATAGGAGATAGGGAACACAATGTTTACCCAGGTTTGGGCCCTCTCGATAGTGGTAAAACCGTACGTCCTGCTAGATTAATATTGATGAGTATGGGGGTTACAAGAGTTGATCTACCATGAGATTGATGTAGGATGGAACCCTAATCGGTCGATCTTTCACGAAAGGAGCAGATCCCATGAAGAACACGAAGAACACGAGGAGGGAAACGAGGGAAACATGGGGGAAACACAAGAGAAGCACTAAACCAACAAGAAATAGTCACACATGTGCTAGATCCTCGAGTACATAAGAAATCACACGATCCACGGACAACTAAGGACGATACATAGGTAGTCGGTCTTCTCCAAGAAGAGGTCTTGAGGTTCTTCCTGTAAGGGGGTCTTGAATCTGCTTGGGGGATCTTCTCTGAGGAGGCGCTATCTCCGAGGAGAAGGTAACCAAGTGGATGAGCAAAGCTCTCACACGATATATGAGCTAATCCTTTGCTAACACTAGAAAGAAGGACGAGGAGGAGTATATATAGTCTAGGGGGTTGAATGGGTACACGGGCCTCGGCCCTTCACTGTGCGCAGACAGGGGAGGTCGGACGTCCGGGCGTCGGGCCGGATGTCCGGGCTTTCACGCGAAGCCGGATGTCCGGGCTGGAGAGGCCGGAAATCCGGGCTGGAGTGGCTGGCTTTGTTGCTCTCGGGTTCAGAGGGGTCCAGATTTCCGAGCTGGAGGCCAGATATCCGGGAGCTCGGGAAGGGCCGGATGTCCGGGCTGTCGGGGCTGGAAGTCCGGCGCCTGTAGATGCTTGGCAGTTGTGCAGCTTGATGATGGATGATGCTCCAGGGGCCGGACATCCAGGGTCATGGCCGGATGTCCGGGTCCTGGGAGGTGTTCTTGACTCCTTCCATGGAGTCTCTTCATCCATGAATTTGGGGGCTTGTACACCTTCACATCCATCTTTATGAGGGTCCTCTTGGTACCTAATCATGCACAACGTCTCGGATTTAGGTAGTAGCCATGTCTCGAGAGGATCATATGTAATATCACTAATGAAGGAAGTCACCTCGTTCTCGAGAGCTCTAGCTCTAGCTCGTGTCATGCATCCTCTTGGCTCTTGTTGAGGCGATGGTAGGTCCATGGGGATTACATAGGATGCTCCGCATAATCTCCTATCCCTTGGGGAAGATCCGACCTCGGATCAAAATCCTCATAACCATGGTAGGGCAAGAGATCCTTGACGTTGAAGATGTCGCTCACGGAGTACTTGTTGCGAGGGAAGTCGACCTTGTAGGCGTTGTTGTTGTAGCGTTCAAGCACCTTGAAGGGTCCATCCGCTCGTGGTCGAAGTTTGGACTTGCGTTCGTTGGGGAAGCGGTCCTTGCGAAGGTGTAGCCACACAAGATCTCCAATATTGAATACCATGGGGTGCTTGTTGATGTTGCGCTTGGTCGCAAGTCATTGTACTTGGCACTCGATGGTATGCCTTGTATCTTCATGCACCTTCTTGAGATGGTTCACACATGCACTTGCGTCCATATTGATGCGCTCTTGTAGTGGTATAGGAAGGATGTCCAATGGGGACAAAGGGTTGAATCCGTAGATGACCTCGAAGGGGGACTTGCCGGTTGTGGAGTGTCTTGCGTGGTTTTAGGCGATCACGGCGATAGGTAGACACTCCTCCCACTCCTTGATGTTCTTCTTGATTAGCACTCGAAGTAGAGCGAAGAGTGTGCGGTTGGTCACCTCCGTTTTGTCATCGGCTTGAGGATGGTAAGCCGTGGAGAAGAGTAGCTTGATTCCGAGCTTGGCACATAGGGTCTTCCAAAAGTAGCTTAGGAACTTGACTTCACGGTCCGAGACAATCGTCTTTGGCACTCCATGAAGACGGAATATTTCTCTACAAAAGAGATTGGCAACATGTGAAGCATCATCTATCTTGTTGCAAGGAATGAAACGTGCTGTCTTGGAGAAACGGTCCACAACGACAAATACCGAATCCTTTCCATTGCGAGTCCTAGGTAATCCAAGTACAAAATCCATGCTAATGTCTTCCCATGGTTGATATGGAATTGGTAGAGGCATGTAAAGGGCATGGGATTGGGCTTTAGACTTAGTTTTGCGACATGTAGAGCATCGGTTGGTGAAGCGGTTGACGTCACAAAACATCTTGGGCCAATAGTATATCCTTGAGAGCGTAGCGAACGTCTTGTCACGTCCAAAATGTCCCATTAATCCTCCTCCATGAGATTCCTGCAAAAGAGAAGACAACACAAGAGGAAGAGTGTGAGAGGTGTTAGCTTGTGTTTCAATGTCCTTGCACAAAAGTACGTAGTGTAGGACACTAGATGGGTTCTCACACACTCCTCTTATCTCACTTTGGGTGGCAAATAGGACTAAGTTCTTCTTTTCGCTCATCATGGAGGCGCTCGATTTGGGCTTGTCGCGCTCACTCTCTTTCTGGTGGCTCGCTCTCTCACTATTCTCTCAATGATAGGTGGTTTGTTTGTCGGCGATCACTTGGCTTGGAGACATGGGACGAAGTACGTACTCCTTTCCCTTCATCTTGAAGATGTAGTGATTCGTTCAACCGTTGTGGATGACTCCTCTATAAAATTGCCATGGGCGTCCAAGGAGAAGGTGGCAAACATTCATTGGAACGACGTCGCACTCCAAAGTGTCTTCGTAGGTGCCAATTTTGAAGGAGAATTGTACTCGATGCTCGACTTGGATAGTGCCAGAGTCGCTAAGCCATTGAACTTTGTATGGGTGTGGGTTCTTCGTCTTGGGAAATTGTAGCTTGGAGCAAAGTTCTTCACTTGCGAGGTTATGACAACTTCCTCCATCGATGATGACCTTGACGGATCTTCCATTGATGCCAGCCTTGGTATGAAAGATATGGAATCTTTGGTCTTCTTCTTGGTGATGTTGGAGAGTCAAGACCTTGGAGACAACAAGAGCGGGACTTGAATCTTCATCGCAAAATACCTGTTCCTCTTCATCGTTCACTTGCCGGTGCATGGCGACTTGATCAAGAGTGTCCATTTCACCTTCACTCATCGAGTCGTAGGTGCTGTCGTCATTGAGGATCATGGTCCTCTTGTTGGTGCACTCATAGGACTTGTGGCCTCGGCCTCCGCATGTGAAGCATTTGAAGGAACATGTCTTGACGGTCTCATCGGTTGGAGTTAATGATGATGAAGCTCTCGACTTGAAGTTGCTTGTTGTATGATCATGGCTTGGAGTTGACGAAGCTTTCTTGGAACTCGAATTATCGACGTTCCTTGTAGAAGGCTTGGTAGACGGTGTTTGAGTTGTTGAAGCTTGGTTGTTTGAGAAGCCGTAGGGCTTGGATGAGAACTTGGCATACTTGAAATCGTCTTGCACTTGACGTTCCGCTTTTGTAGCTTGATGCACAAGCTCGATGAGGTTCGAGTATGGTTGGAAGTCGGCGATCTTCTTGATAGGATGGTTGAGTCCATTCAAGAAATGTTCCATCGTTTGCTCATCATCTTCCATGACTTTGGCTCTTATCATGGCAATCTCCATCTCCTTGTAGTATTCTTCAACGCTCTTGGTTTGTTGCTTGAATAGTTGGAGTTTATTGAAGAGGTCGCGGTTGTAGTTGGTAGGAACAAAGCGCGCTCTCATGACATCCTTCATTTGCGCCCAAGTAGTGATGGGTGGTTCTCCTCTTGCCTCGCGGCGCTCGATTACTTGTTCCCACCAAATGAGGACATAGTCTTGGAACTCAAGGGATGCCATTGCGATATTCTTCTCTTTTTCATAGTTGTGCAAACGAAAGATTTTGTCAACCTTCAATGCCCATGAAAGGTACTCTTCGGGATCGTTGCTTCCATTGAACTTGGGCATGGTGAACTTGAGCTTGCTGTAGTGTTGCTCTTCGTTGTGTTGGGGTCGGGGATGATGACGCCCGTATTGTTGATGATTGTCCAACTCGTGTTGCTCTCGGTGAGGAGGGTTGTCAACCTCAAGTTCCTCTTGTCGTGGAGAATTTCCATTGTTTTCATGATCTTGATGAACTTGATGTTCTTGGCGAGCTTGTGGAGGAGCTTGTCGAGCTCGAGGAGGAACATGAGGAACTTGATGATGCACGGGAGCTTGAAATCTTCTTTCTTGAACCTCTTCGCAAAGTGCTTCCTCTTGTTCACGCCGATGGTGGTTGCGTGTGGCGATGGCGTGACTTGAATCTTGAAGGGCACGTTGCGCCGCAAGTGCTTGAGCTTCACGAAGTTGCTGTTCTTAGTGTTGTGCCTCGGCATCTCGTGCATATTGGTGTAGACGCGCGCGCTCTTCCTCTTCATGTTGGCGTTGTCGTTGCTGTTCTCGTGCTAATGCAAAAGCCTCTTGGGTTGACATTGTCGGTGCTCTTGAGAGTTGGTGTTGCATAGAGGATTGAGGCTTGCTTGACGATCGTTGCACGCAGAACGTCGAAGAGTGTTTGATGTCGGTGTACTTGAGCCGGAGAGGGTGAAGTCGGAGTGTCGACTTGAGCGGCTCCTTCAAGATGAGGACGAAGTGGAAGAAGAGCGGTTGAGCAACAAAGCGCGAATCTGATCCATTCTTGCGTCGTTCTCTTGCTTGTGATCGTCGAGCTTGTGGTTGAAGTAGTGCCTTGTACGTTGCTCGGAGATTCGCAAGTCGGCGGCGAGGTTGTCAATGTGTTCACTCATTGCTTGTTGCTCCTGATGCAAAGCACATTGTGCACCAAAGATGTGGCTCTTGGTGACGTAGGAGTTCATGTCGTCATCGTGCTCAATGAAGAGTGGGTTGGTAGAAGTACTTGGCCTATCCATCATTCCAAGAGAAAAATGTTAGTGGGAGAACGAGAAGAACGGATACCAAATGTACCTTGACCGAAGTTGAAAGTGGATCAATGATCACTCCAATGTGGACAAGGAAATAGCACAATTGGTACCAATTCTTGTCGGTTTCTCACACCTACACAAGTAAAAGCTTATGGTGGAGCTTGGTAAAGATGGTGGCACAAAATTTAATGCAATTGTAAGTGAGCTTCAATAATGTTGGAAAAGATTCACAAGTTCGCAATGCAACAAGTAGACCAAGCAATATAAGGTACACGGAAACACACACACAAAAAGATAAGTGGGGTTGTGCAACCAAGGATGAGCCAAAATGTGGAATCCATAAAAATGCTCTTGTTGCGCAACACTAGAGAGACGCTAGCACAATTGCACAATAGGCGGATATAAAGACTTGTGCACAACCTACTAAGCAAAAATGCAATGACTTCTATCCCAAGTATGCTCTATGCAAGGTGTTCCTATGATATGATCCAAGATGATCTAGTATGACAATCTTAATGTTGTATGATGCTATGGTGCTTGCTTAAAAGCTCTTTCCTTATCTTTTCCTTTTGCTTAAAATCTTGTTTGGCTCTTTGTTGTTTGAGCTCTTTTCTCATGCAATGCTTCACGAACCAAGATAGCAATTGTGTATGCGATGACAACCTTGTGACACAAGAGATGATACCAAGATATGCAACAATTATGAATGTATTCTATGGGAAGTATGATCACTAATGTGCACAAGTCTCGTTGCCGGCAATACTCAAAAGCTGGTCTCGATGGGTAAGCGACGCAAAGGAGTAAGGCTATGATGGCTATCAAAGTAATGGCAAGAATGATATGTCCAATACCAAGCTGAGGTTACCGTTTCTTCGGGTCCTCGTCCGTAAACAAGAACGGATGACAGCGATCCAATGAGTGTCACGAATACCAAGATGTAGTTGAGGAGATCATTGTTGATGACGCATCCGTGGCGAAGATGAGCGGCGGTGATGTTGATGTCGAACCGTACCTAAATAGCCGAAACACAAGTAGGACACGGTACCGCAACTCAAATTCTCAAAGCAAAATTGGACTAAAATTGTCGGAGTTGGAAGTGGTAAGTGATGGTGGTGCTATGCAGAAGTGGTGATGGTATGCAGAAGTATATGTGGGCACTGGAACAAAGTTTGGCGAAATATGGACGGAAAACGGGCGGTGGAGAGGAAGTGATGCTGCCAGGGGCCGGATGTTTTGGCTTGATGGTCGGATGTCAGGGGTGACGGATGTCCGGGCTATCGGGCCGGATGTCCGGGCTCGAGATCCAGGGACGAATGTGATGAACATCGCGTGGAGAGGTCAAATCCGGGTAAAATTTGGAGGAATTTGTGGATGGAAATTGGGGAAAAGTGGATGGAAAGCTAGATCTACCCACAACACACGAAATCCGCGGATCAAATCCAACAGAACTTCATCTCACCCACAAATAAAAAAAATTGGGGCTATTTTTGAGGGGAATTTTCGAATTAGGGACAAAATCAACAAAAACTAGGCTAGAAACACAACGGGGAGGCTTCGAAATCGTGATCAACGTGGCTCTAGATACCAATATGATGTAGGGTGCAACCCTAATCGTCCTATCTTTCACGAAAGGAGTGGATCCCGCGAAGAACATGAAGAATACGAGGAGGGAAATGAGGGAAAACATGGGGGAACACGAGAGAAACACTAAACCAACAAGAAATAGTAACACATGTGCTAGATCCTCGGGTACATAAGAAATCACACGATCCACGGACAACTAAGGACGATACATAGGTAGCCGGTCTTCTCCAAGAGGAGGTCTTGAGGTTCTTCCCATAAAGGGGTCTTGAATCCGCTTGGGGGATCTTCTCCGAGGAGGCGCTATCTCCGAGGAGAAGGTAACCAAGTGGATGAGCAAAGCTCTCACACGATATATGAGCTAATCCTTTGCTAACCCTAGAAAGAAGGACGAGGAGGAGTATATATAGTCTAGCGGGTTGAAGGGGTACACGGGCCTCGGCCCTTCACTATGCGCAGACAGGGGAGGCCGGACGTCCGGGCGTCGGGCCGGATGTCCGGGCTTTCACGCGAGGCCGGATGTCTGGGCTGGAGAGGCCGGATGTCCGGGCTGGAGCGGCTGGCTTCGTTGCTCCCGGGTTCGGAGGGGTCTGGATTTCCGGGCTGCAGGCCGGATATCCGGGAGCTCGGGAAGGGCCGGATGTCTGGGCTATAGGGGCCGGATTTCCAGGAGCTCGGGAAGGGCCGGATGTCTGGGCTATAGGGGCCGGATGTCAGGGGCCTGTAGATGCTTGGCGGCTGTGCAGCTTGATGATGGACGACGCTCCAGGGGCCAGACGTCCGGGGTCGTGGCCGGATGTCTAGGTCCTGGGAGGTGTTCTTGACTCCTTCCATGGATTCTCTTCATCCATGAGTTTGGGGGCTTGTACACCTTCACATGCATCTTCAGGAGGGTCCTCTTGGTACCTAATCATGCATAACGTCTCGGATTTAGGTAGTTTTCATGTCTCGAGAGGATCATATGTAATATCACTAAGGAAGGAAGTCACCTCGTTCTCGAAAGCTCTAGCTCTAGCTCTAGCTCGTGTCATGGGTCCTCTTGGCTCTTGTTGAGGCGATGGTAGGTCCATGGGCATGACCGTAGGATGCTCCGCATCAGAGATCGTAATGGCTAAAACCCTAGAAGTCTAGCCTATCTTATTATGATTATGATTCCTCGTCTCTACGGACTAAGCCCTCCAGTTTATATAGACATCGGGGGGACTAGGGTTGTACAAAGTTGGTTATAGAGAAATGAATCTTCATATTGGGATGCCAAGCTTGCCTTCCACGCAAAGGAGAGTCCATCTGGACACGGGTGAGAGTCTTCACAGTGCATCAGTCCGGCCCATGTACCATAGTCCAGACGCCCGAGGACCCCCTAATCCAGGACTCCCTTAGTGTCGCCTGCTCTGACTACTCCCTCAGCAGCGTCCGTGTCCTTGTGTGCATCCGCACCCACCGCATCGCTGGAGGTCACGGGCGGCAGAGCCTTCGAGGTGGATGGGTGAGCTAAAGGACCGGGTTTCTTCTTGGGCGCCATGGGCCATGGCATCGTCGAAGATGAAGATGGTGATGAAGCCAATGCGCTGTACATGCCTTCAGGTTCACGCAAGCGAGCCCCCTACCTGGCGCGCCAAATATGTCGCGGGAAACCACAGCCACCTATGGGACCAGGAGGCTCCTTGCCAGTTTGGTAGGGGGGTGATGCGTTGCGCAAAGAGCAGAGGAGCATGGAGCGGCACGACAGGGATCACACATGCGAATTTACCTAGGTTTGGGTCGCCGCGAGGTGTAAAACCCTACTCCTGCTTCGGTAGATTGATAGTGGAAATGTGGTGGTGGAGCATAGTACACTTGCCTGGCAGGGTTGCCTCGAGGCAGTAGTGTCTACACGCGTACGGGGGTGTGAGTTATCCAATCTTCTAACCCTTTCTATGGTTGCCATGGGCCTCCTTTTATAGATCAAGGGGTTACCACAGTGGCAAAGTAGTCATTACACACGGATAAGATAGCCAACAGTGCTATCATACCTAACTCTGCGGGCTGACAGGGTGCATTAAATGCACCGCTCAATGTCACATCGTTGGTTGCCCAGCAAGGCTTGCTGGGCTATCTTGCCAGCTCCGCGCCTGCTCGCTTGATGTATCGCAGGAAAAGTGTCGTCTGAGGGTTTCTCCTATAGAAAGTGTCTGCCATGTGGTGAATGGCTGCCACTTAATCACTTTCCAGCTTGACACCGCACTGATCGACGATGTGGGTCGCGGTAGAGTGGTTGGTGAGGTGGTTTTGCTTCTATGAGCCCCGGTAGGCCCTACCGGGGTGTCTTGGTTGTCAGTTTCTGGAGGTGGCCTCGCCCCTTGCTGGGTTTGCCTGCTCGGCAAGGGAGGCTTTTATCTTCATGATATCCCACTTCTCTAGTTTGATCTTGGTCCCTCTGATCTGCATGTTGGTCCTTCAAATCTCTGGGGTCCTTGCACTCTGATGTGGGCTGGTGCACTAATCTTGTTCCCACGCCTATGCACAGTCTGGGCAACAGACCCAGGGTTTGTTGCACCGACACTTGTGTGTATCTCCTACTATATTGATACCTTGGTTCTTAACTGAGGGAAATACTTATCTCTACTTTGTTGCCTCCCAACGCAAGCTCAAGAAGTGGCAATGGCTCATTTGGCAATGCGTCCTGTGGCCTCCCCGTTGGTTATGATGTCATTCAAGGGTACCTCAGAGGCCACTGTTACTGAACACTCTTGAAAGTAGTGTTGGAGTTTTTGGGATGCCATGAAAACTGTATAGGCTATCTTCTGATAATGTGGATACCAAGATTTGCATGGGGTAAGCACTTCTAATACATAGTAGACTAGCTTCTACACCTGGAACCTGTGCCCCCTAGCCTCTCGTTCTACCACGAGTACTGCGCTCACCACTTGATTCATGGCTGAGATGTATAATAACATGGGTTTGCCAATGCCAGGTGTTGCTAGGATGGGGTTGCCTGATAGTATTGTTTTTATCTCTTCTAGTTCCACGGTTGCTTCGTCGGTCCACTAGTATTTTTTGGTCTTCCTGAGCAGTCTGTAGAGTGGCAGTGCCTTTTCGCCAGGGCAGGAGATGAAGAGGCTCAGGGCTGCCATGCAGCGTACAATTTTCTGGATGTGTTTGAGCTTCGTGGGTATTCCTAACTAGGATAAAGCTCGGATTTTAGCCGAATTAGCTTCTATCCCCCAATGGGAGACAATAAATCTGAGCAACTTTCCGGCGGAACCGCAAACACGCATTTGTACGGGTTCAGCCATATATCGCAAGCCCACAAATTTTCGAAGGTTTGGCGGAGGTCGTCCACCAACTAGCTGGCGTGTTTGGTTTGAATGACCATGTCGTCTACATATGTTTGACTATTTTGCCGATTTGGTTTTCCAGGCATGTTTGAATCATGCGCTGGTATGTGGTGCCTGCATTCTTTAATCCGAAGGGCATTGTGTGGACGCAGAATGGCCCGTGGGGGGAGATGAATGCAGTTGCGGCTTGGTCGGACTCCTTCATCTTGATTTTATGGTATCCAGAGTAGGCGTCAAGGAAGCATAGTGAGTCCTGTCCAGCGGTGTCATCGATGATTTGGTCTATGCGAAGGTAACAGGAAGGGAACCTTAGGACAGACTTTATTTAGGTCTTAAAGTCGAAGAATAGCCGCCATGATTTATCCTTCTTAGGTACCATGACCAGATTAGTGAACCACTTGGGGTGTTTTATTTCTTGGATGAATCCGAATTCAAGTAATTTCGCTAATTATTTCCCCATTGATAGACGCTTGGGTTCGGAAAATTGGAGCAACGCCTATTTGACTAGCTTGAAGCCCTTGATTATGTTCAGGCTATGTTCTGCTAGTCTTCGTGGAATTCCTGGCATGTTAGAAGGGTGCCACGCGAATATGTCCCAGTTATCACGCAGGAATGTCCGCACTACTTCATTGACTAAGGGGTCCAGCTGGGGTCCAATGGACGTTGTTTTGTTGGGATCCATTGGGTGCACTTGGAATTTGACTACCACGTCAGCTGGTTTGAACGATGTGGACTTAGACCTTTTACTGAGGACCATGTCGTCCCTGCCCACTGTTATGTGGAGAGTACTTAGTTCCTCTGCTGCGAGAGCCTCAGATAATGCTTCGAGGCCAAGCGATGCTATTTTGTTTTCGGCTCGAAGGGCTCTATCCGGATTGCATATGAGTGTGATCATGCCATTGGGCCCTGGCATTTTGAGTTTCATATACCGGCAATGTGGTATGACCTGAAACCTTGAGAATGCCTCACGCCCGAGTAGGGCGTGGTATCTGCAATGGAAGGGCACAATGTGGAAGAGTAATTCTTCAGACCTGTAGTTCTCGGGAGTGCCAAACACTACGTCCAGGGTGACTCGTCCGGAGCAGCGCGCCTCTATGCCAGGGATAATTCCCAGAAAGGTAGTATAACTTTGTTCGAGGTGAGATCTGTCGAACTGCATTTTACCAAAGGTGTCCTCCTAAATGAGGTTTGTGCCGCTACCCCTGTCCATAAGCACTTTAGTTAGTCTAAAGCCGTCCACTATGGGGTCGAGGACTAGTTCAGCGGGTGCTTGGACGGAGCGGGCCCTTTTATTCGTCTTCTTCATCAAAGGTGATCGGTGTGCCTGTCCATGAGTTAGTGGTTGTGACATGGTGGACTTGGGCGAGCTCTCGAAGGGCTCTTTTCCTTTGATTTCTTGAGGAGAATGTCTCATAGATTGTTAGAACATCATTGTCGCTGTATGGGAGTGTGAGTCCAAGGATAGCTTCGCCACTATTGGCCACCTGCCTAACCACCGAACATGCTGAAGCCTGTGGGTTGGATTTGTGTTCAACAAGGCTGAGTCTATGGGGCATGGCTTGCCCAGTAGCTCATCAAGGACTAATCTGTGTCCAACGATGGATCTCTTCTTCTCTCTGGCAGGCTCATGTTTGGGTGACCGCCGTGGGTATAAGCATTTTGCCTGAGATTTTTCTAGATTGCTCGGCATGGGTTGAATCCAAGAGCATTTGCTATGCTTTCCAAGCGCTCTCCATGGCACAATATTTCCACACCAGGTCCGATAATTTGGTGAACTTTGCACATGGTGATGGGCGAGGGCATTCAAGATTCCTTCATCTCAGAAGTTGAACCGAAAAGTCGCTATTATTTCTTGATCGCAACACTCTGTCATCTTATCTTTGAATAGGAGGAATCATGCCCAGTAATGGTGGACTGTTTCTCCGGGCTGCTGTTTGACGTACATGAAACCTCATATGTCAGGGTTTCTCAAGTTACTTGTGGAGTACTCAACATGGCTGGTGGGTGGGAAAAAATTCCGTGTTCCAATGAGTTATGTATCCGGAATTTTGGCGGCGGTGTCAAGCACCCCTAGAATATCCATTGCACCGAGTTCGGAATCTGGACTGTCTGCATACTGTGGCGCAAATTCGAGGTCATTCTTCAAGTTGATGCTGGGTTCTGGGCTTTCTTCGGGTCGAACATCTGACTCCTGGCCCTAAGCCTAGGTGAGACACTCGCTAACCCGAGCGCAATTTGTTTCCAGCTTTGGCGATTGGGAGCCCTCGGCTAATTCGTCGATGGTGGCGACAAGGTGCGTAATCGGTGGGATATAAATTTCCCTATCATCGGGCTTGAGCCCGATCTGATCGTAGATTAAGGGTCGGTCGTTAGAGACTCCCATGGCTCGAATCCGGTGTAGTAGATCATTCAATGATGAAAGGTCTAATGGGTCCATGCCCTCCAAATATACGAGACTGACCTGTAGTATAGCCGCTCTAAGGGCATTTAAGGCTGTGCCCAGACGATGTTCGGCCGAGACTAGTTCGGTCGAACTGACAGGGTGGACTTTAAGGCCGAGCCCCATGTAACATTAGTCCCTGTCTGGTTTACCACTACCGAAGTTACAGCTTCGGGATCAGTGGGTTTCTCTAGGTGAGCTGAAGGTTTTGATAGAGTAAGATCCCCCTGGGAGTCGATGGTGAACTGTAGACTCCCTAACTTGATCTCTTAGCAGGGCCAAAGTTACCAACCTGGCTGAGGCGGCCGGTCAGATCGGCGCGCAACATGACACTGCCAAACGCAAAAACCAGGCCAGGGGCGAAGATATCCCTGGCATGGACGGTGTCATTGATAAACAGGCGAGCCATTGATCCTTTCAGTGACCCAACAATGGAACTCTCATGAAAGCACCAATGTCGATGTCAAAACCGGCGGATCGCGGGTAGGGGGTCCCGAGTTGTGGATCTTGGAACAATGGGGAACAAGGGACAAAGGACACGATGTTTACCCAGGTTCGGGCCCTCTCTAAGAGGTAAAGCCCTACGCCCTGCTTTATTATATTGAAGTGTGTATGACGATTATAGAGTCGGTCTACCACGAGATCAGATGAGCTAAACCCTAGGCTAGTAGGATGATGGTAGTTGTTCTAGCCTCTACCGACTAAACCCTCTGGTTTATATAGACACCAGGGGTACTAGGGTTACACATGGTCAGTTGCAACAAGGGAATAAACATGTCGAATCTTTTATCTCGACCTGGAGGACACACCAGGACTTCAAAGATCTCCTGCCTGGATGCAAAGCCGCCTCGTAATTCAGCCTTCCAACGGTCGTAACGCGGCCCACCTGTCTGGCGCACGAGAGATGAGGCGGCAGCCCGAGGACCCACTAGTTCAGGTCTCCCTCAAGAGGAAAGGATCCTTCAGACATGCTTTGTTAAGATCAATGTAATCAATACAAAGTATCCATTTCCCATTGGCCTTGCGCAATACTACTGGATTTGCTAACCAAGTGGGATGCAACACCCCTCTAACCACACCAGCTTCTTCGAGCTTCCTGATTTCCTCCGCAATGAACTCTTGCCATTCCAAGGCTTGCTTCCTGTCCTTCTGCTTGACGGGCCGAGCATGGGGACACACAGCAAGGTGGTGCTCAATTACCTCCATAGAAATACCGGGGATGTCAGATTGTTGCCAAGAAAACACGCCAACATTTGCCTACAAGAAGGTAACGAGCATGCTTTCCTAGTTGCTATCAAGGGTGGAACTGATGGTAAAGGTACCATCAGTGCTGTCCTCTCTTGCCGGCACCTTCTTCGTTTCAGGTGGAGTTGCCTTGCACCTCTTGGCGGTAGAGCTTTCTAGCAAGTCTTCGACGGGTGCACTCCGAAGAGGCGCACTTCTCGGAATTTTTACTATATGACTTTCCAGACTTCTTGCCATTCTTCTCCTTGGCGGGAGCTATAGCCTTGACGGCCTCTGACGCTACTACATCTCTATAAAGCTTCTCAAAGCATATGATTGCAGCCTTTTGATCGGATTTGATGGAAATGACACCCATGGGTCTTGGCATTTTCATCGTATTATAGGCATAATGAGATGCTACCATAAACTTAGCCAATGCCGGACGACCAAGAATTCCATTAAACGGTAAGTGGATCTTGACAACATCAAACACTATCTTCCTTGTTCTGCATTACAGTTCCCTGCCAAACTTCCCTGGCGAAGTGATCTTCCCCTTGGGCCGGCTGCTTCCTGGGTTAATGCCCTGGAACATGCCGGTCTTCTCAAGCTCCTCGTCGGAAATTTGTAGTTTCTCAATTACCTCCGGGGAGATCAAGTTCAAGCTAGCCCCATAGCCAACTAACACTTTTGTGACCTTCAGGTTGCTTATTGTTGGTTTCACCCGACCACAGTGGTGCGATCAGGGTGGTCCTCAACATAAAAAATGATAAGCATGTGTGACCACTTGAGGGGTTTCTGAGCATCTATTCTCAGTTTCGCCGCATTGACTTCACGTGCCCACTGCTTGAGTTGGCGGTGAGAGGAATGCAAAGATGCGCCCCCATCAATGCACATGGCCTCCGTTGCTTTCTAGAATTCATGCTTGTTGGACTCATCGTCTTCCTCATCTCCACTCTCATCATCTTATTTCTTGTCCCTGTCCTTGGCAGGCTTCTCGTTCTGCTGATATGCCTTGCCATGGTGCCCTCCTCTACCTCCACGACCCTTCTTACCGGATCCACCAGCACCATCTTAGCCTTTCACCTTATCGTGTTTTTCATACTCAATCTTTTTGTTTCTTAACTAGCTGTTCGACCTGCCGGCACTCTTGGAGGTCGTGACCTTTGGTGCAGTGAATCTCACAGTACGGCCCGTCGGACCTGGAAACTAGTGCATGTGTCACCTTCCTTGCCGGAGCTTTCTGTCTTGGCTTTCTTGGTGGAACCAGAGTTGCTTGACCCTTCCACGGCCATAACTGTCTTGCCTTTGCACTTCCTATTGCGCCTCCAACCTTTCTTCTTTGGGGCAGTGGCGGTGTTGTCCTCAGAATCAACTTCAACTCCCGCATCTTCGCTAGGGAGTCTCCTCCCCTCCTCAACACGCGCACACTTGTCCACCATTGTGTAGAGCTCATTGACGGTCTTGGGTAGCCGCATGTTCATCTTATCTCGCATCTTCCGATTGCAGACATTCGTGTGGAAAGCGGCAATCATAGCTGCAGGGTGTATGTTTGGTATGCTACGGTGTACGTGGCTGAATCTCTGGATATACTTGCACAGATCTCCTTCTCTCTATGGTATCACTTGCAAGTCATTGGGCTATTCGGGGTCCTTCTGGCCTCCGGTAAAGGAACCAACGAACTCGTTGCATAGATCTGACCATGAGGAGATGGAGTTCTCTGGCAAGTTCATCAGCCAAGACCTCACATTGGGTTTGAGTACCAATGGGAAGTAATTGGCGAGGACATTTTCATCTCTTCCCTGGGAGCGTGCATAGCAATCGTGTAGATGCCTAAGAACGCTGTCGGGTTCAGCTTGCCATCATATTTTTCTGGCACTTCTGGTTCAAACACACGGATGGGAGACCAATAGACTTGCCATAACTCATGCATGAAAGCAAGGCACCCAACCTCGTAAGGTAGGTACCCTCCAATAGCAGGCACTGGCTCGTCGACGATTGGACCATTGCACTCATGGGATTGACGGCGCGCTTCCTGGTGTCATTGGATGGTGGTGCGAGCATCTTCCGCCCGCCTTTCTAGCAGCACTTGCCATTAATCTTGCTGCATCTGCGGGTGTGAGGAAGCCATCGATGCTTTGTCAGGCTCTGCATCCCGCTGGGTACGCTATGGCTGCTGACGCTGCAGCTTGGGTTGCTGTTAGGGAGGTGACTGCACCATTGGTGCACCACCTACAAGTTTGAGCTACTGGTGCTGTCCACGAGCGCCATGACGACTTCGCCAGTTGGGGGATTTGTTCTCCTCCGCACATCCAATCAGACTCTGGATGGTGGCTCTCCACTCATCCATTTTGTCTAGCATTGGAGGGAAGTTCAACAACATTTGGGCCCGCGCCATTGCCTCTATCGACGCTGAAGGCATGTTGGAGCGAGAAGAACGTGACGTCGCTCAACTTCTAGCGGAGCCAGCAGGAGCGTCGTTGCATTCTTGCCGTTGTGCCGCAGTTGTGACAACAGGTTGACACGGCAGAAGCTGAGCCTGGAGATCTTGAGCCTAATCAGCAGGTGTCTTGTTGTGCGGACGTTGCGGCGTGTGATCAACAACGCCGCTCGGGGTCGCATCTCATCCATTTTGTGATGGACGCGGCATGCGCTTTGATGTTGTCTCTCTCGCCACTGTTCTAGTTGCTGTAGCAGGATGATCTCGGCTCGCGCCAGACCGAGTTGTGTTGCTCCGGTGACTGTGCTCGTCATTGCGTCGCGGGGGCAGAAGTTGCGTGCCCGCACCACCAACTCCATTGTTGTTGTTTTCGCTCGAGGGTTGTGGAGGATGACCACCTCCAGCACCTCCACCGTCCTTTCCCACCACAGTGGGCTCGACGACCGTGCTGCATGCGCCAGTCGTGCCTACTGCAGCATTCGCACCGACAGTAGTAGTGGTGCCTCCTATACCACCCGCAGACGTGGGCGGGGGAAGCTTGCACATGGAAGGCCTAGTTGTCATGGAGCCCTTCTTCTTGGACGCCAAGAAGGACGAAGATGGCGATGAAGCTTGATGGAATCGCACGCTACTCGCCAGTCTAGGTTTACGTCAGTGAGCTCCCCTACCTGGCACGCCAAAGATGTCGGGGTGGATCGATGATCTATGGGGCCAACGAGCCCCTTTGCTAGTTCAGCAACGGGAGGCACTCAAAGCAAAGAGCAGGAATGATGGTGGGCGTAGGGATCTTTACCCGGGTCCAGGCCACCATTGAGTTGTAATACCCTACTCCTGCCTTGGTGTATTTGATCGTGTGTAAGCACAAGTACAAGGAGCACTCTCCCCCGGCAAGATGTAAGGAGAGGGCGGCTACGCATGCAAGTGTGCGTGGAGTTCTGCTAGGTTTGAACCCTTCTCCAGGTTGCCATGGCCCTCCTTTTATATCTTAAGGGGTTACCACAGTGGCAAAACATTCTTTATCTAGTGATTAGAGAACAAACAGTGTTATCATATACCTAACTCTAGTAGTTAAGACAAAGAGCATTAAATGCTCCGCTATGTGTCAAGAGGAGGAAAGCCCCGACAAGGCTATTGCACCGCTCTAGCTGCCTAACTCATGTTATCATGAAACGCCACCCAAATGGGTGTCAATAAAGGTAAAAATCCCTCCGGTGTGCTGACACGTGTCTGGCAAGCCTCACCAAACTACCTGCGGGCTCGACACCTCACGGATTAGTGACTACCTGCTCGATGAAGTGGAGCGCTGGCAGTTGGTGAGGGTGGGGCTTGCTGGCCATGGAGCTTGCCAGGCCTTGGCCTTGCCTGGTCTGTGTTGCCAGCAAAGGGCTTCTTCTGGTGCTTGGCTCGTTCTTCTGCCCGAGCCAAGTTGATCTTGGGTCTTGGTCTTATTAATGCACTCCTTGATCTCACAAAGAACAGCTTCTCTGAGTTTGTAGCTTCTTTGATTAATAGAATATTAACCATTCGTCTATGCATAAGTCAGGGTATAAGACACCTGTGTTTTATACACCGACACATAGTATAGCGACGAGACAAAGCATTAGCAATAAAATTTTCTTTACCCTTCTTGTGTTTAATGACATAAGGGAAATTCTCAATGTATTCAACCAATTTAGCATGTTTATGGTTAAGTTTTGCTTTACTTTTAGTACGTTTACAAGATTCTTGATTAGAATGTATAACAAATTCTTTGGGCCATAAAT
The DNA here is from genome assembly GCA_034509565.1 of Triticum monococcum. Lineage (NCBI taxonomy): Eukaryota > Viridiplantae > Streptophyta > Magnoliopsida > Poales > Poaceae > Triticum > Triticum monococcum. The sequence continues at coordinate 247,016,956 of CM067841.1, read as the reverse complement.
AATGTTCCAAAGTTTCTAAAGTCCGAACAAGACCATATAATTCTTTATCATAAGCGAAATAGTTCGGACTAAGCCTGTCGGCGTTCTGGGAACGGGGGTCCCCAGACTTGCCTGCCTGCGGCCGGCAGCATGGCTCCACCAGCGGCCCCGTACGGCCCATCTTCACTAGCAAACATTCAAGACCCTCGCGAGGGGCCAAGCCTCGTGAGGCGGACGACACAAGACCTCCTCAGGGGCGCCCTCACCGGGCTGGCTCGCGAGGGGCGGAGATCAAGGCAAGGGGTGCCTCACGAGGTTTCTGTGACGCAAGCCATGATGACTGGAGCCACGCGGGCGCCAGCGCACGTAGTGTCCTCGTTTCCTCTATGGTGCTAAAGGGGCAAGCGCAGACGAGGAGTCCCGAGGCGTCAGGCAAAGGTTCCCATATCAGTGCAACAAGACCAACACCAGCAGGACGACAGGACCGAGGTCACCGTGGAGCCCAAGACGGCGTCACCACCAGAGCCTTTGGCAGGTGAAGACTACTTTGTTATGATAACTTGTACTAGTTGTCTCTCTTCGAATTTGGCCGTTGTGGGATCCCTTCCCGCTCAATATTTGGGAAGAGGACCTAGGCCTCTATAAATAGGACTAGCCACCACCATACCGAGGCATCTGATTCGGACCTAGACCGGATCCATATCACCCCAACCACTCAAATTCACCAAGCACAAGAACACCACTCCTCGCAAGGTTGCTCTTCCCTTATAACTGTTCATCCTCAGCCCAAGAGGCAATCCACCACACAACACGGGAGTAGGGTATTACACCACAACGGTGGCCCGAACCAGTATAAATCTTGTGTCTCATGTTCTTTGGGTTTGTCGAGCTAGGCCGTGAGATCGTGGAGTGTGTGAGCTAGAGAGGGGGAGTGATCTTTGTGCGCACCCTAGTGTTCGAACCTCAAGGGCTTTGCCGAAACCCGAAATCCAACATTTGGCGCTCCAGGTAGGGGTGCGTCGAAGCTATGACCCCCCCCCCCCCCCCGACGGCCTCGCCTCTCCGACCGACTCTCATGGACACCGCCTCTTCTCCGACTGGATCGACGGGTGCCCTCCGCAGTGCCGGGGGGCTTTGGGCCTTCACCCCCGGCCTGCGGCGGGTACAGTGGCCGCATAAGTTCAAGCCGGAGATGCCGCCCCGTTACGACGGTGCGACGGATCCGACAACCTTCTTGCTGGCATACGAGGAGGCCGTCTTGGAGGCCGGGGCGACGATAAAGTCATGGCCAACTGGCTCCAAATGGCCCTAGCTGGCGTGCCGCGCACCTGGCTCCTCCATCTGCCGGAATCTTCCGTGGCCTCCTGGAAGAAGTCGTGTGACCTCTTCATCGCGCGCTTCGGAGGACCGGCACCCCCTGTCGTCGCGGCTCTCCTCGGTGGCTCGCAGGCGCCGCCCTCGGATCGTCACGCTAAGCCGTTCTTTCGCTAGATCAGCACCGTCTCCACGTGGCAGGGGGTCCCCCGGGTTGGGCGATGCCCAAGGCTGACCTGATCTTCAACTCGGGGGATCACCCAGTCAACACCGTAGGATCAGGCGTGCTTCCGATGCTTTGCACGCCCACCATCTGCGGCGTAGCCGTTACCAAGACCCTCATCGACGGTGGCGCCAGCCTCAACGTGCTCTCCGTGGAGGCTTTCAGCCTCCTTCACGTACCACTTGAGCGGCTCTGCCCCAGCAAGCCTTTTTCCGGGGTCGGCGGTGGCTCCTCCGACCCCTTGGGGCAGATTCGTCTCCCCGTGACTTTTGGCACACGTGACAACTACCGCACCGAGCTGATCGACTTCGACATCGCCCGCATCGGCTTGCCGTACAACGCCATCCTCGGGTACCCAGCGCTAGCCTAGTTCATGGCAGCCACTCATCCTGCCTACAACCTCATGAAGATGCCAGGAAGCAAGGACGTCCTCACTGTGGTCGGAGACACCAAGGAAGCCGTGATGGCCCTCAAGCTTGCCTTCAAGGCCACGGCAGCAACTTGCCCGACCGACAAGGCAGTGCCCAAAACCAAGGGGGCTGCGCCGACTAAGAAGAAGCAGCTGTTCACTCTGGGTGAAGCCAAGACGAAGCAGATACCGGTCGACAAGGATGGGGCCTCTGGCGCCACCTTTAATATAGGCACCGACCTCGCCCCAGATCAAGAAAAAGAGTTGGTTGACTTCTTGCGGGCGAACAGGGAAGTATTCGCCCGGGAACCCAAGCAGCTGGCTGGGGTCCCGAGAAGAGTGATCGAGCATCATCTAAGGGTACGCCCCAACGTGCACCCTGTGAAGCAGAGGGCAAGGCGGCAATCCACGGAGAAGTAGTCCTTCATTGTTTAGGAAACCCGCAAGCTAGAGGCAGCGGGTGTCATTCGCGAAATCCGGTACCCAGAGTGGCTGGCGAATCCAGTCGTCGTGCCGAAGAAAAGAGGGAAGGAGCGCACGTGTGTTGACTTCACCAACCTCAACAAGGCTTGCCCTCAAGACCCGTTCCTGCTGTCGCGCATCGACCAAATTGTCGACTCCACCGCCGAGTGCAATCTGCTATGTTTCCTGGATGCGTTCTCAGGCTACCACCAGATCAAGATGGCGGTGGAAGATGAGGAGAAAACAGCTTTCCTGACCCCATGCGGAGTGTACTCCTACACTTGCATGCCATTCGGACTGCGTGACACAGGAGCGACTTTCCAGCGACTTATGCACATCACCTTGGGGCAGCAGCTCGGAAGAAATGCTGAGGCCTACGTCGACGACATTGTGGTGAAGTCCCGGGAGGCAAGAACTCTGATTCAGGACCTAGAGGAGACCTTCGCGAGCCTATGCTAGGTGGACCTGTGGCTCAACCCGGAGAAGAGCATGTTTGGTGTCCCTTTGGGCATGCTGCTGGGCTTCCTTGTGTATCATAGGGGGATCATGGCCAACCTGGAGAAGGTCAAGGCAATCAAAGACATGAGCCAACCACAAAACCTCAAGGAGATGCAGAAGCTTGCAGGCTACGTGACTTCGTTGGGGCGCTTCATCTCCAAGTTAGGGGAGCGCACATTGCCATTCTTCAAGCTGATGAAGAAGAAGGGTCCATTTGAATGGACCCCCGAGGCTGACCTGGCATTTCAAAACCTCAAGAGATACTTGACCCGCCCACCAGTGATAGTGGCGCCTCGTCCTCGCGAGCCCTTGGTACTCTACCTTGTCGGATTTCGGGTTCCGGCAGACCCTTAAGGTTCGAACACTGGGGTGTGCGGGGAAATCACGCCTTCAACCTCTTCGTCTCACTGGGATCTAAACTACTAAAAGAACTGCGCAAGAGACACAAGATTTATACTGGTTCGGGCCACCAAGATGGTGTAATACCCTACTCTAGTGTGTGGTGGATGGATTGCCTCTTGGGGCTGGTGATGATGAACAATACAAGGAAGAACAGCCTCGCGAGGGTCTGTTCTTTGCTGGTGCGACGAAATACTAGGAGGAGTTCAGTCACCTCTCTCTCTCTCTCTCTACCTGCTGGCCGGATCCACTCGCCGAACCAAACCCTCTACTCTGTGTGCCTTCTCATGAAAACCGAACCGAACCGAACCGAACCCTAACTGAACCGAACCCTTTGCTACGTGGGTGGCCGGTCCCTATTTATAGAGGCCCTGGTCCTCTTCCCAAATATCGAGCGGGAAGGGAGCCAACAATGGCGGGCTAATTTGAAGGGGGATAGCAAGTACTCTTATCCTGACTAAAGGTGGTCTTCGCCTGCGAAAGACTCTTCGGTGACGCCGTGCTAGGCTCCATGGTGACCTCCGTCTTGTAGTCCGCTTGGTCCTGGTCTCGTTGCACCGAACTGGCAACCTTTGCCTAATGCCTCGGTACTCTGCGGCTGTGCTTTCCCCCTTTGCACCAAAGAGGAAAGAAGGACGCTGTGCGCGCTGGCACCCGCCTGGTGCCCTGAGTCGTCATGGCTTGCGTCATGGGCACTTCGCGAGGTACCCCGCCTTGAACTCTCTGCCTCCTCGCAAGCCAGCCTGACGAGGCTATGCCTGAGGATGCGCCGTGTCGTCCGCCTTGCGAGGCTTGGCCCCTCGCGAGGGTCTTGAGTCTTGTGTTGATGAAGATGGGCCGGGCTGGGCCCCCACTTGAGCCACACCGCAGGCCGCAGGCAGGTAAGTCTGGGGCCCCCGTTCCCAGAACGCCGACAGTAGCCCCCGGGCCCAAGGCGCGCATGGACTTGGCCATGCCGAGAGGCGAAAGGGCAAGGGCGAAGCGCCGCAGGCCCTAATAGCCTGCGGCCTTGTACGCCGCGTGGCGGTTGATTGGACGTGGGCGTCTCCACTTCCCCACGACGCCTTGGTGATCGTGTGAGTTGGACAAGTCCCTGCATGCAGATCGTGTTATGATTACCTGCGATCGTGGAGGCCGGCGGTTGGCCTTCGCCGGCTATAAGTACTGTACGGCGCGTGCCCTTTCTAGTCCATCTCTCCTTGCATTCTCCTTCTTCCCGATCCTTGCTCCGCCTTGCTGGGATGGCTCCGATCCGCCGGTTCCCCGCAGCGGAGAAGGGAAAAGCTCCTCGAGAGGGGCTAGACCCGCTCCCGCTGAAGAAGCGGCTCGCCCTTTGCAGCCGGGGCGAGGAAAACCGTCAGGTGGAGCCGAGGCCCCGGTGCGAGCGGGCTCCGCCGGGGTTCCCGCTTCCTTTGTACGCTCCCACCGAGGGCCCCGAGGGTGTCGATGCTGATCTCCGCGGCCGGCACCGTCGCAGGCGCCGTCGGGTCACGAAGGCGTGGGTTGTTCCTCCCGGTGTCCATGCCGAGGGCTCCTCCCACGAGTTCGTGCTCCACGTTGTCGTTCCTCTTCAATCCTGGATCCGTCTGCCTCCCTTCTTCGCCTCCGTCGTCCCTCCAGGAGGGCCTCTGGAGCTCTGGCTGCAGCACGCCGGCTGCAGTGCCCTTGCGACCGAGTTAGAGGTCGTGGTCGCTGCCCCGGGCGAGGTCTACTTGTCCCGTGGCTGAAGAGAAGTCGCCCGGGTTTGCAAGGAGAGGGGCGTCTTCACGGTCCACCTGCAGTATGATGGCGCTGCGGTGATGTTCTTCAAGGTCTTTGACGCGATCGGGCATCGGCTGGAGTGCTACCGCGGGAGAGGTGGCCAGGACCTTGCCCTGGAGAGGGCTAGGCCCGTCGACCGCTCCATTGGCGGAGGCGCCGGGGGGTCCATCGACTCCAGCGAAATCTTCGCGACTCCGGAGACGAGCGACGACAGCTATGAGCCCCCGAGCCGGCGCCGCTCCCGGAGCAGGGCGGGCTCGTCAGGCCGTCGCCGACCCTGATCTGGATGGGGTTGGCGCCGGCGCCTGACGGCCCACTGTTGATGATGGCATCTTTTGCAGGAGCCCATGTAGTTAGCACTCCTTAGGATCTGTTCCCTACGAGGAATCAAAATGCGCCCCACGGGGGCTTGTAAGGTGTTTGTAGTCCCGTTTGTTAATACATGACCTTCGCTATAGATTTGTGTGAGTTGCTGATTTTGTCATAGCTTAGTTCTCCCTTTCGAACCTCGTGAGGGCTTGGTGCTCTACGCCGACAGGTCCCAGTCCCACGGCGGCGTCAGCCGTCGCTGGTATGCCAGGTCGCGATGCCGTGGTCAAGGCCAGGAGGTGAGCGACCCGGGGTCCGGTAAGAGCCCCTGAGTCACGATGCTCAGGAGGTCCCCTTTGGCGCCCGAGCAGCCGTTGCTTGGTGAGAAAGGGAAGAAACGTCGCCAGTATGGAATTGCCTTAGGTGCGGGGGCTGTGTCACGGTAGCCAGTGCTTTGGATGGTGACTTATCTTGAGGATCGGGGATTATTCCTGGTGTGCCGTCGGGTTCGCGCGTCGGTAGGAGCGGAATCGCTCGGCAAGGTCCTCGTGAGCCCCTTCTCCCTCGCCTCTGCTCCCCTTTCTGCTCTACGTCCTCAGGTCCCGGCCCTCGAGCTTGTCTTTGCCGTCGCTGGTATGCCAGGTCGCGATGCCATGGACAAGGCCAGAGGGTGAGGGCTGGAGAGCCAGTAGGAGCCCTGAGTCGTGATGCTCAGGCACCCCCCCTTTAACGTGCAAGCGGTTCACGCGGGCGAGGGCGAAGGAAACCTCGTGAGGGCCTTGGCGAGCGCAGTTCCCTCCAAGGATCCTGCAGAGTCATCACAGAAAGAAGATGGTGTTGCCATGGCGGCCATTAGTTGATCGTTAGTCACTCAAGAGCTTGCTGGTTGGAGTAGGTGAGGTGTATCTGGGCACCCGTGAGCCAGCGTGGGACTCACGAGGCCCTACCTCTAGGCGGGTTGCGCCTGGCACTAGGCCGTATCTTGAGATGTGTCCCTGCAAAATTTGGTTAGATGCCGGTACTCTACGTCCTCGGGTCCCGGCCCTCGAGCTTATCTCAGCCGTCGCTGGTGTGCCAGGTCGCGATGCCGTGGACAAGGCCAGAGGGTGAGGGATGGAGAGCCAGTAAGAGCCCTGAGTCGCGATGCTCAGGCACCCCCCCTTTAACGTGAAAGTGGCCGACATGGGGGAGAAAGGATGCCACGGGAAGGCACCATGCAGTTAAGCATGATAGGCAATGCATAGTTGGAAATAAACGCGAGGGAGATACACGCCGCTGGGTCTGGCCCGAGCGGCTCGGGGATGATGCAGCCCGAGGGGCGCCCCCAACAAGGAAAACTAATGACCGAAAGTTAAAAGAGTGGATACATGCCGCAGGGACAGACCCACGCGACCTGGGAGTGATGCAACCCTGGGAGGGCGATCCCAGCTGGGAATGGAACTTGGAAGATGTCACCTGAGGATGTCGTCGGCGAAGTGGCGTCGGTGCAGCAGACTCGGTGGGCTGCGGAAGCTGATCCTCACGAGCCCCCAGGCCCCCGGGCCTCGGGAGGCTCCGGAGGCACTGGTGACTCCTCGCGAGCTGCCTTCATCTCTGCTAGGGCCGCGGAACGCCTGTCTTCCTGAGCCTCCATGATGCCCCTCATGAGGCGCTGGTACGCCGCGGCCATGCTCGGCAGGCCGTAAGGCATGCGAACATAGCTGTGGGGTGGACCCCCGCAGCGCCCCACTTGTGAGGGCCAGAGGTGCTCCATCATTGCGATCTGATTGAGCCCTGGTACGTCGAAGCAGACGCGCAACCCACCATCCTCGCCTGGATGTGGGGCCACGGCTGGTAGGCGGCGGCAACCTCTCATGATCCTTGTCTCCTGTAGTTCTTGAATGGCCTTGTCAACGAACTCCTGCTGGTTTGACCTTCCTCGCCTGGCTCCTTCCCGGGGGAAATGTGCCGCGAAGCACGCTTCCACATGGTGCCCAAGCGCCTCCCTCGTGACCCTGGCTAGGTCGGTGGCCCTGCAGGTGAGAGCCCCCGAGCCCTGCCTAAGGAGTGCGCCGGGCGCGCTTCCCTATGCGATGGAAGGAGGGTCCCCCTGGGCAGACACGGGCCCTGAAGGGCCTGCCTCCTGAGGGGCCGAGGCTGACGACGTCTTCTTCTTCTTGGGGGTGGTCTCAGGAAGCCTCCTGCTTCCGCGATCTGGGTCTTCTAGCGACGCGGCCTGATAGGCTCTCTCCAGGGAACACACTGCATCCTTCTCTTCACAGGGCACCGTGATGACTCCGCCACTTCCTGGCATCTTGAGGACGTTGTAGCCGTGGTGAGTCGCAGCCATGAACTTGGCCAGCGCTGGGTACCCGAGGATCGCGTTGTACGGCAGGCGGATGTGGGCGACGTCAAAGTCGATGAGCTCAGTGCGGTAGTTGCTGCGAGCCCCGAAGGTGACAGGAAGGCGGACCTGCCCAATCGGGACTGTGGAACCGTCGGTGATCCCAGAGAAAGGCTTGGTTGGCTGAAGCTAGTCATAGGGCACTTGGAGGTTGTTGAAGGTCTCCACGGACAGGACGTTGAGTCCTGCCCCTTCGTCGATGAGGGTCTTGGTGACCAGCACGTTGCTGATGACTGGGGAGCAGAGCATCGGGAGGACTCCGGCCGTGGCTGCGCACTTGAGCTGGTCTGCCGAGCTGAACGTGATGGCGCACGCCGACCACCTGAGGGGGCGCGTTGCTTCGAGCTTGGGGAGAACTGCATTCACTTCGCGGGCAAACTGCTTGAAGATGCGTTGGGAGGCTGGGGCTTGAGCTCCACCCAGGATGCAGGCGATTGCGTGCGGCTCCTGGAAGCCCCTAGCCCCCTCGTCTTGATGGCGGTCTTCGTTCCTTCTTGGTGGAGGCGGCAGAGGAGGTAGGCCTGCGTTGCCATGAGGGCGATCCTCATGAGGCTGATCCCTCCAGTCTCCCTCGCGAGGCAGGTCCCGCCAGCGGTCCTCACGAGGCTGGTCGCGCCACCCCTGGCGCGGGCCGCGATCTTCCCAGCGCCCTGGGTTTCTTCCTCCTCCTCGGCCGTAGCCCCGGTCAGCACGGTCGGGGCGACGGCCAATCCTTCCTTCTCACACGGCACGGACTTCTTGACATTCGTTGGTGTTGTGGGTGTGGAGGTCGTGGTACACATAGTACCGGCTGCCTCTGGAGGGTTCGGGCAGATCCTTGCCCCGCTTGGTGTCTGGTTCCGCGGTGAGTACGGCAGCCCCCTTGCGCTTCACGTCCTTGGCCTTGGGCATCTTCTCTTCTGGATCTGTAGCAGGCAGCTCGAGGACGGAGAGGCGTCCCTCCTCAGCCCTGGCGCACCTGTTCGCCAAGTTGAACAGCTCCAGGGAGGTGCAGAGGTCTTCGTGCATTGCCAGCTCCTCCTTCGTCTTGACGTCGCGCACGCCGTCGGAGAAGGCCGAGATGATGGCCTCCTCGGACACCTTGGGGATCTTGAGGCGCGCGCTGTTGAAGCGTTGGATGTATTTTTGCAAGGTATCTCCGGGTTGTTGCTTGATGCGGTGCATGTCGCTCACGGCGGGTGGCTGGTCGCGAGTACCTTGGAAGTTGGCGATGAAGCGGGTGCGCATCTGGTCCCAGGAGGAGATCGTGCCTGGAGCCAGATTCAGGAGCCAGGTTCGAGCTCCTTCCTTGAGCGCCATGGGGAACCAGTTCGCCATGACCTTCTCATCCCCGCCGGCAGCCTCGATGCCCAGCTCATAGAGCTGGAGGAACTCTACGGGATCAGTTGTGCTGTCGTAGCGAGGCAGGTCAGGCTTGAACTTGCCGGGCCATGCGACGCTGCGCAGCTCAGTGGTGTAGGCGTGGCAGCCCGCGGTGGCCACAAAAGGCTTCGGTTGGTGGAGAGCTCGGTCTTGAGGGTCCCCACGCGCTGCAGCTAGGAGCAGGGCGGGGTCTTGGCGCGCCGGAGCTGGAGCAGGGTCGCGGTGTGCCAGAGCAGGGAGCGCCCTGGCAGCCCCTTGCGGGCGAGGAACTTCTTGGCAGCTCCGCTCTTGCTGCTGGCGCCTGACGGAGCAAGTTCCGCCCAGGGGCCAAGCGCCTTGGAGCCATGGCATCTTCTTGGAGGGGAGGCGGCTGGCGCGCCTCTGGAGCTTCGTTGCTCGCGCGGGGAGGAGTGTGGCGCAGAGGAACGGACGGCACGGAAGAGCCCCCTGCGGCGTGGACAAGCTCGGCGATGCGGTCGAGCCACTCTTCGTAGACGTCGTCTACGGGGCGGTAGCACAGGAGCTCGTTTGCCACGAGGAGCGCAGCTCGAGCCTCCAAGGGTGCGCGGAGCACGCAGGACGAAGAACCGGCCGGTGCGAGCGAGGGAGTGGCGGTGCGGCCGTCTTGCCGCACGGTCGGGTGCCGAGATGATGCTTGCTGCTCGCCCCCCGCCGGGCCGGTGGAGGCGTTGACGGCGGGCGACGGGGAACGATGAGGACGCCCACCGACGGGGGCCATATGGGCGACGCAAGAAGCAATGGCGGCCCGGCGCTCGGCGCGGGCCCGACGAGCGTCAGACATGGATGCGACGGTCGGAGGAGAGCGGAGTGGTGGAAGACGAATCCCGGCGCACCCCTACCTGGCGCGCCAAATGTCGGATTTCGGGTTCCGGCAGACCCTTAAGGTTCGAACACTGGGGTGCACGGAGAAATCACGCCTTCAACCTCTCCGTCTCACTGGGATCTAAACTACTAAAAGAACTGCGCAAGAGACACAAGATTTATACTGGTTCGGGCCACCGAGATGGTGTAATACCCTACTCTAGTGTGTGGTGGATGGATTGCCTCTTGGGGCTGGTGATGATGAACAATACAAGGAAGAACAGCCTCGCGAGGGTCTATTCTTTGCTGGTGCGACGAACTACTGGGAGGAGTTCAGTCACCTCTCTCTCTCTCTCTACCTGCTGGCCGGATCCACTCGCCGAACCGAACCCTCTACTCTGTGTGCCTTCTCATGAAAACCGAACCGAACCGAACCGAACCCTAACCGAACCGAACCCTTTGGTACGTGGGTGGCCGGTCCCTATTTATAGAGGCCCTGGTCCTCTTCCCAAATATCGAGCGGGAAGGGAGCCAACAATGGCGGGCTAATTTGAAGGGGGACAGCAAGTACTCTTATCCTGACTAAAGGTGGTCTTCGCCTGTGAAAGACTCTGCGGTGACGCCATGCTGGGCTCCATGGCGACCTTCGTCTCGTAGTCTGCTTGGTCCTGGTCTCGTTGCACTGAAATGGCAACCTTTGCCTGATGCCTCGGTACTCCGCGGCTGCGCTTGCCCCCTTTGTACCAAAGAGGAAAGAAGGACGCTGCGCGCGCTGGCACCCGCCTGGTGCCCTGAGTCGTCATGGCTTGCGTCATGGGCACCTCGCGAGGTACCCCGCCTTGAACTCTCCGCCTCCTCGCGAGCCAGCCTGACGAGGCTATGCCTAAGGATGCGCCGTTTCATCCGCCTCGCGAGGCTTGGCCCCTCGTGAGGGTCTTGAGTCTTGTGTTGATGAAGATGGGCCGGGCTGGGCCCCCACTTGAGCCACGCCGCAGGCCGCAGGCAGGCAAGTCTGGGGACCCCCATTCCCAGAACACCGACATACCTATCTGCCACACCCCACTCTACCAGCGCGACACTAGTGGCCCTCGGGGAGGGGCCCAAGGTTGAGGACCCGACAAGTGGAGTCGCCAAGCCGGATGAGGTAGCTCAGCACCAAGGCGATTCTCCTGAGACAGCAGCTGCCCCGACAAGTCACCAAGCCCAGGAGCTGGAAAACCACAGGAAACACGTCAGTCCTCGGGAGCCAAAAACTCCGTCAGCTCTCCCACCCTTGTTGAGCACCTAGTGTACTTCATCAGCACGGTCCGGCGAGATGCGAGGGCGCGATACCCCATGCCTTAGAAGCTCTTGCTCGCACTTCTGGTGGCCTCGCGCAAGCTGTGCCACTACTTCCAAGGTCACCCCATCAAGGTCGTTTCAGCTTACCCATTGGAGAGAGTGCTCAAAAGCCCCAGTGCTGCGGGAAGGGTCCCGAATGGAAGCACAGAGAGAGTGATCAAGTGGGCTGCACTTTCCGACTTTGTGGCGGAATGGACCGACACCCCGGAGCTCGAAGCAGGCGAGAACCAATCCCTCTTGCTAGGAAGTGAAGCACCAGATGGTTGGGTCGTGTACTTTGTTGTCCCGTTCGCACGACAGGGCGCGGGGGCTGGAGCCATGCTCATCTCGCCCACTCAGGACAAGCTTTACTATGCCGTGCAGCTCTGCTTCTAGCGGGGCGAGAAGGTTTCCAAAAACATCGCAGAGTACGAGGGTCTCATCGCCGGCCTCAAAGTGGCGGTGGCCCTGGGGGTGAAGCACCTCACCATCAAGGGAGACTCGCAACTCCTCGTCAACTTCTCCAACAAGGTGTATGAGCCAAAGGATGAGCATGGAGGCATACCTCACGGAGGTGCGCAAAATGGAGAAGCAGTTCCTGGGTCTGGAACTACAGCATGTGCCTCATGGCACCAACAAAGAGGCTAATGACATTGCTAGAAGAGCATCCAAGCGGCTACCCCAAGAGCATGGCGTCTTCGAGGAGTGGCTCTTCAAGCCTTCGGCAGCACCTCCGCCTGCAGAGCCGGTGCCATCTCAGGAGGGACTCCCCCAGCCTCCAGCCTCGAGAGCCCCCGCCTGCGGGCCGACCTCAGGAGTGCGCCTCCTCTTAGCGCTCGAGCCTCAGGAGGGGTGCTGGATCGAGGAGTTCAAGGCGTACCTGACGCAAGGCACATTGCCGGAGAAGGAGGAAGACGCGGAGCGTGTGGCCCGACAGGCGACGACATACTACATTTAGGATGGTGAGCTATACAGGAAGCATCCAAATGATTTTTCTCTATGATGCATTTATAGGGAACAGGGGAATGAGCTGCTGGCCGACATACATGGCGGAGACTGGGGGCACCACTCTTCGTCATGCACCCTGGTCAGCAAGGCTTTCTGCAGTGGGTTCTACTAGCCCATGACACTCAACGACGCGGCCGAGCTGGTAAAATCCTGCGAGGCCTGCTAGTACCACGCCAAGCAGATCCACCAGCCTGCTCAGGACCTCCAGACTATCCCGCTCTCATGGCCGTTCGCGGTCTGCGGGCTGGATATCCACGGCCCATTCCCTCGAGCGCCTGGAGGCTATCGCTACCACCAACACGGAGGTCCCGAGGGGTCTTAAGACAAGGACCTTCAAGAAGAAGCTCTGGGCATGCGGCAAGGGCTGGCACGACGAGCTCCAGTCTGTGCTATGGTCCATCCGCATCACCGCCACCAGGCCGACAGGCGAGACCCCGTTCTTCCTCTTCTACGAAGCATAAGCGGTTCTCACACACGAGGTCAGGCATCGCTCTCACGAGTCCTAGCGTTTGATGAAACGCAGCAGGACGCCATGCGGGGGATGGATCTCGTGCTGGGGGAGGAACGCTGCCGAGAAGCCTCGCTCCGAGCTGCGAGGTACTAGCAGCCGCTGCGGCGGTACCACTTCCGTAGCGTCCGCTCCAGGACACTCGAGGTCGGTGATCTTGTCCTGAGGCGGGTGCTCTCCAGGGAAGGGCTGCACAAGATTTCGCCCATGTGGGAGGGCCCGTTTCGGTTCGTCCACGTCTCCAGGCCTGGCGCCGCGCGCCTGGAGACACAGGACGGGATCCCCATCCAGAACGCCTGGAACATCCAGCACCTTTGGAAGTTCTACCCATGAACCAAGGCCCGGTGCCTGTGAAGCAAGGCCCAGTCCCTGTGAAGAATCTCCGCTCGTGACACTCACATAATAATGAGTGGGGTTGTACATGCCCCGGCGTCTCAGGAGTGCTGCCCTCGGGCCTCGGGGGCTCCCTCCCACGCCTAGTGGCAGCACTTAGCTCCGCGCTGGTGAGAAGACAAGAAGACTAGACTAGGTGTCGGACGCGGCTTTTCATTTGCTTTCCGCAGTTGGTTGCCCCCTCTTTTAAGTGACAATTTGCTTTCTGGTGTTCCTTGCTGGCCTAGTTCCATTGTCCTTGTTGCCTCCTTTTCTGCCCTCGGTTCCTCGTTCTTGACCTGTCCTCTCCCTTGCGTGCCTCGCGAGGGGGCTGGACAGGCGCCCTCGTGAGTGTTTTCGTTTTCTTTTCTTTCGCAAGGCACCCTCGCTCGAGCTCGCAAGCTAGCGCTCCCCTCTCAATCTGTGCCCGCGGGTACCGTGATGCGATGCACTAGGTTACGGCCGGCAGTGTCGACGACCAGGGTCCGGAAGAATAAGGATTCCCTAACGAATTTTTCCAGTTCTCAGGCGCCTTCTGAGCACAGGAGGCCTTGTCAAGCACTGGGGAACACGCGTCTCGCGAGGTGAAACCTACATCAGGCACATCAAGCTAAGTCATTCTACGCACATACATAAAACATGACGCCGCAACACAACACCGGAACGATAAACATAGCACAGCCACTTAGAAATCATAATTGTTGCACACCCTAGCAGGGCCCCATACTTGTCTCTCTCTAATGCAGGAAGGAAAGGAAGAATGAAACAAAAGAGGGGCGTGCTCCCGCGGCAGGTCACAAGGACGGGCCCCTGGCGCTCTCCTGGGTTTAGCCAGACCCCTCCTCGCGCTTCACTGGAGCACGGTGATGGGATGACCCGCTGCCACCTTTGAAGCAGGCGCGGCGGTGTGGCGGCTAGTCGTAGCCGCCATTGCTGGAGCTGCTGTCGGAAGAGGAGCCGTCGTAGCTGGACGAGCCATGGCCAGCGCCAAGGACGAAGCCGCCCTCCTCCTCATCACGACCATCGCCAAGGCCGAGCACATCGTCGCCGTCGTTGTGCTCGGGGCAACACCTGACGCGGCGACCATCTTCCCCAAATACCCTCACGAAGAGGGTCGCGTCGCCGTCGTACCTGCAGTGGAGGGCACACCACCTACCCTGTCCACACGTGCGAGCGAATGTCTGCCAACCGCGAGCTAGGACCACGTTGCCCGCGGCGGAGACCTCGACCGCGACCCAAGAAGCCTTACTGCAGCAGCCATCCGCTTGCAGCCAATGACCACCTGCACAATGGATGGAAGCTCGCCGACAAAGAAGCGCAGGAGCTGAAGCCAAGTGTCGGTCGGGTTCTCTGACCACACGATGAACTCCGGCATGACCTCTGCCGAATGGAAGCGCGGCTGAGGGGGCCACGCAACCTAGCACGCCTCACCTCATCAACAGGACTGCCACGACCTGGGCGGCTGCCGCCACAAGAAGAGGTGCCACCGCGGCCACAGCGAGGGTCGCAGTGTGCTTGCGGGGACGACCGCACCCCCTCTTGGGTGGTGGTGAGCCAGACCCCTCCTGGCGAGCCTTCCCCTTCTCCGCAACCGAGAGCCTCTTTGCAGGCGCCATGTGTGTCACTGCCGGCAGTGCAGAAAGGAAGAAGAAGAAGCGGGAGAAGCAAGGAAGAGACGGGTGACGGGGGCTCCACCCCCACTTGCCATTTATAGCGAAGGGAAGGCCAACCGCCGGCCTCCACGATCGAAGGTAATAATGATCTTTTTCTGCATGCAACAAGGACCTGTCAAGTCAGGCAGTTGCCGAGGCAGCGTGGGGAAGCGGAGACGCCCACGTCCAATCAGTCGCCACGCGCCAACCGTGGCCATAGGCTGATGGGGCCCGCAGCGCTCCGTGCTTGCCCTTTGGCTTCACCTCAAAGCAGCCCGAGCGTGCCTTGGGCCCGGGGGCTACTGTCGGCATTCTAGGAATGGGGGTCCCTAGACTTGCCTGCCTACGGCCCGTACCGTGGCTCCACTAGCGGCCCCACACGGCCCATCTTCACTAGCAAACATTCAAGACCCTCACGAGGCGAACGACGCAAGACCACCTCAGGGGCGACCTCACGAGGCTGGCTCACGAGGGGCGGAGAGATGAAGGCAAGGGGCGCCTCACGAGGTTTCTGTGACGCAATGCATGACGACTGGAGCCAGGCGGGCGCCAACACGCGTAGTGTCCTCGTTTCCTCTTTGGTGCTAAAGGGGAAAGTGCAGATGAGGAGTCCCGAGGCGTCAGGCAAAGGTTTCCATATTGGTGCAACAAGACCAAGACCAGCAGGACGGCAGGACGGAGGTCACCGTGGAGCCCAAGACGGCGTCACCACCAGAGCCTTTGGCAGGCGAAGACTACTTTTATCAGGATAGCTTGTACTAGTTGTCTCCCTTCGAATTTGGCCATTGTATGATCCCTTCCCACTCAATGTTTGGGAAGACGACCTGGGACTCTATAAATAGGACTAGCCACCACCATCGGGAGGCATCTGATTCGAACCTAGACCGGATCCATATCACCCCAACCACTCAAGTTCACCAAGCACAAGAACACCTCTCCTCGCGAGGCTGTTCTTCCCTTGTAACTGTTCATCCTCAACCCAAGAGGCAATCCACCACACCACACTAGAGTAGGGTATTACACCAAAACAGTGGCCCGAACCAGTATAAATCTTGTGTGTCATGTTCTTTGGGTTCGTCGAGCTAGGCCGTGAGATCGTAGAGTGTGCGAGCTAGAGAGGGGGAGAGATCTTTGTGCACACCCCAGTGTTCGAACCTCAAGGGTTTTGCCGGAACCCGAAATCCTACATAGCCCACTCAATTTTTCAGAAAAGTACGTAATAGGTTTACCATCTTGTAATCGCACCTCCTAATACAATTTCACTAGCATACACAAGCTCAAAAGTCTTATTAAAAGCAAGAAGTTGGAGTAAAGGAGCATGTATCTACTTATCTTTCAATACAGAGAAGGCTTCTTCCTGTGCATTACCCCAAACAAAAGTCACATCCTTCTTTCTAAGTGCATTGAGAGGTGCAACAATGGTGCTGAAATCTCACACAACACGCCTACAAAACCAACAAGGCCAAGCAAACTCCTCACTTGTGTGACCATTTTGGGTTGTGTCCAACTCTTAATAGCTTCAATATTGGCTTGATCAACTTCCATTCCATGCGAAGTAACAACATAGACAAGAAAAGAAACTGTGTCGGTGCAAAAGCTGCACTTCCCAAGGTTACCAAACAAATGTACATCACACAGGGAAATAAAAACAACACGTAAATGTTCCAAATGTGTTGGGTTCAGGGGTCCGCAGACCCAAGGAAGGTTCAAACTCTGGGGCGTGTGCGAAAATCTTAACCTCTCCAAACAACCGGTTCGTCACCCCCACGACCTAGCTCGACGAATAAGGGAGAAGATGGACACATCAGTTTTACCTAGGTTTAGACCACCTTGCAGTGTAAGACCCTACTCCTGCATTGGGGTGGATTAGCCTCACAAGGGGCTGAGGATGAAATAGTACAAGGGAAGAACAACCTCACGAGGTCTGCTCTGGTGAGGGTGGAGAAGGACCCAATCCTGCTACAGTGGTGGCTAGCCTATACTTATAGTAGCCTCGGTCCTCTTGCCCCAAAACGTAGGCGGGAAGGGATCCTACACTGGCCAATTTGAAAGGGGACAAGTAGTACATCTTATCCTGATGAAAGGTGGTCTTCGCCTGCAAAGCCTCTGGTCGTGACGCTGTGGTGGGAACGATGATGACATCCGTCTTGCCATCCTGGCGGTCCTTGTCTTGTTGCATAGGAATGGAAACCTTTGCCATCCTTGTGCTTGCCTCCTTAGCACCAAAGAGGAAACTGGCTCCTTTGCGCCTGCTAGCGCCCTCCTGGCCTTGGTCATCATGGCTTGCGTCACCCCAACCTCGTGAGGTTGGGCACCTGCATAGAAATCTCCGCTCCTCATGAGGCAGCCATGGGAGGCCGCTTCCTCCGGAGGTCTTGATGTCGCCTGCCTCACGAGGCTTGGCCCCTCGCGAGGGTCTTGTCTTGATTGTGTTGTAGACGGGTCGTACCAGGCCGTCGATAGAGCCATGCCATGGCCACAAGCAGGAAAGTCTGGGTACCCCAGTTCCCAGAACACCGACAGTAGCCCTCGGGCCCAAGTTGAGCTCGGACTTGGCTTCGAGGCAATGCCAAAGGGCAAGGGCGGAGTGCTGCGGGCCCCAATCACCTGCGGACCGAGCCGACGCATGGTGCTTGATGGGACATGGGCGTCTCCACTTACCGACGCTGCCTCAGCAACTCCCTGACTTGACAACTGCCTGACGCATGCAGAAAGGCCATCATTGCTCGGAGCATGAGAAGCCGGCGGTTAGCCTTCCATTAGCTATAAATGGGAGAGGGGGCGGAGCCCCAACGCATCTACATCTTCTCGCCACTTTCTCCCTCTTCTTCTTCGTCTCGTCATCTTGCCAGATCGTCCATGGCGCCAGTAAGGAGGTTCTCTGCCGCGGAGAAGGGGAAGGCTCCCAAGGAAGGACCAGGCTCGCCGTCGCCCAAGAGAGGTCGTGGCCATCTAGGTAAGTATGTCGTGACACCGGTAGTGGCTCCCCGAGGGCGTGGGACCACCCCCTCCAAGGATGCCACCGCCTCCGGCAGCCATGGGGTGCTCCTTCCCACAGTGGAAGTTGCCGCGGCAAGGGTGGCCGCGGCGACGGGATGAGGCACATGGCAGCCATTTGGCCACCGCGTCCGGGATCCCACTCGGCTGACGCGTCTTCGGAGTTTGTGGTGTGGGAAGAGAGGCCTGTAGGCGTCAGGTTCCAGTTCCCACGCTTATTTGTGGGCGCACTGCCGGCTAGGGGACCCGGTGGCCTCTGGCTGCTGCAGCAGGGCCTCTGTCATAGCCTGATTTTTGGCCCTTTCTTTTTCTTTTGTTCCTCTGAGATTTTTGCTTGAGTTTTCTTTTTCCGTGGCTTTGTGGTCTCGAAACTGAAGAAGATGACCTCTTTTTTTTCTAGAGTGGCTTGTCATCTTGAAACCCTTCCCAAGACCTTGCCATTTTCATCCTAGCCAAACCCCAATATTCTTTTCCTTGGGAATATTCCTTTTCTATTAAAGGAATAACCCAATTTGCCCTAGGTTGTGAACCTATATTTCTATCACTCCCAAAATTCCCAAATAATTATCATATTTTTTTGGGTAATATCTTCCTCAAATATGGCAAAATATTTCATTTTCCATGTTCCTCATCAGGCTCGATTAATTCTTTTCCTATGTTGTCCTGAATTGCAGATTGTGAAGCAAGTGCCATTTACCTTTTCCCATTTGACCCCAAACTTTTTGGACACCTTTTAATGTCCAAATAATTGCCTCATGCCAAAATTCAACTTAATTTTCCTAGAAAATATTCCTGAGCAATTTTTCAAAGTTCATGTCTAAGGGAATTGGTTGTGAAGGAAGTACTAGCTAGGTTAACCCACAGGAGTTGAAATTTTGCATGGTCCTTCATTTTATCACATTGAAGCCCTCCTCAAGATTTGAGCTCATGTAGTGCATCCTTGTCAGCTGAGCTTCAAATCTTTATTGTTGTCCAAATTTTCAGTTAGTGAAGCAAGTACATTTTACATTGCTCCATTATTGCTGAAAATTTTCCTAAGCCTTCTCCTACCTATATAACTTATCTCCACAATATTTGGTCTCATTTCATCTGGCTATTTTCCCTCGGGATTTTTCCAAAGTTTCTATCCAAAGAGGTGTTGTATGAAGGAAGTACCATATTGGCTTGGCCAAATGGCATGAAATTTTTATGGCCCTCTCATATGACCATATAACCCTGCCATGCTCATTTTCAGTTGAATTAATCACTCTATGTGAGTGCTTCTTCCTATTCGTGTTTCTGGACCAATTTATGTGGTTGTTAAGCAACTATATTAAATACTGGTCCAAATCATCTCATAATTGACAGGATTATAGTTCTTCCTAACCTAAACTCCCCAGACATCCTATGTGGCTCTAATCTCACCTCAGTTGATCACTGTTTCATGATCAAGTTTGCAACAGGAAACATCAGAGCTCACTTACCATTTCACCACGGAGTCTTTGGCCGAGCTACCACCGCAGTTGAAACCTACCCAGGAAGGACTAACCCCAAGACATCGTTTGGCATGGCTTGTGGCACTGTGTCCACAAGTGGAAGCCGTGACCATCGCTTTGGCATGCAATGGCCGCGTCCAGAACGTCACCTAGCTCCGGCACCTCCCCCTCTCGTCGTCTTCGCGCTCGTGAGCATGTCTAACAGCTTCACCGCGTCGTCGCCATCCTCCTGGAGCAATCTCCCCCTCCGTATGCCCCTCTATCAACGCTCATCGCCGTGCGCCCACGTGCAAGCTATAGCCGACAGTTCATTAATTGTGCTCGGCCTCTTCCTCTGCTCCCCCTTGGCTCCGTCCACTTTGTGACTTTCTGTAGCTCGTCCGCTCCCCCTTCGTCGCATTCCTGTCGGTGGGAAACGACACCTATGGGATCACAAGAATCCCTACTACGGTTGTCAGGGCGCGGGGTCGTGAGCAGAGCAGGATTAACAGTCAGCACGAGGATCGTTTACCCAGGTTTGGTCCGCGAGGATGCGTAAAACCCTAGTCCTGCTTTGGTGGATGTATTGAGTGTTCTTGGGCTCTCGAACTAGATACGGTGGCTGTGTAGTTCAAAAGAGCCGAATCCCTCTCCGATACGCCGTAGGCCTCCTTTTATAGTCGAAAATGGCTGCCACAGTGGCACACAAGAGGTGGAAAGGCCTACAGTACTGCGAGCTTATCGCTCGTATTATAGGACAAGACACATTTAATGCATCGCTTAGGTGTCCCTTAGCTTTATCAGGGACGGGAACGAGGCCTAGAAATCGCATGTTGCCACGCAGGTGCCTGCCCAGCTGGTTGGGCTGGCAGTTGCATGCGAACAGCGGTGGTAGTCTTGGCTGGAACGGGTCTGACAGTGGCCCTGCTGATGCCCTAGGCAAGGGTCTTGCCAGGGGCCCGACGAGGGTCTCTGCCATGGTGTTGCCGTCATCCCCGACAAGGGTCTCGCCGGGGGCCTTGCTGTGATTCCCGACAAAGGTCTTGCTGGGGGCCTTGTGGACTCCCTCGGCTAGGATCCTGTCGAGCGTCGCCGTCTTCTGGTCCTCATCTGATCCTGAGTGTTTCTCTGTCTTCACAAAGATCTGCATGCCACCCTGGAGGTGCCTCCCGAGCCCTGGCCCAACGTGGTTGATGGTGTTGGAAATCGTGGGCTCACGGGTGGTGCGCTCCGCTGGCGTTGGGCGACCTGCCCTGGCAAGGGTCTTGTCGGGGCTGTTGAGGCCACCCCGGCAAGGGTCTTGCCGGGGGAACCTGCTTCGTCCCTCTGCTCTTTGTGCTCTCGGCCTTGGCGTCGTCTTGTTTGCCTTGGTGCTTCGGCTTCTCTCTGGATTCCCTCCTCTGCCCTGCTAAGTGTGGCCGCGGCGCATGGCTCTGACCGCCCGCGCACAAGTAAATGGGTCAAAAGGAGATCCCCTATTTTTGAACACCGGCAGGAGCTCCCGGGCCTAGGCCATACATATGCGCGACGCGTTGTTGGGCTAGGCCCAGAACGGTGCGTGGGCAGGTGGGGCGGATTTTACCGCAGTAACTACTCGCCCGCCGCGCTTCCCCACGACCCACGTTGAACGCGTGACGTGGAGGGTCGTGCATGACATGGGGGTCATGCGTGGGGCGGTTTCCGCACGCATGTGTCGCATCATGGTAAAGAGGCGGCCCGCGCCTTCCCCGTGAAAAGGAAACGGCCGCGGGCACGCTACTCATTTACCTTCTGTGTCTTCCCCAATCTCAGAGCCGCCGCCGCCCCCTTCCTTCCTCCTTCTTGAGCTCTTACTTTCGCTTGCCGCCACTATGTCTCCACCGTATTCTGTCTCTTGCCCCCCCCCCCAGCTACCATGGCGCCCAAATCCACCAAGGGCAAGGGAGTGGCCATGGATGCCAGAGCGACGGAGCCGCCGGAGAGTGCGTTGGCGGTGCAGCGGACGCAGCTCGCCTACTTCCCCTCGACGGTCGACGTGTTCGAGCTCCGGGACAGCTTCAAGCCCCTATGGGGGTGCAAGACGGGGGGAGGAGACGGGGCATCCAGCCACGCGTGTCGTCCCGGCCAACTGCGCCGAGGCCGTGCCGAATCGGTACCCGTTTTTCGTTGACTACTTCTCTTGCGGCCTGTGCCCCCTTTCTCCGATTTCTTCAATGATGTCATGCACACATTTGGCTTCCACCTCCTGGATTTTACTTCAAATGTTGTGTCATGCATGTCTCTTTTCGCCCACCTCTGTGAGGGCTTCACCGGAGTCATCCCCAACACGGCGCTCTTCTGCCATTACTTCTACCCCCGCATCCAGGGGGAGGCACCATCTCTGGTTGCGTCGCCTGGTTCCCGAGGTCCAAAGGGGTGTACCCAGAGGGTGCCCAGAAGGAGAGGTGGGAAGAATGGCGGGGTCGGTGGTGCTAGATCGAGGAGGACGACCCACTGGAGTTCTGCTAGGTTCGCCTGGTGCCGCCGGTTCGCAGGCCCTACTGGGGCGACGTCGATGCCCAGGACGACAAGCTCAAGATCGCCACCACCTAGATTCTTCGCCTCACCGAGGCCGGGCTCACCCTTGAGATGATCGGGGCGGATTTCATCGGCCGCCGAATCGCTCTGCTTCATAACAAGGGGAGGCCGGCCTGGCTCTTCACGAATGCGGCCAACATCACGAGGCTCCGCCTTGACCTCGACCACAACTTCACGGTGCTAGCGCACGCCCACTTCTGCCAGCGGCTCTTCCATCTTGACGTGGGCCGCGACGGCAGGTCGGAGAGGTCCGGCAAGGCCGTGAAGGCCGGCAAGGTCACCAAGGGGCCCTTGTTTGGGTTGCCGGTGGGGGTGGTCCCGCTGAGCAATAACTCGCGGTGGAACGACATCATCGCCATGATGCCGGACTACAACACGCATGGCCTCGTCCCCAATTGGGCCGAGCTGCCGGAGGAGCAGGTGCAGGAATTCTTTGACAATCTGGAGAAGTACGTCCGTGATGAGCCGCTGCTCGTCTAGGACACCACCCAGGCGGAGCTGGAGTACATCGCCGCCAGGGCGGCGGAGGCGGAGCTCACCAGGGAGGCCGGCAGCGCCGGCGGCGTGGAGGACAAAGCCGCGGCGGCCGCAGAAGAGAAGGAGCTCACCCAATGGGAGGAGTCTGCCGGGGAGGCCAGCAGCACCCGCACCAGGTCCCCTCTCGTCGAGGACGACGACGACGAGTCGTCCGAGGAGGAAGCTAAAGTTGTCGAGACCCCAGTCACGGGGAAAGGGCGAGTCTTGTGGCGGGCCAGCTCTGGCGAGCCGGTTTGTCCCGGTAGGGCCGCGCAACCCTGGCGTGCCCAGGAGATGTCCGCGCACCAAATGAGGGCCACGGGGGCAAAGAAGTTAGTGAAGGCCGCGGTGGCGAAGAAGAAAGCATCTACCTCTTCTTCGTCCAAGCGTTCCTCAACTCTGCCTGCTTCCCCTCCTCCACCCGCTTCCCCTCCTCCTGCAGGCGACGACACGGAGGTCTTCTTTGACCTTAGGTCTCTCAGCCCGAGGAGGAAGAGGAAGGTAGCAGAAGAGGAGGTGGGGGCCGAGTAAGTGTCGTTTCCTTTCGTCATCTCCGGCTCCTACAACTATGCTTCTTATCTTGACTTGTTTTCGTCTCGGCAGGGATGCGCAGACGCTGGCCCAGAGGGTGAAGAGGGCCAGGCCTTCGACGGGCAGCCAGCCCCTGGCGGGCACCTCCAAGGCGCCACTGGTGGTGGTGAGTAGCCCGGACAGCAGCCCCCGGAGCAGCCCCCTGTCGGATTCACGGGTTCCGGCAGACCCTTAAGGTTCGAACACTAGGGTGCGCGTGGAAATCTTGCCCTCTACCTCCCCATCTCACAAAGATCTAAAACTACTAAAGGAACTGCACAAGGGACACACGATTTATACTGGTTCGGGCCACCATTGTGGTGTAATACCCTACTCCAGTGTGTGGTGGATGGATCGCCTCCTGGGGCTGGTGATGATGAACAGTACAAGGAAGAACAGCCTCGCGAGGGCCTGTTCTTGGCTGGGGCGACGAACTACTGGGAGAGGTTCAGTAACCCTCTCTCTCTCTTTCACTCACTCTCTCTACTTGCTAGTCGGATGCACACGCCGAACCGAACCCGACCGAACCGAACCCCTTGCTACGTGGGTGGCCGGTCCTATTTATAGGGGAAGGCCTTGGGCCTCTTCCCAAATATTGGGCGGGAAGGGTGCCAACAATTGGCCAATTCGAAGGGGAACATCTAGTACACTTATCCTGACTAAAGGTGGTCTTCGCATGGGAAAAACTCTACGGTGACGCCGTCCTGGGCTCCATGGTGACCTCCGTCTCGTAGTCCGCTTGGTCCTGGTCTCGTTGCACCAAAATGGCAACCTTTGCCTGATGCCTCGGTACTCCGCGGCTGCGCTTGCCCCCTTTGCACCAAAGAGGAAAGAAGGACGCTGCGCGCGCTGGCGCCCGCCTGGCACCCTCGATCGTCATGGCTTGCGTCACAGGCACCACGCGAGGTACCCCGCCTTGATATCTCCGCCTCCTCGCGAGCCAGCCTGAGGAGGCTGCGCCTGAGGATGCGCCGTGTCGTCCACCTCGCGAGGCTTGGCCCCTCGCGAGGGTCTTGAGTCTTGTGCTGATGAAGATGGGCCATGCTGGGCCTCCTTTGAGCCATGCCGCGGGCCGCAGGCAGGCAAGTCTGGGGACCCCCGTTCCCAGAACGCCGACAGTAGCCCCCGGGCCCAAGGCACGCATGGGCTTGGCCGTGCCGAGAGGCGAAAGGGCAAGGGCGAAGCACCGCGGGCCCTAACAGCCTGCGGCCTTGGGCGCCGTGTGGCGGTTGATGGGACGTGGGTGCTTCAGCAACCGTGCAGGTTGGTAAAGGAGCGGCATCTGCCCAGACTTCGCCCTTTGCTCTCTCCGGTCGCTGCTCAGATCCCCTTTCTTGCGCCTTCCCCTTCTTCCTCCAAACTTCAGATCTACTCTAGCTGCGCGACCTAGGAAGCTATGGTGCCTCGCTAGCCTCTAGTCAAAGCTTGGTATTCCCCTGCTCTGGACCTGCCGAATGTGTCCAAGGCGAGCCATGCCCGGCTGAGCCGGATGGTGACGGCGCAGGGCGTCAATGGGACGGAGGTGTTCAAGGCCGGCTCCGCCACCCCCGAGGGCCATGGGAGCACCTTTTATCCTCTCTTTGTAAGCTCCATTGCTGCGGGCCTGGTGCCTCCCTTCTCTGAGTTCTTCTTCTCCGTCCTCCGCCATTACGACTTGCAGGCTCTGCATCTCCACCCCAACTCTGTCCTCCTTCTGGCGATCTTCGCTTACTACTGCGAGGCCCACGTAGGGGTGCAGCCTTCGGTGGCCCTGCTGCGCCACTACTTCCCCCTCCGGGTCTCCGGCAGCTCTCTTTCTGCGTGCGTGGGCTTTGTATCGTATGGCCGCACCATTGCCATCTCGAATCCTGGGAAGAGGATTGAGGGCTTCAGGAGCAAGTGGGTCTTGGCAGATGCCGGACGCATCCACCCTCGGCTGATCTTGCCCATGGGGCATCCTGTGAGCTCCAGTGACTGGTGCCGAGCGGAGCTCACGGACCCCCGCGCGAAACTGGTGTTGGAGAAGATGGACGCGGACCTGAGGCCGGCCAACATGGCGGCGGTGAAGTTGACCGGTGCGTCACTGCTGAAGGAGTTCCTGGAGCACCAGCTGGTTCCGCTCCGGTAGTACTCTCCTCCAATGTGGAGGCCTCATCCGAGCCCCGAGGCTGTGGACGAAGAGGATGTGACCGCGGTTCTGCAATCTCTGGTCGGGGGTGAGGTGGCAAGGTTGAAGGACGCTCCCAAGCCCTTGTTCCTTCACGACGACTGGAAGCGGGTGGTGAAGTCCATGCTTGTTTTTAACGGGGACAGGCTCGTGACCGCGGTGGCTTCTGAAGGACCGGTGGATGTGCCTCCGGCGACTCCAGCGATGAGGAGGAGGGAGAGGAGCGGGGAGAGGGGCCCGACTCTGGGGCGACTGATGGAGAGTTAAGGGCTCCCCTCCCCGGGCGCAGGTCCCGTACTCTCCGCTTGAGCGATGACGATGATGATGATGATGATGATGATGATGATGATGATGATGATGATAATGATGAGCAGGGTAGCAGGAGCTCGCCCACGATCCCGAAGAAGGACAGGACCGGGCTGATCTCCCGCGGGTCCACCCTGACTCCGGGGCGAACCGTGGACGCGCCTTCTGCTTCTGAGGTCGACCCTTCCAGCTGGCTGTCAGGCTTCAAGTTGGGCCGGAGGCTGCCCGAGCTCACCGGCGAAGACCCGTAAGTGCTTGATCCTTGATCTTTTGTTTCTTGTTCCGCCGATGAGGCTTGATGATTGCTTCTCTTGAACAGGCTGGCGCCTGCGGCGAAGAAACCGAAGGGAGCCCCCAAGGCCTCACCTGTGGCTACGCCTTCTCCTGCAGGGGAGGGGGATCGTGATGCGCGGGCCTCTCCTGCCCACGCATCCTTGCGAGGCTTGGCTGAGCTGGCTGGGGCGAGCTCAGCCCCCATGGCTCGAACGGCTCCCGAGGCGCCCCCGTCTGGCGCCGCTGCTACAGCTGTGGAGGCGCAGCGGACTCCGCCTCAGGACACTGCGGCCTCGCCGCCGCTGCTTTCTCCTCCCATTCCACTGACCATTACTTCCCCGGCTCCTCCTGTTGTCTTGGGGTGCACCGACGTTTCTCCGCCTCCTTCTTCCATCTTGGAGCGTGCCGTCGCCGAACTGGACCGGCTGCGGCAGGATCTTCTCGGCGCCGACCCTCGTCTGGTGGCTGGGCGCCTGGAATTGGCTTCGGGGTGGATTCGTTCTGATGCTTCGATTCGGGCGGCGTTGGTTCAGGCGTCAACGGCCTATGACGGAGAGAGGGAGGCCACCCTCGAGGCGAAGGCTGCTCGTGATGCAGCCCTGGGGGAAGTCGTCGAAGTCTGCGATCGTTGCAAGGCGTTGGAGGACGAGCTGCAAGGCCTGCGGGGCCAACTTGCGGAGGAGGTCTGCCTGCGCCAAGAGCTGGAGAAGGGGGCGAAGGCGCGCGAGGCGGCGCTCAAGGACCGGGAGGCCAAGCTCAAGAAGCACCGCGACCACCTAGGCGTGTTGAAGAAGGAGCTGGAGGTGACGAAGGTCGAGCTGGACCCTAAGGCCCGGGTTCTTGCCGAGGATCGCGTGGCCTTCGCGGACATGGAGAAAGATGCCCGTGCTTCGCTGAAGATGCTTTACGAGAGCGGCCTGGACAGCCCGCTAGCCGGTGACGGGGACGGCCCCGCCAAGCTGCTTCCCTTCCTGGTTAAGGCCCTTGGGGATGTCGCCCTTGGCATCGGCCCCGCGGCCGAGGCCGAGGCGCGCGTCTTGTCTTCTGCTGCGCTGACGCGGGTCTTCACCCACATCTACCTTCGTGATCCCAACGTCGACCTCGACAGCCTGCTGGAACCGGTGAGCGGCGAGGGTGCTACCGCCGCTGTCGAAGCCATGAAGGGGCGTGCGGAGGCGCTGCTGGGGAAGTTCTGGGCCTTCAGCACCAAGCCAAAGCAAGGCGCTGCCGGCCCTGCTGCCCCATGAGGCGAAGCCGCTCCGCACAGCTTAACCGCCGACAAGCGACTCCGTTCCATCCCTGTTCTTCCTTCGATTCCTGCACATGCATCACGCCTCGGGGAGGCATTTAAACTTGCGTTTGGTATTGAGATGACAGTATGGACTGTAATATTTGCTTTTAAATTCCTTGAGTTTTATGCTTTTTCTTCCCTACTTGCTCGTGTTCTGCGCCGGCAGAGCCCGGCCCCGCGCGTGCCTCACCCAGCATTAGCCCTGACCGGAAACCAGGACGGGACCAAAGGAGTGAGGGGCTAGCCGTGCCTAGCCTCCTCGCGCGGCACTCCCGAGGGGAGGCGTTGCGACGAGGCCAGCCACTGAGCTCTGGGCTCCCTGAGGTTAATGCAGCCCGGAGGCCACCCCCAGTTGTTTATCACCAGCGCGGAGCATAGCGCTTCCGTATGTGTACGGGCATAGCCGCTCCTTGGCAGTGTCGTCAGCCAGCGCGGAGCATGGTGCTTCCACTAGTACGTGGGAGGGGGCTCCCCTCCGGGAGGAGCCCCCGGGGCGTGTACAGCCCCGCCCTGACACGTGGCCGGCACGGTAGGGCTAGGTGAGGTGTATCTGGGCACCCGTGAGCCAGCGCGGGACTCACAAGGCCCTACCTCTAGGCGGGTTGCGCCTGGCACTGGGCCGTATCTTGAGATGTGTCCCTGCAAAATTTGGTTAGATGCCGGTACTCTACGTCCTCGGGTCCCGGCCCTCGAGCTTGTCTCGACCGTCGCTGGTATGCCAGGTCGTGATGCCATGGACAAGGCCAGAGGGTGAGGGCTGGAGAGCCAGTAAGAGCCCTGAGTCGCGATGCTCAGGCACCCCCCCTTTAACGTGCAAGTGGCCGTCATGGAGAAGAAAGGATGCCGCGGACAGGCACCATGCAGTTAAGCGTGATAGGCAATGCATAGTTGGAAATAAACGCGAGGGAGATACACGCCGCTGGGTCTGGCCCGAGCGGCTTGGGGATGATGCAGCCCGAGGGGCGTCCCCAACAAGGCAAACTAACGACCGAAAGAGAAAAGGGGATACATCCCGCAGGGACGGACCCACGCGGCCTAGGAGTGATGTAACCCTGGGAGGGCGCTCCCAGCTGGGAATGGAACTTGAAAGATGTCAACTGAGGATGTCGTCGGCGTAGTGGCATTGGTGCAGCAGACTTGACGGGCTGCAGAAGCCTATCCTCACGAGCCCCCAGGCCCTGGGGCCTCGGGAGGCTCCGGAGGCACCGGTGGCTCCTCGCGAGCTATCTTCATCTTTGCCTAGGCCGCGGAAGGCCTGTCTTCCCGAGCCTCCATGATGCCCGTCATGAGGCGCTAGTACGCCGCAGCCATGCTCGCCAGGCCGTAAGGCATGCGAACATAGCTATGGGGTGGACCCCCGCAGCGCCCCACTTGCAAGGGCCAGAGACGCTCCGTCGTGGAGATCTGATTGAGCCCTGGTACGTCGACGCAGACGCGCAACCCACCATCCTCGCCTGGGTGTAGGGCCACAGCTGGTAGGCGGCGGCAACCTCTCATGATCCTTGTCTCCTGTAGTTCTTGAATGGCCTTGTTAACGAACTCCTCCTGGTTCTGACCTTCCTTGCCTGGCTCCTTCTCAGGGGAAACGTGCTTCAAAGCACGCCTCCACATGGTGCCCAAGCGCCTCCCTCGTGACCCTGGCGAGGTCGGTGGCCCTCCAGGTGAGAGCCCCCGAGCCCTGCCTGAGGAGGGCGCCGAGCACGCTTTCCTATGCGATGGATGGGGGGTCCCCCTAGGCAGACACGGGCCTTGAGGGGCCTGCCTCCTGAGGGGCCGAGCCTGATGACGTCTTCTTCTTCTTGGGGGTAGTCTCAGGAAGCCTCCTGCTTCCGTGATCTGGGTCTTCTAGCGACGCGGCCTGATAGGCTCTCTCCAGGGAACACACTGCATCCTTCTCTTCACAAGGCACCGTGATGACGCCGCCACTTCCTGGCATCTTGAGGACGTTGTAGCCATGGTGAGTCGCAACCATGAACTTGGCCAGCGCTGGGTACCCGAGGATGGCGTTGTACGGCAGGCGGATGTGGGCGACGTCGAAGTCGATGAGCTCGGTGCGGTAGTTGCTGCGAGCCCCGAAGGTGACAGGGAGGCGGACCTGCCCGATCGGGACCGTGGAACCGTCGGTGATCCCGGAGAAGGGCTTGGTCGGCTGAAGCTGGTCATAGGGTGCTTGGAGATTGTTGAATGTTTCCACGGACAGGACGTTGAGCCCTGCCCCCCCCCCCTCCCGTCGATGAGGGTCTTGGTGACTAGCACGTTGCTGATGACTGGGGAGCAAAGCATCGGGAGGACTCCTACCGTGGCCGCGCACTTGAACTGGTCTGCCGAGCTGAACGTGATGGCGCACGCCGACCACCTGAGGGGGCGCGTTGCTTCGAGCTTGGGGAGAACTGCATTCACTTCGCGGGCAAACTGCTTGAAGATACGTTGAGAGGCTGGGGCTTGAGCTCCGCCTAGGATGCAGGCAATTGCGCGTGGCTCTTGGAAGCCCCCAGCCCCCTCGTCTTGATGGCGGTCTTCGTTCCTCCTTGGCTGAGGCGGCAGCGGAGGTAGGCCTGCGTTGCCATGAGGGCGATCCTCACGAGACTGATCCCTCCAGTCTCCCTCGCGAGGCAGGTCCCGCCAGCGGTCCTCGCGAGGTTGGTCGCGCCACCCCTGGCGCGGGCCGGATCTTCCCAGCGTCCTAGGTTTCTTCCTCCTCCTCGGCCGTAGCCCCGGTCGGCACGGTCAGGGCGACGACCGATCCTTCCTTCTCGCACGGCGCGGAGTTCTTGACATTCGTTGGTGTTGTGGGTGTGGAGGTCATGGTACACACAGTACCGGCTGCCCCTGGAGGATTCGGGCAGATCCTTGCCCCGCTTGGTGTCTGGTTCCGCGGTGAGTACGGCAGCCCCCTTGCGCTTCACGTCCTTGGCCTTAGGCTTCTTCTCTTCTAGGTCTGCAGCAGGCAGCTCGAGGAGGGAGAGACGTCCCTCCTCAGCCCTGGCGCACTTGTTCGCCAAGTTGAACAACTCTAGGGAGGTGCAGAGGTCTTCGTGCATCGCCAGCTCCTCCTTCATCTTGACGTCCCGCACGCCGCCGGAGAAGGCCGAGATGATGGCCTCCTCGGACACCTTGGGGATCTTGAGGCGCGCGCTGTTGAAGCGCTGGATGTATTTTTGCAGGGTCTCTCCGGGTTGTTGCTTGATCCGGCGCATGTCACTCACGACGGGTGGCCGGTCGCGAGTACCTTGGAAGTTGGCGATGAAGCGGGCGCGCATCTGGTCCCAGGAGGAGATCGTGCCTGGAGCCAAATTCAGGAGCCAGGTCCGAGCTCCTTCATTGAATGCCATGGGGAACCAGTTCGCCATGACCTTTTCATCCTCGCTGGCAGCCTCGATGCCCAGCTCATAGAGCTGGAGGAACTCTGCGGGATCAGTTGTGCCGTCGTAGTGAGGAGGCAGGTCAGGCTTGAACTTGTCGGGCCACGCGACACTACGCAGTTCGGTGGTGTAGGCGCGACAGCCCGCGGTGGCCACGAAAGGCTTCGGGTGATGGAGAGCTGGGTCTTGAAGGTCCCCATGTGCTGCAGCTAGGAGCAGGGCGGGGTCTTGGCGCGCCGGAGCTGGAGCAGGGTCGCGGCGTGCCGGAGCAGGGAGCGCCCTGGCAGCCCCTTGCGGGCGAGGGACTTCTTGGCAGCTCCGTTCTTGTTGCGCTGGCGCCTGACGGAGCGGGTTCCGCCCAGGGGCCAAACGCCTTGAAGCCATGGCATCTTCTTGGTGGGGAGGCGGCTGGTGCGCCTCTGGAGCTTCGTTGCCCGCGTGGGGCAGAGTGTGGCGCAGAGGAACGGACGACGCGGAAGAGCCCCCTGCGGCGCGGACAAGCTCGGCGACGCGGTCGAGCCACTCTTCGTAGACATCGTCGACGGGGCAGTAGCGCGGGAGTCCGTTTGCTGCAAGGAGCGCAGCTCGAGCCTCCAAGGGTGCGCGGAGCGCGCGGGGCGAAGAACCGGCTGGTGCGAGTGATGGAGTAGCGGTGCGGCCGTCTTGGCGCACGGACGGATGCTGAG
Source organism: Triticum monococcum (assembly GCA_034509565.1). NCBI lineage: Eukaryota > Viridiplantae > Streptophyta > Magnoliopsida > Poales > Poaceae > Triticum > Triticum monococcum. The sequence goes on along the minus strand of CM067841.1, from coordinate 246,986,018 downwards.
ACGACGCTTGCTGCTCGCCCCCCGCCGGGCCGGTGACGGTGTTGACGGCGGGCGATGGGGAACGACGAGGACGCCCACCGACGGGGGCCGTCTGGCAACGCGAGAAGCGATGGCGGCCCGGCGCTCTGCGCGGGCCCGACGGGCGTCAGACATGGATGCGACGGTCGGAGGAGAATGGAGTGGCGGAGGACAGATCCCGGCGCACCCCTACCTGGCGCGCCAAATGTCGGATTCACGGGTTCCGGCAGACCCTTAAGGTTCGAACACTGGGGTGTGCGCGGAAATCTCGCCCTCTACCTCCCCGTCTCACAAAGATCTAAAACTACTAAAGGAACTGCACAAGGGACACAAGATTTATACTGGTCCGGGCCACCATTGTGGTGTAATACCCTACTCCAGTGTGTGGTGGATGGATCGCCTCCTGGGGCTGGTGATGATTAACAGTACAAGGAAGAACAGCCTCGCGAGGGCCCGTTCTTGGCTGGGGCGACGAACTACTGGGAGAGGTTCAGTAACCCTCTCTCTCTCTTTCACTCACTCTCTCTACTTGCTAGTCGGATCCACACGCCGAACCGAACCCCTTGCTACGTGGGTGGCCGGTCCTATTTATAGGGGAAGGCCCTGGGCCTCTTCCCAAATATTGAGCGGGAAGGGCGCCAACAATTGGCCATTTCGAAGGGGAACATCTAGTACACTTATCCTGACTAAAGGTGGTCTTCGCCTGCGAAAGACTCTGCGGTGACGCCGTGCTGGGCTCCATGGTGACCTCCGTCTCGTAGGCCGCTTGGTCCTGGTCTCGTTGCACCGAAATGGAAACCTTGTCCTGATGCCTCGGTACTCCGCGGCTGCGCTTGCCCCCTTTGCACCAAAGAGGAAAGAAGGACACCGCACGCGCTGGCGCCCGCCTGGCACCCTCGATCGTCATGGCTTGCGTCACGGGCACCTCGCGAGGTACCCCGCCTTAATATCTCCGCCTCCTCGCGAGCCAGCCTGAGGAGGCTGCGCCTGAGGATGCGCCGTGTCGTCCGCCTTGTGAGGCTTGGCCCCTCGCGAGGGTCTTGAGTCTTGTGCTGATGAAGATGGGCCATGCTGGGCCTCCTTTGAGCCACGCCGTAGGCCGCAGGCAGGCAAGTCTGGGGACCCCCGTTCCCAGAACGCCGACACCCCCAGCGTCAGTTTGCCACACACCCCTCGTCGACATGTGCCAAGGGCATGATCCTTGGTGCTGACCTTGTCGTGACCGCGGGAGGAGGACAGCAGCAGGAGGAGCCACTGAGGGCTACCCCCAACACGCCGCCTCCATCAACCACGCCGCCCCGAGGGGCGTCCCCGACAAGGGCGCCAAGCACTGAGCCCATGCACACGGAGGAGGAGTCTTGTAGGGTGGAACCCTAAGTTGGAATCTTTCATGAATTGGAGGAGGAATCCCCAAGAACAAGAAGGGCACAAGAGAGAAAACAAGAGGAACACTCAAGAACAAGTCCAATCACACATCCACTAGACCAATAAACACACAAGATCCACAAGGTACATGAACAATCAAAGGTAAATAAGATACATGGTAGAGTTCATCCCAAATCCTATGAAGGAGATGAGGGCTTGATGATCTAGATAGATCCTTCCCACAAGGGGGTCTTTATCCACTAGGGATCTTCTCCAATGGAGCTCTTGAACTCCAATGGAGTCTTCTCTCTCTCAAGAGGAATCCCACAAGGGGAGGTACATGAGCTAAACTCTAATGTTTAGATCTATTCTTAGCTTCCCCCAACAAATGGTCTAGGTACGGAATATATAGGTGCCTGGAGGTGAGGGACGAAGTGGAGGCGGAGGGGGAGTTGAAGATGCAATCTCGGCTGCCCATCCTGTAGAGCCCGTGTGCACGGGGTAAGTCGGGCCCATGCGCATGGGGCCCCGTGCGCACGGTACACGCCCGTGCACCCGGGGTGCTACAGCCTTAGCGCCCTGTGTAGCCCGTGGGCACGGGGTCTCGAGGGCCCATGCGCACGGGGTCGCCTGGGACCTCCTGTCCAGCTGCGGTTGTGCTTCTCCTTCTCCCTCGTGGACTTGGGGTCCTTCTCCATGGCCTTCGGGATGCTCCATAGCTGCTGGGTGGTGGTCATCCTCGATCCTAATGTTGCACAATGTTTCGTGGTGAGGTAGCGACCAAGTCCCATAGATATGCTTGTAAATCTTGAAGAGGAGCGGGTTCACCTTAGGTTCATTAGGTCCACTTGGAGCTTGATGTGCTATGAAGGTGTACATGGTGATCTCCGTAGGATGCTCCGCATCATCCCCTCCCCCTTGGGAAAGATCCGACCTCGGATCGAAATCTAAATCACCATGGGAAAGAGATGATGGCGTCGTGTAGAAGTGGACGGTCACCAAGCAATGGTCATCTTGTAGTTCCAAATGTGCACTCCCCAATGTCGCACCATCTTGTGATTCCTTCAGAAGGAGCACGAACAACAAACACTTGGAAAAACAAATGTGGTTAGCATTAGTGCAAAACCAAGCATTCAAGTGGTGATTCACAAAACAAGTGTCGTCATCATGTATAGCATGTGGTGTAACAAAGGATCGTGATATGGCATGTAAGCACATAAATTGAGCACAAGCAAAGATATCATGGGGACAAGCATGTGAATGTGAGCTAGTGATGCAAATATGTGTAACAAGAGAAGAAGCATCTACCTCAAACGCATAGAAAGCATGCATAAGGCGCTCAACAAATGGTATGTGGTATGCATATGAAGCATTCACAACACCAAATATAATGAGATGTCTAAACACATGGGGCAAGTGCAAGACAATCCAAGCATAATGTGCACGGGGTGTAGTGAATATAGAGTGGCACTCAACACAACAGAAAGAGCAATTGTTCATCATGTGTGAGGCAATCATAGTGATCAAGTAGTGCAAGCTAGTTGTGCAAAGATGCAACATACTAGAAGGAATCATGGCTAGCATGTCATGTGTATAAATAGTGGGCATGAATAATTCACATGAGATAGCACAAGCATGAAAGCAAGATATGAGCAAAACATCATCAATGTATTGGCGAGAGGGCATATGTAAATAGCAATGGGGCACAACACAACAAGCAGCAAAAGCATTGGGCACAAAGAAATCATGAAAATAGCTACTAGGATCTCCACCAAGCATGCAAATACACATAGAAGTAGTATAAAGATGAATCACGGGTAGATGCAAGCAAGGGTCACAATTGCATGGCAAAGGCATGGAAAGAGGCATAGCATGCAAAGTGAACACGAGAAAATGGGCATAACGTAACAAGTGATATATAACCAAAGCCATGTGAGAGCCAAGTAGAAGAGATGCTCGTAGTCGTTGTGCGAAGGGAACGGTGTTAAGGGTAGTCCACATGATCCCAAGTCATTGTTGCTCTCAAGAGCTCGTTTCGTCAACTTTTGGGATTGATAGGTTGACGAATATACGTGAGTACCTACACAAAACAGAGGCAAAGGAAAAGTTGTGTGTGCGTGGTAGATGTACACATCATCCATCATGATGTGCACGTGCTTGTGTTGGTTAGCACAAAATATCCAATGCTCAAATAAATGAGTTGCATGATATAGACACATGTCATCCATCATGAGAGGTTTGTTGTTATGTATAGCATAATGGAGACTCAAAGGATGTAATGCATCATGGGAAACATCTAGAGCATTGTTATGCGTGGAATGCATATGGTGTCTACAAGTGATGCAATCATGCGAAACACAATAATTGTCATGGCATGGCATATGAGATGAATTACATAGGTCATGTAAAGGAAGCATGGCAATATCATCACATGAAAAACAAAAGCCAATGATCATCATCTCGTCATCTATGCCATATGTCCAAATAGGATTTATTTTAATGGGGCATGCATAGTTACTATGTTGAGATTGAAATGATGCAATATGGGATATCTCACTCATAGCACATGACAATGTTAATGGATTGTCAAACATGATGTGACCAAAAGAATTTTCACATGATATCCTATGGAGCATAGCATCACAACTAGGCAACTCAACATGCTCATCATCATATTCATCATAAATAGGTAAGTCATGGCATGATGAAGTTGCACTAGCATGAAGAATGGTAATAGGTGTGTCAACATTATGCAGACAATCATTGTGAGAAGAGTCCACTAGTGGGACAAGTGAAGCACCATCACCTATGTTACCTTTGGAGCTCCACTCATGTGGTGTAGGTGAGGTGTCGAAGACCGTGTCGTGGTCATCTTCATCATGATGGAACCATGTGGGGGGTGCATCGAATTCCACCATGGCCATCATCTTGTCCATTGGAAGGACGAAGTCATCGAGGATCGGCGCATCATCATAAATGGGACCTAGAACCAAATGAGAAGACACAATAGAGGTAGAGGTCAAGTCATTAGAGTTGAAAGTGGCCTCACATGACCTATGAACTATCTCACTCTCTCTATGTGGTGGTTCACTCACTCCCTCAAGGTAGGTGCACTCAAACTCACATACGGTGGAGTCACTCATGTCACTCAAGTAGCGGGGGTTGTGGCTCTCCTCACATGGGAGTCGTGGCAACTCGTCATATATGGGGCTAGTGGTGAAGTCACTCTCACTCTCAATATGGTGGCACAAGTCACTCAAGTCATCATATGTTGCCGTGGTCGAAGGGAAAATCCCATGCTCAACCATCTCCCTTGAGGGGCTTCCGAAGATGGAAGTGTCACCCTCGCTCATAGGTGATCCCCTTGGACTTGATGATGTTGAAGTAGGCGTACTTGTCGGAGGTAGGCGAAGATGCCATACGTCGAAAGGCGAAGATGCCTTGATAACGCTTGGCGAAGATGCCGAAGTGGTGGTCGTAGTCGTAGCTCCATCTTGGTGGTGCTCGTATCGCAGTCTTCTCTTGTACTCCTGAAGGTTTTCTTGACGGTGCCGCGTGGTACCTGCATCTTGTGGCCATAACGAAGCCTTGCGACTTAAGCGTCTCTGCCGTGAGGATGACGAAGAGGAAGAAGACTTGTAGTTGGCCCACACGTGTCAGGTGTCATCCAATTGTGCGTCCAGCTTGGTGTCGATGTAGTCCCTTGTCCGTGCTTCGCATTGGTGAATGTCGACGGTGAGTCGCTCAATGCCTCGCATTGCTTGTTGTAGTCCGAAGATGGGTGTTTGGGTGATGTAGTTGTTCGCGCCGTCGTTGTCGTGGAAGACCAGAGATGAAATGCCTTGCCTATCCATCACAAGACTCGAGCAAAGGTGAGTAGGAAATAAGATAAACAATACCAAGCTACCTTTTCCCAACATTGAGGATGTATCTCGTATCACTCAATGTGAGATGAAAGAATAGTGGAATTGGTACCGGACTTGTTCACTCACACCTACAAGTAAAAGCTTATCGAGTGGCTTGGTTAGGACAAGTGGCACAAATTTCATGCAAACTGAAGTCCAAGATATTGTAAATGTTGAAATAAATCCAAAGGACTCAAAATGCAAAGCAAGTGATCACAGATATAGAGGAGGGCAATAAACACACACGGTGGGATAATGGGGCTTGTGCAACTATAGGGATGAGCAATGCAAAATTGCCTAACAAAGACTAAGCTCGTGTTGCACAAACACTAGGAGAGCACTAGCTTGATTGCACACTTGGGCACGATTCACCACTTGGCACCAACCTATATGTATTGAAGCTAAATGTTTCCTATTCCATGTATCCTCATGCACAAGTATCTCTTTTCATGCTCAACTCTTTGTTTATAAGCTTATGATCATCCTTTTCTTGCTTAAAAGCTTCTCTCTCTTTTTGACTTTTTTTGATATGGCCACTATGCAAAATGCACAAACCAAGATAGCGATTTTGTATATGCGGGAACAATCTTGTGACACAAGAGATGATATGATGCCAAGATGATACCAATATGATATGGTATGTATGCAATTGAAGGTGCGGATCACTAATGTGCACAAGTAACGTTGTCGACAATACTCAAATGGCTAGTCTCGATAGGCAAGTGACGCAAAAATGGGCTAAGGGGTTAACAATGTAATGGCAAGAATGTACAATGAAGGGATACCACGATACCAAGATGATATAGGGGTTACCGTTCTTGCTTACGGTTAGGGTGTCAAAATGGTGAAGTGGTCGATGTCGATGACGACCTCATGGCGATGATGAGTGGCGGTGGTCTTGATGTAGATACCAAGATGATGTAGACCCATCCCTAAGTAGCCGAAACACCTTAGGAAATGGTAAAAACCGCAAACTCAAAATCTCATACAGAAAAGGTCAAATGGTGGAAGCGGGATGGCAATGCGGAAGTGTTGGTGGTGGTTGATGAAGAAGCAACCGTCCCTAAGTAGCTGAAACACCTTAGGAGACTCAAGTCACCACTCAAACAACCACAAATGCTATATGGAGCAAACAGGGTTAGGTTGCGGAAGGCTATGGTGGTTTTGCGGATGATATGGTGGAGGGCCTAGGCAAAGATGCCAAAAAATTCAAAAATTTGATGCATTCAAATGGTATTGGAACCTATCTAGGTGGATGGGGGATGTCAATAGCTACTCAATGAGCTAAAGAACGCGAAAATCAGACTCCGGATGTGGAAGTTATGGCCGAAACGGTGAAGTGCTCATGGCTGGCCTGGGAGGGCCGTGCGCACAGGGTCTAGGGCCCGTGGGCACGGGATGCCGTGCGCACGGTACACACACCGAGGGCACGGGGTCACCTGGGACACGCGGGTTTGGTGGATTTCTTCTCGATCTGGGATCCAAATGGATGGATTTCGTTGGTGGGGTGTAGCTGGGGGTATGGGGTGGTATGGGAGGGTGGGGGTGGGTGAAAACCAAGTGGCCGAGGCGCACTGGAAGGGTCGTGCGCACGGGGTCTGCGAAGCCCGTGTGCACGGGGTCCCGAAGGAGCGGATGAACAGCTCCGGATCCGTGGCAAATCTCGAATCTGAGGTCAAAATCGAAGGATGGCAGGTAGGGGAAGGTGGAGGAAAGCTAGATCCACTTGAAACCAAGCAAATCCATGGATCAAATCCAACAAAACTTTATAAAACCAACAAATCACAAAAACATTTGGGGCTATTTTTGGTGGGGAATTTTTGAAATTGGGACAAAAACAACAAAAATAGGCTAGACAACAAAGAGGGGGGCTCCAATTTCGTGATCAACCTTGCTCTTGATACCAAGGTGTTGTAGGGTGGAACCCGAAGTGGGGATCTTTCAGGAATTGGAGGGGGAATCCCCAAGAACAAGAAGAACACAAGAGAGAAAACCAGAGGAACACTCAAGAACAAGTCCAATCACACATCCTCTAGACCAACAAACACACAAGATCCATAAGGTACATGAAATATTAAAGGGAAACAAGATACATGGTAGAGTTCATCCCAAATCCTATGAAGGAGATGAGGGCTTGATGATCTAGATAGATCCTTCCCACGAGGGGGTCTTTATCCACTAGGGATCTTCTCCAATGGAGGTCTTGAACTCCAATGGAGTCTTCTCTCTCTCAAGAGGAATCCCACAAGGGGAGGTACATGAGCTAAGCTCTAATGTTTAGATCTATTCTTTGCTTCCCCCAACAAATGGTCTAGGTACGGAATATATAGGTGGCTGGAGGTGAGGGACAAAGTGGAGGTGGAGGGAGAGTTGAAGATGCAATCTCGGCCGCCCATCCTGTAGAGCCCGTGTGCACGGGGTAAGTCGGGCCCGTGCGCACGGGGCCCCGTGCACATGGAACATGCCTGGGCGCCCGGGGTGCTACAGCCGTAGCGCCCTGTGTAGCCCATGGGCACGGGGTCTTGAGGGCCCGTGCGCACGGGGTCGCCTGGGACCTCCTGTCCAGCTGCGGTTGTGCTTCTCCTTCTCCCTCGTGGCCTTGGGGTCCTACTCCATGGCCTCCGGGATGCTCCATAGCTCCTGGGTGGCGCTCGTCCTCGAACCTAATGATGCACAATGTTCCGTGGCGAGGTAGCGACCAAGTGCCATAAATATTCATGTAAATCTTGAAGAGGAGCGGGTTCACCTTAGGTTTGTTAGGTCCACTTGGAGCTTGATGTGCTATGAAGGTGTACATGGTGATGTCCGTAGGGCGTCGTGGACCGGGAGGACCTGTACACCGTCATCGAGGATGTCGCCAAGGGAGCCGCGGCGGAGGCCGAGAAGATCGCCGCCGAGCAGGCCGCCAAGGGCGCTGCCGAGGACGCCACCAAGGGGCCTGCCGGGGAGCCCGACAAGGCTACTGCCGAGGAGGCTGGAAAGGGGCCTACCGGGGAGGCCGACGAGCCTGTTGCCGAGAAGGAGGTGGCTGATGACCAGCCTTCCTCCTCCATTGGCTCTGGCTCCGGCAGGTACCTGAGGGTGAGCGACGACCTTTCCGTCCACCTCCCAGGGGCGTCAAGCTCCAGAGTGCCCGTCGAGGGAGAGGTGTTTGACGAGGAGGTGCTCGCCGCCGCCGGGCTCAAGGTCGTTGATGAGCCAAGCACCGGCGGTGACAGTTCTCAGGAGGAGCGGCTTCTCCAGGCCATGGGTGCCAACTTCCGGAAGCTCCAGGCGCTCCACCGCGCCCGCCTAGACAAGGCCAAGTCTAGGGCGGCAATAGTGGACAAGGCAGTGGCGGACCTCAAGGTACGCGTCGCCGAGACGCAGACTTGGTTCCGCCAAGTTTGTGAGGAGCTGAAGGCCTCCCAGGGCGAGCTGGGCAAGCGCGAGGTGGAGCTCACCATGAAGCAAGCCGACATTGAGAAGGCCCAGGAGACGGCGGAGAACTTGGCCGCCGCAGCCGAGGCCGCTCGAGCCCAACACCAGGCCACGCTGAACTCTCAGGAGGAGGACCTTGCCGCATGTGAGGAGAAGCTTGCCGCAACGCTCCACGACAAGGATGAGGAGGTGGAAAAGCTTGTCGTGCTGCAGGCCCAAGAGCTGGAGCAGAGGCACAAGGAGGCACTCGATGCCCAGGCTCTGGTGCACGCCGACAAGGTGAAGGAGCTGGAGGTGGAGCGGGACAGGCTGAAAAACCAGGTCCTGATGCTGTCCAAGGAGAAGGACACGCTCAACAGCGCTCTGACGGAGGCACAGGGCGCAGTCCTCGACAAGGCCGAGTAGCTCTCCGAAGCCAACAACTCCATCAAAGACCTCAAGCTGAAGCTGGAGGGTCTCAAGGGGATGCTGTCGGAGGGCAAGGCCCGGGAGGAGGTCCTGGCCAAGGACCTAGAGACCGAGAAGCAGTTGCGGAAGAATGAAGCCGACGACCACAAGGATTTTCTAGAAGGCGAGAACCGCTGGATCGGGCATCTCGAAGACGTCGTCGGCAGGATTACCACGCAACTGGCTACCATGGGGATGCCAAATGCGAGGTATACCCCAGAGAGCAATGCGAGTCCCAACGCCAAGCTGGCCATCTTCTTCGAGGGCGTCCTCGGGGCCCTGGAGCAGCTCCACTCCAACCGGGCGGCCTCCCTGGCTAAGGAGTCCCGGAGGCTTTGCCAGGGTGCCATGACCAAGGTTCTCACCAAGATGGCGCACTGGAACCCCAACCTCGACTTCGACGCCGTGCTGGACAGCTTGTCGGCGGGTGTGGACCTCACGGCGCTCAAGGAGCGTATCAAGCCCATCATCAGCCGCATCGATGAAATCGAGAGGATAGAATGCCAACGCCGAGATTAGGCACCCCGTCTCCAACTGCCGTTGCAGGTTCATGACCAAGACAGTTTTTATCTTTAGTTAGAGCTGCATCAACAATTGATGTAATATAACTCTGCAACACTTTTGGTACGATGCATGTTATCTTCCTGTTCGATCCCCCCTTTGTATGTTTACCCTACGTTAAACGGATAGGCTTGCCGGCGCGTAAACCCAGGGCGGCACCTTGAGGACGAATCTCGAATGGCCTGCCGGATGTGCTTGCTGCCGAGCGAACCACCTTACCGCCCTCAACGTGGCCGCTCAAACTTTCAAGCTTAACTCGAGTCGGAATCGAGAGCGTTGCGAATTGTGGAAGGCTACCCTGCCACTCTCGACGCGGCCGCTTGAGCTGTTGAGTAGACTCGAAACATAACAAGGGTGTTGCCAATTGCGGAAGGGCCCCTTTGCATGTAGGCTTTCATACATAGGGTTGGACCTTCGAGGACAATAACCTCATATATAAAAAGGAAATTTCTTAAGGTTTCGTATGACTTAGCTTTCTTGTCGCCGCACCAGCGTCCTTCGCGCTTGCCGGCGGCATTGTTCCCTTGGCTGTCTTCTTCTCCAGAAGCCATGGCCATGAGGAATTACTAAGCCGGCCGCTAGACCAGATTCTCACAACTGCGCCCCCTACCTGGCGCGCCAAAGATGTCGATGGGAAACGACACCTATGGGATCACAAGAATCCCTTCTACGGTTGTCGGGGTGTGGGTCGTGAGAAAAGCAGGATTAATAGTTAGCACGAGGATCGTTTACCCAGGTTCGGGCCGCGAGGATGCGTAAAACCCTAGTCTTGCTTTGGTGGATGTATTGAGTGTTCTTCGGCTCTCGAACTAGCTACGGTGGCTATGTAGTTCAAAAGAGCCAAATCCCTCTCCAGTACGCTGTAGGCCTCCTTTTATAGTCGAAAGGGGCTGCCACAATGGCACACAAGAGGTGGAAAGGCCTACAGTACTGCGAGCTTATCGCTCGTATTACAGGACAAGGTGCATTTAATGCATCACTTATGTGTCCCTTAGCTTTATTGGGGACGGGAACGAGGCCCGTCCCATCCGTCGCCGCTCCTCCTCGCTTCGACACGTGCCCAGGCTAGCGATGCATGCAGTGCCATGTAGACAGGAAGGCAGCTGAGGTGGTGCGGTGGTAGGGCCTTCATGAAGGTCCGCACGCCGCCACGCAAGTGCCTGCTGATTTGGCCTAGAAGTCGCATGTTTCCATGCAAGTGCTTGCCCAGCTGGTTCGGCTGGCAGTTGCATGCGAACGGCGGTGGTAGTCTTGGCTAGAACAGGTCTGGCAGTGGCCCTACTGATGCCCTCGGCAAGGTTCTTGCCAGGGCCCCAGCAAGGGTCTCTGCCATGGTGTTGCCGTCATCCTCGGCAAGGGTCTCGCCGAGGGCCTTGCTGTGATCCCCGGCAAGGGTCTTGCCGGGGGCCTTGTGGACTCCCTCGGCTAGGATCCCACCGAGGGTCGCCGTCTTCTGGTCCTCATCTGATCCTGAGTGTTTCTTTGTCTTCACAAATATCTGCATGCCACCCTGGACGTGCCTCCCGTGCCCTGGCCCAACGTGGTTGATGTTGTTGGAAATCGTGGGCTCAAGGGTGGTGCGCTCCGCTGGCGTTGGGCGAGCTTCCCTAGAAAGGGTCTTGTCGGGGCCGCTAAGGCCACCCCGGCAAGGGTCTTGCCAGGGGAACTTGCTTCGTCCCTCTGCTCTTTGTGTCTCGGCCTTGGCGTCGTCTTGTTTGCCTTGGTGCTTCGGCTTCTCTCCGGCTTCCCTCCTCTGCCCTGCTAAGTGTGGCCGCGGCGCGTGGCTCTGACCGCCCACGCACAAGTAAAGGGGTCAAAAGGAGAGCCCCTACTTTTGTACACCGACAGTTCCCATGCCACCCTGTGCTCGCTGAGCCTCGCCAGAGCTTTGGCCGAGCTCGAGCGGCAGAAACCGGCTTGGCACGTCACGCCGCGGCCATTTAAGTCCCTCCCCTTAGCCTCTTATGTCTCGTGAGGTTCGTCCGCTCCCCTTCGTCACGTTCCTCGCCCTACCCGTGATGCATCCGGCCATCACCGGAGCTGGCCAGCGTGTCCTTGGCGGCACCCGAGCCGTGCTCCCTCACCCCCGGCTATATATAGCCCACCCCGAGGCTGTTCAACCTCACCACCAGACTCACACCACCTCCAGCAACCTCCCCCGCCTCTCCCACGAGCTCCAGAGCCCCTCCCCAAGCTCCTCTGCCACCACGGTCGACGGCAAGCCTCGCTTTGATTCCGGCAAACCCGTGCTTCTCCGTCCTCCTCTCCACCTCCAGCGCACACCTTGGAGCCCAGCCTACCTCCCTGCAGCCTCGTCCACTCCTCTCCCTCACCGTAGCACTAGTTCCACCAGAGCCCGAAACTCTCCTCCGCCGTGGCCGTGGCTCTGCCCTTCCCCGTGCTCCCTATCGACCGTTATGCCCACAGACGAGTGTGGCTTCCTCCACTGAGCATGCCGGTAGGTCGAGCGTCACGAGAGGTGGCCGGAGTAACTGGGAATCCGCATCGGGCCGCCGGCTTCATCTCTGCATCGCGGGTGAGCATGAGGAGGAAGAAGGAGACCTGCCAGCGGGGCCCCCTCCCCGCGGACCCTACCTGGCAGCGAGATAAGCCCCAGCCCGCTTCTGATGACGTGGATAAGTGGAAGCGTCAACCCGTAGAGTACGTGTTCACTTTCAGAAAGCGTATTCTACTTTCACTTCAGCTCGAAATGTGTTTTCTCTTATGTAAAGGCGTATTCCTCTTAATGTGCTTTCTGTTTTTCAGCTCAAGGGCCTGTTGGTAGAACTCTTTTTACAGATTGGTCCCTGAACTTCGTCGGGCTATAACTTTTTGCTCGAGACTCTGATTGAGGTGAATCCTACGCCCACATCTTTTTCTCGTCGATCCTGTTCTGTTGGTACCATTTTCACTATGGTTTGACATTCTGAAAATGACCATTTTTCCCTTGCCCCTAATCAGCCCCTTTGAGGGAGAACCTTTTCCGGCGATTCCTTTCGCGATCGTTCCGCACTTCTCCTTGGTGTACCCTTCATCCCCAGGAAAGCCACAACCACCATTTGCATGATAGCCATGCAATAGCATTGGTTTTCAACTTGAATCTTTAATAACCGTATGTTTGTTTTGCTACTATTTTCGTTATTTCGGTTATGCTTATGGATCAGTGATTACCATCATGCTATGTTTTCTTGCACTTTGTTATCATGAACTACTTGCTAGTATTACTTTAATATTGCCATGCTTGATAGTAGTACATGTTGGGTTGGTCATGTTCTTTGGTGCATGACTAACGTCGGTTACCGAATACCGTTGATATGCATTGTTCCTTTGCTGTTAGTTGGTTAAGTGTTTACTTGGTAACATTATTGATGTGTTATGGCATGCTATTTATTGTTGATGTTAGTGGTCATGTTATACTATGAGTAGTGTTGTACTTGTGATATTCATGCTCGACATTATGCCATGCTCGGTTGAATATGATTTATTGCTGATATGGTTGATAGTTATGTTGTACCCTCATGCTGATTTTGATATCATGCTCATGCATTGTAATTGCATCATGTTATTTTATCATGGCTCAGCATATTGCATTCAAGTTTAACCGGATTAAATTGAACTTGAACAAAAGTTGGCTGAGTCATGGTGCCACCATATCGAGCTGACCAGTGCAACCACACTTGCCTTTATGGGAGGGCCCTAACTGGGTCTATTGTTGTGCCTCTAGCCGGTGCCTCCAATGAGGGAAGGTTATGTGCGGGTGCTACCTTGGCCAGGTAGGATGACATAAGCCTTGTGAGCCCGAGTTTGGTTATGTGCACATGTCCCCGTTTGGGAGCGTTTTTGTTTTGCCACGATGGTGGCCGTTTTACCACGACGGTGGTCGTTGATGCCTTTGGTAGGCACGGGGCCACTCAGGACTTAGCCCAGTGGTGAGTAAGTCGGAGTGGCCGGAGAGTGTCATGGCAGTAGGACAGTTTTGTTGGAACGCCGTTGGTCCATCCGAATGGGAGTGCGAGGCTGTCACACCCTAGTTAGTTCACGCATTAGAGTGTGCATCATGTTTAAATTCCTCTTAAATTTGAAATGGGGAAGACAAAACCCCCAACACCCCCCTGGAAACAACTAGGGTTTACTAAAATTATTATTCAATGAACCTGAAATGCCCTTCTAAAAAGTTCACCCTCTTTGTCTTGGGATAGAACCTCTGGCAAAATTGGTGCACAATTTTCTAGGTCAATAGAAGGTCATTGAATTAAATCATAAGTATTTGATTTTGGGCATTTAAATGCTATAAAATAATTTAAATTCTCAAATAATTCTCGAAATAAATGTTTGCTATTGGAAATATTCTAAACAGAGCCCACAATTATTTTCAGGATTTTTGGAAACGTTTTAGTATTTTTAATAAAGCCCAACAGTTGCAGTTAAATAGAAAAAGAAAAACAAATCAAAAAAAGAGAGTGAGGGAAGCCCACCTGGGCCTTACCTGTGCTGGCCCAGCCCACCTGGCTCGGCCCAGCCGACTGGCTTTGCCAGTCGTCGTCCTCCTCCCGCCAGGAGGACGAGGAGCGTGTGGCCGGCGCCCGCGGCCACACGCCGGCCACCTCCTGCTTCTGCCGATGCCCTGGAGACGTCCAGGGATGCCACGCCGACCCCCATGTCCCCCTCTCATCCTCCCTCACTCTCCCCCTCGTCTCCCTCACCCTCTCCCGTGATGGCCGAGCGCGATCCTCGCCGCCGTTCGCCGTAGTTGCCACCAGAGCCACCCCCTCGCCTCCCCGACGTGCCCGTTAGCTCCGCGCTGCCGTCCTCGACCTCTCCGTCGACCCACGCAAGCTCGGACGACACCAAGACGATGTGGTGACCTTCTTCCCCGTCCACGGCCGCCGGATGCCGTCGATCGATTCGCCGGCCCCAGGACCTCCCCGAGCTCGCTGACCCCCTCTCTGACTCCACTGTGAGCTCCTCTTCCTTTCCCCCTAGCCCCCGTGCTCGTTTGGCCTTTGTAGTCACCACTTCCACCGCACCCGAAAGCTCCCCGCCGCCGGCCATGGCGCCGTCGTGGCTAGAGCCATAGTGGCTCGAAGCCAAGCTCACCATTGTGCTCAGCGCAGCACCAGGAGCCCGTAGCCACCACTAGCTCCTTCTCCCGTGCCCCGTAGTGTCGGGTTCATCCACGCCCGAGCTCCGGCGACCGCCAAGGTCGTCGCCGGCGTCGATTCTGCCCTCCCCGAGCCCCACTTCCCCCACCAAACGATGCGGCTCGCTCCCCGCGTCACGTAGTTGCTCTCCGCTGTCGTTTTGGCCGCCGGAAACACAAACCCATAGCCCTCCGCCGCGTTTGGCCTCACCGGCGACTAAATGCCGGCGAGTTTGACCCAGTTTGACCCCTGTGTGGGCCCATGTAGACCCGCCCTGAGTCTGACAGGTGGGGCCGGTCTGCTAATTAATTTAGGATTAGTTTTAACTAAATTTAATTAATTCAGTCACTGACATGTGGGCCCAGGCCCCACTGACAGCTAATTAGTGTTAATCTAATCTTGTTAACTAGTTGTGTCACTGACAGAGAGGGCCCACCAGTCAGGTTTGACCTGGGCTGGCGCCTTTGACCCGCTGACGTCACAGTGACGCAGTGCTGACGCATTAATTCAATTTCTGGATTTATTCTTTAATAGGAAATTCCAGAAAATAGTCAAAACTTCTAAATATCATAGAAAATCAACCATAGCTCCAAATGCAAAGATTTATATATGAAAAATGATCATAAAAATTCAATCTATCCATCTGTAATCGTTTCATGCATGACAAAACAAGTTAACCTTGCTGTTTAAGCAGAATAAGGTAATGCACTAATAAGGCCATGTTTAATGAGCTAATATTTGAATCTTTGATTCAAATGAGTTCATTCCCTTCTGTTTTAGCTTGCATTAGGCCAAGACACTTTCATCTTGCCATGCCATAGCATGCATCATATTGTTGCATATTGCCATGTGTTGATTATGTTTCGGTGTGACTTTCGTGGTAGGTTCTGCCTCCGAGGATAACCCCGAGTATCCGTCTGAAGGGCAGTACCCTACTACCTCTACAACAGGCAAGCAACCCATTGATCATTCCGATACAACCCATGTTCTCGCTTCTGCTCCTATTTACTGCATTAAGACAACGTGATTCGAACTGCTGTGTGCTACGGTAGTTGAACCCTTATCCTCTACATGACCTGTCATTGCCACAATAACTAGATGAAACCCACTAGCATGTGTAGGAGTTGATTGAGCCATGTATGTGATTCCTACCTTGCTATGCCTGCTATGCTTAGAGTTGTGTTAGATCTGGTTCATCTTGGTGATGGGCTAGAGTGATATGATTATGTCACTAATATGAGGAATGTGTTGAACATGTTTTGGTAAAGGTATCGATGAGAGGCCATGTAGGAGTACATGGTGGGTTGTTTCATTGAGGCCGTCCCTAAGAACTGAGATCTGTATGTGTGATTTAAGATTCAGCTACTACCATGCATTGGGATCCTTAATTGACCCTCCCGGCTTCTTAAATACCTTAGTACTCTGTCCAGGAGTTGCAACTAGTTTCTGGTGTTTGTAGGTTATGTGTTGGCGGCCGTGCGTAGCGCTGACCCTAGGGGTGGGCTATGTTGCGGTAGATACACCGTGGCACGGTGTACCGAGTCACCCGTTCGGTATCTTGGGAACCCTGTTCACATCATTCGAAGCCGTATGTGGAAACCTCGGCCGGACTCCCTGCGGATGGAACCTGAATAGGCGATAAACCCGGACTAGAGACTTAAGTGTTTAGGTAGGCTGTGGCCGACACCCTCGCTAGGCTTCCGCTTGAAGGTTGCCGAGTACATGTCGTGTAAACGGCGGTAAGTGGTGAAAGCGTGTATGACGAAGTACACCCCTGCAGGGTATCAAACTATTCAAATAGCCGCCTCCGCGGTAAAGGACTACTTGGTTGCCTATACAGTTCATAGGCAAGTTAATGGATACTACTAAAAGACTCAAGATAAGTGTGAGTACCGAGGATAGCCCTCTCGTAGGATGACGAGGGAGGATCCCCGGTGGAGTATTGCGTTGGTGAGTAGTGGACTCATGTGCGAAAACTATTTTACTAGTGGATGTCCGTAGGAGAGCTTAGCCAAGAGTCAAAGCTGGCTTGCTGCAATAACCCCACCACCTTCTTGAGAATGAGCATGTATAGTAGGTTCTGATGTAAGACTTGCTGAGTACCTTGTACTCATGTTTGCTTATTTATTTTTTTCAGACGACAACACTGCCCCTCCGATGGGTTTTATGTAGACCTTGATGTCGATGAGTGACTAGCCACCCAGGTGGTGATCTTGGCCATGGAGGGCCCTATGTAGATAATCAGGCTTCAAGAAGCCTTCTTTCTTTCTAGTGTCTGTACTCAGACTAGTTGCTTCCGCTTGTGCTTGTATGATTGTATGACTTGAGTGTCGGGTCATGTGACCCCTATCTGTATGAACATATTAGGTATGGCTCTCTGGAGCCTTTAAATAAAGTACTTGAGTTGTAGAGTTTTGTTGTGATGCCATGTTATATGTACTCATATCGGGCATATTGTGTGTATGATTGAAATGCTTGGTATGAGTGGGATCCGACAATCTAGTTGTTTATCCTTGGCAGCCTCTCTGATGGGGAAATGTAGTCTAGTGTTCCTCGAGCCATAGTAGTCCGCTACAGCCCGGTTCACCGGAGTCCTGCTAGCCCAGCACTACTGTTCAGGACACTTGACTAGCCGGCATGTGTTTCACTTCGTTCCTATGTCTGTCCCTTCGGGGAAATGTCACGCGGTGACTTCCAGAGTCCTGCCTAGCCTGCTATAGCCCGGGTTCCCCGGTGTCCTGTTAGCCCAGTGCTACAGCCCGGAATCACTCGCTGATGACCGACATGCTCGATGTGATTCATGTATGCCTGTCTCCATAGGTCTGTGCCGCTTTGGGTTCACGACTAGCCATGTCGGCCCGGGTTCTCTGTCATATGGATGCTAGCGACACTATCATATACGTGAGCCAAAAGGCGCGAACGGTCCCGGGCCATGGTAAGGCGACACCCGTGGGATACCATGCGTGAGGCCGCAAAGTGATATGAGGTGTTACCGGCTAGATCGATGTGGCTTGGAATCGGGGTCCTGACAGCGTTGGCATCAGAACCAGACTGCCTGTTGGTTCGTTGAGCCAAACTGGTCGATGTCGAGTCTAGAAATGCTTTAGTTATATGTAGGGGAATTGATTGTGGGAGGGAACGAAGGCTCTTTTACTCCTTTACCCTATGCCTCTGATCTGAGTCATTCTCTTCTCATTCAACGTGGGTTAAGGACTAGGCTCTCTTCTTCTATCAGGTTCACGTGTTACTAATCCGTAGTAGCTTATAAGATTGTTGTTACAAGCCCTAGTTCAGTTTCTACTATTTTAGTATGTTGCTAATTGGATTAGAACCTTGATATGATGTTGTTGAGTGGTATTGCGAACTGTTGTGGATGTCTCAAATCTTTTTCTGAGCATTTACAGCTGTTATGTTGTCCAATTTTCCCTAGAAATTCTTATGTCTTTGCATTATGGTTGTGCTTTCAGATGGCCAACCATGCTCAAAACCAAGTGGTTCGCCTGACCCGGTGCCTCGATGTGCCCGGTCATACTGCTATGTTAGTCCCGGTAATGATCGAGACGGGTTACCGTTGGTATCCCGAATACACCGTCGAAGAGCAATTCCGAGACTTTAATCAAAGCCAATATTTCTGCACCATCAGGATATTTCCTTCTTATCCTGGATCTACCGAGCCCCTTCACTGTTCCTATGGACTCGGGGTTACTGTTGAGATGGTTGTGCAGGATGCTGCCTATTCCATGATGACCATCATGCGAGTCCGGACTGGCCTTCTTCGGAACACCGACTTCCGTTATATGCCAGCTTCACTTCCGGGAGCGCAAGGGCATCTTCAGGCTATCTATGCTGACTCCACTTAGGAGGACTCATTAACTCGTACCACTGCCGAGATGCTCGAAGATAAGGACCGAGAGAATCGGGCCATGAGGCTGGAGCTTTTCAATACCCGTGCTGATCATTGGGCTCATTGACTCGGTTTGCACCTGTGGTGCAAGCTGGATGTATGGATACAAGGGATCTGTATCCTGTGAGATCTGCTTTGCCAGACATGGTGGATTGGTGTGATGTGGGAGGCATCACCCCACCCCGTGGTCCCCGCAGGCCACCGTTTGTTGGTCCAAGACCTCATCCTAGCCCATATGGTCCACAGGCTCCTCAGGACCGTCTGTTCCCGGATGGTCACGTTGAACTTCCAGGCTATGGAGGTGACTTCTATGAGGACTACTATGGAGCTGTCTGAGTTAGTAGTAGTACCACTAGTATTGTAGTAGTTGTATCTCCACTGTCCTGCATGACTTGTGGAATATGACTTTGTGTGTAATCAATTCCGGAGGTGTAGACAAATAATGTATAGGAGCTTGGAATGCCTCCGATGAGATGTAACATCTTTCATCACAGTTGTACTATAGCCTGGGCTTGTACTAAACTATGTATGATGTGTATGACCGTTGGTATATGTATGGCAGTTTTATATTACCATGACATACGGATGAACATCTCTGCATTCCGTGTTATCCATTACATTCTGCACTTCCTTGCTAAGTTTGAGCCATCCTTGTCTAAACCGTTGTCTTGTTTTCTCCTAGGATGGTCAACACCCGTAGCAACCCTGCTGCCCCGGAGCAGGGGGAAGCCAATGCAGCTAGAGGTGAAAATCTGCCTCACTCGCCTTCTCTGGCCGAAGTAATGCTAGAGGCGGAAAGAAACAAGCGTGAGACTAACCGCCTGCTAGAGCGGATTGAGCAGAACACTGCACGCCATCCGCGAAATGACTTGGTGTCAATTAATGACTTTATCAAGCTGTACCCACCAAAGTTTAACCATTCCGTCGAGCACCTCGACGCGGATGACTGCCTTCACAGCATCACCCACAAGCTACGTTCTGCCAACGTAGCCGAAGCCGACAAGGTTACTTATGCTGCCTATCACCTCGAAGGCCCTGCTAGCCTTTGGTGCGAAAACTTCGAAGCTATGCGCCCGGTCGGCCAAATTACTACTTGGGCTGAATTCAGTGAGGCTTTCTGTGAGCATCACATTCTAGAAGGTCTTATGGATCGCAAGAGGGAGGAGTTCTGCAATTTCACCCAAGGAAGACTGATTGTGGATGCATATAGTCGTGAATTTGGGAATCTGGCACGTTATGCCCCTGAAGAGGTATCTACTGACGCTAAGAAGCAGGCAAGGTTCCACAAGGGACTTAGCCCTGAGCTTCGCCGCGATCTTCGTCTGCACGAGTGCACCCCCTTTCAGAAGTTGGTCAATAAAGCCATCAGTGCTGAGACAGGCCAGACTGATTATGACGCTTCACGCAAGCACTCCCGTGATTATGGCTCTTCATCCGGCTTTGGAGCTCAGAAGCGTCGGGTGTGGATCCCAAGCACGGCACTGCCAGCCAGGTTCATCCCGTGGCCATCCTTTGAGGCGCCTCGTCCCAACCAGCAGTTTGCCCCGCCCAAGCCCTATGGTGGCCCCGCTGCTAACGCTACTCCACGCGACAATGTGGTGACATGCTTTAAGTGTGGAGAGCCGGGTCACTATAGTCGAGAGTGTCCCCAGAACAACAACCCCAATCAAACTGGAAAGTCCGTTGGCCGTGGTAAGCCCACGGGAAAGACATTCTATGCCAAGCCGGCCACCACTGCCCGTGGCCATGTCAACTATGTCTCAGCCGAGGAGGCTCATGAGGATCCTAACGTCGTCCTTGGTATGCTCCTTGTTAACTGCCATCTGGCATCTG
The DNA here is from genome assembly GCA_034509565.1 of Triticum monococcum. Lineage (NCBI taxonomy): Eukaryota > Viridiplantae > Streptophyta > Magnoliopsida > Poales > Poaceae > Triticum > Triticum monococcum. The sequence continues at coordinate 246,965,424 of CM067841.1, read as the reverse complement.
TTCTTTTCGATACTGGAGCATCTCATTCATTCATATCCGAGAACTATGCTCGAATGCATAACACGACATTCTGTGACATGCCCACTTCCATGGTAATTCAAACTCCGGGTTCCAAATGGCAAACTTCTAGAGTAAGCCATGGGAACGAAATTCTTGTCGATCAACTTGTCTTCCTTGCATCCTTAATAGCTCTCAAGTCCTTGGACATAAACATCATCTTGGGTTTGGACTGGATGTCAGCTCATTATGCTAAGATTGATTGTGCCACTAGAACCGTTCAACTTACTCACCCATCGGGCAAGACAGTCAATGTCTTAACTCGAGTGGCCAAGCGCCAGCTTTACTCCCTAAATGCCAACCCCCTTCCAGACCTTGATGATGTTCCGGTAGTCCGAGACTTTCCGGATGTCTTTCTAGAAGAACTGCCAGGTGTTCCACCTGACAGGGATGTCGAGTTTGTGATAGACCTTATTCCAGGAACCGTTCCAATTTCTAGAAGACCCTACAAGATGGCACCCTTAGAACTAGCCGAGCTTAAGAACCAACTCGATGAGTCCTTGAAAAAGGGTTTCATCCGTCCTAGTTCCTCTCCTTGGGCTTGCCCCGTCCTCTTCGTCAAGAAGAAGGATGGAACGGATCAAATGGTTGTAGATTATCGACCTGTCAACTTGGTCACCATCAAGAACAAATACCCGCTTCCCAGGATCAATGATCTGTATGATCAGCTTGCTGGATCCTCAGTCTTTTCCAAGATGGATTTGAGGTTGGGCTACCATCAAATCAAAATTATAAACGGGGACATTCCCAAAACGGCCTTTGTTACTCGTTATGGCCAATACGAGTACACCGTCATGTGCTTCGGTTTAACCAATGCCCCAGCTACCTTCTCTCGGTTAATGAACTCGGTCTTCATGGAGTACTTGGATAAATTCGTCGTAGTATACCTCGATGACATACTCATCTACTCCAAGAATGAAGAGGAACATGCCGAACATCTAAGGCTGGTATTGATGAAACTTCGAGAGCATCGCCTTTATGCCAAATTCTCGAAGTGCGAATTTTGGTTGCCAGGAGTGACCTATCTAGGCCATGTAATCTCTGGCAAGGGTATTGCTGTCAATCCCGAGCGAGTTCAAGCCGTCCTTGATTGGACTCCACCTGAGACGGTTAAGCAAGTTCAGAGCTTCCTTGGCTTAGCAAGCTATTGCCGCCGCTTCGTCGAAAATTTCTCCAAGGTTGCAAAACCTCTAACTGAACTCCTCAAGAAAGATAAAAAGTTCGAGTGGACTCCACAGTGCGAGTTCAGCTTTCAGGAACTGAAAAGACGCCTGACATCTGCTCCCGTACTGGTACCACCAGATTTCTCCAAGGACTTTATTATCTATTACGATGCCTCGCGACAAGGGCTAGGTTGCATACTCATGCAAGATCGTCAGGTAATTGCCTATGCTTCACGGCAATTACACCCACATGAGGAAAATTATCCCACACATGATCTAGAGCTTGCAACTGTAGTCCATGCACTCAAAACTTGGCGACATTACCTCCTTGGTAATCGTTGCGAGATCTTCACCGATCACCAAAGTTTGAAATATATCTTCACCCAACCAGATTTGAATCTCAGGCAAAGACGTTGGGTCGAGTTGATCTCGGATTACGACTTAGGAATAACTTACACCCCGGGCAAAGCCAATGTCATGGCTGATGCGCTAAGCCGTAAGTCCTATTGTACCAACCTGATGTTACAACAAAGGCAACCACTTCTCCATGAGGAATTTCGTAAGCTTAATCTTCACATTGTTCCTCGAGGTTCTCTATCCACCCTGGTAGCGATACCTAACCTTATGGATCAAATCATAACCGCCTAGCGGTATGATAAGGGCATATCCTGAATTAAGGAAAACATCGCTAGCGGAGTTGCTATATGTTTCTCCATGGATGAGCGAGGTGCTGTCTTCTTCGAGAACCGTCTGGTGGTTCCCAAGAAACAACATCTACGCCAGTTGATCCTTAAGGAAGCTCATAAATAACCTCTCACCATTCATCCCGGTAGTACTAAAATGTATCAAGACCTACGCCAGAGGTTTTGGTGGACTAGGATGAAAAGACAAATCTCTCAATACATTGCTAGCTGCGACGTCTGTCGTCGTGTTAAAGCAGAGCACCAACGGCCTGCTGGCACCCTTCAACCTTTGGCTATTCCCGAGTGGAAATGGGATAAAATCAGTATGGATTTCATCACTGGGTTTCCCAGGACCAAGAGAGGGAATAATGCCATCTTCGTCGTGATCGACCGTCTTTCCAAAGTAGCCCATTTCCTACCTGTTCGTGAGAGTATCACCGCTGGCCAGCTAGATGATTTATACATCTCCCGAATAGTGTCTCTTCATGGTGTCCCATTGGAAATTAACTCAGACCGTGGGAGTCTCTTCACCTCTCGATTTTGGGAAAGTTTCCAAAATGCTATGGGAACTCACCTCTCTTTTAGTACCACCTTCCATCCTCAATCAAGTGGTCAAGTAGAACGAGTTAATCAAATTCTGGAAGATATGCTCTGAGCCTCTGTCATCTCGTTCGGAATGGGTTGGGAGAATTGCCTTCCATTCGCGGAGTTTGCTTATAACAATAGTTATCAAGCTAGCTTGGGCAAAGCTCCTTTCGAAGTTCTCTATGGACGAAAATGTCGAACGCCTCTTAACTGGTCAGAAACCGGGGAAAGACAACTCTTTGGCCCGGATATGATTCAGGAAGCAGAAGAGCAGGTTCACGTTATTCGTGAGAAGTTGAAAACAGCCCAATCTCGTCAAAAGAGTCAATATGATCGTAAACATAAGCCTATGACTTATGAAGTCGACGAGAAGGCTTACCTTCGGGTTACTCCGTTAAAGGGAACCCATCGTTTCGGTATCAAAGGCAAATTGTCTCCTCGTTACATTGGACCCTTTCGCATTCTTGCCAAACGAGGAGAAGTTGCCTACCAATTGGAACTACCTCCGCATCTTTCCAGAGTTCACGATGTCTTCCATGTTTCTCAACTCAGGCGTTTCTTCGCGGATCCTATCCGTGGAGTGGACCACGAAACGCTTTATCTACAAGATAACCTCTCATATTAGGAATCTCCCGTTCGTATCCTTGATCAAGCCGAGCGTACCACTCGACGTCATAATATCAAGTTTCTCAAGGTTCAATGGTCACACCATTCCGAGAAAGAAGCCACTTGGGAAAGGGAGCGTCTTCGACTCGAGTACCCCACCTTCTTCCCGGAGGATCCTAAATCTCGGGACGAGATTCTTTTGAGTGGGGGTGAGTTGTCACACCCTAGTTAGTTCAAGCATTAGAGTGTGCATCATGTTTAAATTCCTCTTAAATTTGAAATGGGGAAGACAGAACCCCCAACACTCCCCTGGAAACAACTAGGGTTTACTAAAATTATTTTTCAATGAACCTGAAATGCCCTTCTAAAAAGTTCACCCTCTTTGTCTTGGGTTAGAACCTCTGGCAAAATTGGTGCACAATTTTCTAGGTCAATAGAAGGTCATTGAATTAAATCATAAGTATTTGATTTTGGGCATTTAAATGCTATAAAATAATTTAAATGCTCAAATAATTCTGGAAATAAATGTTTGCTGTTGGAAATATTCTAAACAGAGCCCACACTTATTTTCAGGATTTTTGGAAATGTTTTAGTATTTTTAATAAAGCCCAACAGTTGCAGTTAAATAGAAAAAGAAAAACAAAGCAGAAAAAGAGAGAGAGGGAAGCCCACCTGGGCCTTACCTGTGCTGGCCCAGCCCACCTGGCTCGGCCAGCCGACTGGCTTTGCCAGTCGTTGTCCTCCTCCCGCCAAGAGGACGAGGAGCGCGTGGCCGGTGCCCACGGCCACACGCCGGCCACCTCCTGCTTCTACCGACGCCATGGAGACGTCCAGGGATGCCATGCTGACCCCCACGTCCCCCTCTCATCCTCCCTCACTCTCCCCCTCGTCTCCCTCACCCTCTCCCGCGATGGCCGAGCGTGATCCTCGCCACCGTTCGCCGTAGTTGCCACCAGAGCCACCCCCTCACCTCCCCGACGTGCCCGTTAGCTCCGCGCTGTCATCCTCGACCTCTCTGTCGACCCACGCAAGCTCGGACGACCCCAAGACGACGTGGTGACCTTCTTCCCCGTCCACGGCCGCCGGATGCCGTCGATCGATTCGCCGGCCCCAGGACCTCCCCGAGCTCGCTGACCCCCTCTCCGACTCCGCTGTGAGCTCCTCTTCCTTCCCCCCGAGCTCCCGTGCTCGTTTGGCCTCTCTAGTCGCCACTTCCACCGCACCCGAAAGCTCCCCGCCACCGGCCATGGCGTCGTCATGGCTAGAGCCACAGTGGCTCGAAGCCAAGCTCACCGTTGTGCTCAGCGCAGCACCAGGAGCCCGTAGCCACCACCAGCTCCTTCTCACGTGCCCCGTAGTGTCGGGTTCATCCACGCCCAAGCTCCGGCGACCGCCAAGGTCGTCGGCGGCGTCGATTCCGGCCTCCCCGAGCCCCACTTCCTCCACCAAACGATGCAGCTCGCTCCCCGCGTCACGTAGTTGCTCTCCGCTGTCGTTTTGGCCGCCAGAAACACAAACCCGCAGCCTTCCGCCGCGTCTGGCCTCGCCGGCGGCTAAACGCCGGCGAGTTTGACCCTGTTTGACCCCTGTGTGGGCCCAGGTAGACCCCCCCCTGAGTCTATGACAGGTGGGGCCGGTCTGCTAATTAATTTAGGATTAGTTTTAACTAAATTTAATTAATTCAGTCACTGACATGTGGGCCCAGGCCCCACTGACAGCTAATTAGTGTTAATCTAATCCTGTTGACTAGTTGTGTCACTGACAGAGAGGGCCCACTAGTCAGGTTTGACCTGGGTTGGCGCCTTTGACCCGCTGACGTCACAGTGACGCAGTGCTGACGCATTAATTCAATTTCTGGATTTATTCTTTAATAGGAAATTCCAGAAAATAGTCAAAACTTCTAAAAATCATAGAAAATCAACCATAGCTCCAAATGCAAAGATTTATATATGAAAAATGATCAGAAAAATTCAATCTATCCATCTGTAGTGGTTTCATGCATGACAAAACAAGTTAACCTTGATGTTTAAGCAGAATAATGTAATGCACTAATAAGGCCATGTTTAATGAGCTAATATTTGAATCTTTGATTCAAATGAGTTCATTCCCTTCTGTTTTAGCTTGCATTAGGCCAAGACACTTTCATCTTGTCATGCCATAGCATGCATCATATTGTTGCATATTGCCATGTGTTGATTATGTTTCGGTGTGTCTTTCGTGGTAGGTTCTGCCTCCGAGGATAACCCCGAGTATCCATCTGAAGGGCAGTACCCTACTACGTATACAACAGGCAAGCAACCCATTGATCATTCCGATACAACCCATGTTCTTGCTTCTGCTCCTGTTTACTGCATTAAGACAACGCGATTCAAACTACTGTGTGCTATGGTAGTTGAACCCTTATCCTCTGCATGACCTGTCATTGCCACAGTAACTAGATGAAACCCACTAGCATGTGTAGGAGTTGATTGAGCCATGTATGTGATTCCTACCTTGCTATGCCTGCTATGCTTAGAGTTGTGTCAGGTCTAGTTCATCTGGGTGATGGGCTAGAGTGATATGATTATGTCGGTAATATGAGGAATGTGTTGAACATGTTTTGGTAAAGGTATTGATGAGAGGCCATGTAGGAGTACATGGTGGGTTGTTTCATTGAGGCCGTCCCTAAGAACTGAGATGTGTATGTGTGATTTAAGATTCAGCTACTACCATGCATTGGGATCCTTAATTGACCCTCTCGGCTTCTTAAATACCTTAGTACTCTGTCCAGGAGTTGCAACTAGTTTCTGGTGTTTGTAGGTTATGTGTTGGCGTCCGTGCGTAGTGCTGACCCCTAGGGGTGGGCTATGTTGCGGTAGATACACCGTGGCATGGTGTACCGAGTCACCCGTTTGGTGTCTCGGGAACCCTCTTCACATCGTTCGGGGCCATATGTGGAAACCTCGGCCGGACTCCCTGCGGATGGAACCTGAATAGGCGATAAACCTGGACTAGAGACTTAAGTGTTTAGGTAGGCCATGGCCGACACCCTCGCTGGGCTTCCACTTGAAGGTTGCCGAGTACATGTCGTGTAAACGGCGGTAAGTGGTGAAAGCGTGTATGATGAAGTACACCCCTGCAGGGTATAAAACTATTCGAATAGCCGCGTCCATGTTAAAGGACTACTTGGTTGCCTATACAGTTCATAGACAAGTTAATGGATACTTCTAAAAGACTCAAGATAAGTGTTAGTACCGAGGATGGCCCTCTCGTAGGATGACGAGGGAGGATCCCCGGTGGAGTATTGTGCTGGTGAGTAGTGGAATCGTGTGCGAAAACTATTTTACTAGTGGAGTTCCGTAGGAGAGCTTAGCCAAGAGTCAAAGCTGGCTTGCTGCAATAACCCCACCACCTTCTTGAGAATGAGCATGTATAGTAGGTTCTGATGTAAGACTTGCTGAGTACCTTGTACTCATGTTTGCTTATTTATTGTTTTCAGACGACAACACTGCCCCCTCCGATGGGTTTTATGTAGACCTTGATGTCGATGAGTGACTAGCCACCCAGGTGGTGATCTTGGCCATGGAGGACCCTATGTAGATAATCAGGCTTCAAGAAGCCTTCTTTCTTTCTAGTGTCTGTACTCAGACTAGTTGCTTCCGCTTGTGCTTGTATGATTGTATGACTTGAGTGTCAGGTCATGTGACCCCTATTTGTATGAACATATTATGTATGGCTCTCTAGAGCCTTTAAATAAAGTACTTGAGTTGTAGAGTTTTGTTGTGATGCCATGTTGTATGTACTCATATCGGGCATATTGTGTGTATGATTGAAATGCTTGGTATGAGTGGGATCCGACAATCTAGTTGTTTATCCTTGGCAGCCTCTCTGATGGGGAAATGTAGTCTAGTGTTCCTCGAGCCATAGTAGTCCGCTACAGCCCGGTTCACCGGAGTCCTGCTAGCCCAGCACTACTGTTCAGGACACTTGACTGGCCGGCATGTGTTTCACTTCGTTCCTATGTCTGTCCCTTCGGGGAAATGTCACGCGGTGACTTCCAAAGTCCTGCCTAGCCTGCTACAGCCCAGGTTCCCCGATGTCCTGTTAGCCCAGTGGTACAGCCCGGAATCACTCGCTGATGACCGACATGCTCGATGTGATTCATGTATGCCTATCTCCATAGGTCTGTGCCGCTTTGGGTTTACGACTAGCCATGTCGGCCCGGGTTCTCTGTGATATGGATGCTAGTGACACTATCATATACGTGAGCCAAAAGGCGCAAACGGTCCCGGGCGATGGTAAGGCGACACCCGTGGGATACCGTGCGTGAGGCCGCAAAGTGATATGAGGTGTTACCGGCTAGATCGATGTGGCTTGGAATCGGGGTCCCGACAACGTTGGCATCAGAGCCAGACTGCCTGTAGGTTCGTTGAGCCAAACTGGTCGATGTCGAGTCTAGAAATGCTTTAGTTATATGTTGGGGAATTGATTGTGGGAGGGAACGTAAGGCTCTTTTACTCCTTTACCCTATGCCTCTGATCTGAGTCATTCTCTTCTCATTCAACATGGGTTAAGGACTAGGCTCTCTTCTTCTATCAGGTTCATGTGTTACTAATCCGTAGTAGCTTATAGGATTGTTGTTACAAGCCCCAGTTCAGTTTCTACTATTTTAGTATGTTGCTAATTGGATCAGAACCTTGATATGATGTTGTTGAGTGGTATTGCGAACTGTTGTGGATGTCTCAAATCTTTTTCTGAGCATTTACAGCTGTTATGCTGTCCAATTTTCCCTAGAAATTCTAATGTCTTTGCATTGTGGTTGTGCTTTCAGATGGCCAACCATGCTCAAAACCAAGTGGTTCGCCTGACCCGGTGCCTCGATGTGCCCGGCCATACTGCTATGTTAGTCCGGGTAATGATCGAGACGGGTTACCGTTGGTATCCCGAATACACCGTCGAAGAGCAATTCCGAGACTTTAATCAAAGCCAATATTTCTGCACCGTCAGGATATTTCCTTCTTATCCTGGATCTACCGAGCCCCTTCACTGTTCCTATGGACTCGGGGTTACTGTTGAGATGGCTGTGCAGGATGCTGCCTATTCCATGATGACCATCATGCGAGTCCGGACTGGCCTGCTTCGGAACACCGACTTCCGTTACATGCCAGCTTCACTTCCGGGAGCGCAAGGGTATCTTTAGGCTATCTATGCTGACTCCACTCAGGAGGACTCATTAACTCGTACCACTGCCGATGTGATTCATGTATGCCTGTCTCCATAGATCTGTGCCGCTTTGGGTTCACGACTAGCCATGTCGGCCCGGGTTCTCTATCATATGGATGCTAGCGACACTATCATATACGTGAGCCAAAAGGCACAAACGGTATCGGGCCATGGTAAGGCGACACCCGTGGGATACCATGCGTGAGGCCGCAAAGTGATATGAGGTGTTACCGGCTAGATCGATGTGGCTTGGAATCGGGGTCCTGACAGAGGCCATGGGTTCTGTGGTGTGGGTACAGTGCCCTACCTCTGCAGAGTGTATATTAAATCTATCGATAGCCGCGCCTGTGGATAAGGCCCAATTCGTAGTTGGTCACACTGTGGGTCAATAGTAATAATAATAACTTGATTAATAACAACCCTGGTTTGATGATGGGAAAGAAGTTGATTGTGATCGTGAGATGGTCACCGTGGTATGAGATTGGTTGTGATCGTGAGATGATCACCGTGGTATGAGCTTGGTTGTGATCGTAGATGATCATCGTGGTAGCGAGGTTATCGAGTTGATGGATATGTGTGGTATTATGTGAGAGTCAAGGGTGAAGATCAAGCTCCTTGCGATCATGTAATGATTACTATGGTATTGTTAATACCAAGCTTGGTTGGATCCTGAGATGATCGTGTGATGTCCGTGTTGGTTACGAGGTAACCCGAACAGAGTAAGTTGGTACATGATAACGTCATCATGTTGCATGATAGTGTCATCATGTTTATATGTTCATGCCATGCTCGTATTGTTCTAGTTGTATCATGTTGTTCATGCCATGTTGTTCTGATAGTATCATGTTAATCCTCGTTAATCTGTAACTGCCATGTTGTTGTCTGTCTTGATTGCTTTGGTTGTTGTGAGCTTGCAAATACATTCAATGTACTGACCTGGCATGTCATGCCAGTTTGCAGGTCATGCCGGATTTGACTGCTTGTTTTGCGGTGGATTCCTTGTTTGCGAGCTAGGATAAGCATTCCAGCCAGAGTCCCTACGGAGTGGAGTTCATCACCATCGTCGATGTTCTGCTGCTAGAGTTATTCCGCTGCATCGTGTTGTTCTACTGGTTGCATGGACCAACCATGGCAGGCGTATTTGTCGCCGTGCCGATGTAATCCCCTTGTATCCGTATAGCTTGTAATAAAGAGCTGATTTGTTCTATGCTAAGTAGTGTCGTATTCCATAAGACTTCTCCTCGATCTCTGGGCTGGAATACGAGGTGTTCTGGTTTCTCTGAGCCGGGGTGCCACAGCCTCATGGGTGGAGGTCGAGGTCACCGTCAGTGTCAAAACTGGCGGATCTCCAGTAGGGGGTCCCGAACTAAGCGTCTAAGGTCGATGGTAACAAGAGACAGGGGACACGATGTTTACCCAGGTTCGGGCCCTATTTATGGAGGTAATACCCTACGTCCTGCTTGATTGATCTTGATGAGTATGAGGATTACAAGAGTTGATCTACCACGAGATCATTGTGGCTAAACCCTAGAAGTCTAGCCTGTATGATTGTGATTGTTCTCTACGGACTAAACCCTCCGATTTATATAGACATCGGAGGGGACTAGGGTTACACAAAGTCGGTTACAGAGAAAGGAAATAATACATCCGGACACCTAGCTTGCCTTGCATGCAATGGAGATCCCCATCCAGAAACGGGAGGAAGTCTTCTACCTTGTATATTCATGGCCCAATAGTCCGGCCCATGTCCATAGGCCGGTCGCCCGAGGACCCCTTAATCCAGGACTCCCTCAGTAGCCCCTGAACCAGGCTTCAATGACGAGGAGTCCGACACGCAGATTGTCTTCGTCATTGCAAGGCGGGTTCGTCCTCCGAATATTTCAAAGCAGTCCTTCGAAAACATAGAACGTGTCCAGCTCTGCAAAATAGGCTCCATAAAGAGTATAATACTTAACAAGTCCCATCTACTGACATTTTTGTAGTGAGACGCCACGTCTCCGTCCAGTCATTATTTCGAACCTTTTTAGCCTCCCGTTCCATGTTTCGAGATGCGGTTTTTATTGGAATGTCTTGTCAAAGCAGATATCGTGTCCCATTATCATGGGATTCTCATCAATATGGGCGTGGGTAATCCAACCGCGCCGTCTGCATGGCCCTTGGGGAATAAGCGAGTTTTAAGGCGAGTGGGGAGGTGCTTGATATTCGCTGCCTTTATAAAGAGATAAGGATTAACCTCTTTCACCCATGCCTCCTTTCTCTCTGCCCATCCACTCTCAAGCTCCAGCGCCCAAGCTCCCATCTTTTCCTCCTCAAAAAAGTACTCCAGCCATGTATGGATCCGGAGCACAAGGCAAGTGGATGGCCTCCTCCGTCACGGAGAAGGGCATTACGAAGCTCCGGGAGGCAGGGTACTTGGCCTCGGAAATTGCCCACCTGCTTCCTGCCAAGGGGCTGATCGTCCCCACCCCCGAGACTCATGAGAGGGTGGTATTCATCCCCCACTTCATCCGCGGACTGGGTTTTCCTCTCCACCCATTCGTCCGTGGACTCATGTTTTACTACGGGCTAGATTTCCATGATCTGGCCCCAAATTCTTTCCTCAACATCTCAGCATTCATTGTCGTGTGTGAGGCCTTCCTCCGCATCCCACCTCACTTAGGCTTGTGGCTGAAGACCTTCAATGTGAAGCCGAAGGTGGTGGGCGGTCAACACGCAGAGTGTAGAGGCGCCATGGTGAGCAAGATTTCCAACGTCCCATGGCCGAAAGGTACCTTCATGGAGACCGTTAAGGGGTGGCAGAAGTAGTGGTTCTATGTCACAGAGCCCCGCGACACCACCTGGGCCGCGGCTCCTGAATTCGTATTCGGGGCCCCAATGCGGCTTACCTCCTCACAAGAGAAGGGCCTAGACAGGGCATCGTCAGACGAGCTAGTTGCGCTGCAAATGCGCATCAAGAGGATGGTGGACAAGAATATCAAGCTCGTCAATGTGATCCATGCGATGCTTTTTCGCCGGATAGTTCCTTGCTAGAGGTGGACTTACAATTTATGGGAGTTCGATCCGGCCAAGCACCACACCCTTAAACAGTTCTTCGGCGCTACTCACAAAGACATCTGGAGGGTGCTTTTTAAGGCCAATGAAACGTGGCCGAAGACGACCGAGGACCGTGGGTACAACCTGGCCCATCCCGTGAGTCAGGTAAATTTTCTGTATTTCGAGATGTATCCTTCACCTGTATATTCAACGAAGATGTCTAAGCTCCCCTATCAATCTTTCCATGTCTGGACAAAGAATGTGGAGCGGATCCACTACCCGGCTCCGCTGCCGGAAGATCCAGAAATCCCACTTCTAACGAAGATGCTGGTTACGGCGCCTTACCAAGCGTCGGAGAAGAGGGGCAAGAAGAAGGCCAAGGAGACCCGAAGTGGCCTCCGCCGCAAAGGCACTTCGGATGTGATGTCCGAACACGCCGAAACCCATTCCTCCCCCGCTGCCAAAGACGATGAGGAGGAGGAGGAAGAAGAGGAGGAAAGCAACTTTCCCCCCGAGGGGGGAAGGAAGAAAAGGCCAGCCTCCACGGATCTGGAGGCAGAGGCGCCCAAGAAGGGGAGGGTCCCCATCGCGGACAACTCCGCATTGGATACGGATAGCAGCTCTGAGTGGCGCCCCCGGGAGAAGCCCATGGCCAAATCGTAATTACTCAAAAGCACCTATGAACACATATATCCACCTTATTTATTTCATGGATTTAATGTGTTGAATCATACGCTGCAGTCCGGCTCACGCTCGCCCCCCAGCGATCCTCATCTTCGGGGAACTCGCTGGATCCAAATGTGATGGACAGCGGGTCTCTTCCGGAGGCCTTCTCTCCCAAGGCCATGGACGACGCCGAGGTGTTTTCCCGAAGGACCTTCCCAGGACAGGGAGAGGAACCACAGGTCGTCAGGGCGGCGCCAGAAGGTGAGACCTCGGCCGCCGGACACATGGGGGAGCAAATCTCGACAGAGACTAGCGATGGGGGCCCTGTCCAACTCAGACCCCAGCCAAACACTATTCCGGAGGCCCATACGGCTCCGGAATCAGGCAAGCAACCTCCTTCACAAGAAGGAGGTGCACCTATTCCGCCGGTGACCTCTGTCCATCTAGAGGCGCCGGGTACTTTACAGGAAGCACTGCAGAGTGCTTCTATTGTCGAAGAGCACCGTACCCTCATGGGTATGGTGGTTGAGAGGGTTCGGTCCGCTAGGAGCAGACTGACCGAAGCCTGCACCAGCCTTCTCACAGGCTTTGAGGTATGCGACATAATTTATGCAAAAAAATAATATCATAGTATAGATAGTAGCCCCTAAGACACTGTCCGGTGCTCGAAAAGAGAAGCCGAACAGAGGATCAAATAATCTTTGCAGGAGACTAACCAATATATGTCTGTATGAATAAGCAGGCGTTGATGCTGGCTGCGACCTCTCACTCTGTCGAAGTCTCTAAACCGAAGCAGAGTTTGGAGCGGGCCAAGGAAGAGCTCAGCCATGTTAAAAAACAACTAGAGGACCAGCAAGGTATGCAATGGTCTATTCAGATGTAGAAAGATATGAATTGGGTATGTTGATCACACTATCATGATATTTCGTAGGGGCTGCAACCGAGGTGGATACCCTCAAGAAGTCGCTAGCCAAGGCCCAATAGAGAGCGGCGAAGGAACAAGCCGCCCGCGAAAAGCACAAGGCTAGGGTCGGGGAGGTCCAGCAGGAGCTCCAGGATGCCGCAAAGAAATACGAGTCCTTGGAGCGCCAGATTTCAGACCAAGAGTCTGAACTTGCTAAGGCCTGCCAAAGCACGCAAGAGGCCAGGGGCGAAGCCTAGGGTGCCCTCCAGGAGATCTAGGAGACCAGGAAAATCGCGGTGGGGTAAGGGCTTTATTATGCAGAGAAAATTTGTGAAGAAAAGGTATCTCTTATTGACCCGGATTTGGAGTTCTCTAGGAGCATTTGCGGATCTGCCACGCAGTGTTGCTGACGCAGCGGAGTTCTTCCGAGCCGAGGAGGGGATCTCGATGGAGAAGTTGTTCTGGTCGCAATACCTTGCGCCAGAACATCCAGTACCCTTTAGCAATCAGCTGAAACAGCTGATCAAACTGCATAGGGCGGCCGAACTGGCCATGAAGGATTTGATAATCCGGCTTTGGCCTGCTGACGCCCTGCCCAGCAGCTACTTCAGACTTGTGAAGCGGTCAGTCATCATGGTGCAGTGGGTGAAGATGGACACCATGAAGCTCGCAATCGAGGGACCACCCATGGGCAAGGAGCACTGCACGCCTAAGCGGTATTTTGAGGATGTCCTGAAGGGATCCCGCATTGTAGAGGGCGAGTGTTCGAAAGACGTTATCTTTGAATGAATACATTCATGTTATCCCATCCTGTATTATGTAAACAAGGCCGATATGTAATATAATGCCGGTTGTTTATTTAAAATTTTACCTCATGTGCGGCCGTTTTATTAAATCTGAGAGTTGTCCAGTCATCGGCTTCAGCCCCTATGTAGGTAGTACGGCGGTGTTCGGGTTGGAACATAAACACTGTTGATCCAAGATTTTGGTCCTTGAAGGAGGTGTTTAGCGCAACAAACTAGGCAATCGGACTATGTGGCTTTATCACCCTCACTTAGCCATAGGAGTTTGACAATAGAAATGTAGGTGCAGCCCCTAGTTGGCATTTGTTAATCCGAACTAGGGTGCTCTAGACACCTAATTAGGTGGATGCCGATCCATCGCATAATGCGGGAAAAATTGCAAGAGATATTAACCTCCGAACAGCTGACCAGCTCTCGCCACATCATGACAGTCAGTTTTTGGTTTTCTCTACTAAGGTGCTCATCCGGATAAACCAGGACACAATCGCATTAGTTCTCCCTTTACTACCCTAGCCGATAGGACGGAACATAAGGTAGCAAGCACAGAAGCCGGGCAACCCAACTATTGACCAAAGATATGATTTGGAGCCGATGCATATAATGCTAAATTTGGGGTGCCGAACTATACTATAAAAAGTGTTCGGACTTGTTGCCATAGCATGGGGCGCAATGAAGCCCCTGGCGAATTAAGGCATACCAAAGTGTACGGATGTAATCGATAAGAATAGTGAAATAGAATGAAGTAGAAAGCCAGTGCCACATGAGTTGGGTTGCAAAACTATTTTCATTACAATTTGATTAATATGTCAAAGCGTATTTGTACAAATGGTGTGATAAGCAACGGGGCTATTTAACATGCCCAGACCAAGGGGGAGCTTCGCGCGGGTCATGAAAATAGGTAGAGTGATTGTCAAGAAGACCACCTAGAGATTCCCCCACACCTCCATGTTACTTGCCACCTTGGTATATCCATCCTTCGAAAGGATCGATGATCAGGCCGTCGAGAGGATCCTGTGGAGAAGAAACCTGGAAAGGAAAAAAAAGAAAGGAAAAATATGTGTGTCCGGGGGGGGGGGGTCGAGCCATATTATGGACCACAACCGAGTGACTCCTCCATCTTTGCCCATGGTATTTTGAGTGCATAGTTATGTACGCACGGTACGTATGCTGCTACATGTTTGGGACTGAGACGGAGGCCGAATTGCTAGTCGAACTCTTGACGAGCTAGACTGTCCTGCTGCGGAGTAGTCCGGACTCGTTTGACAGTGTCCGGGAGCTTGGCCGCTGAATTAAAATTCTGCTTGATAAGGCCGTCTGTACTTCCTCTGCTAGGGCCACGGTGTGATCCTCGGTACAGAGGGAGCGTTTTGTGTTTCCATTGACTGTTATGAAACCGCATGGTCCGGGCATCTCGAGTTCGAGATAAGCATAGTGCGGCACCGCATTGAATCGAGCAAATGCGGTTCGTTCGAGCAGTGTGTGATAGCCGCTGCGAAAAGGGACGATCTCGAAGATCAAGTCTTCGCTTCGGAAGTTTTTCGAGGATCCGAAGACGACATCCAATGTGATTGAGCCTGTGAAGCGGGCCTCTACGCGTGGTACTACTCCTTTAAAGGTAGTTTTTGTGGGCTCGACCCTTGATGGATCGATGCCCATCTTGCGGATCGTGTCCTGATATAGCAGGTTGAGGCTACTGCCACCGTCCATGAGGACGCGCGTAAGGTGGAATCCATCAATGATTGGGTCGAGGACCAATGCGGCTGAACCGCCGTGACAGATACTGGTCAGATGATCCCTGCAATCGAAGGTGATCGGACAGGACGACCTTGGGTTGAATTTTGGGGCGACTGGCTCTATCGCGTAAACGTCCCTAAGCGCTCGTTTGCGCTCCCTTTTGGGTATATTTGTAGCGTATATCATGCTTATCATTTTAACCTGGGGGGAAACTTCTTCTGTCCCCCTGTGTTCGGCGGACGGGGCTCCTCGTTGTCATTCTCACTTTGTGACCCCTTCTCCTTGTCTTCGGCATTTAACTTGCCGGCCTGTTTAAAGACCCAACAACTCCGGCAGGTATGATTGGTTGGTTTATCAGGGGTGCCGTGGATCTAACATGGACGATCGAGTATGCGGTCCAAGCCGGAAGACCCAGATTGTTCCTTTTATATAGCTTCTTCCCCTGGCTGGACTTGGAGCCAGTAAATCCGGTGTTGACCGCCGTGTCATCAGTATTTTCACCATTGTTTTGATGCTTATGCCTGTTGCGTCGGGGCTTGACGTTGCTATTCTTGGGTTTGGAGGTGCCAGGTTTGCTTGCATTATGATTGCTACGGGCTAGCCAACTATCTTCGCCCGCACAAAAGCGGGTCATAAGTGCCATGACGGCCTCCATGGACTTCGGCTTTTCTTGGCCGAGGTGTCAGGCGAGCCATTTGTCGCGGATGTTGTCTTAAAGGCCACTAGGGCTTCGGCATCCAGGCAGTCGATGATATGGTTCTTTTTAGTTAAGAACCTTGTCCAGAATTTCCTGGCTGACTCTCCGGGCTGTTGAACTATGTGACCTAAGTCGTCAGCATCCAGGGGTCGGACGTATGTGCCTTGGAAGTTGTCGCGGAAGGCGTACTCCAAGTCCTCCCAGCTGCCGATGGAGTTTTGGGACAGGCTGTTCAACCAGTGCCGAGTTGGTCCCTTGAGTTTTAGCGGGAGTCATTTGATGGCATGAAGATCATCACCGCGGGCCATATGAATATGGAGAAGAAAGTCCTCAATCCATACAGCAGGATCTGTTGTTCCATCATATGATTCGATATTTACGGGTTTAAACCCTTCTGGGAATTCATGCTCCATTACTTCATCAGTGAAGCAGAGGGGGTGTGCGGCGCCTCTATATCGGGCCAGATCGTGATGTAGTTCGAATGGAGTCCGTCAGCGGTTTTCGGCCGGGGCATGATTATGCTTGTCATGTTTAGCTTGATAGCTGTCGCCGTGCATCGGGGCACGCCCCCGCGATCCTTAGATCGATCTGGCCAGACCTGCTGTATTCTTCAGGTCCTGCCGCAAGTCATATGTGTATCCCAGAGCTGTTGTGTCTCTACCCTTACGGCGAGATAGTATGTGCCAATGTTCTTCTTGAGTTGCCCTTTTGTCCCAGCCACGTGGTGGTCGGTCAGCCGTATGACGTGCTGCTGGTACGGGCTCAAGTGCCTCATCGTCGAATTGAGGTAGTAGTTTACGCTTTGGGTAACTTTTGGTTGGGCGCACGAGGCCGTATTCCTCGGCTGCCAGGACATTAGTCCATCTGTCATTGAGTAGATCTTGATCAGCCTGAAGCTGCTGTTGTTTCTTTTTCAGGCTCCTTGTCATTGAGAGGTTCCTCACGCACGATAAAGTCTACGTCCCTGAGGCTGTCCTCATCCTCAGAGAGTGGAAGGTAATTACTGCCCTCCGAGTCTTTGTTTGCGGCCTGTTCATCAGGGCTAACTTGACCATCCTCCCGATCGTCTTGTTCGGAGTTTTGCTCGACGGGGTTTTCTTGGTCTTCGGCATTGTCCAGAGTATTGTTGTCTCTCGTGCCGGCGTTGCTGTCTTTGCCGTGGCGTGGTTTAGAGTGGCTTCGTCGGCGTTTTGGTTGTATCTCGGGAGGTTTATCCTCTACTGGATTTTTCTCGTTATCGCCATCACCCTCTTTGGGTGTATCGACCATGTATACGTCATATGAAGAGGTGGCCGTCCAGCATCCGGTAAACGGCGGGTTTTGGGCCTGCTCTTCTCCGGCATCGTCGTCCATACCGTCGATGTCTTCGGAGCCGTAATCAATTATGTCAGTTAAGTCCTCGATAGTGGCGATGAAGTGGGTGGTGGGTGGGACGTAAAATTCCCTGCTCTCAGACCCTAGTCCAGGCTGGGCGTAGTTCGGACGTTGCTCCTCCAAAATAACGAGGAATCACATCAAGTCCAGAGCCTTTCTTAAAGGCAAGGTTTGTCCAGGGAGAAAAGAATTTGTGGAGTACGGTGGGAAGGGGACTCCATGGCCGAGATCACACGATGCTGTCTCCGAGGTTTCGGAGCTAGTGTCCGGAGAAGAGTCCAGCTTTGTGATGGTTGCCAACGACACTGCTTTCTTCAACTCTCCCATACTGGGCTTACTAGCCGCAGATAGTCCGGCGGTTTTAGAAATCCCGTGTTCGAACCTGGCGATGCACTCCGGCTCTAAGGCCAGAGCGGAGGTTGGGGTCATGAATCCTTGGAAGGTCAAGTCTCCTAGGATATCAGCGACATAATCCACGTTTCCAAAACTAATATGGTAACCTAGGGCGTAGCTGTCGATCTGCTCTAGATGGCCAAGCGAGTTGGCCCGCAGTGCGAAGCCACCAAATACGAAGATCTGGCCGGGGAGAAAAACCTCTTGATGCGGAGCATCCTACGATCATCCCCATGTACACTACGACTACTCCCCATGTCCCAAGAGGACATACAATGAGACCTCGACTATACGCCATTGGACACAAGGTTAACTGGCTCCTCTCCGATCCTTCACTTTCCACATGTGAGAGATGGTTACTACCTCAAATCTATATGCTATGCATGACCAGGAACCAAGAGGGAGACCATGGAACAACTAGGAGCATTGGACGAGAAGGCGAGGACACCAAGCGCGAGGAACAAGAGGAAGAGCTGCCAATGAAGATCCAACAAGCGGATGTCCGGCCTCCAACGGACGACCGGCCACACTTCCCAGCGAGCGGACGTCCGATGCCATCGGACGACCAGCACATCTACACCCGAGGCAAATCAGCGGAAGACCGACGACACGAGACGACCGGCGACCAGATGACCGCCCGCTACCGAACGCCCGGTGCCACCTCAACCGAGCCAAAGTGAGCGGAAGTCCGGCGACTACCGGACGTCCGGAATCCCACGAGCCACCGGACGGCCGGTCCCCAGTGGACGTCCGGTACCGTCTGCGCACAGTTACGGGCCTGAGGCCCATGTATCCCTCTCCCACTTACCCCTTCGTGGACCTAGACTATATATACTCCTCCACCTCCTCCTAGTTAGGGTTAGAAAAGTAGTAGCTCATTATAGATAGAGCTTTGCTCATCCATATCGGATCTACTCCACGAGAGAGACCGCGGCCTCTACAGAGAAGATCCACCTTGGATTCAAGACCCCTCACGGGAAGATCTCCTCGTAGATTCAAGACCTCATTACGGAGAAGAACCGGTTACCTCTTGTATAGTCCTTTGTTGGATTTGGATCGAGTATCTCTTTGTGTTTCGAGGATCTAGCACATGTGTGATCGTTCTTGTTGGTTTGAGTGATTCTCTCGTGTTTTCCCTCGTGTTCTTCGTGGGATCCGCTCCTTTCGGGAAAGATCGGCCATCTTCAGTTCCACCCTACATCATCTTGGTATCATGAGCCATGTTGATCACGATTTCAAAGCCTCCCCTCTTCGTTTTCTAGCTTGATTTTGTTGTGTTTTTCCCTAATTTCGAAAATCCCCACCAAAAATAGCCTCATTTTTTTTGTGATTTGCTGGTTTGATGAAGTTTTGTTGATTTTGATCCATGGATTTGCTTGGTTTCGAGTGGATCTAGCATCTCCCCAAGTTTCCCCATCTTTCATCGACGAAATCTCATCAGTTTTTGCCCCTGAAATCATCAATTTTCGCCCAAAATCGCGTCTCAAAACTCGCATCTCGCGTTGACCCCGATACACCGGATGACCGTCACTTTACCGGACGTTCGGAGCCCCAGGAACCACCGGACATCCAACCTTAACGGACGACCGAAACCCCTAACCCGAGCTGTAATTATCGGATTTCTGACCCGACCGGACGTCCGGCGACCGGACTTCCGTCCATTGCTACGTGTAAAAGCTGACTTCGCTGGAATTTTGTTTCGGCCATAACTAATTCATCCAAACTCCGATTTTGACGTTCTTTAGCTTGTTTTGAAGCTCTTGACATCCCTCTTCGCATAAAAATAATACCAACACCATTTGACTCCATAAATGTGTTGAAACTTTGGCATCTTTGCCCAGGGCCTCCACCACATCATCCGCTACACCACCATCGACTTTCGCAACCTAAGCATTGTGATCCATATAGCATTAGTGGTTGCTTGAGTAGTGATTTGAGTCTACTAATGTGTTTGGCTACTTACGGACGGTTGCTTTTTCATCAACCACCACCACCATTTCCGCATAGGCGTGCCCACCATACACTTCCGCCACCCCAACTTAACCCAATTTTGTTTGAGTTGTGAGTTGTGTCTCCTAAGGTGTTTCAGCTACTTAGGGACGGTGACCTCAACTTAGACATCGTGTATAGTAAACCACCTTACCCTCCATTTCCGCATTGCCTACTCGCAAAACCCATCATTGCATTTCCGTAATCCCATTGAGCTTCCGCAACCACCACTGCATTCCCGCTATCACCATTTGACATTTGAGATTTTGAGTTTGCGGTTTTTCCGTTTCCTAAGGTGTTTGGGCTACTTAGGGACGAGTCTCCATCATCTTGGTATCTACATCAAGAACACCGCCACTCATCATCGCCAAGGACGGTAACCTCCATATCATCTTAGTATCGTGGTATCCCTCCATTGCATATTCCCTTGCCATTGCATTGATAACCCCTAGCCTATTTTGCGTTACTTGCCTATTGAGACTAGCCATTTGAGTATTGCCGGCAATGTTACTTGTGCACATTAGTGATCTACACCTTCAATTGTATACATACCATATCATATTGGTATCATATCATCCCTTGTGCCACAAGTGTGTTCCCGCATATATACAATTTCTATCTTGGTTTGTGCAATGTGCAAAAGTGGCCATACAAGAAAAGCTTTTAAGCAAAAGAGAAAGAGCAAAGAAGCTTGTAAGCAATAGCCATAGCATCATGCCATATTGCATATAAGATTGTCATTGTCGGGGGTTGGGTGCAACATATGCCAAAGGATGGCTTATCATGGTGGGGGCGAGTAGAACGTCGCCGGTGCCTGGAAACGGGATGAGGCGAAGACATGCTCGCCGGCGAATCTTACCCAGCTTCAGGGCTCTCCGGGGAGATAATACCCCTACTGCTGCTCTGCGGGGTCCCCGCATGATCACTATGGCAAAGTGTCTACACGGTTGCTTCTTGAGCTGTTTTCTGGAGGTAGGAGAGGGCGAGGCTAGCTCTCTCCCTCCTATATGATCTGGTCTAGAACTAATGGGTTCCAACCCTTTGCATGGGTGCCCTGGGGGGTTTATATAGGCCTACCCCCCAGGGGTACAATGGTAATCCGGCTGGACGCGGGCCCAGCCGTCAATGCCTCTGGCCTTCGTCTTCTCTGCCGACCGCTGGGGCCCGCCGACTGGCCGGCCCCGCTGACTTGCCTGGTACGGAGCCGACATGCCGCGCTCGCCGCGAGCGGGTCTTGCCGGCTACTGATTACTGTAGCCGTGCTTCTGATGCCGCGGGCTTGACCATGAGGTCGTGGCGATAGCCCCGCTGCCTGGCGGGCAATCACTATTGCCACTCTCCATCACATCTTGATTAATGGCGCGTGGGCCCCAGGGGAGGGCTCGGCCGACTCCCAGGGGCCGACTGCCGACGGGCCTGACTGGTGGTCCTCTTGCCGTCTCCTGGGGTCTCACTGACTGGTGGGACCCACTGCCTCTGGGCCGTATAGACAAGCCGTCGTGGGTGCAGGATTCGGTCCTGCGGTGCTGATGTCAGGGCCGGCGTGGCTATAGTGCCACGCCGCACGGAGATCTTCCGGGGTACGGCGTGCTATGGCCATGCCTGCCCTTGGTAAGGGGCAGGAGCAGGCTTCATTGTTGCCACTCCCTTGCCCCGTCCCACTTGATGAGGTCGTGAGAGGTGTTGGAGTCGCAGGCCGACTCCCCAAGGCCGGCTTCTCTGGAAGTCGCCAGTCAAGAGTCGGCTTTCCCTGAAGTCGTCCCTGGGACTCGGCCGTGAGTGGTCAGTCGACCATCTTGCCGTTGACTTCTTGAAGGCGGCTCTTCGTCCTAGGGTCTTGAGGGGCGCAGCCTGCCCCGATGTCTTGAAAGGTTCTGGGGCTCGGGTTGGCCTACCCGTGGACCATTACTCCGACAGTAGTCCCCGAAGCTGGTGAGGCGCCGTGGACGATCGACCGAGAAGCCTCAGCGGTTTCTCTTTCTGGGTGGTCAACACATGGTCTTTGATTGACTTCTGCCAGGCCGACTAGAAGGAGTCGGACTCACTCAATATTTCGAACATTGCGGCGGGATCCAAGTAGCGTGCTAGCTAAGCCTCCAGGCCGCCGCCCATTCTAGGCCTGTCATGCGATGACACATGGCTGGGCTGTCCTGCCATCCTACGCGCGCGACGGGACAGGCCCATAGGCGGGGCCCGCCACTACCGCGCCTCGGCGCCCGAGCGGATCCGCTGCGGCCCTGGTGGGCGGTTGGGATTCTTGTGGAGTTACTACGCGCAGTAACTTTATCATGGAACGTGGGGGTCGTGGGGCCGTGGGCGCAGTAAATCCCCACGACCGCCCCCTCAGCTTCGCAGCCCACGAGGCTATAAGTAGGGGAAGAGGGGGGCACGCGCGCCCCTCCTTCCCACTACTCCTCGCTCTCTTCCTACTACTCCTCGCTCTCTTCCTTCTCACTGCTCCTCGCTCTCCTTCTTCTTCTTCTTTGCTTCGCCACGCGCCCAAGCTCCGGCAAACGCCGCGGCGATCAGCTCGCGATGAGTTCTTCCTCCGCCGTCGCACCTCCCCCGGTGCCCTCCGGCACTTGGGACGGTTCCGAAGTCCACGACGACCACATCGAGTTCCTTCGCAGGACTTGTCGGCTCCCCGGCGAGGATCACTTGCGGGTGCGCCTTGCGCCGAAGGGGGAGATTTCCCCTGTGCCGCAGGAGGGCGAGCGGGTCATCTTCCGCTCGCACTGCTTGCGCGGGTTGGGGCTGCCGGCGAGCAGTTTCTTCCGATCCTTCCTGGAGTTCTACGGCCTCCAGCCGCACCACCTCACCCCCAACACAGTGGTGTTGCTGTCCGCCTTCGTGGCCTTGTGCGAAGGCTTCCTCGGAGTCCTCCCCACCATCGAGCTCTGGGGGGAGTTCTTCTTCTCCAAGCTCGGCACCCAGGCCGCAGGCGTGCCGGCTCAATGCGGCGCCTTCATCATCGTGCGAAGGTCGGGGGCCGACAACCCCTTCCCCTCCATCTCACTGATAAAGTCGGTGAAGATGTGGCAGAGATCCTACTTTTACGTCAGGAGGGGGGACTGGGTCAACCTGCCTGCTTTCAAAGCCGGCCCGCCGGCTGGGAGACTGCCCAACTGGTCGTACCGGGCCAAGTCGCTGACGCCGGCGGGAGCCGGCGCCATCGCGCGACTCCGAGTGCTGACGCAGTCGGAGCATTTAACTGATCCAGATCTGATGGCCGCCTTTGTGGCACGCCGAGTTCTCCCCCTCCAAGGCCGCCCCATATGATATGCCAGATGAGCGGGCACCGCGACCTGAGTCGGATGTGCACCAAGGACATGCCTCACGAGGAGGTGGCCTTCATGGTGAACTACCTCTCGGACAGCAAGCTCCTGGAGGATTGGCGGTTCGGCAAGGAGCCGTACTCCCGCGCCAACCCCCCGCCCATGGTGAGTTTCCCTTCCTTTCTTTCTTTGGATTGTCTTTTCTCTCGCTGAGTTTGTTTTGACCAGTCGGCTTTGGTCAGAATACCCTCCTCCATTCACCAGCTGGCACCTCGGGGCCGGCCCACGAGTTCCTCGCCGACCAGGCGGAGAGCGACATCGATGACCCCGATCTGGGGGCAGCGGCTCTGGAGGATGACGCCGAGGGAGGAGGAGGAACAGCAGGCGACTTCAGGCCTTCGGCCACTTTCGCCGACTAGCCTGACGACGACGCCGAGGGGGAAGTCGCCCCCCGCCATCGGCCAGGAGCCAACCAGCCTGGCGCGGGCTCTTCTGCCGCGCCGGGTGCTCCAGGCGGCGAGAAGAAGCGCAGGGTCGTGCCGACCTTGTTCGGCAGTCGGCCGAAGAAACCCAAGGGCTCGACTGCCGCGACCCGGCAGGATGAGGCGGCTGCGAAGGCCATCTGCTTCCGTAAGGAAGTGAAGAAGCCGCCATTGGTCTCTGCATGAGTATTCTATCTCAATGCTTTATTCTTTCTTTGTGGCTTTGTCTGAGTCTTTGCTTGCCCCCCTTGCTTCAGGGCTCCCCTCACTCTTGAGAGGGTCACTGCCGCCTCCGTCATGGGGTCAGCGGAGACGTCTGCCACCACTCGGCGGATTGACCCCGCTGCTGACCTCCGGGAGGCGACAGAGCGGAATGCGCAGGAGAAGCGCAATGAAGAGGAGGCCGTTCGCCGCCGCCGCGACGAAGCGGCAGGCTAAGGAAACCGCACGCCGCCAATCGGCGGTGTTCGTCACCCCGTTGAACTCTGCGCCGCTGCCTCCGGAGTTCACGGGGTAGACTGGAGAAACCGGTAGAGAGAACCCCATCTTGGAGAGGGAAGGCGGCGACCCCTCTGTGCCGGACGTGAACGTTCCACCGCCGCCTCCGCCGCCGTCTGAAGGTGCGCAAGGCAGGCAGCCAGCGGACCCTCCGGTGCTACCGACCAAAGACGAGGCCGTGGCGAGGCTACTCCTCCAAGTCGGCTCGCCAACGCGCCGCCGTCTGGAGAAGGCGACTTTGGCACCCCGCCCCCTGGAAGCCGGCACCACCAGCTCAGCGATCCCAGACACCGAAGCGACAAGCGTCGCGCCCATTGGGTGGGTGCGAGGAGGCGGCACAGGGCCGCTGAACCAGGCGCTCTTGGACGTCCAGGCAAAGCTTCGTGCTGAGGGCGATGCTCTCTAGAGTTTCACCAAGGCGTTCCTGGCGTCGCGGGCAGCCGTTCGGGTATGTTTTTTCCTTTGGTCTTTGTTTTCTTGTTCCTCTCTGTGGGGGCATGCTAGCGCACCCACTGGGTGTAGTCCCCGAGTTTCAGGCTGGCTGCTGAGCAGGCGGCCTGGAACTCCAATTGATGAACGTTGGGTATTAACTTTTGTCTGAAACGTTTGTCGCAGGATTACCACAACCTCCGCGTCACTGCCTTCAACCGTAACATTGAAGAGCTGGGCAAGCGGACCGCCGATCTGTCGGAGAGCCGGAGTAAGTCCTTTTCCTTCTTCGCGGGGGCGCACTGGCGCACCCGCGGGCTGTAGTCCCCTAGATTCGGGCCGACTGCTGAGCAGTCGGGTTGGATCTCCCCGGCGACCTTCTTTACTGATGACTTAACGCCTTCTTTCTTCCTTCTTTTCAGGGGCCAACGTTGCTCTTCAACACCAGCTGAGCGACACCAACTCCGCTTTGTGCGCCAAAGAGGAGGAGTGCAGCAAGCTCGCCACGAAGCGTGATCTGCTGGCCACTCAATTGGCAGAGCAGAAGGAGCTGCTTGCGAAGACCCAGAGGGAGGTGGAAGAAACGGAAACCGCCCTCCTGGCCGAGTTCATGAGCGAGCGCTCCTCCTGGTATGACAAGGAGGCGATGCTGGCCTCCGGCTTCCATGAGATTGAAGACATCGTTGATGGTGAGTTTCTTTACTTTCTTCGAGCTGCTGATTTAAGTCGTGCCGACTCCTGGCTTTTGAGTTGCTTCTTCGTTTTTCCTGTCTTTGCAGACTTCTTTCCTGGGAAGTCGCAGGCCGCCATCCAAGCCATCGAGGCTGACCGTGAAGGTCGGAGGGCGGAGGGCGCAGAGATTGCCGCCGACGCCCCTGAACTCTTGACGAGCACATCCTGAGCATCGAGGCTCGCCTTCGGCCGGCTCACCGGATGTTGCGCCGGCTTCAGCGTGTCAGTGCCCAGGCGATTGCCGCCCTGTGGCCGGATATGCAGGCTCCGCGCACCCCCAGCCTGACGGCCGACTGGCTAGAGGTCGCGGCTGGTCGTCTTGAGGCATGGAAGGGCTCTTTGGCCTGAGCTGGAGCGCGCCGGGCCTTGGAGTTCGTCAAGGCATGGTATCCGGGGCTGGATCTAGACCGGCTGGCCACGCTTCGGTCGGAGGCCCAGCCGGAGCTGGCAGCTGCGGAAGACGCCCTCGTCAAGCTTGCTGCGGCGATCGCCGAGTACACCGACACCAGCATCTTTGTCCCCGAGCGGTCTGAAGACGGCGAGGAGGCACCGCCGGAGTGGTTTGGGATGCGAGGACTCGGCGGAGGTGATTGGCTCCAGCGTCAAGGAGGAGGGCGAGGCGGAGGACGGAGGCGAGGCGGAGGCACTAGACGATGGAGCAGACGGCCAGCCTCAGCTCGACCGCGCCTCTAGCAACGAGCCGCGTACGACCGAGTCGACTGCCGCCGGAGGCGATCAAGCCGAGACTACCCAGCCGGCCGCCCCGACGCCTGACGATGGCGCCTCCTCCGACCCTCTGAATCCGTTTGCTGCTTCCTAAGCTGCCGCTTTATCTTTATTTTATTTGCTTCAGTAGTCTTTGAAGAACTTGTTAATTCGCACAATTCCACCCGCGGGGTGTATTTTGAACTTCTGCTTGAAGATTCGGCCAAGGGCCTATGTTATGTAAATATATTTATCCGAGTTCTATCTTTTCTTGCTCATTGCTCTTTTGGCTTTTTTCCTTTGCCGCTTTCTCTTAGTTGCCTGCCTTGCCAATTGGACAGCCGCTCTGTGGACTGTCGCTGGATCAAATGCTTGGCTACTTTGGGAAGGCAAGTACTTAGCAGTTTTTAAGAGTTTTTGAGCAAGTTGAATAGAAGGCGGCAATCCGACTATTCTAGAGTCGGTTTGCGAAAAAGGCTGGAAGCCGTCTTGAGCTACGTTTTATGCCTCGAGTGCTTAACCATTTTACATGTGAATGCCCATTCTACCTTACCTCTGCCCACCGTACAGTCGCTCTGTGAGCTACGGCTTCTGACAGAAGACGGTTTAGGTGTTACACACTACTTGTCCGGCTGCAGGAAGAATTTTATAGTGCAAGGCAGCGAGTCCCCGGGCCGACTTGTCGAGCCCGGTGCCAAGCGGCATGACAAAGAGTAACATACTTGTAGGCATAATTTTTATCATACAGACAAAAGAGGGCAGTCCCCGAGCTCGTCTCGAGGGACCCGAAGTCTTGGTACTTTAATACAAGAGGTAGCGTGGTACATACTGCATCAACTATAAAATCTTTGGAGGAGATTTGCATTCCATGGCCTCTCTGTCTCCTTGCCGGAGTCGTCCCTCTTGCGTGCTCGGGGCTTCTGAGCGTCAATCAGGTAGTAGGGATTCGTTGCCCAGTACTTTGCTGATGATGAAAGGGCCTTCCCAAGGCGCTGACAGCTTGTGCTGGCCAGCTGTTCGCGGGATCAGCCGAAGCACAAGGTCGCCTTCTTGGAAAGATCTTGGCTTGACCTTCCTATTGTGGTATCGGCGCAGGCTCTGCTGGTAGATGCTGGACCGGCTGAGTGCCAACAGCCGGCCCTCTTCCAGCAGATCGACGCCATCTTGTCGTGCTTCTTCCGCTTCCTCCTCGGTGTACATGATGACTCGTGGGGAGTCGAACTCTATGTCCGTTGGGACGACGGCTTCGGCACCGTAGAAGAGGAAGAATGGCATGAAGCCGGTTGACTTGTTTGGAGTCGTGCGCAGACTCTAGAGGACGGCTGGTAGCTCAACGAGCCAGCAGCCAGCCGAGCACTCCAGAGGCTCGATCAGCCGAGGCTTGATGCCGGACAGGATGATGCCGTTTTCTCGCTCCACCTGGCCGTTTGACTGTGGATGGGCGACGGACGCTAGGTCCAGTCGGATGCCCTGTGTTGCGCAGAAACGGGCCAAGGCGCCTTTGGCAAAATTTGTGCTGTTGTCGGTGATGATGCTGTGTGGTATGCCGTACCGAATTGTGATATCGGAGATGAAAGTCACAGCAGTCGGACCGTTCAGTTTCTTGATTGGCTTCGCTTCTATCCACTTGGTGAACTTTTCCACTGCGACAAGTAAGAGAGTTAAGCCACCTCGTGCTGTCTTGAATGGTCCCACCATGTCTAGACCCCAAACCGCGAAAGGCCAGGCAATGGGGATGGTCTTGAGTGCAGAAGCCGACTGGTGCGGCTTGGAGCTGAACTTCTGGCACCCTTTGCACTTTTGGACCAACTCCTTGGCCTCTTCCAAGGCAGTTGTGTAGGATCGAAAGTATGTCTAGAGGGGGGTGATTAGACTACTTGACCAAATAAAAAACTTGACCTTTTCCGAACTTTAGTTCTTGGCAGATTTTAGCTATTTTAGGACTAGTCAAGCAATCATCACATAATTCAAGCAAACATGCAAAGAGTATATTGGCAGCGGAAACTAAAGCATGCAACTTGCAAGAATGTAAAGGGAAGGGTTTGGAGAATTCAAACGCAATTGGAGACACGGATGTTTTTCCCGTGGTTCGGATAGGTGGTGCTATCCTACATCCACGTTGATGGAGACTTCAACCCACGAAGGGCAACGGTTGCGCGAGTCCACGGAGGGCTCCACCCACGAAGGGTCCACGAAGTAGCAACCTTGTCTATCCCACCATGGCCATCGCCCACGAAGGACTTGCCTCACTAGCGGTAGATCTTCACGAAGTAGGCGATCTCCTTGCCCTTACAAACTCCTTGGTTCAACTCCACAATCTTGTCGGAGGCTCCCAAGTGACACCTAGCCAATCTAGGAGACACCACTCTCCAAGAAGTAACAAATGGTGTGTTGATGATGAACTCCTTGCTCTTGTGCTTCAAATGACAGTCTCCCCAACACTCAACTCTCTCTCATAGGATTTGGATCTAGTGGAAAGAAGATTTGAGTGGAAAGCAACTTGGGGAAGGCTAGAGATCAAGATTCTTATGGTAGGAATGGAATATCTTGGTCTCAACACATGAGTAGGTGGTTCTCTCTCAGAACATATGAGTTGGAATGGTGTATGTGTTCTGATGGCTCTCTCCATGAATGAAGAGGAGGTGGAGGGGTATATATAGCCTCCACACAAAATCCAACCGTTACACACAATCTACCAATCTCGGTGGGAACGAATCAATAAACTCGGTCAGACCGAAAAGGTAAACCTAGTGACCGTTAGAGATTTTCGGTGGGACTGACATGCAACTTGGTAGGACCGATTATGTTAGGGTTTGGGCATAACGTAATCTCGGTGAGACCGATTACACAAACTCGGTGAGACCGAGTTTGGTAATAAGCTAACCAGAGAGTTGGTCAGGCAAACTCGGTGGGACCGATTTGCTCTTTCGGTGAGACCGAAAAGTTACAAAAGGGAAACACAGAGTTTACATTGCAATCTCGGTGGGACCGATTCGCTCTTTTGGTGAGACCGAAAAGTTACGAAAGGGAAACAAAGAGTTTGCAATCCCATCTCGGTGGGACCGAGATCCCTATCGGTAGGACCGAATTGCTAGGGTTTGGCAGTGGCTTATGACATATGAAACTCGGTGGCGCCGGATAGATAGAATCGGTATGACCGAGTTTGGCTTAGGGTTTAGGTCATTTGTGGATATGGGAAAGTAGCTGAGGATTTTGGAGCATATCATTAAGCACATGAAGCAAGAGGCTCATTAAGCAACACCTCATCCCTCCTTGATAGTATTGGCTTTTCCTAAAGACTCAATGTGATCTTGGATCACTAAAATATAAAATGAAGAGTCTTGAGCTTTTGAGCTTGAGCCAATCCTTTGTCCTTAGCATTTTGAGGGTTCCACTTTCACATCCATGCCATGCCAATCATTGAGCTTTCCTGAAATAATCAACTTGGAATAGCATTAGCTCAATGAGCTATATGTTGTTATGAACTACCAAAACCACCTAGGGATAGTTGCACTTTCAATCTCCCCCTTTTTGGTAATTGATGACAACATATAGATCAAAGCTTCGACAAAAGATAATAGGCATGAAATATATCATCGCTTTGAGAAGTATGTGACAAGTAAGAGCTCCCCCTAAATTGGTGCATATTTAAAATTTGCTTTGGACTGCAAATGCACAAAGAGTTCGAGTCATGGGTTACTCTTCCATGTCACATACATCTTGGTGGAGCGCTTAAAATGATAAGAATGAAATACATGCACTCATCACCAAGAACAGTGAATGATCACATAAGATAGATAGGATAATAGCATTAAGCAAACATTAAGTGTAGCTTATGATCAAACACATGATCATCGATGTCTCACAGATAATGACGTAGTATCTCACACAAAAGCAAATGAAGTTCGAAAAACCACCAAATAAAACAAGAGAGAATAAAAGCAACACTCTCTCTCTCGAAGCCTATGATCTATACATTTTCTCCCCCTTTGGCAACAAGTTACCAAAAAGTTCCTAGAAAATGCATAGTGCTAAGTCGACACTCAGGCTTGATCTTCAGGTGGTGGTGGAGTCCGGATCACTCCAAGGACGAAGGCTTCCGTAGATGCGGAAGTAGACGCTGGAGCTGAAGTAGATGCTGGAGTTGGAGCTGATGCTGCGGTTGGAGCTGAGGCGGTTGCTCTTGTGTCAGGAACTGGCACTGCAGAAGACCTCGGAGCTCGAGGCGCTCTGGCAAAGGCATCAGTTGTAGTCTTGCCTCTCCTCTCCTGCATGTCATCCTGGAGCTGCTCCACTGCAGTCTAAATCTCTGTCACCTTGATATCCAAGTCATAGAACCTCTATTCTATGATCCTCTCTAGGCTTGCCTGGTTCTAAGTTAGGGTGGCTAATCCTTTCTCAATACGCAGGGTGGATGCAATCAGGTAACCAAGCTGCTCTTGTTTGGTTTTCAAGAAATATTCAGATGCCTCCTCTTGAGTAGGCATCTTGGCAGCTTTCTCCTTCCTAGCCCTCTCCTTCTTGGCTTGTGCTTGGGCAGATGATGGCTCATTCTCAGTCATGACCACTTGATTATCTTCAAAGTCCGGACGGATAGGCAGGTGTTCCTTGTCCAACAGGTATATGCCCGTGCCCATCTTGGAGTTGATGAGCTCCTGAATTTGTGGGGCATATCCACAGCTCCTCTTCTGGTCTGCTACTGTCCTCTTAATGGTCTCTACCATTAGGCTCATCACCTTGAATTTCTGAGGCACGTCAAAGATATGAAGCAAGTTGATTGCGTGGCCTCTGATCATCTTGTGATCTCCAGACTTGGGCAATAAGGTGTGCCTCAGTATCCAATTGATAGTGGGCAGCCCTGATAGAAGATAATGTACTGAGCCAAACTTGAAAGTGTCAAGTGCTTCATTTGGAATCTCCTTGTACATGTTGGACATAGAGTTGTGGTCCATCTTCTTCTTGGCATAAACGTCTAAGTCATCTGCTTTCTCCTCTGGGGCATTAATCAGCTGAGCCCATTCAGCAACTGTAGACTGGTACCTCGTACCCTCTGACATCCAAATTATCCTACCATCTGGATAAAAATGGGCTGTGGAGTAGAACTGCATGATGAGTTCCTCGTTCCACTTTGTGAGCTTCTGCCCGACAAAGTCCTCTACTCCACACGCCTTGAAGCTGTCCTGTACTCCAGGGTAGTACTCTTCGTTGTCCTTGATGTATTGCCAATTGACCCATCTCATGTCATAGACAATGGGATTCTTGTCTAGCAACACTGTCTCATAGAAATCTTGCTTCTCCTTGGTGTGAAACCTGTAGTCAACTGCAGTCCTTCTCCTTGAAGCATACGGGTCTGCTTCTCTCCACTTCCGGAGCCCTGAATCTCTCTTGAGTTTCATATCCTCAGCCACAGGATGAGCATCATTGTGGTCTGGGATCTTGGGCTTGAGCTTCCTAAGAACATTCTCTTCCTCTTCTTCTGCAACTTTAGGCACTGGGGCCTTGTTCTTCTCAGCAGCTGGGATGCTTCTTGTATTTCTCTTTGGCTTTGGCTTTGGAGCTGGCTTGGCCTTGGAAGCAGCTGCCCTTGATCTTATGGCATCACCCATCAACTTGGGTGCCTTTGGTGCTGGTGCAGCTACCTCTTCTTCTTCCTCCTCATCTTCCATGATGGAAGCTTTGCCAAGCACTCTGGCTACAGTTTTCTTCACCCTTTCTTTCCTCTTCTTGCCCTCAGCAGCTACTGGCTCTATGGGAGTGGGCTTCTCAGTTGAAGCTCTAGCCTTTGACATAGGCTGCCTGCCTGTTGGCCTTTTGAACTTCAACCCTGGCTTTATACCCTGTGCTGGCTCAACTCTCTTGGAGGTTGCTTCCTCTTCTGCCACATAATCCTCATCTTCTGAGTCTGAGGTTCTCTTCTTTCTCTGTCTTGTGGCAGCTTTAGGCAGATTGCTAGGGGTGCTCCTGCTGCCATCATCTGAGGAACTTGAGGGACTAGTGCCCTCACTCATCTATACTTGCTGCTCTGACATGTTCTGGCTATCACTTTGGTCTGACATGATGCAAACTCTGACTGCTGACCCTGTGAATAGGTTATAGATGAGATAGAGTGGATGAGCATCACAAAATGCAGAGATTTTTACAAAAGAATAATTCAAAAACTTAGTTTTAGTTTCCCACTGAAAGCATCTCGGATCTACTGATTTCTAAACTCGGTGATACCAAAGCAGTTTTGGAACCTAAACTGGTGAACTCGGTCAGACCGAGTCACAGTTCGGTGGCACCGAGACTGCTAGGGTTTCACAGAGTTCCAAAATTGGTCACACCGATAAGTAATTCTCGGTCAGACCGAGTCTCACTTGTGCAATGGCATAAGACAAATCGGTGGGACCAAGTTTTTCAACTCGGTGGGTCCGAGATGGTTTCGGTGGAAACCTAACCCTAAAATTTTCGAATTAAACCTAATCTACGAGTTCATTGACTGGATAGGAGTTTATCAAACGTGGCAAGAATCATGATGATCACAATGTGCTAGGAATCGGATTGGAGAATAGCACAAAGATCGAGTCCATACCCTAGTTCGGTGGAGACTCGCTACGGCGGCAACGGTGGGGTAGAATTCCCGTTGACGGCGACGGAGACCAGCAACTGGAGGTGGCTGGCGCCGAGGAGACGATCCGGAGACCAAGTTGGCAGAGCAGGCTATCGCGCGGGCGAAGGGGTTCGGAGAAATTTCCAAATTTTTTGCCCGTGGCTATATATAGCCCGACCCTGTCGGTGTGACCGAGTGGAACAACTCGGTGGCACCGAGATGCATAACTGTGAGCAGTTACTGCAACTCGATGTGACCGAAAAGTTCAAATCGGTTGCACCGAGATCAAAAACCTAGATCAACTTAATGATCTCGGTAGGACCGAAAGTGGGAATTGGTCAGACCGAGAATCACAAAGAGGTTTTGGAAGTTTAAGTCTATGACGAATCGGGGACTCCGAGCGCTCCTCACACAGAGTGGTTCGAATCTGACTTGATCAAATTTTGTGATGTAGCATGAATAGAGTTTGAGACGAGAAAAGCATAGATAGCTAGAGGAGGTTCTTAGGCATTCTTGTCCATCCACTTGGCAAAAGGAAATAAAGCCAAACAATCAAAACAACAAGTGGATGTCCTCGAACGAGTAAAATATGCAACCAACATGCTCACACAATAAGATGGCAAATGAAATATGTGACAAAGCATGCACAACCAATTCTAGCATCTATCAAGCAATTTGCGATGACTAGGTCATCTATATATAAGTATATTGACTTAGGAGTCAAGTGAGAACACTTGATCATAGGTCATACTCATCGTTTAAGCTCAAGTGGGGTTACCACTTTTACATAAAGCATTGTTCTGTTCACATCTTTAGAGTTGCTTTAGCTCAAGTCTTAGAGTAAAGCTCCCCCTAGATGTGATATCCCCCCTAAGAGGGATGAACTAACCTTGGGTTTTGTCGATGATGACTTCATGTAGATGTTGAAGATGTGGATGCTCAATGTCGATGTAGATCACTTGGAGCTATCCATTTGAGTGAATTGCACTTTCAATACCTACATGGGTTAGTCCCACAAGGAACAAACAAGGATATCCATAGACCTAGAGTGATGCACACACAAGATGATGTCCATGAAAACTTTTAGGTTACCTTGTCCCTTGTCTTACGAACAAGAGGGTTTGTGACTCCTTGAACTAGTGCAAGATGTGGAAGTTGATTGCACTTGTTCTTGCCAAAATGATAAGAGTGGAGTATGTTGGCGGAGTCACCCTCAAGAACTCTCAAGTTCTTCTTCTTTTGGATCCACATCATCTTGATGGGAATCCTTGGAGTTGTAGTCGTACTTGACAAAGTGGAACTTGAAGTAGTCTTGGGAATCCACTTGACTAAGGTGTTAGGAGCTTCTTCAAATGCATCAATTTCCTCTTGAAGCTTGTCCTTGCCTTTTTGCTTGTAGTCTTGTGGTGGAAGATCATCTTGAGCTTGTGTCCCCTTGAAGGAAGTATCATACTTCTCTTGTTGAGGAACAAACTTTGTCTTGGGGTATTGATCTTCTTCCCACTCAACTCCATTGGCATTGAATTTCGTTCAAAACCAACACCTTGATTCTTCCGGTGCATTCCTTGCTTGCGCACAATTTCCTCGAATTGCTTACTCCCGGCAAGGCTTTTGTACACTCCTTTCTCTATAATTCCCTTCAATAAGCTATTTTCTTGCTCAAGTGTAACTTGGCTAAGAGAATCATTAGTGGAATCAAGAGAACTACTAGAAGCAACAATATTGGATTTAGCATGATCATTGTTACTACTAGAGGAAGAATCTTTCTTGTTCTTGTTACTAGACTTGACTTGAGGCATGTAAGTGGATAAGAGTAAACGCTTGGCAATGTAAGAAGAACTTTCCTTGCGGAGATCATCATTGATTGCTTTTAAAAACTCATGCTCTTGCTCAAGATTGAGCTTTTCAAAGCGTAATTTCTCATGAGCTCTTAAAAGTTCTCGATGATCTTCGAAGATAGTTTCATGAGCTAACTTAAGAGTGTTTAGTTCTTTAGTTAGAGCCTCAATCTTCTCCTTATCATTGTCATTCGTTTTATCTTGATTAGCATGATTAATTGACGTTTCATCATAGTATTCATCACTAGAGTTGTCAACAAGCAAATCATCATCACCTAACAAGTCATCTTCATCACTATTAAAATCAACATACTCGGGGTGTGTTACCTTAGGACCTTTGGCCATGAAGCATCTTCCATTTCCTTCATTTGGTGAATCAAATATGTCATAGGAGTTGGATGACACAAGTGCTAGACTGCCAACACCTTCATCTTGAGTATCTTCGGAGTCGGAGTGATAACTTCTCTCGGAGTGGCTGTCGGAGTCGGAGCCGGATACCCATTCACCAACATGAGCTTGATGTCTTCGTTTTGTGTAGCTCCTTGATGATTTTCCTTCCTTTCCGAATCCTTGCTTCTCCATGAGTATCTTCGTTCATAACGATCATCTCTACTCCTTCTCTCTCTTGGTGGTGAATCTTTGCTTCTTCTTTTTGGAGAATCTTCTCTTCTCTTGTAGGGAGCCGTACACTCATTGGAATAGTGTCTGGGTCTTCCACAATTGTAGCAGTTTCGCTCTCGACTAGAAGATCTTTTGTCATTGTAGGACCTTGACTTGAAGCTTCTATCTTTGCTTCTACTCTTGTAGAACTTGTTGAAGTTCTTCACCATTAAGCTCAATTCTTCGTTGAAGTTTTGTTTCTCACTTGATGATGTAGGGGCTTCACATGAGGCTTTGTAGGCACCACTTGATTTTTTGTGAAGTTCCTCTTTGTCCTTAAGTGACATCTCATGAGCAACAATTCTTCCAATCACTTCCGTTGGCTTGAGATCTTTGTAATTGGGCATCATTTGGATCAATGTGCACACGGTATCATATTTTCCATCCAAGGCTCTTAGAATCTTCTTGATGATGAATCTATCGGTCATCTCTTCACTTCCTAAGCCGGCAATCTCATTTGTGATGAGAGCAAGCCTAGAGTACATTTCAGCGACACCATCACCATCCTTCATTTTGAACTTGTCAAGTTGACTTTGAAGCACATCCAACTTGGATTCCTTGACGGAGTCGGTACCTTCGTGCATATCAATCAAAGTGTCCCAAATTTCCTTTGCATTCTCAAGACGGCTCATTTTGTTGAATTCTTCGGGGCATAATCCGTTGAAGAGAATATCACAAGCTTGAGCATTGTATTGCAACATCTTCAACTCATCCGCGGTAGCTTCACGGTTTGGTTCTCTCCCATCAAAGAAGTCACCTTGCAAACCAACACACACAATAGCCCAAACGGCGGGGTTATGTCCAAGAATATGCATTTTCATTTTATGCTTCCAACTAGCAAAATTAGTACCGTCAAAGTAAGGACCTCTACGGTGATAATTTCCCTCGCTAGACGCCATACACTCCTAGGTTGTGAAACCAAGGCTATGACCACAAAAAGCTATGAAGATCAAAGCAAATGGAGACCAAAGCTCTGATAGCACTTGTAGGATCGAAAGTATGTCTAGAGGGGGGGGGTGATTAGACTACTTGACCAAATAAAAAACTTAACCTTTTCCCAATTTTAGTTCTTGCCAAATTTAGGTATTTTAGGGCGAGTCAAGCAATCATCACATAATTCAAGTAAGCATGCAAAGAGTATATTGGCAGCGGAAAGTAAAGCATGCAACTTGCAAGAATGTAAAGGGAAGGGTTTGGAGAATGCAAACGCAATTGGAGACACAGATGTTTTTCCCGTGGTTCGGATAGGTGGTGCTATCCTACATCCACGTTGATGGAGACTTCAACCCACGAAGGGTAACGGTTGCGCGAGTCCACGGAGGGCTCCACCCACGAAGGGTCCACGAAGTAGCAACCTTGTCTATCCCACCATGACCATCACCCACGAAGGACTTGCCTCACTAGCAGTAGATCTTCACGAAGTAGGTGATCTCCTTGCCCTTACAAACTCCTTGGTTCAACTCCACAATCTTGTTGGAGGCTCCCAAGTGACACCTAGCCAATCTAGGAGACACCACTCTCCAAGAAGTAACAAATGGTGTGTTGATGATGAACTCCTTGCGCTTGTGCTTCAAATGATAGTCTCCCCAACACTCAACTCTCTCTCATAGGATTTGGATCTAGTGGAAAGAAGATTTGAGTGGAAAGAAACTTGGGGAAGGCTAGAGATCAAGATTCATATGGTAGGAATGGAATATCTTGGTCTCAACACATGAGTAGGTGGTTCTCTCTCAGAACATATGAGTTGGAATGGTGTATGTGTTCTGATGGCTCTCTCCACGAATGAAGAGGAGGTGGAGGGGTATATATAGCCTCCACACAAAATCCAACCGTTACACACAATCTACCAATCTCGGTGGGACCGAATCAATAAACTCGGTCAGACCGAAAAGGTAAACCTAGTGACCGTTAGAGATTTTCAATGGGACTGACATGCAACTCGGTAGGACCGAGTCTGTTAGGGTTTGGGCATAACGTAATCTCGGTGAGACCGATTACACAAACTCGGTGAGACCGAGTTTGGTAATAAGCTAACCAGAGAGTTGGTCAGGCAAACTCGGTGGGACCGATTTGCTCTTTCGGTGAGACCGATTTGCTCTTTCGGTGAGACCGAAAAGTTACAAAAGGGAAACACAGAGTTTACATTGCAATCTCGGTGGGACCGATTCGCTCTTTCGGTGAGAACGAAAAGTTACGAAAGGGAAACAGAGAGTTTGCAATCCCATCTCGGTGAGACCGAGATCCCTATCGGTAGGACCGAATTGCTAGGGTTTGGCAGTGGCTTATGACATATGAAACTCGGTGGCGCCGGATAGATAGAATCGGTATGACCGAGTTTGTCTTAGGGTTTAGGTCATTTGTGGATATGGGAAAGTAGCTGAGGATTTTGGAGCATATCATTAAGCACATGAAGCAAGAGGCTCATTTAGTAACACCTCATCCCTCCTTGATAGTATTGGATTTTCCTAAAGACTCAATGTGATCTTGGATCACTAAAATATAAAATGAAGAGTCTTGAGCTTTTGAGCTTGAGCCAATCCTTTGTCCTTAGCATTTTGAGGGTTCCACTTTCACATCCATGCCATGCCGATCATTGAGCTTTCCTGAAATAATCAACTTCGAATAGCATTAGCTCAATGAGCTATATGTTGTTATGAATTACGAAAACCACCTAGGGATAGTTGCACTTTCAAGTTGACCAGAAAAAACCGTGTCGAAAGGCTTTGGCGACAAGTGCTCTTGAAGCCGCATGGTGGCCGCACTCGCCTTGATGGATGTCTTTGAGAATCGCTTAGCCTTGCTCTGGCTCTACGCAACGCTGGTAGACACCAGTGACATTGCGCCTGACCAGCTCTCTGTTGACTATGGTGTAGGCTACCGCCCGGCGTTGTATTTGCCGAGCTAAGGTCTCATCAGTCGGCAGCTCTTTGCTCACTAGGAATTTGAGGATGGGCTGGGCCCATGGGGGTGCTGCTATTTCTTCGACTGCCAGAACTGCGACTTGGACGAGGGCGGTTGGGCTGGGAGGCGGCGGGTTGGAGTCAACAACCGCTTGTTGGGTTAATGAAGTCCACAGGCTGACTGGCGTGGCCCTTGGGCCGAGTTCTGGAGTCTTCGAGTCCACGCCGCAGTCCCCGGGCCGGGTTCGACTGTGGCGGCTTTGGAGTCATTCGCCAAAATCCTCGTACCGACTGCCGGGGCTCTGGAGTTGGATCCGACGTCTTCGGGAGGAGCCGGCACAAAAATGGAGTCTGATTCTGGTGAAGGCTTAATAGACGGCTTGAGGTGTTGAAGGGCGACGCCAGATGGTACTGCTTGGCGGGTAGAGCCGATTCGTGCCAAGGCGTCTGCTTGGTCGTTGTCGTTTCTTGGCACATGGAGGAACTCACACCCTTCGAAATACCCGCTGAGTTGCTGCACGAGGAAACAGTAACTCGCCATGTTTGCATCTTTCCCGTCCGAGTCGCCAGATGACTGCTGGACCACTAAGTCTGAGTCGCCATAACACAAGATCCGGCGGATGCCAAGTTCTTTGGCAAGCCGGAGCCCGTGAATGAGCGCCTCGTACTCGGCGACGTTGTTGGAGGTGGCAAAATGGATTTGCAGTGCATATTTGAGCTTGTCGCCTTTAGGAGAGGTGAGGACGACGCCGGCTCCCAAGCCGATGCGCATCTTGGAGCCGTCGAAATGCATCCGCCAATGGGTGGAGTCAGGCGCTGGAGGTAGGTACCGGGTCTCAGCCCAGTCGACGAGGAAGTCGGCTAGTGCTTGTGACTTAATAGCGGTGCGGGGCTGGTAGTGGATGGTGTAGGGAGCCAGCTCTATGGCCCACTTGGCCACTCGGCCAGAAGCATCTCGGCTACCAATGATCTCGGCAAGTGGGGCCGTGCAGACCACCGTGATTGGATGCTCTTGAAAGTAAGGCTTCAATTTCTTGGCAGTAAAGTGTACGCCGTACCACATCTTCTGGTAGTGGGGGTAGTTCTGCTTGGAGGTCGACAGTACCTCGCTTAGGTAATATACC
The DNA here is from genome assembly GCA_034509565.1 of Triticum monococcum. Lineage (NCBI taxonomy): Eukaryota > Viridiplantae > Streptophyta > Magnoliopsida > Poales > Poaceae > Triticum > Triticum monococcum. The sequence goes on along the minus strand of CM067841.1, from coordinate 246,926,303 downwards.
GGTCTCTAGATAGGTAGCGCCTTGCCTTCCTCCTTGCGTTCCACTACAATGACCGTGCTGACTACCCGGCTGGTGGCGGCGATGTACAAGAGCATAGGTTCCTTTGGAGTCGGAGCCGCCAGGACCGGTGGAGTAGTCAGCATCTTCTTCAACTGGAGAAAAGCTTCGTCTGCCTTATGGTTCCACTCAAAAAAAGTGGTCTTCTTCATGAGTTGGTATAAGGGGAGAGCTTTCTCGCCCAGCCGACTGATGAATCGGCTGATGGACGCCAAGTAGCCGGTGAACTTTTGCACATCTAGCAGTCGGCCGGGTACCTCCATTCTCTCAATGGCCTTGATTTTTACTGGATTGCATTCTATGCCGCGTTCAGAAACCAGGAAGCCAAGGAGCTGGCCGGCTGGTACTCTGAAGACACACTTCTCGGGGTTGAGCTTGATCTGGAATCGGCGCAGGTTTTCAAAAGTCTCCTTGAGGTCTTCCAGCAGTGTTCCATGCTTTTCCGTCTTCACCACCACGTCATCCACGTAGATGTGGGCGTTCCTACCGAGCTGCTTGAGGAGGCACTTCTGCATGCAACGCTGAAAGGTGGCGCCGGCATTCCTTAAGCCGAACGTCATGCTGAGGTAGCAGAAGGCTCCAAACTGCATGATGAAGGTGTTCTTCAGTCTGTCAGCCGGGTTCAGCTTGATCTGGTGATATCCTGAATATGCATCCAAAAAACTCAACAGCTCGCACCCGGCTGTGGAGTCTATCACTTGATCGATTCTTGGTAGAGCAAACGGGTCCTTGGGGCAGGCTTTGTTGAGGCTCGTGTAGTCAATACACATTCGCCACTGCTTGTTCTTCTTCAGTACCAGTACCGGATTTGCTAGCCATTCTGGAGAGAACACTTCCATAATGAAGCCGGCTGATAGGAGTCGGGCTATCTCTTCTCCGACAACTCTTCTCTTCTCTTCTAATAGGCGGTGCAAGGGCTGCCTGAGCGGCTTTGCGTCAGATCTGACGTGTAACTTGTGCTCGGCAAATTCCATCGGTACACCTGGCATGACTTTGGGGGACCATGCGAAGATGTCCCGATTCTCACGGAGGAAATCGACGAGCTCACCTTCCTATTTGCTGTCGAGGTTTGCACCTACGACAGCGTACCTCTCTGGGTGCTCCGGATCCAAGGGTATCTTCTTTGTTTCTTTGGCCGGTTTGAACGAACCTTCAGCCTCCGACTCCTTCGGGTTGGGCGATACCTCTGGCTGCTTGCCGGCCATCGCCACGACTCGTTCAAGGAGTCACTTCTCGGCCGCGATCACCAGGGACTCGGCAAGCCGACTGCTCTCAGCCACGCAGGCAGACGACTTCCGGTAGTCGCCAGCCACAGTCAGAATTCCACTGGAACTGGGCATCTTCATCTTGAGGTAGGCGTAGTGGGGGACCGCCATGAACTTGGCCAAGGCGGGTCGGCCGAGTAGCGCATGGTATGGGCTCTCGAGGTCCACCACCTCAAACCAAACAGACTCTCGGCGAAAGTGATCTTTGTCTCCGAAGAGAACGTCCATCAGGATCTTCCCGATTGGTGAGCAGGAAAGCCCAGCAACAATGCCGTGGAACACAGTCCGGCTGTTCTGAAGCTGTCTTTGCTTGATTCCTAACTTCTCCATGGTGTCCTTGTACAGGATATTGATGCTGCTGCCTCCGTCTATCAGAACTCGCGAGAAACGCGCAACTCGTCTATCCGTAGCAAAGGTGGTGTCCAAGACCAAGGCATAGGAGCCCAGACTTGGCATCACCTCTGGGTGGTCAGCCCTCCTCCAGCTGATGGGCTTTTCGGACCAGTGCATGAACTCTGGCGTCTCTGATGCCACCGTATTCACCTCTTGTCGCTGCAGCCGCCTGCTGCGTCGATCATCAGCCATGCTGGTAAACACCATGTAGGCTCCGTGTTCTTCAGGGTATTCTTCTTGTAACGTGCCGACTGGCCTGACAGCCGGCTGCTGGGGCGGAGGTGGAGGCGGCTGCCCAGCAGGCGGGGGAGGCTGGAGGCCGTCTCCCTTGGCAATCCTGGTGAGCCAGTGGCACTTCCGGGTGGTGTGGTTTGACAGCTTCGCGCCGCTATGGAACTTGCAAGGTCCATCCAGGGTCTGTTCGTAGGAGAAGGCCGGCAACCAGTTTGGCTTGCCGCCTTTCTGTCGCTTGGGCGGAGGCTGCTCATCTGGCTGCTGGGCTTCAACGGTCGCGACTTGCTGGCTGCTGGAAACTGGCTGCGGGGCCTTGCGCTTGTGGTCACCCTACTGTTGCCGCCGGTTGGTGTCTCCTGCCGGAGTTCTTGGAGCTTGAGGGGCCACTTTGCCAGTTGTGCTGATTTGAATCTCCGCCTTCATGGAGGAGTCGGCCGTGGCGTACTTGTCCGCTATGATCAGCAGCTCGTCGAGGGTTTCTGGCTCGTCGCAGAGGAGCTTGTGCTTGAGGAGGGTGCCTTCTCTACACTCGGCTGTGAAGTACTCGATGGCCTGCACCTCGTGCATGCCCTCGCAGGAGTTCCGAAGCTCGGCCCAACGCGTGAGGTAATCGCGAGTCGACTCGTCGGTGCCTTGCACACACAAGGAGAGCTGACGAGGCTTGGGAGGACGCTTGTACGTGCTGGTGAAGTTGCGGACGAACGCTTCGATGAAGTCGACCCAGCTGTTGATGCTACGGGGCTTCAGGCTGTTCAGCCATGTTCGGGCCGTGCCCTGGAGCATGAGCGGAACGTACTTCACGGCGACGTGTTTGTTGCCGTTTGCTATGCTGACAGCCGTGGAGTAGTCGACTAGCCAGTCTTCCGGCTTCATGGAGCCGGTATACTTAGGCGTGTCTCTTGGGAGCGTGAATCCTCTGGGAAAGGGCTCGTCTCGAATGCGGGGCCCGAAACAAGGCGGACCCAGCTCATCTTCTTCTTCCAGCGCTAGGGATCGGTGAAGCCGGTCGATCCGGTGGCGGGCGTCATTCTCTCCAACTCCCTCTGGGCGGCCAAGGCGGTCGCCGAGACTCGGATGGCCAATAGGCGGCGGGGAGACTTGCCTCTCCTTGCGAGGAGGGGGAGGCGGACAGTCGTCCCGTCGTTCCACTGCTCTCGGGCGGCCGTCTTGGTCGCGCTCTATGGTAATGCGAGTCTGACTGTGGCTGACGGCCGGATCCTTGTCTCTTCTACCTCGGGCACTGCCAGTCGGCGTTCGAGACATCGCGCCTTGATCTCGATGAAGGTCGTCGTTTCGCCGCTGACGCACCTCCGTGCGGCAGCCGGCCTCGTTCAGCGTGACAGCCGCATCGAGGAGCCACTGGACTCGCTCCGTCATCAGGCGGCGTTCCTCGCCCTCGAAATTGTCCAGCTCGTCCGCCGCTGCCTGGGCAGCTCAGATGTTCTCCGCTAGTGTAGCGTACACAGGGCGGCTTGCCCCAAACAGGTTGGCGATGGCTATGCCGCGTTGCTGGACCGTGCCAAGGCGGCTGGGCCCCGTCGGGGCCGGCGAGCCACCGACGGCGCGATCCATCTCCCGCTGGTAGGCTTCTGACAAGCGTCTCATGCTGGCCAGCTTCTTCGCGCCTTCAACAAGCTGAAGGTGGCGCGCCTCCAACGTCTCTGCGTCAGCGTCTTCCGGAATGGGCTCAGTTAGATCTTGTAGCGCCGCGCCGAGTGAGTCGTGCGCTCCTCCGCCGGGGAGCTCGTCATGACTGATGACGAGCACCTCGGTGACGGTGCTTCCATTGCTCTCCTCGTGAGGGAGAGGCTTGTCATAGACCACCACATTAGTGGGGAACGTGTCGAGCGACACGGTGTCGGAGTCGACCAGCATCGGGTTGGTGGAGCCCACAGACTCCAAATCTACGGCAGGCTCGCCGGAAACGTGGAGTTGATCGAGGAGGCCCGCAAGGAGGCTCTCGGAGCCGCCCGTGCCTGCATTGGATGCAGGCTCGTCGGAGTGGCGGACCTCGCCGACAAGTTTGTCCAGGCAGCTGGTTGCGCAGGCGATCTCAACGCCGCGCAGCGCGTCGACGCAAACTCCGTCTGGCGTGCCTGGCTGGCTGCGCTCACTAGGGAGGAAAAGGGTTCCCGTCCAGAACAGGTCTCCGAACGGCGGTGCACCAGGCCCCACGGTGGGTGCCAAATGTCGGGGGTTGGGTGCGACATATGCCAAAGGATGGCTTATCATGGTGGGGGCGAGTAGAACATCGTCGGTGCCTGGAAACGAGATGAGGCGAAGACATGCTCGCCGGCACATCTTACCTAGCTTCAGGGCTCTCCGGGGAGATAATACCCCTACTGCTGCTCTATGGGGTCTCCGCATGATCACTATGGCAAAGTGTCTACATGGTTGCTCCTTGAGCTGTTTTCTGGAGGTAGGAGAGGGCGAGGCTAGCTCTCTCCCTCCTATATGATCTGGTCTAGAGCTAATGGGTTCCAACCCTTTGCATGGGTGCCTTGGGGGGTTTATATAGGCCTACCCCCTAGGGGTACAATGGTAATCCGGCTGGACGCGGGCCCAGCCATCAGTGCCTCTGGCCTCCGTCTTCTCTGTCGACCGCTGGGGCCCGCCGACTGGCGGGCCCCGCCGACTTGCCTGGTATGGAGCCGACAGGCCGCGTCCGCCGCGGGCGGGTCTTGCCTGCTGCTGATTACTGTAGCTGTGCTTCTGATGACGCGGGCTTGACCATGAGGTCGTGGCGACAGCCCCGCCGCCTGGCAGGCGATCACTATTGCCACTCTCCATCACATCTTGACTAATGGCGCGTGGGCCCCGGGGGAGGGCTCGGCCGACTCCCAGGGGCCGACTCGTGACGGGCCTGACTAGTGGTCCTCTTGCCATCTCTTGGGGTCTCACTGACTGGTGGGACCCACTGCCTCTGGGCCGTACAGACAAGCCATCCTAGGTGTAGGATTCGATCCTGCGGTGCTGATGTCAGGGCCGGCATGGCTATAGTGCCACGCCGCACGGAGATCTTCCGGGGTACGGCGTGTTGTGGCCATGCCTGCCCTTGGTAAGGGGCAGGAGCGGGCTTCATTGTTGCCACTCCCCTGCCCCGTCCCACTTGATGAGGTCGTGAGGGGTGTTGGAGTCGCAGGCCGACTCCCCAAAGCTGGCTTCTCTGGAAGTCGCCAGTCAGGAGTCGGCTTTCCCTGAAGTCGTCCCTGGGACTCGGCCGTGAGTGGTCAGTCGGCCATCTTGCCGTTGACTTCTTGAAGGCGGCTCTTCGTCCTGGGGTCTTGAGGGGCGCAGCCTGCCCCGATGTCTTGAAAGATTCTGGGGCTCGGGTTGGCCTACCCGTGGCCCATTACTCCGACAGTCATATCCGATCATCTTGGATCATACCACTGAAACATCATACATAGCATACTTGAGATAGAAATTTGAGACATTTTGCATCTTATAGGTAGTGCAGAAGTGTTGTATCTGCCTATTTAGCAATCATGCTAGAGTCTCTCTTGAGTTGTGCAACACGAGCGTTTTCCGTGGATTTCACATTTTGTGCTCACCCTTGGTTGCACGACCCCATTTATCTATCCGCGTGTGCGTTTCCGTGTGCCATTCATTGCTATTGGTCTACTTGTTTTACTTGCGAATTTGTGAATCTCTTTCAACTTTATTGACTCTTGCTAACATTTTGCATTAAATTTTTTGTGCCATTATCCTCACCGAGCTCCACCATAAGCCTTATTTGTGTAGGTGTGAGAAATCGACAAAATCGGTACAAATTGTGCTATTTCCTTGTTACATCATTGAGTGATCATTGATCCATCTTCAACATCGGTCAAGGTACATTTGGTATAGTTCTTCTCTTTCTCCCACTCATATTTGCTCGAGTATTGTGATGGATAGGCAAGGCATTTCATCTCCGGTCTTCGATAACAACGACGATGTGAACAACTACATCACCAAAGCGTCACTCTTCGATCTACAACGATAAATGCAAGGCGCACAATCAAGATTGCGAGAGCGCATTGAGAACCTCTCCATCGACATTCGTCACTCTGAAGCAAGGAAAAGGGACTACATCGACAACAAGCTTTCCGTACAAAAGGAGGAGCAAGATGCAAGGATGGAGGGGATTCAGACCTTGTTGATCAACCGTTCTTCCCCTTCATCATCCTCAAGGCGGCGACGTTCAAGTCACAAGTCTTCGGAGTGCAAAAATGATGCAAGTGCAAGTCGTCCACGTCCATATCTCCATGGCGACCACCATCATGTTCGTGATTCACCTCCTCATGAAGGGCAAGTCACCTCCAAGCAACATGTGCACGACGACGACGAACGACATCTACTACGAGCTCAAGTGCGACAACGCCAACATCATCATGACGATGCTCACCAAGCACAAACATACAAGTCCCAACAAGACCTACTTCACGCTAAGGCCAAGATTCAGGAGCATAAGAGAAGACTGCGAGACGAACACCACCAAGATGGAGCTACGGCTACAACAAAAACTTCGGCATCTTCGCCAAGTGCTATCAAGGCATCTTCGCCTTTGGACGTACGGCATCTTTGCCTACTTCCCTTGAGTTCGCCTACATCGACATCATCAAGCACAAGGCGACCACCTACGAGCGAGGGCGACACTTCCATCTTCGGAAGCCCCCAAGGAAGATGGCCGAGCATGGGACATTCCCTTTGGTCATGGAGACGAGCTACGAGGTGCCACATCATATGGGCCTCATATCCTCCTTTAATGCTTGTGCTATGTCATGTGAAATATTCATGCACACTATTTGCACCCATGACATGCTTGCCATGATTCCTTCTAATACATTGCATCTTTGCACTACTAGCTTGCTTGACTTGATCACTATGATTGCTTGCTTTGTCGCATCACCCATATTCAACTCTTACTCTCTTTCTTGGGTTGATGACATATATGCTCTTGCCTCTCACTTGATTTGTCTTGATCATTGTCTCTTGTCTCCATTAGTGGCATCTCTCATATCCCCTATGCTTATTGATCGTGGAGACTTGGACACATTACTTGTGATGTATGCTTGTTTCATTGAGCCTATTGTCTTTGGTTGTTCTCGCATCATATGCCTCCATACTAAAATGCTCCCTTGTACTTTCTTATGATGAGCATGATGCATACACTTGTTAGGTATCTTACCACGTAAATGATAGGTTTTGCACTTCCGCTAACCTCATTTGTTTTTCTGAGTGTTTGTCATGTTCTTTCATTTTGAAGGATTCACAAGGCGGTACCGTCATGAGACAACTTGGTCATATCAAGGTGCATACGATGTGTGGCACCAACATCTTCGTGAACATTCCTAAGGTGAACTCCTTCCATTTGAGCCATCCTCAAATATGCATATTGGATGGGTCATTCTTTCATTGTTGTTTCCTTCTTGTTGTCTACATGATACATCTCGCGAACGGAGGAGCGGCATTGGAGTTTAGCTCTATGGACCTTCACATTAAGGAGCGCTCGGACTTATTGGATGCACCTTCGGACCTCCACTCATGCCACGACATCGAGCATTGGTACACCGACACCTCCATTTTTGTTGATTGTACTCACACATGTCATGCTCGATGGACATATCATACACATGACAAATTTTCATCTTATGCATGGATTGACTCAGATTATGATTGCCTTGTTGCATCTTGTATTCCCATGTCATCCATGATATATGAGCTTGTGCATTTCCTTAGCAAATTTGTTGTGATATTTCTTGATGGCATCATCATACATCATGATCATATTGCCCATCATCACTTGCATGATCACATACTCATATTGAGCACCCACTACCATGTTCATGCTTTTGATAAACCATCCCAGTATGACATCATTTCGCACAATGGTTGCATTGATCACATTCACAATACATTTGTGTGCACAATGAATGCTTTTGCTCCAATGAATGCTTTGCATACCATTCTATATCATCTTGATAAGCTTCATGCGTTTCGTCACGAACAATCTTGCCGAACAGACTCATTCTTACTTGATGGACACTTTGTGTGTGCTAACCATTGATTTCTGAGTGTTGTTTGCGTTTGCTCTTTTTTGCATGTATACTCCTCCGGCAACACCTTGGAGTACTTGGATTGCGCCATGACTTCCACTTCGTCCAACTACAAGTGCGTCCACGACAACCGTTTCCATGGTGATGAGGATCACGATCCGAGATCGGATCTTTCCCAAGAGGGGAGATGATGCGGAGCATCCTATGATCATCCCCATGTACACTACGACTACTCCCCATGCCCCAAGAGGACATACAATGAGACCTCGACTATACACCATTGGACACAAGGTGAACTCGCTCCTCTCGGAACCTTCACTTTCCTCATGTGAGACATGGATACTACCTCAATTCTATATGCTATGCATGACCAGGAACCAAGAGGGAGAACATGGAGAAACTAGGAGCATTGGACGAGAAGGCGAGGACACCAAGCGCGAGGAAGAAGAGGAAGAGCTGCCACCGAAGCTCCAGCGAGCGGATGACCGGCCACACCTCCCAGCGAGCGGACGTCCGACGCCATCGGATGACCGGCACATCTACACCTGAGCCAAATTAGTGGAAGACCGACGACACCGGACGACTGCCAGCTACCGGACCTCCGGTGCCACCTCAACCGAGCCAAAGTGAGCGGAAATCCGGCGACTACCGGACTTCCGGAACCCCACGAGCCACTGGACGACCGGTCCCCAGCGGGCGTCCGGTACCTATCTGCGCATAGTTACGAGCTTGAGGCCCATGTACCCCTCTCCCACTTACCCCTTCATGGACCTAGACTATATATACTCCTCCACCTCCTCCTAGTTAGGGTTAGCAAAGTAGTAGCTCATTAGGGATAGAGCTTTGCTCATCCATATCGGATCTACTCCACGAGAGAGACCGAGGCCTCTACGGAGAAGATCCACCTTGGATTCAAGACCCCTCACGGGAAGATCCCCTCATGGATTCAAGACCTCCTTACGGAGAAGAACCGGTTACCTCTTGTATCATCCTTTGTTGGATTTGGATCATGTATCTCTTTGTGTTTCGAGGATCTAGAACATGTGTGATCATTCTTGTTGGTTTGAGTGATTCTTTTGTGTTTCCCCTCCTGTTTACCCTCATGTTCTTCGTGTTCTTTGTGGGATCTGCTCCTTTCTTGAAAGATAGGCCATCTAGGGTTCCACCCTACATCATCACCCACAGGCCAGGATCGTCGCGGATGATTGATGGAGCCATCGAACCTTCTAGCGGCGACAAAGTCGAACTCTCAATGAAAGCACCAATGTCGGTGTCAAAACTGGAGGATCTCGGGTAGGGGGTGAAGGAAATATGCCCTAGAGGCAATAATAAAGTTATTATTTATTTCCTTGTATCATGATAAATGTTTATTATTCATGCTAGAATTGTATTAACCGGAAACATAATACATGTGTGAATACATAGACAAACAGAGTGTCACTAGTATGCCTCTACTTGACTAGCTCGCTGATCAAAGATGGTTATGTTTCCTAACCATAGACATGAGTTGTTATTTGGTTAACGGGATCACATCATTAGGAGAATGATGTGGTTGACTTGACCCATTCCATTAGCTTAGCACTTGATCATTTAGTTTGTTGCTATTGCTTTCTTCATAACTTATATATGTTCCTATGACTATGAGATTATGCAACTCCCGTTTACCGGAGGAACACTTTGTGTGTTACCAAACGTCACAACGTAACTGGGTGATTATAAAGGTGCTCTATAGGTGTCTACGAAGGTATTTGTTGGGTTGGCGTATTTCGAGATTAGGATTTGTCACTCCGATTGTCAGATAGGTATCTCTGGGCCCTCTCGGTAATGCACATCACTCAAGCCTTGCAAGCATTGCAACTAATAAGTTAGTTGCGAGATGATGTATTACGGAACGAGTAAAGAGACTTGCCGGTAACGAGATTGAACTAGGTATTGAGATACCGATGATCGAATCTCGGGCAAGTAACATACCGATGACAAAAGGAACAACGTATATTGTTATGCGGTCTGACCGATAAAGATCTTCGTAGAATATGTAGGAGCCAATATGAGCATCCAGGTTCCGCTATTGGTTATTGACCGGAGACGTGTCTCGGTCATGTCTACATAGTTCTCGAACCCATAGGGTCCGCACGCTTAAAGTTCGGTGACGATCATAATTAGGGTTTTTGTGTTTTGATGTACCGAAGGTTGTTCGGTGTCCCGGATGTGACCACAGACATGACGAGGAGTCTCGAAATGGTCGAGACATAAAGATTGATATATTGGAAGCCTATATTTGGATATCGGAAACGTTCCGGGTGAAATCGGGAATTTACCGGAGTACCGGGGGTTACCAGAACCCCCCCCCCCCCCCCCAGGGGTTATTGGGCCTACATGGGCCCTAAGGGAGAAGAGGAGGGCCGGCCAGGGCAGGCTGCGCGCCCCCTCCCCCCTAGTCCGAATAGGACAAGGAAGGGGGGGCGGCGCCCCCCTTTCCTCTTTCTCCCTTCCCCCTTTCTTTTCCAACAAGGCAAGAGGGGGAGTCCTACTCCCGGTGGGAGTAGGACTCCTCCAGGCGCACCCCTTGGGCCGGCCGCACCTCCCCCTCTCCCTCCTTTATATACGGGGGCAAGGGGGCACCCCATGACACACAAGTTGATCTTCGTGATCGTTCCTTAGCCGTGTGCGGTGCCCCCTTCCACCATATTCCACCTCGGTCATATCGTAGCGGTGCTTAGGCGAAGCCCTGCGTCGGTAGAACATCATCACCGTCATCACGCCGTCGTGCTGACGAAACTCTCCCTCAACACTTTTCTGGATCGGAGCTCGAGGGACGTCGCCGAGTTGAACGTGTGTAGAACTCGGAGGTATCGTACGTTCAGTACTTGGATCGGTCGGATCGAGAAGACGTACGACTACTTCCTCTATGTTGTGTCAACGCTTCCGTTGTCGGTCTACGAGGGTACGTAGACAACACTCTCCCCTCTCGTTGCTATGCATCATCATGATCTTGCGTGTGCGTACGAATTTTTTTGAAATTACTACGTTCCCCAATAGTGGCATCCGAGCCTAGGTTTTATGTGTTGATGTTATGCACGAGTAGAACACAAGTGAGTTGTTGGCGATATAAGTCATACTGCTTACCAGCATGTCATACTTTGGTTCAGCGGTATTGTTGGATGAAGCGGCCAGGACCAACATTACGCGTACGCTTACGCGAGACTGGTTCTACCGACGTGCTTTGCACACAGGTGGCTGGCGGGTGTCAGTTTCTCCAACTTTAGTTGAACCAAGTGTGGCTACGTTCGGTCCTTGTGAAGGTTAAAACAGCACCAACTTAACAAACTATCGTTGTGGTTTTGATGCGTAGGTAAGAATGGTTCTTGCTAAGCCCGTAGCAGCCACGTAAAACTTGCAACAACAAAGTAGAGGACGTCCAACTTGTTTTTGTAGGGCATGTTGTGATGTGATATGGTCAAGACATGAAGCTAAATTTTATTGCATGAGATGATCATGTTTTGTAACCGAGTTATCGGCAACTGGCAGGAGCCATATGGTTGTCTCTTTATTGTATGCAATACAATCGCGCTGTAATGCTTTACTTTATCACTAAGCGGTAGCGATAGTCGTGGAAGCATAAGATTGGCGAGACGACAACGATGCTACGATGGAGATCAAGGTGTCGCGCCGGTGACGATGGTGATCATGACGGTACTTCGGAGATGGAGATCATAAGTACAAGATGATGATGGCCATATCATATCACTTATATTGATTGCATGTGATGTTTATATTTTATGCATCTTATCTTGCTTTGATTGACGGTAGCATTATAAGATGACCCATCACTAAATTATCAAAGTATAAGTGTTCTCCCTGAGTATGCACCGTTGTGAAAGTTCTTCATGCTGAGACACCACGTGATGATCGGGTGTGATAGGCTCTATGTTCAAATACAACGGCTGCAAAATAGTTGCACACGCGGAATACTCAAGTTAAACTTGACGAGCCTAGCATATAACAGATATGGCCTCGGAACACGGAGACCGAAAGGTCGAGCCTGAACATATAGTAGATATGATCAACATATTGATGTTCACCATTGATACTACTCCATCTCACGTGATGATCGGACATGGTTTAGTTGATTTGGATCACATGATCACTTAGAGGATTAGAGGGATATCTTTCTAAGTGGGAGTTCTTAAGTAATGTGATTTATTGAACTTAAATTTATCATGAACTTAGTACCTGATAGTATCTTGCTTGTCTATGTTTGATTGTAGATAGATGGCTCATTCTGTTGTTCCGTTGAATTTTAATGCGTTCCTTGAGAAAGCAAAGTTGAAAGATGATGGTAGCAATTACACGGACTGGGTCCATAACTTGAGCATTATCCTCATTGCTGCACAGAAGAGTTACGTCCTGGAAGCACCGCTAAGTGCCAAGCCTGCTGCAGGAGCAACACCAGATGTTATGAACGTCTGGCAGAGCAAAGCTGATGACTACTCGATAGTTCAATGTGCCATGCTTTACGGCTTAGAACCGGGTCTTCTACGACGTTTTGAACATCATGGAGCATATGAGATGTTCCAGGAGTTGAAGTTAATATTTCAAGCAAATGCCCTGATTGAGAGATATGAAGTATCCAATAAGTTCTATAGCTGTAAGATGGACGAGAATAGTTCTGTCAGTGAACATATACTCAAAATGTCTGGGTATCATAATCACTAGACTTAACTGGGGGTTAATCTTCCTGTTGATAGTGTCATTGACAGAGTTCTTCAATCACTGCCACCAAGCTACAAAAGCTTCATGATGAACTATAATATGCAAGGGATGAATAAGACTATTCCTGAGCTCTTCGCGATGCTAAAAGCCGCGGAGGTAGAAATCAAGAAGGAGCATCAAGTGTTGATGGTCAATAAGACCACCAGTTTCAAGAAAAAGGGCAAAGGGAAAAAGAAAGGGAACTTCAAGAAGAATAGAAAACAAGTTGCTGCTCAGGAGAAGAAACCCAAGTCGGGACCTAAGCCTGAGGCTGAGTGCTTCTACTGCAAGCAGACTAGTCACTGGAAGTGGAACTGCCCCAAGTATTTGGCGGATAAGAAGGATGGCAAAGTGAACAAAGGTATATGTGATATACATGTTATTGATGTGTACCTTACTAATGCTCGCAGCAACACCTGGGTATTTGATACTGGTTCTGTTGCTAACATTTGCAACTCGAAACAGGGGCTACGGATTAAGCAAAGATTGGCTAAGGACGAGGTGACGATGCGCGTGGGAAATGGTTCCAAAGTCGATGTGATCGCAGTCGGCACGCTACCTCTACATCTACCTTCGGGATTAGTATTAGACCTAAATAATTGTTATTTGGTGCTAGCGTTGAGCATGAACATTATATCTGGATCTTGTTTGATGCGAGACGGTTATTCATTTAAATCAGAGAATAATGGTAGTTCTATTTATATGAGTAATATCTTTTATGGTCATGCACCCTTGAAGAGTGGTATATTTTTGATGAATCTCGATAGTAGTGATACACATATTCATAATGTTGAAATCAAAAGATGCAGAATTGATAATGATAGTGCAACTTATTTGTGGCACTGCCGTTTAGGTCATATCGGTGTAAAGCGCATGAAGAAACTCCATACTGACGGACTTTTGGAACCACTTGATTATGAATCACTTGGTACTTGCGAACCATGCCTCATGGGTAAGATGACCAAAACGCCGTTCTCCGGTACTATGGAGAGAGCAACGGATTTGTTGGAAATCATACATACAGATGTATGTGGTCCAATGAATGTTGATGCTCCTGGCGGATATTGTTATTTTCTCACCTTCACAGATGATTTAAGCAAATATGGGTATATCTACTTAATGAAACATAAGTCTGAAACATTTGAAAAGTTCAAAGAATTTCAGAGTGAAGTTGAAAATCATCGTAACAAGAAAATAAAGTTTCTACGATCTGATCGTGGAGGAGAATATTTGAGTTACGAGTTTGGTCTACATTTGAAACAATGCGGAATAGTTTCACAACTCATGCCACCCGGAACACCACAGTGTAATGGTGTGTCCGAACGTCGTAATCGTACTTTATTAGATATGGTGCGATCTATGATGTCTCTTACTGATTTACCGCTATCATTTTGGGGTTATGCTTTAGAGACGGTTGCATTCACATTAAATAGGACACCATCGAAATCCGTTGAGACGACGCCTTATGAACTGTGGTTTGGCAAGAAACCAAAGTTGTCGTTTCTGAAAGTTTGGGGTTGCGATGCTTATGTGAAAAAGCTTCAACCTAATAAGCTCGAACCCAAATCAGAGAAATGTGTCTTCATAGGATACCCAAAGGAGACTGTTGGGTACACCTTCTATCACAGATCCGAAGGAAAAACTTTTGTTGCTAAATTCGGAGTTTTTCCAGAGAAGGAGTTTCTCTCGAAAGAAGTGAGTGGGAGAAAAGTAGAACTTGATGAGGTAACTGTACCTGCTCCCTTATTAGAAAGTAGTACATCACAGAAACCGGTTTCTGTGACACCTACACCAATTAGTGCGGAAGCTAATGATAATGGTCATGAAACTTCAGATCAAGTTACTACTGAACCTCGTAGATCAACTAGAGTAAGATCCGCACCAGAGTGGTACGGTAATCCTGTTCTGGAAGTCATGCTACTAGATCATGATGAACCTACGAACTATGAAGAAACGATGGTGAGCCCAGATTCCACAAAATGGCTAGAAGCCATGAAATCTCAGATGGGATCCATGTATGAGAACAAAGTGTGGACTTTGGTTGACTTGCCCGTTGATCGGCAAGCAATTGAGAATAAATGGATCTTCAAGAAGAAGACTGACGCTGACGGTAATGTTACTGTCTACAAAGCTCGACTTGTTGCGAAAGCTTTTCAACAAGTTCAAGGGATTGACTACGATGAGACCTTCTCACCCGTAGCAATGCTTAAGTCTGTCCGAATCATGTTAGCAATTGCCGCATTTTATGATTATGAAATTTGGCAAATGGATGTCAAAACTGCATTCCTGAATAGATTTCTGGAAGAAGAGTTGTATATGATGCAACCAGAAGGTTTTATCGATACAAAGGGAGCTAACAAAGTGTGCAAGCTCCAGCGATCCATTTATGGACTGGTGCACGCCTCTCAGAGTTGCAATAAACGCTTTGATAGTGTGATCAAAGCATTTGGTTTTATACAGACTTTTGGAGAAGCCTATATTTACAAGAAAGTGAGTGGGAGCTCTGTAGCATTTCTGATATTATATGTGGATGACATATTATTGATTGGAAATAATATAGAATTTCTGGATAGCATAAAGGGATACTTGAATAAGAGTTTTTCAATGAAAGACCTCGGTGAAGCTGCTTACATATTGGGCATTAAGATCTATAGAGATAGATCAAGACGCTTAATTGGACTTTCACAAAGCACATACCTTGACAAAGTTTTGAAGAAGTTCAAAATCAATCAAGCAAAGAAAGGGTTCTTGCCTGTGTTGTAAGGTGTGAAGTTGAGTAAAACTCAATGTCCGACCACTGTAGAAGATAGAGAGAAAATGAAAGATGTTCCCTATGCTTCAGCCATAGGCTCTATCATGTATGAAATGATGTGTACCAGACCTGATGTGTGCCTAGCTATAAGTCTAGCAGGGAGGTACCAAAGTAATCCAGGAGTGGATCACTGTATAGCGGTCAAGAACATCCTGAAGTACCTGAAAAGAACTAAGGATATGTTTCTCGTATATGGAGGTGACAAAGAGCTCATCGTAGATGGCTACGTTGATGCAAGCTTTGACACTGATCCGGACGATTCTAAATCACAAACCAGATACGTGTTTACATTAAACGGTGGAGCTGTTAGTTGGTGCAGTTCTAAACAAAGCGTCGTGGCGGGATCTACATGTGAAGCGGAGTACATAGCTGCTTCGGAAGCAGCAAATGAAGGAGTCTGGATGAAGGAGTTCATATCCGATCTAGGTGTCATACCTAGTGCATCGGGTCCAATGAAAATCTTTTGTGACAATACTGGTGCAATTGCCTTGGCAAAGGAATCCAGATTTCACAAGAGAACCAAGCACATCAAGAGACGCTTCAATTCCATTCGGGATTTAGTCCAAGTGGGAGACATAGAAATTTGCAAGATACATACGGATCTGAATGTTGCAGACCCGCTGACTAAGCCTCTTCCACGAGCAAAACATGATCAACACCAAGGCTCCGTGGGTGTTAGAATCATTACTTTGTAATCTAGATTATTGACTCTAGTGCAAGTGGGAGACTGAAGGAAATATGCCCTAGAGGCAATAATAAAGTTATTATTTATTTCCTTGTATCATGATAAATGTTTATTATTCATGCTAGAATTGTATTAACCGGAAACATAATACATGTGTGAATACATAGACAAACAGAGTGTCACTAGTATGCCTCTACTTGACTAGCTCGTTGATCAAAGATGGTTATGTTTCCTAACCATAGACATGAGTTGTTATTTGGTTAACGGGATCACATCATTAGGAGAATGATTTGATTGACTTGACCCATTCCGTTAGCTTAGCACTTGATCATTTAGTTTGTTGCTATTGCTTTCTTCATAACTTATATATGTTCCTATGACTATGAGATTGTGCAACTCCCGTTTACCGGAGGAACACTTTGTGTGCTACCAAACGTCACAATGTAACTGGGTGATTATAAAGGTGCTCTATAGGTGTCTTCGAAGGTATTTGTTGGGTTGGCATATTTCGAGATTAGGATTTGTCACTCTGATTGTCGGAGAGGTATCTCTCAGCCCTCTCGGTAATGCACATCACTCAAGCCTTGCAAGCATTGCAACTAATAAGTTAGTTGCGGGATGATGTATTACGGAACGAGTAAAGAGACTTGCCAGTAACGAGATTGAACTAGGTATTGAGATACCGACGATCGAATCTCGGGCAAGTAACATGCCGATGACAAAAGGAACAACGTTTATTGTTATGCGGTCTGACCGATAAAGATCTTCGTGGAATAAGTAGGAGCCAATATGAGCATCCAGGTTCCGCTATTGGTTATTGACCGGAGACATGTCTCGGTCATGTCTACATAGTTCTCGAACCCGTAGGGTCCGCGCGCTTAAAGTTCGGTGATGATCATAATTAGGGTTTTTGTGTTTTGATGTACCGAAGGTTGTTCGGTGTCCCGGATGTGACCACGAACATGACGAGGAGTCTCGAAATGGTCGAGACATAAATATTGATATATTGGAAGCCTATATTTGGATATCGGAAATGTTCCGGGTGAAATCGGGATTTTACCGGAGTACCAGGGGTTACCGGAACCCCCCCCCCCCGGAGTGGGGGGGTTGTTGGGCCTACATGGGCCATAAGGGCGAAGAGGAGCGCCGACCAGGGCAGGCCGCGCGCCCCCTCCCCCCCTAATCTGAATAGGACAAGGAAGGGGGGTCGGCGCCCCCCTTTCCTCTTTCTCCCTTCCCCCTTCCTTTTCCAACAAGGCAAGAGGGGGAGTCCTACTGCCGGTGGGAGTAGGATTCCTCCAGGCGCACCCCTTGGGCCGGCCGCACCTTCCCCTCTCCCTCCTTTATATACGGGGGCAAGGGGGCACCCCATGACACATAAGTTGATATTCGTGATCGTTCCTTAGCCATGTGCGGTGCCCCCTTCCACCATATTCCACCTCGGTCATATCATAACGGTGCTTAGGCGAAGCCCTGCGTCGGTAGAACATCATCACCGTCATCACGCCGTCATGCTGACGAAACTCTCCCTCAACACTTTGCTGGATCGGAGCTCGAGGGACGTCATTGAGTTGAACGTGTGCAGAACTCGGAGGTGCCGTACGTTCGGTACTTGGATAGGTCGGATCGAGAAGACGTACGACTACTTCCTCTACGTTGTGTCAACACTTCCGTTGCCGGTCTAGGAGGGTACGTAGACAACACTCTCCCCTCTAGTTGCTATGCATCATCATGATCTTGCGTGTGCCTAGGAATTTTTTTGAAATTACTACGTTCCCCAACAGGGGGTCCCAAACTGTGCGTCTAAGGTCGATGGTAATAGGAGACATGGGACACGATGTTTACCCAGGTTTGAGCCCTCTTGATTGAGGTAATACCCTATGTCCTTCTTTATTGATCTTGATGAGTATGAGGATTACAAGAGTTGATCTACCATGAGATCGATGTGGCCAAACCCTCGAAGTCTAGCCTGTATGATTGTGATTGTTCTCTACGGACCAAAACCCTTTGGTTTATATAGACACCGGAGGGGACTAGGGTTACACAAAGTCGGTTACAGAGAAAGGAAACAATACATCCAGACGCCTAGCTTGCCTTCCACGCAAAGGAGAGCCCCATCCGGACATGGGAGGAAGTCTTCTTCCTTGTGTCTTCATGGCCCAATAGTTCAGCCCATGTCCACAGGCCGGTCGCCCGAGGACCCCTTAATCCAGGACTCCCTCAGTCACCGCCGCTGGCAACATGTTCGAAACCACGGGTGGCAGCTGTTCGCCCGTGCGCGTGGCCTGCAGGGGAGGTGTACCCTCCACTTCAAGCATGACAGGGCGGCGACCCTCTACGCTAGTGTCTTCGGGGAGAATGGCAGGCGCCTGGGGTGCTGCCCGGAGGGCGACAGTGACGACAACGAGACCCACCCCTCCTCTGATGATGGCCAGAGGGGCAACAACATCTGCGGTGGTGAGCTTGCTCTCGGCAACGGCCGCAATGCCTCCAGCAGTGGCTGCTCCTCCTTTGGGGAGAGCATGAGTGACGGCGACTACGACGAGTCGCCAAGCTGCCGAGTTCAGACCGGGAAGGGCGACGAGCTGCCTCATCGGCGTGCCTCGATGAAGCAGGAGGAAGACTCCGACTGAGCTCGGGCACTGCTGGAGCCAGGTCTCAGGAGCCGTTGTGGTCACACGGCTACTTTTTCTTCTTTCTTTCTCCTACATCAGAAAAATAGAATGCCTTGCCGGGCCGTGTAATGAACCATGGTGCTTGCACCACTATATTATTGTTTTTTATTGCTTCCTGGTATACGTGTTTTTGCTGATTGTGATTGCGATGACTTGAAATGTTCTTGTGGTAGACTCCCATGCCGCGAGAGCATGCCTCACTAGGGCTTGTACTTCCTGCACGCCCCTCATTCCTGGGAAGTACTCTAGGGTTTTCCTTCTTGAATATTCGAATGTCCTCAACGCCCGGGAGGCACCCTGTGGCTGCAGGGTTAGGGGACCTCCGGAGGTGCCATGCCTCGCGCGAGCCCACGTGCGTGGGCCGGCCGTCGCTGGTATGCCGTGTCGTGATGCCCAGAGGCACGAACTCAAGAGAGCGCGTATGCTCTTAAGCTCGTTTGAGAGTGTCGCGCCAGGATTAAGATGCCAAAGGCTAGGACACCAAGGCTTTGGTGAGGTGTGTTTGCGGGCGGCCCCAACGCACACATCGTGCCCAGCCCCCATGCACGTGATGATACGTCCATTTTGCATCATGTTTTCGTACTGTTATTTATATTGTTTTATGCATAATAAAGCCTTTTGGAGTAATTCTAATGCCTTTTCTCTCACAATATGCAAGGTTCACACAAAGAGGGAGAATACCGGCAGCTGGAATTCTGGACCTGAAAAAGCTACATCAGGCTACCTATTTGACACAACTCCAAATGAGTTGAAACTTCACGGAGATTTTTTATGGAATATATAAGAAATATTGGAGCATATAAGTACCATAGGGGCCCACCAGGTGGGCACAACCCACCTGGGCGTGCCAGGGAGCCCAGGCGGGCCCTGGTGGGTTGTGCCCTCCTTGGCCCACCTCCGGTGCCCCTCTTCTAGTATATAAGTCATTTTGACCTAGAAAAAACTATGGAGGAGAGGACTTTCGAGACTAAGCGCCGCTATCTCGAGGCGGAACTTGGGCAAGAGCCCTCCGGTGGAGCGATTCTGCCGGGGGAACTTCCCTCCCGGAGGGGGAAATCATCTTCATCATCATCACCAACAACTCTCCCATCTTTGGGAGGGCAACCTCCATCAACATCTTCAACAACACCATCACCTTTCAAACCCTAATTCATCTCTTGTGTTCAATTTTTGTACTGGTACCATAGGTTGGTGCTTGTGGGTGACTAGTAGTGTTGATTACATCTTGTAGTTGATTACTGTATGGTTTATTTGGTAGAAGATTATATGTTCAGATCCATTATGCTATTTAATACCCCTGTGATCTTGAGCATGATTATAATTTGTGAGTATTTACTTTTGTTCATGCGGCCACGAGAGAAATCTAGTTGCAATTAATCATGCGAACGTGATATGTGTTAGATATTTTGATGGTATGTATGCCGTGATTCCCATAGTGGTGTCATGCGAACATCGACTACATGAAACTTCACCATATTTGGGCCTAAGGGAATGCATTGGGGAGTAGTTATTAGATGATGGGTTGCCAGAGTGACAGAAGCTTAAACCCTAGTTTATGCGCTATTCCATAAGGGGCTGACTTGGATCCAAAAGTTTAATGCTATGGTTAGAATTTATTTTTAATACTTTTCTCGTAGTTGTGGATGCTTGCGAGGGGGTTAATCATAATTAGGAGGTTTGTTCAGGTAAGAATAGCACCTAAGCACCGGTCCACCCACATATCAAATTATCAAAGTAGCGAACACAGATCAAGCCAATATGTTGAAAGTGACTAGATGAAATTCCCGTGTACCCTCAAGAACGCTTTGCTTATTATAAGAGACCGTTTTGGCCTGGCCTTTGCCTCAAAAGGATTAGGCTACCTTGCTGCACTTTTATTACCATTACCATTACTTGCTCGTTACAAATTATCTTGCTATCAAACTACTCATTACTTATAATTTCAGTGCTTGCAGAGAATACCTTGCTGAAAACCACTTGTCATTTCCTTCTGCTCCTCGTTGGGTTCGACTCTCTTACTTATCGAAAGGACTGTGATTGATCCAATATACTTGTGGGTCATCAAGGCTATTTTCTGGCGCCGTTGCCGGGGAGTGAAGCGCTCTTGGTAAGTGGAATTTGGTAATGAAAAATTATTACTATGTGCTGAAATTTATTGTCACTTGTTACTATGGAGAACAATCCTTTGAGGGGTTTGTTCGGGGTATCTTCACCTCGACCGGAACCATAATTAGTTACCCCACAACCTATTGTACCTACTGAAAATATTTGTCATGAAATTCCTTCGGGTATGATAGAACAACTGCTAGCTAATCCTTATGCAGGAGACGGAGCCTGTGGCGGGATATCCAATGCCACCTGTAGGACCAAGAGGCCCCTTGCTGGTTCAGCAGGGGGACGTCGCGTTGCACAAAGAGCAGACTAGCGCACGGCAGCACGATAGAGAACACACAAACAATCTACCCAGGTTCGTGCCGCCGTGAGGCGTAAAACCCGACTTCTGCTTTGGTGGATTGATGGTGGAATGGAGGGGGTGAAGCGCAGTACACTTGCCCAGCAGGGGTCGCCTAAGGGTAGCAGCGACTACGCGCATATGGGGTGTGGGTTCATCAACTTTGCAACCCTTTCTACGCTTGCCATGGGCCTCCTTTTATAGATTAAGGGGTCACCACAATGGAAAACTAGTCATTATGCATTGATATGATAGCAAACAGTGCTATCATACCTAACTCTGCAGGCTGACAAGGCACATTAAATGCACCGCTTAGTATCACATCACTGGTTGCGCGACAAGGCTTGCCAGGCTATCTTGCCAGCTCCGCGCATGTTCTCTCGACACGTCGCAGTACGGGTGTCACCTACGTGTTTCTTCTGTAGGAAATGGCTGCCATGTGGCGAATGGGTGCCACTTAATCATCTTGCGGCTTGACACCGCATTGACGGACGGCGTGGGTCGTCCTGGTGTGGTTGGTGAGGTGATTTTGCCTCCGCGAGCCCCGCCGGGACCCTGCCGGGGTGTCTCGATCGTTTTGTTCTTGGGGTGGCCTTGCCCCTTGCTGGGCTCGCCTGTCCGGCGAGGGAGTCCCTTCTCTTAGCGACATCTTGCTTCTCTATCTTGGCCTTAGTCTCTCTGAGCTGCGTGTTGGTTCTTTGAATCTCTTGACTTCTCGTACTCTAGTCTGGTCTTGGCTTGTCCATGCACTAGTCAGGAGAAAATGCATACCCCTGTATATTTTCCCCGACATAAGACCCCGAGCCTGATCCATATGTGTCGCGTGGCATCTTGGGTTAGGCCCGAAACAGTGCACGGACACGTGCCAGGAGAGGGATGTGCGTGCCATTTTGCCATGGCGACCAATCAATCCAACATCCACTTTACGCATTTACTACGCGTGGTGGGGTTGTGGCACTGTTGCAGTTATGGTAAAATGGTACCTTTCTGAATCGCCGCGCCTCTGCCCCACTTTTCCCCCTTAAGAGTAGAAAAAACAGAGCGACACAATTCACCTATTTCTCGCCCCGCTCCTCCATCTTCTTCCTCCACAAGCCAAACGATAGTTCCTTTCCTCGCTGCTCCTTCCACTACCACCCCCTCGATCAAATCCCTCCCCCTCCGTGTCGCCGCAAGAATGGGGAAGAAATCCACGGAGAAGAAGAAGTTGTTGGCCGCGGCGAAGGAGGCCGCTGACGAGGGGAGCAAGAGGTCGGCGGAGCTGAACAAGAAGCAGAGCGAGGACGTCGTCTTCGTCCCGTCCTCCTTGAGCAGACCCATTCTTCAGGCGAAGTACGGGTATCTATGGGGGTGGCCCATCGAGAAAGGGCACGGGGCACCCGTAGTTTATGAAGCAGGTGAGGTGGACTCCCTAACTCTTATCGATCCTTTGTTGATTACTTCATCTGCGGTCTGTGTCCTTCCTTTTCTGAGTTCTTTGAGGCAATCATGAACATCGATGGATTCTAGCTCCTCAATTTAACGCCAAATGCAATGGCGACCATGGCCATCTTCACACATTTGTGTGAGAATTTCGTTGGAGTGAAGCCCAATGTGGATCTATTCCAGCATTACTTTGTCCCGCGGGTGGAGAGCAGAGTCAACTGCTCCAGAATCATCAGTTGGATGCTGCGCTCCCGAAGGAAGACATGGGATTACCTCCCTGGGTACCAGCGCGAGAGATGGGACGAATGGAGAGGGGACTGTTGTTGGATCTAGGAAAAGGGAGCCCCCGAGTTTTGTGAAGCGAGGCAGGAGTGCGTCGAGCGCGGCAAGGATTGGAGCGCCAAGGGCCTTACCGAGGATAGGTTGCGCTCGGCAATCAACATGATCACCCGCCTGGCGGCTGCCGGGTTAACCATTGAGCATGTGGGGGCAGATTTTCTCCTCCACCACATCTCACCACTGCAGGAAAGGGACAGACCTATGTGGTTGTATGGAGACGCGGAAAACAGGATGAGTTTGTTGTCGGGGCTGGCCAACAACTTGTTAGTTTATGGCCATGGCTGGTTGTGCGACCAACTATTTGGCCGCTTTGAGTTGTTCAAGCTTCCGGCAACCATCATCCCCCTGAATATCAAGTCTGCCTTGGACCAGATACTGAAGTGGATGCCGCATTGCAACACTGAAGGGGTATAAGGCTCTTGGAAGCTCCCCACTCTCGATGAAGAGCTCCAATGGTCGAGCGCCCTGGTGGAGAGGGCCACCAGGACTAAGGGTGTGATGTACAAGCGCACCTCTACTACGGAGGTGGCGTATATTCTGAGGAGGGTTGAGGAGGACAAGGCTTCCCGCCTCGTGGAGATGGAGAAGGCCGCGAAGGCCGGAAAGGGCAAAGGAAAAGCTAGGAGCGGAACCTCGTCCCAGGGTGATAGCTAAGCGCGAGCCGCGGAGGGATCTGCCAGCGAAGAGGTTGCCGAGGTTGACTTTGCCGGGCTGGATGCCCTAGCCACGGTAGCAACGGAGCTCCAGGAGCTCCAGGAGGAGGAGAGGGACAAAGGACGCGACAATGACCCCCAAATATGAGTGGCTTGAGGCTCGACCGCAAGCCCCTGCACCAGACACTGACTAGCGCACCCGCAGGCACGCCGCGGCCCCAGGAGCGGCGACCTCCAACCCAGCACCAGCCACCAAGAGGGTGAAGAAGACCTCCACCAAGCCTACCAAGGCCAAGGTGGCGTGTCACCAAACCCCTCACCTTGCTTAGGCCAAGGCTTCTTCCGCCAATCGGCTCACGGCCATAGAGGCAGAGTCCATCCCCCGCTCCGGCTCGAGCTCCTCGCAGAGCTCATCTTCCCTAGAGCTCCTGATGTCACGACAGGCACCGAAGCTGCTGGGGAGTTCGGCCCCCCACCTCAAAAGAGAAGACGAAAGTCCCCACCTTCCATGGAGTTCAACTTGAACTCCATGCTCCTCGCGGGACAGTAAGGAGGATCTTTCCTTTCATGGATAAGTTGTGCAAGTCCAATTACTTTTGCTGACTGACCTCTTGTCTTTGTTTTTCATTGCCGATCAGGGAGGTGGAGGAGGACACGGAGACCCTCATCCATGTTTCCCAGAAGAGGCTCCGGCGCCTAGGCTCATTGGAGGGCATGGAGAGCTTAGCCTTGGTGGGGACGGGTGCAGAAGACCCCATGCCGAGCACCCAGTCCAGCCCTCAGCCTGGGAGCGGAGACTTGGCCCTGCTGGCCGGAGATGATGGAGACAACCTCTCCGCCCCCCCCCCCCAAGCGGAGGAGGAGGCGAGGCGACGCAGGGCGAGCCCCTCCCCGAAGGGAATGTTTCCCCCGCCGCTCAAACCGAAGGAACAGCCGCGAAATCTTCCGCGGCTGAGACTGCGCGGAAGGCTGCCGAGTCTACCCCGACAGAGGATGATGACCCACAACTA
Organism: Triticum monococcum; assembly: GCA_034509565.1. Taxonomy (NCBI): domain Eukaryota; kingdom Viridiplantae; phylum Streptophyta; class Magnoliopsida; order Poales; family Poaceae; genus Triticum; species Triticum monococcum. The sequence goes on along the minus strand of CM067841.1, from coordinate 246,901,513 downwards.
TAGGGGATCTATCATAGTCCTTTCGATAAGTAAGAGTGTCGAACCCAATGAGCAGCAGAAGGAAATGATAAACGGTTTTCAGCAAGGTATTCTCTTCAAGTACTGAAATAAGTGGTAACAGATAGTTTTGTGATAAGATAATTTGTAACGAGCAACAAGTAACAAAAGTAAATAAAGTGCAGCAAGGTGGACCAATCCTTTTTGTAGCAAAGGACAAGCCTGGACAAACTCTTATATAAGGAAAAGCGCTCCCGAGGACACATGGGAATATCGTCAAGCTAGTTTTCATCACGTTTATATGATTCGCGTTCGGTACTTCGATAATTTGACATGTGGGTGGACCGGTACTTCGGTACTATTCTTACTTGAACAAGCATCCCACTTATGATTAACCTCTATTGCAAGCATCCGCAACTACAACAAAAGTTAAGGTAAACCTAACCATAGCATGAAACATATGGATCCAAATCAGCCCCTTACGAAGCAACGCTTAAACTAGGGTTTAAGCTTCTGTCACTCTAGCAACCCATCATCTACTTATTACTTCCCAATGCCTTCCTCTAGGCCCAAATAATGGTGAAGTGTTATGTAGTCGACGTTCACATAACACAACTAGAGGCTAGACAACATACATCTCATCAAAATATCGAAAGAATACCAAATTCACATGACTACTAATAGCAAGACTTCTCCCTTGTCCTCAGGAACAAACGTAACTACTCACAAAGCATAAACATCTTCATAATCAGAGGGGTATTAATATGTATATAGGATCTGAACATATGATCTTCCACCAATTAAACCAACTAGCATCAACTACAAGGAGTAATTAAGACTACTAGCAACCTACTAGCAGAAATCCCGGACTTGGAGACAAGAATTGGATACAAGAGATGAACTAGGGTTTTGAGATGAGATGGTTCTGATGAAGATGTTGATGGAGATTGCCCTCTCCCGATGAGAGGAGCATTGGTGATGACGATGGCGATGATTTCCCCCTCTGGGAGGGAAGTTTCCCCAGCAGAACAGCTCTGCTGGAGCTCTAGATTGGATCCGCCAAGGTTCCGCCTCGTGGCAGCGGAGTTTCGTCCCGAAAGGTTGCTTCTTAATTTTTTTCTCGACGAAAGACTTCATATAGGAGAAGTTGGTCATCGAAGAGCCACTAGGGGCCCACGAGTTAGGGGGCGCGCCCTAGGGGGGCGCGCCCCCCACCCTCATGAGCAGGGTGTGGGCCCCCTGGTCTTCATCTTTGGCGAGGATTTTTCATTATTTATTATAAGGTATTCCGTGGAGTTTCAGGACTTTTGGAGTTGTGCAGAATAGGTCTCTAATATTTGCTCCTTTTCCAGCCCAAAATTCCAGCTGCCGGCATTCTCCCACCTTATGTAAACCTTGTAAAATAAGAGAGAATAGCCATAAGTATTGTGACATAATGTGAAATAACAGCCCATAATGCAATAAATATCAATATAAAAGCATGATGCGAACTGGACGTATCAACTCCCCCAAGCTTAGACCTTGCTTGTCCTCAAGCGAAAGCCGATAACGATAAATATGTCCCCATGTTTAGAGGTAGAGGCATCGATAAAAATAAAATACGGGCATGAAGGCATCATGATTATTCTCATAACAGCAACATATATAGATATTGTCATATGATTACTTATGTTCAAGTGATGATCTATTCACAATGCAAACGTATGAATCAGAAACCTTATTGAGAACCAACAAACTATAACCTCAGTCATTGAAGCAATTGCAATTTATCATAACATCAGAAAGAGTCTATGTCAGGGCTAAAAAGCAAGTCCACATACTCAACTATCATCTAGTCCTTCATAATTGCTAACACTCGCGCAATACTTGTGGTTACAGAGTTTTAGTCGGACACAGAGAAAGATAGGGGCTTATAGTTTCACCCCACAACCTTCTAGCTCGAGGGTAATGTCAACAATAATAACTCATGCCCCCCTACATCCAATTAGATATATATATATATATACATATATATATATATATATATATATATCAGGTTCTTTCCAACATGTTGGGCTTGCCAAAGGATAAAATGAAAAAGGAAAGGTGAAGATCACCATGACACTTGCATAAGGTAGAAGATAATAATAAAAGATAGGCCCTTCGCAGAGGGAAGCAGAGGTTGCCATGTGCTTTTATGGTTGGATGTACAAAATCTTAATGCGAAAGAACATCACTTTATATTGCCCCTTGTGTCGGGGATATACCCCACGCGTAAACCGGCCGGAAGTATAACCTGGCTGGACTTGGCTGTTTACTTGAGATCCAGCTAACACTTGGCGTTTCACTGGCGACCCGCCCTGACCTGGCAGTTTACAAGCAACCCGCCTGGTCATTATGGCTCACTAGTGACCCAGCGGGCGGGTCAGATGGATGACGAGGACCAAGGCCCAGAAGGCTGGTTCACGTTTAATAATGGGCCAGTTTATGAGGAAAGCACAAGGAATATTCCCTTACAAAGGAAGCAAGACTAGGACTCCACTTGTAATAGAGTAATCATAATTCTAATAGGACTAGTCATGTAAACTGCCCCTTCAACATATATAAGGAGGGGCAGGGCACCCCAAGAGGGACAAGATTCACAAGTTCCACAAGTTGGACAAGTTAGGTTTAGACAATAGCTCTCGAGATAGAGCACTCTTGTAACCGTGATCATCATCATCAATATCAATGAAGCGGGATGTAGGCTTTTACCTTCACCGTGAGGGGCCGAACCTGGGTAAAACATCATGTCTCTCGTCCCGCTCAAACCCCTCTCAAGCTACCACATAGATGCATTGGCCTCGCGACTAAGTCCTGACACTAAGGACATCTGTCGTGACAATTCCACGACACCTTGTGATATGAACCTTTAGTATGTAGTCCGTCGCTTTTATTACTTCCACATCACAAGATCGTATAAAGCTTATTTCTACCACACTAATCAATCATACATATTTAGAGAGCAATTTTTATTGCTTTGCACTGGTGACAACTTACTTGAAGGATCTTACTCAATCCATAGGTAGATATAGTGGACTCTCATGGCAAAACTAGTTTAAGGGTATTTGGAAGCACAAGTAGTATCTCTACTTGGTGCTGACAATTTGGCTAGCATGAGGGGGAAAGGCAAGCTCAACATGTTGGATGATCCATGACAACATACTTTATCTTAGATATAAGAAAACATAACCCATTACGTTGTCTTCCTTGTCCAACATCAACTCTTTAGCATGTCATATTTTGATGAGTGATCCGAATCATAAAAGATGTCAATAATACTATATTTATATGTGAAACCTCTCTTTCCTTATTACTTCCTATTAATTGCAACAATGACCAAAGCTATGTCTGCCAACTCCCAACAACTTTTAATCATCACACTCTTTCTATGTGAAATCATTACTATCAATAAGATCAATATGAACTTTTGTTTCCTCTTATTATTTTTCTCTTTTCTTTTATTCACCCAAGATCATAGCAAGAAAATCAAGCCCTTGACTCAACACTAATCTTTATTATATAGCTCACAGACTCAATTACATAGAAGGATCATAAAGCAAAACTCATGACTAGATCATACTAAGAACTTTTATTCTACTAGATCAAAATATTACCAAAAGGATCGAACTAAGAAAAACGGTAAAGATAAAAGTGACGGTGATACGATACCGGGGCACTCCCCCAAGCTTGGCAGTTGCCAAGTGGAGTGCCCATACCCATGTGATTATATCTCTCTTTTCGGGGATGGTGATGTGATGTTCTTGGCGATGATGCCCCTCAAGATACGATTCTCCTCCTCAAGCTTGTTGACTTGCTGCTTGAGATCCATTATTTCCTTTCGGAGTTTTCCTGTAACAGCCAAAGCTCCCTGCACCCAAGGGTGCTGCATAGCTGCGGGAGAACCAGTGACACTCTTTTTCATATTCTCATAAGAAAGAAAACTAACATTGGAAGGGATAACCTAGTTTGGAATAGCTGAGCTCTGCAATTCCCCCATCGTGAACCCAGCTCGGAAGCGAGAGGTGACTTCTTGATCCTCCATGACATCTACCCTCATTAAGTCAGCCTCCATCTCTTCCTCTGTTGTTGGCCCAAAGTGGTCAGGGTCGCTATTTGCCCTTGGTTCCGGTGCCGGATTAGATACCCGGCTCTCCCCGACAAACTCTTGAGAAGACATCTTGCTCTAATCTGCAGCAGCAATAGCTCGAAACAAAAACAGAGGATAATTGCGTGATACGGGAGTCAAAACCTTCGGGAGAATATATAATGAATTTTTACCGACCAAAATACATATCGTGCAAGAAAACGGAGTCCGGAAGGCACACGAGGAGCTCACGAGGTAGGGGGCCCGCCCTCCACCCTCGTGAGGCCCTCGTGTCCTTCCCGGACTGCTACTTAATTTTCTATTTTTCTAAATATTCCAAAACGAAGAAATATTGCCTTAAAAATTGTTTTGGAGTCGGTTTACTTACCATACCACATACCTATTCCTTTTCGGAGTCTGAAACGTTCTGGAAAGTGTCCCTTATGTATTCCTCCGGGGTTACGGTTTCAATAATATTGGTTACAAAATTTATGGGATTACCTGAGATATAATGTTTAATTCTTTGACCACCACCTTCGGATTTGTGCCTTCGAAGTTGTTGATTTTTATGGCACCGGAACGATAGACCTCCTCGATAACATAGGGGCCTTCCCATTTAGAGAGAAGTTTTCCTGCAAAAATTCTTAAACGAGAGTTGTATAGCAATACATAATCACCTGCATTAAACTCACGCTTTTGTATCCTTTTGCCATGCCATCTTTTAACCTTTTCTTTAAACAACTTGGCATTTTCATAAGCTTGGGTTCTCCATTCATCAAGTGGGCTAATATCAAATAACCTCTTTTCACCGGCAAGTTTGAAATCATAGTTGAGCTCTTTAATAGCCCAATATGCCTTATGTTCTAGTTCGAGAGGTAAGTGACATGCTTTTCCATATACCATTTTATACGGAGACATACCCATAGGATTTTTATATGCAGTTCTATAGGCCCATAATGCATCATCAAGTTTCTTGGACCAATTCTTTCTAGACCTATTGACAGTCTTTTGCAAAACTAATTTGAGTTCTCTATTACTCAGATCTACTTGACCACTAGACTGTGGGTGTTACGGATATGCAATTCTATGATTGATGTCATATTTAGCAAGCATTTTAGGGAAAGCACCATGAATAAAATGTGAACCACCATCAGTCATTAAATATCTAGGGACTCCAAACCTCGGAAAAATAACTTCTTTAAGCATTTTAATAGAAGTGTTCTGATCAACACTACTAGTTGGGATAGCTTCTACCCACTTAGTAACGTAATCAACATCAACTAAAATATGTGTATATCCATTAGAGGCAGGAAAAGGTCCCATATAATCAAAGCCCCAAACATCAAACGGTTCAATAACAAGTGAATAATTCATAGGCATTTCTTGACGTCTACTAATGTTATCAATTCTTTGACATTCATCACAAGATAGGACAAACTTACAGGCATCCTTGAAGAGAGTAGGCCAATTAAAACCGGATTGCAATACCTTATGTGCAGTTCTATCTCCCGCGTGGTGTCCTCCATAAGTTTCGGAGTGGCACTTGCGTAGGATCCGTTCCTGTTCATGCTCAGGAACACAACGTCTAATAACACCATCCACTCCTTCTTTATAAAGATGTGGGTCATCCCAAAAGTAATGTCTCAAATCATAGAAGAACTTTTTCTTTTGTTGGTATGTGAATCTAGGTGGTATAAATTTAGCAACTATGTAATTAGCATAATCAGCATACTAAGGGGTACTACGGGAAGTACTTATGACATTTAATTGTTCATCAGGAAAGCTATCATCAATAGGTAGTGGGTCATCAAGAACATTCTCTAACCTATATAAGTTGTCTACAACGGGGTTCTCAGCTCCTTTTCTATCAACAATATGCAAATCAAATTCTTGCAGCAAGAGAACCCATCTAATAAGTCTAGGTTTAGCATCTTTCTTCTCCATAAGATATTTAATAGCAGCATGATCAGTGTGGATAGTTACTTTAGAATCAACAATATAAGGTCTGAACTTATCACAAGCAAATACAACTGCTAAAAGTTCTTTTTCAGCAGTAGCATAATTTCTTTGAGCATTGTCTAGAGTGTTATTAGCATAATGGATAACATTTAATTTCTTATCAACTCTTTGCCCTAGAACAACACCTACAGCATAATCGCTAGCATCACACATAATTTCAAAGGGTAAATTCCAATCAGGTGGTTAAACAATAGGTGCAGAGACTAATGCTTTCTTAAGTATTTCAAATGCCTCTACACAATCATCATCAAAGACAAATGGTATATCTTTTTGGAATAAATTAGTCAGAGGCCGAGAAATTTTTGAGAAGTCCTTAATGAACCTCCTATAAAATCCGGCGTGACCAAGGAAACTTCTTATACCTTTGATGTCATTGGGACATGGCATCTTTTCAATAGCATCAACCTTGGCTTTATCAACTTCAATACCTCTTTCATAAACTTTATGCCCCAAGACAATACCCTCATTAACCATAAAGTGGCAATTTTCGCAATTCTAGACAAGATTAGTTTCTTCACATCGCTGCAAAACTCGATCAAGATTGCTCAAGCAATCATCAAAAGAAGATCCATAGACGGAAAAGTCATCCATGAAAACCTCATAAATCTTTTCACAAAAGTCAGAGAATATGGCCATCATGCATCTTTGAAAGGTAGCAGGTGCATTACATAAACCAAAAGGCATACGTCTATAAGCAAAAGTACCAAAAGGGCATGTAAAAGTAGTCTTTGGTTGATCTTTAGCCGACACAGGTATTTGAGAGAAACTAGAATAACCATCTAGAAAGCAGTAATGTGTATGTTTGCATAATCTTTCTAGCATTTGATCAATAAAAGGTAAGGGGTAATGATCTTTCTTAGTAGCCTTATTTAATTTGCGGAAATCAATTACCATCCTATAACCTGTAATAATTCTTTGTGGAATCAATTCATCTTTATCATTAGGAACAACAGTAATACCTCCCTTCTTAGGGACACATTGAACAGGACTTACCCACTGACTATCAGCAACCGGATAAATTATACCTGCCTCCATAAGCTTTAGTATTTCTTTTCTTACCACTTCATTCATTTTAGGATTCAGACGTCGTTGAGGATCACGAACTGGTTTGGCATCTGCTTCCAAATTTATTTTATGTTGACATAGAGTGGGAATAATGCCCTTAAGATTATCAAGAGTATATCCAATAGCAGCACGATGCTTCTTCAGAGTTTTCAATAATATTTCTTCTTCATGCTCTGAAAGGTTAGCACTAATAATAACAGGATATATCTTCTTTTCATCAAGATAAGCATATTTAAGATTATCAGGCAATAGTTTAAGCTCAAACACGGGATCACCCTTACGTGGTGGAGGATCCCCTAGGATTTCAACAGGCAAATTGTGTTTTAGCATAGGTTCCTATTTAAAGAATACTTCATCTATTTCCCTTCTTTGATTCATAAACATATCATTCTCATGGTCTAGCAAATATTGTTCTAAAGGATCACTAGGAGGTATGGCAATAGAAGCAAGACCAATAATTTCATCCTTACTAGGCAATTCTTCTTCACGATGTTGTTTACTAAATTTAGAGAAATTAAACTCACGAGTCATATCATCCAAGCCAATAGTAACAACATTCTTTTTGCAGTCTATCCTAGCATTAACTGTATTCAAGAAGGGTCTACCAAATATAATGCGACAAAAGCTATCTTGTGGAGAACTAAGAACAAGAAAATCAGCAGGATATTTAGTTTTCCCACACAAGACTTCAACATCGATAACAATTCCCATTGCTGAAATAGTATCTCTATTAGCAAGTTTAATTGTGACATCAATATCTTCTAACTCAGCAGGTGCAATTTCATGCTTGATTTCTTTATACAAGTCATAAGGTATAACACTAGCACTAGCACCCATATCACATAAGCCATGATAACAATGATCTCCTATTTTAACAGAAATAACAGGCACACCTACCACAGGTCTATGTTTATCTTTAGCCCAAGGTTTAGCAATTCTAGCAGTTTCATCGCAGAACTGAATAACATGCCCATCAATATTATCAGACAAGAGCTCTTTAGTAATATCAATATTAGGTTCAACTTTAACTTGCTCAGGAGGTGTATATGTTTTAATATTTCTTTTACGAACCACAGTTGAAGCTTTAGCATAATCCTTTATTCTAACAGGGAAAGGTGGTTTCTCAACATAAGAAGTAGGAACAATAGGATCATTATAAGTGATAGTCTTTTCTTCAACTTTAATAGGTGCAGCTACTTTTACTTCTATGGGAGGATGATATTTAAACCACTTCTCCTTAGGGAGATCAACATAAGTAGCAAAAGATTCACAGAAAAGAAGCTACTATCTCAGAATCAAGTCCATATTTAGTGCTAAACTTATGGAAAATATCGGTATCCATAAAATATTTAACACAATCAAACTTAGGTGTCATACCTGACTCCTTACCATTGTCGAGGTCCCAATCTTCAGAGTTGTGTTTAATTCTATCCAATAAATCCCATTTGAATTCAATAGTCTTCATCATAAAAGAGCCAGCACAAGAAGTATCAAGCATGGTGCGATTGTTATCAGAAAGCCGAGCATAAGATTTTTGAATAATCATTTCTCTTGAGAGCTCATGGTTGGGGCATGAAAATAATATTGATTTAAGCCTCCCCAAGCTTGAGCGATGCTTTCTCCTTCGCGAGGCCAAAAATTATATATATAACTGCGATCACGATGAGCAAGATGCATAGGGTAATACTTTTGATGAAATTCCAATTTCAATCTTCTATAGTTCCATGATCTCATATCATCACATAGCCTATACCATATCAATGCGTCTCCCTTCAAAGATCAAGGGAAGACCTTCTTCTTAGCAACATCATCGGGTATACCTGCAAGCTTAAATAATCCACAAACTTCATCCACATATATTAGGTGTTCATCAGGATGCTTTGTTCCATCTCCTGTATGTAACGCCCCGAGACCGATGTGCCAGGTGTCTTCCAGTTATTCGACGTCGTTGCCATGTCATTCGCTTACGTGTTGCATCTTGTCATGTCATCATGTGCATTGCATCATCATGTTTTTAAAACTTGCATCCGTCCGGGTTCCCCAGTTCCGTCTGTCGTCCGTTCTGAGCCCAGACACACTTGCACGCGCCCGCGGCATGTCCGAAATATTATTTTATAAGTGGCCAGAAAATGTTCTCGGAATGGGATGAAAGTTGGCGTGTGGTCTTATTATAGTGTAGATAGACCGCCTGTCAAGTTTCGTCGCATTCGGAGTTCGTTTGATAGCCCAACCGATTAACTATAGCGGCAGTATAGCCGGTCTAACGCCGGACGTTTTCGGTCTCCGAAAACAGTCGCCGGGCCTCTCTCTCTTCTCTTCTCTCAGCTCGAGCCCTTCTGCACAGCCCACGAGTTCCAACCGATCCCTCGCGCGCGCGTCCGAAATCTGTCCCGGACCCGACCCGAACAGTCGTTACCGTTGTGTCCGGATCATCTCCAAACGTCTACAAAACGTCACCGTTTTCTTATTTGGCCTCCCTAGCTATTTTATTCGCGACCGTCCGATTATGATCGGAGGTGTCCGATAGCCCCTAACTATTTCCACCTGCTATATATATACGGACCCAACCCAAGAAATTAGGGGCTTGTCCCTGCCGCCGCCGCACTTATTCCCCAAATCCTCATCGGGATCCCGCCCCCCCCCCCCGATCCACCTGCCAACCAACAGCCTCCACCTCCTCCTTTCGATTCGTCGTCATGCCCGTCTACAGATCGAGCAAGAGGCTCGATCCCCAGCCGCCGTCGAGCTCGCGTCCGGCCCCGATCTCATCTGCCTTCCCCGCCTTGGACCCGACCATTCTCGCGCCGCCGCTGCCTGGAACCAGCCGGATCCGTTGAACCTCGCTGGGATCCACCTCCCCTCATCCAGATCGGCCGGTCTCCGCCATCACCCTCTTCGTTAACTACCAGGAGCCCCCCCCCCCTCCCCCGCCGCCGGATCGGGTCGCCTCCGCCTGGTTCCTCTCACACCGACGCCCTGCTCCACGTTCCGCCCGGAAACGAGCACATGAGCGCAGCCCCTGCGTCTCCGGCCGTTCCCAACCTCTGCCGCCTGGTGGCGTTAAGGAGCAGCGCCGCCCTCGCCGGAGTACGTGCCAAGTTCGCCGTTGTTGCATCGAGTTAGTTGCCGGCCTCATCTCCATCCGACGTTGTCGTCCCGACCTCGGATCTGTCGGGTCTCGGCCATCCTCGTCGTTGCCGGACCTGCTGCCTCTACCTCGCCCCAAGTTGTGGTCCCGTTCCCGCCGTCCGCTGCCCGTTCCTCGCCGGATATGAGTCCCGCCAGCGCCACTCGTTACCTGCTTCTTCTACATCGAGCAGCAGGTCGAGCGTTGCGCTCGCTCGCATGCATCTGCTGGAAGTGGCCGCCTACTTCCTCTCCAGTCCGGCCGCCTCCTCCTCTACTTCTGCTTCGAGCAGGAGGTCGACTCCCTCGCCTCGAGCCACGACCGCGTGTCCCTTACATGCGTTGACCGCGCCCCGGCCCAGTGCCTCGCCTCGGTTGTCTTGGCCTCTCCATCGATCTGGGCTAAGCCCATGGGTGAGCAGCCCAGTTTTGCACAGATTCAGCCCATAGTTGTTTTTTTGTGCGCTGTGAATTTGTCCATTTATCCTGAGACTGCAGTTTTACAGAAAAGACCCTCATGTTCATGCATATAATAACTCACAATTCGTGCATCGGATTAAAATGATATATATATATGAAACTTGCATAGAATTTTGTCTAGATTCATAATATCCAACTTTCATCCATGTTTAAAATAATTAAAATGATGTTTGGTTAAATTTATTCCTATGCCATGTTAAAATGCTTTAATTCATAACTAAATAACCGTAACTCGGATTTTAATAAATTTTATATGTAAATGGGGTGGAAAATGCCTAGTTTAACATGGTGTACTTGTTTTGCATGTTTATTAACTCTAAAATTATGTTTAGGGCAGAACAGTACCGAACCTAATATATGCATATGGGGATTACCGAAATTGTTGTTCGTTGCTTCCGGCCTCATTTAACCTTGACTAGATAGGTAGTTTCGCTTTGCTTCACCCTCTTGCCATGTTTAACAACATTTAATATTGTTGGGTACATAACCGAGAGAGAACTAAATAAGTCATGTGGTGTTTCGTCAATATGTAACTCCGTTGCATAGTGAGCTCCACTTAATGTATAGAATTGCTTGTGCACTTTGCCATGCCATGCTTCATTAAACCGGACATGCATCATACTTGGTTGTGCATCATGCCATGGTCATGTGTTGGTTGTTTACTATGTTGTTTGCTTCTTTCCGGTGTTGCTTCTTCGGGTTGGTTCCGATAACGTCGCCTTTGTGAGGATCCGTTCGACTTCATCCGTGTGTCTTCCTCATGGACTCGTTCTTCTTCCTTGCGGGATTTCACGCAAGATGACCATACCCTCGAAATCACTTCTATCTTTGCTTGCTAGTTACTCGCTCTTTTGCTATGCCTATGCTGCGATACCTACCACTTGCTTATCATGCCTCCCATATTGTTGAGCCAAGCCTCTAACCCACCTTGTCCTAGCAATCCATTGTTTGGCTATGTTACCGCTTTGCTCAGCCCCTCTTATAGCGTTGTTAGTTGCAGGTGAAGATTGAAGTTTTGTTCCTTGTTGGAACATGGAGATGTTGTTCCTTGTTGGCACAGGTTTACTTGTTTGGATATCACAATATATCTTATTTAATTAATGCATCTATATACTTGGTAAAGGGTGGAAGGCTCGGCCTTATGCCTGGTGTTTTGTTCCACTCTTGCCGCCCTAGTTTCCGTCATATCGGTGTTATGTTCCCGGATTTTGCGTTCCTTACGCGGTTGGGTAATAATGGGAACCCCTTGACAGTTCGCTTTGAATTAAAGCTTCTCCAGCAATGCCCAACATTGGTTTTACCATTTGCCACCTAGCCTTTTCTTTTCCCTTGGGAGTCGTGCTCCGGAGGGTCATCATTATTTTACCCCCCCCCCCCCCGGGCCAGTGCTCCTCTAAGTGTTGGTCCAAACTAGAGTCCTGTGCAGCGCCCCCACGGGGAAACTCGAGGTTTGGTTTTAGTTGTATGGAGCGCTCATCTGAGTGTGCCCTGAGAAAGAGATATGTGCAGCTCCTATCGGGATATGTCGGCACATTCAGGCGGTGTTGCTGGTTTAGTTTTACCCTGTCGAAATGTCTTGTAGAACCGGGATACTGAGTATGATCGGAATGTCTCGGGAGGAGGTCTATTCCTTCGTTGACCGTGAGAGCTTGTGATGGGCTAAGTTGGGACACCCCTGCAGGGATTTGAACTTTCGAAAGCCGTGCCCGCGGTTATGGGCAGATGGGAATTTGTTAACGTCCGGTTGTAGAAAACCTGAAGTTGACCTTAGTTAAAATGCATCAACCGCGTGTGTAACCGTGATGGTCTCTTTTCGGCGGAGTCCGGGAAGTGAACACGGTGTTGGAGTCATGCTTGACGTAGGTTGTTTTAGGATCACTTCTTGATCATACTTTTATCGACTGTGCTTTGCCTTCTCTTCTCGCTCTCATTTGCATATGTTAGCCACCATATATGCTAGTCGCTTGCTGCAGCTCCACCTCATACCTTTACCTTACCCATAAGCTTAAATAGTCTTGATCGCGAGGGTGCGAGATTGCTGAGTCCCCGTGGCTCACAGATACTTCCAAACCGGCTTGCAGGGGTCGTTGAACCATGCAGATGATGCAACCAAGCTCAGGAGGAGCTCGACGAAGATCGTGTCCTTTGTGTTGTTTCGTTCTAGTTGACCAGTAGTGGAGCCCAGTTGGGGTCGATCGGGGACCTTGTCGCATTTGGGTTCTTCTTTTATTTTGGTTCCGTAGTCGGACCTTGTTTGTATTTGGATGATGTAATGCTTTATTCATGTAATTGTGTGAAGTGGCGATTGTAAGCCAACTATGTATCTCTTTCCCTTATGTAATACAGGGGTTGTGTGAAGATTACCTCACTTGCGACATTGCTTTCAATGCGGTTATGCCTCTAAGTCGTGCTTCGACACGTGGGAGATATAGCTGCATCGAGGGCATTACAAGTTGGTAATCAGATCCTTCCCCGACCTTAGGAGCCCCCACTGATTGATCGTTTTTAGCAGCCGTTGTTGAGTCTAGAAAAATGTTTTGAGGCATTTAGGAATTATATATCGGAGAGTTTAGGATTTATTTTTACTCCGCAGTCCCTTCATCGCTCTGGTAAGGCATCCTGACGTAGAGTTTTGACTCTTCTCTTCTCAAATTTCACTAAAAAAAATTTAGGATCACGCGGGTATCTTGGAATCGTTCCGATGGTTTTGTGACGAGAACATTGTCTTGGTGCCTCCTGTCAGGGGTTTTGTGGAAGTGTCCTGGGGAGTTGAGCTCTGAGGTGTTGTCGTCATAATTTTATCGTTGCAGTTCTGGAATACCTGAGTTTAGTACGCCGACATCGAAAATCTCTTTTATGCAGTTCGTTGGTGAGATAACCTCGACGCCACCTAGTACTGGGGCGGGAGTTCGGGAGTATCACCATAACTCGTATAACGGATGCTTTTCGAAGGTTGAGGTAGATGATTTCCGAAGGTTTCTTGGTTATGTGTTGAAGGATGGATACAGCTGGATGTAGGATTTGCTAGTTTTGGGTGATATATTATGCTTCCCCTGTATCCCCAACACCCGATTGCATAACCGGAAAGTTTCGGGAGTTTCATAGGTGGGAATTCAAGTAGCTCTTAGGATATCTTTCCGACAGATGTATGATATGAAATTGGGGTTCGACGTCTAGTGGTCCGCCTATTCACGGTTGGTTTTATAGTGGTCTCGTTGTGTCTTAAAGAGTCCTTGGCTATGCCGACTCGGGGACGCCTCGTATGTCATGTGCACTGCCTTGTACATGATGGTGCTGTACGATCGAGCCCGTGTAGGCCCCACCACGAAAACTTCGGATGAAATCTCTATCATATGTTTGTTCCGGCTTATTCTGCGAGCCAACCCTTTGTTTTGTTTTGAGTTGTGGTATTCGAGTTGCTTCGAAGTCAAATGTTGATTCCATACCTTCGGTAAATGGTGTTCTCATACTCCTATGCGAATACTAATCCTTCTTGATAATCGAGATTGTCATGTTAAACCTTTTCAACCGGTGTGTTTCTCTTCAAGTGGATCCAATCTTTGTCAACATTCGCAAGATCAACTCAAGTCCTCTCAACGGTGTTCATTTCATTCGTCCCAAGTTGCCTTTGTTTTTCCCGCCCACCCACCCCATTTTTTCTTCAAGGATTCAGATTTCTTAATCAAGTATCCATCTTATTGATGTGAAGTCTCTCCATTCTTTTCTATCAATATTCTTATCCGGTGATGCTCATGAAGATTTTAACGAAGTTTCTAGTTCACCATTATTCATTCTTTTTATTCTCTGGTAGAACCAATTCAAGCTTACGGTGTTGATCATATTCTTTTCTGTATTTCAATGTTTTCTCATGCCAGTGCAATTCTTAATCATTCACTTCTCTTATTCATTATTCCGGCATGCTCAAATTTTCTCAAAAGGCTCATCTTGTCATTCAAGATTCTTTCAAGATCTTTCGAGGATGTTATCTCATTCAAGTCATTTAATTCAACCGGGGCAACCTCTCTTTTAAATCATTTCAACGGTGTTTCTTTTGAGTGGGCCCTAACCCACAGGTCTTTTCCCAGGATCTTACCTGACTCTTCTTATTTCATGGAGTTATTCTCAAATCCTTTTTGAAGTTTGACATAAGAATGAATTATCATCAGTCAAATGCCTTTCTCCAAGATCTTTCAAATTCTTTTCATTCGTTGGCTCAACCTCTTCGTTTTGATTCTTCTGGAGTGCCTAAATAATTCATGGTGGTGTTTCTCGTCGTCATTCTTAGAGTTTGAAGACCGAAGAAGAGTTTTACCTCCATATCTTATCCGCTCCCTCAAAGATTCGTGGTTCTAATTCGAGGCCATCCTCTCATAATTGTTTGAATGTGAGAATTCTTTTTAAATATCCGGAGCAAATTCAGGAGTATTTTTCAGTTTGACCATCCGGAGCCCATCATCTCAGATTTATTCTTTCTTAGCTTTCAGCTCTCGTTCTCCAAATATTACCGGTGCTTCATTCAAATATTATCTAAGCAGTTCTTGATCTCTTCGTCCACTTGTATCTAAATACCCTCAAGTATCTTCATTCGTTCTTCATATTCTTCCCGGTGAATTGTACCTTTTCTTTGTTCATTTTCAATTCTTACGGTGGTTCGTTCAAGATTTCTTTTCTGTATCAATTTATTAGTTATTTCAATTCTACTGGTGGTTCGTTGAAAACCTTCACAAGTTTGTGCTATATCTATCTTAATCTTTCTATGAAAATAAGTAGTGTGCCAAATCCGTTGCTTGTCATCAATTTAATTGGTGAAGGATAAGCATAATGTAATTCCTATTCTTGTTTCACCCATATGTTAATCTTTTCTCTTGGAGTTTTGTTCACGGTGATTAAATTCTTGGTTTCAAGTGCTCGTATTTCTTTCCCGGAGTTCCTACCTCTCGCAATTATATCACCACGGAGATCCATCTAAATCATTACAAGGTTTCACCTTGTGTTTCTAGCTTCTCTTTCTTTTCGTTATCCTTTTGTTTACTGGAGTTCTTCATGAAGGTTCTACATGATGGTTCATCAAGGATTATATTCCTTCTCGAAGTGTTCATCAAGATTCTTTTCAGAGGAACTCAAGCATTCTCTATCCTGCATTTTAAAGTGCAATTCTTTCAACCGTATCGTTTGAGGTGGTATTATGTCATTCTTGATAATTTGAGTTCATGTTTCTTGATTCACATGTTATTAAGAATGAGGCATTTTAAATCTATCAATCTCGTCATTGGATTTATCTTGGGTTATATTTCACCTAAGCTTTCCCTAAGGAGTAATGCTATTAATGGCGATAATATATGACCCAAGTTCTTCATGTATCCTTCCGGTGATAAGTTTCTCGTCTCCTTGTTCATATCAATCCAATTCTGCTTCCCGTGAGTGGCAGGTTGTCACCTCATAATTTGAGATGTATTCCATAAGACCATATCAAGCTTACTCTTTTCGTTGTTGGATTTCCAACAACTCCGTTCGACCCTTCTCCTTAAGATGCCTTTTCAAGCTCTTTTGTAGCAGAAGTTGGCTTTTTCTTCTACATTCTTTTGTCTCAATTATCCTTATCCTATTCTTTCTCCCGGAGGTCTATTGATGTTGCTCTTCCCAACCCATCATCTCGTTTGTCTAAGATCATGTTCTTTTCATGATTGCCCATTTAACCGGAGTGTCGTGCCCTCTTTTCAAGTTCTATCTCCTTACCAAGTTCTTATCCAATTATTTTCATTTCAACCGGAGTGCTGCCCGAAATTGGTCTTCCTTGATCCCCTTCTTTAACCGGAGTGTTTTCAATATATATCTTGCCCTTCAACCTCAAGGTTTTTCGCAATTCTCTTTGTCCCTCTTTTCCAACGGAGTGTTTTTGACCTAGTTCACCTTCGTTGTATTCTTTTCTCGAATTTTTTCAACCTCGCAAGGTTCTTTGGTTTCACTCGTTTGTCAAAGAAGCAACTTAGTTTTACCTCTCCTCTTTTCTCTTCCGTTTTCCCCCGGTGCCATTCTAGATCTCGGGACGGGATCCTCTCGTAGTGGTGGAGTGTTGTAACGCCCTGAGACCGATGTGCCAGGTGTCTTCCAGTTATTCGCCGTTGTTGCCATGTCATTCGCTTACGTGTTGCATCTTGTCATGTCATCATGTGCATTGCATCATCATGTTTTTAAAACTTGCATCCGTCCGGGTTCCCCAGTTCCGTCTATCGTCCATTCTGAGCCCAGACACACTTGCACGCGCCCGCGGCATGTCCGAAATATTATTTTATAAGTGGCCAGAAAATGTTCTCGGAATGGGATGAAAGTTGGCGTGTGGTCTTATTATAGTGTAGATAGACCGCCTGTCAAGTTTCGTCGCATTCGGAGTTCGTTTGATAGCCCAACCGATTAACTATAGCGGCAGTATAGCCGGTCTAACGCCGGACGTTTTCGGTCTCCGAAAACAGTCGCCGGGCCTCTCTCTCTTCTCTTCTCTCAGCTCGAGCCCTTCTGCACAGCTCACGAGTTCCAACCGATCCCTCGCGCGCGCGTCCGAAATCTGTCCCGGACCCGACCCGGACAGTCGTTACCGTTGTGTCCGGATCATCTCCAAACGTCTACAAAACGTCAGCGTTTTCTTATTTGGCCTCCCTAGCTATTTTATTCGCGACCGTCCGATTACGATCGGAGGGGTCCGATAGCCCCTAAGTATTTCCACCTGCTATATATATACGGACCCAACCCTAGAAATTAGGGGCTTGTCCCTGCCGCCGCCGCCGCACTTATTCCCCAAACCCTCATCGGGATCCCCCCCCCCCGATCCACCTGCCAACCAACAGCCTCCACCTCCTCCTTTCGATTCATCGTCGTGCCCGTCTACAGATCGAGCAAGAGGCTCGATCCCCAGCCACCGTTAAGCTCGCGTCCGGCCCCGATCTCATCTGCCTTCCCCGCCTTGGACCCGACCATTCTCGCGCCGCCGCTGCCTGGAACCAGCCGGATCTATTGAACCTCGCTGGGATCCACCTCCCCTCATCCAGATCGGCCGGTCTCCGCCATCCCCCTCTTCGTCAACTACCAGGAGCCCCCCCGCCGCCGGATCGGGTCGCCTCCGCCTAGTTCCTCTCGCACCGACGCCCTGCTCCACGTTCCGCCCGGAAACAAGAACATGAGCGTAGCCCCTGCGTCTCCGGCCGTTCCCAACCTCTGCCGCCTGGTGGCGTTAAGGAGCAGCGCCGCCCTCGCCGGAGTACGTGCCAAGTTTGCCGTCGTCGCACCGTGTCAGTTGCCGGCCTCGTCTCCATCCGACGTCGTCGTCCTGGCCTCGGATCTGTCGGGTCTCGGCCATCCTCGTCGTTGCCGGACCTGCTGCCTCTACCTCGCCCCTAGTTGCGGTCCCGTTCCCGCGGTTCGCTGCCCGTTCCTTGTCGGATATGAGTCCCGCCAGCGCCGCTCGTTACCTGCTTCTTCTGCATCGAGCAGCAGGTCGAGCGCTGCGCTCGCTCGCGTGCATCTGCTGCAAGTGGCCGCCTACTTCCTCTCCACTCCGGCCGCCTCCTCCTATGCTTCTGCTTCGAGCAGGATGTCGACTCCCTCGCCTCGAGCCACGACCGCGTGTCCCTTACATGCGTTGACCGCGCCCCGGCCCAGTGCCTCGCCTCTGTTGTCTTGGCCTCTCCATCGATCTGGGCTAAACCCATGGGTGAGCAGCCCAGTTCTGCACAGATTCAGCCCATAGTTGTTTTTTTTGTGCTCTGCGAATTTGTCCATTTATCCTGGGACTGTAGTTTTATAGAAAAGACCCTCATGTTCATGCATATAATAACTCACAATTCGTGCATCGGATTAAAATGATTTATATATGAAACTTGCTTAGAATTTTGTCTAGATTCATAATATCCAACTTTAATCCATGTTTAAAATAATTAAAATGATGTTTGGTTAAATTTATTCCTATGCCATGTTAAAATGCTTTAATTCATAACTAAATAACCGTACCTCGGATTTTAATAAACTTTATATGTAAATGGGGTGGAAAAATGCCTAGTTTAAAATGGTGTACTTGTTTTGCATGTTTATTAACTCTAAAATTATGTTTAGGGTAGAACAGTACCGAACCTAATATATGCATATGGGGATTACCGGAATTGTTGTTCGTTGCTTCCGGCCTCATTTAACCTTGACTAGATAGGTAGTTTTGCTTTGCTTCACCCTCTTGCCATGTTTAACAACATTTAATATTGTTGGGCACATAACCGAGAGAGAACTGAATAAGTCATGTGGTGTTTCATCAATATGTAACTCCGTTGCATAGTGAGCTCCACTTAATGTATAGAATTGCTTGTGCACTTTGCCATGCCATGCTTCATTAAACCGGACATGCATCATACTTGGTTGTGCATCATGCCATGGTCATGTGTTGGTTGTTTACTATGTTGTTTGCTTCTTTCCGGTGTTGCTTCTTCGGGTTGGTTCCGATAATGTCGCGTTTGTGAGGATCTGTTCGACTTCATCCGTGTGTCTTCCTCATGGACTCGTTCTTCTTCCTTGCGGGATTTCAGGAAAGATGACCATACCCTCGAAATCACTTCTATCTTTGCTTGCTAGTTGCTTGCTCTTTTGCTATGCCTATGTTGTGATACCTACCACTTGCTTATCATGCCTCCCATATTGTTGAGCCAAGCCTCTAACCCACCTTGTCCTAGCAATCCATTGTTTGGCTATGTTACCGCTTTGCTCAGCCCCTCTTATAGCGTTGTTAGTTGCAGGTGAAGATTAAAGTTTTGTTCCTTGTTGGAACATGGAGATGTTGTTCCTTGTTGGAACAGGTTTACTTGTTGGGATATCACAATATATCTTATTTAATTAATGCATCTATATACTTGGTAAAGGGTGGAAGGCTCGGCCTTATGCCTGGTGTTTTGTTCCACTCTTTCCGCCCTAGTTTCTATCATATTGGTGTTATGTTCCCGGATTTTGCGTTCCTTACGCGGTTGGGTAATAATGGGAACCCCTTGGCAGTTCGCTTTGAATTAAAACTTCTCCAGCAATGCCCAACATTGGTTTTACCATTTGCCACCTAGCCTTTTCTTTTCCCTTGGGAGTCGCGCTCCTGAGGGTCATCATTATTTTACCCCCCCCCCCCGGGCCAGTGCTCCTCTGAGTGTTGGTCCAAACTAGAGTCCTGTGCAGCGCCCCCACGGGGAAACTCGAGGTTTGGTTTTAGTTGTATGGAGCGCTCATCTGAGTGTGCCCTGAGAAAGAGATATGTGCAGCTCCTATCAGGATTTGTCGGCACATTCGGGCGGAGTTGCTGGTTTAGTTTTACCCTGTCAAAATATCTTGTAGAACCGGGATACCGAGTATGATCGGAATGTCTCGGGAGGAGGTCTATTCCTTCGTTGACCGTGAGAGCTTGTGATGGGCTAAGTTGGGACACCCCTGCAGGGATTTGAACTTTCGAAAGCCGTGCCCGCGGTTATGGGCAGATGGGAATTTGTTAACGTTCGGTTGTAGAAAACCTGAAGTTGACCTTAATTAAAATGCATCAACCGCGTGTGTAACCGTGATGGTCTCTTTCCGGCGGAGTCCGGGAAGTGAACACGGTGTTGGAGTCATGCTTGACATAGGTTGTTTTAGGATCACTTCTTGATCATACTTTTATCGACCGTGCTTTGCTTTCTCTTCTCGCTCTCATTTGCGTATGTTAGCCACCATATATGCTAGTCGCTTGCTGCAGCTCCACCTCATACCTTTACCTTACCCATAAGCTTAAATAGTCTTGATCGCGAGGGTGCGAGATTGCTGAGTCCCCGTGGCTCACAGATACTTCCAAACCAGCTTGCAGGGGTCGTTGAACCGTGCAGATGATGCAACCAAGCTCAGGAGGAGCTCGACGAAGATCGTGTCCTTTGTGTTGTTTCGTTCTAGTTGACCAGTAGTGGAGCCCAGTTGGGGTCGATCGGGGACCTTGTCGCATTTGGGGTTCTTCTTTTATTTTGGTTCCGTAGTCGGACCTTGTTTGTATTTGGATGATGTAATGCTTTATTCATGTAATTGTGTGAAGTGGCGATTGTAAGCCAACTATGTATCTCTTTCCCTTATGTAATACAGGGGTTGTGTGAAGATTACCTCACTTGCGACATTGCTTTCAATGCGGTTATGCCTCTAAGTCGTGCTTCAACACTTGGGAGATATAGCCGCATCGAGGGCGTTACACTGTAAAAGGTTTAGCTAGCAGTTTTTCTATCATACCCGAAGGATACTCATAAGGAATTTCATTTTCATATTCATTTTCAATAGGTTCAGTAGGTTGAGGAGCAACTCTTTTCTCTACTGGTCGGGGTGAAGTTACCCCGAACAAGCCCCTCAGAGGATTACTTTCCATAGTAACAAGTGACAGTAAATTTCAGCACACTATATAAATTTTTCTTACCAAATTCCACCTACCAAAGGCGCTTCACTCCCCGGCAACGGCGCCAGAAAAGATTCTTGATGACCCACAAGAAAAGGGGATCTATCGTAGTCCTTTCGATAAGTAAGAGTGTCGAACCCAACGAGGAGCAGAAGGAAATGATAAACGATTTTCAGCAAGGTATTCTCTGCAAGTACTGAAATAAGTGGTAACAGATAGTTTTGTGATAAGATAATTTGTAATGATCAACAAGTAACAAAAGTAAATAAAGTGCAGCAAGGTGGCCCAATCCTTTTTGTAGCAAAGGACAAGCCTGGACAAACTCTTATATAAGGAAAAGCGATCCTGAGGACACATGGGAATATTGTCAAGCTAGTTTTCATCACGATCATATGATTCGCGTTCGGTACTTTGATAATTTGACATGTGGGTGGACCGGTGCTTGGGTAATGTTCTTACTTGAACAAGCATCCCACTAATGATTAACCTCTGTTGCAAGCATCCGCAACTACAACAAAAGTTAAGGTAAACCTAACCATAGCATGAAACATGTGGATCCAATCAGCCCCTTTCGAAGCAACGCATAAACTAGGGTTTAAGCTTCTGTCACTCTAGCAACCCATCATCTACTTATTACTTCCCAAGGCCTTCCTCTAGGCCCAAATAATGGTGAAGTGTTATGTAGTCGACGTTCACATAACATCACTAGAGGCTAGACAACATACATCTCATCAAAATATCAAACGAATACCAAATTCACATGACTACTAATAGCAAGACTTCTCCCTTGTCCTCAGGAACAAACGTAACTACTCACAAAGCATAAACATGTTCATAATCAGAGGGGTATTAATATGTATATAGGATCTGAACATATGATCTTCCACCAATTAAACCAACTAGCATCAACTACAAGGAGTAATTAAGACTACTAGCAACCTACTAGCACCAATCCCGGACTTGGAGACTAGAATTGGATACAAGAGATGAACTAGGGTTTTGAGATGATATGGTGCTGATGAAGATGTTGATGGAGATTGCCCTCTCCCGATGATAGGAGCGTTGGTGATGATGATGGCGATGATTTCCCCCTCCGGGAGGGAAGTTTCCCCGGCAGAACAGCTCTGTTAGAGCTCTAGATTGGATCTGCCA
Source organism: Triticum monococcum (assembly GCA_034509565.1). Classification (NCBI taxonomy): domain Eukaryota; kingdom Viridiplantae; phylum Streptophyta; class Magnoliopsida; order Poales; family Poaceae; genus Triticum; species Triticum monococcum. The sequence continues at coordinate 246,879,152 of CM067841.1, read as the reverse complement.
AGGTTCCGCCTTGTGGCAGCGGAGTTTCGTCCCGAAAGGTTGCTTCTTTTTTTTCTCGATGAAAGACTTCATATAGGAGAAGATGGTCATCGAAGAGCCACCAGGGGGGCCACGAGGTAGGGGGCGTGCCCTAGGGGGGGCGCCCCCCACCCTCGTGAGCAGGGTGTGGGCCCCCTGGTCTTCATCTTTGGCGGGGATTTTTCATTATTTATTATAAGGTATTCCGTGGAGTTTCAGAACTTTTGGAGTTGCACAGAATAGGTCTCTAATATTTGCTCCTTTTCTAGCCCAGAATTCCAGCGGTCGGCATTCTCCCTCCTTATGTAAACCTTTTAAAATAAGAGAGAATAGCCATAAGTATTGTGACATAATGTGAAATAATAGCCCATAATGCAATAAATCTCGATATAAAAGCATGATGCAAAATGGACGTATCAGAGGACGAGGCTCATGGCCCGGCAACAGCTGTTACCGGGGAAACATAGACCCCTGCCCGACAGACCTCCCCAGGTATCCTGTTTAATAATTCTTCTTTTCTTTGATGCTCTGAATGCTTCCACTGGGTTCTTCAGTCGCTTTGAGACTTCTGCTTCTTCATTGTTCACTAGCCTTTTATATGCAGCCCCTCAAACTAAAGAACCAAATTTGCTGGAGGTAGTGGCTGACATAGGAAGGGTTGCTGCGGAAGAAGCTGCAGATCTCGCAACTGCTAAGGGGCAGGATCTCGCTGCTGGAGATGTCCAGGGCTCCTTGGCGGTTATGGAGCATCGTTCTGAGGACGTCCCAGTAAGGGAAGTGGCTGTCGAGATGAGATTCCACTCCAGACCACGGGCCCGCTTCCCGCCGCCGGGACCGTTGCTGAGGTTTTGCTACCCCCTCGGGCGCGCTGGCAATGGTGTTGTCATTGCCTGATATTGGAGCCCCCGACCTGTCCCTCACCACGGATGTAGAGCTTGATGAAGAACTCCAACGCCTCCTGGCTCCGCTCTAACAGGGAGTCGAAGAGGCCGATGACTCGGCTGCTGTCACCATGGATTTGTCCTTCATGGAATCCATGGCAGCGGGCATGAAGGAAATGCATGCCCGACATAGTTAGAAGTGGCAGGAGCTCAAGACACGGTGTGAGTCCGCCGGCAAGGTGGACCAGAAGCTGAAGGATAAGTGCTTGGAGCTGTGAGAGTGGCACGGCAAGCAATTCAAAGTTCTCCTGAGGCATCAAGAGACGCTCCTGATGATGAGGGAGGATGTCATGGCTCAGGAGGCACGCCTGGCGGGCCACAAGGCATCTCTAGACGCCAGAGAGCGAGAGATCTCCCTTCGGGACGAGAAGCTCGAAGCTGCCCTTCAGGACGAGAAGCTCGAAGCCACCCTTCGGGCCAAGGACGAAAGCTTGGAGGCTCTGGTGCAGCAACACACTAAGGAATTGGAGGATAAGGATGGAACTGCCCTGGACACCCTTACTACCGACCATGCCACCGAGCTGCAGAAGCTTATTGAAAATCTGGACGTCAGGTCTGCTGCCAAGACTAACCTCGACTATCAGGTGGCCAAGCTGAACGAGGACCTTGCCGGGAGTGTCAAAGAGGAGGATAAGCCCAAGGAAGAACCACGGCAGGCGGAGACCCTCTTGGATGATGTGCAGTCGCATCTCTCCTCCAAGACCCAGAGTCTGGATGCAGCCAACGGCACCATCACAGACCTGAATGCCAGGATCGGCACCTTGGAGAGTGCGGCAGAGTCCATCGAGTCCCGCCAGCAGCTGCTATCCAAAAATCCAGACACAGCCAAACGTCTTCGGAAGGATGCAGAGGACAAGCTGAAGAACCATGTCGACATGAGCAACCTCTGGATCAAGACCCTGATTGATATTTTAGAGCGCCTTGGTGCCCAAGCTATGGTGATGGGCATGGACGGCCCAGTCTTCTCAGCCAGTAAGCAGGAGGTCCCGAGCGTCAAGCTGGGGATCTTCTTCGACCAATTGGTCGAGAAGCTAAAGGCGCATGATGAGGGGATAGCCGAGCGCTTCGCGACATAGTCCCGAAAGCTCGCCCACAATGCCCTCTTCATGGTCTTGAACAATATCACCTGCCACCACCCAGAGCTCGATCTTGATGACGGGTTCAAGAAGCTGCCAGTGGGTGCTGACGTCGCAGCCGCCGAGAAGAAAGTTGCTCCCCATGCCGACAGGGTTCTTCAATTTTAAGTCGTTCCTTCTGGCCATTGGAACGAGTACCGGGCCACTGTCATTTCCACCGGCCCTTAAATATTTTCGTGTTTAGTTATTCCATCCCTAGTGTTTGCGCGGAACAGATACTCTTAGCCTGATCTTTAAATGCGCGTTTTATCCCTTTGAGCCCTATATGCTTGTGTTCGTATGATCAATTCCTGTGTATGCTCTGGATGCCTTCCGATATCATATTGCCATGATTGTCGTAAGGGTCCGGCCCTTAACAGTCATCTTGGCGTGGATGCGTCTCGGGAGATTTTTCCTAGGTAGCTCTCGATGGAGCCTCTCGACTACGAGCAAGGCTCTGGATAGGACAATGGTGCGATCAAAGAACTAGCCAAGGTTCCATCGCATGAGGGGTTTCACTATACGAACGCTCGCTAGGGTTTAAGGGATAAACGACTCCAAAGACTCGAAAAACATTGATAAGAGGTGATCACGCAAACTTAGCTTTCGTTTCGAGCCCCCTTTTTCTTCTATCGGGCCGTGCTCCCTGGCACGCCCATGACACTTGGAGGAGCAAAAGCTAATCAAGTGATCTCTTTGTTCCCAGCAGGGACCGACACGCATTCCTTGCGCCTGGCGGGTGCCGGGGCATAGCGCTGGCCTCTTCTGGTCCTCTTCTCCTTTCCCCTTTTCCTTTTAAGTCAGTCCAGCGGCTGCCATTCCGTGGACCACGCCAATGCAGGTAGCCTTGTCGAAATATGCTTGCCGGGGTATCTATCAACGGACTCATACCAGCGCTTCGCCCAGGATTACCCCCTAATAGGGGAAATACTGGAGCGAGCGTCGTGCGGTAATCATCGGCATCGATGATGCCGAGGCTGAAGCAATTCGACTGCTAAAGAAGGAAAAGGACAGGGAAGAGGCAGCCCATGCTAACACGCTTTGTGCCCCTTCTCCGAACGGTACCCGAACGATGGGTACACTGTACGGGCCACCGTGAAGGGTGTATCACCATCAGCAGCAATCTTTTTCGTAGCCGTCGCCACGGCGAGGCTTGGAGAGCGATAAAATAGCATGGGGGTAGCCCCCCTCTTCGCTTATGCGTCTTCACGGGTGACACGGTCTATGGCACTGGCGAAGACGAAGATGGTGTGGAAGTTGACGCGCTGCGCACGCCTTCAAGTTCGCGCAAGCGAGCCTCCCCTACCTGGCGTGCCAAAGATGTCACGGGATATCCACGGGCACCTATGGGACCAAGAGGCCCCTTGCTGGTTCGGCAGGGGGACGTTGCGTTGCAGAAAGAGCGTACTAGCGCATGGCTCCACGGCAGGGCACACACAAACAATTTACCTAGGTTCGGGCCGCCATGAGGTATAAAACCCTACTCTTGCTTTGGTGGATTGATGGTGGAATGGAGGTGGTGAAGCGCAGTACACTTTCCCCGTAGGAGTCGCCTAAGGGCAGCAACGACCACGCACGTATGGGGTGTGGGTTCATCAACTTTCCAACCCTTTCTACGGTTGCCATGGGCCTCCTTTTATAGATTAAGGGGTCACCACAATGGCAAAGTAGTCATTATGCATTGATATGATAGCAAACAGTGCTATCATACCTAACTATGTGGGCTGACAGGGCGCATTAAATGCACCGCTTAGTGTCACATCACCGGTTGCCCGGCAAGGCTTGCCGAACTATCTTGCCAGCTCCATGCCTATTCTCTTGACACATCGTAGGACGGGTGTCACCAGCATGTTTCTTATGTAGGAAATGGCTGGCATGTGGTGAATGGCTACCAATTAATCATCTTGCGGCTTGACACCGCACTGATGGACGGCATGGGTCTTGCTGGAGTGGTTGCTGAGGTGGTTTTGCCTTCGCGAGCCTCGGTAGGACCCTACCAGGGTGTCTTGGTCGTCTGCTTCTGGGGGTGGCCTTCCCCCTTGCCGGGCTCACCTGTCTGGTGAGGGAGGCCCTTCTCTTGGCGATATCTTGCTTCTCTGTCTTGGCCTTAGTATCATTGAGCTGCCTACTGGTTCGTTGAATCTCTTTACTTCTCGTACTCCAGTATGGTCTTGGCTTGTCTGTGCACTAGTTAGGGGAAAATGCATACCTCTGTATATTTTCCCCGATAGAGCCAAACATCCTGATATGCACTTTATATATGTGGATGAAATTTGTTGATTGTTTAAGCTTGCAGGTTTACCTTGAGATGAAGCTAAGAAGAAGATTTTTCCCTTTATCTTGGAAGGTAAAAGCATTGGCATGGTATAGGCCATGCGATGATATTGGATCTTGGAATTGGAATTGATTGAAATTGGAGTTTCACCAAAAAAAATATCCTATGCATCTAGTTCATCGTGATCAGAATTACATATATAATTTTTGGCCTCGTGAAGGAGAAAGTATCGCTCAAGCTTGGGGTTGGCTTAAGTCAATGTTATATTCATGCCCCAATCATGAGCTCTCAAGAGAAATTATTATTCAGAATTTTGATGCTCGGCTTTCTGGTGATGATCAATCCATGCTTGATACTTCTTGTACTTGTTCCTTTATGAAGAATACTATTGAATTCAGGTGGGATCTTTTAGAAAGAATTAACCGCAACTTTGAAGATTGGGAACTCGATGAAGGTAAAGAGTCTGGTATTAAGCTTAAGTATGATAGTGTTAAATCTTTTATGAATACCGATGCTTTTCAAAAGTTTAGCACTAAATATGGACTTGACTCTGAGATAGTAGCCTCCTTTTGTGAATCTTTTGCTACTCATGTTGACCTCCCTAAGGAGAATTGGTTTAAATATCATCCACCTATTAAAGAAGAAATTGAAGAACCGATAATAGCTAAAGATGAAACTATTATTTATAATGTTGATCCAGTTGTTCCTACTACTTATATTGAAAACCACCTTTCCCTGTTAGGATAAAGGAACATGCTAAAGTTTCAACTATGGTCAATGAAAGTTATAGTAGAACACCTAAACCTTTTGAACAAAACAAGGTAGATCCTAATGTTGCTATGGTTAAAGATCTCTTGGTAGAAAATATATATGGGCATGTTATTTAATTCTGTGATGAAGCTGCTAGAATTGTCAAACCCGGTGAAAAAGATAAACATAGACCAGTTGTTGGCATGCCTGTTGTCTCAGTCAAAATAGGAGATCATTGTTATCATGGCTTATGTGACATAGGTGCTAGCGTGAGTGATATTCCTTTTACATTATTTCAAGAAATTATGAATCATATAACACCTGTTGAAATAGAAGACATAGATGTTACTATTAAACTTGCTAACAGAGACACCATCACACCACTTGGGATTGTCAGAGATGTTGAAGTCTTATGTGGGAAAATAAAATATCCTACTGATTTTCTTGTTCTTGGTTGCCCACAAGATGACTTTTGTCCCATTATCTTTGGTAGACCATTCTTGAACACCGTTAATGCTAAAATGGATTGTGAGAAGCAAACCGTTGGTGTAAGTTTTCGTGATGAGTCTCATGAGTTTAAGTTTTCTATGTTTAGTAGAAAGCACCATAAGAAAGAATTACCTAGTAAGGATGAAATAATTGGTATTGCTTCTATTGTCGTACCTCCTACCTATCCAGTAGAACAATATTTGCTAGACCATGAAAATGATATGCATATGCATGAAAGAAATGAAATAGTTAATATTTTCTTTTAACAACGTCCTCTGCTTAAACACAATTTTCCTATTGAAACTCTAGGAGGTCCTCCTCCACCTAAAGGTGATCTTGTGTTTGGATTAAAACAATTGCCAGACATTTTGAAATATGCTTATCTTGATGAGAAAAAGATATATCCTGTTATTATTAGTGCTAACCTTTCAAAACATGAAGAAGAAAGATAATTATTCAAGAAATCTTCTGATTCAGCAATTAATCTTCTGATTTATCGCTACTCGGGGGTGATCGATAAGATTATGCCTTATGTTCACCATTTATCTTTTGGGTCGATATCGCTCTGACAAGCGATTTATCAGGAATCTACCAATAAATCAGGCCTATTCATAGCACTATGTTTGCAAAAACTATGTTTATTTGTGTCTTGTGGATCTTGTTATGCAATATGTACTGTTGTCCTATATTGTTTGTCATTATACAAGGATTCAAAGCCTAGGAATCAAGGTAACACTTATATCCAATATTTTCTTGGTATTGAATATAGTGTATTTTAGTGTTGGGAACCTGGGATTTGCACACAAAAATCCGATTAATCGTCGACCGATCAAATCGATTAGTCAGCTGATTTCCAATTAGTCGCTAATCCCCAGGTAATCGAGATGATAACGATAAGCAATATCCTCAACATTGGGAAAGATTATTGAAGGTTCTGAAGAAGCATCGAGCTGCTATTGGATATACTCTTGATGATTTAAAGGGCATTAGTCCTACTCTTTGTCAGCACAAAATTAATATGGAACCTGATGACGTTTAAATCCTATGATGAAATAAGTGGTAAGAACTGAAATACTGAAGCTTCCGAACGCAGGTATAATCTATCCTATAGCTGATAGTAGATGGGTAAGTCATGTTCATTGTGTCCCTAAGAAGGGAGGTATTACTCTTGTTCCTAATGATAATAATGAACTTATTCCACAAAGAATTGTCACTGGTTACAGAATGGTAATTGATTTCAGAAAATGAAATAAAGCTACTAGAAAAGATCATTACCCTCTACCTTTTATTGATCAAATGCTAGAAAGATTGTCAAAGCACATACACTCTAGTTTCCTTGATGGATATTCTGTTTTCTCTCGAATACCTGTCTCACAACCTGATCAAGAGAAAACCACATTTACTTGTCCTTTTGGAACTTATGATTATAGACGTATGCCTTTTGGTATATGCAATGCACCTGCTACTTTTCAAAGATGTATGACTGCTATATTCTCTGACTTTTGTGAAAAGATTGTTGAGGTTTTCATGGATGATTTTTTCCGTCTACGGAACTTCTTTTGATGATTGCTTAAGCAACCTTGATCGAGTTTTGCAGAGATGCGAGCAAACTAATCTTGTCTTGAATTAGGAGAGGTGCCACTTTATGGTTAATGAAGGTATTGTCTTGGGACATAAATTTTCTGAACGAGGTATTGAGGTGGATAAAGCTAAAGTTGATGCAATTAAGAAAATGCCATGTCCTAAAGATATCAAAGGTATTCGTAGTTTCCTCGGTCATGCTGGTTTCTATAGGAGGTTTATTAAAGACTTCTCTAAAATTTCTAGGCATCTTACAAATCTTTTACAAAAGGGTGTTCCATTTTGTTTTTGATGATGATTGTGTAGAAGCCTTCGAAATAGTTAAGAAAGCCTTAATTTTTGCACCTATTGTTCAACTCCCTGATTGGAACTTGCCTTTTGAAATTATGTGTGATGCTAGTGAATATGTTGTTGGTGCTCTTCTAGGACGAAGAGTTGATAAGAAATTAAATGTTATTCATTATGCTAGCAAAACTCTAGACAGTACCCAATGCAATTATGCTACTACTGAAAAAGAATTCCTAGCCGTGGTGTTTGCTTGTGATAAATTCAGATCTTACATTGTTGATTCTAAAGTAATTGTTCACGCCGTTCATGCTGCTATAAAATATCTCATGGAAAAAAGATGTTAACACTACTGTAGGATGCTGCTAACGCGACACTACGATCAGAGACCCTTCAACGAAACTGCGTGCGATGCAATAATCGCAAACAATGGTGTAAAAACCCATCAAAAAAGGTGCAAAACGATTGCAATGACGGATGCATAAAAACCGGTTCAGATTTTAGTTGCATGTGTGATGCAGGGCATACGATTCAGTTCAATTAACTGTTTGCGACGAGATGGAACTAAAGAAATGGGCAGCCAAATCAAGGTGTGTGCAATATACAGCAGACAATTAAATCGGATGAACTCTTTGTGATTAGGCAACACTGTCGACTGTGGGGTTCCGGCTACCCTTAAGGTTCGAACACTGGGGTGCGTGCGAAGTCTTTCCGTTCTACCAATCTACGCTCTAGCTCGCTAGGATCTCGCGGACGAACTCGCAACACAGAAAGACACAGGGTTTATACTGGTTCAGGCCACCGTTGTGGTGTAATACCCTACTCCAGTGTGGTGGTGGTGGATTGCCTCTTGGGCTGATGATGAATAGTACAAGGGAAGAACAGCCTCTTGAGGTTGAGGTGTTCTTGCGCGTATGAACTTGTAGTGCGGGGATTCGATCTCTCCCTCCCCATGGTGGTGGCTAGTCCTATTTATAGAGGCCCTGGTCCTCTTCCCAAATATCGTGCGGGAAGACAGCCAACAATGGCGAGCAAATATGAAGGGGGCAGCTAGTACAAGCTATCCCGACAAAAGGTAGTCTGCGCATCCACAAAGCTTCTGGTGGTGACGCCGTCTGGGCTCCACAATGACCTCCGTCTTGTAGTCCTGCTGGTCTTGGTCTTGTTGCACCGAAATGGCAACCTTTACATGAGGGCTCGGTACTCCGCGGCTGCACTTGCCTCCTTTGCACCAAAGAGGAAACAAGGACACTGCGCGTGCTGGCGCCCGCCTGCTGTCGATCGTCATGGCTTACGTCACGAGAGCCTTGTGAGGTTCGCCTTGCCTTGATATCTCCGCTCCTCGCGAGCCTGCCTGACCAAGCTACTCCTGAGGAGGTCTTGACGTTGTCCGCCTCGCGAGGCTTGGCCCCTCACGAGGATCTTGGGTGCCTTGTTGGTGAACGTGGGCCATACGGCCTGCTGGCTTAGCCACGCCCTAGGCCGCAGGCAGGCAAGACTGGGGACCCCCATTCCTAGAACGCTGACAGTAGCCCCCGGGCCCAAGGTGTGCGCGGGCTTGGCTTCGCGGCGAAGCCAAGGGTCAAGTTCGGAGCACCGTGGGCCCCCAAAGCCTGCGGCCTTGGTTGACGCGTGGCGGATGATTGGACGTGGGCGCCTCTGCTTCCCCATGCTGCCTCGACGACTGCATGATTTGACAAGTCCCTGCGACATGCAAGGGAAACCATCATTACCTGCGATCTTGGGAGGTGCCGGTTGGCCTTCTTCCGCTATAAATGGAGAGGGGGCCGGAGCCCCCGTCGCCCATCCCTTCCTCGCTTGCTTGCTTCTTCTTTGCTTCGTTGCTTGAAGTGCCTCCTATGGCGCCGCGTAGGAAGTTCTCTGCCGCCGAGAAGGGGAAGGCCCCTCGTCAGGGCCCCAGTTCCCCGGAGCCCAAGCGCGGTCGCGGCCGTCCACGCAAGCACGATTCGACCCCTGCCGTGGCCCGCCGTCGAGGCGGCACCGTGGCACGCGGAGGGGACCGTCCCAACCATGGCGGTCCAGCTGACGAGGGGAGGCGCGTGATGGTGGCGCGGCCTCCCCGCCCACGCTTCCATTCATTGGAGGTGTCGCTGGAGTTTGTTGTCTGGTTGGAGAACCCGGCCGGCAACTAGCTCCAGCTTCTGTGCTTCCTTGTCGATGAACTATCGGCCCCTGGTCCAGGCGGCCTCTGGTTGCAGGCGGATGGTTGCTGCAGCAAGGCCTCCTGGGCCACGGTCGAGACTTCCGCCGCGGGCAACATAGCCCTGGCCCGCGGTTGGCAGACGTTCGCCCATGCGCGTGGCCTGGGCAGCCGGTGCAAGCTCCACTTCAGGTATGACGGTGGATCGACCCTCTATGTGAGGGTGTTCGGGGAAAACGGTCGCCGTGCTGGGTGCTGCCCCGAGACGAACGACGGTGAGGAGGTGCTCGGCCTTGGTGACGGTCGCGACGAGGATGAGGGCGGGTCTGCCCTCGGCGGCGACCGCGTCTCTTCCAGCTACAGCGCTCTTCCTCCAGTGACAGCTCCAGCAGCAGTGGCTATGACCAGCCGCCGTGCCACTGCGCCCGCTTCGAAGGAGGCAGCGGGTCATCTCGCTGCCGCGCCTCCGTGAAGCGCGAGGAGGAGTATGGCTAGGCTCGGGGCGTCGCCAAGGGCCTGCCTCCGCGGATTGCTGTAACGCTGCCTTGTTTAGCTTTTCCTTTTTTCCTGCGTCAGAAAATGAAACCAGTATGGGCCCGGAGGGGCATGTATCGAACTGTGGTTCTTGGCTAGTGCAGTGTGCATGTTATTCCCATGCCATGTTGTTATTTTGCGCAAAAGATAACTTAACCTGGCGCGTTTGGGACGCCCTTCCCTTCGCGAGATGACTGCGCTTGCTCAGAAACTGCAACAAATTTGTTAGCGGGTGCTCTAGAGGATTTGTTGTTCACCCAAACCTTGACTTGGCGCTTTGTATCGCGGTACCCGAGGGGCACGAATTTAGGAGAGATGTGCCGACTTTCAGGCTCGAACGAGGGTGACTCGCGAGAAGGCAGGGAGCAGAAAAATGCTCGCGAGGGCACCTGCCTAGCCCCCTCGCGGGGCATGCGAGAGAGAGAGAGATCAAGAGCAAACCAGAGCCGAAAAACGCAGTAAAAGGCGAAGGAAACAAATCAGCAAGGAACGCCAAGGGCAAACTTGATTAAGGAGAAGCGAGCGAACTTTGGAAAGCAAATGAAAAGCCGCGTCCGGCACCTAATCTAGTCTTCAAGTCTTCTCACCAGCGCGGAGCTAAGTGATGTCCACTAGGCGTGGGAGGGAGCCCCAGGGCCTGAGGCCGGCGCTCCTGAGACTCCGGGGCGTGTACAGCCCCAACTCATTATTACGTGAGAGTGTCACGGGCAACGATTCTTCACAGGCACCGGGCCTTCTTCACAGGCTCTGGGCCTTTCTTCTCAGGCTCTGGGCCTTCTTCACATGCTCTGGGCCTAGCTTCACAGGCTCTGGGCCTTGCTTCATGGGTAGAACCTCCGGAGGTGCTGGATGTTCCACGTGTTTTGGATAGGTGTCCCTTCTTGCATCTCCACACGCACCGCACCAGGCCTGGAGATGTGGACGACCCTGAATGGGCCCTCCCACATGGGTGAAAGCTTGTGCAACCCTTCCCTGGAGAGGACCCGCCTTAGGACCAGGTCACCCGTCTCGAGCATCCTGGAGCGAATGTTGCAGCAGTGGTAACGTCGCAGTGCTTGCTGGTACCTTGCCGCCCTTAATGCGGCTTCGCGACGATGTTCCTCCCCCAGCACAAGGTCCATCCCCCGCATGGCGTCCTGCTGTGTTTCGTCGAACGCCAGGACCCGCATGGAGCAATGCTTGACCTCGTGAGGGAGGACTGCTTCAGCTCCGTAGACGGGGAAGAACGGAGTCTCTCCCATTGGCTTGGTGGCGGTGGTGCAGATGGACCACAGCATGGACTGGAGCTCGTCGTGCCAGCCCCTGCCACAGGCCTCCAGCTTCTTCTTGAAGGTCCTGGTCTTGAGTCCCCTCAGGACCTCAGCGTTGGCGCGCTCAGCCTGACCATTGCTCCTAGGGTGGGCCACCGAAGCGTAGCAGATCTGCGTTCCAAGGTTAGCACAGTAGGTTTTAAAGAGGTTACTAGTGAACTGCGAGCCGTTATCTGTGATGATACGGTTGGGGACCCCGAAGTGGCTCACCAGGCCCTTGATGAACTTGACTGCAGAGCTGGCTGGAATGGTTCGAACGGCTTCCACTTCCGACCATTTGGTGAACTTGTCGATGGCGATGTAGAGATAACGGTAGCCCCGTGGCGCTCGTGGGAACGGTCCTAGGATGTCTAGCCCCCAGACCACGAACGTACACGTGAGCGGGATGGTTTGGAGGCCCTGAGCAGGCTGATGGATTTGCTTGGCGTGGAATTGGCAAGCTTCACAGGACTTCACCAGCTCGGCTGCATCGTTGAGTGATGTGGGCAAATAAAATACGCTGCAGAATGCCTTGCCGACGAGGGTCCGTGATGATGAGTGATGTCCACAGTCCCCGCCGTGTATGTCAGTCAGCAGCTCCCTCCCTTGATCGCTGGTGATGCAGCGCAGCGTGACATCGTTCGGCCGTTTCCTGTACAACTCGTCGTCCTGGATGCATTATGCCGTGGCCTGTCGGGCCACGCGCTCCACGTCCTCTTCCTTCTCCAGCAGTGTCCCGTACATCAGGTACTCCTTGAACTCCTTGGTCCAGCACTCCTCCTGGGGCTCAAGTGCCAAGAGTACCCGAGCTCCTGAGGTTGGGCCACAAGCTGGTGCTCCCGTGGCCGGGGGTTGTGGGAGCTCCTCCCGAGGCTGAGTCGTGCTTGAAAGAGGTGGCGTAGCTGACGGCTTGAAGAGCTGCTCTTCGAAGAGCCGGGCTCTTGCGGTTGCCGCTTGGATGCTCTCTTGGCGATGTCGTCGGCTTCCTTATTGGTCCCCCGGGGCACGTGCTGCAGCTCCAAGCCTGAGAACTGCTTTTCCATCTTGTGCACCTCCGCAAGGTAGGCCTCGATGTGCTCATCCTTTGGCTCATACACTTTGTTGGAAAAGTTGACGAGGAGCTGCGAGTCGCCCTTGACGGTAAGGCGTCTCACCCCCAGAGCCGCCGCAGCCTTCAGGCCGGCTATGAGGCTTTTGTATTCTACGATATTGTTGGAGACCTTCTCGCCATTCTAGAAGCAGAGTTGCATGGTGTAGTAAAGCTTGTCCTGAGTGGGCGAGATCAGCACTTCTCCAGCCCCCGCGCCCTGGTGCGCAAAGGCGCCATCAAAATACATGACCCAGCCGTCTGGTGCCTCACTTCCTGGGGAGGTGGACTGGTCTTCTCCTTCCTCAAGAGTCGGGGCATCTGTCCATTCCGCCACAAAATTGGCGAGCGCAACTCCCTTGATGACCCTGGTGGTGCTGAACTTCAGCTGGAATGCTTGCAGCTCAATGTTCCATTCAGCGACCCTTCCGGCTGAGTTTGGGCTCCTGAGCACCCTCTCCAATTGGTAAGATGAGATGACCTTGATGGGGTGCCCCTGGAAGTAGTGTCACAGCTTGTGCGAGGCCACCAAGAGTGCGAGCATGAGCTTTTGTGGCATGGGGTAGCGTGCCCTTGCGTCCCGCAGTACGGTGCTGACAAAGTACACCATGTGCTCGACAAGGGTTGGCACACTGTTGAGGCTCGGGTCTTGCAGAGATTGTGGCGTATCCCGAGGTGGAGGGTTTCCTGAGACTTGGCCATCCTCAGGAGTTTCCGCGACGCTGCCCTGTCGAGCTTGGTCTTCCGCCGTTGATGGCTCTGGTGTGCCTTCCTGACCCTGCGCTGCATCAGCTCTAGCTTGGTGCGGCACACCCTAGTCTCTGCGCTCCTCCCGGACCACCACCAGTGCTGCGCTCACGAAGTACGGGGTGGCGGCGAGGTACAGTACTAGAGGCTTGAGAGGCTGCGGCACCAGCATCACCGGGGGGCTGGTGAGGTATTTCTTGAGGTCTTGGAAGGACGGGTCGGCCTCCGGGGTCCACTCGAAGGGGCCCTTCTTCTTCATGAGCTTAAAGAAGGGTAAGGCGCGCTCGCCCAGCTTGTAGATGAAACGCCCTAACGCGGTCACCCATCCTACCAGCTTTTGCATCTCCTTCAGGGTCTGTGGTGGAGTCATGTCACTACTAGGGAAAACCCTAGTAGTAGCGCGGGGTAATTGCTAGTAGTAGCGCGGGGGGCGGCGCTACTGCTAGGGCGCTACAGCTAACTTTTAGTAGTAGCGCTGGTGGTACCCGCGCTACTGCTACTTCTAGTAGTAATAGCGCAGTTGCCACCCGCGCTACTACTACTTAGTTGTAGCGCTGGTCAGAGCCCCGCGCTACTACTAACTAATTCAGAATTAAAAAATTTGCGGCCATGGCGGCTGCTTCTGCTCGGCGTCATCGTCCTCTCCATTCATGGCTGCTACTGGTCCTGGAGGGGATGAAGTTGTTCGTGGTGATGGTGCTTCCCCACCCAACTTGTGCCCGCAGCTCTCGTCTACTGCTGCTACAAAAGAAGAGAAATTTATTAAAAAGAGGAAGAGAGAGATAGAGAGCAGTAGGAGGAGGAACTCACCGGTGGCCGCCGAAGTTGGTGCCGATGCCCGAAACCCTAGATGAATCTCGGTGACCTGCTACTGCTTGTCGTGGGACCCTTGACCCGGTGAGGAGGTGCAAGTGGTTGCATCCATGGCGGATCTGGCCGCCGCCATGTGGATGACGCTCTGCTGGTTTCTCTCTCCTTCCAACAGCGGAGAAGAAGGAGGATGGAGGGGTAGGGGAGGGGTCTGCGAGAGGAGGTCGCCAGATTTGGAGTGGCGCCGAGGTGCGAGGCCGGCAGTGGTGGTGGGCGAGGAAGGGAATGGCGAGTGGGAGGAGAAGGGGAATCAGAAGAGTGTGGGTTTGGATTTGGGCCTCCGCATGCTATGTGTACATATGTCTTCGTGGGTCGATAGTAGTAGCGCGGTTTTATAGCCCTCGCTACTACTATGGCATGTCCCAGGTGGGCACAGTAGAGACCACTTAGTAGTAGCGAGGGTTATAAACCCGCGCTACTACTATCAACTTAGTAGTAGCGCGGGTTTATACCCCTCGCTACTACTATGGCATGTTCGCGGGGGCACAGCAGAGACCACTTAGTAGTAGCGAGGATTATAAACCCTCTCTACTACTATCAACTTAGTAGTAGCGAGGGCTATAAACCCGCGCTACTAGTAAGTAGCAGCAATGAGGGGTATAAACCCACGCTACTAGTAAGCGTCTGTCTATAAGCTTTTCCCTAGTAGTGTGTCTTCGATGGCCTTGATCTTCTCCGAGTTTGCCTCGATCCCTCTGTGGGATACGAGAAACCCCAGCAGCTTGCCAGAGGGGACGCCAAACACGCACTTCTCCGGGTTAAGCCTCAAGTTCACCTAACGCAAACTCTCAAAGGTCTCCTCCAAGTCTTGAATCAACGTCCTCGCCTCGCGAGATTTGACCACTATGTCATCAACGGAGGCCTCTGTGTTCCTGCCGAGATGCCGCCCCAAGGCGATGTGCATCAGCCGCTGAAAGGTTGCGCCCGTGTTGCGGAGGCCAAAAGGCATGCAAGTGTAGCAGTACACCCCACATGGCGTCAAGAAGGCCGTCTTCTCCACATCCTCCACTGCCATCTTGATCTGATGGTATCCAGAGAACGCATCCAGGAAACATAACAAATCGCACTCGGCGGTGGAGTCGACGATTTGATCGATGTGTGGAAGGGGGAACGTGTCACACCCTAGCTAGGTTATGCATTAGAGTGTGCATCATGTTTACATTCATCAGAAATTGAAATGGGGAAAGCAGAACCCCCAGCACCTCCCCCCCTGAAATCAACTAGGGTTTACTAAAAATAAATTCAATGAACCTGAAATGCCCTTCAATAATGTTCACCCTCTTTGCCTTGGGTTAGAACCCTTGGGAAAATGGTGCATATAATTTTAGGTCAACAAATGGGGCATTGGCTTAATTCATAAATATTTGAATTTGGGCATTTAAATACTATTAAATAATTCAAATGCTCAAATAATGTTGGAACTATTTTTGGGCCACTGAAATATTTCAGAAAGTGTCCATAAATATTTTCAGGATTTTATAAAATGATTTAGTATTTAAACTAAATCAAAACAGAATAACAGAAATAGAAAAAAACAGAATAAACTAGGAAAGAACAGAGGCTCACCTGGACTTACCTGCCGGCCCAGCACTGTAGCTGGACGGCCCAGCCCACCAGGCCGACGCCAGTCGTCCCCTAGCTCCTGCCAGGAGGATGCAAGGCGTGTGCCCGCGGTGCGCCGGCACGCGCGCGGCCACCGACGGCCACCTCCTGCTTCGGCCGCCTCCCCGACGTCGCTATGGACGCCACGCACCCCCCTGGCCCTCTCATTCACTCTCCCTCGCCCTCATCCCCTCCCCTGTCTCGGTCTCTCACACACACCCGAACGCGCCGTCGCCGCCGTTCGCTGCCACCGTGTCCACAGCCACCCCCTCGCACCCTCTCCGCGTCCCTGGGCTCCGCCTTGACCCCGTGGAGCTACACACCCGAAGCACGCGACCAGAGGAGGCCCCAGTCGACCCGAGCGTCGTCGTCTTCATCTCCGGTGCCCGAAGATCGTCGTCGTCAATTCGCCGTTGCAGAAGCGTCCCCGAGCCCGCTAAGTCCTCCCTCGAGATCGCTGTGAGCTCCCGAGCATTTCCCCCTTCTCCCTGCAGTGAATCTCTTCCCCTAACTAGCCTAGCCACTTGAGCCGTGAGCTCCTCGCCGCTGGCCATGGCGCCGTCGTGGCTAGAGCCAAAGTGGCTCGAAGCCAAGCTCACCTCTGTGCTCAGCGCACCACCAGGAGCCCGTAGCCACCACCAGCTCCTCCTCCCGTGCACCGCAGCATCGATCCCGCGAACACCCGAACTCCGGCGGCCGCAAAAGAGCTCGCCGCCGTCAGCTCCGGCCACCCCAGCTGCTGCCGCTTGTCTCTCTGGATGCGCCTCACTCCCAGGAACCCGTAGGAGAAAACCGCGCATCAAATGGTGGCCTGTAGGCGAAACCCGAACAACTCCGGTGAAACGCCGCCGCGATCTGAGGTCGCCGGCGGCTAAACGCCGGTAGCCGACGTGGCCGTCATTAGCGGCTAACTAACCCACTAACCACCCCTCCCTAGAGCCACTGCCATGTGGGCCCAGTGCATATTTAGTTTAACTTAATATTCTGTTTAGATTAGTTATTAACCCAGCTGGCCCCACACGTCAGTTTGACTTTCTGACGTGGCCTTTGACTGGCCCCACCTGTCTGTGACTCGAGCCAGCACTGTGAGACTGACCAGTGGGACCCACTGGTCAGGTTTGACCTGGAGGCAGCTCAGTTGACTTGCTGATGTCATGCTGACGTAGGGCTGACGCAGTAAATCATTTTCTAGTTTAAAAATAATTCAGGAAATTCCAGAAAATGCCCAAAACTTTGAAAATTCATAGAAATTCAACCATAACTCCAAATGAGATAAATTATATATGTAAAATTATCAGAAAAATTCAAGGAATCCATCTGTACCATTTTCATGCATGTTTGAACAATGCTTGTCCTCTGTTTTGGACAAAACAAATAAAGGGCATTCAAATAATCATATATGGGGTTGGAATTTGAATCTTGTACTCAAACCAACTCCATTTAAATCATAGCTAGTTGCATTAGCTCAAGACACATCCATATTGCCATGTCATAGCATGCATCATATTGTTGCATATCGTCATGTGTTGATTGTGCTCGGTTGTGTTCTTCGTGGTAGGTTCTGCCTCCGAGGATATTCACGAGTATCCAACTGAAGGGCAGTATCCCGTTACCACTCCATCAGGCAAGCAACCATTGATCATTCCGATACAACCCATGTTCTCGCTCCTGCTCTTGTTTACTGCATTAAGACAACACGATTCAAACTGCTGTGTGCTACGGTAGCTGAACCCTTATCCTCTGCATGACCTGTCATTGCCATAGTAACTAGATGAAACCCACTAGCATGTGTAGGAGTTGATTGAGCCATGTTTTGTGATTCCTACCTTGCTATGCCTGCTATTCTTAGAGTTGTGTCAGGTCTTGTTCATCTGGGTGATGGGCTAGAGTGAAATGCTTGTGCCAGTAATACGAGGGATGTGTTGAACATGTTTTGGTAAAGGTATCGATGAGAGGCCATGTAGGAGTACATGGTGGGTTGTTTCATTGAGGCCGTCCATAAGAACTGAGATCTGTATGTGTGATTTAAGATGCAGTTACTACCGTACATTGGGCCCGAAACCAATGGACCCTCTCGGCTTCTTAGCCACCCTAGTACCCTGTCCAGGAGTTGCAATTAGTTTCTGGTGTTTGTAGGATATGTGTTGGCGGCCGTGCGTAGCGCTGACCCTAGGGGTGGGCTATGTTGCGGTAGATACACCGTGGCACGGTGTACCGAGTCACCCGTTTGGTGTCTCGGGAACCCTGTTCACATCGTTCGGGGCCGTATGTGGAAACCTCGGCCGGACTCCCTGCGGATGGAACCTGGATAGGCGATAACCTGGACTAGGGGCTTAGGTGTTTAGGTAGGCCGTGGCCGACACCCTCGCTGGGCTTCCGCTTGAAGGTTGCCGAGTACATGTCGTGTAGACGGCGGTAAGCGGTGAAAGCGTGTATGACGAAGTACACCCCTGCAGGGTATAAAACTATTCGAATAGCCGCGTCCGCGGTAAAGGACTACTTGGTTGCCTATACAGTTCATAGACAAGTTAATGGATACTACTAAAAGACTCAAGATAAGTGTGAGTACCGAGGATGGCCCCCTCGCAGGATACGAGGGAGGATCCACGGTGGAGTATTGTGATGGTGAGTAATGGACTCGTGTGCGAAAACTATTTTGCTAAAAGATTCCGTAGGATAGCTTAGCCAAGAGTCAAAGCTGGCTTGCTGCATAAACCCCACCACCTTCTTGAGAATGAGCATGTACAGTAGGTTCTGATGTAAGACTTGCTGAGTACCTTTGTACTCATGTTTGCTTATTTATTGTTTTCAGACGACAACACTGCCCCCTCCGATGGGTTTTACGTAGACCTTGACGTCGACGAGTGACTAGCCACCCAGGTGGTGATCCAGGCCATGGAGGGCCCTATGTAGATAGACAGGCTTCGAGAAGCCTTCTTTCTTTCTAGAGTCTGTACTCAGACTAGTTGCTTCCGCATGTGCTTGTATGACTGTATGACTTGAGTGTCGGGTCATGTGACCCCTACCTGTATGGATATGTTATGTATGGCTCCCTGGAGCCATTAAATAAAGTACTTGAGTTGTAGAGTTTTGTTGTGATGCCATGTTGTATGTACTCATATCGAGCATATTGTATGTATGATTGAAATGCTTGGTATGAGTGGGATCCGACAATCTAGTTGTTTGTCCTTCGCAGCCTTTCTTATGGGGAAATGTAGTCCAGTGCTCCTCGAGCCATAGTAGTCCGCTACAGCCCGGTTCACCGGAGTCCTGCTAGCCCAGCACTACTGTTCAGGACACTTGACTAGCCGGCATGTGTTTCACTTCGTCCCTATGTCTGTCCCTTCGGGGAAATGTCACGCGGTGATCTCCGGAGTCCTGTCTAGCCTGCTACAGCCCGGGATTTCCCGGAGTCCTGTTAGCCCAGTGCTACAGCCCGGAATCATTCGTTGATGACCGACATGTTCGTTGTGAATCATGTATGCCTGTCTCCATAGGTCTGTGCCGCTTTGGGTTCACGACTAGCCATGTCGGCCCGGGTTCTCGGTCATATGGATGCTAGCGACATTGTCATATACGTGAGCCAAAAGGCGCAAACGGTCCCGGGCCATGGTAAGGCGACACCCGTGGGATACCGTGCGTGAGGCCGCAAAGTGATATGAGGTGTTACCGGCTAGATCGATGTGGCTTAGAATCGGGGTCCTGACAGTGTTGGCATCAGATCCGGACTGCCTGTAGGTTCGTTCAGCCAAACTGGTCGATGTCGAGTCTAGAAATGCTTTAGTTATATGTAAGGGAATTGATTGTGGGAGGGAACGTAAGGTTCTTTTACTCCTTTACCCTATGCTTCTGATCTGAGTCATTCTCTTCGCATTCAACGTGGGTTAAGGACTAGGCTCTCTTCTTCTATCAGGTTCACGTGTTACTAATCCGTAGTAGTTCATAGGATTATTGCTACGAGTTTCAGTCCAGTTATACTATTTTAGTACATGGCTATTTGAATCAGAACCTTGATATGATGCTGTTGAGCGGTATTGTGAACTGTTGTGGATGTCTCAAATCTTTTTCTGAGCATTACAGCCGTTATGCTGCCCAATTTTCCCTAGGAATTCTGATGTCTTTGTCTTGTGGTTGTGCTTTCAGATGGCCAACCAGTCTCAAAATCAAGTGGTTCGCCTGACCAGGTGCCTCGACGTGCCCGGTCATACTGCTATGTTGGTCCGGGTCATGATCGAGACAGGATACCGTTGGTATCCCGAATACACTGTTGAAGAGCAGTTCCGCGACTTTAATCAAAGCCAGTATTTATGCACCGTCAGGATATTTCCTTCCTATCCTGGATCTACCGAGCCCCTTCACTGTTCCTATGGACTCGGAGTTACCGTTGAGATGGCTGTGCAGGATGCTGCCTATTCCATGATGACCATCTTGCGAGTCCGGACTGGCCTGCTTCGGAACACTGACTTCCGTTACATGCCAGCTTCACTTCCGGGAGCGCAGGGGTATCTTCAGGCTATCTATGCTGACTCCACTCAGGAGGACTCATTAACTCGTACCACCGCTGAGATGCTCGAAGATAAGGACCGAGAGAATCGGGCCTTGAGGCTGGAGCTCTTTAATACCCGTGCTGATCATTGGGCCACATTGACTCGGTTTGCACCCGCGGTGCAAGCTGGATGTATGGATACCAGGGATCTGTATCCTGTGAGAGCAGCTCTGCCAGACATGGTGGATTGGCGTGATGTGGGAGGCATCACCCCACCCCTTGGTCCCCACAGGCCACCGTTTGTTGGTCCAAGACCTTATCCTAGCCCCTATGGTCCACAAGCTCCTCAGGACCGTCTGTTTCCGGATGATCACGTTGAACTTCCAGGCTATGGAGGTGACTTCTATGAGGACTACTACAGAGCTATCTGAGTTAGTAGTAGTACCACTAGTATTGTAGTAGTTGTATCTCCACTGTCCTGTGTGACTTGTGGAATACGACTTGGTGTGTAATCGATTCCGGAGGTGTAGACAAATAATGTATAGGGACTCGGAATGCCTCCGATGAGATGTAACGTCTACCTTCATAGCTGTACTGTAGCATGGGCTTGTACTAAACTATGTATGACGAGTATGACCGTTGGTGTATACATGGCAGTTTTATATTACCATGGCATACGAATGAGCATCTCTGCATTCCGCGTTATCCTTTACATTCTGCACTTCCCTGTTAAGTTTGAGCCATCCTTGTCTAAACCGTTGTCTTGTTTCCTCCTAGGATGGTCAACACCCGCGGAAACCCTGCTGCCCCGGAGCAGGGGGAAGCCAATGCAGCTAGAGGTGAAAATTTGCCTCACCCGCCTTCCCTGGCCGAAGTGATGCTGGAGGCGGAAAGGAACAAGCGTGAGACCAACCGCCTGCTGGAGCGGATTGAGCAGAACACTGCACGCCACCCACGAAATGACTTGGTGTCAATCAACGACTTCATCAAGCTGTACCCACCAAAGTTTAACCATTCCGTCGAGCCCCTCGACGCGGATGATTGGCTTCGCAGCATCACCCACAAGCTACGTTCTGCCAACGTAGCTGAAGCCGACAAGGTTACCTATGCTGCTTATCATCTTGAGGGCCCCGCTAGCCATTGGTGGGAAAACTATGAAGCTATGCGCCCGGTCGGCCAAATCACTACCTGGGCTGAGTTCAGCGAGGCTTTCCGTGAGCATCACATTCCGGAAGGTCTCATGGATCGCAAGAGGGAGGAGTTCTGCAACTTCACCCAAGGAAGGCTGACTGTGGATGCATATAGCCGAGAATTTGGGAACCTGGCACGCTATGCTCCTGAAGAGGTTTCTACTGACGCCAAGAAGCAGGCAAGGTTCCGCAAGGGACTTAGCCCTGAGCTTCGCCGCGATCTCCGTCTGCACGAGTGCACATCCTTCCAGAAGCTGGTCAATAAAGCTATCAGTGCTGAGACAGGCCAGACTGATTATGACGCTTCACGCAAGCACTCTCGTGATTTTGGGTGTTCATCCGGCTCTGGAGCTCAGAAGCGCCGGGTGTGGATTCCAAGCACCGCACTGCCACCCAGATTCACCCCGAGGCCATCCTTTGAGGCGCCTCGTCCCAACCAGCAATTTGCACCACCCAAGCCCTATGGTGGCCCCGCTGCTAATGTTGCTCCACGCCCCACTGTGGTAACATGCTTCAAGTGTGGAGAACCAGGTCACTATAGTCGAGAGTGTCCCCAGAACAACCCTAATCAAGCTGGAAAGTCCGTTGGCCGTGGTAAGCCCGCGGGAAAGACTTTCTACGCCAAGCCGGCCACTACTGCACGTGGCCATGTCAACTATGTTTCAGCCGAAGAGGCTCATGAGGATCCCAACGTCGTCCTTGGTACGCTCCTTGTTAACTGCCATCCGGCATCTGTTCTTTTCGATACTGGAGCATCTCATTCATTCATATCCGAGAATTATGCTCGGTTGCATAACACGACATTCTGTGACATGCCCACTTCCATGGTAATTCAAACTCCGGGTTCCAAATGGCAAACTTCTAGGGTAAGCCATGGGAACAAAATTCTTGTCGATAGGCTTGTTTTCCTTGCATCTTTAATAGCTCTCAAGTCCTCCGACATAAACATCATCTTGGGTATGGACTGGATGTCGGCTCATTATGCCAAGATCGACTGTGCCACTAGAACCGTTCAACTTACTCATCCCTCGGGCAAGACAGTTAATGCCTTAACTCGAGTGGCCAAGCGCCAACTTTACTCTCTCAATGCCAACCCTCTTCCAGACCTTGAGGATGTTCCGGTAGTCCGAGACTTCCCGGATGTGTTTCCGGAAGAACTGCCAGGTGTTCCACCTGACCGGGATGGCGAGTTTGTGATAGACCTTGTTCCAGGAACCGTTCCAATTGCTAGAAGACCCTACAAGATGGCACCCTTAGAACTAGCCGAGCTTAAGAACCAACTCGATGAGTCCTTGAACAAAGGGTTCATCCGTCCTAGCTCCTCTCCTTGGGCTTGCCCCGTCCTCTTCGTCAAGAAGAAGGATGGAACGGATTGAATGGTTGTGGATTACCGACCTGTCAATCTGGTCACCATCAAGAACAAATACCCACTTCCCAGGATCAACGACCTGTATGATCAGCTCGCTGGATCCTCAGTCTTCTCCAAGATGGATTTGAGGCTGGGCTACCATCAAATCAAAATCAGAAATGGGGACATTCCCAAAACGGCCTTTGTTACTCGTTATGGCCAATACGAGTACACCGTCATGTCCTTCGGTTTAACCAATGCCCTGGCCACTTTCTCCCGGTTAATGAACTCGGTTTTCATGGAGTACTTGGACAAATTCGTCGTAGTATACCTCGATGACATACTCATCTACTCCAAGAATGAAGAGGAACATGCCGAACATCTAAGGCTGGTATTGATGAAACTTCGAGAGCATCGCCTTTATGCCAAATTCTCCAAGTGTGAATTTGGTTGTCAGAAGTGACCTATCTAGGCCATGTAATCTCTGGTAAGGGTATTGCTGTCAATCCCGAGCGAGTTCAAGCCGTCCTTGATTGGACTCCACCTGTTTCGGTCAAGCAAGTTCGGAGTTTCCTTGGCCTAGCGAGCTATTGCCGCCGCTTCGTCGAGAATTTCTCCAAGGTTGCTAAACCTCTAACTGAACTCCTCAAGAAAGATAAAAAGTTCGAGTGGACTCCACAGTGCGAGTTCAGTTTTCAGGAACTGAAAAGATGCCTGACATCTGCTCCCGTACTGGTACCACCAGATTTCTCCAAGGACTTTATTATCTATTGCGACACCTCGCGACAAGGACTAGGTTGCATACTCATGCAAGATCGTCAGGTAATTGCCTATGCTTCACGGCAATTACACCCACATGAGGAAAATTATCCCACACATGATCTAGAGCTTGCAGCTGTAGTCCATGCACTCAAAACCTGGCGACATTACCTCCTCGGTAATCATTGCGAGATCTTCACCGATCACCAAAGCTTGAAATATATCTTCACCCAACCAGATTTGAATCTCAGGCAAAGACGTTGGGTCGAGTTGATCTCGGATTACGACTTAGGAATAACTTACACCCCTGGCAAGGCCAATGTCATGGCCGATGCACTAAGTCGTAAGTCCTACTGTAACAACCTGATGTTACAACAAAGTCAACCACTTCTCCATGAGGAATTTCGCAAGCTTAATCTTCACATTGTTCCTCAAGGATTCCTATCCACCCTGGTAGCGGAACCTACCCTTACGGATCAGGTCATCAAGGCGCAGAAGATAGATCCGGGAATTTCCCGTATCAAGAGAAACGTTAAGAAAGGAGTCGTGAATTGTTTCTCCATTGATGATCAAGGTGTTGTATACTTTGGGAATCGCCTAGTGGTTCCGAAGGCGCGAAACCTGAGGCGACTGATCCTTAAGGAAGCTCATGAATCCCCTCTCACCATTCATCCCGGTAGTACCAAAATGTATCGAGACCTACGCCAGAGGTTTTGGTGGACTAGGATGAAGAGAGAAATCGCTCAATACATTGCTAATTGCGACGTTTGTCGTCGTGTTAAAGCAGAGCATCAACGGCCTGCTGGCACCCTTCAACCTTTGGCTATTCCTGAATGGAAATGGGACAAAATCAGTATGGATTTCATCACTGGGTTTCCCAGGACCAAGAGGGGGAATAATACCATCTTCGTCGTGATCGACCGTCTTTCCAAAGTAGCCCATTTTCTACCTGTTCGTGAGAGTATCACCGCAAGCCAGCTAGCTGACCTATACATCTCCCGAATAGTGTCTCTTCATGGTGTCCCGTTGGAAATTAACTCAGACCGTGGAAGTCTCTTCACCTCTCGATTTTGGGAAAGTTTCCAAAATGCTATGGGAACTCATCTCTCCTTTAGCACCGCCTTCCATCCTCAATCAAGTGGTCAAGTAGAGCGAGTAAATCAAATTCTGGAAGATATGCTCCGAGCTTCTGTTATCTCGTTCGGAATGAGTTGGGAGAAATGCCTTCCATTCACGGAGTTTGCCTATAACAATAGCTATCAAGCTAGTTTGGGCAAGGCTCCCTTCGAAGTTCTCTATGGACGAAAATGTCGAACGCCTCTTAACTGGTCAGAAACCAGGGAAAGACAACTCTTTGGCCCGGATATGATTCAGGAAGCAGAAGAGCAGGTTCGCGTTATTCGTGAGAAATTGAAAACGGCCCAATCTCGCCAAAAGAGTCAATATGATCGTAAGCATAAGCCTATGACATTTGAAATTGACGAGAAAGCTTACCTTCGGGTTACCCCGTTAAAGGGAACCCATCGCTTCGGTATCAAAGGCAAATTAGCTCCTCGTTACATTGGACCCTTTCGCATTCTTGCCAAACGAGGAGAAGTTGCCTACCAATTGGAACTACCTCCGCATCTTTCCAGAGTTCATGATGTCTTCCATGTTTCGCAACTCAGGCGTTGCTTCGCGGATCCTATCCGTGGAGTGGACCACGAAACGCTTGATTTACAAGATAACCTTTCTTATCGGGAATACCCCGTTCGTATCCTTGATCAAGCCGAGTGTACCACTCGGCGTCATAATATCAAGTTTCTCAAGGTTCAATGGTCACACCATTCCGAGGAAGAAGCCACTTGGGAAAGGGAGGATCGTCTTCGACTCGAGTACCCCGCCTTCTTCCCAGATGATCCTAAATCTCGGGACGAGATTCTATTGAGTGGGGGTGAGTTGTCACACCCTAGCTAGGTTATGCATTAGAGTGTGCATCATGTTTACATTCATCAGAAATTGAAATGGGGAAAGCAGAACCCCCAGCACCTCCCCCCCTGAAATCAACTAGGGTTTACTAAAAATAAATTCAATGAACCTGAAATGCCCTTCAATAATGTTCACCCTCTTTGCCTTGGGTTAGAACCCTTGGGAAAAATGGTGCATATAATTTTAGGTCAACAAATGGGGCATTGGCTTAATTCATAAATATTTGAATTTGGGCATTTAAATACTATTAAATAATTCAAATGCTCAAATATTGTTGGAATTATTTTTGGGCCACTGAAATATTTCAGAAAGTGTCCATAAATATTTTCAGGATTTTATAAAATGATTTAGTATTTAAACTAAATCAAAACAGAATAACAGAAATAGAAAAAAACAGAATAAACTAGGAAAGAACAGAGGCTCACCTGGACTTACCTGCCGGCCCAGCACTGTAGCTGGACGGCCCAGCCCACCAGGCCGACGCCAGTCGTCCCCTAGCTCCTGCCAGGAGGACGCAGGGCGTGTGCCCGCGGTGCGCCGGCACGCGCGCGGCCACCGACGGCCACCTCCTGCTTCGGCCGCCTCCCCGACGTCGCTATGGACGCCACGCACCCCCCTGGCCCTCTCATTCACTCTCCCTCGCCCTCATCCCCTCCCCTGTCTCGGTCTCTCACACACACCCGAACGCGCCGTCGCCGCCGTTCGCTGCCACCGCGTCCACAGCCACCCCCTCGCACCCTCTCCGCGTCCCTGGGCTCCGCCTTGACCCCGTGGAGCTACACACCCGAAACACGCGACCAGAGGAGGCCCCAGTCGACCCGAGCATCGTCGTCTTCATCTCCGGTGCCCGAAGATCGTCATCGTCAATTCGCCGTTGCAGAAGCGTCCCCGAGCCCGCTGAGTCCTCCCTCGAGATCGCTGTGAGCTCCCAAGCATTTCCCCCTTCTCCCCGCAGTGAATCTCTTCCCCTAACTAGCCTAGCCACTGGAGCCGTGAGCTCCTCGCCGCCGGCCATGGCGCCGTCGTGGCTAGAGCCAAAGTGGCTCGAAGCCAAGCTCACCTCTGTGCTCAGCGCACCACCAGGAGCCCGTAGCCACCACCAGCTCCTCCTCCCGTGCACCGCAGCATCAATCCCGCGAACACCCGAACTCCGGCGGCCGCAAAAGAGCTCGCCGCCGTCAGCTTCGGCCACCCCAGCTGCTGCCGCTTGTCTCTCTGGATGCGCCTCACTCCCAGGAACCCGTAGGAGAAAACCGCGCATCAAATGGTGGCCTGTAGGCGAAACCCGAACAACTCCGGTGAAACGCCGCCGCGATCTGAGGTCGCCGGCGGCTAAACGCCGGTAGCCGACGTGGCCGTCATTAGCGGCTAACTAACCCACTAACCACCCCTCCCTAGAGCCACTGCCATGTGGGCCCAGTGCATATTTAGTTTAACTTAATATTATGTTTAGATTAGTTATTAACCCAGCTGGCCCCACACGTCAGTTTGACTTTCTGACGTGGCCTTTGACTGGCCCCACCTGTCTGTGACTCGAGCCAGCACTGTGAGACTGACCAGTGGGACCCACTAGTCAGGTTTGACCTGGAGGCAGCTCAGTTGACTTGCTGATGTCATGCTGACGTAGGGCTGACGCAGTAAATCATTTTCTAGTTTAAAAATAATTCAGGAAATTCCAGAAAATGCCCAAAACTTTGAAAATTCATAGAAATTCAACCATAACTCCAAATGAGATAAATTATATATGTAAAATTATCAGAAAAATTCAAGGAATCCATCTGTACCATTTTCATGCATGTTTGAACAATGCTTGTCCTCTGTTTTGGACAAAACAAATAAAGGGCATTCAAATAATCATATATGGGGTTGGAATTTGAATCTTGTACTCAAACCAACTCCATTTAAATCATAGCTAGTTGCATTAGCTCAAGACACATCCATATTGCCATGTCATAGCATGCATCATATTGTTGCATATCGTCATGTGTTGATTGTGCTCGGTTGTGTTCTTCGTGGTAGGTTCTGCCTCCGAGGATATTCACGAGTATCCAACTGAAGGGCAGTATCCCGTTACCACTCCATCAGGCAAGCAACCATTGATCATTCCGATACAACCCATGTTCTCGCTCCTGCTCTTGTTTACTGCATTAAGACAACACGATTCAAACTGCTGTGTGCTACGGTAGCTGAACCCTTATCCTCTGCATGACCTGTCATTGCCATAGTAACTAGATGAAACCCACTAGCATGTGTAGGAGTTGATTGAGCCATGTTTTGTGATTCCTACCTTGCTATGCCTGCTATGCTTAGAGTTGTGTCAGGTCTTGTTCATCTGGGTGATGGGCTAGAGTGAAATGCTTGTGCCAGTAATACGAGGGATGTGTTGAACATGTTTTGGTAAAGGTATCGATGAGAGGCCATGTAGGAGTACATGGTGGGTTGTTTCATTGAGGCCGTCCATAAGAACTGAGATCTGTATGTGTGATTTAAGATGCAGTTACTACCGTACATTGGGCCCGAAACCAATGGACCCTCTCGGCTTCTTAGCCACCCTAGTACCCTGTCCAGGAGTTGCAATTAGTTTCTGGTGTTTGTAGGATATGTGTTGGCGGCCGTGCGTAGCGCTGACCCTAGGGGTGGGCTATGTTGCGGTAGATACACCGTGGCACGGTGTACCGAGTCACCCGTTTGGTGTCTCGGGAACCCTGTTCACATCGTTCGGGGCCGTATGTGGAAACCTCGGCCGGACTCCCTGCGGATGGAACCTGGATAGGCGATAACCTGGACTAGGGGCTTAGGTGTTTAGGTAGGCCGTGGCCGACACCCTCGCTGGGCTTCCGCTTGAAGGTTGCCGAGTACATGTCGTGTAGACGGCGGTAAGCGGTGAAAGCGTGTATGACGAAGTACACCCCTGCAGGGTATAAAACTATTCGAATAGCCGCGTCCGCGGTAAAGGACTACTTGGTTGCCTATACAGTTCATAGACAAGTTAATGGATACTACTAAAAGACTCAAGATAAGTGTGAGTACCGAGGATGGCCCCCTCGCAGGATACGAGGGAGGATCCATGGTGGAGTATTGTGATGGTGAGTAGTGGACTCGTGTGCGAAAACTATTTTGCTAAAAGATTCCGTAGGATAGCTTAGCCAAGAGTCAAAGCTGGCTTGCTGCATAAACCCCACCACCTTCTTGAGAATGAGCATGTACAGTAGGTTCTGATGTAAGACTTGCTGAGTACCTTTGTACTCATGTTTGCTTATTTATTGTTTTCAGACGACAACACTGCCCCCTCCGATGGGTTTTACGTAGACCTTGACGTCGACGAGTGACTAGCCACCCAGGTGGTGATCCAGGCCATGGAGGGCCCTATGTAGATAGACAGGCTTCGAGAAGCCTTCTTTCTTTCTAGAGTCTGTACTCAGACTAGTTGCTTTCGCATGTGCTTGTATGACTGTATGACTTGAGTGTCGGGTCATGTGACCCCTACCTGTATGGATATGTTATGTATGGCTCCCTGGAGCCATTAAATAAAGTACTTGAGTTGTAGAGTTTTGTTGTGATGCCATGTTGTATGTACTCATATCGAGCATATTGTATGTATGATTGAAATGCTTGGTATGAGTGGGATCCGACAATCTAGTTGTTTGTCCTTCGCAGCCTTTCTTATGGGGAAATGTAGTCCAGTGCTCCTCGAGCCATAGTAGTCCGCTACAGCCCGGTTCACCGGAGTCCTGCTAGCCCAGCACTACTGTTCAGGACACTTGACTGGCCGGCATGTGTTTCACTTCGTCCCTATGTCTGTCCCTTCGGGGAAATGTCACGCGGTGATCTCCGGAGTCCTGTCTAGCCTGCTACAGCCCGGGATTTCCCGGAGTCCTGTTAGCCCAGTGCTACAGCCCGGAATCATTCGTTGATGACCGACATGTTCGTTGTGAATCATGTATGCCTGTCTCCATAGGTCTGTGCCGCTTTGGGTTCACGACTAGCCATGTCGGCTCGGGTTCTCGGTCATATGGATGCTAGCGACATTGTCATATACGCGAGCCAAAAGGCGCAAACGGTCCCGGGCCATGGTAAGGCGACACCCGTGGGATACCGTGCGTGAGGCCGCAAAGTGATATGAGGTGTTACCGGCTAGATCGATGTGGCTTAGAATCGGGGTCCTGACAGAACGGGTCTTGGGGGCAAGCTTTGTTGAGGTTGGTGAAGTCGACGCACATCCGTTCCTTCCCACCTTTCTTCGGTACTACGACGGGGTTCGCCAGCCATTCGGGGTATCGAACTTCTCGGATGGTACCTGCCGCCTCCAGCTTGCGTGTCTCTTGGACGATGAAGGCCTGCTTCTCAGTGGACTGCCGTCTTGCTCGCTGCTTCACGGGGCGTACGTTGGGGCACACCCTTATATGATGCTGGATTACCTCTCTCGGGACCCCTACCAGCTGATTGGGCTCCCACGCGAATATCTCCTTGTTCGCGCGCAAAAACCTCACCAAAGCTTCTTCTTGTCCCGGGTCAAGGCCGGTTCCTATGGTGAAGGTGGCTCCTGAAGATCCGTCCACGCTGACCGACACTTGCTTGGTCTCTGCCTTGTCTTGGGTGAACAGTTGCCTCTTCTTGGTGGGTGCGGTCTCCTCGACCTCTAGCGCACCGGCGCCAGCTGGCTGTGTCGCTGTCGCGGTCTTGAAGGCGAGCCTGAGCGCCGTCATGGCCTCCTTAGCGTCCCCCTTGATGGTGAGGACGCCCTTGCTCCCTGGCATCTTCATGAGGTTGTAGGCCGTGTGAGTCGCCGCCAAGAACTAAGCAAGAGCCGGGTACCCGAGGATGGCGTTGTACGGGAGACCGATGCGGGTGATGTCAAAGTCCACCAGCTCGGTGCGATAGTTGTCTCGCGTGCCAAAGGTGACAGCGAGGCGGATCTGCCCCAGAGGGTGAGCAGCTCCACCGCCCACTCCTGTGAAGGGCTTGCTGAGGCTGAGCCGTTCGAGCGGCACGTGCAGAAAGCTGAAGGCTTCCACGGAGAGCAAGTTGAGGCCGGCGCCGCTGTCGATGAGGGTCTTGGTGACGGCCACGTTGCAGATGGTGGGCGTGCAGAGCATCGGGAGCATGCCGGAGCCGACAGTGGAGCCGGGGTGCTCTTCCGAGTCGAAGGTGAGGTCGGCCTCCGGCGCAGCCCAACCTGGCGGAGCCCCCGGGCGCTTGCAGGCTGCCCCAATCTGGCGGAAGAAAGGCTTGACGTGGCGATCTGAACGAGGTGCTTGGGAGCCACCCAGCAACGCCGCGACTGCGTGGTGTGCCAGCGCCATGTAGCGCGCAGCGAAGAGGTCGCGGAGTTCCCCCCCCCCCCAGGACGTCACTGTGGATCCTGGGAGGTTGAGCACCCTGGCGCGCAGCTCGCCGGCGAGCGCCAGGGGGAACAAGTTTGCCATGATCTTGTCATCGCCTCCGGCTTCAAGGACGGCCCCCTCGTAACGCGATGACATCTCCGGCCTGAACTTGGCCGGCCATTGCACTCGTCGTAGATCGGGGGCCAGGGCTCGGTACCCAGACTCCCCGCTGCCGGTGTTGGCGCAGAGGTTGGTGGCGGGGCGCCTGCCATGGGAGCGTAGTGCGGAGGTGCGGGGCGATGGTTGGTGGAGAGAAGCCCGGCGCACCCCTACCTGGCACGCCAAATGTCGGATGTAGGGTTCCGGCTACCCTTAAGGTTCGAACACTGGGGTGCGCGTGAAGTATTTCCCTTCTACCAATCTACGCTCTAGCTCGCTAGGATCTTGCGGACGAACTCGACGAACTCGCAACACAGAAAGACACAGGGTTTATACTGGTTCGGGCCACCGTTGTGGTGTAATACCCTACTCTAGTGTGGTGGTGGTGGATTAGCTCTTGGGCTGATGATGAACAGTACAAGGGAAGAACTGCCTCCTGAGGTTGAGGTGTTCTTGCGCGTATGAACTTGTAGTACGGGGATTCGATCTCTCCCTTCCCATGGTGATGGCTAGTCCTATTTATAGAGGCCCTGGTCCTCTTCCCAAATATCGTGCGGGAAGGGAGCCAACAATGGCGGGCAAATTTGAAGGGGGGGAGCTAGTACAAGCTATCCTGACAAAAGGTAGTCTGCGCCTACACAAAGCTTCTGGTGGTGACGCCGTCTGGGCTCCACAATGACCTCCGTCTTGCGGTCCTCCTGGTCTTGGTCTTGTTGCACTAAAATGGCAACCTTTGCCTAAGGCCTCGGTAGTCCGCGGATGTGCTTGCCTCCTTTGCACCAAAGAGGAAACAAGGACGTTGCGCGCGCTGGCGCCCGCCTGGCGCCCACCTGGTGTTGATCGTCATGGCTTACGTCACGAGAGCCTCGTGAGGTTCGCCTTGCCTTGATATCTCCGCTCCTCACGAGCTTGCCTGACCAGGCCACTCCTGAGGAGGTCTTGACGTCGTCCGCCTCGCGAGGCTTGGCCCCTCGCAAGGGTCTTGGGTGCCTTGTTGGTGAAGGTGGGTCGTACGGCCTGCTGGCTTAGCCACGCCCTGGGCCGCAGGCAGGCAAGTCTGGGGACCCCCGTTCCTAGAACGCCGACAAACACAAAAGAAACGGTCAGCCAGATCAAGGTGTGTGCGATGTACAGCATGCAGTTCACTCGGATTAACTGTTTGCGTTGAGATAAGAGAACAAAAACGGTTCAATATAACAAGATGTGTGTGCTACGCAGCAAACAAGACTGTAATCGGAAATGTGTGCAAAGACCGATAATAACACAGACGATTGCTCCTAACAAGACGTGTGTGTTTTGCGATGAGATTGCATACAGAAGAACATCATATATATACACACTTATAAGGACATGGATGCATAAACAAATTAAACATCCACTTACATATGTGGCTACTACAACCATGGCATTCACACGCACCAAATTAAACTATTACATGCATAATTACATAGGTGGCTACTACACACATGACATTTCCACACACCAAAGTCAACTATATATTACATGCATGATTAACTAGGATAAACGATCATCTGATCATCATCTACTTCTTGTGACACTTGCTCTACTTGTGGCTCGATCCGGCCTCGTCGATTTGGGTAACGAGGCAATTCCTGATGTCATAGATCCGCATGTGCATCTCGTAGTATGTGTGCACGCTCTTGGCTACAAACCTGAGGTGAGGTTCATCCAGTTGCCACATCCAGGCCCCGTGCCAGGATACAGAACGTGTTCTATTGGCATCCTGCTTCATCTTTTCCTAATATGGGTCGATGATGGCCGAGGGGAGTTCAACCAGGGAGTCCTTCTTCGTGCTGCCCCAGACCCTGTAGTGCTCACGAATTTCGACTAGGTTCTTGCAGGACAAGCCCGTAACCTTGAGCGCTTTCACATTGTCGGTGGTTTAACCTGGCTCTGATACCAACTTGTAACACCCACAATGTGGCTGTATCTCCCACGTGTCGGGGCACGACTTAGAGGCATAGCCGCATGGTAGGTTTGTTGCAAGAGGGGTAATCTTCACACAATCCCATGTACTGAATAAGAAAGGGATAAAGAGTTGGCTTACAATCACCACTTCACACAAATACAAGTTAAACATACATCATCCAGAATACAATCAAGGTCCAACTATGGAACCAAAATAAAAGAAGACAACCCCAAATGTTAGATCCCCGATCGTCCCAACTGGGCTCCACTACTGATCATCCAGAAAGAAACATAGAAACGATCAAAGGTCCTTATCGAGCTCCCACTTGAGCTCTGTTGCGTCACCTGTACTGGTATCATCGGCACCTGCAACTGTTTGGAAGTATCTGTGAGTAACCAGGACTCGACAATCTCACACCCGCCAGATCAAGACTATTTAAGCTTATGTGTAGGAAAGGAGTAGTGAGGTCCAGCTGCAACAAGCACTAAGCATATATGGTGGCTAACATACGCAAATGAGAGCGAGAAGAGAAGCAACGCAAAGGTTGAGAAACTATAAGTGATAAAGAAGTGATCCAGAAACTACTTACGTTCAAGCATAACACAAGAACTATGTTCACTTCCCAGACTCCGCCGAGAAGAGACCATCACGGCTACACACGCAGTTGGTGCATTTTAATTAAGTCAAGTGTCAAGTTCTATACAACCGGATATTAACAAATTCCCATCTGCCACATAACCGCGGGCACGGCTCTCGAAAGTTTATACCCTGTAGGGGTGTCCCAACTTAGCCCATCACAA
The DNA here is from genome assembly GCA_034509565.1 of Triticum monococcum. Lineage (NCBI taxonomy): Eukaryota > Viridiplantae > Streptophyta > Magnoliopsida > Poales > Poaceae > Triticum > Triticum monococcum. The sequence continues at coordinate 246,845,444 of CM067841.1, read as the reverse complement.
GCTCTCATGGTCAACGAAGGATATTCCTTCTCCCGGGAAGACCCGATCAGTCTCGGAATCCCGGTTACAAGGCATTTCAAGATGGTAAAACAAGACCAGCAAGACCTCTCGAATGTGCCAACAAATCCCGATAGGAGCTACACATATATCATTCTTAGGGCACACCGGATGAGCAATCCATACAACTAAAACCAACCCTTAAGTTTCCCCGAGGTGGCGCTGCAAGGGGCTCTAGTTCGGACCAACACTTAGAGAAGCACTGGCCCGAGGGGGGTTAAAATAAAGAAGACCCTCGGGAGCGCGACTCCCAAGGGAAAAGTAGGTGGTGGTGAGGCAAATGGTAAAACCAAGGTTGGGCCTTGCTGGAGGAGTTTTATTCAAAGCGAACTGTCAAGGGGTTCCCATAACGCCCAACCGCGTAAGGAACCAAAAATCAAGGAACATAACACTGGTATGATGGAAACTAGGGCGGCAAGAGTGCAACAAAACACCAGGCATAAGGCCGAGCCTTCCACCCTTTACCAAGTATATAGATGCATTAAAGTAAATGAGATATAATAATGATATCCCCACATATCCATGTTCCAACATGGAACAAACTTCAAATTCACCTAAAACTAGCAACACTATAAGAGGGGCTGAGCAAAAGCGGTAACATAGCCAAACAACGGTTTGCTAGGAAGGTGGGTTAGAGGCTTGACATGGCAATATGGTAGGCATGATATAGCAAGTGGAAGGTAGCGCGGCATAGCAATGTACTCAGAGCTGTCGAAAGCTTGATTCACGAAAGTGTACTCAACAGGTTCCTCGTTCACGTACTCTTCTCCCGGCTCTACCCAAGGCAAGAACACAAGCAAAAGGAACAACAATCAATCACGATGCAATGCACAAGCAACATGATGCAATACAAGGCATGATATGCAAGATGTGATATGCAATGCATATGCGTGCTCCGGAAGGGAAAGAATGATCAAGGCATCAACTTGGCAGCCCAAGTATGCCGCTAGAAATATGAGGTGATTTCGGTCGAAAGCGATATAAGGAACACCGGAAACGGATGCACGGTTTGCAAATGGCAAGCAAAACAATAATGGTGCAAAACTGTGATTAACAGCATGATGGCACTTAGAATGCAACAAGAGACTAAGCTACTGCACTCCAACATAACAACAAAGCACGGCTAAATCACTGAAGAACAGGTTCAAACAAGCATGGCAAAAGTGCAAAAGATATCAGCATCACAGACTTGGTGAAAATACTAACATGCCAAAAACAACATCAGGAAGCACTATTTAGAGCAAGCAAACACCATGCTACAGGAACATATCATAGCAAACAAAGGCATGGCATGATTCTACTAAATGCATAGATCAAAATTCCCTTACTGGTCATGAGCCAAAAAGGCACAGAAGATATGATGGCACCCATGTAAACATAGCAAGTTTTATTAACAGTTTCAGACTTAGAAGAAAAGCAGAGCATAGCATAAACAGATATATGAAGGCAACTTTGAGATCTCATGCCACTCACCACAAAGCATTGCATGACAATATAAGGATACCAATAGCAAGATGAGATGTTCATGAAGCTAACCATGGCTAGAGCAAGTTAATAGGATGCATGGATCACTAGCAACAACCATGGCAATATTGATTAACATGTTAATATTCTGCCAGGAACATTTTATAGCAAAAGTAGAGTAAGAACAAGACATGCTAGACAACTCCATAATTGCAAACAGGGGCATGGATGGATAGAGCATAACCACATGTTCAAAACATCCTTACTGAAGTATCCCAAAATAAGCATGGATATCACTGTAGCATCAAGTTTACATGGCATCAAAATAACAGTAGGAAAAGGACTACATTGGCATCCAAGTCCCTCAAAACAGCAACATTGCGGAGGCTACTTTGCATGCTTATGCTAGTCATCACATAGATCACAAAAATACAAGACAAGCACCTCTGTAAAGATGGCATGGTATAGTTCAAAACACATGTAGACCTCAAGCTCATACGACGCACACATCAAATGCAAGAAAAATGACAAAACCTCATGATCTGATAAGTAACAGCACTTAACATTTTATAACACTATTGCATCAATGAAAATGGCATCATAATGAACATGAACATGCATGGAAATGCTTCTATCATGAAGAGCTCAACGAGATGAACAATTTGATATATCATATGCATGATTTGGAGCAGCGAGCGCGGAGATATGACATGATGAAGTGGGGCAGAAAATTATTGGATCTGGGGACTTGGAGAAAATTACCCTCGTCGGAAACGGGGCGGAGGGAAGCGGGACAGGAAGAACCGGGACGCGGGCGCCTATTTGGTTGGATGGACGGGTGGATCTGATCCATCCCGCGGTGGATCCGGCTCTGGTGAGCGTGGCGACTCCGGCGATGGCCGGCGACGAGCCGAGGACGGCAGGGGCTGACGGGGAGCGGCAGATCCGGGCACGGGCGGCGTTGGCGAGGCGCTGGGGCGGCGGATGGTTGGCGCGTGCGGCGGCGACTGGCTCGCCGGCGAGAGGAGGGGCGGCGGCGACCATGGCGACTGGCACGGCAGGGTGGCACGGCGAGGCACAAGGGCAGCGGCGGCGCTAGGTGGTGGCGGGCGGAGGCGCGCAGGCGAGGTGGCGGTGCGCGGCGGAGGCAAGCAGCGGCGGCGGTTGGCGGGCTCGGGCGGCACGGTTGCCGGAGCGGCGGGCGGCGGCGCGGAGGATGGTTGTCGGCAGGGCGTGGGCAGCGGTGGTGGAGGCGAGGCGCGAAGTCTGGCGAAACTCCATTCGAGATGTTTTCTATAAGTCCACTACAACTTTGTTCTTTTCGTTGTTGGTTTTCCAATAACTCCGTTCGACCCTTCTCCTAAAGATGCCTTTTCTTCTCCATTCTCCTATTTCAATTATCTATCTTCTATTCTTTTGTTCCGGAGGCATTGTCATGTTGCTCTTTTCAACCCATCATCTCGTTTTGTCAAAGATCATGTTCTTTTCATACCTATCCATTTAACCAGAGGGTTGTGCCTTTTGCCCAAGTTCTTTTCGCCTTATCAAGCCTTGCATCTCTTTTCAACCGGAGTGCTATCTGAGACCTTTCTTACCCCTTGCTCCATTCATTCAATAGTTCCGGAGACAGTGTGTTGTCATTTCATCAAGCATCTTCTCACCATACCAAGTTCTTATTCAATTCCTTTTCTTTTCAATCGGAGTGTTGCCCGAAGTTGTTCTTCCTTGTCCCTCTTTTCTAATGGAGTGTTTTCAACTTTGTCATCTCCGTTGTATTCTTTTCTTGAAATGGCTTGACCTTTTCAAGGTTCTTTGGTCTCACTCGTTTGTCAAAGAAGCAACTTAGTTTTACCTCTTCTCTTTCTCTTCCGTTTTTCCCTCCGGTGCCATTCTAGATCTTGGGACGAGATCCTCTCGTAGTGGTGGAGTGTTGTAACGCCCCAAGACCGGAGCTTCAGATGTCTTCCAGGGTTTCCGGGTTTCGTCATGTGATTTGTTTGGTTCATTGCATTCATCTTTGCATCATGTGCATTTGCATCATGTCATCATGCCATCATGTCATTAATCTTTGCATCTCACATCAACTAAATAAATTGCATGGATCTTCGGTCCATTTAAACCGAGGGAATTCACATGATGATTATCTTTATAACATATCCTCCCGATATTAGGGAGCTATATTGAATATTCCATTTTCGGAATCACCCATGAACACACTTGCAAATAATCACATGTCTTTTCTGCTTTGAGTTTGCTCCTCAAACTTCGCCCATAAATTCTTTTATCTTTTTCCGGAGGTCTACCAAAAATCTCAACATTTTGGGACCTTTCTAACGCCCACTTCTTTTTCGAACTCATTCGAATTTATTTCAAACGAGTTCCAATCCAAACTTTGTACACATGCCCATTTATACTTTTCTTGGATCAAGATCATTCTTGTGAGTCCGGGAATTTAACTTCCATGCCCAAATTCCATCATACCCTCTCTTTCTTTTTTCCCCTTCTATCTATTTGTATTTTTCTCTTTTTGGTTAAGAGAGAAGAGTAGGAGAGGTAGTCCAGCAGGTCCTGGCCGTTCTCCTTTCCATTGGGCCAGCCTCCCTAGGCCCAGCCTAGCCGGCCACTTAGGCCCATCCAGCCAGCCCACCTAACTGCTCTAACCCTAGCCCAACCCCCACTCTCCCTCGTCTCCTCCTCTAGCGCCGCCAGAAGCCCCACGACCGAACCTGCCTCTCCCCTCGATCCCCAGCTCGTGCGCGCACCTCTCTTCCATCGCCCCGCTGCCTCCATCCTCGCGTCGCCTCTCTCCCTTTCCTCCCGCCGTCGTCTTCGGCGGGAGCAAGAGCTCCCTGCTGTCGCTCCGGTCGACGGAGTCCAAGACGCCGAGTAGTAGCGCGCCCTCGTCATGTTCCCCTCTCCCTCCTCCTTCATCAGCCTTGTCGCTGGCCGACCGAACCGGCAGGAGTTCCCTACCGCACACGTCCCTGACGAGCGCATTGGCCAGCGCCCGACGCCATCGACCTCGAGCTCCCGTGCCCTGCCTTGTCCGCGCGCCTGTGACGAAGCTCCGGGAGCAGCTATGGCCGTGGATGCCGTCCGCCACCTCCAGCTCGAAGCTTCGGCGTGCCCAAGCCTCGGAGGCGACCGGATCGACCTCCCCAAGCCCCCGTCGCTGGCCTACCCTGTTTCTGCTGCGCCAAACGACGACGACCAGCGCCATCCCCCCTGCTTGCCTTGCTGCTGCGCCTTCATTCCGTCTCCTAGCGAAGGAGATGACTAGCAGCACCCAGCCCCGTTGACCGCTGCACGCGCAGGCCCAGTGCACCCACCAGGGTCTCCCCTCCTTGTGTGGGTTGCGCCCCTCTCCACGGCCAAGACCAGGACCCCGCGAACGTCAAGTTCCTCCATGATGCCCGAACGACTACATGATGACCCTGGACATGGGATTGCCAAACGCCAAGTACATGGATATGCCAAGTTCCTCTTCGAAACGTGTACGAATACGCCCGGCGATGCGACAAGTACCTCTACCGGCGACCCTCAAAGAGTTCGGATTCATCAAGTTCGACTACCGTGGCGTGAACCACTACTCCCACGACGTCGTGTGTACCCCTACCATCACCCCGAAGACGTTGGAGTCATCAAGTACCTCTCCGATCAAACGCGAACCACTACTTCCGCTACTATCGAACCCATTCCGCTCCGAAAATGAACGCTTTGAAGAATAACCGCCGGAACAACGCCCGTGCCCGTTTGTTTCATGCATGTCCCTGTTTGCCATGCCGTCGACCCATGGGAACCTGGTAACCGGGATCACCCCACCATCTTTTGCATGCTCCCACCACACTTCCTTTGCACCGGTATCTCCATGAGCTACCGAAACCGTTATGTTGCGGTGGCAACATTATTGGATTCGTTCCCGTGGCCCCTTTTCCTTCCGCCATGGCGACAAATGCTCCATATCATGTTCATATCAACATTTTCATAAAAATTGCATAAACTTGAACATGTCATCCGCATCATGATAATAACATTTAAAATGTTTAAAATTGTCGTTTGCATTAAATTGCCAAATGCATATGAGGATTTACCGGAATTGTTGTTTGATATTTCTGGCCTCATTTAATATGCCTAGCTGTGTATTTTACTCATGTTTCACCTCTTGCCATGTTAACAAACATTTAATATTGTTGGGTACATAAACAAGATCGAACTAAATAAGTCACGTGGTGTTTCATCAATATGCAATGGAGTTGCATATTGAGCTCCACTTAATTTGTAGGGTTGTTTGTGCATTTTGCCATGCCATGCCTCATTAAACCGGACATGCATCATAATTGTTTGTGCATCATACCATGTTTATGTGATGGTTGTTTACTATGTTGTTTGCTCCTTTCCGGTGTTGCTTCTTCGGGTTGGTTCCGGTAACGTCGCGTTTGTGAGGATCCGTTCGACTATGTCCGTTTGTCTTCTTCATGGACTCGTTCTTATCCTTGCGGGATTTCAGGCAAGATGACCATACCCTCGAAATCACTTCAATCTTTGCTTGCTAGATGCTCGCTCTTTTGCTATGCCTATGCTGCGATACCTACCACTTGCTTATCATGCCTCCCATGTTGCTAAGCCAAGCCTCTAACCCACCTTGTCCTAGCAAACCATTGTTTGGCTATGTTACCGCTTTGCTCAGCCCCTCTTATAGCATTGTTAGTTGCAGGTGAGGATTGGAGTTTGTTCCATGTTTGGAACATGGATATTTTGCTGGGATATCACAATATCTTTTATTTAATTAATGCATCTATATACTTGTTAAGGGGTGGAAGGCTTGGCCTTATGCCTGGTGTTTTGTTCCACTCTTGCCGTCCAAGTTTCCGTCATATCGGTGTTATGTTCCAGGATTTTGCGTTCCTTACACGGTTGGGTTATAATGGGAACCCCTTGACAGTTCGCTTTGAATAAAACTCCTCTAGCAAGGCCCAACCTTGGTTTTACCATTCGCCACCTAGCCATTTTCCCTTGGGAGTCGCGCATCCCGAGGGTCATCTTATTTTAACCCCCCCGAGCCAGTGCTTGTATAAGTGTTGGTCCAAACTAGAGCCCCTTGCAGCGCCACCTCGGGGAAACTCGAGGGCTGGTTTTAGTTATACAGATTGCTTATCCGGTGTTGCCCTGAGAACGAGATATGTGCAGCTCCTATCGGGATGTCGGCGCATCGGGCGGTCTTGCTGGACTTGTTTTACCATTGTCGAGGATGTCTTGTAACCGGGATGCCGAGCCTGATCGGATTGTCTTGGGAGAAGGAATATCCTTCGTTGACCGTGAGAGCTTGTGATGGGCTAAGTTGGGACACCCCTGCAGGGTTTTGAACTTTCAAAAGCCGTGTCCGCGGTTATGGGCTGATGGGAATTTGTTAATGTCCGGTTGTAGAAAACTTGAAGATGATCTTAATTAAAATACATCAACCGCGTGCGTAGCCGTGATGGTCTCTTCTCGGTGGAGTCCGAGAAGTGAACACGGTGTTGGAGTTATGTTTGACGTAGGTTGTTCTAGGATCACTTCTTGATCATAGTTGTTCGACCGTGCTTTTGCCTTCTCTTCTCGCTCTCATTTGCGTATGTTTAGCCACCATATATGCTACTCGCTTGCTGCAGCTCCACATCATACCTTTACCCTTCCTATAAGCTTAAATAGTCTTGATCGCGAGGGTGTGAGATTGTTGACTCCCCATGACTCACAGATACTTCCAAAACCAGCTTGCAGGTACCGATGAGACCATGCAGGTGACGCAACCAAGCTCAAGGAGGAGCTCATTGAAGACCGTGTTCGTTATGTTGGTCCGTTTCCAGTTGATCAATAGTGGAGCCAAGTAGGGTCGATCGGGGATCTGTGTAGCATTGGGGTAGCCTTCTTTTATTTTGGGTTCCGTAGTCAGACCTTGAATGTATCTGGTTGATGTAATGCTTTATTCATGTATTGGTGTGAAGTGGCGATTGTAAGCCAACTATGTACCTTTTCCTCTTACTCATTACATGGTTTGTTTTGAAGATTACCTCACTTGCGACATTGCTTTCAATGCGGTTATGCCTCTAAGTCATGCTTCGACACGTGGGAGATATAGCCGCATCGAGGGCGTTACAAGTTGGTAATCAGAGACTTCCCCGACTTTAGGGGCCCCCTGCTTGATCGAATCGCTGGCGTTGTTGAGTCTAAAAAATGTTTTGAGTCATTCAGGATTATATATATCGGAGAGTTAGGAATTCTTTTTACTGCTCAGTCCCTTCGTCGCTCTGGTGAGGCATTGTGACGTAGAGTTTTGACTCTTCTCTTCTCAAATTTCACTTAAAAAAATTTAGGATCACGCGGGTATCTTGGAATCGTCCCGATGGTTTTGTGACGAGAACATTGTTCTTGGTGCCTCCTGACATTTAGGGTTTGTGGTAGTGTCCCGGGGAGTTGAGCTCCGAGGTGTTGTCGTCACAATTTTATCATTGTAGTTCTGGAATACCTGAGTTCGCCGACATCGAAAATCTCTTTTATGCAGTTGTTGATGAGATAACCTCGACGCCACCCAGTACTGGGGCGGGAGTTCGGGAGTATTGCCATAACTCGTATAACGGATGCTTTTCGAAGGTTGAGGTAAATGATTTCCGAAGGTTTCTTGGTTATGTGTTGAAGGATGGATACAGCTGGATGTAGGATTTGCTAGTTTTGGGTGAGATATTATGCTTCCCCTGTATCCCCAAGACCTGATTGCATAACCGGAACGTTTCGGGAGTTTATAAGTGGGAATTCAAGTAGCTCTTAGGATATCTTTCCGACAGATGTATGATATGAAATTGGGGTTCGACGTCTAGTGGTCCGCCTATCCACGATTGGTTTTATAGTGGTCTCGTTGTGTCTTAAAGAGTCCTTGGCTATGCCGACTCGGGGACGCTTCATATGTCATGTGCACTGCCTTGTACATGATGGTGTTGTATGATCGAGCCCGTGTAGGCCCCACCACGAAAACTTCGGACGAAATCTCTATCATATGTTTGTTCCGACTTATTCTGCAAGCCACTCCTTTGTTTTGTTTTCAGTTGTGGTATTCGAGTTGCTTCAAAGTCAAATGTTGATTCCATACCTTTTTCTAAGCGGTGTTCTCACATTTCTATGTGATTACTAATCCTTCATGATAATCGAGATTGTCATCTCAATCCTTTTCAACCGGTGTGCTCCTCTTCAAATGGATCCAATCTCGTCAACATTCGCAAGATCAATTATCAGTTCTTCTCAATGGTGTTTGTTTCATCCGTCTCCAAGTTGTCTTTGTTTTTCCCGTCCTCCCACCCTTGTTTCTTCAAGGACTCAGATTTCTTTATCAAGTATCATCTTATTGATGAGAAGTCTCTCCATTTTTTCCATCAATGTTCGTATCCAGTGATTCTCATGAAGTTTCTAATGGAGCTTCAAATTCATCATTCTTCGTCCTCTTTTCTTCTCCGGTGGATTCAATTCAAGCTTTTGGTGTTGATCATATCCCTTAACTTGTTTCAAATGTTTTCCATGCCGGTGCACCTTATTATCATTCCACTTCTCACTATTCTTTTGGTCTGGAGTGCTGAAGATATCTCGAAGATTCGTGTTTCCACTCCACTTTCATTCAAGCTCTTTCGAGGATGTTATCTCATTCAAGCCATTTAATTCAACCGGCGCAATCTGTGTTTTAAATCATTTCAACGGTGTATCTTTTGAGTGGGCCCTAACCCACAGGTCTTTTCCCAGGATCTTACCTGACTCTTCTAATTTTCCCGGAGTTATTCTCAAATTCTTTTCGAAGTTTGACGTAAGAATGATTTATCATCAGTCAAATATCTTTCTCCAAGATCTTTCAAATTCTTTTCATTGGTGATTCAGCCTTTATATTCTTCATTATTCCGGAGTGTCTCAACTATTCATGGTGGTGTTTCTTGTCGTCATTCTCAAATTTTGAAGACCGAAGAAGAGTTTTCCTCTAAATCTTGCTCCATTCTCTTCAAGACTCGTGGTTCTAGCTTGATGCCGTCCTATCATAATTGGTTTTGACTGTGAGTATTCTTTTATTCTGTCCGGAGCAATTCAAGAGTCCTTTCAGTTTGATTCTCCGAAGGCCATCATTTCGGGATTATTCATTCTCAGCTTTCAGCTATTGTTCTCCAAATCTTACCGGTGCATCATTCAAATATTCTCTAATCAGATTGTGATCTCTTTGTTCTCATATATTTATATTTCCCTCAAGTATCTTGAGTCGTTTTTCAATTCTTATCGGTGATTCATCCCTTTACTTCGTTCATTTCCAATTCTTATGGTGGTTCATTCAAGAATTCTCTTTCGTTGCTATTCTATTTATTCATTCGTTGTTTCATCCTACCGGTGGTTCGTTGAAGACCTTCTCAAGTTTGATTTATTTCTCTCTTAATTTTTTCTACGGGAATAAGTAGTATGCCAAATCCATTGTTGGTCATCAATTTAATTGATGAAGGATAAGCATAATGTAATTCTTATTCTTGTTTCATCCAAGTGATCTAATTTCCTGCTTTCCGAAGTGGTTCATCATTTCACATTCTCGGTTCGAGAGGCTTTATCTTTTCTTTCCCGGAGTTCCAAGTTCTCTCAATTATATCATCACGGAGATCCATCTAAATCATTACAAGGTTTCACCTTGTGTTTTCAACTTCCCTTTCTTTTCGTCATCCTTTTGTTTACCGGAGTTCTTCATCAAGGTTCTACATGATGGTTCATCAAGGATTTAATTTCCTTCTCGAAGTGTTCATCAAGATTCTTTTCAAAAGGAGCTCAAGTTTCTTCATCTTGCAATCCGGAGTGCAATTCTTTCTACCGTATCATTGGAGGTGGTATTATGTCATTCTTGATAATTTGAGTTCATGATTCACATGTTATCAAGAATGAAATACTTTAAATCCATCAATTTCTTCTTTGGATTTATCTTGGGTTATATTTCACCTACAGCCTTCCCTAAGGATCGTTGCTATTTGTGGTGTTCATAAATGACCGAAGTTCTTCGTTTATCCTTCTACTGAGACAAGTTTCTCGTCTCCTTGTTCACAGCAATCCAATCTATCGTTTCTGTTAGTGCAAGAATTTCACCTCATAGCTTTGAGATGTTTTCTATAAGTCCACTACAACATTGTTCTTTTCGTTGTTGGTTTTCCAATAACTCCGTTCGACCCTTCTCCTAAAGATGCCTTTTCAATCTCTTTTGTAGCAGAGGTTGGCCTTTTCTTCTCCATTCTCCTATTTCAATTGTCTATCTTCTATTCTTTTGTTCCGGAGGCATTGTCATGTTGCTCTTTTCAACCCATCATCTCGTTTTGTCAAAGATCATGTTCTTTTCATGCCTATCCATTTAACCGGAGGGTTGTGCCTTTTGCTCAAGTTCTTTTCACCTTATCAAGCCTTGCATCTCTTTTCAACCGGAGTGCTGTCTGAGACCTTTCTTACCCCTTGCTCCACTCATTCAATAGTTCCGGAGGCAGTGTGCTGTCATTTCATCAAGCATCTTCTCACCTTACCAAGTTCTTATTCAATTCCTTTTCTTTTCAATCGGAGTGCTGCCCGAAGTTGTTCTTTCTTGTCCCTCTTTTCTAACGGAGTGTTTTCAACTTTGTCATCTCCATTGTATTCTTTTCTCGAAATGGCTTACCTTTTCAAGGTTCTTTGGTCTCACTTGTTTGTCAAAGAAGCAACTTAGTTTTACCTCTTCTCTTTCTCTTCGGTTTTTCCCTCCGGTGCCATTCTAGATCTCGGGACAAGATCCTCTTGTAGTGGTGGAGTGTTGTAACGCCCCAAGACCGGAGCTTCAGATGTCTTCCAGGGTTTCCGGGTTTCGTCGTGTGATTTGTTTGGTTCATTGCATTCATCTTTGGATCATGTGCATTTGCATCATGTCATTAATATTTGCATCTCAGATCAACTAAATAAATTGCATGGATCTTCGGTCCATTTAAACTGAGGGAATTCATATGATGATTCTCTTTATAACATATCCTCCCGATATTAGGGAGCTATATTGAATATTCCATTTTTGGAATCACCCATGAACACACTTGCAAATAATCACATGTCTTTTCTGCTTCGAGTTTGCTCCTCAAACTTCGCCCATAAATTCTTTTATCTTTTTCCGGAGGTCTACCAAAAATCTCAACATTTTGGGACCTTTCTAACACCCACTTCTTTTTCGCACTCATTTGAATTTAATTCAAACGAGTTCGAATCCAAACTTTGTACACATGCCCATTTTATACTTCTCTTGGATCAAGATCATTCTTGTGAGTCCGGGAATTTAACTTCCATGCCCAAATTCCATCCATACCCTCCCTTTCTTTTTTTCCCTTCTATCTATTTGTATTTTTCTCTTTTTGGTTAAGAGAGAAGAGTAGGAGAGGCAGTCCAGCAGGTCCTGGCTGTTCTCCTTTCCATTGGGCCGGCCTCCCTAGGCCCAGCCGAGCCGGCCACTTAGGCCCATCTAGCCGGCCCACCTAACTACTCTAACCCTAGCCCAACCCCCACTCTCCCTCGTCTCCGCCTCTAGCGTCGCCAGAAGCCCCACGACCGAACCTGCCTCTCCCCTCGATCCCTAGCTCGCGCGCGCCCCTTTCTTCCATCGCCCCCGTTGCCTCCATCCTCGCGTCACCTCTCTCCCTTTCCCCCTGTCGCCGTCTTCGGCGGGAGCAAGAGCTCCCTGCTGTCGCTCCGGCCAGCGGAGTCCAAGCCACCGAGCAGTAGCGCGCCCTCATCATGTTCCCCTCTCCCTCCTCCTTCGTCAGCCTCATCGCCGGCCGACCGACCGGCAGGAGTTCCCTGCCGCACGCGTCCCTGACGAGCGCGTTGGCCAGCGCCCGACGCCATCGACCTCGAGCTCCCGTGCCCTGCCTTGTCCGCACCTGTGACAAAGCTCCGGGAGCAGCCATGGCTGTGGATGCCGTCCGCCGCCTCCAGCTCAAAGCTCCGGCGTGCCCAAGCCTCGGAGGCGACCGGATCGACCTACCCAAGCCCCCATCGCTGGCTACCCTATTTCTGCTATGCCGAACGACGACGACCAGCGCCATCCCCCCTTCTTGCCCTATTGTTGCGCCTTCATTCTGTCTCCTAGCGAAGGAGATGACTAGCAGCACCCAGCCCCGTTGACCGCTGCACGCGCAGGCCCAGTGCACCCACCAGGGTCTCCCCTCCTTGTGTGGGCTGCGCCCCTCTCCATGGCCAAGACCGGGACCCCGCGAACGTCAAGTTCCTCCATGATGCCCGAACGACTACATGATGACCCTGGACATGGCATTGCAAAACGCCAAGTACATGGATATGCCAAGTTCCTCTCCGAAACGTGTACGAATACGCCCGGTGATGCGACAAGTACCTCTACCGATGACCCTCAAAGAGTTCGGATTCGTCAAGTTCGACTACCGTGGCGTGAACCACTACTCCCATGACATCGTGTGTACCCCTACTGTCACCCCGAAGACGTTGGAGTCAACAAGTACCTCTCCGATCAAACGCGAACCACTACTTCCACTACTATCGAACCCATTCCGCTTCGAAAATGAACGCTTCGAAGGTATAACTGCCGGAACGACGCCCGTGCCCGTTTGTTTCATGCATGTCCCTGTTTGCCATGCCGTCGACCCATGGGAACCCGGTAACCGGGATCACCCCACCATCTTTTGCATGCTCCCACCACACTTCCTTTGCACCGGTATCTCCGTGAGCTACCGGAACCGTTATGTTGCGGTGGCAACATTTTTGGATTCGTTCCCGTGGCCCCTTTTCCTTCCGCCATGGCGACAAATGCTCCATATCATGTTCATATCAACATTTTCATAAAAATTGAATAAACTTGAACATGTCATCCACATCATGATAATAACATTTAAAATGTTTAAAATTGTCATTTGCATTAAATTGCCAAATGCATATGAGGATTTACCGGAATTGTTGTTTGATGTTTCCGGCCTCATTAAATATGCCTAGCTGTGTATTTTACTCATGTTTCACCTCTTGCCATGTTAACCAACATTTAATATTGTTGGGTACATAAACAAGATCGAACTAAATAAGTCACGTGGTGTTTCGTCAATATGCAACGGAGTTGCATATTGAGCTCCACTTAATTTGTAGGGTTGTTTGTGCATTTTGCCATGCCATGCCATGCCTCATTAAACCGTACATGCATCATAATTGTTTGTGCACCATGCCATGTTTATGTGATGGTTGTTTACTATGTTGTTTGCTCCTTTCCGGTGTTGCTTCTTCGGGTTGGTTCCGGTAATGTCGCGTTTGTGAGGATTCGTTCGACTATGTCTGTTTGTCTTCTTCATGGACTCGTTCTTCTCCTTGCAGGATTTCAGGCAAGATGACCATACCCTCGAAATCACTTCTATCTTTGCTTGCAAGTTGTTCGCTCGGCCTTATGCCTGGTTCCTGCAACTAGCAAAGATAGAAGTGATCTTGAGGGTATGGTCATCTTTCCTGCAATGTACTCAGAGTTGTCGAAAGCTTGATCGTCAAAAGCATACTCTACAGGTTCCTTGTTCACGTACTCGTGTCCCGGCACTACTCAAGGCAAGAACACAAGCAAAAGGAACAACAATCAATCACGGTGCAATGCACAAACAACATGATGTAATACAAGGCATGATATGCAAGATGTGATATGCAATCCATATGCGTGCTCCGGAAGGGAAAGAATGATCAAGGCATCAAATTGGCAACCCAAGTATGTCGCTGGAAAGATGAGGTGATTTCGGTCGAAATTGATATAAGGATCACCGGGAACAGATGCACGGTTTGCAAATGGCAAGCAAAACAAGAATGGTGCAAAACTGTGATTAACAGCACGATGGCACTTAGAATGCAACAAGAAACTAAGCAACTGCACTCCAACATAACAACAAAGCCTATGACAGTGGTGTACACGAGATTCTTGACAAAACATGAACGCTGAGCTATGGCTAAATCACTCAAGAACAGGTTCAAACAAGCATAGCAAAAGTGCAAAAGATATCAGCATCACAGACTTAGTGAAAATACTAACATGCCAGGAATTAACATCAGGAAGCAATGTTTAGAGCAAGATAACAACAAGCTACAGGAACATATCATAGCAAACAAAGGCATGGCATGAATCTACTCAAAGAGCCCCGGATACAACTTTCCATATTTGTAACTCCGACTCTTGCCTTTTCTAGAGATGCGATACGATATTCCCTTCGTGGTTGGGTTTTGTCTTTGTTTTGCTTTTGTTCATGTCATGCATTTCATATCATGTCATCATGTGCATCTCATTTACATTCGTGTTCGTCTCATGCATCCAAGCTTTTTCCCCCTTGTCCGTTTCGCAATCCGACACTCCCACATGCATCCGGTGCACCCCTCTTGTCTCTTTTCGTGACCGGGTGTTAATCGTTCTTGGAATGGACCGAGATTTGCCAAGTGGCCTTGGTACACCACCGGTAGACCACCTGTCAAATTCCGTTCCATTTGGAGGCCGTTTGATGCTCCAACGGTTAACCAGGTAACCGCGAAAGCCTCTTGTGTTGCAGCACAACACCCCTTCAAAAGATCCCAATAACCCATCTAAACCACTTCCGTACCCTCCGTCGTCGGATCACGATCGTGTGGGCGAAAACCGCATCTCATTTGGACACTCCCACTTCCTTCTACATATATATATATATATATATGTGTGTGTGTGTGTGTGTGTGTGTGTGTGTGTGTGTGTGTGATCCCCTCCAAAATTTGCGCTCGAAACTCTAACTATCTTCATCCTTGCGCCACCGGACACGTCCATCGCGCGCCGGACATGTTCGCCACCGCGCCCGGACCAATCCCGCGGTGCCACGTCATCCGCCGCCGGCGCTCTCTCTCCTCTGCACCGCTGGCCTGCAGAGCCCATCGCGGGCCCGCGTAGGCCCAAGTGCACCCGCCGCAGCCCATCCGCGCCGTAGTCCGCGCCCGACCGCTGGAGTTTTGCCGGACTCCGCGCCTTGCCTCCACCACCGCTGCCCGCGCCCCGCCGACAAACGTCCTCCACGCCGCCGCCCGCCGCTCCGGCAACAGCGCCGCCTGAGCCCGCCAACCGCCACCGCTGCATGCCTTCGCCGCGCACCGCCACCTCACCTCACCTGCGCGCCTCCGCCCGCCACCACCTAGCGTCGCCGCCGCCCTTGTGCCTCGTCGCGCTGCCCTGCCGCGCCAGTCGCCATGGTCGCCGCCGCCCC
This sequence comes from Triticum monococcum, assembly GCA_034509565.1. Lineage (NCBI taxonomy): Eukaryota > Viridiplantae > Streptophyta > Magnoliopsida > Poales > Poaceae > Triticum > Triticum monococcum. Next base: position 246,829,674 of record CM067841.1, on the reverse strand, counting down.
CCTCCTCCCGCCGGCGAGCCAGTCGCCGCCGCACGCGCCAACCATCCGCCGCCCCAGCGCCTCCCCAACGCCGCCCGCGCCCGGATCTGCCGCTCCCCGTCAGCCCCTCCCGTCCTCGGCTCGTCACCGGCCATCGCCGGAGTCGCCACGCTCGCCAGAGCCGGATCCACCGCGAGATGGATCAGATCCACCCGTCCATCCAACCAAACAAGCGCCCGCGTCCCGGTTCTTCCCGTACCGCTTCCCTCCGCCCCGTTTCCGACGAGGGTAATTTTCTCCAAGTCCCCAGATCCAATAATTTTCTGCCCCACTTCATCATGTCATATCTCCGCGCTCGCTGCTCCAAATCATGCATATGATATATCAAATTGTTTGTCTCGTTGAGCTCTTCATGATAGAAGCATTTCCATGCATGTTCACGTTCATTATGATGCCATTTTCATTGATGCAGTAGTGCTATAAAATGTTAAGTGTTGTTACTTATCAGATCATGAGGTTTTTTCATTTTTGTTGCATTTGATGTGTGCATCGTATGAGCTTGAGGTCTACATGTGTTTTTAACTATACCATGCCATCTTTACAAAGGTGCTTGTCTTGTATTTTTGTGATCTATGTGATGACTAGCAGAAGCATGCAAAGTAGCCTCCGCAATGTTGTTGTTTTGAGGGACTTGGATGCCAATGTAGTCCTTTTCCTGCTGTTATTTTGATGCCATGTAAACTTGATGCTACAGTGATATCCATGCTTATTTTGGGATACTTCAGTAAGGATGTTTTGAACATGTGGTTATGCTCTATCCATCCATGCCCCTGTTTGCAATTATGGAGTTGTCTAGCATGTCTTGTTCTCGCTCTACTTTTGCTATAAAATGTTCCTGGCAGAATATTAACATGTTAATCAATATTGCCATGGTTGTTGCTAGTGATCCATGCATCCTATTAACTTGCTCTTGCCATGGTTAGCTTCATGAACATGTCATCTTGCTGTTGGTATCCTTATATTGTCATGCAATGCTTTGTGGTGAGTGGCATGAGATCGCAAAGTTGCCTTCATAAATCTGTTTATGTTATGCTCTGCTTTTCTTCTAAGTCTGAAACTGTTAATAAAACTTGCTATGTTTAGATGGGTGCCATCATATCTTCTGTGCCTTTTTGGCTCATGACCAGTAAGGGAATTTTGATCTATGCATTTAGTAGAATCATGCCATGCCTTTGTTTGCTATGATATGTTCCTGTAGCATGTTGTTTGCTTGCTCTAAATAGTGCTTCCTGATGTTGTTTTTGGCATGTTAGTATTTTCACCAAGTCTGTGATGCCGATATCTTTTGCACTTTTGCCATGCTTGTTTGAACCTGTTCTTGAGTGATTTAGCCGTGCTTTGTTGTTATGTTGGAGTGCAGTAGCTTAGTCTCTTGTTGCATTCTAAGTGCCATCGTGCTGTTAATCACAGTTTTGCACCATTCTTGTTTTGCTTGCCATTTGCAAACCGTGCATCCATTTCCGGTGTGCCTTATATCGATTTCGACCAAAATCACCTCATATTTCCAGCGGCATACTTGGGTTGCCAAGTTAATGCCTTGATCATTCTTTCCCTTCCAGAGCACGCATATGCATTGCATATCACATCTTGCATATCATGCCTTGTATTGCATCATGTTGCTTGTGCATTGCATCGTGATTGATTGTTGTTCCTTTTGCTTGTGTTCTTGCCTTGGGTAGAGCCGCGAGACGAGTACGTGAACGAGGAACCAGTTGAGTACGCTTTCGAGAATCAAGCTTTCGACAGCTCTGAGTACATTGCTATGCCGCGCTACCTACCACTTGCTATATCATGCCTCCCATATTGCCATGTCAAGCCTCTAACCCACCTTCCTAGCAAACCGTTGTTTGGCTATGTTGCCACTTTTGCTCAGCCCCTCTTATAGCGTTGCTAGTTTTAGGTGAATTTGAAGTTTGTTCCATGTTGGAACATGGATATGTTGGGATATCATTATTATATCTTATTTACTTTAATGCATCTATATACTTGGTAAAGGGTGGAAGACTCGGCCTTATGCCTGGTGTTTTGTTCCACTCTTGCCGCCCTAGTTTCCATCATACTAGTGTTATGTTCCTTGATTTTGGGTTCCTTACGCGGTTGGGTGTTATGGGAACCCCTTGACAGTTCGCTTTGAATAAAACTCCTCCAGCAAGGCCCAACCTTGGTTTTACCATTTGCCTCACCACCACCTACTTTTCCCTTGGGAGTCGCGCTCCCGAGGGTCTTCTTTATTTTAACCCCCCTCGGGCCAGTGCTTCTCTAAGTGTTGGTCCGAACTAGAGCCCCTTGCAGCGCCACCTCGGGGAAACTTGAGGGTTGGTTTTAGTTGTATGGATTGCTCAGCCGGTGTGCCCTGAGAACGAGATATGTGCAGCTCCTATCGGGATTTGTCGGCACATTCGGGCGGTCCTGCTGGTCTTGTTTTACCATTGTCGAAATGTCTTGTAACTGGGATTCTGAGACTGATCGGGTCTTCCCGAGAGAAGGAATATCCTTCATTGGCCGTGAGAGCTTGTGATGGGCTAAGTTGGGACACCCCTGCCGGGTATAAACTTTTGAGAGCCGTGCCCGCGGTTATGTGGCAGATGGGAATTTGTTAATATCCGGTTGTAGATACTACAAGAAATATGTCAACTAGTGACCTTCTGTCAGTGAACCTGGAAGAATTGGTCATAGATCTATGACCATTTGAGATCAATTGGTCAAAAGCTGTTCGGGGGGCTCCAAACCCTCAACTATATCGACCATTTTGGTGAGAAAGGTCATAATTTCCTTACACGAAATGGTCATCAAGCATATATCACTGGTCTGATGCCTTATTTCTAGCTGATCACGACCAATATAGATGGTCATAACCTTGTAAATGGTGGTGGATTGCTATGACTAGGCGCCACCTCATCAGTTTTGCCTATGTCTCATGTCCATGTGTCAAGTTTTGCCCTAGGTTGTGAAGCAACCTATATTTCTGTCATTCCCAAAATTCCCCAAAAAATCTCATAAATTATTTGGGTCATATCTTCGTGAAATATGTAAAAATCTTTCCTTGCCTAGTTCAAAAATAATTCAACAATATTCATTTTCCTATTATGTTCACAATAATACTTTGTAAAGGAAGTGCTATTTATATATTCTTGATTTCCCTCAAAACTTTTGGGCACTCTTTCCTACCCAAATCATTGCCTCATGAAAAAATTCAGCTCCATTTGCCCATTAAATCTTCCTCGGCAAATTTCCAAAGTTTTTTCCACCTAGAAGCATTGTGAAGGAAGTACCATTTTTATATATCCAAATGACATGAAATTTATACAGTTCCTTCATATGCCCAAATTATCACCCTCCTCCAAATTGCAGCTCGGTCAAATTATCTATGTGAGCCCAGGTTCAATTTATATTTTATGGCCAGATTGGCACATTGCAAAGCAAGTGTTCTCTAGATCCCTCCTATTACCCTCAAACTTTTTGGGCACTCTTTGTAACACCCCAAGTGTCTTGCTACAGTAACCCCCTATGATTAAAGTAATCTTTTGTTTTAAACAGTGCTTGGTCACTTTGACCAATTTTCCATTTCAAATTCTAGTTGAATTCAATTTGAATTTATGTGTGAAATTCAAAATGCTCAGACATGAAAACTAAAATGTTCATCATGTGGAACATGTTCTTCTGGTAATATTGGTGGTGAACCAACATTTTTGCAAAATGTGTAAGTGGCCTAAAAATAGCTAAAACAGAAAAGCTTTTAAAAAAAGAAAAAGTTAACCCCCCCCCTCCCTAGTGGGCCTCGTGGCCCAGCTAGCCATTGCCGGCCAGGCCGGCCCGCTCCCTCACGCCCCCTGGCCTATTAGGCCACTCCCTCCCCGTAAACCTAACCCTGCACGACCTCCCACTCCTCCTAGTTCCCCACTCCCCCTCCCTCACCCGATCCCGTCTGGATCGAGATCAGGGCAGCAAGCCCCGACCACCTCGCCGTCGCCCCTCGCCACCTCATCGGCGCCCGCCTCTCCGTCTCCTCCCACACGGCGCCCCCCGACCCTGAGCCTGCCCCCATCGCTGACCGTGCTGACACCACCTCACCCGCGGCCGCGCCGTCGCTAGACTGCCTCGTCCCCGTCGCCGTCGTCCGCCTCATCCGCGGCCGCGCCGTCGCTAGACTGCCTCGTCCCCGTCGCCGTCGTCCGCCTCATCCTCTCCCTCATCGGACCACCCTGACCCTCCCCGAGCCCACTGCGGTCTCCCTACAACCCCGCCATGAGCCTCGTCCGCCCCCTCTTCTCTCCCCGTCATCGGATCCGGCCCGCGTCCTCACACTCACCGCGGCCGTCCCGGTGCCCGCGCATGGTCACTGCACGCCGGCCGCGCACTGGGCTCACCCGGCTCGCACCTGTCGCTCCCTGAGCGTCCCCCCTCCTGCGGATGATCGTGCCCCTGCCCCGCTACCTTCATCCTTGCCGCACGCGCCCTTCCCTGCGTGCCTCGTTGTTGCATCGCCGCTGCCGTGCAACCCGACGCGCAGCAGCGCTCATCCCGCGCCCGCTCCTCGCCGCTGCGCGCTCGTCGACCCGCCACCACCGCCACCTTGGGCCGCTGCTCGCCACTGCTGACCGCTGCTGGCGCCTCGCCGCGCCCAGACAGGCTCCGGCCTCGACGGGCGCCCACGCCCGCAGCGCCCTGCGCCCGTAAACGCACATCCGCCGCCCGTTAGCCCCTGGGCCAATGACGAATGGGGCCCGACCCTATTAAAATGAAAACGGAATTAAAAATGTAAAAAAGTGGGTGTTTAATAAAATTAATTAATTAGTTAGTTAATTAACTTTGACTAATTAGCCTAATGAACATATTTAGTCTAATTAGACTTGCTTAATTAAACTAGACAATGACAATTGGGCCCCACTGCCCCTTTGACCAGTCAACCCGGTCAGAGTTGACTGTTGACCCTGCTGATGTCATGATGACGTCATGCTGATGTAGTAAACTTATTTTCGTTTTAAACTAAATTGCAGAATGTCTTTAAAACTTCGGAAAATCATAGGATTTAAACCGTAGCTCGGATCGAAAAACTTTCTACATCAAAGTTGCTCAGAACAACGACACGAATCTGAATACGTGATCCGTTCGTCTGCCACATGCCCCTAACTACCTGAACGTGCAACTTTCCCTCTTTGTTTCATCTGTCCGAAAAATGCAAACTTCAGGAAAACTTTCCCGGATGTTTCCCCCTTCCACGGTACCGCGTAGCACCGAGGTAGAACACCTCTAGCACCGCTTATTGTCTTGTGATGCATCTGTTTGCTCTATATTTACTGTTTCTTCCCCCTCTTCTCTCTGGTAGACCCCGAGAGCGATGTTGCCCCTGTGATCGACTATGTCGATGACACTTCTTCTTTTTAGCAGAACTTCCAGGCAAGCAACCCCCCTTGAGCATTCTGATATCGCCCATCTCTTTCCCTCTCTTGCTTACATTAGAACTGCTACTGCTTTATGTATGATCCTACTCAGATGCATAGCCTATTTTTGTTACCTGCTTTCATACCTTACCTTCTTATCCTAAACTGCTTAGTATAGATTGGTTAGAGATCCATCAGTGACCCCCACCTAGTCCCAGTTGCCCCGCTTTATGTTCGATGACTCGATCAACATGATCGATGTCCATGCCCCGACACCACACATCACCCCCCCTAGTTGTATGACTCTACAGAGTTACCATCGAGTGCCAAGGGTGGAACCTCTTACATCACTCCTGATGAGATCCATGTAGTGTAGCTATATAGTCGAGGTCATCGAGGGTGATTTCCTCCTTAAACACTTCCGTTACGGCTCTATCGTGCAACCCCTCAAGTGTGAACCTCGAGGTTGGATCCTCTAATGTTCACCTTGATGATAACATCGAGTGGATTTCACCGGGGGTGATTCCTCGGGTTTTCCCCTTGGTGTTAGACACACAGTTACTATGGTTACTATGACTTTACACTGAACCATGTTACTAAAGATGGGTCGGCCCTGAGGGGTACCCACATGAGCTTATTAGCGAGTGATGTGGAGTCGGGTTGACCTGGAGGGTGCCCACGAGATAATTACGAGGCGTGGCCGGGCATTCTTAGCCCTTGCCGCAAGTACTCGAGACGGGGCGACGGGGTCACATCTTTCATGAGTCTCTGCTTGTGACCGCACTGCCAACGCACTAACGGTTTGGATATTTGATCTGAGGGGCCTCTGGCCTGATAGCACTAACCATCACGTGGGCATTGTATGGGCGTTCTGCGTTGTATGCATCAGTCGAAGCTTAATAGATGTCATGCGATTGAGCGGCGCGCGCCGGGTTGGACTGGTAAGCTCCTGCCTTTTTAAGGAGGTAGCTAGGTCTGCTCACCGGCTGCCCACGCAACGTGCAGGAGTTCCCGGGGCGATTGCCCAAGATCCCTGGGGGCATAGGTTTAGTCCGACATGCTGATCTCTCTATTAAGCCTAGGTCGGGTCCCGGCGTATTGTTTGGCCGAGGCCGGGCATGACCCAGGAAAGTGTGTCTGTCCGGAGTTAATTGAGCGTGGTGGGTAAGTTGGTGCACCCCTGCAGGGAAGAAAACATCTATTGATAGCCTGTCCTACGGTAACGGACACTTGGAGTTGTATCTCGATCGATACAACTAGAACTGGATACTTGGGATGAGAAATGGATAGTATGGCTCTGGGATTGCTTTCTCACAGGGAGTCGAGAAAGGATCTCTGGCCGAGGTTGATAACACTACTACTACTTTACATTATGTTGATCTGTACTCCTCTAAATGCTGCAAGATGCTTGAAGATGCTTGAAGATGCTAGTCTTCGATAGGCTAGGCTTCCCCCTTTTCTTCTGGCATTCTGTAGTTTAGTCCATAGATACGGCCCATTTCTTTTGATACAGTTGCATACTTAGTTTAGATCTGATGTAAGTCTTGCGAGTACTTTGGATGAGTACTCACGGTTGCTTTGCTACCTCTTTTTCCCCTATACCCGATTGTTGCGACCAGATGATGGAATGCTGGAGCCAGATGGCACCATCGACGATTACTACTACACCGAGGGTGCCTACTACTACGTGGAGACCACCGACAACCAGGAGTAGTTAGGAGGCTCCCAGGCAGGAGGCCTTGCCTTTTCGATCGTTCTTGCTTTTGTGCTAGCCTTCTTAAGGCAAACTTGTTTAACTTATGTCTATACTCAGATTTTGTTGCTTCCGCTGACTCTTGTGTATTCGAGCTTATGTATTCGAGCCCTCGAGGCCCCTGGCTTGTAATATAAAGCTTGTATTATTTTAATTTGTGTCTAGAGTTGTGTTGTGATATCTTCCCATGAGTCCTTGATCTTGATCGTACACATTTGCGTGTATGATTAGTGTACGATTGAATCCAGGGCGTCACACTCTTCCATACCCAAATTATTGCCACATGATAATATTCAGCTCCATTTTCCTGGTAAATCTTTCTCAAGAAATTTCCAAAGTTTCTATCTCGAGAGAAGCTTTTTGAAGTAAGTACTAGCTAGGCTCACCCAAATGATCTGAAAATTTACCAGGGAATGACCATACCTATGTAACTTACCTACACCAAATTTGAGCTCATTTCATTTATGCAATTTGTCTCGCTAATTTTCCCAAGTTTCTGTCCATGGAATAGCATTGTGAAGGAAGCCCCACTTTGGCATTTCCAAATGGTATCAATTTTCTATAGTGCTTTCCTATGCCCAAATAACCACCCCCACCAAATTTCAGCTCAATCCATTAATTATTTTGAGCCCCACTTCAACATTCATATTTCTATCCAGTGTGGTACTTTGCAAAGAAAGTACCACCTAGGCTCCTCCTTTTGAGCTAAAAAATTGTGAAGACAGTCTTTTTGTATATGATCATCCTCAGCCAAAACTCAGGCCCATTGGCCACGTGCATTTCCCGTATCGCTAATCAAACACGTGGCTGCTAATTCATGTTTGAGCATAGTTTGGTCTCCTCGTGAGAATCTTATGTTGTAATTTTCTCCCTAGCACCTGCCTGGGGAGTACCCAACCCCCTAGACAAGCCTAGGCCGCCTAGAACACATGGCAACGCCACAGCCACGCGGTGACCATGTGGCGGGCATGCGAGTTTACGCGCTCTGGAGTTGGGGCCCTCGTCCACCATCCAAACCTCGATGTACCGCCACCAAACCATGTATTTATGATTAAATAGATACTTATATACCTAGAAATTATTTTTTGTAAAAAAATAAAGAGCTAACTACAAGGTAGATGTAGTTCAAAATTGACCCGCTTCCTATTGAATCGGCAAAAATTTGTCTTTTCACAAGTGGTGGATCAAAACTTTTGACACCCAACCATTTTGTCAATCATGCATTAAATAAGGCCTAATATTTTAGAAAAATGATTTGGTCCAATTTTGCAACAAATATATGGTATCTCCTTCACAAAAAACTCATTTTGGGCATTCAAAAAATGGAAAATGAAATTTCCGTGCAAAGAAAATGAAAACTCCCTTAGGCAACATTGTTTGGAATTCCAAGATGCACCCTTGTGCACAATATGAGATCATTTGAACAAACTATGCCATGAATGTGGCCATAAGATTGATTATTTGGCTTGAAAACCCTGAATCTTCATGCATGATAGCTCATTTCTGAGAACACTTTTTTAAAATAATTGCCGTATTACAAGTTTATTATTTTTCCTGAAAACTTGGTCACATATAATGACACAATGCGAAGGTTTTCCAATTTTTTTGAATTTTTTATGCCCGTTTCGAAATGCGATCAAAATGGCGGGTTTGACTGTTCCTAGCTAGTGGTTGAATCTTGGAAAACTTTTGATGTTTCTATGATTAAATAGATACTTATGTACCTAGAAATGATTTTTTGAAAAAATAAAGAGCAAACTATGAGGCAGCTGCAGTTCAAATTTGACCCGCTTCCTCCTGAATCGGCAGGAATTTGTCTTTTTCACCAGAGGTGGATCAAGGCTTTTGACACCCAACCATTTGGTAAACTATGAATCAAATATATCCTTGTATTTTAGAAAATTGATTTGGTCCAATTTTGCAACAAATATATGGTAGGTCCTTCACAAAAAGAACTCAATTCAGGCACTCAGAAAATGGAAAATGAGTTTTCCGTGCAAAGAAAATGAAAACTCCCTTAGGCAACATTGTTTGGAATTCCAAGATGCACCCTTGTGCACAATATGAGATCATTTGAAAAAAACTATGCCATGAATGTGGCCATACGATTGATCATTTGGCTTGAAACCCTGAATCTTCACGCATGATAGCTCATTTTTGAGAACATTTTTTTAAAATAATTGTCGTATTACAAGTTTATTATTTTTCCTGGAAACTTGGTCAGATATAATGACACAATGCGAAGGTTTTCCACTTTTTTGATTTTTTTGAATTTTTTTATGCCCGTTTCGAAATGCGATCAAAACGGCGGGTTTGACCGTTCCTAGCTACTGGTTGAATCTTGAAAAACTTTTGATATTTCTCTTATTAAATAGAAACTTATTGTAACGCCCCGGATGTAACTTACCATAATTGTACTCCAACTCTTGCCATTTTCAGTGTTAAGTTACGAGATTCATTCTTGGTTGGGCTCTTGTCTTCGTTTTGCATTTTGTTCATGTCATGCATTTCATATCATGTGCATCTCATTTGCATACATGTTCGTCTCATGCATTCGAGCATTTTCCCTGTTGTCCGTTTTGCATTCCGACGCTCCTACGTCCTCCGGTGCCCCCTTTTGCCTCTTTTCGTGAGCGGGTGTTAAACATTCTCGGAATGTACCGAGATTTGCCAAGCGGCCTTGGTACACCACTGGTAGACCGCCTGTCAAGTTTCGTGCCATTTGGAGTCTGTTTGATACTCCAACGGTTAACCAGGGAACCGTAAAGGCCTCGTGTGTGTTGCAGCCCAACACCCTTCTAAAGTGGCCCAATAATCCATCCAAACCCCCTCCATCCTCTCGGCCCTTCGATCACGATCGCGTGGTCGAAAACTACACCGCATTTGGACTCTCCTAGCTCCCTCTACCTATAAATATGTGCACTCCTCCGAATTTTCGGGTCCAACCCTAGCCTTCTTCCACCCCACGCCGCCGGACACGTCCAGTCCGGCCGGACAAAAATCGCGCCGCCACCCTCAGCCATTCCTGCGCCGCACGTGGCACGTCCGTCGCCCCCGCGCCACCGGCCCGCCAGGCCCGGGAAGGGACCCCGCGAGCCTGTCTCCGCGCACCGTGCCCCCGCCCGCGCTGCGCCGCCCGCGCCACCTCGCCGCCCCCTCGCCGCGCCGCCATGCCTCGACGTCGCCGCGGAGCGCCGCCGCCGCCGCTCGCTACTCCGGCGAGCTCCGCGCCCGGAGCCGGCCGGCCCGCCTACGCCGATCCCGCGGGCGCACCTCCCCGTCCGCACCTCTCCGGCGAGGAGCTCCGGCGAGCTCCGGCCACCGTGTCTTCGTCCTCTCCCGATCCGGCCACCGTAGGCAACAACTCCGGCGAGAGTCCCGGTGAACCTCGGCTTCCGCGCGCGCCAGATCCAGATCCAGTCAACCCTAGGTTGACCCCGTTTTCCCTAAGTTCCTAGCATTTTCAACCCATGTTCATTGCATCATATCTCCATGACCGCAGCTCCATTTTGCATATGTGATATATCAAAATATTCATCTTGATGTGCTCTTCATTTTGTTCCATTGTGCCATGCTTGTTTGAGTCCATCTTGATGCCCAAATTGTTGATGCAAGAGTGCTATAAAATGTTTGTTCCTGTTTCTTAGCAGAGTATGAGCATTTGTCATTTTTGCTACATTTGTTGTGTGCTTCATATGGGCTTGAGCTCTACATGTGTTTTGGACTATGCCATGCCATCTTTACAGGGGTGTATGCCATGTATTTTTGTGATCAATTTGGTGACTAGCATAAGCATGCAAAGTAGCTCTCGTGATATTGCTGATTTCAGGGACTTAGAATTTCACTAAGTCTTTGCTCTGCTGTTATTTTTATGCCATGTATTCATGTTGCTACAGAGAGATCCATGCTTCTTTTGAGTATGTTCAGTAAGGATGATTTGGACATATGGTTATGCTCTATCCATCCATGTCCCTGTTTGAATTTATGGAGTACCCTAGCATGACTTAATCTTGCTCTACTTTTGCTATAAAATGTTCCTGACAGATTGCTTACGTGTTAATCAATGCTAAGGTTGTTGTAGTTGATCCATGCATTCTATGAGATTGTTCTTGCCATTTTTAACTTCTTGAACATGTCTTCTTGCTGGTAGTATGCTTAGTTTATCATGCAATGCCTTGTGATAAGTGAATCGAGCACGCAAAGAGGCCTTCATAATTCTGTTTTGCCATGTCCAGTTTTTTGCTAAGTCTGAATCTGTTAACGAAACTTGCTATGTTTACATGGGTGCCATCATATCTTCTGATCCTTTTTGGCTTATGGTCGGTAAGGGACTTTTGTTACATGTTTGAGTAGATTTATTCCATGCCTTGTTTTGCTATGTTCTGTTCCTGTAGCATGTTGATATCTTGCTCTAAACTTTGCTTCCTGATGTTAATTCCTGGCATGTTGTTATTTTCACTAAGTCTGTGAAGCTGATATCTATTGCCCTTTTGCCATGCTTGTTTGAACCTTCTCTTGTGTGATTTATCCATAGCTCAGTGTTCATCTTTTGTCAAGCATCTTCAGGATATCACTTACATGTGCTTTGTTGCTATGTTGGAGTGCAGTAGCTTAGTTTCTTCTTGCATTCTAGATGGCATCGTGTTGTTAATCGCAGAATTGTGCCATTCTTGTTTTGCTTGCCATTTGCAAACCGTGCCTCCGATTCCGGTGATCTTTCTATCGATTTCGACCGAAATCAACTCATCTTACCAGCGGCGCACTTGGTTTGCCAAGTTGATGCCTTGATCAATATTTTCCTTCCGGAGCACGCATATGCATTGCATATCACATCTCGCATATCATGCCATGTTTTGCATCATGTTGCTTGCGTATTGCATCGTGGTTGATTGTGGTTTCCTTTGCTTGTGTTCTTGCCTTGGGTAGAGCCAGGAGACGAGTTCATGATCGAGGTACCCATTGAGTACGCTTACGAGGATCAGGCTTCCGTCAACTCAGAGAACTTTGCAGGCAAGATGACCATACCCTCGAAATCACTTCTATCTTTGCTTGTTACTTGTTTGCTCTTTTGCTATGCCGTGATACCTACCACTTGCTATATCATGCCTCCCATATTGCCATGACAAGCCTCTAACCCACCTTTCCTAGCAAACCGTTGTTTGGCTATGTTACCGCTTTGCTCAGCCCCTCTTATAGCGTTGCTAGTTGCAGGTGAAGATGGAGTTTGTTCCTTGTTGGAACATGCTTATTGCTGGGATGTCATTATTATATCTTGTTTACTTTAATGCACCTATACACTTGGTAAAGGGTGGAAGGCTCGGCCTTATGACTGGTTTTGTTCCACTCTTTCCGCCCTAGTTTCCGTCATACTGGTGTTATGTTCCTTTTTTTGCGTTCCTTACGCGGTTGGGTTATAATGGGAACCCCTTGACAGTTCGCCTTGAATAAAACTCCTCCAGCAAGGCCCAATCTTGGTTTTACCATTTGCCACCTAAGCCTTTTTCCCTTGGGTTTCGCGGACTCAAGGGTCATCTTTATTTTAAACCCCGGGCCAGTGCTCCTCTGAGTGTTGGTCCAAACTAGAGCACCGTGCAGGGCCGTCCCTTGGCAACTTGGGTTACGTTGGCTCATGTACGCTTAGCTTATCCGGTGTGCCCTGAGAATGAGATATGTGCAGCTCCTATCGGGATTTGTCGGCACAGCGGGTGGTCTTGCTGGTCTTGTTTTACCATTGTCGAAATGTCTTGTAACCGGGACTGCGAGTCTGATCGGGTCTTCCTAGGAGAAGGAATATCCTTCGTTGACCGTGAGAGCTTGTGATGGGCTAAGTTGGGACACCCCTGCGGGGTTTTGAACTTTCGAAAGTCATGCCCGTGGTTATGGGCAGATGGGAATTTGTTAATGTCCGGTTGTAGAAAACCTGACACTTAACTTAGTTAAAATGAATCAACAGCGTGTGTAGCCGTGATGGTCTCTTTTCGGCGGAGTTCGGGAAGAGAACACGGTCTCATGTTATGCTTGAATGTAAGTAGTTACAGGATCACTTCTTGATCATGATAGTTTATCGACTGTTCTTTGCTTCTCTTCTCGCTCTCATTTGCGTAAGTTAGCCACCATGTATGCTAGTGCTTGATGCAGCTCCACCTCACTACCCCCCTTTTTCCTACCTTAAGCTTAAATAGTCTTGACCACGAGGGTGTGAGATTGTTGAGTCCCCGTGACTCAAAGATTACTTCCAAAACCAGATGCAGGTGCTGATGATGCCAGTGCAGGGGACGCTACCGAACTCAAGTGGGAGTTCGACGAGGATTCGGGACGTTACTATGTTTCCTTTTCGGGCGATCAGTAGTGGAGCCCAGTTGGGGCGATCGGGGATCTATGCATTTGGGGTTGTCTTTCTTTATTTGGTTCCGTAGTCGCACCTTGATTGTATTCTGGATGATGTAATGCTATATTTATGTATTGTGTGAAGTGGCGATTGTAAGCCAACTCTTTATCCCTTTCTTATTCAGTACATGGGATGTGTAAAGATTACCCCTCTTATGACATGCCTACTATGCGGTTATGCCTCTGACACGTGGGAGATATAGCCGCATCGTGGGTGTTACACTTATGTACCTAGAAATGATTTTTTGAAAAAATAAAGAGCAAACTATGAGGCAGCTGCAGTTCAAATTTGACCCGCTTCCTCCTGAATCGGTGGGAATTTGTCTTTTTCACCAGAGGTGGATCAAGGCTTTTGACACCCAACCATTTGGTCAATTGTGAATCAAATATGGCCTCGTATTTTAGAAAATTAATTTGGTCCAATTTTGCAACTAATATATGGTAGGTCCTTCACAAAAAGAACTCAATTCGGGCACTCGGAAAATGGAAAATGAATTTTCCGTGCAAAGAAAATGAAAACTCCCTGAGGCAACATTGTTTGGAATTCCAAGATGCACCCTTGTTCACAATATGAGATCATTTGAACAAACTATGCCATGAATGTGGCCATAAGATTGATCATTTGGCTTGAAAACCCTGAATCTTCACGCATGATAGCTCATTTCTGAGAACACTTTTTTAAAATAATTGTTGTATTACAAGTTTATTATTTTTCCTAGAAACTTGGTCACATATAATGACACAATGCGAAGGTTTTCCAATTTTTAGATTTTTTTTTGAATTTCTTATGCCCATTTCGAATTGTGGTCAAAACGGCGCGCTTGACCGTTCATAGCTATGGTTGAATCTTGGAAAACTTTTGATGTTTCTCTGATTAAATAGTTACTTATGTACCTAGAAATGATTTTTGGAAAAAATAAAGAGCAAACTATGAGGGAGTTGCAGTTCAAAATTTGACCCGCTTCCAGCGGAATCGACGAAAATTCGTCTTTTTCACCACAGGTAGATCAAAGCTTCTAACACCCAACCATTTGGTCAATTGTCCATTAAATATGGCATAATATTTTAGAAAAATGATTTGGTCCAATTTTACAACAAATATATGGTAGGTATGTCACAAAAAAAACTCATTTCGAGCAATCAAAAAATAGGGGCCGGCCGCCAGAGGAGGTGGGGCGGAAGGGTGGCGTGGACCGCCGAAGCTCGGCGTGGAGGGACGTCGACCGCCGGAGCTCACGCTGGAGGTGGGGCGGGAGGGTGGCGCTGGGTGCTGAAGCTCGGGATGGGTTGCTTGCGCTCGCCGGAGCTCAGGGTGGAGGCCCGCCTGCCGCCGGAGCCCAGGACGGAGCCGTGGAGGTGGGGGGATGGGTACCTGCGCCATCGTCGTTCCTTAGGCACGCGCGGGCGAGACCTTTTCTATCTGGAGCGGGGACGCTGGTGTCCAATACCTAGCAATGTCGAGCACAGACCCTCTGAATTGGGCCAGGATTTTTTTGCGTTAGGGACGGGTCGCTCGATATCAAGCCCGAATGCCACGGTTGAATGCCAAGGTCACCCAAACGGTGGTATTGAGGATATTCGGGCCAGATGAATGCCAATGCCCAATACTAGGCCTAAATATAAACATCCAAACGAAGCGTAAGCTTAATTCTGATTGGAGGAATCACTGGTGGCTTGGATCGATGACCTGGCAAACATCAGTCCAACCATCCGTCCATCGATCCATCCCATCCGACGGTAGCAAACCCCCCTCTCTCTCGTGAACCCCACCCAACCCTTCTCTCTCGCGCGAACCCCGCCCACGGCAGCAAGATCTCCTCTCTCTCACGCTAACCCTAGTGCTGCACTCCTCCATTGCCGCCGCCACCTCCGGCACCAGATCCTGGCTGCCGCATCTCCATCCGACATCGCCGGCGGCGCTCCCCCCTCCCTCACCTCCCCTCACCTCATCGGAAGAGAAGAGGGAGAGCGTGCACGAGAGCGGGTCAGGCGGCGGCAGCGGCTCCCAGATCCGCAAGTGCTTGGACCTGGAGCTCCATCCCCATGGCAGCGGCGGGGGCTGCGGATGACAGGTCCGCCATGGGCTTGGACCTGGAGTTCCGTCTCCTCCATGGGGTCGGCTTACAGATCCATGCCCCCATGGGTTGGACCTAGTGCTCCATCTCCAGGGCGTCGTCTGCTTCCGCTCTGCCGTCCGCGTCCTTCTGCTGCTCGTCGAGGTAAGATATTCTCCCGATTTGCTCTTCCTTTCTCTTCCATTCCCTTACCTGACGTGTTGTGGCTTCCCTCCCTCCTCACACAGAGCGTCGTGGTCATCTCGTGGAGGCCTCCCGGCCCCAGCTCCGCTGCCTGGCGTGCTCAGGTCGCTCTGCGTAGCATCTGGTCCTTGCCATGCTTTGTGTGTCTGTCTTTAGAGATGCTCTGTGTGTCCATCTTTAGATGTTTTGATTTGCATCGTAGAATCAATTCATTGGCAATCCATTTGATGTTTTGAATTCATTTGCACAATTAGATCGAGAACAATTGCCACCAAAAAAAACCTTGAGTGCTGCCTATGAATTGCCTCCTATGAAGAGGATGTAGCATCTCCACTTAATCCCCCCTGGCTGCTCAATTTTTCTAACTGTATATATGTGATTTGTGTACCCCTAGCCATTAAAAAACTAGTTGTTAATTTGATTCTCTGCAGTCTATCCTAAGTTAGCTCCCAGCTCCCACTTCCGTTTACTTGAATGTTTAGGGTGGTGGATGAACAGACGACTGCATTGTGCTCCCAAGAAGATTCTGAACTACCGAGGCTACCCAACTAGCTGCGAGTAGACAGGTGAGTCATGGCTTGGTTACTGACTGCGGTTACTGGTAAGAACCTTTTACATCCTGTTATAGCTCCAAGTGTACATTCACCACGGTTACTGCCTGTGTGTAAACTAGTTTTCAATGTACTAGCGACATGTTTTAGCAATTAAAGTTGAAGTTTCTATAACTGAAATGCTACAAAAATAGGGGCCAAAGTGGCAGATTGTTTCTTTTTAGGGGCAAAGTGGCAGATTAGTTGGTACTGTAGTAAGTTGGTTATGTTGGTGTGGCGCACTCAGTCATGTTTCTTTGCACTATAATTTTCAAAAAACACATGATTTTTTAGGGTGGTTGTCTGAACTGAATTTCTTAGAACTTTCCTATCCAAACAAGAGTTGCCATTTTTCAGTATAATATGAGATTTCTGTGATGAGTAGTCGGATCACTCTACAGACTTTTGTTCTTTGATTTGAAAATTGTAGCTCACGTAGTACAACAGTTGGTGTTGTAGCTGAGCACCTTTATTTTTCTTCAGTACAACCACATGTTTTTCGTTAGCTCTCAAACTACAACTTACATGGTTGTGCTTTCTTAGCTCTTAGCTTTCTCAGTTCTTAAAATGCAGCTCAAATCGCTGTGATATATATTTATCCTAGATAGACCATCAATGTTGTTCTATCTAGTTCTACTCGGACAAGTTTCTAAGTTTCATTGATCCTCTCTTTTTCAGTGCGAGCGCCGACGCGGCAGGGCGGGGCTTGCCGCCGCTGCAGTTCGTCCGCGTCGCCGCCCCGCTTCATCCCCACCATGATCTGGTGTCGCTGACCACCCCTGCGCCCCTGCCGCCCCGCCATCTAAGCCACGACGCCTGCTCGTCCTCTGCTTCGGGCGACGGGACATGCGCCGCCCATCATTGACCTCCAGCGAGTGCCAAGTCGCACGATCCACGACAGCCAGCCCCGCCACCGGGAGCAAGGAGGACCATCCTTCCAGGTGAGAGATGGAACACCACGATCAACCTCCTATGTGTGAAAGGTATTCCATCATCCGGAGGACTCTGCATCATATATGATATTGATTAGTTAGATGGACTCTGCATCATCCTAGAACGCCACTGTCTCTGTTAGTGGTATGCATGCATTAGAAACACAAAACATGGTGGCAATGGCTTTGATGTACTATATACATGATTCTGATGGCCATGTTAGTTTATGATGCCCTGAAGATTCAGTGACATGTACATCCTGACGCTGGCATAAGTTTTATTCAGGGAAGCTCCTACATGTCTTTTTTTGAATTTTCCAAGTTAAGTAAACCTTCTAGTATTATACTAGAGATTGTAAAATGGTGGCTAACGAGTTGTTGTCGCATGCCTGCCGGATTCATCATCTCAGCTGAGTGAGGCAAACTGAACAAAATAACAAGTCAAATAAAGTAGATACATCTTGTGCTTTAATCAATTCGTACATGGAGCTCCATGCTTCCTCTTGCTTAAGATTTGCTGGATCTTCGCTTATACTTCAAAAAATTGAATGAATCATGCATGCATGTAAACAGGAATCGTGATGTAAATTTTCTAATATGAATTCTGAATTTGAATCAGAGTTGATTGTTTACTCTGAATCTTTCAGACCTCATGGGTTACTCCCCAGTAAGTGTGAAGCCATAGTACGTGTTTAAAAATCTTACAGGTGCCAAGTTAACTTGAATCAGAGCAGAAAGCTAACAACAAC
Organism: Triticum monococcum; assembly: GCA_034509565.1. NCBI lineage: Eukaryota > Viridiplantae > Streptophyta > Magnoliopsida > Poales > Poaceae > Triticum > Triticum monococcum. Next base: position 246,811,585 of record CM067841.1, on the reverse strand, counting down.
CTTACAACAAAGTTTTTTAAATGATACTGCCGATCTGTTGTCTTTCTACTGGTACTAGACTACTAGTAGAGCAAAATGTGCATAAAGTCCCTGTTCATGTGATTGACCAAATTTCCCACAAGTTTTAATGCTCACAGATTTTAGTTGGCTCTGTTCATTCTTTTCAAAATGTGCATACATGCCCTGCTCACATGTCATTTTCCCTGTTGCCTCGATTAGGATGATTACCTTAGTTTTTTTACGCTATTTTATATAGCATCAGAACAACCTAGTATTCTAAGGATGCCTCACTTTGAAAGGTATTCCATCATCTGGAGGACTCTGCATCATATATGATATTGATTAGTTAGATGGACTCTCCATCATCATAGAACACCACGGTCTCTATGAGTGGTATGCATGCATTAGAAACACAATCTGTCTGTATGCAATATAACTTGTAGTGTGTGTGTGTGTGTGTGTGTGTGTGGCATGCAAGGAGGTGGTGATCAGGTGAACAACATATGCCAGGAAGACCTCTGGCACAATGGCACTGTGCAAGCAATGTCCTGTTGCATTCTATTGGTAATGTCTGTCGTCTTGTGTCAGCATCTCATTATTGTGTACAATCTAAATGAGTGATTCGGAGTCTCTTGTGTTTGATTTCAATTCATAATTTTGTGATATGCTCTTGATCTTGTTCTGTTCCATACTAGGGAGCTTCTTCTCCTCTCATGTTGTTGTTGTCGATATGGTACTAGCTAGAATGATTCCTTGAGCTTGATGATGACAGCTTGTACACTGTCTTGCTCCAGTGATACATAATTATTATCACAATACACACATACCTTGTTGTTGTCCATGGATCTTGTTCTCTGCTGCCAGCATTGACTGGTTCTAGTTGTTTCGGCAGATCACATCACATTCACATGGGCGCATGTGTAGCACTCACTGGTTGTACACACATAATGTTGGCTGGTTGTACACACATAATGTTGACTGGCTGTAGTAGTTATTTACTGGTTGTACACACATAATGTTGGCTGCTATGTATTGATTTTAGTATCGAAAATGGCTCAAACCTGAAGTACTTAAAATAGATTGTCGTTCCTTTCTTGTTTGTTTTGATACACATATACCTGCCCTGTATTAGCTCTGTCCTCTTATGCATGTTAATTCAATGTTGTTGATTTGATGTTGATGTTTAGAAAGAAGATTTTGATGGATGGGTTTATCTCAGTAGGCTAAATAGGCTATCTTCTTGGTTTGTTGGTGTGCAGATGATCGACGAGCTGAGCTTCTTCCAGTAGTGGTAGCGGAAGTGACGCTGGAAGAGCACATGGATCAGCAGATCATCATGTCGTTTAGGCAGGGACAAGCTAGGACGGCCCTAATGCAGCAACACTACCATACCATTGGTACATTTCTCAGTTCCTAGCAATGCCTCTTTTTGCATGTTCTGCTGGTATTTATGCACACGGATTGGCCTTCATTTTTTTTATTTGCTGTTAAAAATGTTGTTAGATTTACTTTTATTTTGTGCCTAAACATTTTGTTCTATAACATGTATATGCTGGTCTTTCATGTTTCTTCGTGAGCATCGGGACAAAGAAGTTGGAGGAAGCAGAGTTCTAGCTCATTGGAGCCCTTTAGGCTGATCCTATTTGTATGTGTGTTATATGATGTAGCAGAATTTGTAGGGCTCATGTGATAGACTCATGTGATACTCATGTACCCTTTAGAGCTTGTCATCTAATTGTAATGATGCTGATCACATTTGTATGTATGTTATGATGTAGTAGATTGCTTGCTGTTATTTGAAGTATTACGTCTGTTTTTTGTATTGGCATATTGAAATTGAAGAGGACGACCTTGACAGCAGGGTCCGACAAACTAGAACGTCACATTTGGGACCCACTTACCAGAATTTGAAAATTGGGGTGCATTAAAAAAGAGAAACAAAGGCTACAGCCAAAAAATAAAAAGGCCGAATTGTAGGGCTTGGCCCGTGTAGTTCACCAAAATTAGCAGGAAAAAATATAAATGGGCTCGACCCATGTAAAACACTGAATTGGACCGGGATGATTCTTATCCACGTCAGCCTGGAGAGGTTGCTAGTGACCAAAAATTTGGTCAAAGAACCAACGACCTTTTACATATCACAAAGAAGGTCGTTAATTTTAGTTTACGACCGCCAGCTTTTGACCTTCTGTTTTTGGTCACAAAAAGGTCACAAATGAAAAATAATGACCTTTCAGTGACCAATAGTGATGGTCTCAAATTGACATATTTCTTATAGTGAGAGAACTTGACACTTGAGTTAATTAAAATGCACCAACTGCGTGTGTAGCCGTGATGGTCTCTTCTCGGTGGAGTCCGGGAAGTGAACACGGTTCTTGTGTTATGCTTGAACGTAAGTAGTTTCAGGATCACTTCTTGATCACTTATAGTTTCTCGACCGTTGTGTTGCTTCTCTTCTCGCTCTCATTTGCGTATGTTAGCCACCATATATGCTTAGTGCTTGCTGCAGCTCCACCTCACTTCCCCTTTCCTACCCATAAGCTTAAATAGTCTTGATCTCACGGGTGTGAGATTGCTGAGTCCTCGTGACTCACAGATACTTCCAAACAGTTGCAGGTGCTGATGATACCAGTACAGGTGATGCAACAGAGCTCAAGTGGGATCTCGATGAGGACCTTTGATCGTTTCTATGTTTCTTTCCGGATGATCAGTAGTGGATCCCAGTTGGGACGATCGGTGATCTAGCATTTGAGGTTGTCTTCTTTTATTTTGGTTCCGTAGTCGGACCTTGATTGTATTCTGGATGATGTATGTTTAACTTGTATTTGTGTGAAGTGGCGATTGTAAGCCAACTCTTTATCCCTTTCTTATTCAGTACATGGGATTGTGTGAAGATGAGCCCTCTTGCGACAAACCTACCATGCGGCTATGCCTCTAAGTCGTGCTCCGACACGTGGGAGATATAGCCGCACTGTGGGTGTTACACCCTGAGCGCTTTCACATCGTCGGTGGTTTTCACCATAGCAAACTTGTAGTCGGTGCTGTTGACAAACCTGGCGAAACGGTGGGCAGGCTCTATGGCCATGCAGTAGTGGTAGATGAGGAAATGATGGCGCACGCACAACTAGGAGATGACAACCTTCTGATCTATGTTGGGACGACCGCTGGTGTACTGTGTTGGGGAACGTAGTATTTCAAAAAAAATCTACAATCATGCAAGATCTATCTAGAAGAAGCATAGCAACGAGCGGGGAGAGTGTGTCCATGTACCCTCATAGACTGAAAGCGGAAGCGTTTAGTAACGCAATTGATTTAGTCGAACGTCTTCGCGATCCAACCGATCAAGTACCGAACCCACGGCACCTCCGCGATATGCACACGTTCAGCTCAGTGACGTCCCTCAAACTATAGATCCAGCTGAGGCCGTGGGAGAGTTTCGTCGGCATGAGGATGTGGTGACGGTGATGATGAAGTTACCGACGCAGAGCTTTGCCTAAGAACTACGACAATATGACCCGGGTGGAAAACTATGGAGGGGGGCACCGCACACGGCTAAGAAATCAACTTGTGTGTCTATGGGGTGCTCCCCTCCCCCGTGTATAAAGGAGGGGGCCGGCCAGCCTCAAGGGGTGCGCCCAAGTGGGGGGGAATCCTACTCCTACTAGGAGTAGGTTCCCCCCTTTCATAGTCCAACAAGGAGGGGAAGGAAGGAGGAAGGGGAGAGAAGGAAGGAGGGGGTGACACGTCTCCAACGTATCTACTTTTCCAAACACTTTTGCCCTTGTTTTGGACTCTAACTTGCATGATTTGAATGGAACTAACCCGGGCTGACGCTGTTTTCAGCAGAATTGCCATGGTGTTATTTTTGTGCAGAAATAAAAGTTCTCGAAATGACCTGAAAATCCACGGAGACACGTTTTGGAATTAATAAAAAATACTGGCGAATGAATCAGCATCAGGGGGCCCACACCCTGCCAGCGAGGGTGCAGGGCGCCCCCCTGGGCGCACCCCCTGCCTCGTGGGCCCCCTGAGACTCCACCGACCTCAACCCCAACTCTATATATTCATTTTCGGGGAAAGAAAAATCAGAGGGAAGGATTCATCGCGTTTTATGATATGGAGCCACCGCCAAGCCCTAATCTTCATCGGGAGGGCTGATCTGGAGTCTGTTCCGGGCTCCAGAGACTGGAATTCGTCGCCATCGTCATCATCAACCTTCCTCCATCACCAATTTCATGATGCTCTCCGCCGTGCATGACTAATCCCATCGTAGGCTTGCTGGACGGTGATGGGTTGGATGAGATTTACCATCTAAGCGAGTTAGTTTTGTTAGGGTTTGATCCCTAATATCCATTATGTTCTAAGATTGATGTTGCTATGACTTTGCTATGCTTAATGCTTGTCACTAGGGCCCGAGTGCCATGATTTTAGATCTGAACCTACTATGTTTTCATGAATATATGTGAGTTCTTGATCCTATCTTGCAAGTCAATAGTCACCTATTATGTGTTATGATCCGGCAACCCCGAAGTGACAATAATCGGGACCACTCCCGGTGATGACCGTAGTTTGAGGAGTTCATGTATTCACTAAGTGTTAATGCTTTGGTCCGGTACTCTATCAAAATGAGGCTTTAATATCCCTTAGGTTCGAATAGGACCCCGCTGCCACGGGAGGGTAGGAGAAAAGATGTCATGCAAGTTCTTTTCCATAAGCACGTATGACTATATTCGGAATGCATGCCTACATTACATTGATGAACTGGAGCTAGTTCTGTGTCACCCTATGTTAGAACTATTGCATGAGGAATCGCATCCGACATAATTATCCATCATTGATCCATTGCCTATGAGCTTTTCACATATTGATCTTTGGTAAGTTACTTTTCCGTTGCCACTGTTACGATTGCTACAAAAACTGCTACTGTTACTTTTGCCACCGTTACCGTTACTTCCATACTACTTTGCTACTAAATACTTTGCGGCAGATATTAAGTCTTTCAGGTGTGGTTGAATTGACAACTCAACTGCTAATACATGAGAATATTCTTTGGCCCCCCTTGTGTCGAATCAATAAATTTGGGTTGAATACTCTACCATAAAAAACTATTGCGATCCCCTATGCTTGTGGGTTATCAAGACTATTTTCTGGCGCTGTTGCCGGGGAGCATAGCTCTATTCTTTAAGTCACTTGGGATTTATATTTGTTGATCACTATGAGTAACTTGAAAGATGAAAGAACCAAGATTTTTCCCTCAGCTACGAGGGGAGGTAAGTAACTGCCATCTAGCTCTCCACTTGATTCACCTTCTGCTATGAGTAAATTTGAGACACCTACACCTGTTATTAATTCTGATAAGTCGCAAGTTATTGATGATGCCACTTCTGCTATGCATGATGCTTATGATGAAACTACTTCTATGCTTGAGAACATTGTGCCATTACGTGCATTTCTTGATGAACAACTTGCTAGGGTTAGAGAGAATGAAATTATTGAAACAGAAAATATTGATGAAAGTGATGATGAAGATTCTCCCCCTAGATATGAATTGCCTGATGTGCCTGAGGGTTATGTTATGGATGAAGAAATTGCTAGAGACCTTTTTGCTTGCAAAGATAGATATGATCTTAAGAAACTGTTAGCTAAGCTGAAATAAAAGTCTTTGAATGCTAGAATGAAATATGACCCTGCTTTTGCTACTTCACCTATCTGTATTTCTGATAAGGATTATGATTTCTCTGTCGATCCTGAGTTAATTACTTTGGTTGAATCTGATCCTTTTTATGGCTATGAATCTGAAATTGTTTTGGCACATCTTACTAAATTGAATGATATAGCCACCCTATTCACTCATGAGGAAAAAATCGTTACTACTATATCCTTAAGTTATTTACGTTCTCATTAAAGGGTGATCCTAAAACATGGTTTAATTCTCTTGCTCCTGGTTGTGTGCGTAGTCCCCAGGATAAGATTTATTACTTATGTGCTAAATATTTCCCCGCTCATAAGAAACAAGCTGCCTTAAGGGAAATATATAATTTTGTGCAAATTGAAGAAGAGAGTCTCCCACAAGCTCGGGGGAGGCTTCTCCGATTACTTAATGCTTTGCCTGATCATCCTCTCAAGAAAAATGAAATACTTGATATCTTTTATAATGGACTAACAAATGCTTCTAGAGACCACCTAGATAGTTGTGCTGGTTGTGTTTTCAGGGAAAGAACTGTTGAGCAAGCTGAATTGCTATTGAATAATATATTGAGGAAGAGAATGATTGGACACTTCCTGAACCAACTCCTAATCCAACTCCATAGAAAATGGGTATCCTATTTGTCAGTCCTGAATATATGCAAGAGGCAAAGAAATCTATGAAAGAAAAGGGTATTAAAGCTGAAGATGTTAAGAATTTACCACCTATTGAAGAAATACATGGTCTTAATAACCAGACACAGGTAGTAAAGGTAAACTCTCTCTATAGATTTGATGAAGGTGATATTCCTCGTAATAAGTCTGCTAGCCAATGCTTGGATGAGTTTGATAATTTTATTGTTAAACAAGAAAACTTCAATGCTTATGTTGGTAGACAATTGAAACGTAATGCTTATATGATTGAACACTTGAGTGATTATATGTATGGAGTTAAAGGACCTTAAACTTATTAGTAAACATGCTTCTATGGTTACCACTCAGGTAGAACAAGTGCTTAAGGCTCAAGATGATTTGCTGAATGAATTAAATAATAAGAAAAATGATAATGTTGTTAGAGTTATGACTAGAGGGTGTAAAATGACTCGGGAACCTTTGTATCCTGAGGGCCACCCTGAGAGAGGCGAGCAAGATTCTCAAAGAACTAATGTTGATACACCTAGTCCTTCTAAGAAGAAGAAAAAGAAAAATGATAGGACTTTGCATGCTTCTAGTGAACCTGTTGTTGACACACCTGAGAATCCCAATGATATTTCTATTTCTGATGTTGAAACACAATCTAGTAATGAACATGAACCTAGTGATAATGTTAATGATGATGTTCATGTTGATGCTCAACCTAGCAATAACAATGATGTAGAGATTGAATCTTTTGTTGATCTTGATAACCCACAATCAAGGAATCAACTTTATGATAAGAGAGACTTCATTGCTAGGAAGCACGGTAAAGAAAGAGAACCATGGGTTCAGAAACCCATGCCTTTTCCTCCTAAACCATCCAAGAAAAAGGATGATGAGGATTTTGAGCGCTTTGCTGAAATGATTAGACCTATCTTTTTGCGTATGCGTTTGACTGATATGCTTAAAATGAATCCTTATGCTAAGTATATGAAAGATATTGTTACAAATAAAAGAAAGATACCGGAAGCTAAAATTTCCACCATGCTTGCCAATTATACTTTTAAAGGTGGAATACCTAAGAAACTAGGATATCCATGAGTACCAACTATACCATGCTCCATTAAAAGAAACTATGTTAAAACTGCTTTATGTGATCTTGGAGCCGGTGTTAGTGTTATGCCTCTCTCTTTATATCGTAGACTTGATATGAATAAGTTGACACCTACTGAAATATATTTGCAAATGACCGATAAATCAACTGTTATACCTCTTGGTATCTGTGAGGATGTGCCTGTTGTGGTTGCAAACGTTACTATTTTAACGGACTTTGTTATTCTTTATTCTCGAGGATGATAGTATGTCTATTATCCTTGGTAGACCCTTTTTGAATACTGCGGGGGTTGTTCTTGATTGCAACAAAGGCAATGTCACTTTTTATGTTAATGATAATGAGCATACGTACACTTTCCGAGAAAACAACCTCAAGTCCACAGTATCAATTCTATTGGAAAATTTTCAATGATTACTATTGGAGGTTTTGAATTTCCTCTTCCTACTGTCAAGAAGAAATATGACATTCTTATTGTTGGGGACATGCATATCCCCGTTGAGGTAACCTAGTGTTATTCAAAAATTCTCCGATTAAATGCGATTCAGAAAGAGTTTGTTAACAAGACTTGATCAACCTTGTTAGTGGATTCCTTTTGATGAGCATGAGATGGATGAAGTTAGAAAGCACAACTCTCTGTACCCTCCTTTTACTTCTGTTATTTAGATTAAATAAAGCAGAAATAGTATTTTCTGTCTATTTTCTGAATTATCCTTGCAATAAAAATACCCCAAAAAAAAGTTCTCCAAATGTCCTAAAAATGAAATATGGTTTTTTTGTAGAATATTTAAGAATTACTAGCACTGAGAACACACCAAGGGGCCCCACCATTTGGCCACGAGGGTATAGGGCGCCCCCCTCGGGCGCCCCCCACGCCTCGTGGGCCCCACGTGGACCCCCTCCACTTATTCCAGCACCCACTCACTTCGTCTTCCTCTAGAAAAAATTCTCCCATAGCTCAAACCCGTGTTCTAGCTCATTTTGCTGCCATTTTCGATCTCTTTGCTCAAAGCTCCATTCACAAAACTGTTTGGGGAGACTATTCTTCGGTATGTGACTCCTCCAATGGTCCAATTAGTTTTTGTTATAGTGCTTTATTTATTGCAAATTTTTGCTGCTAAGGTGACCCTATTCTTTAGCTAGCATGTCAAATTTATATGGTCCAAAGTAGTTTAATGCATGATAGAGCCTCTAGGCACTTCTGGGAGTAGTTGCTATCAATTTTGTTTAGTTTGGTTTACTTTTATTTTGAGTCACTAAAAATTTCAGAAATTTTTCAGAGAAAGAAAAAAGCATAGGAAAATGTACCAAGGTGGTTCCTCGAGGAAACAAGGACCAAGGCTCGTGATACGTGAGCCGGACAATGAAGCACCGAGGGAAGCTCAAGTGCGACCTTGTGAATGGTCGTTAGAGGAGTCTATGCTCCAGGCAGGCATCAAGGATGAATTTGATGTGTATGTGCGTAATGCGGATCTTGGGGAATTCGTGTCAGATAAGTGCCTACAGTACCACTACCTAACTGATTCCTTTGTGAGGAGGTTAAAATTTACATCATCGTGCAATTCTCACACTGTTTTATTTGATCTTTATGATAAATCATATACCATGGACCTAGAAGATTTTAATACTGCTTGTAAACTCCCGCAGTGGGGCAATGTTAGTGAACCTTGGAAATCTGAATATAAAGACTTTCTTGCTAGTATCGTTGTGGGGGAATCTAGAGAAATCACACAAGCTACCATAGGGAGCATTCATTTCCCTTCCATACATTATTTCGCTCTCTTTATAGGTAGATGCATCAACAGTAAAGATGAGGCTTATCACATGTGTGTTCCAGATCTTTGTGTCCTCAAAAGTGCGGTATTTGGAGATAAACAATATAACTTGGGGGCCATTCTGGCATGAAGGTTGCATCTTAACGGTATAAGTGGAGATTTGTTTGGTGGAATTTATGCAACTCGTGTAGCTAATTATCTTGGTATAACCATACATGGAAATGATATGGAGTTGCCTGCTGCTTATCTAGATTATAATGCTATGGTTCACCATCAGTTTCTTGAGAGGAATGAACAGTTCCTCCAGTACCGACTAATCTTTGACAGACAGCGCACTATCCATGTTTCCCTCCCTGCTCCTACTTTCTTTAACTTTCAGGCAAAAAGGAGATATGTTATAACCAGGGAGGAGGCGAACGAGTACGAGAGGAAGACGGAGGCAGCTCGCCTCCAAGCTGCAGCTCTTCAGCAGTAGCTGCTGCATCTCAGTATGACTCCAGCTACGACTTTGGATATCCGCCAGGCCAGCAGTGGCCATAGACCAACTTAGGCCACTGACATTACATTCATGTTCACACACTCATGCCAGTTGTTGGTGCTCATACTTTTTCATTGTACTATCCATGCTAGTTTATTTTCTTTGCTAAGCCTTCTTCTTGTGTGTTCGAAAAACCTTAAGGAAAACCAAAAAGATAGTTGTAGCTTTTAGCTAGTTTACTTTCGATGCCCGTAGTAGTAGTAATTAAAAGAAAACCCAAAAAGATTTCTCGTTCTTATTTTTGCTTGTTGGGAGCTTTCCCTTGTAAATAGTTTTATTTCTTTTCTTATACTTTGGGGGTCGAGAGGAGAAGACCATGATGAAAATGTTGACTAGCTCTCATATGCATTATTGTTGATTTAACCAAGAGCCCATATTACCTTGTCTTCTCCCCTGTATTAAATGCTTGCAGATTCCAGCTTAGTCCAATGCACATGCACTATTATTATTATCCACACCGTTTGGTCATGCGAGTGAAAGGTAATAATGACGATATATGATGGACTGATTGAGATGAGAGAAGCTGGTATGAACTCGACCTATCTTGTTTTTGCAAACATGATTAGTTCATCGTTCCTAATTCAGCCTATTATGAAGGAAACATGTTTGCAATGACAATTAGAGATTATAGTTGCCCATTCCATGCTTAATTAGCTCGGAGTTTATAATGGTTTACCTAGCATGCCAACATGCTATTAAAATGGTTGTGATGTGGTATGATAGGGTGGTATCCTCCTTTGAATGATTCGAGTGGCTTGACTTGGCACATGTTCACGCATGTAGTTGAAACAAAATCAACATAGCCTCCACGATATTTATGTTCATGGTTATTTCTATCCTACTCATGCTTGCACTCATTGTTGATTAATCTTAATGCATGTTCATGACTATTGTCGCTTTCTAGTTGGTCGCTTCCCAGTCTCTTTCTAGCCTTCACTTGTACTAAGCGAGAATACTGCTTGTGCATCCACTTCCATAAACCCCAAAGTTATTCCACATGAGTCCACCATACCTTCCTATAAGCGGTATCTACCTGCCATTCCAAGTAAATTTGAATGTGCCAAACTCTAATCCTTCAAATGAAATTCCGTTTTGTATGCTCGAATAGCTCATGTATCAACTAGGGTTGTCTATATCTTCCATGCTAGGTGGGTTATTCTCATGATGAGTGGACTCCACTCATCACTCACGAGAAAATGTTCGGTAACCGGGATGCCCAGTTCCATACGCAAATCAAAATAATTGCAAAAAAAACTCCCCCGGGATTGTTGTTAGCTAGAGGCACCTGTTGTTTTGGACAAGCCATGGATTGACGTTTGTTGGTGATGGGGGAGTATAAACTTTACCATTTTGTTTGGGAACCGCCTATAATGTGTGTACCACGGAAGATATTGAGATCTCTTGGTTGTTATGTTGACAATGAAAGTATGCCACTCAAAATATTATTTATCTCTGTTTCAAAACTCGAGCTTTAGCACCTCTGCAAATCCCTGCTTCCCTCTGCGAAGGGCCTATCTATTTAATTTTATGTTGAGTCATCATCATCTTATTAAAAAGCACCAGTTGGAGTGCACCGCTGTCATTCGCATGCATTGCTATTAATTTACATTGAGTATGACTGGATCTCTTTTACCATGAATTACAATATCTAGTCAGTCCTTAATCTTCAGGGGTCCTCTACATTTATGTTTTGCGGTCTCGGAAAGGGCTAGCGAGATACCATCTTGTTATATCATGTTATGATTGTTTTGAGAGAAAGTGTTGTCATCCGAGATTTATTATTATTGCTCGCCAGTTGATTATGCCATTGATATGAGTAAACATGAGACCTAAATGTTATTGTGAATATGGTTAGTTCATAATCTTTGCAGAAAACTTGAATACTGGCTTTACATATTTGCAACAACAAGATCAAATAGAGTTTGTAAAAGTTTTTGTTTATCACTTTCAGTTTGTCAACTGAATTTCTTGAGGACAAGAAAAGGTTTAAGCTTGGGGGAGTTGATACGTCTCCAACGTATCTACTTTTCCAAACACGTTTTCCCTTGTTTTGGACTATAACTTGCATGATTTGAATGGAACTAACCCGGACTGACGTTGTTTTCAGCAGAATTGCCATGGTGTTATTTTTGTGCAGAAATAGAAGTTCTCGGAATGACCTGAAAATCCACGAAGACACTTTTTGGAATTAATAAAAAATATTGGCGAAAGAATCAGCATCAGGGGGCCCACACCCTGTCCACGAGGGTGCAGGGCGCGCCCCCTGCCTCGTGGACCCCCTGAGACTCCACCGACCTCAACCCCAACTCTATATGTTCACTTTCAGGGATAAAAAACAGAGAGAAAGATTCATCGCGTTTTACGATACAGAGCCGCCGCCAAGCCCTAATCTTCATCGGGAGGGCTGATCTGGAGTCTGTTCGGGGCCCCAAGAGGGGAATCCGTTGCCATCATCATCATCAACCTTCCTCCATCACCAATTTCATGATGCTCTCCGCCGTGCATGACTAATCCCATCGTAGGCTTGCTGGACGGTGATGGGTTGGATGAGATTTACCATGTAAGCGAGTTAGTTTTGTTAGGGTTTGATCCCTAATATCCATTATGTTCTAAGATTGATGTTGCTATGACTTTGCTATGCTTAATGCTTGTCACTAGGGCCCGAGTGCCATGATTTTAGATCTGAACCTACTATGTTTTCATGAATATATGTGAGTTCTTGATCCTATCTTGCAAGTCAATAGTCACCTATTATGTGTTATGATCCGGCAACCCCGAAGTGACAATAATCGGGACCACTCCCGGTGATGACCGTAGTTTGAGGAGTTCATGTATTCACTAAGTGTTAATGCTTTGGTCCGGTACTCTATTAAAAGGAGGCCTTAATATCCCTTAGTTTCCAATAGGACCCCGCTGCCACTGGGGGGGTAGGAGAAAAGATGTCATGCAAGTTCTTTTCAATAAGCACGTATGAACTATATTGAGAATACATGCCTACATTATATTGATGAACTGGAGCTAGTTCTGTGTCACCCCATGTTATAATTGTTGCATGAGGAATTGCATCCGACATAATTATCCATCATTGATCCATTGCCTACGAGCTTTTCACATATTGATCTTTGCTTAGTTACTTTTCCGTTGCCACTGTTACGATTGCTACAAAAACTGCTACTGTTACTTTTGCCACCGTTATCGTTACTTCCATACTACTTTTCTACTAAATACTTTGCTGCAGATATTAAGTCTTTCAGGTGTGGTTGAATTGACAACTCAACTGCTAATACTTCAGAATATTCTTTGGCTCCCCTTGTGTCGAATCAATAAATTTGGGTTGAATACTCTACCCTCAAAAACTGTTGCGATCCCCTATACTTGTGGGTTATCAGGGGGCGCTACCCCACCCCTTGTCCAATTCGGACTGGGGAGTGTGCGCCACCTCCTGGACGGCCCTCTCTCCTCTAAGGCCCATGGTGGCCCATTAACTTCCTGGGGGTTCCGGTAACCCTCCGGCGCTCCGGTTTTATCCGAAACTCTCCAGAACACTTCCGGTGTCTGAATAACATGGTCCAATATATCAACCTTTATTTCTCGACCATTTCGAGACTCCTCGTCATGTCCGTGATCTCATCCGGGACTCCGAACAACCTTTAGTGCATCAAATCACATAAACTCATAATACCAATCGTCATCGAACGTTAAGCGTGCGGACCCTATGTAACATCCCAAATTTTCATGATTTTTGGAGTCCGTTTAGTATTTCTTTTTATTTATTTTTTCTGAGCGTAATTTAAAAAAAACGAAACCGACTATGGGTCGTACCCGAGCGGGACTCCGCCCGGGGGCGCCTTTAAATAGCGAGGCACCCGGCGCCCCAGCCCATAACCGCGCCCGCGCCCGATACCCTAGCCCGCCGCCGCCGCCGGACCCGCCGCCGACTCGCCAGAGTTGCACGCCGCCCGAGGTTTGCAGCCGCCTCGACTTCCGTGCCGGATTTTAAAAAAAAAATTCGTCGGTTTTATTTCGATTTTTTAATATTATTTTATTATTTTAATTATTTTCGGATTAGGTTAATTAACGATTAATCTGTTCGTCGTTTTTTCTTTCTCGTCGACTTTTCCGCGGTTATTTTCTGATCGCGATTTCTAATCCGATTTTCGTTTTAGTATAACTTTTCGCTCATTTATCGGAAACAGTCGATTCAAGCGCCTGGAGTTTCGTCTCGAAACCCTCTTTCCGAATAATCAACTTAAACAAGTTTTTGCTACTGTAAAATTTGACTTAGATCCAGATTACTAGAATGAAGTTGATTTTTTTCGCCGTTTGATTTCTTTTGCTTCGTTCGATTTGATTCTTTTTGCAAACCAGGGTTCTTAAGTTGAACTTTCTGGTTAGATCTTCTATTTGAGTTTTACCTGTGTATTAGTTGAGTACTTATTGTATGCTTGTTTGTTTGTCTGCGATAGAATACCCGGAGTGCGCCGCCTGTTACTTTGAATCGTTAGGTTTCGCGGATCATCAGCAAGGCAAGTAACACTTTGATCATACCTTTTCTACAACCCAGTTTTATTGCATTAGATCAATCCTCACACATTGCATGATTAGGATCTAATTAAATTGTGGGATGGGAAGTACATGAGGTAGTACCTATTACCTGTTTATTATCAAACCTTTGAGAGCTATTTCTACGTTTGCTTATTATGCCATGCTATGCTAGTAGACGTGGATTGGGTGAGTGACATCCATGACAAATGTGAGATTGTTAATTAATGGTTTATCTAAGGTGGCAACCTAAACACACATCTGGGTGGATTGAGGCACCTGGGTATTCCAGGACTTGCCTGTTTTTCTTTTGGACCGCCACCCAGGCTCAAAGGGATCATGAGATTATTCATACTAGAAACTTCCGTGTGCAGCCACAAGCCATTATGGGCTCTGGCATAGTTGATTAAGTCATGCGAACTCTTACAGGGTAGACTAGCAGATGTAGGGGAAAGTAGGTGTACCGGCCTATCCATCGTAAGGTGCTAGCGCTTCTGAAAGACTGTGTCTCGGTCATCCATTTCTCAAACACCATGTAGTGCGAGAAATCCAACGGAGGCGATCGAGTCTTGTGGGGAAAAGTGCACAAACCTCTGCAGAGTGTAATAAACTAATCATGGTTAGCCGTGTCCCCGGTTATGGACATCTTGAGTATCTAGTACCTGGATTATCATGTGAATCTCAACATGTTACTCTAAAGTTAATTTTGTTGGGTTTGTTAAGTAATGATGCTTAATTGGGATTGAGAATGCTGTCAACCATTCTCAATGTTTAACAACCACCATGATAGTAATTAAATTTATTCCTTTGAAGTAGGGAAAAATTGGCTATACACAAAAACTGTAACCATAGAGCTTTCCACCAGCCAAATATGCATATAGTATAGTTGTTTCATTCCATTACTCTCTATGTGTTACCTTGCTAGCATATTCCATGTGCTGACCCATTCTCGGGCTGCAAAGTTAATGTTGCAGACTTTTCAGACGACGGTTAAGGAGTTTTAGGTCATGGTTCTATACTCAGTGATGCCGTTGGAGTTGATGGACTCACTTATCTTCCAAGCCTTCCGCTGTTATTGTTATTAGATGGCCTTAAGCCATATTTATTGTAATAAGTTCTCTTTTGAGACACTCGATGTAATAAGTGTGTGATTGCTACTCTGCTATAAATCCTCTGAGTACTGTGTGGTGTCAGCATTACTGATCCAGGGATGACACCGGAGCACAGAGATCAGACTGTTTGAGGTCTGGTCGCTACAGAGATGGTATCAGAGCACACGCTGACTATAGGACACGACCACTAAGCTAAAAGACCTAGATCACTACTCACTCTCTTCTCTTCTGACCTCTCATCTTTTCTACTCTTTAGGATAGCGGATGCAAGGAACAAGTTCACACAACCAGATGAAGATACACCCTTTGGACGCCACTTGAAGGAAGTCACTAGATACCTGAACATAGGAGTACCAAGCTTCACGGGAACCTACAACGCCACTTTACCTGAAGAAGAGCACTGGATGATTCAAGTTCTAAGAAGGACGTTCATGCCAGTCACTGAGCCCATAGAGTTTTCTTTTGATGCACCAACTTGGAGTCTAGAAAAGAGTAAGGCAGCTCACATTGCCATGGGACGCATTGGAGAAGTCTACCGCAAGGATCTCAAGGATACTATCTACCAGATTTGCGGACGCCGAGATGAACACTGGGAGATGATCAGCACCAGGAAAGATAGATCAATTGCAGCTTTTATCCAGGACTTAAACCAGCACATTCGATGACAGGAGAATCAGATGTGCGCCGACATGATAGATCTGAAGAAGGCTAAGACTAGAATCAAGGAACTGGAGGAAGAACTCAAGGCTACACGTGAAGATTATGAAGAAGAAATTGAAGTATTTGTGGAGAAGAATGATGACCTGATCAAGAAGATTGGAATATTTATGGGAGGCCCGACACTAGTAGATGAAGACGAAAAACCCAAGGAGATTAGCCCGGAAGACTACATCGTCATCGACGGCACCGACTCGGAAGCAGATAGTAGCGATGATGACTATGTTGATGAAGCTGGAGCCGATATCATGGAGTCTACAACCGTAGAATATTTCTAGTAGACCACCTCACCAGTAGTAGTAGTCCACCATGTAAATTTAGTAGTCCGAGCACTTTTGCGATAGCTAGATCGATTGTATGCCTTTGTTTGATTGAATGAAGTGAATTGTTTGCTTTTGCCTCATGTGCATATGGGTAGTGTTTTCTCTTTAGACCCCCTCTATTCTTATATCTCATCTTTTCTAAACCCTCAGATGCCTCCGAGACGTGACCCCGGATTTGCCTTTCCGCCGGAGCTCACCTAGTTGATCCAGCAGCAGAACACCTTGATGCAGTTGCTAGTTCAGAATCAGAATCAGGGGAACAACAACAACAACCCACCACCACCTGTTGACCAGTTAGCCCGTTTTCTTAGGCTGAATCCGCCGGTGTTTTCCAGTAGCACCGAGCCGATAGTAGCAGATGATTGGCTCTGCAAGACAGCTAGGGAGTTAACCACAGCAGGATGCACAGATGCGGAGAAGGTGAAGTTTGCCGCACATCAGTTAGAAGGACCCGCAGCATCATGGTGGGAGAATTTCACAGCCACCTTCCCAGTCGACACTGCCACATGGGACCAGTTTCAGCAGGCTTTTCGTACTGCCCATGTTTCAGCAGGAGCAATGGCCATGAAGAAGCATGAGTTTCGTAACTTGCGCCAAGGAGGACGGACAATTGGCCACTTTGTGGAGGAGTTTAGTAAGCTAGCACGTTATGCCCCAGATGACGTTGCTACGGATGCAGCTAAGCAGGAGAAATTCCTGGAAGGACTGAATAATGAGTTGAGTATGCAGTTGATGGTAGCCATCTTCAACAACTACCAGGAGTTGGTAGATCATGCTCTTATGATTGAAGGGAAGCAGCAGCAAATTGAGAACCGCAAGAGGAAGTATGGACAAGGAAAGTATAATTCAGGAGCTCAGCAGAAGCCACGTTTTACCCCTAGACCGGGAGGACATTTTCAGCATACCCATGGAGTAGGTAGCTTGCACAATCACAATGGCACCAAGAATGGTAATGGGAATGGAGGAAGCAATGGACAGAACCGCAACACCCCATCAACCCCAGCCAAGAGAGATCTGAGTCAAGTCACCTGTTTCAAGTGTTCCAAGACCGGACATTATGCCAATGAATGTCCTGAAGGCCAAAACGGCAATGGAAGCTCTGGAAAGAAGCCGAACCCTTTCAACAGGGGACAGGTGAACCACGTTAACGTGGAGGAGGTTGAAGCTCAGCCCGATGCAGTAATAGGTAAGTTTTTGGTTAAGTCATTTACTGCACTCGTTCTTTTTGATACTGGTGCATCGCATTCATACATATCAAGGGGATTTGTGAAAAAGTATAGCCTGCCCACTAGGGTTCTTAAAACCTATGCTAGTAAGCTCGCCAGGAGCAAAGTACATGGCTGGACAAGGATGTTTTCAAGTGCCATTAAGTATAGGAAGGCATGTTTTCCCAACAGATTTAATTATTCTGGAATCCCAAGGTTTGGATGTAATTCTCGGTATGGATTGGCTGTCGATGTATGGAGGAAACATCGAGTGCGCCAGTAAGACAATTTTGCTCACAACGCCAGAAGGAAGAAGGATCAAGTATGTATCCCAACATGCGCCAAACAGGACACAAGTAAATTTCTTATCAGGAGTTGTGCAAGAGGAGGTACCAGTGGTAAAGGATTTTCCTGACGTATTTCCAGAAGAGTTGCCAGGCATGCCACCGGATAGAGACATTGAGTTCTTGATTGAGATTTTGCCAGGCACTGGGCCAATATCGAAGAGACCATACAGGATGCCCGCAAAGGATTTGGTGGAAATTAAGAAGCAGATTAAGGAGTTACTGGATAAAGGTTACATTCGCCCAAGTTCTTCGCCTTGGGGACCACTAGTACTTCTAGTGGAGAAGAAGGATGGATCGTTAAGAATGGTTGTTGATTATCGAGGATTGAACGAAGTAACAATCAAAAACAAGTATCCGCTACCAATGATCAATGATCTGTTTGATCGATTGCAAGGGGCTAAAGTGTTTTCCAAGATCGATTTGCAATCAGGGTACCATCAGTTGAAGATTCGAGAGCAGGACATACCTAAGACAGCATTCACCACAAGATATGGACTGTATGAGTATACCGTTATGTCATTTGGACTGACTAACGCACCTGCCTATTTTATGAACATGATGAACAAAGTGTTTATGGAGTTTTGGATAAGTTCGTCATGGTTTTCATCGATGATATTCTGGTATTCTCAAAGAATGAAGAGGAGCATAAAGAACATTTGCGATTGGTACTTGAGAAGCTCAGAGAACATCAGTTATATGCCAAGTTCAGCAAATGTGAGTTTTGGTGGAAGGAAGTTGGATTCCTCGGACATGTTATATCCGGAGAAGGAATAGCAGTTGACCCCACCAAGGTTATCACTGTGACCAATTGGGAAGCACCAACAACAGTTGGAGAGATCCGGAGTTTTCTGGGACTCGCAGGATACTACCGGAGATTTATTGAGAACTTCTCAAAGATTGCGAAGCCTATGACAGAGTTGCTGAAGAACGATACTAAGTTCAAATGGACTGAGGAGTGCGAGGCTAGTTTCCAGGAATTGAAGAAACGTTTGGTTACCTCACCAGTGTTGATTTTGCCAGATCAAACCAAGGATTATGAGGTGTATTGCGACGCTTCACGTCGAGGACTTGGAGCAGTGCTTATGCAGGAGGGAAGAGTTGTTTCGTATGCTTCACGACAACTGAAGCCTCACGAATTGAATTATGCCACGCATGATTTGGAGTTAGCAGCCGTAGTGCATGCATTGAAGACATGGAGACATTTTCTCATTGGAAATCATTGTGAGGTGTACACGGATCACAAGAGTTTGAAGTACATTTTCACGTAGAAGGAGTTGAACCTCAAACAAAGGAGATGGTTGGAGCTCATCAAGGATTATGATATGAGATTGCATTACCATCCCGGAAAAGCTAATGTAGTAGCTGACGCATTGAGCCGTAAGAGCCATGTCAATACGTTAATGACAGGAGAAATACCCAAGGAGTTAGCAGAAAACCTTCGTGAACTAGGTTTGGAGATAGTTCTGAGAGGCTATGTGGCAGCATTGGAGATTCAGTCAACATTGATGGATAAAATCAGAGAGGCTCAGAAATCTGACAAGGAGATTGCTTCTATAAAAGAGAAAATGAGCCATGGAAAAGCTAAGGGATTTCGTGAGGATGAGCACGACACCCTATGGTTTGAAGACCGTGTTTATGTACCCAATGACCCGGAGATCAGAAAGTTGATTCTGCAAGAGGCACATGATTCACCGTATTCGATTCACCCAGGAAATACCAAGATGTATTTGGATTTGAAGGAAATTTTCTGGTGGACCGGAATGAAGAAGGATATTGCGGAGTATGTAGCAGTTTGTGACGTATGTCAGAGAGTAAAGGCAGAGCATCAGAAGCCAGCAGGATTGTTGCAACCATTGCCGATACCCGAATGGAAGTGGGATAAGCTAGGCATGGATTTTATCACGGGATTACCAAGGACTCTTTCAGGCTATGACTCGATTTGGGTTGTAGTTGATCGATTGAAGAAGGTAGCTCATTTCATCCCAGTAAAGACCACTTACACCAGTGCTAAGTTGACAAGATATATATGACAAGAATCGTATGTCTGCATGGAGTTCCGAGGAGCATCATATCAGATAGAGGAACCCAGTTTACCTCAAAGTTCTGGAAGCAAGTTGCATGAGACTTTGGGTACTAGGCTAGAATTTAGTACAGCTTTTCATCCGCAGACACATGGACAGACCGAGAGAGTCAATCAGATTTTGGAGGATATCCTGAGAGCTTGTGCGCTAGATTATGGATCTAGTTGGGACGATAATTTGCCACATGCAGTGTTCTCTTACAATAATAGCTATCAGACCAGTTTGAAGATGGCCCCTTTTGAAGCTTTGTACGGAAGGAGGTGCAGGACACCGTTGTCATGGGACGAAGTTGGAGACCGCCAGTTGTTTGGACCAGATCTGATTAAAGAGTCTGAACAGAAGGTGAAGTTGATTCGCGATAGGCTCAAGGTAGCTCAGTCCAGACAAAAGAGTTATGCAGATTCTAAACACAAGGAGACAGTTTACGAAGTTGGAGACAGAGCTTATCTTCGAGTATCTCCACTTCGGGGAACAGAGGGTTTTGGAGTTAAAGGGAAGTTAGCGCCACGATTTGTAGGACCATATCGAATTTTGGAGCGTAGGGGAGAAGTGGCCTACAAGTTGGAATTGCCAGAAGGATTGACATGAGTTCATGACGTGTTCCACGTTTCTCAGTTGAAGAAGTATCACGCGGAGATGGCTGACATACCTTTAAGAGACACAGTGCCATTGGAAGCAATTCAGTTGGATAACAATTTGACCTATGAGGAGAAACCAGTCAAGATTCTCGAGTTTGCCAGCCGAGTCACTCGCAGCAAGGTTATCAAGTTTTGCAAAGTTCAGTGGAGCCACCACACGGAGGATGAAGCCACCTGGGAGCGAGAGGAAGATTTGCTCAAGGACCACCCTCACCTATTTTCTAGCCAACCCGAATCTCGAGGGCGAGATTCATCTTAAGGGGGGTAGGTTTGTAACATCCCAAATTTTCAATTTGGAATGTTATACATTAGATCATCATGCATATCATATTTTATTTTGCTTTTGGTTTTGATCCTAGAAAATCCTAAGCAACTCAAGGACCGACGGAGAGAGTTGGGGATTTCGTTATTTACATATTTGAGTTTTCTCAAATTTTGTAAACAGGATCATTTGATTTTATTTATCTTATCGTCAATTATTTCTATTACAAAGATATGAGAGAGGGAATAAAATGACTTTCCCAAAATATAGAAATATTGAGGATTTAATAAAAAAAATCAAATAAGATTTGTTTCGGAGTTTTTCGGTATTTTTAATTGAATTTAGGAAAAATACGCGTTGTATTTTGGGCCCAAATAAATGTTCACTTTATCGGGCTTGATTTTAGAAACCCTGGAAAATTTATTTCATGATTTTTGGAGTCCATTTAGTATTTTTTTTTATTTTTTTTCCAAGCGTAATTTAAAAAAAAACGAAACCGACTATGGGCCGTACCCGAGCGGGACTCCGCCCGGGGGCGCCTTTAAATAGCGAGGCACTCGGCGCCCCAGCCCATAACCGCGCCCGCGCCTGAAACCCTAGCCCGCCGCCGTCGCCGGACCCGCCACCGACTCGCCGGAGTTGCACGCCGCCCGAGGTTCGCCGCCGCCTCGACTTCTGTGCCGAATTTATATATATATATATATATATATATATATATATATATATATATATATATATATATATATATATTCGTCGGTTTTATTTTGATTTTTTTAATATTTTTTTAATATTTTAATTATTTTTGGATTAGGTTAATTAACGATTAATCTGTTCGTCATTTTTTCTTTTTCGTCCGATTTTCCGCGGTTATTTTCTGATCACGATTTTTGATCCGATTTTCGTTTTAGTATAACTTTTCGCTCGTTTATCGGAATCAGGCGATTCAAGCGTCTGGAGTTTCGTCTCGAAACCCTCTTTCCGAATAATCAACTTAAACAAGTTTTTGTTACTGTAAAATTTGACTTAGATCCAGATTACTAGAATGAAGTTGATTTTTTTCCCCGTTTGATTTCTTTTGCTTCGTTCGATTTGATTCTTTTTGCAAACCAGGGTTCTTAAGTTGAACTTTCTGGTTAGATCTTCTATTTGAGTTTTACCTGTGCATTAGTTGAGTACTTATTGTATGCTTGTTTGTTTGTCTGCGATAGAATACCCGGAATGCGCCGCCTGTTACTTCGAATTGTTAGGTTTCGCGGATCATCAGCAAGGCAAGTAACACTTTGATCATACCTTTTCTACAACCCAGTTTTATTGCGTTAGATCAATCCTCACACATTGCTTGATTAGGATCTAATTAAATTGTGGGATGGGAAGTACATGAGGTAGTACCTATTACCTGTTTATTATCAAACCTTTGGGAGTTATTTCTACGTTTGCTTATTATTCCATGCTATGCTAGTAGACGTGGATTGGGTGAGTGATATCCATGACAGATGTGATATTGTTAATTAATGGTTTATCTAAGGTGGCAACCTAAACACACATCTGGGTGGATTGAGGCACCTGGGTATTCCAGGACTTGCCTGTTTTTCTTTTGGACCGCCACCCAGGCTCAAAGGGATCATGAGATTATTCATACTAGAAACTTCCGTGTGCAGCCACAAGCCATTATGGGCTCTGGCATAGTTGATTAAGTCGTGTGAACTCTTACAGGGTAGACTAGCAGATGTAGGGGAAAGTAGGTGTACCGGTCTATCCATCGTAAGGTGCTAGCGCTTCTAAAAGACTGTGTCTCGGTCATCCGTTTCTCAAACACCATGTAGTGCGAGAAATCCAACGGAGGCGATCGAGTCTTGTGGGGAAAAGTGCGCAAACCTCTGCAGAGTGTAATAAACTAAAAATGGTTAGCCGTGTCCCTGGTTATGGACATCTTGAGTATCTAGTACCTGGATTATCATGTGAATCTCAACATGTTACTCTAAATTTAATTTTGTTGGGTTTGTTAAATAATGATGCTTAATTGGGATTGAGAATGCTGTCAACCATTCTCAATGTTTAACAACCACCATGATAGTAATTAAATTTATTCCTTTGAAGTAGGGAAAAATTGGCTTTACGCAAAAACTGTAACCATAGAGCTTTCCACCAGCCAAATATGCATATAGTATAGTTGTTTCATTCCATTACTCTCTATGTGTTACCTTGCCAGCATATTCCATGTGCTGACCCGTTCAAACAACGATTAAGGAGTTTTAGGTCGTGGTTCTATACTCAGTGATGCCGTTGGAGTTGATGGACTCACTTATCTTCCAAGCCTTCCGCTGTTATCGTTATTAGATGGCCTTAAGCCATATTTATTGTAATAAGTTCTCTTTTGAGACACTCGATGTAATAAGTGTGTGATTGCTACTCTGCTATAAATCCTCCGAGTACTGTGTGGTGTCAGCATTACTGATCCAGGGATGACGCCGGAGCACAGAGATCAGACTGTTTGAGGTCTGGTCGCTACACCCTATGGGTTCGATAACTATGTAGACATGACCGAGACACTTCTCCGGTCGATAACCAACAGCAGAACGGGGATGCTCATATTGGTTCCTACATATTCTATGAAGATATTTATTAATCAGACCGCACAACAACATACGTTGTTCCCTTTATCATCGGTATGTTACTTGCCCGAGATTCGATCGTCGGTATCATCATACCTAGTTCAATCTCATTACCGGCAAGTCTCTTTACTCGTTCTGTAATGCATCATCCCACAACTAACTCATTAGTCACATTGCTTGCAATGCTTATAGTGGTGTGCATTACCGAGAGGGCCCAGAGATACCTCTCCGACAATCGGAGTGACAAATCCTAATCTCGATCTATGCCAACTCAACAAATACCATCAGACACATGTGTAGACCATCTTTATAATCACCTAGTTACATTGTGATGTTTGATAGCACACTAAGTGTTCCTCCGGTATTCGGGAGTTTCATAATCTCATAGTCATAGGAACATGTATAAGTCATAAAGAAAGCAATATCAATAAACTAAACGATCATAGTGCTAAGCTAATGGATGGGTCTAGTCCATCACATCATTCTCTAATGATGTGATCCCGTTCATCAAATGACAACACATGTCCATGGCTAGGAAACTTAACCATCTTTGATTAACGAGATAGTTAAGTAGAGGCATACTAGGGACACTCTTTTAGTCTATGTATTCACACATGTACTAAGTTTCTGGTTAATACAATTCTAGCATGACTAATAAACATTTATCATGGTATAAGGAAATATAAATAACAACTTTATTATTGCCTCTAGGGCATATTTCCTTCATACTGGAGGTCGATGCCAACCACCTTGTACTTTTCCCGAGCAAGCAACTGCTCAACGGTGTTGATGTAGTTGTCCACCACGACTGGGTCGATGGTGTACACCACCAAGAGATATGTCTCCCTCGCGTGGGTCTCCACTTTATGCTCATCGAACTCCATTGGAGCGCTGCTAGACATCCCCTCTCTATGTGTCGTCGTGGGTGTGCTTGTTGTGTTGTGGGCGCGATCGAAAGGTTGAAGAGACTAAGGTTATAATGGTAGGAAGAATTAAAGGGGAAGCCAACCGGCCTGGAATGTTGGCACGCCCGGATGGCAGTTCTAATTTGCAGCGTGTAACTCCATCGTGTCGTGCGTAACTACATCGTGTTGCGATGCGCGCGGCGCAACCGCATGCATATGGGGCCTCGACATGATCGTGCGCAGGCCCAACCGCTGGTTGAGCGCACGCGGAGGGACGCGAGCAGAGCGCTCCGCGGTCGGCTCAATGGCAAGGAACCATATATATGCATATAGCAGTTGAACACGATAGGAAAAACTGTCCACAAGCCGAGCACGCCGACGAACGCGAGCACAGTGCGTCGCGGCGCCTAATGGTGAGCACAACATGCTGCGGCACCTAACGGCGAGCAGAGCTTGGCGAGGGACACGAGCAGAGGCTAACATAGTGATACGTGGCAAATAAGATGAACTGTGCGAGCAATGTCGGAGACATCAAGCATGAATCAGATTAGAGTTGCGTGTGCGATACGTGGCATATAGTTGATCCATTCGAGTTGTTTGTGATGGAATAAGCCATGTGTGTTGTTGGAAAAGCTTGCTGGTAACCTTAAATTTAACCAAGAAAATGTTAACGCATGTTACAAAAATTATATAACTGGAAACTATGTTCAAATACGAATCCAACGATATAATCTTTGGTGACATGCATTCATATTTTATTAGTTAAATCCTACTTATCAACTAGGACGGGGGTATAGTACGTAATTAAGTCGTAAACGTTTTTTTATTTACCATATGTGTACGTGTCCTCTCATCCTCCTCTCGCACATCTTGTCACCCCCTTACCGCAGACGGCTTCGAGCGCAAGCTTGAGCAGCGTGCGGGGGCGTTCTTTTGGCCAAAAGGTGGTGGGCCAGTTCCCACGCAACCGCGCAGATTCCCGCGCAAGCTTCCCGCCCGACTCGGTGAAATCCCCCAAAATCCCAATGCTTACCAGCCTACTATATAAACCCTCAAGGCCGACGAGTCCCGCGTCGCATTTTCCCCTCCCCCCATGTAGCTTATCTCATCCGCTTCTCCCACAATCGCCAATGGCACCAGTCCATCGTCATCGCTCAGCCACTCCGCCATCATCAAAGGACAGCTCCAGGCGTAGTGTAGTGCGTGTGGCGTCCATGTTGGGTGTGCGCGGAACACCCACCACACGCTCCGTCACCGCTACCCGTCGGCAGCTGTTGCCTGCCGTCGTTGCCGCCACACCATCGTCGATAGCCAGGGCCATCGTCCACTCCGCCGCCGCATCCTGAAGGCGAGAGGTGGCCGTCGTGGCCGCCACCCCACTGCCAGCCACCATGGCCATCACCCACTCTGCCACCATGGCCCGAAGGCGGGAGGTGGTGGTCTTGGCCGCCACCCCGTCGTCCGTCGCCGTGGGCACCAGCCCACCATCGACCATCGAGATCATCACCCGCTCCGCCACCACCGCCTGAAGGAGGGATGAGGAGGTGGAGGCCCGCACAGGCGTCATCAACCATGCGTGCTACATCGAGTTCCTACAGGAGGAGGAGGAGGAGCGCCTCGTCGAGCATGCAAAGAGCCTTACTATAGTCGTGGCCGCAAAACACGCCGACACAGAGACAAGGAATCTGGAGATCTACGAGCAGTCCGGCCGCTTAGAGAGGGCTCGTCTGGAGCAGCAGAGGGTGTTCGAGGTGACCGTCGTTGAAGGTGCAGCAGCGGCAGACACCGTCTTGCAATTGTCCAGCTCGTCGGTAGGCTCCTCCTCCTCTTCCTCTTACTGAGCGTGCCTGGCAAAGCAGAGGCTGCTGGAAGTAGTACAAAGCCCCTCTGTAGTAGTAGTAGTAGTATTTAGGGGCTATTTTGTTCAGTTCATCTGACTGTAGATGTGGTGGAACTTTACAACGTACTTAAAATTAGCTAGTATATATAGTTCAACTTGCTATTTCAGTACGTGGCTGGCAACAATTGGGGAACAGTTTGGTCAATTCAGCTGTCGAGTTGAACTATTTGTATAAATTAAGAACGACTGCTTAATCTATGAATGAAATCTATGCTTAATTACTGAATTTTAGTTGCAAAAATTAGATAGTGCTAGTGATTTTTAGCTGCATATTTTGACAAATCGCAGTGTTTCAAGGATTGACAAATGGCAATGTTATTAGATCAACAAATGTCAATCTTTCCAGTTTGACAAATGGCAATATACCTAATATGATAGATACAAATCTTACCAAATTGTATGTACGTGGTTGCACATGGGTCATCCGAAAAGACCATTTGCGTTGAAGGGAGGTACAAATCTTGCTTGCCAAATTTTCTCTTGGCATAGCGCCGAAGTCTTGCTTTGCATACCTTATTCAATCTGAACCATCTGCGTTGAATAGATGCACAAATCCTACGTGGCAGATTTTCCCTTGGCTTACCGTGGAAGACCATAGCTCCCACTTTGCATATAGGTGTTCTATCTAAAACGTTTGCGATGAAGAGCTGCACAAATCCTGCTTGGCACATTTTCCATTGACTTACACGGGAAACTGTCGGTTTACATATGGGTGTTATATCTAAAACGTTTGCGATGTTACAGTAGCAACTATTTGTTTCAAAATGGCTTTGTTGGCTTTTATTCGAATGCGCCTTCTCACAAAATGGACATGAAAAATACCACAACATGTTGGGTCCCATTCCATGATAGCATACCAAGTTTCATGAATTTCAGACGAGTTTTGGATTTACTAGAGTTTAAAAACAAAGTATCTCAATGTTTTGCCGGCAATCAACAATGCCCTCGTGTTAGAAATTCATTCCCGTTACTTGCATGGGACCTAAGCATGCACCCAAGGACACATATTTGATTTTTTAACCAATTTATATGCACTGGAGCATGTGCATGCAGTTCTAATTTGAATTATGCACATAAAATGCCAAGAAAACCCAGTTAATGTATAAAAAATTCTAAATGAACCCCCAAAAATTCCAAAATTTAACACAACACTCCTGTTGTTCTATATTGATACTAGACATTTTTTGAAAGCAATAAGAGGCAACGGATATTGTTTCATCCCCAAAGGTGGCACGTTCCCTACCAAAACCATCAGGCTTGTTGTGAGAAGTCTGGTTTGTGAGAAGCTTAGACCCAAACCTGCCCCAAATTGGACAAAAATTTGACCATGACATGTTGATGCCGCTCCATGATAGCATGCCAAGTTTCATGAATTTCAGACGAGTTTTGGATTTGCTAGAATTTAGAAACCAGGTATCTCAATGTTTGTGGCCGAGTGACGGTGGCAGGGTGATTGATATTCATTCCAATTTCTTGTATGGAACCTAAGCATGCAACCAAGGACACAAATTTGAATTTTCAACCAATTTATATGCATTAGAGAACGTGCCTGTAGTTCAAATTTGAATTATGCACATAAATACATTGGAAACCCAATTAATGTATAAAAATGTCCAAACGAACCCCGAAAAATTCGAAAATTTGACACAACACTCCTATTGTTCTATGTTGACACTACAGAAAAAAAATTGAAATCTAGAAGAGGCAACGGATATCGTTTCGTCCAGAAAGGTGAAACGTTCCCTACCGAAACCATCAGGCTTGCTGTGAGAAGCTGTGGTTTGTGAGCAGCTTATACCTAAACTTGCCTCATATTGGACAAAAATTTTACCATGGCATGTTGATGCCGCTCCATAACCGCATGCCAAGTTTCATGAATTCCAGATAAGTTTTTCATTTACTAGAATTTAAAAACAAGGTATCTCAATGTTGCGGCCGAGTGACAGAGGCAGGGTGTTTGACGTTCATCCCCATTTCTAGCATGGGACCTAAGCATGCAACCAAGGACACAGATTTGAATTTTCAACCAATTTATATGCATTAGATCACTTGACTGTAGTTCAAATTTGAATTATGCACATAAATGCATTGAAAACTCAATTAATGTATAAAAATGTCCAAACGAACCCCCAAAAAATCCAAAATTTAACACAACACTCCTGTTGTTCTATGTTGACACTAGAGAAAAAATTGAAATCAAGAGGAGGCAAAAGATATCATTTCATTCAGAAAGGTGAAACATTCCCTACCGTAACCATGAGGCTTGTTGCGAGAAGCTCTGGTTTGTGAGAAGCTTATACCCCAACCTGCCCCAAATGGGAAAATATTTTTACCATTGTATGTTGATGCCGTTCCATGATAGTATGTCAAGTTTCATGAATTTCAGACGAGTTTTTGATTTACTAGAATTTTAAAACCATGTATCTCAATGTTAGCTACCGAGCGATGGTGGCAAAGGTGCTTGACATTCATTCCCATTTCTTGCATGGGACCTAAGGTTGCAACCAAGGACACACATTTGATTTTTCAACCCATTTATATGCACTGGAGCACGTGAATGTAGTTTAAATTTGAATTATGCACATGAATGAATAGAAAACTCAGTTAATGTATAAAAATGTCCAAGCGAACCCCAAAAATCCAAAAAAATTCCACAACACTCCTGTTGTTCTATTTTGACACGAGAAAAAATTTGATAGTAAGAAGAGGCAGCAGATATTGTTTCGTCCCCTAAGGTGGCGCGTTCCCTACCGAAACCATCAGGCTTGTTGTGAGAGAAGCACTTGTAGGCGAGAAGCTTATACCATAACCTGCCCCAAATGGGACAATATTTTTATACGCCAGCATGTTGATGTCGTTCCATGATAGCATGCCAAGGTTCATGAATTTCAGACGAGTTTCGTATTTACTAGAATTACAAAGCAACCACCTCAATGTTTGCCGGAGATCCACAGTGCCGTGGTGTTTGAAATTCATCCCCATTTCTTGAATGGGACATAAGCATAAACCCATGGATAGATATATCAATTTACAACCCATTTTGGTGCACCAGAGCATGTGCATGTAGTTTCATTTTGAATTGTGAACATGAAAGGCCTAGAAAACCAAGTTAATGTATAAAAATGTCTGAACGAACCCTAAATAATTCCAATTTTTTGACGACACACCTATAGTTTCATGTTCACTGCAAATAAAAGTTTTTGCAATTCAAACACCATCCTTTGCAGCTGTGACCCCATATGTAATTCAAATCAAGATGAAAAATCAAGTAGATCGCATACAGTTTATTATCACCAACCGTGTGAGATGCAGTACAAAATATCCTAGAGCACCGTCGGTGTATAGTACGCATACGGCTTATGCGAGAAGGTGCATCGGCTACAGTCCACAACTGGCGTGTCAAGCACACTAACTCGCTCCCCAAATATCATTTCACTGTTCAATCATCTCTAGTGAAAGATGGGGACGTGGACCCGCTTCGTGAGGGCAACTTCGGTGACCCACTCCAGCGAGAGCGCGGCCGTAGCCGCCACAGGCATGCTAACAAGCTTCATGAGAGCAGCCGCAATCTGCGACCGGGCGGTCAAGGCTTCTCAGGTGGTAGCAACAACATCTGCCTCAGGGATAACAACTAGCGAGAGCAGCACAGCAACTGTTTGTTTCGCAGCGGTGGCCTTAGTCCCGATGGAGGCCGCCCACGACCATGTCAAGTCCGCCCATGCCTAGCTCGTGGTGGTCACCGCACAAATTGAACGAAGCTTCTCCGACAATGGCCGGCAGCCCACGGCCAAAGAGTTGGCAATCACGAGAGCGTTCGAGCAGCCGTCTGTTCCTCCGCCGCATACCTTGCCATGACGGAGCCCGTCCAAGCCCATATCGTGGCAGCCCACACCCAGCTCATGGCGGCCTTTTCCAAAGAGATGGAAGACGCGGATGGCGAGATGCTTGTCGACTATGGTGCGATGGATGCCATGGAGCCCCTTCCCCAGGAGACCGTTGGGCGCGAGCTGGACATGCAGGAGGAGGCGGAGATCGACGAGCACCAGCCATAGTAGTACTCTTTGTTTTGTTTAATTAAGAGCGCCGGTCTTTCATTTGTTAGAGTAATGTTTAGGTCAGCTAGCTCTGTTTAATTGCTGAAGTTGCTCGATTAAGAAGTGTGGGTGTGCTGTAGTCTCATTTGTGTACCCAAATTATGCAATGACATGGATGACCACTGTAACCAGGGAAATTCGAACTAAAATTTTTGACGTTCAAACTCATCACACACGGGTTAAGCTATCTGAATCGTTTGTCATATTCACATACCATACACAGTTCTGAATAAGGAACCAGTTTTTTCGCTGAGCCGATTCAAAATTTTCAGCTTCCGTGGAAATATCTACCTCCCTGCCCCCTCCCCCTTACCAAAAGCCACATTTCCCTTGTTTCTGCCTTCCTTTCCAAGTTGAAACCTTCACTCCTTGCTTGCAACGCCGCCTCCTTGTCGGTGACCCTCCTTCACGCTGCTCGGCCATGCCTACCCAGGCAGGTAATCCACACCCGACCCACATCCTCCTCCTCCTTCCACATCCCACATGCCTCGACCGCCCGCGCGACACCTTCCACCCAAATCACCTTACCATCCACCAAATAAGTGCTGCCCCAAGACATGGTGCACGCAGTATAACCAAGAGCTCAAGGAGCATTTGGCAACATAGAAGGAAATCGCGGTCGCACGCGCGGATGAGGTCGCGATGGCTGACATTCATGTTGACCCCCAGATCTTGGAGTTGCACCTGGCCATCGATGCCACCGTCGATGCCTCACACGCTGATGCCGCGACACGGTTGGTTGCTTTAAACGATAGCTCATGGCGTTTTCTCGAGGCCACCCTCAGTGCCTTTGACAATACTACGAGGTGTTTTCTCAGCGTGGACGTGCTTACCTCAACTCGAGAGCCAGCAGGTTGGTGCCCGGAGCGGCTCAGGCAACTCACCACTATGATGAGGGCACCCACGACGCAGATACCTCGCCCTCTCCCATGTCCAACAAGAAAATCGTCATCGATATATCCCATAATGAGGAGTAGCTTGTCTTATTAGCTCACTATAAGGACCCATATTCAGTTTTCTAGGTACTGTCTTTCTTTAACAAATTCTAGTGAATTGTGCTACCTACTTTTACTATGCAATCTATTGCTCTAGTGTATATGTTCTATATGTCGTGCACTGTGGTGTTCACTTATTAATTGTTTGTTAATTAGTTGTCGTATTCAGTTAATTGTTTGGTTCAATTCTGCAAAACTGATGTTTAATTCTTCGGGCTGCAATTTTGTATTATCTTCCATGTGAGAAATAAATCGAATTTTTCTTTACAAAATACATGAGAAACAAAGACAATTGCTATATTTCCAAGTTGTCAAGCATGCTTGGTTTGGTTAACTATCTGATCTTCTAGTATGTTATACATTGTGCAATGTGGTGCTTAGTTAATGTTTGGTTCATTTGTTGTGGTGTTTAGTTAACTATTTGGTTCAATTCTGCAATCAAAAGTTCAATTGTTCTGGGTGCATTCTGTTATTGTATACCATGTGAGAAATAAATTGAATTTGGTTGTACTAAGTACATGACAAATAACTACAATTGCTATATTTCCAAGTTGTTAAGCATGCTTGGTTTGGTTAACTGTCTGAACTTCTATAAGGAGTATGTTATATTGTGCAATGTGGTGCTCAGTTAATGTTTGGTTCATTTGTTGTGTTGTTCAGTTAACTACTTGGTTCAATTCTGCAATGCGATGCCCAATTGTCGTGGGTAGAATTTTGTATTATTGTGCATGTGAGGAATAATCGAATTTGGCTGCACTTAATACATGAGAATCATATACAAGTGCTATATTTCCTAGTTCTTAATCATGCTTGGTTGGGATACATGGGTTTTCCATGTGACTTGAATTAATCTAATGAATCTGCAATGTGCTTATTTTTCATCAACATATTTTACTAATAGCATGCGAACCCTCACTTAACCTGATCACTAACTACCTTATATGTGTTGCAGGGAAACAATGGGAAGTACTGAGGTTTACAATCGAGGTTTGCACATGCATGGTCCTTTGTCTAATAGCACATTATTGTTCAATTGTAGGAATCATTCTAATATTTAGGTTTTTAACAGTTTGGTCCTGCACATGTAGGTCCAGCTATCAGAGGTTTGGTCCCACTGTTCGACCATTTTTGCATATGGGGAAATGAGTTATCCATGAATATCAGTCAAATCAAGAAACTCAGAAAGATTGTTAGGATAAACAAATTAGTGACCAAAAACAACAAGATCTTTGTCTGCACAATGAAGAAGACATCAGTTCACTACAGGATGGTACTAACTATTATACCTTGCCTTTTTTATTCCTTTGCCCCATTTCCAATATAGAGAAGATGTTTATGCACATCCTTGTTTTCAGGCCTTTCCAAAGCAGTTCACTTGTGATTACCTCTCTGATGAGGATATCAATACCATTGTTACACCCATAGCCCCCTACTGTTACATATACTGGACCAATTACTAGAGCTCGCGCACGCCAATTAAATTACCAGGTACTTTCGTTTCTTGGTAATGATTCTAATGTTCATGAGATTATGATGCTGCCTAAATTGGATACATTTGTTTTGCTTACAAATGAGGGGCCTAGCTTGGAGAAGGATGAACATTGGAGCAAGAACACGCATGGAGTTGATGGCATGCGCAAGGGGATCAAGAACGGAGTTACAAGTGATGATTTCAGGACTTTGAAGCCGCCATAAGGAGTGCATGAAGCCTTGGACGAAATATACAAGATGCCACTTCATAATATTCGTCCATAGGCTATTCTAGGTGTTGCGTCACCTTATTAATGGGCCAGGCCCATGTAATTTCGAAATACTTAAGTATAGGCTATTTTTAGAGTCCGTATGTGTGGGGAAACAAGAGTTAGGGTTGGTTTCGCACCCCACCCTCAAGGGCCACGAAATTCCCCCCTCTTCCTCCATATATACAGCCCTTAGGGCGTCGTTTAGACTTTGAGTTTTGTTTAGATTAAAAGTTCGCCATAGCTGCAACTTCTCGTACTTCGTTTGTGTCCAACGACCAGACCAAGACGCCACAGAACCCCACCTTGATCAATAAAGCTTTCATCTTATATTCGCAATATCCAGATTGCAATCTCAGTTTCATGCTTGTTCTTCGTTTGCTTGCAGGAAACAGACCCTCATGGTCAGGTTGATCGTGCTCCGGCGTGGTCAATAACCCTCGGAAGTTGGTTTAGCGATTGCTAAGGCGCGACGTCTTGCACGTTCGTAGTCGGATCATCAAGGTCGACTCCCACAGAAAACGATAGCCACCATCTCATCGAAACATCGGGACACCTTTGCCTCTATCAAGTGGTATCAGATTTCCAGGTTGCTCGGTGAGATTTTACAGTTTTTCGTAGATTAGATCGAGTCTGTTCTTCATACCTACAGTCCATGAAAAAGCCACAAAAAAATTAGGGTTAGTTCATCATATCCAAACCAATCTGAGCCTTTGCATAATCTTTTTAGGGTTTTTGCTTTGTTGAATTTGCGGTTGCATCGTCGTGTCAAGTTGCTGGTCTTAGAGTCTAGTCTTTTAGAGTTTCGAGTTCTGGTCATAAGTTGTCACGCCGCCGCCACACCATCGCCCATCTACCACTTTTTCTTATCCGCCACCGCTCTGAATTCATATCCATATACCACCACCAATCTGTATCCATATACCACCACCGCTACCATATACCACCACCGCTGCCATATACCACAACCGTATATCCACCACCAATCCGAGTTCTTCTCATATTAGGTTTGTTCTTGAGATCAATCTCAATTCCAATTCGTGTTTCCTTGCCTGCGTAGGTCTCGGAAAAAAAAAGAGTCTGGAGACCCCCGGGCAGTTTTTAGGCCAAAATTTTCACGCGCAAATTTTTTTTCCCTATCCTATTTTTAGGCTTTTCTGAGTCTTTTGAGCCATGTGCCATCATAGTGATTTTTTGTCGCACTTTTTCGTCGTCGCTGCCCTGATTTCCGAAAAAAAAGTGAAAAAAAAATCCGTGCCCATCCTCTCAGTTTGACGAGGGAAGAGTTTTGAGACACTCGCCATTATAGTGATTTTTCGCAAAAAAAAGAGGAGCGCAAAAAAAAGGAGCGCAAAAAAAGAGCGAAAGAAAAGAGAGTTCCAGAGTGTGCTTTTCCCTTATTTACGTGCAGCGCCGTGATTTTGTTAGTGTTCTAGGCTCGCGTCTCTAGCACGGTCTAGCCTAGGACCAGCACAGTACCGTCGTTGAGCGTTTATTCAACTTTGCATCTCTGAATTGATTATTGCTGACCCTTTTTGCTACCATACTATAAGCCTTCCCAGCTCCACATACATCTACGTCGTGCGTTCGACTCTCCCTGGCAATCGCTCTATCCAAGCTTTGAGAGTTTTGACTACGACGGTTGCCGATCACCGCCTGCTGCTGGGTAAGAACTGGTAAGAATTTGAGATTGGCTTGACGGATTTGTGACACCACCACCACCTCTTGTTAGTATTCTGTAGGATCATATTCTTGTGTGTTTCTATTGTTGCTAACCATGGCAGGATCACAAGCCGACGAGACTGACTGGGAGAACATGACGAATAACGAGTTGCATGATAAATTTCAGCAAATGATGAATGGACAGGTGCAAGATGTGCTAAACAGATTTGAAGAGTCCATGGAGAAGATAGATGACATGGAGAAGACGTTCGAAACAAAGCTCGATAACAGGTTTAATGAATTGCTCGCGCGTCTTCCGCCACCACCACCGGCTGCACCTAACGCACCTCTACAACAACAACGGCTACCTACACATCGTGAAATAGCCCTCCGCCGAGCAAGCCGTCTCCCTCTTGCACCTGGCCAAACTGTTGGTGCTGCTGTTGATACTTCTGTGTCTCCTGCTGCTGATGCGGAGGAGGATGATTTTGCCAGCGATTACGAGGATGAGGTTGATCAAAATCAGAACTACGTGCCACCACCAGCACAGCAACCACCAGGTCGTCCACATGCAAATAATGGTAATGGTAGGGCTCACCCTCAGGTACGAGATCATGACCATCTCCCTAAACTAAAATTGAATATTCCACCATTTGAGGGTAGATATGTTCCTGATATATATCTTACTTGGGAGTTAGAAACTGAACAACATTTACATGTTTACAATATCCCGAGGAGAGACATGTTCCTGCTGCTGTTTGTGCATTCACTAGTTTTGCATGTGTTTGGTGGTCTGAGCATTGTAGATTATATCCTATTCCTGCTACTTGGGCTGCTTTGAAAACTGCTATGCGTACTCGTTGGGTTCCACCACGTGAATTACTTCAAAAATTGCAGCGCTTAAGACAGGGAAAAAATTCTGTAGAAGAATATTATCAGGAATTACAAACTGGCGTGATTATATGTGGTATTGTTGAGGAGAATGAAGCTATGCTTGCATGTTTTATGGGTGGATTAAATAGAGAGATTCAGACGATTCTAGAGTATAAGGACTATACTAATATCACTCGTTTATTCCATCTTCCTTGTAAAGCTGAACGTGAAGTGCAGGATCGACAGGCATTGGCGCGGACTAACTTTTCTGCAGGTCGACCTTCATCATGGACACCACGTGCATCATCTACTTCCACACGTTCTGCTACACCGGCGCCTCCGTCGGCTGCCACCTCCAACCGTGATACAATAAAGCAGGCACAATCACCACTATCTGCCAAGAGCACACCTTCTGGGCCTGCAAAGAGCTCTTCTTCATCCATGGCATCCACAGGGCAAACACATGATATTATTTGTCGACGTTGCAAGGGTGGAGGTCATTATGCGAGAGAATGCCCATCTAAACGTGTGATGATTCTTACTGAGGATGGTGGGTACGAGTCCGCTAGTGACTATGATGAGGAGACTTTGGCTCTTATTACACATGACGAACACGGTGGAGACGATTCTGATCATGAGACGCAATACATGGCTCCTGAAGATGCTGACAGGTATGAATGTTTAGTTGCTCAACGTGTTTTGAGTGTGCAGGTTACACAAGCTGAGCAAAATCAGAGGCATAATTTGCTCCATACAAAGGGAGTTGTGAAGGAACGTTCTGTTCGCGTGATCATATATGGAGGGAGTTGCAACAACTTGGCTAGCATGGAGATGGTGGAGAAGCTATCTCTCACCACAAGACCACATCCACATCCTTACTACATCCAATGGTTCAACAACAGCGGCAAGGTTAAGGTAACACGTACTGTTCGTGTGCATTTTAGTATCTCTACATATGTTGATTATGTTGATTGTGATGTGGTACCTATACAAGCATGTTCCTTATTACTTGGTAGACCATGGCAATTTGATAAAAATTCTGTTCATCATGGTAGAAACAATCAGTATACTCTTGTTCATAAGGATAAGAATATTGCTTTGCTTCCTATGACTCCTGATTCCATTTTGAAAGATGATATTAATAGAGCTAATAAAGCAAAACAGGAGAAAAATAAGAGTGAAAATCAGATTGTGGCAAAAGAATTTGAGCAACTAATGCAGTCTAATAATAATATACAATCTAGTGTTGCTTCTGAAATTAAATTGAAAAGTGCATGTTTACTTGCCACCAAATCTGATATTGATGATCTAGATTTTAGCAAATCTATTTGCTATGCTTTTGTGTGCAAAGAGGCATTATTTTCATTCGAGGACGTGCCTTCCTCTTTGCCTCCTGCTGTCACTAACATTTTGCAGGAGTTCGCTGACGTCTTTCCACAAGACGTGCCACCGGGATTACCAACTATTCGAGGGATTGAGCATCAAATTGACTTAATTCCCGGTGCATCATTACCCAACCGTGCACCATACCGTACCAATCCAGAGGAGACGAAGGAGATTATGCGTCAAGTACAAGAACTGCTCGACAAAGGTTATATACGCAAATTCCTTAGTCCTTGTGCTGTTCCTATCATTTTTGTGCCGAAAAAGGATGGTACGTCGCGTATGTGCGTTGATTGTAGAGGCATTAATAATATTACTATTCGTTATCATCATCCTATTCCTAGGCTAGATGATATGCTTGATGAATTGAGTGGTTCTACAATATTCTCCAAAGTTGATTTACGTAGTGGATACCATCAAATTCGTATGAAATTGGGAGATGAATGGAAAACAACATTTAAAACTAAGTTTGGATTATATGAGTGGTTAGTCATGCCTTTTGGGTTAACTAATGCACCTAGTACTTTTCATGAGGTTAATGAACGAAGTTTTACGTGCTTTCATTGGACAATTTGTGGTAGTTTACTTTGATGACATATTGATTTATAGCAAATCTTTGGAGGAACATTTGGAACATTTACGTGTTGTTTTTATTGCTCTACGTGATGCACGTTTGTTTGGTAACCTTGGAAAGTGCACCTTTTGCACCGATCGAGTATCTTTTCTTGGCTATGTTGTTACTCCACAGGGAATTGAAGTTGATAAAGCCAAGATTGAAGCTATTGAGAGTTGGCCGCATCCCAAAACGGTCACACAAGTGCGGAGTTTCCTTGACCTCGCTGGTTTCTATAGGCGTTTTGTGAGAGATTTCAGCACCATTGCTGCACCTCTCAACGAGCTTACAAAGAAGGATGTGCCTTTTGTTTGGGGTACCGCACAGGAAGAAGCCTTCACGGTATTGAAAGATAAGTTGACATATGCTCCTTTACTCCAACTTCCTAATTTCAATAAGACTTTTGAGCTTGAATGTGATGCTAGTGGAATTGGATTAGGAGGTGTGTTATTACAAGATGGAAAACCTGTTGCATACTTTTCTGAAAAATTGAGTGGGCCTAGTCTGAACTATTCTACTTATGATAAAGAATTATATGCTCTTGTTCGGACCTTAGAAACATGGCAACATTATTTATGGCCCAAGGAATTTGTTATACATTCTGATCATGAATCTTTGAAACACATTAAAAGTGAAGCAAAACTGAACCGTAGACATGCTAAATGGATTGAATTCATTGAGACTTTCCCTTATGTCATTAAACACAAGAAGGGTAAAGAAAATGTTATTGCGGATGCCTTGTCTCGTCGTTATACTATGCTTTCACAACTTGACTTTAAAATATTTGGTTTGGAGACCATAAAAGATCAATATGTTCATGATGCTGAATTTAAAGATGTATTGCAGAATTGTAAGGAAGGGAGAACTTGGAACAAGTTCGTTCTTAACGATGGATTTGTGTTTCGTGCTAACAAGCTATGCATTCCAGCTAGCTCTGTTCGTCTTTTGTTGTTGCAGGAGGCGCATGGAGGAGGATTAATGGGACACTTTGGCGTCAAGAAGACGGAGGATATCCTTGCTACACATTTCTTTTGGCCAAAGATGAGATGGGATGTTGAGCGTTTTGTTGCTCGCTGCACTACATGTCAAAGAGCTAAGTCACGACTCAATCCTCATGGTTTATATATGCCTTTGCCTATACCTAGTGTTCCTTGGGAGGATATATCTATGGACTTTGTTTTAGGTTTACCTCGAACAAAGAAGGGGAGGGATAGCATATTTGTTGTCGTGGATAGGTTCTCGAAAATGGCACACTTTATACCATGTCATAAAAGCGATGATGCTGTTAATGTTGGTGATTTGTTCTTTCGTGAAATTATTCGCTTACATGGTGTACCAAATACTATTGTTTCAGATCGTGATACTAAATTTCTTAGCCACTTTTGGAGATGTTTATGGGCTAAGTTGGGGACTAAGCTGCTTTTTAGTACTACTTGTCACCCCCAAACTGATGGACAAACTAAAGTAGTCAATAGAACATTGTCTACTATGCTTAGGGCTGTTTTGAAGAATAACAAGAAAATGTGGGAAGAATGCTTGCCTCATATTGAATTTGCTTATAATCGTTCATTGCATTCTACTACTAAGATGTGCCCTTTTGAAATTGTGTATGGTTTCCTACCTCGTGCACCTATTGATTTGTTGCCTCTTCCATCTTCGGAGAAGGTTAATTTTGATGCTAAAGAATGTTCTGAATTGATTTTAAAAATGCATGAGTTAACTAAGGAAAACATTGAGCGTATGAATGCTAAATATAAACTTGCTGGAGATAAGGGTAGAAAACATGTTGTGTTTGCACCTGGAGATCTTGTTTGGTTACATTTGCGTAAAGATAGATTTCCTAATCTGCGCAAATCAAAGCTAATGCCACGTGCTGATGGTCCTTTTAAGGTGTTAGAGAAAATAAATGATAATGCATATAAAC
Source organism: Triticum monococcum (assembly GCA_034509565.1). Taxonomy (NCBI): domain Eukaryota; kingdom Viridiplantae; phylum Streptophyta; class Magnoliopsida; order Poales; family Poaceae; genus Triticum; species Triticum monococcum. The sequence continues at coordinate 246,771,913 of CM067841.1, read as the reverse complement.
TTGAGCTACCTGCAGATTTTGGGGTCAGTCCCACTTTCAACATTGCAGATTTGAAGCCTTATTTGGGTGAGGAAGATGAGCTTCCGTCGAGGACGACTTCATTTCAAGAAGGGGAGGATGATGAGGACATCAATACCATTGTTACACCCACAGCCCCTACTGTTACATATACTGGACCAATTACTAGAGCTCGCGCACGCCAATTAAATTACCAGGTACTTTCGTTTCTTGGTAATGATTCTAATGTTCATGAGATTATGATGCTGCCTAAATTGGATACATTTGTTTTGCTTACAAATGAGGGGCCTAGCTTGGAGAAGGATGAACATTGGAGCAAGAACACGCATGGAGTTGATGGCATGCGCAAGGGGATCAAGAACGGAGTTACAAGTGATGATTTCAGGACTTTGAAGCCGCCATAAGGAGTGCATGAAGCCTTGGACGAAATATACAAGATGCCACTTCATAATATTCGTCCATAGGCTATTCTAGGTGCTGCGTCACCTTATTAATGGGCCAGGCCCATGTAATTTCGAAATACTTAAGTATAGGCTATTTTTAGAGTCCGTATGTGTGGGGAAACAAGAGTTAGGGTTGGTTTCGGACCCCACCCTCAAGGGCCACGAAATTCCCCCCTCTTCCTCCATATATACAGCCCTTAGGGCGTCGTTTAGACTTTGGGTTTTGTTTAGATTAAAAGTTCGCCATAGCTGCAACTTCTCGTACTTCGTTTGTGTCCAACGACCAGACCAAGACGCCACAAAACCCCACCTTGATCAATAAAGCTTTCATCTTATATTCGCAATATCCAGATTGCAATCTCAGTTTCTTGCTTGTTCTTCGTTTGCTTGCAGGAAACAGACCCTCGTGGTCAGGTTGATCGTGCTCCGGCGTGGTCAATAACCCTCGGAAGTTGGTTTAGCGATTGCTAAGGCGCGACGTCTTGCACATTCGTAGTCGGATCGTCAAGGTCGACTCCCACAGAAAATGATAGCCATCATCTCATTGAAACATCGGGACACCTTTGCCTCTATCACTCTCAAACCACCTCTATGGCCAAGAGGCGAGGAAGGTTTTCATACAACGCCCATGGTTCAATATTTAAGTGTTCCTAAAGAGGACAAAGGATGGACGGTCAATCATCCACAGGCACTAGCCTAAAGTTGCAAAGACCATCAGCATGAATGAAGGCTTAATATTCTCCTTCCGCTTCAGCAGTTTTCCAGATGAGATGCATCTGTCTATGTACCGTCTATGATGCTAATTTCGAAAGTTCTAGATGTTGCATGTGAAATTTGGTGCTGGTGCAATTGTGTAATGGGGTAGCTGAGTGCCGAAGCTATATCATGTTGTACTCTGATGTATTTAAATTATCAAATTCTGCTTCCTTAAAATGGAAATTAAATATATTATGTTCTTAATATGAATGTCAATTAGATTAATAAATGGATTATTAATAATAGGGAAATTAGCCTGCTAATTTGGGTTTTCTATTGCAAACGGTTATTGAGAAAACACCATGGGCGATGACCTCAGGAAACACACAAAGTTTCTAGGAATAAACCGTGTTGGATCAATGAACAATCACTACTTATAAGGACATGCTTGCATAACCAAATTAAACATCCACTTACATAGGTGGCTACTACAACCATGGCATTTGCACACACCAAAGTAAACTATTACATGCATAATTACATAGGTGGCTACTACACACATGACATTTCCAATCACCAATAAAGTTAACTATATATTACATGCATGATTAACTAGCATAAACGATCATCTGATCATCATCTACTTCTTGTGACGCTTGCTCTGCTTGTGGCTCGATCCGGGATCGTCGATTTGGGTAACGACTTCTCATGCCAACGATTTCTCCTGTGCATCTCGTAGCATGTGTACACGCTCTTGGCCGCGAACCTAAGGTGAGGTTCATCCAGTTGCCGCATCCAGGCCCTGTGACAGGATAGGGGGCTTGTTCTCTGGGCATCCTGCTTCATCTTTTCGTAGTAGGAATCGACGATGGCCGAGGCAAGTTCGACCAGGGAGTCCTTCGTGCTACCCCAGACCCTGTAGTGGTCATGGATTTCGACAAGGTTCTTGCAGGCCAAGCTTGTAACACTGAGCACATTTACATCGTCTTTGGTTTCCACCATGGGGAACTTGTAGTTTGTGTTGTTGAAAAAACTGTTGAAACGGTCGCAAGGCTCTGTGGCCATGCAGTAGTGGTAGATTAGTATATGATGGCACACACACAACTGGGCGATGACAGCTTTATGATCTATGCCGGGATGACCGATGGTGTACTGGAGGTCGATGCCGACCACCTTGTACTTGTCTCTAGCAAGAAAATGCTCAACGCTGTTGATGTAGTCATCCACCACGGCCGGGTCGATGGTGTACACCACCAAGAGATCCATCTCCCTCGCATGGGTCTCCACTCTATGCTCGCCGAAATCCATTGGAGCGCCGCTGGACATCCCCTCTCTAGGTGTCATCGTGGGTGTGCTTGTTGTGTTGTGGGACGCAATCGAAAGGTTAAAGAGACTAAGGTTATAATGTCCGCGGGGATTAAAGGGGAAGTCGGACGGCCAGGAATATCGAAAGGCCCTGATGGCAGTTCTAATTTGCAGCGCGTAACTCCATCGTGCCGCACGTAACTGCATCGCCTGGCAATGGGCGCGACGCAACTGCATGCATATGGGCCCCATGACGTGATCGTGCGCACGCCCAACGGCTGGCAGAGCGCGCGCGGAGGGACGCGAGCAGAGCGCTCCGCGGTCGCCTCAACGGTGAGCAACTATATATCTATACCTACTAATAAAAGAAATAAGTATTCTTAGTCCGTCATGCTATTTTATAGAAAACCCCTGATTTTTCTAACATTAAACCCGCAGTAGATATCAAATGTTTTTTAAAATACTCATATCTTCTAAACGTAACTTCAAATTTAACATGTTATATATGGAATTTGATTAGAAAATTATGTAGAATCTGAATATGTTGTTATTTTACCTGTTAACAATTTCAAAAATTCTATCTAGGCTGCAATGTTAATCATGAGATGTTGCGCTATTCTTTTTTTCATACCAGTACTGATTTAGATTGGGGATGAACACCTTAGTAAAACCAAGATTGGACATGAAATTGAAGAAAATTTGCCAGGGACACCCAATAAATAAGGATATGCATGACAAGAAATAAAAAAGGATCCAATAAAGATGGGATGTCTGCTATAAAATAAATAAAAAAGAAAATGAAGAGGAGATCCAATAAAGATGAGATGTTGCGCTATTCTCCTATATATAAGAAGAAAAAAGACAGGACATGCATGAAAAAAAAGGTAAAAAGACAGCATGCATGATAGAAAAATAAAATAAAAGACAAATTTGATAAGATATAAATAGTGATGAAACAGGGACCAATACCTATGACATGTATGGCAAGAAATAGTGATGAAATAGGGGTGCAAGTACCCGCGTCCATAGCAGACTACACAAAAATGTTCATTTCCAGTCAAAATAAAAATCTGTTTTTATGATTAAAAAATTATGTATCTTTTTAACAACTCTTCATGTATTTAAGAAATATGCATGTGAAAAAGTGCTCAAGAGTTACCCTAAGTTGGTGATTCTTAAACTAAAAACTGCCATTGATGCACATATGTCTCCGCAGTGTGTTAATGTGTCATCATTTGTTTTTGTCGTTTTCTTTACTCGCGCGTAACAACACCCCATTCCGAACCTGACATGAATAAATGCATGATCACTTGCCCGTTTCTTTGTACGGATTAAATCTACATGCAAGTCGTGTTGAAATAGAACACCTGTAGAATCTTAACCCGTGCTTTTATAGGTTAAGACCATCTTTATTTGGCTGTAGCTACAAATTCTCATATTATAGACCATTTTTTGTAAATTAAGAGTGTATGGAATTTTTTTCTCCCGTTGCAACGCACAGGCCTTTTTGCTAGTATATGCATATAGCAGTTGAACGCGCAAGGAAAAGCTGTCCACAAGCCGAGCATGCCAACGGACACGATAGAGCTTGCCGCGGCGCCTAACGGCGAGCAGAGCTTGCCGAGGGACGTGAGCAGAGGACAGCATAGTGATATGTTCAAATACGACACCAACGATATAATCTTTGGCGACATGCATTCGTATTTTATTAGTTAAATCCTACTTATAAACCAGGATGGCGGTATAGTAGGTAATTAAATCGCAAACGTTTTTTATTAACTGTATGTGTACGTGTCCTCTCGTCCTCCTCTCGCACATCTTGTCACCCCACTGTCGCAGACGGCTTACAGCGCAAGCTTGCGCAGCGCGCGGGGGCGTTCTTTAGGCCAAACGATGGCGCCAATGGATCGTCGGTGAGCCCGTTCCCGCACAACCTCGCAGGTTCCCGCGCAAGCTTCCCGCTCGACTCGGTGAGATCCCCCAAAATCCCAATGCTTACCGGCCTGCTATAAAAACACTCACGACCAGCGAGTCCTGCGTCGCATTTTCCCCTCCTTCCCTGTAGCTTATCTCGTCTTCTTCTCCCACAATCGTCAATGGCACCGGTCCATCATCGTCGCTCAGTTGCTCCGCCGTCGTCAGAGGACAGCTCTAGCTAGGAGGCTACATCGCGGCGGCGGCGCAGTCCCCGCCATAGTGTAGTGCGCGTGGCATCCCTGTTGGGTGTGCGTGGAACACCCACCACACGCTTCGCCGCCGCTGCCCGTCGGCAGCTGTTACCAGCCGCCGTTGCCGTCACACCACCGTCGAAATCCAGGGCCATCTCCCGCTCCGCCGCCGCGACTCGAAGGCAGGAGCTGGCCGTCATGGTCGCCACTCCACTGCCGGCCGTCGTGGACGCCACCCGCTCCGCCATTGCGGCCCGAAGGCGGGAGGTGGTGGTCGTGGCCGCCACCCGCTCTGCCATTGCGGCCCGAAGGCGGGAGGTGGTGGTCGTGGCCGCCACCCGCTCCGCCATTGTGGCCCGAAGGCGGGAGGTGGTGGTCGTGGCCGCCACCCCATCATCGGCCGCCATGGCCGCCAGCCCACCGTAGCCTGAAGGCGGGAGGCGGAGGTGGAGGCCCGCACCTGCGCCAGCGACCTTGCGCACTACATTGAGATACTGCTGGAGGAGGAGGAGCGCCTCGTCAATCACGCAAAGAGCCATGCTGCAGCCGTGGCCACACCACACGCTGATGCTAAGGCGAGGAATCAGGAGATCTACGAGTAGTCCGGCTGCTTCGAGAGGGATCATCTGGAGCGGCAGTGGGCGTTCGAGCTGGCGAGCGTCACTGAACGTACTGCACTGGTAGGCACCGTATTGCATTTATCCAGCTCGTCGGTAGGCTCCTCCTCCTCCTCCTCTACCTCTTACTGAGCGGGTGAGCGCGCTCAGCAAAGGAGAGGCTGCCGGAAGTAGCACAAAGCCCCTCTGTGGTAGTAGTAGTATTTAGGGGCTATTTTGTTCAGTTCATCTGACTATAGATGTGTGGTTGAACTGTACAACGTACTTAAAATTAGCTAGTATATATAGTTGAACTAACTATTTCAGTACATGGTTGGCAAAAATTGGGGAGAAGTTTGGTCGGTTCAGCTGTCGAGTTGAATTGTTTGTATAAATTAAGAACGACTACTTAATCTATGAATGAAATCTATGCTTAATTACTGAATTTAGGTGCAAAAATTAGATAGTGCTAATGATTTCTAGCTGCATATTTTGACAAATCGCAGTGTTACAAGGTTTGACAAATGGCAACTTACTAGATCAACAAATGTAAATCTTTCCAGTTTGACAATTGGCAACATACCCAATATGAGAGATGCAAATCTTACCAAATTGTTTGTACATGGTTGCACATGCGTCATCCAAAACAACCATCTGCGTTGAAGGGATGCACAAATCCTGCGCTGCTCTCACTTTGCATATGGGTGTTCTATCTAAAACATTTGCGATCAAGAGCTGCAGAAATCCTGCTCGGCACATTTTCTCTTGGCTTCCTGGGGAAGCTGTCGGTTTGCATACAGGTTTCTAACTAAAACGCTTGCGATGAGTCTTTTATATTTAAAAAGTGAATTAAACTGCAGCTTGGGCGCCATTAATGGAAAGGATGCGAGCAAGGCGGGCGGCCATGGAAGTCAAAGGGCTCGCTTCCCAAAGAGCCTGCACAGCGTACAGCTCGCACGCTTCCCGATGATCCTGCGCACTTGAGGACAGCTTGCACGCCTCTCGGTCAGCCTGCGCACCGGACGGCGCTCGCATGCCTCCCATTCAGTCAAGGTCAAGCAGCTGTCCGCACGGCACCTCCTACAGCCATTAAAACCAAGACACGTGGCGTCACATCGGTCCGACCGAGTTTTATGATTCGGTCCCACTGAGTTTGGTGATTTGTGTGTAACGGTTAGATTTTGTGTGGGGGCTATATATACCCCTCCACACACTCTTCATTTGTGGAGAGAGCCATCAGAATATGTCTAAACTTCCAACTTACATTTTATGAGAGAGAACCACCTACACTTGTTCTGAGGTCAAGATATTCCATTCCAACCACATAAATGTTGATCTCCAGCCTTCCTCAAGTTGCTTTCCACTCAAATCATCTTTCTACCAAATCCAATCCTATGAGAGAGAGTTGAGTGTTGAGGAGACTATCATTTGAATCACAAGAGTAAGGAGTTCATCATTAACACACCATCTATTACCTTTTGGAGAGTGGTGTCTCCTAGATTGGTTAGGTGTCACTTGGGAGCCTCCGTCAAGATTGTGGAGTTGAACCAAGGAGTTTGTACGGGCAAGGAGATCGCCTACTTCGTGAAGATCTACTCTAGTGAGGCAAGTCCTTCGTGGGTGATGGCCATGGTGGGATAGACAAGGTTGCTTCTTCGTGGACCCTTCGTGGGTGGAGCCCTCCGTGGACTCGCGCAACCGTTACCCTTCATGGGTTGAAGTCTCCATCAATGTGGATGTACGATAGCACCACCTATCGGAACCATGCCAAAAATCTCTGTGTCTCCAATTGCGTTTGCACACTCCAATCCCATCCCTTTACATTCTTGCAACTTGCATGATTTACTTTCTGCTACTCATATACTCTTGTCATGCTTGCTTGATATGTATTGTAAATGTTTGAACTTGTGCTAAAACTCCACTTCAACTTAAAGAATTTAAAAACTGCAACTTTCTTTGCTAAGAGTCTATTCACCCCCCCCCCCCTTAGACACCTCTTCTCGATTCTCTCAATTGGTATCAGAGCATTGGTCTCCATTGCTTTGGTTTAAACACCTTTGAAGGAAGATGGATGAGTCTATGTTGGGGATTCTTAGACATAGAGTGCCTATTCTTGATGAAGAGTACTTTCATGAGTGGGAAAATGAGATGCTTGAGATTTTCAATGAATATCATTTAACCAAGTACATTACTACTCCTTGTGCTTGCATTGTTGATCCCTTGCATCCCACACCCGATGAGGATCTTGACATGATTCGCAACCTTAGAACTATTAATCTTATTACTAGAGGTTTGCCTAGAAATTTGCTTTGTTGCTTGCCTACTCTTGATTGTGCTTACACCATATGGAGATTCCTTGAGGAACGTTTTCCAAACTATTCCTTGAAAAATCTAGATGAGATTCTTCATAAGTCTATTGCCTTGAGTAAGATGAGTTCCAATGATCCCAAATTTGGTGATTGTTTATTTGAGCTTACAAATCTTATGAGTGCCAAAGGAGATGTTGGAATCATTAGCAATATCATTTCCAAAGTCATTAGAATTCATAGAGATGAACATTTTTACGGTGATACTTCTAATGAATCACTCTCTCTAGGAATTGATCCACCACATGACGATGTTGAACATGGATACTATGATGAGGATGATGATAGTGACTATGATCTTCATGATGCAATGAGACACTTTGGTCTTATGGCTAATCTTCGTGGCTACATGGCCGGAGGAAAGGAATGGGTCCTTGATAGTGGATGTACCGATCATATGACCGGAGACAAAGATATGTTTCGTGAGCTTGCTGAAAACGACGGCCCTCAAAAGTATGTCACTTTTGGTGATAACTCAAAGGGTAAGGTGGTTGGCCTTGGTAAGGTGGCCATCTCACATGATAGCTCCATACAAAATGTTATGCTCGTTGAATCTCTTGGCTACAATTTACTTTCCGTATCTATACTTACTGACTTTGGTTTCAATGTCTTATTTACTGAAGTAGATTGCCAAGTGTTTCGTAGAGATAACCATAAAATGGCCTTTACCGGTACACGTAGAGGTGATCTTTACATTGTTGATTTCACTAAAAAGGCTCAACCTAGAACTTGCCTAATTGTTAAATCCTCGAAAGGTTGGTTGTGGCATAGGAGGTTAGGTCATGTGGGCATGCGAAATCTTGATAAGCTTATTAAAGGTGATCATATCCTTGGAGTAAAAGATGTTATATTTGACAAGGATAGACTTTGTAGTGCTTGTCAAGCAGGAAAACAAGTTGGAGGAAGCCACCCCATGAAGAACATTATGACCACGAGAAGACCGCTCGAGCTACTTCATATGGATCGTTTTGGTCCCAATGCCTATAAGAGTCTCGGTGGTAACTCTTTCGGTCTAGTTATAGTTGATGATTTTTCAAGATTTACGTGGGTGTTCTTTCTTGATGATAAACCGCAGGTCCAAAAGATCTTCAAGAACTTCGCTAGGAAGGCCCAAAATCAATTTGAAGTGAAGATCAAGAAGGTTCGCAGTGACAAGGGAACAGAGTTTAAGAACGCAAATGTGGATACCTTTCTTGACGAACAAGGGATCTCACACGCCTCAACAAAATGGAGTTGTTGAGAGGAAGAACCGAACCCTTATTGAGATGGCGAGGACGATGCTTGATGAGTACAAGACTCCAAACACTTTTGGGCGGAAGCCGTTGAGACAGCTTGTCATGCAACAAATCGCTTGTATCTTCACAAGCTACTCGGCAAGACAGCATACGAGCTCCTCACCGGTAACAAACCCCAAGTTGGATACTTTCGAGTATTTGGCTCAAAGTGTTACATTCTTGACAAGCATCATCATTCTAAATTTGCTCCTAAATCACATGAAGGATTCCTACTTGGTTATGGCTCAAACTCTCACACTTACAGTGTCTACAACAATTTCACCCGAAAGGTTGAAGAGACGGTAGATGTGAACTTTGATGAATCTAACGGCTCGCAAGTAGAGCAATTTCCAATTGATGTAGGAGATAAAGATCGTTCGGAAGCAATCCAACACCTGTCTATTGGAAAGATCCGTCCAACGGAGGTGAAGGAGAGTACCTCGTCTGTCCAAGTGGAAGCTTCTACCTCACGACAAGGTGAACCAAGAGTGGACATGGAAGCATCCACGAGTGGGACACACCAAGATGAAGAAAACGAGGAAGTACACCAAGATGAACCTCATCAACCTCCTTCTCCACCATGACAAGGGAACAACATCGCCAATAGTGAAGAAGGACAAGATGATGAAGAAGATGTTCCACCCCAAGCAAAACAAAAGCTCTCACGAGTTCGAGCAAGAGTCGCTAGAGACCATCTCGTCGAGAAAATCTACAATGATATCCAAACCGGGAGAATCACTTGCTCTAAATCTTGTTTGGCTAATTTTTGTGAACATTATTCATTCATCTCTAGTATTGAACCTATGAAGGTTGAAGAAGCATTGGAAGATCCGGATTGGATAAACGCCATGCATGAAGAGCTACACAACTTTGAGAGAAATCAAGTGTGGACATTGGTCGAGAAGCCTGACAACAACCACAGCATCATTGGTACCAAATGGGTGTTTCACAACAAGCAAGACGAAGATGGTCAAGTCGTCCGCAACAAAGCTCGTCTCGTCCCCCAAGGCTACACTCAAGTCAAAGGTATGGACTACGGTGAGACGTATGCCCCCGTTGCTAGTCTTGAGTCCGTCCGCATCTTGCTTGCCTATGCTAATCACCATGATATCACTTTATACCAAATGGACATTAAAAGTGCTTTTCTAAATGGTGAAATTGAGGAGGAAGTTTATGTTAAACAACCTCCCGGCTTTGTCAATCCTAACAAACCCGATCATGTTTACAAACTTCGCAAAGCTCTTTATGGTCCTAAACAAGCTCCTAGAGCATGGTACAAATGCTTGACCAAGTTCCTTATTGAAAAAGGCTTTGAGATTGGAAAGATATATTCTACTCTTTTTACAAAAAGGGTTAGCGGTGAATTGTTTGTGTGCCAAATTTATGTTGATGATATCATATTTGGTTCGACTAACCATCTTTGTAGTGAAAAGTTTGGGAAGCTAATGTCAGAGAAGTTTGAGATGTCTATGATGAGTGAACTCAAGTTCTTTCTTGGTTTGCAAATCAAGCAAACTAAGAAAGGCACCTTTGTCTCTCAAACAAAGTACACCAAGGACTTATTCAAGAAGTTCAACATGCAAGAAAGCAAAGGTATGAAAACTCCCATGCCAACCAGTGGACATCTTGATTTGACCAAGGATGGCAAATCGGTTGACCAAAAGGTTTACTTATCTATGATTGGTTCATTATTATATCTATGTGCCTCCTGTCCCGATATTATGCTAAGTGTGTGCATGTGTGCACGATATCAAGCGGCCCCCAAAGAATGTTATCTTAAGGCTGTGAAAAGGATAGTGAGATACTTGATACATACACCAAATTTTGGCATTTCGTATCCTAAGAGGTCCTCTTTTGATCTTGTTGGCTATTCCGACTCGAACTATGCCGGAGACAGGGTTGATAGAAAGTCCACTTCGGGTACTTGTCAATTTCTTGGTATATCTCTTGTATCTTGGTCCTCCAAGAAACAAAATTCGGTATCATTATCCATTGCCGAAGCGGAATACATTGCCGCCGGTTCATGTTGTGCTCAATTACTTTGGATGACCCAAACTCTTAAAGATTATGGGATCAATGTGATACATGTTCCATTGCTTTGTGAAAATGAGAGTGCTATTAAGATCGCTCACAATCCCGTGCAACATTCTCGAACTAAGCATATTGAAGTTCATCATCATTTCATTTGAGATCATGTTGCTAAAGGGGACATTGATCTTAAACATGTTCGTACCGATAAGCAATTGGTGGATATATTCACCAAACTGCTTGATGAGAAAGTCTTTTGCCGTTTGAGAGGTGAATTGAACATCATTGATGCTTAAAACTTGGAGTAGGGACTCCATTTGGATACATGCAAGGCATGGATCTATGACTAATCCTTGATATCTCTCTGATGATGATCATATGTCTTGGATATATTTGCACCCTTACATGCTATCTAACCCTTTTAGGTACTTGGATGAATCTAAATCTATGAGATTTCAACTCACTCACATCTTGAGCAATCTCTACATCACCAAGTCTCTACTCAATGGTGGTTGAAACCAAGGAAGCATGAAACACTTTAACATATCCTTTGACAAATTCTATGTATCAAATTTCATGATTGTCATTTTGGATACACAAGTGTTCTTCCTTGGAAAACTAACCCATGTAGGTAGATGAACTCAACTCCAAATGGTGCTCCCAACCATTCTTGCGCTACATCAACCTTGAGCTACCCACGCAACTTCAACTACATGATCAAGATCAACACCACCACCCAAGGTATGTCATTCCATCTTAGAGAAGCTTTACCTCAAGTCTTAGGTCAAAGCAACTCAACAAGATGTGAATACATCAGATGCTTAAACAAAAAATGGTAACCCCATTTTAAGCTTAAACGGTGAGTATGACTTACGATCAAGTGTTTTCACTTGACTCCTCAGTCAATATACTCTAACATAGGTGACTTTGTCACCGCCCAATTCTAGATGAAGGTCTCTAGTGATTCCTTGAGTTTTTGCATACTTCATCTAGATTTTCTTTTCTCTGTTTTAGTTCTGCATTTCCCTGCATCCAATTCATTGCAAATCCTTTAGTTAGTTCCTTGCAAATCTTTGTGAGATCTTTTTGCCTAGTGAGCTGAGGTGACAAGTGTTCTATCTGTGTTGAACTCGGTCATACCGATCTGTTGCTTTCGGTCACACCGAACCAATTCGGTGCCACCGAAGACTACAACTCGGTATCACCGATTTCACTACAGAGAAGACAATTTGCCATATGTTTCTGTAGTTTTATTCCAGCTCCACTCGATGATTCTTGTCTGTCGGATGTGGGGTTCCGGCTAACCCTTAAGGTTCGAACACTGGGGTGCGCGCGAAGTCTTTCCCTCCTACCAATCGATGCTCTAGCTCGCTAAGATCTTGCGGACGAACTCGACGAACTCACAACACAAAAAGGCACGGGGTTTATACTGGTTTGGGCCACCGTTGTGGTGTAATACCCTACTCTAGTGTGGTGGTGGTGGATTGCCTCTTGGGCTGATGATGAACAATACAAGGGGAAGAACAGCCTCCTGAGGTTGAGGTGTTCTTGTGCGTATGAACTTGTGGTGTGTAGATTCCCTCAAGCTAAGATGAGATGCCCCTACTATGGTGGTGGCTAGTCCTATTTATAGAGGCCCTGGTCCTCTTCCCAAATATTGAGCGAGAAGGGATCCAACAATGGCGGGCTAATTTGAAGGGGAACAGCTCGTACAAGCTATCCTGACAAAAGCGATCTTTGCCTATGAAAGGCTCTGGTGGTGACGCCGTCTTGGACCCCCCACGATGACCTCCGTCTTGCCATCCTTCTGGTCTTGGTCTTGTTGCACCGAAATGGCAACCTTTGCCTGGGGCCTCGGTACTCCTCTCCTGCGCTTGCCTCCTTAGCACCAAAGAGGAAATGAGGACGCTGCGCGCGCTGGCGCCCGCATCGTGTTGTGCGTCATGGCTCATGTCACGAGAGTCTCGTGAGGTTCGCCCCGCCTTGATATCTTTGCTCCTCGCGAGCCTGCCTGACCAGGCCGCTCCAGAGGAGGTCTTGCGCCGTCCGCCTCGCGAGGCTTGGACCCTCACGAGGGTCTTGGGTGCCTTGTTGACGAAGATGGGCTGTACGGCCTGCTGGCTCAGCCACACCGTGGGCCGCAAGCAGGCAGGTCTGGGGACCCCCGTTCCCAGAACGCTGACATTGTCCTCTACCAGCATCACAATCTCTATGATGCTTTGCTTTGTGACTCAAGGACCAAACCTATTTTGACTCACACTCCAGAAGATCCCTTCATGGAAATTGATGTCAAAGGGGGAGAGAGATCACATCAAAGCTTAATCTCTTCAAAGGGAGAAAGAAAAAGGGGGAGAGAGAGAAAAAGGGAGAGAGAGGTAATCACTTTAAAGGCCCCAAATGCTTGGTGTTCAAGAGGAGATAATTCACATGTATTTAAGAGGGGAAAGACATGTCTATGTTATATTTATGGTTATGATCTGTTTTGCTCTGATTTTGTTTCCCTATGTTTTCCCATTATCCAATACAAGATCCAGGGGGAGAAAGACTGCTAGGAAAGAAAATCTGTGAATTCATTGCATATATTTACCTTATGGGGACATGTCTATATCAAATAGAGTACTCAGTACTCGCTCTCTACATGTCATCCCAGTCTTGGTACTTGAGGGAGTCCTGGATTAGGGGGTCTCCGGATAGCCGGACTATCTCCATTGGCCGGACTGTTAGACTATGAAGATACAAGATTGAAGACTTTGTCTTGTGTCCGGATGGGACTCTACTTGGCATGGAAGGAAAGCTAGGCAATACGGATATGGATATTTCCTCCTTTGTAACCGACCTTGTGTAACCCTAACCCTCTCCGGTGTCTATATAAAACCGAAGGGTTTTAGTCCGTAGGACAACAACATACAATCATACCATAGGCTAGCTTCTAGGATTTAGCCTCTCTGATCTCGTGGTATATCTACTCTTGTACTACCCATATCATCAATATCAATCAAGCAGGATGTAGGGTTTTACCTCCATCAAGAGGGCCCGAACCTGGGTAAAACATCGGGTCCCCTGCCTCCTGTTACCATCCGGCCTAGACGCACAGTTCGGGACCCCCTACCCGAGATCCGCCGGTTTTGACACCGACATTGGTGCTTTCATTGAGAGTTCCGTTGTGTCGTCGCCGTTAGGCTTTATGGCTCCTACTATCATCGATAGCGATGCGGTCCAGGGTGAGACTTTTCTCCCCGAACAGATCTTCGTATTCGGCGGCTTTGCACTACGGGCTAATTCGCTTGGCCATCTGGAACAGATTGAAAGCTACACCCCTGGTCATCAGGTCAGATTTGGAAGTTTGAACTACACGGTTGACATCCGCGGAGACTTGATCTTCGACGGATTCGAGCCATAGCCGGGCGCGCCGCACTGTCGTGATAGGTATGACCTAGCTTTGCCGCCGAACAGTACCCTAGAGGCCACGCCCGCATCAGCTCTGACCCTTAGTTCAGAGCCAACTACGCCAATCGAGGACGGGTGGCTAGACACCGCCTCAGGGGCTGCGGTCTCGACGGTGATCGAGCCAAACACCAGCCTAACCCTCTGCGCAGCCCGTGATTACAAGGTGTCAGACTCTTTTCCGGACTCCAAACCATCCGCGCCCCTACCAATCAAATCCGATTGGGCGCCGATCATGGAATTCACTGCCGCGGATATCTTTCAGCACTTGCCCTTCGGCAACATTCTGAATTCACTAAGGTCTCTCTCTTTGTCAGGAGAGCCCTGGCCAGATTATGGCCAACAGGATTGGGATGCGGACGACGAAGAAATTCGACGCCCACCCACCACCCACTTAATAGCCACTGTCGATGACTCAACCGACATGCTAGACTTCGACTCCTAAGACATCGACGGTATGGACGATGATGTGGGAGGCGAAGAAAAACCACCGCCCACAGGGCGCTGGACGTCCACCTCATCATATGACGTATACATGCTGGACACGCCAAAAGAAGACGACGACGAGGGACGGAAGGACGCACCGAAGGCTTGTTCCCTCGAGAAGCAGTCAAAGCGGCGGCGCAAGCGCCGCCCCAAATCCCGCCTCGGCAGAAATAACGATCATACAGACCCAGCGTTGGAGCAGGGCGAACCACTGCCGGACTACGGCAATATGGAGAATCAAACCAAACAAACTAATTCTGTCAAAGATAATAGTCCGGACGACATAACGTCGGACAGGCACCCGGAGCAGCAGAATGCCTGTCAAAGGCTTGTTGCCACCGCGAGGAGTCTGAAAAAGTAGAAGCAAAGGCTCAAGGCTGCGCAGGACACACTCCAAATCAGATGGAGTAAAGTACTCAACACAGCAACGAAGTACGGCGACAATCGCCCCACTAAGAGCTACCCAAAGCGGAAGTTTCTACCTGAATTCGATGAGGAGGCCTCAGAGCCCCCACAACCAAAAATCAAAACAGCCACCTGGCCGGATAGACGACCTCACGGCCAATATCGAGCGGCAAACAACGCCACTCACAAGCCAATACACGATCCACGCGAGGGCTCGCACCAAAAGGACGGCGCAACCAGATCCATCTATGGACCACGCAAGCGCGCCCCAGCATACGATGTTACACAACAAACATCCGAACAGCGTGGTACACCCAGATACAGGGGTGCCGCACACCCCCTATGTTTCACCGATGAGGTGCTGGACCATGAATTTCCAGAGGGATTCAAACCCGTAAACATAGAGGCATACGACGGAACAACATACCCTGGGGTCTGGATTGAGGACTATATCCTCCATATCCATATGGCTCGAGGAGATGATCTCCACGCCATCAAGTACTTACCCCTCAAGCTCAAAGGGCCAGCTCGTCACTGGCTTAAAAGCCTCCCCGAAAACTCCATTGGAAGCTGGGAAGAGCTCGAAGACGCTTTTCGGGAAAATTTTCAAGGGACTTATGTCCGACCTCCGGACGCGGACGATTTGAGTCATATAACTCAACAGCCCGGAGAGTCAGCCCGAAAACTTTGGAACAAGTTTCTTACTAAAAAGAACCAAATTGTCGACTGTCCAGACGCCGTAGCCTTGGCAGCTTTTAAGCATAGCATCCGTGACGAATGGCTTGCCAGACACCTCGGCCAAGAAAAGCCGAGAACAATGGAAGCATTAACAAGCCTCATGACCCGCTTTTGCGCGGGTGAGGACAGCTGGCTAGCCAGATGCAGCACCAGCGACCCCAGTACATCTGAAGTTAGAGATGGAAACGGGAAATCACGGCGCAACAGCAATAACAAACGCCGGAATAAAGAAGACAACATGAAGAGCACGACAGTAAATGCCGGATTCAAAAGCTCTCGGCCAGGTCGGCAAAAGCCGCCCTCTAAAGGCGGCAGAGACGAACTGTCCAGCCTAAACAAAATTCTGGACCAAATATGTTAGATCCATAGCACCACTAGTAAACCCGCTAATCATACCCACAGAGATTGTTGGGTCTTCAAGCAGTCCGGCAAGCTCAACGCCGTACACAAGGGGGAGGATACACCAAGCGAAGATGAGGATGAGCCTCTCAAGCAAGACACTGGGGAACAAAAGAAATTTCCACCGGAAGTCAAAACAGTAAATGTGTTACACGTGATCAAGGGAAGAAACAAAACGACACTCCCAGAAAAATATGCCCAAGGGCCTATCACCGCGGAGTCCTGCCACTGGTTGTCTCAACCAATCACTTTCGACCATCGTGATTACTCGGCAGGTATCTGGCGTGCAGGATGGGCTGCCCTAGTATTAGACCCAATAATTGACGGATACCACTTCACACGAGTCCTAATGGACGGTGGCAGCAGTCCAAACCTGATATATCAGGATACAATCCGCGAAATGGGGATAGACCCAACAAAAATTTGCCATAGCAATACTACCTTTAAAGGAGTAACGCCAGACCCAGGGGCCCATTGCACGGGCTCCCTGCTACTAAAGGTTATATTCGGCTTCCCCGATAACTTCCGTAGCAAACAATTAACCTTCCACGTCGCTCCGTTCCAAAGTGGCTATCAAGCACTACTCAGACGCGAAGCTTTCGCTCGCTTTAATGCAATACCGCACTACGCTTCCCTCACACTCAAGATGCCCGGCCCACGTGGCATCATTACAGTAAACGGAAGTATTAAGCGATCTTTGCGCGCCGAAGAGAGTGCGGCTGCTTTGGCAGCCGCACACTAAAAACGGCCTGACGAACTAAAGCATTTAATAGGTCGTCAAGACCTCGGACACGGTTAGACGAGTCCGACGCAGCTATATGTAATTCATACCGGATCAATGGTCACACCCCTATTACAAATACAAGGGCTCAACGTGCGCAGACAAGTGGCAATTTGTACTCATCTTGAATTATACATGGTTTCTTTAAAAACTATCTTTTTGCACGACAACTTTTTCACCTAAGTTCCTCTCTTTTACAAATGATCATCGTGCTACACCCGTCCAGGATACAGCACAACGGAGACACAGGCGTAGACGTGCAACAGGGACCCGCTCCAAGGATTCTTTTTAGATTAAGACCCTGCGTAAACCTTTTTTACTGTCTCTTGTTGATACATATCCACCGAATTCTCAGCACAGTTGAGAAGGATGCTGACGTCTTGGCATGTGGCCACGTCAGAATAATGCACGTACCTGGACACAAGGGGCTTCTTACAAAGGGAACTTTTAGGCCCGGTTTATACCATAAAGACCGAATACCTTAGGGAGTGTTCGGCGTCGCGAGTTTGGCCTTATATGCATCAGCTCCGAATCATTGTCTCTGGTCAAATGTTGGGTTTGCCAGGCTCCTGTGTTTTGGTGCCTTACGTTCCGCTTTATCGGCTAAGGTAGCACCAGGAGAACTACTGCGATTGTGCCCTGGTTCATCCGGACGAGCACCTCAGTAGAGAAAGCCGAAAACTGACTATCGTGATATAGCATGAGACTGGTCAACCACTCGATGACCTATCGGAATGTTAGAATTCCTCCGCCTTAACGAAGGGCCGTTTTTCGGCCAGGCATGTACGCACCCCGCGATCGGGAGAGTGCGGAGCCACCAGGGGCTATCTAGTAGCCCCACTGTCAAACTCCTATGGCTAAGTGAAAGTGTTAAAGCATTATAGTCTGGTTGCCTCGCTCGCTACGCTATCACCTCCTTAATAGGACCAAGACGTTGGGTTAAGTGTGAACACGCATTTTTTGCGAGCACCTCCACATTATATGCGTGGGGGTTCAAGCCGACGGCTGCAATCTTTCAGGTTATACACATGTATACATAAACGGCCGCACAGGAGGCATCATACTACTTTCAGGCAAAAGTATAAACATAGCCTTATAAAAACTTCATAAAAGCATTGTGTTTACAATGAGAATACATATCACTCAAACATAATATTCTTCGAGCACTGGGCCTCTATCAAACGAGCACCCTCGAGAACCTCCTCGAAATAATGCTCGGCAGCCACTCGGCCTATGGCCGAACCCTGCGCCGCAACAGTGGTAGCGTCCATCTCCGCCCAGTATGCTTTAACACGAGCAAGGGCCATCCGCGAGCCTTCTATGCACGCCGACCTCTTCATCGCATTAATGCACGGCACCGCACCAAGGAACTATTGCACTAAGCTAAAATAGTTGTTCGGCTTTGGCTTTTCCGGCCATAGCTGATCCACAACAGACCTCATGGCGAGTCCGGACAACCTATTCAGTTCGGCCCATTCGGCTAGCTGGTCAGTCAATGAAAGTGGATGCTCTGGAACGTTGAATTGCGACCAGAACAGCTTGTCCACTTCACGATCTGTCTAACCTTGGAAGTACTTGGCAGCATCGGCAGCACTCGCCGCCAAATCCATATACGCATCTGCCGAACTCCACAGCCGATCCATAGGGGCATACCGTGGATCTCCGAACTTCCTCCGTAACATGAAGGGTTTCCCAGCTGCAATATCCCCGGCTTCCCGCAGCTCCTCCTTCTTCGCTCTCATAGCAGAACGGGTGTCTTTGTCCGCCATCGTGGCCTTCTCAAGGTCCGTTGCCTTTGCTCGGTTTTCTTTTTCAAGGACCCGGCAATGGTCGGCAGTGTCATTTAATTCTACGGCCATCTTGGCCATCTTCTCTTGGCTCTCGCAATGCGCGGCCTTCTCGGCTTTCAACTCTTCGTCCGCCTTCAAAGCAGCCGCATTACTAATCCTCGCTTGTTCCTTGGCTCGGGTAAGTTCTGCCCGCAAGGTTTCCACGGTGGCAGCTCCATCTACAGTCACAACATATTAAAGATACTGGCATCATGCTGCTCTTACTATGTGACGTTCACCAGATAATAACACTTACCCTATGCCTCGTCAAGCCTCTTGTTAACAAGCTCGATGTCGGCGTCTACCGCATCCAGTTGCCGTTTTAATTTGGCAAACTCACTAGTCCGGCTAGCCGCCGGAGCTTCCACCACCTACACATAAGGGCAGTCTGGTTATTGCCTGGGAATATGATCCTCTGTTCGTCGTCGTTCTCGACGACAACCAGAGTCTCGGGGGCTACTATCTACACAGGGCACACCTAACATGTGCAGTACTATCACATATTATCTCACGTACCTCAAAGCCTGTCAGTAGACTCATAAAGGCTTCATGTAATCCTCTTTCGGCGGACGAAATTCTCTCCATCACCGTACCCATCAGCGTACGGTGTTCTTCTGAGATGGCCGCTCGCCCCACCAGCTCCCTCAGAACGTCCAACCGCATACCAGACGGTGTCGGACTCTTTTGTCTGCTCTCTTCGGGAGCCGGACGCTGGGACTTCGGGGGTCTATGGGTTTGTCTTCTGGCCTCACCAAATCCGGAGAGGCCCTCCATGATGACACTTCGGGGTCGCCCGCTTCTTGAGCGGAGGAGTCCGGGGGAGGCGTTTCGCTCTCCATCATCTCTGGAAGAAGATCCCCCAAACACGAGCTCAGCTGAGAGGGGCTAAGGCCCGAACTGCAAGATATATGCAGTGGTTATTTTCTTAGAAAAAAGATAGCACGCCTTTACTATTAAAAGTATTTTGGATCACTTACGACTCGTTGGAGGGCTGATCCTCCCGCGGACTTTGTGCAGCAAAAGCACCCCCCGAGGCAGGACCCTCTGTGGGAGACTTCTTCTCCCGTTTGGAGGCTTCGGCTTCCGTATCCTCGGAAGCGGTCCTTTTCCTCCCCCGGTTATCCTCCTTCATGGAGACGCTCATTCCCTCGGTTGGAACAGGCAGCGATGGGGGCCCGCGTCCGCTCGTATTATCCCCCCCCCCCGGTATCTTCCTTTGAGGGCCCCGGGCAAGGTGCGACCTCGAGCATCTTTTCCAATACCAGATTTTCCTAACCCTCAGGGAGGGGGGCCAAACACCGAATCATCTTCGCCTTTGTTAGCCAGTCCTGATCAAAAAGCGAACTCTTAGAAATAACTTCGTGACGAATAAAAACAGTGTGTTCGGCCAAGAGGATTTCTTACTTGTTCGGCGGTGTAACATCCCAAATTTTCAATTTGGAATGTTATACACTAGATCATGATGCATATCATATTTTCTTGCATTTTGGTTGATCCTACAAATTTCACGCAACTCAAGGACCCTCGGAGAGAGTTGGAGATTTCGTCATTTTCATGTTTGAGCTTTCTCAAATTTTGAAAAGAGGATCATTGGATTTGTCGGGGTTTATTTGCCTTTTATTTGGATAGGGAAAAATGCATGTTTTCAAAATTTGCATTCTAGGTCCCAAGGAAAGTTCATTTTGTTCAACTCATTTTTAGGAGCCGGGGAAAATTTACTTTAGAAATTTTGGAGTTCGTTTAGATGTTCTTTTATTTGTTTTTCTGCGCGCGTAACCGATTTGAAAAAAAAATCCCGCAGCGCGCCTGGGCCAAGGCCCAAGCCGCAGGCCAGGCCAGGCTGGCCGCCGCGCCAGCACCCTAGGCAGCCGCCGCCGCCGCCCAAGTGGAGTCCCACTAGGACTCCATCTCCTCTTTCCTCTCCTCCTCTTTTTCTTGCCCCCTCCCCCAAGCAATCCCTCTCCCCTCACCTATATAAATACCAACACCCCCCCCTCTAAACCCCACACCACCAAACCACGCTACCACCCCGCGCCCTCACCCCGCGCCGCCCCTAGCGCCGCGCCTCCCTAGCGCCGCCGCCGCCCCCTTGCCCGCGCCGCCGCCGCCCCTTGCTAGCGTCGCCGCCGCGCCTTGTGCCGCCGCCGCCTTCCAACGCTGCCGCCGGAGCCCCCTCGCCGAGGTATCCGCGCCGCGTCTCTCCTATCCCCTCGGTTTGGTTTTTCTTATAAACCGTTCCGGTTCTTTTCTTCTCTTCCGATTCGTTTTCTTTTCGATTCTTTGTTTCGGTTTTCTTTTCCGAAACCCTAGATCGGATTCGTTTTCTTTTCCGGTTAAGTTTCCTAGAGACCGTTCGCCGGACCGTTCATCCTAACGAACGTGATCACCGGATTATTTCCCGGTTAACGAACGTCCGTTCGCTTAACCGTTCTTCTTTTTCTTTTGTCAGATTTATTCCGCGATCGTGATCTCAGATCCGATCTTCGTTCTAGTTTATCTTCTCGCTCGTTTATCGGAATCAGGTGATTCAAGCGCCTGGAGTTTCATTTCGAAACCGCCGTTCCGACTAATCAACTTAAACAAGTTTTTGCTACGGTAAAATTTGACCTAGTTTCAACTTGCTAGAACCGAGTTGTTTTCTTCCGCCGTTTGTTTTCAGTTGCTTTGTTCGGTTCGTTCTTTTTTTGCAACCGGAGTTCTTAAGTTGAACTATCTGGTTCGATCTCTTGTTTGAGTTTTACCTGTGCATTAGATGAGTACTTATTGTATGCTTGTTGTTTGTCTGCGATAGATTACCCGGATTGCGCCGCCTGTTACTTCGAATCTCTAGGACTCGCGGATCATCAGCAAGGCAAGTAACACTTTGATCATACCTTTTCTACAACCCAGTTTTATTGCATTAGATCAATCCTCACACATTGCATGATTAGGATCTAATTAAATTGTGGGATGGGAAGTAGATGAGGTAGTACCTATTACCTGTTTATTTTGAAACCTTTGGGAGTTACTTCTACGTTTGCTTAATATGCCATGCTATGCTAGTAGACGTGGATTGGGTGAGTGATATCCATGATAGATGTGAGATTGATAATTTTAATGGTTTATCTAAGGTGGCAACTTAAACACTCATTTGGGTGGATTGAGGCACCTGATGTCTATCAGGACTTGCCTGTTTTTCTTTGGACCGCCACCCAGGCTCAAAGGGATCATAAGATCTTTCATGCTAGAAACTTACGTGTGCAGCCACAAGCCAATATGGGCTCTGGCATAGTTGACTAAGTCGTGCGAACTCTTACAGGGTAGACTAGCAGATGTAGGGGAAAGTAGGTGTACCGGTCTATCCATCGTAAGGTGCTAGCGCTTCTGAAAGACTGTGTCTCGGTCATCCGTTTCTCAAACACCAGTAGTGTGAGAAATCCAACGGAGGCGATCGAGTCTTGTGGGGAAAAGTGCGCAAACCTCTGCAGAGTGTAATAAACTAATCATGATTAGCCGTGTCCCCGGTTATGGACATCTTGAGTATCTAGTACTTGAATATCATGTGAATCTCATCATGTTACTACTAATTAATATTGTTGGGTTATTGATGACTACTTTTAATTGGGATTGAGAATGCTGTCAACCATTCTCAATGTTTAACAACCACCATGATAGTTAAATAAATTTATTCCTTTGCAGTAGGGAAAAACTGGCTTTACGCAAAACTGTAACCATAGAGCTTTCCACCAGCCAAATATGCATATAGTATAGCTGTTTCATTCCAATACTCTCTATGTGTTACCTTGCCAGCATATTCCATGTGCTGACCCGTTTCGGGCTGCAACGTTAATGTTGCAGACTTTTCAGACGACGATTAAGGTGCTTTTAGGTCGTGGTTCTATACTCAGTGATGCCGTTGGAGTTGATGGACCCATTTATCTTCCAAGTCTTCCGCTGTTATCGATATTAGATGGCCTTAAGCCATATTTATTGTATTAAGTTCTCTTTTGAGACATCGTTGTAATAAGTGTGTGATTGCCATTCTGCTATAAATCCTTCGAAGTACTGTGTGGTGTCAGCATTACTGATCCAGGGATGACACCGGAGCACAGTAGACTTGATCCATTCGGGTCGGGTCGCTACAGAGATGGTATCAGAGCCAGGTTGACTGTAGGACACGAACACTAAGTTAAAGCCATAGATCACTATTCTCTCCTCATTTTCTAACTCCTCATCTTTTCTACTCTTTAGGATGAAGGACGCGAAGATTAAGTACGCCCAACCGGATGAAGGCACACCTTTTGGATTTCACTTGAAGGAAGTCACCAAGTACCTAAACATTGGATTACCAAGTTTCACGGGAACCTTCAACGCCACTCTGCCTGAAGAGGAGCGCTGGAAGATTCAAGCTCATGTTCCGGTAAGGACATTCGCGCCAATCACGAAGCCCATAGATAGTATTTTCAATGCACCAACTTGGAGTCTAGGAAAGAGCATGGTAGCCCATATCACCATAGGACGCATTGGAGAAGTTTATCAAGAAGACCTCAAGGACACTATATACCAGATTTGCGGACGCCGAGATGAACAATGGGAGTTAGTCAGCACCAAGAAGGATAGATCCATTGCAGCATTCATCCAGGACTTGAACCAGCACATTCGACGCCACGAGAACCAGATGTGCAATGATATGATAGAGTTGAAGAATGCGAAAACAAGGATCATCGAGCTAGAAGGAGAACTGAAGGCTACACGCAAGGACTACATGGACGAGATCGTAGCTCTAGCAAGACACAACGTCGATCTTAAGCAAGAGATTGAAGAACTCAAGAGGGAGTTAGCATCCAGGAAGGAAGACATGTACGTCGCATGTCCGGACAACTACATCATCATCAACGACACCGATTCGGATCCAAGTGAACCCGACTTTGAAGACGAAACTGGAGCGGACATCATGGAGTCTTCCACCGGTTCAAATTTCTAGATGACCACCAAATATTAGTAGTATTCCCCCCATGTATACATTATAGTTCGAGCACTTTTGCGATAGCTAGATCGATTGTAAGCCCTTGTTTGAATTGAATGAAGTGATTTTGTGTGCATTTGCTCATGTGCATTGGGGTAGTGTTTTCTCTTTAGACCTCTCTCTATTCTTATTTCTCGTCTTTTCTAAACCCTCAGATGCCTCCGAGACATGACAATGGATTTCCACCAGAGCTCACTCAATTGATCCAGCAGCAGAATCAATTGATGCAGATATTAGTTCAGAACCAGCAGAACAACAACAACAACAACAACAACAACAACAACAACCCACCACCACCACCTCCACCTGTTGACCACTTAGCCCGTTTCCTTAGGCTAAATCCGCCGGTGTTTTCTAGTAGCACCGAGCCGATAGTAGCAGACGATTGGCTCCGCAAGATAGGAAGGGAGTTGACCACTGCAGGATGCACAGATGGTGAGAAAGTGAAGTTTGCCGCACATCAGTTAGAAGGACCCGCGGCAGCATGGTGGGAGAATTTCACAGCCACCTTCCAAGTTGACACCGTCACATGGGATCAGTTCCAGCAAGCTTTCCGCACTGCACATGTTTCAGCAGGAGCTATGGCCATGAAGAAGCATGAGTTTCGCAACTTACGCCAAGGAGGAAGAACAGTTGGCCAGTACGTTGACGACTTCAGCAAGTTAGCACGTTATGCCCCAGATGACGTTGCTACGGATGCAACCAAGCAGGAGAAGTTCCTGGAAGGCCTGAATGATGAGTTGAGTATGCAGTTGATGGTAGCAAGTTTCAACAACTACCAGGAGTTGGTAGATCATGCCATCATGATTGAAGGGAAGCAACAGCAGATTGAGAACCGCAAGAGGAAGTATGGACAGGGGAAGTATAACTCTGGAGCCCAGCAGAAGCCGCGTTTTACCTCTAAATCGGGATTTCAGTTTCAGCATACCCATGGAGGAGGTAGTTCGCACAACCATAATGGCCACAAGAATGGTAATGGGAATGGAGGAAGCAACGGCCATAACCGGACCACCCCATCAACCCCAGCCAAGAGAGATCTGAGTCAAGTCACCTGTTTCAAGTGTTCCAAGACCGGACATTATGCCAATGAATGTCCTGAAGGCCAGAATGGAAATGGCAACGGGAGCTCAGGGAAGAAGCCGAACCCTTTCAATAGGGGACAGGTGAACCACGTTAACGTGGAGGAGGTTGAAGATCAGCCTGATGCAGTAATCGATAAGTTTTTGGTTAAGTCATTTACCGCACTCGTTCTTTTCGATACTGGTGCATCGCATTCATACATATCAAGGGGATTTGTGGAAAAATATAGCCTGCCCACTAGGATTCTTAAAACACCTATGCTAGTAAGCTCACCAGGAGCAGAATACATGGCCAGTCAAGGATGCTTTCAAGTGCCATTAAGTATAGGAAGGCATGTTTTCTCAATAGATTTAATTATTCTGGAATCCCAAGGTCTGGATGTAATTCTCGGTATGGATTGGCTGTCGATGTATGGAGGAAACATCGATTGTGCTAGTAAGTCCATTTTTCTTACAACGCCATAAGGAAGAAGGATCAAGTATGTATCCCGGCATGTGCCAAATAGGACACAAGTAAATTGCCTAACAGGAGTAGTGCAGGAGGAAGTACCAGTGGTAAAGGATTTTCCTGATGTATTTCCTGAAGAGTTGCCAGGCATGCCACCGGATAGAGACATTGAGTTTTTGATTGAGTTATTGCTAGGTACAGGCCCAATATCAAAGAGACCATACCGGATGCCAGCAAAGGATTTGGTAGAAATTAAGAATCAGATTAAGGAGTTATTGGAGAAAGGTTACATACGCCCAAGTTCTTCGCCTTGGGGATCACCCGTACTTCTAGTGGAGAAGAAGGATGGATCATTACGGATGGTTGTTGATTACCGTGGATTGAATGAAGTAACCATCAAGAACAAGTACCCACTGCCAATGATAAATGATCTGTTTGATCGTTTGCAAGGAGCTAAAGTGTTTTCCAAGATCGATTTGCGATCAGGGTACCACCAGTTGAAGATTCGAGAGCAGGACATACCTAAGACAGCATTCACCACAAGATATGGACTGTATGAGTATACCGTTATGTCATTTGGATTGACTAACGCGCCTGCCTATTTTATGAACTTGATGAACAAAGTGTTTATGGAGTTTTTGGATAAGTTTGTCGTAGTGTTCATTGATGATATCCTAGTTTATTCGAAGAATGAAGAAGAGCATAAGGAACATTTGCGTTTGGTTTTGGAGAAACTAAGGTAACATCAGTTATATGCCAAATTTAGCAAATGTGAGTTTTGGTTGAAAGAAGTAGGATTCCTTGGACACGTTATATCCGGAGAAGGGATAGAAGTTGACCCCACAAAGGTTGAGACCGTAACTGAATGGGAAGCACCAACGACAGTTGGAGAGATCCGGAGTTTTCTTGGACTCGCAGGATACTACCGGATATTCATTGAGAACTTTTCAAAGATTGCGAAGCCTATGACGGAGTTGTTGAAGAAGGATACTAAGTTCAAATGGACTGAGGAGTGTGAGGCTAGTTTCCAGGAGTTGAAGAAACATTTGGTTACCTCACCAGTATTGATTTTGCCAGATCAGACCAAGGATTATGAGGTGTATTGCGACGCTTCACGTCGAGGACTTGGAGCAGTGCTTATGCAGGAAGGAAGAGTTGTTTCGTATGCTTCACGACAACTGAAGCCTCATGAGTTGAGTTACGCCACACATGATCTGGAGTTAGCAGCCGTAGTGCATGCATTGAAGACATGGAGACATTTCCTCATTGGAAATCATTGTGAGGTGTACACGGATCACAAGAGTTTGAAGTACATTTTCATGCAGAAGGAGTTGAATCTCAGACAAAGGAGATGGTTGGAGCTCATCAAGGATTATGACATGAGATTGCATTACCATCCCGGAAAAGCTAATGTACTAGCAGACGCATTGAGTCGTAAGAGCCATGTAAATACGTTAATGACGGGAGAAATACCCAAGGAGTTAGCAGAAAACCTTCATCGACTAAGTTTAGAGATAGTTCCGAAAGGCTATGTGGCAGCATTGGAGATTCAGTCGACATTGATGGATAAAATCAGAGAAGCTTAGAAATCTGACAAGGAAATTGCTGCTATAAAGGAGAAACCAAGCAAAGGAAAAGCAAAGGGATTTCGTGAGGATGAGCACGATACCCTATGGTTTGAGGACCGTGTTTATGTGCCAAATGACCCGGAGATTAGGAAGTTGATTCTACAAGAGGCACATAATTCACCATATTCGATTCACCCAGGAAATACCAAGATGTATTTGGATTTGAAGGAGACATTCTGGTGGACCGGAATGAAGAAGGATATTGCAGCCTATGTAGCAGTTTGTGACGTATGTCATAAAGTGAAGGCAGAGCATCAGAAGCCAGCCGGATTGTTACAACCATTGCCGATACCCGAATGGAAGTGGGATAAGATAGGCATGGATTTTATCACAAGACTACCCAGGACAAAAGCAGGTTATGACTCGATATGGGTAGTAGTTGATCGTTTGACGAAGGTAGCACATTTCATTCCAGTTAAGACCACTTACACCAGTGCTAAGTTGGCAAAGATATACATGACTAGGATCATTTGTTTGCATGGAGTTCCAAGGAGTATTGTATCAGACAGAGGAACCCAATTTACCTCAAAGTTTTGGAATCAGTTGCATGAAACTTTGGGAACCAGGCTAGAGTTCAGCACCGCTTTTCATCCGTAGACAGATGGACAGACCGAGAGAGTCAATCAGATTTTGGAAGATATGATGAGAGCTTGTGCACTAGATTATGGATCTAGTTGGGACGATAACTTGCCGTATGCGGAGTTTTCTTATAACAACAGTTACCAAACCAGTTTGAAGATGGCACCTTTCGAAGCTTTGTACGGAAGGAGGTGCAGGACACCGTTGTCATGGGACAAAGTTGGAGACCGTCAGTTGTTTGGACCTGATTTGATTAAGGAGTCTGAACAGAAAGTTAAGTTGATTCGCGATAGGCTCAAGGTAGCCCAGTCCAGGCAGAAGAGCTACGCAGATTCAAAACGCAAGGAGACAGTTTACGAAACCGGAGACAGGGTGTATCTCCGAGTATCCCCACTACGAGGAGTTAAACGCTTTGGAGTTAAGGGAAAATTAGCACCGCGTTTCGTTGGACCATATAAGATCTTGCAACGTATGGGAGAAGTCGCGTATAAGTTGGAATTACCAGAGAGACTGTCAGGAGTTCATGACGTATTCCATGTTTCTCAGCTAAAGAAATGTCACGCCGAGATGGCGGAGGTACCGTTAAGAGATACAGTGCCGCTTGAAACAATTCAGTTGAAGGATGACTTAATGTATGAAGAGAAACCAGTCAAGATTCTCGATTATGCCAGCAGAGTTACCCGCAGCAAGGTTATCAAGTTTTGTAAAGTTCAGTGGAACCACCACTCAGAGGATGAAGCCACCTGGGAGAGAGAAGAAGATTTGCTCAAGGACCACCCTCACCTATTTTCTAGCCAACCCGAATCTCAAGGGCGACATTCATCTTAAGGGGGGTAGGTTTGTAACATCCCAAATTTTCAATTTGGAATGTTATACACTATATCATCATGCATATCATATTTTCTTGCATTTTGGTTGATCCTAGAAATTTCACGCAACTCAAGGACCCTCGGAGAGAGTTGGAGATTTCGTCATTTTCATGTTTAAGCTTTCTCAAATTTTGAAAAGTGGATCATTGGATTTGTCGGGGTTTATTTGCCTTTTATTTGGATAGGGAAAAATGCGTGTTTTCAAAATTTGCATTCTAGGTCCCAAGGAAAGTTCATTTTGTTCGACTCATTTTTAGGAGCCGGGGAAAATTTACTTTAGAAATTTTGGAGTTCGTTTAGATGTTCTTTTATTTGTTTTTCTGCGCGCGTAACCGATTTGAAAAAAAAAATCCCGCAGCGCGCCTGGGCCAAGGCCCAAGCCGCAGGCCAGGCCAGGCTGGCCGCCGCGCCAGCGCCCTAGGCAGCCGCCGCCGCCGCCCAAGTGGAGTCCCACTAGGACTCCATCTCCTCTTTCCTCTCCTCCTCTTTTTCTTGCCCCCTCCCCCAAGCAATCCCTCTCCCCTCACCTATATAAATACCAACCCCCCCCCCCTCTAAACCCCATAGCACCAAACCACGCCACCACCCCGCGCCCTCACCCCGCGCCGCCCCTAACGCCGAGCCTCCCTAGCGCCGCCGCCGCCCCCTTGCCCGCGCCGCCGCCGCCCCTTGCTAGCGCCGCCGCCGCGCCTTATGCCGCCGCCGCCTCCCAACGCCGCCGCCGGAGCCCCCTCGCCGAGGTATCCGCGCCGCGTCTCTCCTATCCCCTCGGTTCGGTTTGTCTTATAAACCGTTCCGGTTCTTTTCTTCTCTTCCGATTCGTTTTCTTTTCAATTCTTTGTTTCGGTTTTCTTTTCCGAAACCCTAGATCGGATTCGTTTTCTTTTCCGGTTTAGTTGCCTAGAGACCGTTTGCCGGACCGTTCGTCCTAACGAACGTGATCACCGGATTATTTCCCAGTTAACGAACGTCCGTTCGCTTAACCGTTCTTCTTTTTCTTTCATCGGATTTATTCCACGATCGCGATCTCAGATCCGATCTTCGTACTAGTTTATCTTCTCGCTCGTTTATCGGAATCAGGTGATTCAAGCGCCTGGAGTTTCGTTTCGAAACCGCCGTTCCGACTAATCAACTTAAACAAGTTTTTGCTATGGTAAAATTTGACCTAGTTTCAACTTGCTAGAACCAAGTTGTTTTCTTCCGCCGTTTGTTTTCAGTTGCTTTGTTCGGTTCGTTCTTTTTTTGCAACCGGAGTTCTTAAGTTGAACTATCTGGTTCGATCTCTTGTTCGAGTTTTACCTGTGCATTAGATGAGTACTTATTGTATGCTTGTTGTTTGTCTGCGATAGATTACCCGGATTGCGCCGCCTGTTACTTCGAATCTCTAGGACTCGCGGATCATCAGCAAGGCAAGTAACACTTTGATCATACCTTTTCTACAACCCAGTTTTATTGCATTAGATCAATCCTCACACATTGCATGATTAGGATCTAATTAAATTGTGGGATGGGAAGTAGATGAGGTAGTACCAATAACCTGTTTATTATGAAACCTTTGGGAGTTACTTCTATGTTTGCTTAATATGCCATGCTATGCTAGTAGACGTGGATTGGGTGAGTGATATCCATGACAGATGTGAGATTGATAATTTTAATGGTTTATCTAAGGTGGCAACTTAAACACACATTTGGGTGGATTGAGGCACCTGATGTCTATCAGGACTTGCCTGTTTTTCTTTGGACCGCCACCCAGGCTCAAAGGGATCATAAGATCTTTCATGCTAGAAACTTACGTGTGCAGCCACAAGCCAATATGGGCTCTGGCATAGTTGACTAAGTCGTGCGAACTCTTACAGGGTAGACTAGCAGATGTAGGGGAAAGTAGGTGTACCGGTCTATCCATCGTAAGGTGCTAGCGCTTCTGAAAGACTGTGTCTCGGTCATCCGTTTCTCAAACACCAGTAGTGCGAGAAATCCAACGGAGGCGATCGAGTCTTGTGGGGAAAAGTGCGCAAACTTCTGCAGAGTGTAATATACTAATCATGATTAGCCGTGTCCCCGGTTATGGACATGTTGAGTATCTAGTACTTGAATATCATGTGAATCTCATCATGTTACTACTAATTAATATTGTTGGGTTATTGATGACTACTTTTAATTGGGATTGAGAATGCTGTCAACCATTCTCAATGTTTAACAACCACCATGATAGTTAAATAAATTTATTCCTTTGCAGTAGGGAAAAACTGGCTTTACGCAAAACTGTAACCATAGAGCTTTCCACCAGCCAAATATGCATATAGTATAGCTGTTTCATTCCAATACTCTCTATGTGTTACCTTGCCAGCATATTCCATGTGCTGACCCGTTTCGGGCTGCAACGTTAATGTTGCAGACTTTTCAGACGATGATTAAGGTGCTTTTAGGTCGTGGTTCTATACTCAGTGATGCCGTTGGAGTTGATGGACCCATTTATCTTCCAAGTCTTCCGCTGTTATCGATATTAGATGGCCTTAAGCCATATTTATTGTATTAAGTTCTCTTTTGAGACGTCGTTGTAATAAGTGTGTGATTGCCACTTTGCTATAAATCCTTCGAAGTACTGTGTGGTGTCAGCATTACTGATCCAGGGATGACACCGGAGCACAGTAGACTTGATCCATTCGGGTCGGGTCGCTACAGGCGGCGCGGTTACTGCTCAGGCCCACGTCCTCGGTAATATCCGGACACTCTACTTGAGGTCCGAAGAATGACTTGTACATCTCCTCATGCGTCAGGCCGAGGAAACATTCAATGGCACGCGGTCCCTCTGGGTTGAACTCCCACAAGCGAAGGGGTCGGCGTTTGCAAGGCTGGACTTGACGGACCAGGATAACTTGTATTACCACAACCAAATTAAAATCTCCCTCGAAGAGATCTCGGATGCGGCTTTGCAGCATAGGCACATCCTTGGCTGGACCCCAGCTCAGACCTCTGCTAATCCATGACATCAGTTGTGGTGGGGGGCCCGAGCGGAAAGCGGGGGCAGCCGCCCACTTGGCACTTCTGGGAGCTATGATGTAAAACCATTCCCGTTACCATAATTCTGACACCTCTGGAAAGGAACCTTTCGGCCATGGAGATCCTGCCATCTTGCCTATTGATGCACCTCCGCACGCTGCATGTTGCCCTCGATCATCTTCGGCTTTACTTCAAAGGTCTTGAGCCACAGGCCAAAGTGAGGGGTAATGCGGAGGAAGGCCTCACACGCGACAATAAATGTCGAGATGTGGAGAAAGGAGTCCGGAGCTAGATCGTGGAAATCTAGCCCGTAATAGAGCATCAAACCCCTGACGAAGGGATCCAGAGTGAGGCCTAGACCTCGGAGGAAGTGGGAGACGAACACGACGTTCTCATTGGGTTCCGGAGTAGGGACGATCTGCCCTCGAGCAGGCAGCCGATGTGAAACCTCGGCGGTCAGGTATCTGGCCTCCCTCAATTTCTTAATGTCCTCTTCCGTAACGGAGGAGGGCATCCATCGGCCTTGAAGGCTGGATCCGGACATGATTGAAGATCCGGAGCACCTAACCTGGGCTTTGGGTGTTAGAACTCGAGGCGGGGGTAGGGTTCGATTGAGCACGAGAGGGAAAAAGCGAAAACCTTGTCCCTTTATAAAGAGGGTGAATATCAAGCGTCCTCTCAGTAGCCGTTTAGGACTTGCCTATAATCTAGGAGTCCTAGACACGGTTGGGTTACCCATGACCGCATTAAAGAGAATCCCGTAATTGGGGGAACATGATCTTCGCTTTGGCAAGACGTGTCAAGAAACTACCTCGTGTTATGTGCGGGGCTAGTTAAAAGAAATGGTTCGAATAATCACCGGGCCATGACGTAGCGTCATGCAGCCAAAACAAGCCAGCAAATTAGATTTGCGAAAATATTATTATCTCTGCGGTGGTACGTGGAACTTATTTTGAAGGGTCGGACACTATCCTCGTTTTCAAATTCTTCTATGATGTATTCCGATAAGGAACCCGCCTTGCAATGCCGAAGACAATACTACGCGCTGGACTCATCGTCATTGAAGCCTAGTTCAGGGGCTACTTAGGGAGTCCTGGATTAGGGGGTCTCTGGACAGCCGGACTATCTCCATTGGCCGGACTGTTAGACTATGAAGATACAAGATTGAAGACTTCGTCTCATGTCCGGATGGGACTCTACTTGGCGTGGAAGGCAAGCTAGGCAATACGGATATGGATATTTCCTCCTTTGTAACCGACCTTGTGTAACCCTAACCCTCTCCGGTGTCTATATAAATCGAAGGGTTTTAGTCCGTAGGACAACAACATACAATCATAACATAGGCTAGCTTCTAGGGTTTAGCCTCTCTGATCTCGTGGTAGATCTACTTTTGTACTACCCATATCATCAATATCAATCAAGCAGGACGTAGGGTTTTACCTCCATCAAGAGGGCCCGAACCTGGGTAAAACATCGTGTCCCCTTCCTCCTGTTACCATCTGGCCTAGAGGCACAGTTCGGGACCCCCTACCCGAGATCCGCCGATTTTGACACCGACAGTACTCTTGTGGTTTCTTTTGGTTGCTCTGGCTTGTAAATGTATCTATGTTATCTAACCCTGTTTACTCAGGTTCATTCCCTCCTAAGCCAACTCAAGACCACAAGGTAAGTATATGCATCACACTCATGTGCATGAGGATTTCTTGTTGATGTACATATTGTTTTGCAAGAAAGACTTATGAGCATGTAGGTACATTCTCTATATTTACATATTTTGCTCTGATGCATATAGCCAAGATACATGTAACACATTGCTTACTCTGTCATGCTATGCATTCACATGCTCTTATAGTCCATATTTACATGATTGCATACATATAGGGGCAACATATGCATGTTACATATCTTTCCAAAGCTTTACTCGTTATTCTCTATATCTTTATCTAAAGCTTTGATGTATGTTGTCATCAATTACCAAAAAGGGGGAGATTGAAAGCACAAGTGCTCCCTGGGTGATTTTGGTAATTAATGTCAACATATCTCTTATTGGACTAATGCTTTCATCTAGAATGCTTCAGATGAGTTCAACAATGGAGTGGCATGGACTAAAGGGTGTGGAACCCTTTCGAGATGATAAGGACAAAGGATTGGCTCAAGCTCAAAGACTCGGGACTCTACATTTTTCATTTTTAGTGATCCAAGATCACATTGAGTCCATAGGAAAGCCAATACTATTAAGATGGGATGAGGTGTTGCTTATGGCTTGCTTGCTCAAAGTGTTTAGTGATATGCTCCAAAGCCCTCAACAACTTTTTCAAATCCACATATGTCCCAAACCAAAAGTCAAACTCGGCCCCATCGAACTTTCCTATCCGGCGCCACCGAGTTCACTTGACCTAGCCACTGCCAGAAACCCTAATCAATTCGGTCTCACCGATGGGATCTCGGTCTCACTGAGATGGGCTTGCAAACTCTATGTTGCCTATTGCATTAATTTCGCTCCCACCGAAATATGAAATCGGTCCCACCGAGTTTGCTTGGCCAACTCTCTATTTAGCTTATCACCAAAATTGGTCCCACCGAGTTTGTGTAATCGGTCCAACCGAGATGAGGCTTTACCCTAACCCTAATGGAATTGGTCCCACCGAGTTGATCATGCCGGTCCCACCGAAATGCCTAACAGTCACATTATGAATAAATCAGTCCGATCGAGTTTTATGATTCGGTCCCATCGAGTTTGGTGATTTATGTGTAACGGTTAGATTTTGTGTGGAGGCTATATATACCCCTCCACCCACTCTTTATTCATGGAGAGAGCCATCAGAATATGCCTACACTTCCAACATACATTTTCTGAGAGAGAACCACCTACACTTGTGTTGAGGTCAAGATATTCCATTCCAACCGCATAAATCCTGATCTCTAGCCTTCCTCAAGTTGCTTTCTACTCAAATCATCTTTCTACCAAATCCAATCCTATGAAAGAGAGTTGGGTGTTGAGGAGACTATCATTTGAAGAACAAGAGCAAGGAGTTCATCATCAACACACCATCTATTACCTTTTGGAGAGTGGTGTCTCCTAGATTGGTTAGGTGTCACTTGGGAGCCTTCGTCAAGATTGTGGAGTTGAACCAAGGAGTTTGTATGGGCAAGGAGATCGCCTACTTCGTGAAGATCTACCCTAGTGAGGCATGTCCTTCGTGGGCGATGGCCATGGTGGGATAGACAAGGTTGCTTCTTCATGGACCCTTCGTGGGTGGAGCCCTCCGTGGATTCACGCAACCGTTACCCTTCGTGGGTTGAAGTCTTCATCAACGTGGATGTACGATAGCACCACCTATCGGAACCACGCCAAAAATCTCCGTGTCTCCATTTGCGTTTGCACACTCCAATCCCATCCCTTTACATTCTTGCAACTTGCATGATTTACTTTCCGCTGCTCATATACTCTTGTCATGCTTGCTTGATATGTATTGTGAATGTTTGAACTTGTTCTAAAACTCCACTTTAACTTAAATAATTTAAAAACTGCAATTTCTTTGCTAACAGTCTATTCACCCCCCCCCCCCTCTAGACACCTCTTCTCGATCCTCTCACAATCCCTTCACGGTCACTTACGAGAGTGAGATCTGATAGAGATAATAATAGTAAGATAAATATTTTTGGTATTTTTATGATATAGATTGAAAGTAAAGATTGCAAACTAAAATAGTTTGGAAACTTATATGATAAAAGATAGACCCGGGGTCCATAGGTTTCACTAGTGGCTTCTCTCAAGATAGCATAAGTATTACGGTGGGTGAAAAAATTACTGTCGAGCAATTGATAGAAAAGTGAATAATTATGAGAACATCTAGGCATGATCATGTATATAGGCATCACGTCCGCGACAAGTAGACCGAAACGATTCTGCATCTACTACTATTACTCCACACATCGACCGCTATCCAGCATGCATCTAGAGTATTAAGTTCATAAGAACAGAGTAATGCATTAGGAAAGATGACATGATGTAGAGGGATAAACTCAAGCAATATGATATAAACCCCATCTTTTTATCCTCGATGGCAACAATACAATACGTGCCTTGCTGCCCCTGCTGTCACTTGGAAAGGACACCGCAAGATTGAACCCAAAGCTAAGCACTTCTCCCATTGCAAGAAAGATCAATCTAGTAGGCCAAACCAAACTGATAATTCGAAGAGACTTGCAAAGATAACCAATCATACATAAAGGATTTCAGAGAAGAATCAAATATTGTTCATAGATAAACTTGATCATAAACCCACAATTCATCGGATCTCGACAAACACACCGCAAAAAGAGTTACATCAAATATATCTCCAAGAAGATTGAGGAGAACATTGTATTGAGATCCAAAGAGAGAGAAGAAGCCATCTAGCTAATAACTATGGACCCGGAGGTCTGAGGTAAACTACTCACACATCATCGGAGAGGCTATGGTGTTGATGTAGAAGCCCTCCGTGATCGATGCCCCCTTCGGCGGAGCTCCGAAAAAGGCCCCAAGATGGGATCTCTTGCGTACATAAGGTTGCGGTGGTGGAAATAGGGTTTCGTGGTGCTCATGTATGTTTTCGGGGTATATAGACATATATAGGAGGAAGAAGTAGGTCGGTGGAGCCACAAGGGGCCCACGAGGGTGGAGGGCACGCCCAGGGGGGTAGGCGCGCCCCCCTGCCTCGTGGCCTCCTCGTTGGTTGCTTGACGTCCACTCCAAGTCCCCTAGATCACGTTTGTTCCAAAAATAACTCTCCCGAAGGTTTTATTCCATTTGGATTCCGTTTGATATTCCTTTTCTGCGAAACACTGAAATAGGCAAAAAAACAGCAATTTGCACTGGGCCTTGGGTTAGTAGGTTAGTCCCAAAAATAATATGAAAGTGTATAAATAAGCCCATTAACATCCAAAACAGATAATATAATATCATGGAACAATTACAAATTATAGATACGTTGTAGACGTATCAAGCATCCCCAAGCTTAATTCATGCTCGTCCTCGAGTAGGTAAATGATAAAAACAGAATTTTTGATGTGGAATGCTACCTAGCATAATTCTCAATATAACTTTCTTTATTGTGGCATGAATGTTCAGATCCAAAAGATTTAAGACAAAAGTTTAATATTGACATAAAAATAGTAATACTTCAAGCATACTAACAAAGCAATTATGTCTTCTCAAAATAACATGGCCAAAGAAAGTTATCCCTACAAAATCATATAGTCTGGCTATGCTCTATCTTCATCACACAAAGTATTTAAATCATGCACAACCCCGATGACAAGCCAAGCAATTGTTTCATACTTTTGATGTTCTCAAACTTTTTCAATCTTCACGCAATACATGAGCGTGAGCCATGGAAATAGCACTATATGTGGAATAGAATGGTGGTTGTGGAGAAGACAAAAAGGAGAAGATAGTCTCACATCAACTAGGCGTATCAACGGGCTATGGAGATGCCCATCAATAAAATCAATGTGAGTGAGTAGGGATTGCCATGCAACGGATGCACTAGAGCTATAAGTGTATGAAAGTTCAAAAAGAAACTAAGTGGGTGTGCATCCAACTTGCTTGCTCACGAAGACCTAGGGCATTTTGAGGAAGCCCATCATTGGAATATACAAGCCAAGTTCTATAATGTAAAATTCCCACTAGTATATGAAGATGACAACATAAGAGACTCTCTATCATGAAGATCATGGTGCTACTTTGAAGCACAAGTGTGGAAAAAGGATAGTAAAAGTGTCCCTTCTCTCTTTTTCTCTCATCATTTTTGTCTCTTTTTTTATTTGGGCCTTTTCTCTTTTTTGGCCTCTTTTTCTTTTCTTTTTATTTTTCGTCCGGAGTCTCATCCCGACTTGTGGGGGAATCATAGTCTCCATCAACCTTTCCTCACATGGGACAATGCTCTAATAATGATGATCATCACACTTTATTTACTTACAACTCAAAAATTACAACTCAGTTCTTAGAACAAAATATGACTATGTGAATGCCTCCGGCGGTGTACCGGGATGTGCAATGAATCAAAAGTGACATGTATCAAAGAATTATGAACGGTGGCTTTGCCACAAATACGATATCAACTACATGATCATGCAAAGCAATATGACAATGATGAAGCGTGTCATAATAATGGAACGGTGGAAAGTTGCATGGCAATATATCTCGGAATGGCTATGGAAATGTCATAATAGGTAGGTATGGTGGCTTTTTGAGGAAGGTGTATGGTGGGTTTATGGCACCGGCGAAAGTTGCACGCTACTAGAGAGGCTAGCAATGATGGAAGGGTGAGAGTGCATATAATCCATGGACTCAACATTGGTCATAAAGAACTCACATACTTATTGCAAAAATTTATTAGTTATCGAAACAAAGTACTACGTGCATGCTCCCAGGGGGATAGATTGGTAGAAAAAGACCATCGCTCGTCCCCGACCGCCACTCATAAGGAAGACAATCAATAAATAAATCATGCTCCGACTTCATCACATAACGTTTCACCATATGTGCATGCTACGGGAATCACAAACTTTAGAACAAGTATTTCTCAAATTCACAACTACTCAACTAGCATGACTCTAATATTACCATCTTCATATCTCAAAACAATCATCAAGTATCAAACTTCTCATAGTATTCAATGCACTTTTTATGATAATTTTTATTATACCCATCTTGGATTCCTATCATATTTGGACTAATCTTATAACCAAAGAAATTGCCATGCTATTCTAAAGGACTCTCAAAATAATATAAGTGAAGCATGAGAGATCAATAATTTCTATAAAATAAAACCACAACCATTCTCTAAAAGATATAAGTGAAGTACTAGAGCAAAATTATCTAGCTCAAAAGATATAAGTGAAGCACATAGACTATTCTAATAAATTCCCATTCATGTGTGTCTCTCCCAAAAGGTGTGTACAGCAAGGATGATTGTGGTAAACTAAAAAGCAAAGAGTCAAATCAGACAAGACGCTTCAAGCAAAACACATATCATGTGATGAATAAAAATATAGCCTCAAGTAAAGTTACCGATAGAAGAAGACGAAAGAGGGGATGCCTTCCGGGGCATCCCCAAGCTTAGGATTTTGGTTGTCCTTGAATTTTACCTTGGGGTGCCTTGGGCATCTCAAAGCTTAGACTCTTGCCACTCCTTATTCCATAATCCATCAAATCTTTACCCAAAACTTGAAAACTTCACAACACAAAACTTAAACAGAAAATCTCATGAGCTCCGTTAGTATAATAAAACAAACCACCACTTCAGGTACTGTAATGAACCCATTCTTTATTTGTATTGGTGTTAAACCTACTGTATTCCAACTTCTCTATGGTTCATAACCTCATCAAAATAAGCAAACAACACACGAAAACAGAATCTGTCAAAAACAGAACAGTGTGTAGTAATCTGTAGGTTTCGAATACTTCTGTAAGCCCAAAAATTCTAAAATAAATTGCTGGACGTGAGGAATTTATCTATTAATCATCTGCAAAAAGAATCAACTTAATCGCACTTTCCAGTAAAGATGGAAGCAAATATCGTGAGCGCTGAAGTTTCTGTTTTTTACAGCAAGATCGCAAAGACTTTCTCCAAGTCTTCCCAAAGGTTCTACTTGGCACAAACACTAATTAAAAGCATAAAACCACATCTAAGAAGAGGATAGATGAATTATTTATTACTAAACAGAACCAAAAAGCAAGGAACAAAAATAAAATGGGGTTGCCTCCCAACAAGCGCTATCGTTTAACGCCCCTAGCTAGGCATAAAAGCAAGAATAGATTTAGGTATTATCATCTTTGGTATGTAATACATAAGTGGCTCTCATAATAGATTTATAAGGTAATTTAATTTTGTTTCTAGGAAAGTGTTCCATGCCCTTTGTCGGTGTCAAAACCGACGGATCTCGGGTAGGGGGTCCTGAACTGTGCGTCTAAGGCGGATGATAATAGGAGGCAGGGAACACGATGTTTTACCCAGGTTCGGGCCCTCTTGATGGAGGTAAAACCCTACGTCCTGCTTGATTTATTCTTGATAATATGAGTAGTTACAAGAGTTGATCTACCACGAGATTGGAGAGGCTAAACCCTAGAAGCTAGCCTATGGTATGATTGTATATTGTCCTACGGACTAAAACCCTCCGGTTTATATAGACACCGGAGGGGGCTAGTGTTACATAAGGTCGGTTACAAAGGAGGAGATATACATATCCGTATTGCCTAGCTTGCCTTCCACGCCAAGTAGAGTCCCATCCGGACACAGGACGAAGTCTTCAATCTTGTATCTTCATAGTCCAACAGTCCGGCCAAAGGATATAATCCGGCTGTCCGGAGACCCCCTAATCTAGGACTCCCTCAGTAGCCCCTGAACCAGGCTTCAATGACGATGAGTCCGGCGCGCAGTGTTGTCTTCGGCATTGCAAGGCGGGTTCCTCCTCCGAATACACCATGGAAGAATTTGAATACAAGGATAGTGTCTGACCCTGCAAAATAAGTTCCACATACCACCGTAGAGAGAATAATATTACCACAAAACTAATCTGCTGACACGTTTCGGCAGCACGACATCACGCCACGACCCGGTAATTATTTAAACCGTTTTTCTTTAACCAGCCCCGCATATAACGCGAGGCGGTTTTTTGACACGTCTTGTCAAAGCAGAGATTGTGTCCCCCTTATTACGGGATTCTCATCAATACGGACATGGGTAACCCAACCACGCCGTCAATTATGGCGCTTGGGGGATAAGCGAGTTTTACCAGGCTAGTGGGGGCGCACAGTTTAGTCCCCCCTTATAAAGGGATAAGATCTCACCTTTTTCTACCCACGCCTTCTTCCTCCTTACTCATCCATTCTCGCCCACTCGAGCTCTAGCACCCAAGTCCGCATCCTTCTCCTCAACTCTCTCCAAACATGTCCGAAGCGGGAGGCAAGTGGATGGCCTCCTCCGTCACGGAGGGACACATCAAAAAGCTATGTGGAGCCGAATACTTAGCCGCGGATATCGCGCGCTGGCTGCCAGCTGCGGGGCAGATCGTCCCTACCCCGGAACCTCACTAAAGGGTGGTTTTCCTCCCCCATTTCATCCGCGGATTGGGGTTTCCCCTCCATCCGTTCGTCCGCGGCCTCATGTTCTATTACGGGCTGGACTTTCATGATCTGGCCCCAAATTTCATCCTCAACATCTCGGCGTTCATCGTCGTGTGTGAGGCTTTCCTCCGCATCCGGCCCCACTTCGGCCTATGGCTGAAGACCTTCAATATCAAGCCGAAGGTAGTAGGCGGCCAACAAGCGGAATGCGGCGGAGCCATGGTGGGCAAAATGCCCAACGTTACATGGCTCGAGGGCTCCTTCATGGAGACCGTAAAGGGGTGGCAATCGGGGTGGTTCTACATCACCGAGCCGCGCGACACCAACTGGGTGGCGGCCCCCGAGTTTCGGTCCAGAATCCCCATGTGGCTCACTTCCTGGAAGGAGAAGGGCCTGTCCTGGGGTTCATCGGTGGAGCTGGACGGACTCCAGAAGTGTATCTGGAACATGATAAGCAAGAAACTTAAGCTTGTCAACATAGTCCAGGTCATGCTCTTCCACCGGATCCTCGCGTGTCAACAACGGGATTTTAACTTATGGGAGTTCGACCCGGCCCAGCACCAGACTCTACACGAGCT
This sequence comes from Triticum monococcum, assembly GCA_034509565.1. Taxonomy (NCBI): domain Eukaryota; kingdom Viridiplantae; phylum Streptophyta; class Magnoliopsida; order Poales; family Poaceae; genus Triticum; species Triticum monococcum. The sequence continues at coordinate 246,730,639 of CM067841.1, read as the reverse complement.
CTTTGACACGACGCATAAGGACGTTTGGAGGGTGTTGTTCAAGGGTGCCGAGGTCCCTCCTTCTCTTACCGAGGACCACGGGCTAAGCGTGAAGCGCCCTGCGAATTCGGTAAGTTCTGTACATCTGGTAGGATATTTATTTCCCATAGCTTAACCATGTGCGGGGTCTGAGCTCCCATGCCTTTGACAGGACTGGGTGGAGACATCGGAGCGGGTTAACTGTTCGGCCCCTCTGCCCGAAGACCCTGCGGACGCTCTCCTGACGGAGATGCGGACTCCGGCTCCTTATGAGGTGCCGGAGAAGACCAAGAAGAAGGCCAAGGGAACCTGAAAGAGTTCCCTGTGCCAGGTGGTATCAGACTCATCGTCTGATAACACCAAGACGCACTCCTCCCGTGAAAAGAGGAGAAGGAAGATGAAGATTCTCCCCTTCCAGCCGGGGGAGACAAGAAAAGGAAGGCCGCCCCAACCGGGGATGCCGAAGGGCCCAAGAAGGGAAGGACTCTCCTTCCGGACTGCTCCACCACCGCCGCCGACGGCGAAGGCGAGTGGCTTCTCAAGGCCAAGCCCCTGGCGAAGTCGTAAGTATTCGGATACCAGAGTAACTAGCATACCTTTGTCGCACTGCTTCTCCTAACGTCGAATATGATTATGCAGTCCGCCCCAAGCCCGTATCGATGTATCATAACCCACAGGCACCAGGACCTGCCAAGAAGCAAGCACACTTTGCTGAAGGAAAAACCCTGGAAGAAGTTACGATTTTATCAACAGACGATCTTATAGGAGTTTACGCAAAACCTGAGAGTTGTGAAGAAACGGTAGACGTTTGTTTGGCTTGCAGAATCAATGGATTTATCCGAACTTGGTTCGACGACAAGAGAAATTCTGCAATGCTTGCGAGGATGACCGAGTGTTAGAATGCGAGATTCGCTAAACCATATACGAGGTAATGATTTGGGTGCGGGGTGGATTGATCACCATACCGACTTACTCTTATTATTCGCCTTGCTATATGGGATGGTAAATCTAAGTGACTTACCCATAGTAGAGCGACGACGATCGAAACCTTGTTTGAACCTTAGAATGGTATGACAATTTTTCCCCTTGTACAAGGCAGCTGTTGGCAACCGTAGGTCATACGATGAGGTTCAAGCCCAGACCCGTTTTCTGCAGGGACCCAGTCAAATTGTTTGATGACCACCATGAGATATCGATAGTTGTTTAGTATTGGCGCTAGACCCGTCAGCTCAGAAGACCCAGTCTCGGAATAACATTACCAAGATGAAAGGACAGAATGATTGAGGAAAAGGTTATGCTGCTACCAGAAGAGCCCAGAGAAGGAATTTTCCTGAAAATCTGAGAAGACCGACACTGTCAAGGATAAGGATGGGGTGTATGAATTTTGATGGAACCGTAACCATGTTTCTAAGGGTGGTAGCACCCCAGACCCCGTGATGGTCGATGGATTTTGAGAAGACCGCCGAACCTAACATATTTCTTTCTAGCCTCTCCGAATCTCGAGGACGAGATTCATTTTAAGGGTGGTAGGTTTGTAACATCCAAAAATTCTAAATTTTTGAATGTTATATTAAATAAATAGATTTGATTGATTGTTTGATTGTTGTGTGATTGATTGACTGAAAGCGAGTGCAATTCGAAACTTTTTGAAAGTTAAATGAGAGGGAAAAAAGGACTTTCCCAAACTTTCATTTTCTTTTATGATCTCCGTGAATTCATATACTTTTCAAATACAAAACCCTAGAGAGAAGATGACATGATTTCTTCCATTTATTTAGATGAAAAGGGTTTTGAAAAGATTTGAATTTTATTTGGAAATATTTTCCAATTCAGAAACTTTAAGCAACTCAATGATTTTCATGAGAGAAGATAAAATGGCTTCTTCAAAACATATGAAATATGAGTTGGACGTTTAAAAAGGATCAATTTCAAAGTCCTTTTGAAATTATTTTCAATTTGGAGTTATTTGGGTTTTATTCAAATTATTTTTCTCCAAAATAAAAATATATGGAAAATAGGGTAACATGATTCCCTACATCAGAAAATTGGAGATAAATAAATTTGAAATCATTTTGGTATTTTTAAAATGATTTTATTGGAATTTATTAGAGCAGTAGCACTCTTTGAATTATTTGATTTTTTTTCCCGATTTTATATGACTTGAAAAAAATGTTCATGTTGTAGAAAATCTTTTTTTGAATTTTTTTATATAATATGCCTATATATAATTTTATTTTATTTCTGTTATACGGTTTTACTTCTGTTTCTATTTAAAAAATAACTATACATGCGGCCCATAATTATTTACCGCCCACACGCATAGCATAGTGGCAGCGTGCGCCTCACATTTTCTTCTCCTAAATGGGCCAGGCCCAGCCAGCCTTTTCATTTATTTACTTAGGCCGAATTTTGTTGTTTTTTTATAAAAAAAAACTACGGTGCAAGGTGTTTGGCTTTTTTCTTCTCTATTTCATTTATTTTCGTCTACATTTAGTCCCACATTGTCTAGCCTTTGACTTCTAAATCTCTTTTCCACTTATAAATATAGACCCATAAAGCCTTCAAAAATCATCTGATTCGGGTTAAATCAATATTTTAGTTTGACTAGATTCATTAAAAAAAATATTTTTCTCCTCTTCGGTGAGACTTCTGAAAATTGTCTCCTCTCTTCGAAGTCGTTTTTTTCTTTAGAAATATAAAGGTATCTTTCTTCATATTTTTTATACTCCTGTAGCTTATTACTTCTAATACGGTAGAATAATTAGATTACCAATTAATCTCTGTATTTATACATTAGACCTAAATTTCTGTCAGCGATAGCAATTTTCTTTCGTAAAACAGCTTGGCCTTGATTTTCCAAATAGCCATAACTTTTTACTCGTTCATCCAAATTAGATGAAACCAGCGCCTATAGTTTTGTCTTATTTTCACCTATCCAGTGAACCTGTCACATAAACTTTTTAAAATTTTCAAATTTTGAAATTTGTTCAGATTCATATTTAAACTTTTTTTGATCATAACTTGAGTTTATAACTCCGATTTAATTGATTCTTTTTGCAAATCGAAGCTCTTGACCTAAACTTTCTGATAAGGCCAAATTCACATAATTTTGGTATTGTTAGAAATTGTTTTATGTTGCAAGAGTTATTTGCTTGGTTTTAATGTTTTTCGAAGTGTCTTCTTCGTTTTCCCGATCTTTTGAGTGATTGCTTATGTGTGGTTACTATTGCTTGCTCACGATAGATTGAACGGAGTGTGACGAGTAGAACTATCAGGAGTTATGAGTGTGAATCATCTTCATCAACAATACAAGGCAAGTTTACACTTTGATCATACTTTTCATTGCCCAGTTTTTATGCATTAGTTTCAATCCTCGAACACTGCATGGTTAGGACTTGATAACATGTGGGTATTGGGAAGTAGTTGATGAGGTAGGAACCTATTGTCTTGCATTTAACCCTGGGAGTTACTACGTTATGCTTACTGCTATGCTATGCTCGTACACGTGGTTTGGTTTGAGTGATTCATGACAGATGCGAGAGTTATTATTAATGGTTAACTTAAGATGGCTAGTTTAATACACATCTGGGTGGAATGGTAGGGGCACCCTGGAGCACCCAGTGGTTTGCCCGGGCACCTGGAGAACCCAGTGCTTGCCCAAGGGGATCCCGGAGGACCCGTGTGATCACCCTAGGGAATGCCACCCAGGCTCAAAGGGATCATAAGATTATTCATGCTAGAAATTTCCGTGTGTAGCCACAAGCCATTATGGGATCTGGCATAATTGAGTAAGTTGCGTGATCTCTTGAAGAGGTGGAGTAGCAGATGTAGGGGGATTGTAGGTGTACCGGTCTGCCCGGAGTAAAGAGTTAATGCTTCTGAAAGACTGTGTCTCGGTCATCCGTTTCTCAAACATCATGTAGTGCGAGAAATCCAACGGAGAAAATCGGGTCTTGTGGGTAAAAGTGCACAAACCTCTGCAGAGTGTACAAACTAATCATGGTTAGCCGTGTCCCCGGTTATGGACGTCTTGAGTCTCTGGTTCTTGAATTATCATGTTGATCTCAACACTTTATTTAATTAATTTGATGGGGTTAATGATTATTATTTTGAAATTGAGTTGGTTAAATAAAATATATTCCTTTGCAGTAGAGATAAATTGGCTTTTTACAAAAACATAATAATTATAGAGCTTTTTCACCAGCCATATATGCATGTAGTGATAGCTATTACTAGCGAGTAGTGCGCGGCGTGCCCGCCGCGCTCCATTGATTTGTTTGAAATTTGCTTTTATGGACTTCTTCCGAATTGTTGTATGTTTTGCATATGTGTGTCTTTATAGCGTTCTCGATGGAGATTTCACATTATGGTAGTTAAAACGGATTATGCTGCAAATCCTGAAGAGTTGCTACATCAAAAAAACTTTGCTAGATCAAATTCATCAGAAATAAGAGTTGCTACATTGACGAACACATGTAAATTAAACAATACTTCACTGGATGTTATGTACGCAAATTCCTTTGAGAGAACATATCTAGGCCGAGCTGCTAAATATGGACAACTTATTTCTCATCCAAGGGTCCACATAGTTGGATTGCACGATTGCACCTGAAGTGCTGATGGTATGCTAGTTGCGCCCGCTGTACTCTGAGGCTGAGCGCATCAGAGAGAGAGAGGACGAGATGGATCCAGAACATCTTCCCCAAATCATTTCCTCTAGTGGATTGACCGGTCACGACTCCCATGTCTTCTCTCTTGCGTGCTAGTGCTCGCCGCTGCAGCCGCTCGCCCGTGACCCGATCTGCCGGAGTCACGGGTCACGCCGGTGCCCGGCACCCTGCTTCTCGTTCGTGCTCTTGACCGCCAGAGACTTAGCTCTCCCAGAGACCGAGGCCAAGACCGCGTGCAACCTCGAGGAGATCCTGGCTCGTGCGGAAGGAGGCGGTCAGCCATGGCCGTCGCTGCAGCAACGGAGCCCGCGCTGGCCCGCCCGCTCGGCAGCTGATGCGGAGGTGGTGGGATTTGCGAAGCCCACGAGGGTGACCTCTGTCGGATCTGGTGCCCACGCGTGGTAGTCGACGCGGCAGGACTTGCGGGGGAGCAGGTGATTTTGGAGCTGGAGGTGGATGGGGGGATGGAGCGTCGTGGACTGTACGAGGACACTGTCTGATCCTATGTGCCTAGCGTCAGCGACTTTCCTGCTGCGTAGCTAGATGCACGGCGGCTGAACATCTTCCTCATGGAGTTGTAGACTCGTTTTGCTCTTTGTCCCTGACCGCAGGAGGTGCATCAGTGAGTAGCTTTTGCCTTAGCTCAATTCCTATTCAGTGCAGGCTAAGTTTTGGGAAGTTTTGACTCTGGGCAGTAGTGCGTGCCTGATGCAAGTTGATCTGCTGATGGTTTTTATGTGTTTTCTTGGGTAATATATACTCCGCACGTAAACAAATATAAGAGCGTTTAGATAACTACTTTCGTGATCTAAATACTTTTACATTTCTTTACAAAGGGAATAATTTTTATCCATTGAACTTTCTTCTAGTTGTTGCAGACGTCGTCCTTGGCTTACCCAAAGGGAAAGGAAATAATATCCTCAATGATTGTCTAAAGAAAAGAAATTAGATTTAAGTACTAATATTAAGGTTGAATATAACATGCCTTCATAAATCACTCCTCACATATTTTAAAGTCAATAGAAATTGTATGGTAATTATGAACACAATTTGTTGGAAAGAACTAAATTAACCGTATAAGGGTATTTTGATTCAAGCAACCCTTCAATTGTTGGTAGTGTTTTTTATTTAAAGAAAATGATCATCAATTCAGAACATTCATAATATTAGTAGAGTGTTGCCCTCCCGACCTTCAAATCCTAATTTTGTTTCTTTTGGTTGTGTTGATTATTTGTTCCTTCTTTGGCTCTCCGTAAGGAAATATGGTGAAAATAAGGGTTAACATAAGATAGTGTCAAGGGGAAATTGACTATCACCACCAGGCGGCAATAAACTATACCGCACATCATGACAGAGGAAGGAAATCCATATTCTTGTCAGCTATTAACTCTGTATGTCTTTGTGTATGACATTTGGCTGGCAAACTCACAGTTCATTATGTCAAATGAGAAATGAGACAAAACACTCTTGTAGCTGACTGTCAACATGCGAAACCAAACTATTAGTCTTTCTATACCTTTGTAGACAGAACACTCTTCTAGATAGTGTCTGAACTCTGTACCTTTGTAGACAGAACACTCTTCTAGGTATTGTCTAAATGGTCCTAGATAGTGCTTCCCTGCCGATGTGATTTAGCCATAAATTATACATAGTTACACTTAAAAACTGTCCAGGTAGAGTAAAAGCACACCATAATATATGACAGTGCCGATTCTATCAATGTCTCTAAAGTAATGAGACTCTTTTCATAAAATAAAAACACCGCCTTCCCAAATATTATATCTAAGATATTAAAATTCTAAGGCCTTGTTCGGTTAGTTCATAAGATGCGTATTTCTTTTCTTCCAACATCTTGCTTTCTGGCAAACCAAAGAAGATATAAAATTTGTACCTCAGCCAAAGAGCATCCCATGGTGCTCCACCTGCATGTTCTGAGCAAACACCACTTGAACAGTCTGATTTAGGTCCAAAGAAGATACAAAATATGTACTTCAGCCAAAGAGTACCCCATGGTGCTGCAAATGCGCACGTCCGACCAAACACCACATAACTGGCACATTAAGAAATATTCATAAGAAAAATTTCCATTCCAGGATAAACATCTCTGAAAAACAAAACTGCTCACAACTTGGAGCATGCATGTATGTCCCGATCTATCATCTCACGCACCTGTTTTTATTCCAGTGAAGAGTCTGTAGTCATACAACAGTGTTTTCAGTTCTGCATGGCAATGCCAGCCATCTGCTACCCCTCCTCAATTTGTGAAACAACTACAAAGAAAGTAAGTCAAAAGATCATGTACTCACCATGGTCTCAGGCTATGTGAAGTGTATAGCCCATCATCTTGCAATTCCTTGAGAATACCCCTGCCAAGTGCATAATATAAATGAAGTTGCGTACTACCTTTTCTCAAAAGTCATTCTTCGATTCGAATCCGATTAAGTTGATTTGATGAGGGCATTGTTCATGCTTCCGCCTCCTTGGACCTTCAGCGGGAGGCTCCAAATTTTATAATTGGGGCCGAACCTAGGGCAGAGAAGATAATACGAATGGAACAAATCAAGAGTGAAGAAAAATACCATGTCATAAATTCTTTTAGAAACTTTCCGTAAGTTCTGTCATCATCAGATGCAAACTCGTTCCGTCAGGTGGACTGAAATAAGTTGATACCGTATTAACGAAAATTATTGAATACAAATCACTGGCTTCGTTGCCGAACTGAGGTAACATCTCTATCCCCATGGGTGAAAAAACAATCCCAAAATCTAAAAAGTGGCCGCGCGCTAATTGACAAGAACGAGCGGCCGGGCTTTCTAGCCATGCATGAGTTGTTTTTTTGTCTGCTAGTGCATGTCGTTATTAGTATTTAATGTGTTCACATTAGTTAATCTGATTTGAAGGAAACAACTTCATGTACAATTATTTTGGTTTTCCGAATTTTTAAAAAGCCATATCTTTCAAACCGCGCGTCGGAATTCAGATCCGTCTTCACTGATGAATTCTTTGCGACGAGATCTTTAAAACTAGATCCCGCATGACTATGTTTTGATGAAATTTTTTTGATGCCAACTTTCGCGCTATATTGTGCAACTTTAGTACCGCTTTGTGCAACTTTAGTACCGCTTTGTGCAACTTTAATACTGCATGGTGCAATTTTTTTCAAACCCGGTTTTTTGGAGCTGCATCCACAATAGTTGTAGTTGCACACATAGTAGTCCTAGTTGGCACATGCACGGTCACAGAGTTGCACAATCTGGTCCGCATAGTCGCATATGAATTGTCATAGCTTGTAATGTAGTCTAGTTGCACACACATTGATGTTTAGTTGACATGTAATATAGTCTAGTTGCGCACACATTGATGTTTAGTTGACAGGACACTAATTGCACACACATATGCTCAGTTGTCTTGTAATTTAGTCTAGTTGCACACGTATTGATGTTTTAGTTGGCAGGACACCAATTACACACACATATGCGCAATTGACATGGCAATGTAGTCTAGTTGCACATAAATTGATATTTAGTTGGCAAGACTAGTTACACACATATATGCTCAGTTGGCGTGACAATGTAGTCTGGTTGCACACGCATTGATGTTTAGTTGGCAGGACTATTGACACACACATATACTCAGTTGGCGCGGCAATGTAGTCTAGTTGCACACACATTGATGTTTAGTTGGCAGAAGGACTATTGACACGCGCATATGCTTAGTTGGCGCGGCATATACTCTAGTTGCACATATATTGATATTTAGTTGGCAGGAAGACTAGTTCATCGAAACATCCCCACATGGAATCTATTTTTGAAGAGCACGTCGCGAGAGTTTCAACGATGAAAACTGATCTTAATTTCGAAGTGCGATCTAAAAGTTATGACTTTTAAAATTTTTGAAAACCTAAAATAAATGTGTTCATATCTGTTCACATGTTTGCTTTTGCAGTACTTTTTTTAGTACGTGATAATTTCTAATTAGAATTGTTTTATCAATTGAAAGGGACAAATTATTACTTTTTATAGATTAGGAATTAAAATTGTCTGTTTTAGACCGGCGCTCGGGACGACTAGCGAGCAGCCGGCCGCTTGCTAGATCGGTCCAAAAATAATATAACAAGGAAAGAAGACATGGTAAAGATAACATGGTAGTTGGAGGGGAAAAGAAGGAAGGAAGGGGAGATGGTCGTGCCTGCAACATCCACCTCACGTGGATTTGGCCGCTCGTCCGAGGCCTCGTCTGTGAGTGACAAAAAACCAATGCGATATACCTCGCCTCAAACTGGTGCTTGCTACTGTGCTTCATGCGCAGACCTCACCGGTGCGTCGGCCGTCGGCTGGAGACGGCGGCGGCGCACGACGATGGTGAAGTAGACCCAGCATGGTGCGCCATGACCACCACATTGAAAGTCCTAATGCGGTTTTCCGTGACCAGATACTTCGTCTCCAACTGCCGGAGGCAAGATGGTGCTAGAGCCTGGAGAGAATGGATGCGGCAGTGAGGCGGAAACTGAATCGAGAAGACCAATCTAGGGAAGTACGTGGAAACTGAATGAAGGACCAACATAGCAAGGAGCTACTTATAGGCAAGCAAAAGGAGATGAAAAAAGAACCCACCAGAAAGACCAAGAACACAACGTGTCCATCCATAACACAGAGAGACAACTATACAACAGGCAAACGTGGCCACATGCATGCATGCATGAGCCATGCAGCGGTGCTAAAAACAAAACCAACCCATACATCTCTAGAAGAGCCACGCGTGGTCAACCTAATCTTTTGGCATGAGACAAAATCAGCCCATACATCATGAATAGTCATTGGTTTTGTTTTTTTATACTAATTAAAACTTGCTATCTATGAAGCAATATGGATAAAAGAAAGTAAGTATGTATCCAGGAAGCCTCCGCCAAGATCTAATTTATTTAAACCCATATTAAAATTCTATCATACGAATGAAACATCGTTTGAAAAAGATGACTAAACAAGTTTGCTTAAAACTTATTTATTCTTAAATTTCCATCCTCAACGGATGGCTTGAGATGATCAATCTTGAAATGAGAAAATAAGGATTGACTCTTCCTCAATAAATAAACTATCAACCTTCAAAAAAGTTTAATTAATTTAATTACTAGAATTAGAATTCTAGTAGTAATATTTTTTTTAAAAAAAAACCTTCCAGGAGAGCCCACCGCACCTATGCAGCAATAAACAAAATGTGCTTGAACAGTCCAAGCAAAGGAAGAATGGAATCAAATACATCCCAGAAAACTTTCATGCACACGCGTCGCCCCAACAGAGAAGATAAAAGCTTAGAAGGCAACGTGTCCATCAGTAAACTGCTAGTCAACCACGTGTGAGGGAGACGTGGCTGCATGCATGACCCATGCAGCAATCGCATGAAATCTAGAAAGCCACCAGAAAAGCTCACGTGAACTGGACCAAGACATGCATGCGACCCGCAGTCAAACAAATATTAAAAAGAAAACAAAGGAAGGCCACCGTAGGATGTACTGCACACATGAAGGTAATATGTCGCTCAAACAACGTAGGTAAAAAAATTTCCAAAAAACCAGAAAAATGGAACCCTTATGGGCCTAGTCTTCTTAATATTCATCATTATCATATGATGTGAATTTGCCAATACATTCAATGTACTGATCCTTTGTGGCTGCAACGTCTCATGTTGCGAGACTTCTTACGACGAGTAAGTGATATGTTAGGGTTACAATTTCTACACTCAACTTTGTCGTTGGTGTTGATGGGAATCCATAACTTTATTGTTACTTCCGCTATTTGGATTGAGATAATAGTATTTACGTTACTTTATACATGTGATTTACCTCTGTTATAAATCGTCGAGTACTGTGTGTGTCAGCATACTGATCCAAGGATGACACTTAAGCACAGAGACTTGACCGTCTGAGGGCGGGTCGCTACATGTTTGTAGTTAGCATATGTCCAGTTTCAAATGCTATCTTTGGTTGTTCGTAGTTGCCTTGTTTATTCTAGTTATTCACAACGTGATGTTCTATATGTGCAAGTATGAACTGTTGTGCTTAACATGCTTCTCGATGTACCTACACAGGACAATTTTGAGAACGACTGCTGTTTTTCATCGAGGTTAGTTTCATCCTGACGGTGTCCTGGACTAGGGGGTACTCACCACGTCGTCTCCCAATCTGTTAGATTGGGCCGAGGACCCACATGGCCGTATACTCATGGGCCAGTTCGGACAGCTGCCGCATACATGGAAGATTCCACAAGACTTGGTGATCAAGACAAGGACTCCTCCCCACCGGCGTATTCAGTTAGGACTCTTGTTATCCTAGGCCTCTGGTGCATTATATAAACCGAGGTCAGGCTAGTCGATAGATCATATACAACAATCATACCATAGGCTAGCTTCTAGGTTTTAGCCTCTACGATCTCATGGTAGATCAACTCTTGTAAGACTCATATCATCGATATCAATCAAGCAGGACGTAGGGTATTACCTCCATCAAGAGGGCCCGAACCTGGGTAAACATCGTGTCCCCTGCCTCTTGTTACCATCGATCCTAGACGCACAGTTCGGGACCCCCTACCCGAGATCCGTCGGTTTTAACACCGACACATCCCATGGCTTATATCTACTCACTGTTCAGGATATCGGTAGCTGGTATCATATAGGCTGGCGGCTGATAAGGGACTAATCGGTGAATCAGATTTTTAACTGAATATATCTACAACACATTTATCGTTAGGTTAATTAGGGCCATATGTAATATATCTGAGGACATGCCCTGTACTTAATGTCTAAATATGCAATCCTAGGCTACATAGCAACAAGGAAGAGTGTTACATTAATGTTTTAATGATATCTAAATATACGCAGAAGAGCAGCATCAGCAGCAGCAGCAACAACAACAACAACAACAACAACAACAACAACAACAACAACAACACAACCATGTTTGGATACTCAACTTAGCTAGAGGTTAGAGTTAGTTTCTAGCTCATTACTAATCCTGAACTAACTCCATGCAAAGAGTTGTTTGGATGGCGGGGTCAGATTGACAATAAATGCACTAGGAGAACTAGCCCCAATTAGCACATCTTGGGTTGGATAGTTTTTTTGGTGGGTTATAGATGTAACTAGCTCAAACTAGCCCTCATGTTTAGATATACTTTTGGGTTATTTGAGCCCGAACTAGCTCAAACTAACTGTAACCCCTAGATACAACAACAATGTGACGCCCCCGATTTGACCGTACACTAATCATGCACGCAAATGTGTACGATCAAGATCAAGGACTCACGGGTAGATATCACAACACAACTCTACAAATAAAATAAGTCATACAAGCATCATATTACAAGCCAGGGGCCTCGAGGGCTCGAATACAAGAGCTCGATCATAGACGAGTCAGCGGAAGCAACAATATCTGAGTACAGACATAAGATAAACAAGTTTGCCTTAAGAAGGCTAGCACAAACTGGGATACAGATCGAAAGAGGCGCAGGCCTCCTGCCTGGGATCCTCCTAAACTACTCCTGGTCGTCATCAGCGGGCAGCACGTAGTAGTAGGCACCTCCGGTGTAGTAGGAGTCGTCGTCGACGGTGGCATCTGGATCCTGGCCTCCAACATCTGGTTGCGACAACCAGGTAGAAGGGATAGGGGGAAAAGAAGGAGAAAGCAACCGTGAGTACTCATCCAAAGTACTCGCAATCAAGGAGCTACACTACATATGTATGCATTGGTATCAACTAGAATAAGGCTATTATATGTGGATTGAACTGCAGAAAGCTGGAATAAGAGGGGGATAGCTAGTCCTTTCGAAGACTACGCTTCTGGCAGCCTCCGTCTTGCAGCATGTAGAAGAGAGTAGACTGAAGTCCTTCAAGTATCATCGCATAGCATAATCCTAACCGATGATCCTCCCCTCGTCGCCCTGTGAGAGAGCGACCACCGGTTGTATCTGGCACTTGGAAGAGTGTGTTTTATTAAGTATCCGGTTCTAGTTGTCATAAGGTCAAGGTACAACTCCAAGTCCTCCTGTTACCGAAGATCACGGCTATTCGAATAGATTAACTTCCCTGCAGGGGTGCACCACATAACCCAACACGCTCGATCCCATTTGGCCGGGCACACTTTCCTGGGTCATGCCCGGCCTCGGAAGGTCAACACGTCGCAGCCCTACCTAGGCACAACAAAGAGGTCAGCACGCCGGTCTAAATCCTATGGCGCAGGGGTCTGGGCCCATCGCCCATTGCACACCTGCATGTTGCATACGCGGCCGAAGAGCAGACCTAGCAACCTCCATTACAAAGGAAGTTGCGTTACGCGGTCCAACCCGGTGCGCGCCACTTAGTCGCTGACGTCACGAAGGCTTCGGCTGATACCACGATGTCGAGTGCCCATAACTGTCCCCGCGTAGATGGTTAGTGCGTATAGGCCAGTAGCCAGACTCAGATCAAATACCAAGATCTTGTTAAGTGTGTTAAGCATCCGCGAACGCCGACCAGGGCCAGGCCCACCTCTCTCGTAGGTGGTCTCAACCTACCCTGTCGCTCTGCCTCAAAGTAACAGTCGGGGGCCGGCGGGAACTCAGGCCCATCACTACATAGATGGAGCCACCTGCCCCTTCAGCCCCCATCTTCGAACAGTATCATAAGTAATGTTCCAGTATAAGTATATATCATATGCCCGTGATCATCTCCCGAAGTGATCACGGCCCAGTAGTATAGCATGGCAGACGGACAAGAGTGTAGGGCCACTGATGGAATACTAGCATCCTATACTAAACAGTAGGATAGCAGGTAAAGGTAACAACAGTAGTAGCAAGGTCAGGCTATGCAGCAGTACAGGATTAATGGAAAGCAGTAACATCCTACACTACTCTAATGCAAGCAGTATAGAGAAGAATAGGCGATATCTGGTGATCAAGGGGGGGGGGGGGGGGCTTGCCTGGTTGCTCTGGCAAGAAGGAGGGATCATCAACACCGTAGTCGAACTGGGGGTCGCCGGCAGTCTCGGGGTCTACCGGAAAGAAGTAACGGAGGGGGAACACAATAAATAATAGAGCAATCAAAGCAACACAAGGCATAACATGGCAATACGCGGTGCTAGGTGTGCCCTAACGCAGTACTAGGTGATACCGACGAAGGGGGAAACATCCGAGAAAGTATCCCCGGTGTTTCTCGTTTTCGGACAGATGAACCGGATGGGGAAAGTTGCGTGTTTGCTATGCTAGGGATGCGTGGCGGACGAACGGGCTGCGTATCCGGGTTTGTCTCGTCGTTCTGAGCAACTTTCATGTATAAAGTTTTTCCATCGGAGTTACGGTTAATTTTCTATAATTTACCAAAGTTTTATCAATATTCTAGAATTTAGTGTTTAATTTAAATCCGAATTGACCAAGTCAATGTGACTAGTCAAAAGGAGAGGTGGTGGCCCACATGTCATGGTCATAGGTGTAGATTACTTAGGCTAAATTAATTTAAACCAGGGGGCCACATTGCATTGTTTATATAGACTAATTAGCACTAAATTGCATCCTACCTAAACTAGCCCTAATTAATCCTAGCCTAATTAAACCATGGGCCGGCCGGTGGCATAGCCAGCCGTGGCTGTGTACACACACGCAACACACATAGCTAGGGGTTACTTTTGTTCCAACAAAGCATTTTGCAATTTTTATAGAATTTAATCCAAGCCATATTTGAATTTAGTCCAATGAAATAATTTGGAGGTTGCTATGTGTACTCCCAACACAAATTAATTTCAACGAAGTTAGACTTGGTTTGACCATAGTTTTGTCGCCATCCAGAGAGCTAAGAAGATGGAAATAGCAAAAGCTAGCCAGCACTACAGTAACATTCAGTTACTGTAGCAGCGGCAGCAGAGCAGCGAACGCAGCGGCAGGAGTTAAGGAATAGCAGCGGCGGTAGCAGCTATGCATCCGTAGTAGTAACAAGAAGCAGTAGTAGGAAGCAAGCAACAACAGCAGAGTTTCAGCGGCATCAACAGTAAAGGTAGCAGGCAACGGGGACAACACGGCTGGGCGTGGGCGCGCGTTGTGCAGGGCCGGAGCTCAGGCACGCAGGGGCAAGGCGACCAGGGGGCGCGCGGGAGCACGCACGGGGGCGAGGCCACGCGCAGGCGGGCAGGCATGGAGGCGCGCGGGCATGGCGGGGGTCACGGCGGACGACGCAGCAGCCGGTGGCTGCGAGGCCGGGCGGCAGTCGACAGCGGCCAACGCAGCGGCGAGGCGGGCGCGCAGCAACAGTTCAACAGGGGCGGCAGCAGAAGCGTGCATGGGGGCGCGGGAAGGGCCCAGTTGCGCGTGGGCGCGACCAAGGACGGCCAGAGCCGGGCCAAGCGCATGCTCGGGCGCGACGGCGCAGCTCCGGATAGGGGAGGTGGGACGCGGCCTGCGGCAATGAAGGAAAAGGGGAGCGGGGCGCGGGAGATCGCCGTGTGGGCGCATGGGGGCCCGGTGAAGGATTAGTAGCTGCGGGGCGGTCGGAGTTGACGGAGATGGTCGATGACCGAAGCGGACGAGGGCGACGCGAATCCAACGAAGGTGGGGGTTCCGGCAGATCTTTGTCTCCGTAGTGGACGCAGCGGACGATGGCGGTCGTCGTGGACGCAACGGTGAGGGAGAAGTGGCCGGTGGTCGCGAGCTTCACTGGAGCGAGCCCATGGCGGCGCTCGGCGGGGATGGATCTGGCGAGGGGGGGTGAGGCAGAGAGGACCAGGGAGGGGAGAAGAGAGCAAGCGGGGGGAGTGGTAGATATTTTGGCGAGCAGGGAGGTCCAGCGCAGCTCTTATCCCCTCGTCGGGCGTCGCCGGCGAGGTGGCTGGACGGCGACGGGCGCACACGGTCCTGTCCGGTCGGTGGAACAGGAAGCGACCGGGGAGGGGGAGTGGGCCGGTTTAGCTGGGCCGGTTCGAATGGCCAGGCCCGGGGGGGGTGGGGGGGTGGGGGTGCTCTCTCTCTCTCTTTTTCAAAAAATTCTGTTTAGTCTTTTCTTTTTGTTTACTGCTTTGTCTTTTTCCTATTATTTATTATTACCCTTTTCTTTTATTTTATTTTAGTTTTATAAATCATAAAGGTTGTACCTAAATTAGTACCACTAATTATACCTCTACTATAAAAAGTTTAGACCTCCAATTAAAATAGTTTAACATTTTAATAATTATAAAAGGCATTCAATTAACTCGTTTGCTATTGTTTTATTTATTTTAGAGCATTCAAACACTTTTAAAGATGTTGGTTTCTCCACCATTACTACTTATGCATTATTTGCCACTACCATAACAATTTGGTTTTAATATTTGAAAACCTTTATTTGCTTGCCTTTGTTTTAAATTTGAACTGGGTTTCGAACAGACACGAGGTTATCCACACTAACCGAGGTGACGTGGCATCCTTAGCGAGGGATCACTGTAACTTAATTATCCGGGCGTCACAATTCTCCTTCACTACAAGAAATCTCGTCCCGAGATTTAAGAGGGGGAGTAAAGGTGAAGGGATTTGGTTACGAAATTCTAACGAGTCTTCTCGGTCTAGGTTGCTCTTCTCGAAGAGGTCGATCCATAGTATTGATGTCTTCATTCCTATGCACCAATGCATCATGAAGAAATTGTCGTCCTTCCTTCAGGATATTCACCGAACTTACGAAAGGATAAGAGGGGAATATATATATATATATATATAAGGACGGCTCTAACAAGATTGAGCATCAGAAGATTAACTCATGGGGAGAAGCATAAGTATCTCTCGAATTGAAACTTAAGAAGATATCGAGAGCACTGCAAGAAGGTACCATGAGAAGCTTCAAACGGATAGGTAGTTGCTCAAAGTCTAAATCAGAGTGAGAAAGGGGTTCAGAGCAGCGGGAATAGGTATTACGTCCGGTAACAGATTTGATGATCCCTCGGAAGGTGGCTCGTGAATTACATACGAGGCCACACGCGAGGAACAACCTTGGGAACAGGGGGTGCAGGAGAGTCAGGTTTCGATCCTGTGGGACTGTGGGTTATGGGCCCACCACGTGGTTCAAAAGTAGGAAGGAGGGGTGACGTCTTGCACGATCATGTCAGTAAGGCATGTCAGAGAATAACCAGTCAGTTACGTTGGTAGCATCGTTGGTACCAAGGGCGAGGGACGAAGAGAACCTTTTTCCTGCTCGTTGAAACGAGGCAGACCAATAGGCAAAGTTCTCGTCCATCGGTGGTTAACGAATGCTATCAACAATTTCAACAGGGTCTTACTGACAGAGTTGTACAACGAGGTGCTTACTAAGCAAGGAATTATCACTGCTTGGTTAAGTCAGATTACAAGAAAGCTTAAACAAGACAATGGAAAGGAAAATGCGATTATCAGGTTTAACCCGAACAATGGAAAAGAAAATGTGTATACACACATATTTCGGGGTTATATCTTTCCCAAGAACAAGCAGAGTATGATATCCAAGACCGGATAGAAGGTAGAAAACTCTTTTAGGTAGGGGAGACAAATTTCATGACATTACCCATACAACAGTGTTTGGACAATAGAGCAAGAAACATTTAGCACGGGGCTTCAAATGTTCTTGCTGAAAATCAGAGTACCACATACATGCTTCGAGATAGCATTGCATGGTCTTCAATCAAAGGTCGGACTTTGGATACACGGAGGGATTCATCATTAAGCCAAGGAGAGGATGAGGAGGTGGCTGATGGACTCAGCGATAATACAACGAGGTATCCAAAAATATGGATTTCCACAGTTATGTGAACAAGGAGATAACATTTGCCGGATCAAATGATATAATGATGTATGCTCAAGGAAAAACATACACAATTTAACATTAGTGGAAAAGGGTGCCCAAAGTAGGGCCTTAGGTAGCATGATCAAATGTTAGAATGGTGATTCAGTGATCAATAGTCTAAGAATGAACGTTCGACCATTAACTTCAAAGCAATAGGGTTGCTAGAAGGGCATAATTCAAACAGCACCGTTCACCTGTTGGTATGCCGGTTAGATCCAACACGGGGACCAAGAAAGAATGGTGATGGTGATAAGTATTACCTGTATCAAGAATTCTTAGGAGGTGGTGAAATTCTCACGACATTCTTGACATAAAAGATGGTAATACTCCAAGGTATCGAAGAATAATTGCTGGATAGCACGGGTCACCAGGTATAACACAAAACACGAACAATTTTGTGTTGGAGGGAAGGCAATAATGTTGTCGGTGATAACACAAATCATCGAGGGACAAGGATGGTTACCTGTCATCATTCATTTGGTTGATATTCTGGAAGGAATCAAAATGTTGTTTGACGACCACGACAAATTTAGTCGAGAGTCTCCACGAAGATGTAATCGATCGGAGATGACATCAAGTCAAAGGAATGATGAAGCAAAAGCTTATTGGAACCATGGGTATGACACAAACTCGAAATCAAGTTTGTTGTTCAGGGAGAAATGATATGACAAGGAAGATCGACGTAAGATGAGCTCACTTTCAAAATTTGTGCTCCGTGAAGAAGGACCAGGTAGCACAGTTAAAAATTAGCCCAATAATGGTATAGCCGATCAGGCTAGGAATGACTTTAAGGATTATTAAACTCATAAGCAACGAAAATTAATTAGGGTTATCGAACCAGAATGCGGAATCGGTTCACATATCGGTGTTCTCGGTTGACGACAACCCAAAACCCAGAAAAATTGGAATCGGTGAGAAATAATAGTTAATGAAGAACCCATAGGAAGTTATGTAGTTCCATGACATTATCAAGATATCATAGTGTAATACTCGACAGTAGATCAAAGTAAAGGTTGGACTGGTGTATTGGTCCACACAAGACAAGTGCTTAAACTTGCCCGAGAAATGGGGTCAAAGAAGAACATATGGTCGGAACCACGATTGCATAGGATCAGTTCATAGATACCAGATGATATTATATCAACAAAATAGTTATTATTACAAGAAGCTTCTATGGTAGGATCTACATCGTGTCCATGGGCATGAACACAAAGTTCAAGGTCGACTCCCACTTCTCCAATGTATAACCTTCCATTCACCTCACTTTTGAAGAAGTTGTAGTGTTGAGATTTTTATCTTAGCAAAACACCAGAAGAGTATGACCCGTGAAAACTTTCGAGTTCACACATATTAAGGAAGGCATAGGTTCAACCCATCAAGGTATCATGGAAACATATACCACAAGCTTCAATAGTAAATACCACAAGCTTCACAGCAGAGCATGGTCGGTCAATCAGAGGATAGGATTTGCCAATGGAGAAAGAACTTCCAAAGTGATTGAATATGAAGGACGCTATCGGATAAAATCCAACAAAGGATCTGGTGGTCCATAATGGAGCTGATGTGAGTATCGGCACACGATCAGAAGACAAAACAAAGCAAGGGCTTTGGATTATAGAAACAACTGACTAATTCAAAGCTCAAGGCAAAGGAGTTAAGATTTCCAAATCAAAGGATCAGAAGCAGACACTCTGATCAAGGTTGGATAGACCAGAGGCACAATTGATGACAAATAGTTTGGTCGAGAACCAGCTCATGTTCAAAAATGACGTCTGAGCCGGAAAGATAACTTAGAAGGGTTGATAGATGATTGTGTGCATTCGCACACATGTTGAATCAATAGGATCAAAATGACGGTGTCTAAGGATACTAACGAATATTGCCAGACATATGGAAAGTATTCATAATGCAAGCAGACAAGTATTGCAGAGCAATAAGCTACTAAGGAATTTTGGAGGATCAAATAGTATTTCAAAGACCATTGTGAAGCACATGAACAACTGGGGATGAGTGGATACTCGATAAGGGCGAGAAATTATCCGTAGGGGTATTCAGGTGGAAAGGAACTGTAAGGCAGTTGGCACAAAGTATTCTCGGATCAATAGAGAGAATTTTAGGATATCTTGTAGTGACAAGATCAACTGGGAACAAAAGTAAGAATGACATATGTATGTATTTATCCATAGGGATTTTTTGTTGGTAGGGAATTCCAAAAGCAATGGCACAAAGTTTTGGGAGAACATCGGAGAGTATTATCAGAATCTTCTATTGAAGCAGACGATCATCTGTAATGAAGGGCTCTCCGGGAGAAAGTGATAACGAGATCCTAATGTTAGATTTAGCAAAATCATTTAACCCGAATAGAAGAGAGATCAGAGTCCCATAGTATAGACGAGGAATAAAAGATCCTAATACCACCCAATGGTGACGTGGGCCCATGGGCCGCACAGCCATGTTAGTAAAACATTTTTCATCGACTAGACTCAACTTCGGCCAAGGAGTGTGGAAGGGGGATTCCTACAGGCAGTCGGCTCTGATACCAACTTGTGACGCCCCCGATTTGACCGTACACTAATCATGCACGCAAATGTGTATGATCAAGATCAAGGACTCACGGGTAGATATCACAACACAACTCTACAAATAAAATAAGTCATACAAGCATCATATTACAAGCCAGTGGCCTCGAGGGCTTGAATACAAGAGCTCGATCATAGATGAGTCAGCGGAAGCAACAATATCCGAGTACAGACATAAGATAAACAAGTTTGCCTTAAGAAGGCTAGCACAAACTGGGATACAGATCGAAAGAGGCGCAGGCCTCCTGCCTGGGGTCCTCCTAAACTACTCCTGGTCGTCATCAGCGGGCAGCACGTAGTAGTAGGCACCTCCGGTGTAGTAGGAGTCGTCGTCGACGGTGGCGTCTGGATCCTGGGCTCCAACATCTGGTTGCGACAACCAGGTAGAAGGGATAGGGGGAAAAGAAGGAGAAAGCAACCGTGAGTACTCATCCAAAGTACTCGCAAGCAAGGAGCTACACTACATATGTATGCATTGGTATCAACTGGAATAAGGCTATTATATGTGGACTGAACTGCAGAAAGCTGGAATAAGAGGGGGATAGCTAGTCCTTTCAAAGACTACGCTTCTGGCAGCCTCCGTCTTGCAGCATGTAGAAGAGAGTAGATTGAAGTCCTCCAAGTATCATCGCATAGCATAATCCTAACCGATGATCCTCCCCTCGTCGCCCTGTGAGAGAGCAACCACCGGTTGTATCTGGCACTTGGAAGGGTGTGTTTTATTAAGTATCCGGTTCTAGTTGTCATAAGGTCAAGGTACAACTCCAAGTCGTCCTGTTACCGAAGATCACGGCTATTCGAATAGATTAACTTCCCTGCAGGGGTGCACCACATAACCCAACACGCTCGATCCCATTTGGCCGGACACACTTTCCTGGGTCATGCCCGGCCTCGGAAGATCAACACGTCGCAGCCCTACCTAGGCACAGCAGAGAGGTCAGCACGCCGGTCTAAATCCTATGGCGCAGGGGTCTGGGCCCATCGCCCATTGCACACCTGCACGTTGCGTACGCGGCCGGAGAGCAGACCTAGCAACCTCCATTACAAAGGAAGTTGCGTTACGCGGTCCAACCCGGCGCGCGCCACTCAGTCGCTGACGTCACGAAGGCTTCGGCTGATACCACGACGTCGAGTGCCCATAACTGTCCCCGCGTAGATGGTTAGTGCGTATAGGCCAGTAGCCAGACTCAGATCAAATACCAAGATCTCGTTAAGTGTGTTAAGTATCCGCGAACGCCGACCAGGGCCAGGCCCACCTCTCTCCTAGGTGGTCTCAACCTACCCTGTCGCTCCGCCTCAAAGTAACAGTCGGGGGCCGTCGGGAACCCAGGCCCATCACTACCTGGATGGAGCCACCTGCCCCTTCAACCCCCATCTCCGAACAGTATCATAAGTAATGTTCCAGTATAAGTATATATCATATGCCCGTGATCACCTCCCGAAGTGATCACGGCCCAGTAGTATAGCATGGCAGACGGACAAGAGTGTAGGGCCACTGATGGAACACTAGCATCCTATACTAAACAGTAGGATAGCAGGTAAAGGTAACAACAGTAGTAGCAAGGTCAGGCTATGCAGCAGTACAGGATTAATGGAAAGCAGTAACATGCTACACTACTCTAATGCAAGCAGTATAGAGAAGAATAGGCGATATCTGGTGATCAAGGGGGGGGGGGGGCTTGCCTGGTTGCTCTGGCAAGAAGGAGGGATCATCAACACCGTAGTCGAACTGGGGGTCGCCGGCAGTCTCGGGGTCTACCGGAAAGAAGTAACGGAGGGGGAACACAATAAATAATAGAGCAATCAAAGCAACACAAGGCATAACATGGCAATACGCGGTGCTAGGTGTGCCCTAACGCAGTACTAGGTGATACCGACGAAGGGGGAAACATCCGAGAAAGTATCCCCGGTGTTTCTCGTTTTCGGACAGATGAACCGGATGGGGAAAGTTGCGTGTTTGCTATGCTAGGGATGCGTGGCGGACGAACGGGCTGCGTATCCGGGTTTGTCTCGTCGTTCTGAGCAACTTTCATGTATAAAGTTTTTCCATCGGAGTTACGGTTAATTTTCTATAATTTACCAATGTTTTATCAATATTCTAGAATTTAGTGTTTAATTTAAATCCGAATTGACCAAGTCAATGTGACTAGTCAAAAGGAGAGGTGGTGGCCCACATGTCATGGTCATAGGTGTAGATTACTTAGGCTAAATTAATTTAAACCAGGGGGCCACATTGCATTGTTTATATAGACTAATTAGCACTAAATTGCATCCTACCTAAACTAGCCCTAATTAATCCTAGCCTAATTAAACCATGGGCCGGCCGGTGGCATAGCCAGCCGTGGCTGTGTACACACACGCAACACACATAGCTAGGGGTTACTTTTGTTCCAACAAAGCATTTTGCAATTTTTATAGAATTTAATCCAAGCCATATTTGAATTTAGTCCAATGAAATAATTTGGAGGTTGCTATGTGTACTCCCAACACAAATTAATTTCAACGAAGTTAGACTTGGTTTGACCATAGTTTTGTCGCCATCCAGAGAGCTAAGAAGATGGAAATAGCAAAAGCTAGCCAGCACTACAGTAACATTCAGTTACTGTAGCAGCGGCAGCAGAGCAGCGAACGCAGCGGCAGGAGTTAAGGAATAGCAGCGGCGGTAGCAGCTATGCATCCGTAGTAGTAACAAGAAGCAGTAGTAGGAAGCAAGCAACAACAGCAGAGTTTCAGCGGCATCAACAGTAAAGGTAGCAGGCAACGGGGACAACACGGCTGGGCGTGGGCGCGCGTTGTGCAGGGCCGGAGCTCAGGCACGCAGGGGCAAGGCGACCAGGGGGCGCGCGGGAGCACGCACGGGGGCGAGGCCACGCGCAGGCGGGCAGGCATGGAGGCGCGCGGGCATGGCGGGGGTCACGGCGGACGACGCAGCAGCCGGTGGCTGCGAGGCCGGGCGGCAGTCGACAGCGGCCAACGCAGCGGCGAGGCGGGCGCGCAGCAACAGTTCAACAGGGGCGGCAGCAGAAGCGTGCATGGGGGCGCGGGAAGGGCCCAGTTGCGCGTGGGCGCGACCAAGGACGGCCAGAGCCGGGCCAAGCGCATGCTCGGGCGCGACGGCGCAGCTCCGGATAGGGGAGGTGGGACGCGGCCTGCGGCAATGAAGGAAAAGGGGAGCGGGGCGCGGGAGATCGCCGTGTGGGCGCATGGGGGCCCGGTGAAGGATTAGTAGCTGCGGGGCGGTCGGAGTTGACGGAGATGGTCGATGACCGAAGCGGACGAGGGCGACGCGAATCCAACGAAGGTGGGGGTTCCGGCAGATCTTTGTCTCCGTAGTGGACGCAGCGGACGATGGCGGTCGTCGTGGACGCAACGGTGAGGGAGAAGTGGCCGGTGGTCGCGAGCTTCACTGGAGCGAGCCCATGGCGGCGCTCGGCGGGGATGGATCTGGCGAGGGGGGGTGAGGCAGAGAGGACCAGGGAGGGGAGAAGAGAGCAAGCGGGGGGAGTGGTAGATATTTTGGCGAGCAGGGAGGTCCAGCGCAGCTCTTATCCCCTCGTCGGGCGTCGCCGGCGAGGTGGCTGGACGGCGACGGGCGCACACGGTCCTGTCCGGTCGGTGGAACAGGAAGCGACCGGGGAGGGGGAGTGGGCCGGTTTAGCTGGGCCGGTTCGAATGGCCAGGCCCGGGGGGGGTGGGGGGGTGGGGGTGCTCTCTCTCTCTCTTTTTCAAAAAATTCTGTTTAGTCTTTTCTTTTTGTTTACTGCTTTGTCTTTTTCCTATTATTTATTATTACCCTTTTCTTTTATTTTATTTTAGTTTTATAAATCATAAAGGTTGTACCTAAATTAGTACCACTAATTATACCTCTACTATAAAAAGTTTAGACCTCCAATTAAAATAGTTTAACATTTTAATAATTATAAAAGGCATTCAATTAACTCGTTTGCTATTGTTTTATTTATTTTAGAGCATTCAAACACTTTTAAAGATGTTGGTTTCTCCACCATTACTACTTATGCATTATTTGCCACTACCATAACAATTTGGTTTTAATATTTGAAAACCTTTATTTGCTTGCCTTTGTTTTAAATTTGAACTGGGTTTCGAACAGACACGAGGTTATCCACACTAACCGAGGTGACGTGGCATCCTTAGCGAGGGATCACTGTAACTTAATTATCCGGGCGTCACAATTCTCCTTCACTACAAGAAATCTCGTCCCGAGATTTAAGAGGGGGAGTAAAGGTGAAGGGATTTGGTTACGAAATTCTAACGAGTCTTCTCGGTCTAGGTTGCTCTTCTCGAAGAGGTCGATCCATAGTATTGATGTCTTCATTCCTATGCACCAATGCATCATGAAGAAATTGTCGTCCTTCCTTCAGGATATTCACCGAACTTACGAAAGGATAAGAGGGGAATATATATATATATATATATAAGGACGGCTCTAACAAGATTGAGCATCAGAAGATTAACTCATGGGGAGAAGCATAAGTATCTCTCGAATTGAAACTTAAGAAGATATCGAGAGCACTGCAAGAAGGTACCATGAGAAGCTTCAAACGGATAGGTAGTTGCTCAAAGTCTAAATCAGAGTGAGAAAGGGGTTCAGAGCAGCGGGAATAGGTATTACGTCCGGTAACAGATTTGATGATCCCTCGGAAGGTGGCTCGTGAATTACATACGAGGCCACACGCGAGGAACAACCTTGGGAACAGGGGGTGCAGGAGAGTCAGGTTTCGATCCTGTGGGACTGTGGGTTATGGGCCCACCACGTGGTTCAAAAGTAGGAAGGAGGGGTGACGTCTTGCACGATCATGTCAGTAAGGCATGTCAGAGAATAACCAGTCAGTTACGTTGGTAGCATCGTTGGTACCAAGGGCGAGGGACGAAGAGAACCTTTTTCCTGCTCGTTGAAACGAGGCAGACCAATAGGCAAAGTTCTCGTCCATCGGTGGTTAACGAATGCTATCAACAATTTCAACAGGGTCTTACTGACAGAGTTGTACAACGAGGTGCTTACTAAGCAAGGAATTATCACTGCTTGGTTAAGTCAGATTACAAGAAAGCTTAAACAAGACAATGGAAAGGAAAATGCGATTATCAGGTTTAACCCGAACAATGGAAAAGAAAATGTGTATACACACATATTTCGGGGTTATATCTTTCCCAAGAACAAGCAGAGTATGATATCCAAGACCGGATAGAAGGTAGAAAACTCTTTTAGGTAGGGGAGACAAATTTCATGACATTACCCATACAACAGTGTTTGGACAATAGAGCAAGAAACATTTAGCACGGGGCTTCAAATGTTCTTGCTGAAAATCAGAGTACCACATACATGCTTCGAGATAGCATTGCATGGTCTTCAATCAAAGGTCGGACTTTGGATACACGGAGGGATTCATCATTAAGCCAAGGAGAGGATGAGGAGGTGGCTGATGGACTCAGCGATAATACAACGAGGTATCCAAAAATATGGATTTCCACAGTTATGTGAACAAGGAGATAACATTTGCCGGATCAAATGATATAATGATGTATGCTCAAGGAAAAACATACACAATTTAACATTAGTGGAAAAGGGTGCCCAAAGTAGGGCCTTAGGTAGCATGATCAAATGTTAGAATGGTGATTCAGTGATCAATAGTCTAAGAATGAACGTTCGACCATTAACTTCAAAGCAATAGGGTTGCTAGAAGGGCATAATTCAAACAGCACCGTTCACCTGTTGGTATGCCGGTTAGATCCAACACGGGGACCAAGAAAGAATGGTGATGGTGATAAGTATTACCTGTATCAAGAATTCTTAGGAGGTGGTGAAGTTCTCACGACATTCTTGACATAAAAGATGGTAATACTCCAAGGTATCGAAGAATAATTGCTGGATAGCACGGGTCACCAGGTATAACACAAAACACGAACAATTTTGTGTTGGAGGGAAGGCAATAATGTTGTCGGTGATAACACAAATCATCGAGGGACAAGGATGGTTACCTGTCATCATTCATTTGGTTGATATTCTGGAAGGAATCAAAATGTTGTTTGACGACCACGACAAATTTAGTCGAGAGTCTCCACGAAGATGTAATCGATCGGAGATGACATCAAGTCAAAGGAATGATGAAGCAAAAGCTTATTGGAACCATGGGTATGACACAAACTCGAAATCAAGTTTGTTGTTCAGGGAGAAATGATATGACAAGGAAGATCGACGTAAGATGAGCTCACTTTCAAAATTTGTGCTCCGTGAAGAAGGACCAGGTAGCACAGTTAAAAATTAGCCCAATAATGGTATAGCCGATCAGGCTAGGAATGACTTTAAGGATTATTAAACTCATAAGCAACGAAAATTAATTAGGGTTATCGAACCAGAATGCGGAATCGGTTCACATATCGGTGTTCTCGGTTGACGACAACCCAAAACCCAGAAAAATTGGAATCGGTGAGAAATAATAGTTAATGAAGAACCCATAGGAAGTTATGTAGTTCCATGACATTATCAAGATATCATAGTGTAATACTCGACAGTAGATCAAAGTAAAGGTTGGACTGGTGTATTGGTCCACACAAGACAAGTGCTTAAACTTGCCCGAGAAATGGGGTCAAAGAAGAACATATGGTCGGAACCACGATTGCATAGGATCAGTTCATAGATACCAGATGATATTATATCAACAAAATAGTTATTATTACAAGAAGCTTCTATGGTAGGATCTACATCGTGTCCATGGGCATGAACACAAAGTTCAAGGTCGACTCCCACTTCTCCAATGTATAACCTTCCATTCACCTCACTTTTGAAGAAGTTGTAGTGTTGAGATTTTTATCTTAGCAAAACACCAGAAGAGTATGACCCGTGAAAACTTTCGAGTTCACACATATTAAGGAAGGCATAGGTTCAACCCATCAAGGTATCATGGAAACATATACCACAAGCTTCAATAGTAAATACCACAAGCTTCACAGCAGAGCATGGTCGGTCAATCAGAGGATAGGATTTGCCAATGGAGAAAGAACTTCCAAAGTGATTGAATATGAAGGACGCTATCGGATAAAATCCAACAAAGGATCTGGTGGTCCATAATGGAGCTGATGTGAGTATCGGCACACGATCAGAAGACAAAACAAAGCAAGGGCTTTGGATTATAGAAACAACTGACTAATTCAAAGCTCAAGGCAAAGGAGTTAAGATTTCCAAATCAAAGGATCAGAAGCAGACACTCTGATCAAGGTTGGATAGACCAGAGGCACAATTGATGACAAATAGTTTGGTCGAGAACCAGCTCATGTTCAAAAATGACGTCTGAGCCGGAAAGATAACTTAGAAGGGTTGATAGATGATTGTGTGCATTCGCACACATGTTGAATCAATAGGATCAAAATGACGGTGTCTAAGGATACTAACGAATATTGCCAGACATATGGAAAGTATTCATAATGCAAGCAGACAAGTATTGCAGAGCAATAAGCTACTAAGGAATTTTGGAGGATCAAATAGTATTTCAAAGACCATTGTGAAGCACATGAACAACTGGGGATGAGTGGATACTCGATAAGGGCGAGAAATTATCCGTAGGGGTATTCAGGTGGAAAGGAACTGTAAGGCAGTTGGCACAAAGTATTCTCGGATCAATAGAGAGAATTTTAGGATATCTTGTAGTGACAAGATCAACTGGGAACAAAAGTAAGAATGACATATGTATGTATTTATCCATAGGGATTTTTTGTTGGTAGGGAATTCCAAAAGCAATGGCACAAAGTTTTGGGAGAACATCGGAGAGTGTTATCAGAATCTTCTATTGAAGCAGACGATCATCTGTAATGAAGGGCTCTCCGGGAGAAAGTGATAACGAGATCCTAATGTTAGATTTAGCAAAATCATTTAACCCGAATAGAAGAGAGATCAGAGTCCCATAGTATAGACGAGGAATAAAAGATCCTAATACCACCCAATGGTGACGTGGGCCCATGGGCCGCACAGCCATGTTAGTAAAACATTTTTCATCGACTAGACTCAACTTCGGCCAAGGAGTGTGGAAGGGGGATTCCTACAGGCAGTCGGCTCTGATACCAACTTGTGACGCCCCCGATTTGACCGTACACTAATCATGCACGCAAATGTGTATGATCAAGATCAAGGACTCACGGGTAGATATCACAACACAACTCTACAAATAAAATAAGTCATACAAGCATCATATTACAAGCCAGTGGCCTCGAGGGCTTGAATACAAGAGCTCGATCATAGATGAGTCAGCGGAAGCAACAATATCCGAGTACAGACATAAGATAAACAAGTTTGCCTTAAGAAGGCTAGCACAAACTGGGATACAGATCGAAAGAGGCGCAGGCCTCCTGCCTGGGGTCCTCCTAAACTACTCCTGGTCGTCATCAGCGGGCAGCACGTAGTAGTAGGCACCTCCGGTGTAGTAGGAGTCGTCGTCGACGGTGGCGTCTGGATCCTGGGCTCCAACATCTGGTTGCGACAACCAGGTAGAAGGGATAGGGGGAAAAGAAGGAGAAAGCAACCGTGAGTACTCATCCAAAGTACTCGCAAGCAAGGAGCTACACTACATATGTATGCATTGGTATCAACTGGAATAAGGCTATTATATGTGGACTGAACTGCAGAAAGCTGGAATAAGAGGGGGATAGCTAGTCCTTTCAAAGACTACGCTTCTGGCAGCCTCCGTCTTGCAGCATGTAGAAGAGAGTAGATTGAAGTCCTCCAAGTATCATCGCATAGCATAATCCTAACCGATGATCCTCCCCTCGTCGCCCTGTGAGAGAGCAACCACCGGTTGTATCTGGCACTTGGAAGGGTGTGTTTTATTAAGTATCCGGTTCTAGTTGTCATAAGGTCAAGGTACAACTCCAAGTCGTCCTGTTACCGAAGATCACGGCTATTCGAATAGATTAACTTCCCTGCAGGGGTGCACCACATAACCCAACACGCTCGATCCCATTTGGCCGGACACACTTTCCTGGGTCATGCCCGGCCTCGGAAGATCAACACGTCGCAGCCCTACCTAGGCACAGCAGAGAGGTCAGCACGCCGGTCTAAATCCTATGGCGCAGGGGTCTGGGCCCATCGCCCATTGCACACCTGCACGTTGCGTACGCGGCCGGAGAGCAGACCTAGCAACCTCCATTACAAAGGAAGTTGCGTTACGCGGTCCAACCCGGCGCGCGCCACTCAGTCGCTGACGTCACGAAGGCTTCGGCTGATACCACGACGTCGAGTGCCCATAACTGTCCCCGCGTAGATGGTTAGTGCGTATAGGCCAGTAGCCAGACTCAGATCAAATACCAAGATCTCGTTAAGTGTGTTAAGTATCCGCGAACGCCGACCAGGGCCAGGCCCACCTCTCTCCTAGGTGGTCTCAACCTACCCTGTCGCTCCGCCTCAAAGTAACAGTCGGGGGCCGTCGGGAACCCAGGCCCATCACTACCTGGATGGAGCCACCTGCCCCTTCAACCCCCATCTCCGAACAGTATCATAAGTAATGTTCCAGTATAAGTATATATCATATGCCCGTGATCACCTCCCGAAGTGATCACGGCCCAGTAGTATAGCATGGCAGACGGACAAGAGTGTAGGGCCACTGATGGAACACTAGCATCCTATACTAAACAGTAGGATAGCAGGTAAAGGTAACAACAGTAGTAGCAAGGTCAGGCTATGCAGCAGTACAGGATTAACGGAAAGCAGTAACATGCTACACTACTCTAATGCAAGCAGTATAGAGAAGAATAGGCGATATCTGGTGATCAAGGGGGGGGGGGCTTGCCTGGTTGCTCTGGCAAGAAGGAGGGATCGTCAACATCGTAGTCGAACTGGGGGTCGCCGGCAGTCTCGGGGTCTACCGGAAAGAAGTAACGGAGGGGGAACACAATAAATAATAGAGCAATCAAAGCAAGACAAGGCATAACATGGCAATACGCGGTGCTAGGTGTGCCCTAACGCAGTACTAGGTGATACCGACGAAGAGGGAAACATCCGAGAAAGTATCTCCGGTGTTTCTCGTTTCGGACAGATGAACCGGATGGGGAAAGTTGCGTGTTTGCTATGCTAGGGATGCGTGGCGGAAGAACGGGCTGCGTATCCGGGTTTGTCTCGTCGTTCTGAGCAACTTTCATATATAAAGTTTTTCCATCGGAGTTACGGTTAATTTTCTATAATTTTCCAATGTTTTATCAAAATTCTAGAATTTAGTGTTTAATTTAAATCCGAATTGACCAAGTCAATGTGACTAGTCAAAAGGAGAGGTGGTGGCCCACATGTCATGGTCATAGGTGTAGATTACTTAGGCTAAATTAATTTAAACTAGGGGGCCACATTGCATTGTTTATATAGACTAATTAGCACTAAATTGCATCCTACCTAAACTAGCCCTAATTAATCCTAGCCTAATGAAACCATGGGCCGGCCGGTGGCATGCGTACACACACGCAACACACATAGCTAGGGGTTACTTTTGTTCCAACAAAGCATTTTGCGATTTTTATAGAATTTAATCCATGCCATATTTGAATTTAGTCCAATGGAATAATTTGGAGGTTGCTATGTGTACTCCCAACACAAATTAATTTCAACGAAGTTAGACTTGGTTTGACCATAGTTTTGTCGCCATCCAGAGAGCTAAGAAGATGGAAATAGCAAAAGCTAGCCAGCGCTACAGTAACATTCAGTTACTGTAGCAGCGGCAGCAGAGCAGCGAACGCAGCGGCAGGAGTTAAGGAATAGCAGCGGCGGTAGCAGCTATGCATCCGTAGTAGTAACAAGAAGCAGCAGTAGGAAGCAAGCAACAGCAGCAGAGTTTCAGCGGCATCAGCAGTAAAGGTAGCAGGCAGCGGGGACAACACGGCTGGGCGCGGGCGCGCGTTGTGCAGGGCGGAGCTCAGGCACGCAGGGGCAAGGCGACCAGGGGGCGCGCTGGAGCACGCACGGGGGCGAGGCCACGCGCAGGCGGGCAGGCATGGAGGCGCGCGGGCATGGCGGGGGTCACGGCGGACGACGCAGCAGCTGGTGGCTGCGAGGCCGGGCGGCAGTCGACAACGGCCAAAGCAGTGGCGAGGCGGGCGCGCAACAACAGTTCAATAGGGGCGGCAGCAGAAGCGTGCATGGGGGCGCGGGGAGGGGCCAGTTGCGCGTGGGCGCGACCAAGGACGGCCAGAGCCGGGCCAAGCGCATGCTCGGGCGCGACGGCGCAGCTCCGGATAGGGGAGGCGGGACGCGGCCTGCGGCAATGAAGGAAAAGGGGAGCGGGGCGCGGGAGCTCATCGTGTGGGCGCATGGGGGCCCGGTGACGGATTAGTAGCTGCGGGGCGGTCGGAGTTGATGGAGATGGTCGATGACCGAAGCGGACGAGGGCGACGCGAATCCGATGAAGGTGGGGGTTCCGGCAGGTCTTCGTCTCCGTAGTGGACGCAGCGGACGATGGCGGTCGTCGTGGACGCAACGGTGAGGGAGAAGTGGCCGGTGGTCGCGAGCTTCACTGGAGTGAGCCCATGGCGACGCTCGGCGGGGATGGATCTGGCAAGGGGGGAGGTGAGGCGGAGAGGACCAGGGAGGGGAGAAGAGAGCAAGCGGGGGGAGTGGTAGATATTTTGGTGAGCAGGGAGGTCCAGCGCAGCTCTTGTGACGCCCCCGATTCGACCGTACACTAATCATACACGCAAACGTGTACGATCAAGATCAGGGACTCACGGGAAGATATCACAACACAACTCTACAAATAAAATAAGTCATACAAGCATCATATTACAAGCCAGGGGCCTCGAGGGCTCGAATACAAGAGCTCGATCATAGACGAGTCAGCGGAAGCAACAATATCTGAGTACAGACATAAGTTAAACAAGTTGCCATAAGATGGCTAGCACAAACTGGGATACAGATCGAAAGAGGCGCAGGCCTCCTGCCTGGGATCCTCCTAAGCTACTCCTGGTCGTCGTCAGCGGGCAACACGTAGTAGTAGGCACCTCCAGTGTAGCAGGAGTCGTCGTCGACGGTGGCATCTGGCTCCTGGGCTCCGACATCTGGTTGCGACAACCAGGTAGAAGGGATAGAGGGAAAAGAGGGAGAAAGCAACCGTGAGTACTCATCCAAAGTACTCGCAAGCAAGGAGCTACTCTACATATGCATGGGTATCAAATGGAGTAAGGGTATCATATGTGGACTGAACTGCAGAAAGCCAGAATAAGAGGGGGACAACTAATCCTTTCGAAGACTACGCTTCTGGCAGCCTCCGTCTTGCAACATGTAGAAGAGGGTAGACTGAAGTCCTCCAAGTAGCATCGTATAGCATAATCCTAACCGATGATCCTCCCCTCGTCGCCCTGTGAGAGAGCGACCACCGGTTGTATCTGGCACTTGGAAGGGTGTGTTTTATTAAGTAACCGGTTCTAGTTGTCATAAGGTCAAGGTTCAACTCCGGGTCGTCCTTTTACCGAGGGACACGGCTATTCGAATAGATAAACTTCCCTGCAGGGGTGCACCACATACCCCAACACGCTCGATCCCATTTGGCCGGACACACTTTCCTGGGTCATGCCCGGCCTCGGAAGATCAACACGTCGCAGCCCTACCTAGGCACAACAGAGAGGTCAGCACGCCGGTCTAAATCCTATGGCGCAGGGGTCTGGGCCCATCGCCCTTTGCACACCTGCACGTTGCGTACGCGGCCGGAAGCAGACCTAGCCTAGTGGCTTTCCAGTCCAATCCGGCGCGCGCCACTCAGTCGCTGACGTCACGAAGGCTTCGGCTGATACCACGACGCCGGGATACCCATAACTGCTCCCACGTAGATGGTTAGTGCGTATAGACCAAATGGCCAGACTCAGATCAAATACCCAGATCTCGTTAATCGTGTTAAGTATCCACGAACACCCACCAGGGCCAGGCCCACCCCTCTCCTAGGTGGTCTCAACCTGCCCTGTCGCTTCGCCTCAAGTAACAGTCGGGGGCCGTCGGGAACCCAGGCCCACCTCTACCGGGATGGAGCCACCTGCCCCTTCAGCCCCCATCTCCGAACAGTATCACCGGTAATGTAATAGTGTAAGGTATATAGTATATGCCCGTGATCACCTCCCGAAGTGATCACGGCCCAGTAGTATAGCATGGCAGACGGACAAGAGTGTAGGGCCACCGATGGAACACTAGCATCCTATACTAAGCAGTAGGATAGCCGGTAATGGTAACAACAGTAGTAGCAAGGACAAGCTATGCATCAGGATAGGAATAACGGAAAGCAGTAACATGCTACACTACTCTAATGCAAGCAGTATAGAGGAGAGTAGGCGATATCTGGTGATCAAGGGGGGGGGGGCTTGCCTGGTTGCTCTGGCAAGAGAGAGGGGTTGTCAACTCCGTAGTCGTACTGGGTAGCAGCGGCGTCGATCTCGGTGTCTATCGAGAGAAGAGGGGGGAGAAACAATAAATATTTAAGCAAGCATATGCATAGTGATGCATGACATGACAAGTAACGGTGTTAGAGGTGCCCTAACGCGGTAGTAGGTGATACCGGTGAAGGGGGATGTCATCCGGGAAAGTATCCCCGGTGTTTTGCGTTTTCGGGCAGAGGACCGGAGGGGGAAAGTTGTGAGTTCGATAGGTTAGGGAGGTGTGGTGGACGAACGGGCTGCGTATCCGGATTCGTCTCGTCGTTCTGAGCAACTTTCATGTTCAAAGTTTTTCGATCCGAGCTACGGTTTATTTTATATTATTTTCTGAAGTTTTAAGCATTTAGAATTAATTTTAATAAACTGGTCAATGGTCAACAGTCAACAGAGTTGACTGGACAACAGGGTCAACAGACCCACATGTCATTGCCTCAAACACTAACTAATAGAATATCTAACTAATTAGGTTAGCTAATATTAGTTAGACTAATTAACGGAATAATTAACTTAATTAAAATACCTAATTAAATGATTAATTAACATTATTATTTTTATTATCTTTTTTTTTGTGACAGTAGTACTGGGCCACTGGACAGTGTCCAGCCGGACACGTCCAGGGCAGCACCACACATGGCCGGACAATGTCCAGGCCACACCCTTTGGCGCGCCGGACATGTCCGGGCTGGGCGGGGCACGCACGCGGCCAGTGGCCATGGCCGAGCCGGCCGGTGCGGTAGCCGCTGGGGTGCTGAAAGGGGTCAAGGGGGGCTGCTGGGCGGAGGCAGGCGAGGTGGCGGGGGGTCGGCCGGAGCAGCGGGCGGCCGGGTGGCATGGCCCGGCGACGCGTGGCCGCGCGGCGGTGGCCGAGGCCAGCAGGGGGCAAGCGGGGCATGTGCGGGCGAGCGGGAGCGGGGCGCGGCCGCCGGTGGCCGTGGCCGGAGGGGACGACGCGGTGGCGCGGCCAGGGCGTGTTGCGCTCGGCCGGTGCGGTGGCCACGGACGGCGTGGAGGGGCGCGGCGACTGGGAGGAAAAGGGGCGAGCGGGGCGGCGAGCAGCTCACATGGGGACGGGAGAGGCGGTGAGGGAGGGAGCCAGGGAGGCGGCCGGCGGTGGCGGGGTGGCCCGGCGACGGGGCGGGGCTCCGGTGGAGCGCCGTGTCGGGGAGGCGGCGGTGTTGGGGGCGGCGGCGATCGGGCGTTGGCCCGATCTCGATCTCGTTCGAGATGGGGAAAAGGGGATCGTGGGGAGTGGGGGTGCGAGTGGGGGTCGGGCTAGGGTTCCTTGCCCCCACGGGGTTATAGGCTAGGGGGGAGTGGGCCGGCCTGGCAGGCCACCGGCTGGGCCGAGGGTGGGTGGCCAGCTGGGCCGAGGCCCAGTGTGGGGGGGGGGGTCTTTCCTTTTTTTTTGATTTGCTTTCTGTTTTCTTCTTATTTATTTTCTTTTCTGTTTTTATTTATTTATAAACACTTAGGCATTTTATAAAATTGTGAACCATACACCATAATTATCTTTGTAATATTTGGCAACCACCGAACATTTTTGTTTTAAATTTTGAAAACTTTTATTGTTTGCCTATTTTTGAATTTGAAATTTGAATCGGTTTCGAACTAACTCGAGATTAGCAACTATAAACGAGGTGACGTGGCATCATTAGCAGAGGTTCACTGTAGCTTAATTACCCGGGCGTCACAAATCTCCTCCACTACAAGAAATCTCGTCCCGAGATTTAGGAGGTAGAAGGAAACAATGCGGGGTATTCATCACGCAGGCGATCCTCGCGTTCCCTGGTGGCTTCGTCCTCGGAGTGATTCGACCACTGGACCTTGAGGAATTTGATCGCCTTCTGACGTGTGCGGCGTTCAGCTTGGTCAAGAATGCGGACCTGATGCTCTTTATAAGAGAGGTCCTGTTGCAATTCGAGCACTTCATGATCCACCGCTCGGATTGGATCCTTGAAGCAACGGCGGAGTTGTGACACATGGAACACATCGTGAACCTGAGAAAGGTTCGGCGGAAGCTCCAGTTGATATGCCACCTTTCCACGCCTTTCCAGAATAGTGAATGGGCCAATATAGCGGGGAGCTAGCTTCCCTTTGATCCCGAAGCGGTGAGCACCCTTCATTGGTGTAACTCGAAGATAAGCCTTTTCGCCAGGTTGATAGACCATGTCTTGGTGATGACGGTCATACTGACTTTTCTGACGTGACTGAGCAGTCTTGAGATTCTCGCGAATAATGCGAACTTGTTCTTCGGCCTGTTGGATAATATCCGGACCGAAGAGTGGACGTTCCCCAGTTTCTGACCAGTTCAGAGGGGTTCGGCACTTTCGTCCATATAACACTTCGAAGGGGGACATCTTCAGACTAGCTTGATAGCTATTATTATAAGAGAACTCGGCATATGGAAGAGATTCCTCCCATTTCTTGCCGAATGAGATTACACAAGCTCGAAGCATGTCTTCGAGAACTTGGTTGACACGTTCAACCTGTCCTTGCGACTGAGGATGAAACGCAGTACTGAACGACAGATGAGTTCCCATAGCTTCTTGGAAACTCGCCCAAAACCTTGAAGTGAATAGGCTGCCACGGTCTGAACTGATAACCAGTGGAATACCGTGAAGTGAAACAATTCTGGCCATGTAGAGAGTAGCAAGCTGACTAGCAGTGATTGTCTCTTTAACCGCCAGAAAATGGGCAACTTTGGAAAGCCGGTCAATGACGACAAGAATAGCATCATTACCTTTCTGAGATTTGGGAAATCCAGTGACGAAGTCCATTTCAACATGGTCCCATTTCCATTCAGGAATAGAGATAGGTTGCAGAGTTCCAGCAGGCCTTTGATGCTCTGCTTTGATTCGGCGACAAACGTCACATTCCGCAACATAACGAGCAATGTCCTGCTTCATATTAGACCACCAAAATCTTTGACGAATATCCTGGTACATCTTTGTACTACCAGGATGGATTGACAGAGGCGTATCATGGGCTTCTTGCATAACCCTTTTAGTCTTATCCAGGTTTTTCTTCGAACATGGTACCACTAAGCGGCCTTTGAAATACAAGGCGCCATCGTCGGCGATCGTGAAGAATGAGGGCTTTCCCCTTTTGAGGTCGCGCTTAATCTTGAGGACTTCATCGTCACACTTCTGTATCCATTTGATGGTGTCCACAAGATCTGGTTTCGCAACCAGGGTATTGAGAGAACCCTTGGAAACAACATGGAGGTTCTGTTTGGGGAAACCTTCGGGAGGGGGAGCGAGTGATCCCGGAGGAACAATATGGAGGTTCAGCCTTCTAAATTCTTCGGTATGCGAGGGCTGAACTTTATGAACCTGGAGGTGGTTGCAGTAAGACTTGCGGCTCAAGGCATCAGCCATCACATTAGCCTTGCCGGGGGTATATGATATATCCACGTCAAAGTCTGCAACAGTCTCCATCCATCTTTGCTGACGTAGGTTCAAATCCGGCTGAGTAAACAGATACTTCAGACTTTGATGGTCGGTGAAGATCTCGCAACGATTACCGAGAAGGTAATGTCGCCACTGCTTCAGTGCATGAATGACAGCAGCAAGCTCGAGGTCGTGAACTGGGTAGTTTTCTTCGTGAGGGCGCAATTGACGAGAGGCATAAGCAATCACTCTGCGCTCTTGCATTAGGACACAGCCTAATCCTTGACGGGAAGCGTCGCAGTAAATGACGAAGTCCTTCTTAGTATCAGGTGGTGCAAGCACGGGGGCAGAAGTCAATTTGTCTTTGAGCGCCTGGAAACTTTCCTGACACTTGTCTGTCCAGTCGAACTTGACACCCTTATGCAATAAATTGGTCAGAGGCCTGGCAATCTTGGAGAAGTTCTCGACGAATCGACGGCAATAGCTGGCGAGACCGAGAAAACTTCGGACTTGCTTCACATTCTTCGGGGGAGTCCAATCGAGAATAGCCTGAACTCGTTCAGGGTTGACGGCAATACCATCTTTGGAGATGACATGCCCAAGATAGGTTACTTCGGGAAGCCAGAATTCACACTTGGAATACTTAGCATACAGCTGATGTTCTCGAAGCTTCTCTAGCACAAGACGAAGATGTTCAGCATGCTCCTCCTTGTTCTTGGAAAATACAAGGATATCGTCCAAATAAACCACGACGAACTTGTCGAGGTAATCCATGAATATATAATTCATCAGACGAGAGAAGGTGGCTGGAGCATTCGTTAAGCCGAATGACATGACGGTGTACTCGTATGACCCATACCGAGTCACGAAGGCGGTTTTTGGGATGTCCTCTTCACGAACACGGATCTGGTGGTAACCCAACCTCAAGTCGAGTTTGGAGAACACCGATGAGCCAGCCAGCTGATCATAAAGATCATTGATTCGAGGAAGCGGGTATTTATTCTGAATGGTAGCTTGGTTTATAGGACGGTAGTCTTGGACTAATCGGTTTGTCCCATCCTTCTTCTTAACAAAGAGAGAAGGTGCTCCCCAAGGAGAGCAACTTGGACGAATGAAACCGTTGACAAGAGATTTGTCGATTTCCTCCTTAAGCTCAATGAGTTCATGCGGCGGCATCTTGTAGGGTCGTTTAGCTATAGGGGTAGTGCCGGGTTTCAAGTCGATGATGAATTCGACAGCTCTAGCAGGGGGAATCCCTGGAAGTTCTTCTGGGAAGACATCTTGGAATTCACGAACGACGGGAATGTTTTCAATGCCCTCGAGTGGTGCAGCGTTCAACGCATTCAAGGCATAAAGCCGTGCCTCGGCGTTCTGAACTAGATGAGCTTGGTAAGCTATTATTTCGTCAGAAGGGTGTAGCAGATGGACGACCTTAGTGGCGCAAACTATAGAAGCAGTATGCGCTTTCAACCAATCCATCCCCAGAATGAGGTCTATGTTAGACGACTTCAAGATAATGGGAGAGGCATAGAATTCCAGCCCCTCGATTTCCACGGGGACATCGATGCCAACCAATGAGGTTTGACATTGTCCCACGGCGGTTTTTACCAATACCGAAGTGTTCATCTCCTCACATTTAATGTCATGCTTGTATGCAAAATCTTCTGACATGAATGAATGCGATGCTCCTGAATCGAATAAAACAGATGCAGGTACTGAGTTTACGAGGAGTGTACCCATCACGGTAGCAGGCTGGTCTTGGGCTTCGTTCAGATCAACATGGTTGGCATGAACGCGACCATAAGACTTGGCATTGTTGTTGCGGGGCTGGTTGTTTCCACGGCCAGTTGCTGGAAGGGCCAGTTGACTCTGTTTCTGGTTGCATTCCCTAGCACGGTGCCCTGGTTGTCCACACCTGAAGCACAAACCATTCTCGGGAGTAGGAACAGGAGCTTGGGGTGGTGGAGCTGGAAGCCTTGGCTGCCTAGTTGGAGCCGTAGGCAGACGAGGTGCAGCATAGGACTGCCTTGGGGCAGGTGTATTAGGCTGGTACACGCTGTTGGGAATCCATATCCTGCGCTTCTGCGAGGACGGGCCCGAAGATGAGCCCGTGTCACGGCTGCGCCTGTGAGAGCTCTGGTATTCCTGCAGACCAGTTTCGACATTGATGGCTTTGTTCACCAGAGTGGCGAAATCAGCAAAGTCATGCACTAGAAGTGCGAGTTTGATGTCAGCTTGAAGGCCATCCCGGAACTTCTCCTGTCTGCGTGCATCAGTTGCAATGTCCTCTTCAGCATAGCGGGACAAGTCCAGAAACTCCCGTTGATAAGCTTCCACAGTTTTGTTGCCTTGGGTGAGGTTGCGGAACTCACGCTTCTTCCGGTCCATGACTCCCTGAGGAATGAAGCGAGCACGGAAGGCAGCTTGGAAGTCTGGCCAGGTGATGATTGTTCCAGCTGGCAGTGTACGCCTGTGGCTGTCCCACCATTGAGCTGCGGGTCCCTTCAGGAAGAAGGAAGCAAAGGTGACATAGCTGGCAGGGGCTACATCAGCAGACTCCATCTCATAGGTGATGTCACGGAGCCAGTCATCAGCATCCAGAGGCTGGGTTGAGCTGCGGTACACTGTTGGGTTCAGGCGCATGAAATCCTGCAGAGTTACTGGGGTTGGCTGCTGGTTCATATTGGGGCGAGGAAACTGAGCCATCATATTCTCCATGAACTGACGATTCAGCTCAAACTGTTGGATCATACCAGCCATGTACTCAGGCGGTGGTGGGGCGTTGCCACCACGACCACGACCACCTGGTCTAACCATCCTGCCAATGTTTAACAGGGGTAGTTCAGCATTGAGGAATTGTAAAAACAAGCATCATTCACGATGAAACATGCACAACGAAAGCAGCACGATAGATACCACATAGTAGTCGGCATATCTTACAAAAGAGATCATGCATAGAGTTCGTTACACAGTGTTCAATACATAGAATAAGACATCATAGGCGGCACACAGGCTCGCGGCGAATGCATCTAACACTAACAAGCAAGTCTACATCAGTCCCACGCGGTACTGTGGAGGTAGGTGTAGCCCGACAGCTGGTAGTGACGCGAAGGGAAGACCTCCACGGGAGTAGCCTGGGATCCGCGGATGCTCTGGTGCGGAACCCGATGCTCAGGTGGCAGGAGAGGACCAAATGCAGGAGAGTAGCCTCCCACCTCTGGCCAACCGACACCCTGAGGCATCACGGTCCTGGCGGGGTAGATAGCAGAATGCGGCAGCTCCCCAGATCCAACAAAGGGGTGCAACATCGTCAAAGCACGGTAGAGGTGCTGACGAGTGGTGTACAACTCGTGGCGAAGAGCTCGGTTAGCTCTATCCAGCCCATCAGCATGCAGAACCAGGTTCTGATGGTAGAAGGGCTCGCGGGTGACAGTGGAGTAGGCCGCAGTGTAGTAACCCTCCGCACCAACATCGGATGCGATAGCAATATGCCTGAAGGGGGAGGTGTCCAACTCCTGATACTCACCACGAAGACGTGTCAGAGCAGCATAAGCAGCATCGTGGACCGCCATATCGATAGTCACTCCAACACCATGAGCAGTGTGCAGCACAGTAGTGGAGTCATACTCCCGAGAGTAGAGGTGGACGACGGCACGGTACTGCTCCTGGTTGAAATCCTGATACTCCTCATAGACGGTGTACTCAGGGTGCCAGCGATAACCCAGATAGGTCATCATCTCAACCAACACAGCAGGTGATCCTGAGGCACCAATGGCCGTCGTGTGGCGCACGACATGCCTCGTGGGTTCCATCTGAAAACAAAGATGTTTTCACAGGAGTCAAATGACAAGGTGGACAATGTTCAAATACTACTCTAAAGAATAACTAGGTCTTATCCAACTTTGGGGTGAATGTCGTAACGGGATCCTAGTGTCAGAGTTAGTAAATTCGTTTAACCCGAGTAGAAGAGAGATCAGAGTCCCAGAGTAAGGATCGAGGAGTAAAAGATCCTAATATCACCCGATGGCGACGTGGGCCCGTAAGGCACACAGCCAGGTTAGTAAAAAGTTTTGCAATGTCTAGACTCGACTTCGGCCAAGAAGTGTGGAAGGGGGATTCCTACAGGCAGTCGGCTCTGATACCAACTTGTGACGCCCCCGATTCGACCGTACACTAATCATACACGCAAACGTGTACGATCAAGATCAGGGACTCACGGGAAGATATCACAACACAACTCTACAAATAAAATAAGTCATACAAGCATCATATTACAAGCCAGGGGCCTCGAGGGCTCGAATACAAGAGCTCGATCATAGACGAGTCAGCGGAAGCAACAATATCTGAGTACAGACATAAGTTAAACAAGTTGCCATAAGATGGCTAGCACAAACTGGGATACAGATCGAAAGAGGCGCAGGCCTCCTGCCTGGGATCCTCCTAAGCTACTCCTGGTCGTCGTCAGCGGGCAACACGTAGTAGTAGGCACCTCCAGTGTAGCAGGAGTCGTCGTCGACGGTGGCATCTGGCTCCTGGGCTCCGACATCTGGTTGCGACAACCAGGTAGAAGGGATAGAGGGAAAAGAGGGAGAAAGCAACCGTGAGTACTCATCCAAAGTACTCGCAAGCAAGGAGCTACTCTACATATGCATGGGTATCAAATGGAGTAAGGGTATCATATGTGGACTGAACTGCAGAAAGCCAGAATAAGAGGGGGACAACTAATCCTTTCGAAGACTACGCTTCTGGCAGCCTCCGTCTTGCAACATGTAGAAGAGGGTAGACTGAAGTCCTCCAAGTAGCATCGTATAGCATAATCCTAACCGATGATCCTCCCCTCATCGCCCTGTGAGAGAGCGACCACCGGTTGTATCTGGCACTTGGAAGGGTGTGTTTTATTAAGTAACCGGTTCTAGTTGTCATAAGGTCAAGGTACAACTCCGGGTCGTCCTTTTACCGAGGGACACGGCTATTCAAATAGATAAACTTCCCTGCAGGGGTGCACCACATACCCCAACACGCTCGATCCCATTTGGCCGGACACACTTTCCTGGGTCATGCCCGGCCTCGGAAGATCAACACGTCGCAGCCCTACCTAGGCACAACAGAGAGGTCAGCACGCC
Source organism: Triticum monococcum (assembly GCA_034509565.1). Lineage (NCBI taxonomy): Eukaryota > Viridiplantae > Streptophyta > Magnoliopsida > Poales > Poaceae > Triticum > Triticum monococcum. The sequence goes on along the minus strand of CM067841.1, from coordinate 246,688,658 downwards.
GGTCTAAATCCTATGGCGCAGGGGTCTGGGCCCATCGCCCTTTGCACACCTGCACGTTGCGTACGCGGCCGGAAGCAGACCTAGCCTAGTGGCTTTCCAGTCCAATCCGGCGCGCGCCACTCAGTCGCTGACGTCACGAAGGCTTCGGCTGATACCACGACGCCGGGATACCCATAACTGCTCCCACGTAGATGGTTAGTGCGTATAGACCAAATGGCCAGACTCAGATCAAATACCCAGATCTCGTTAATCGTGTTAAGTATCCGCGAACACCCAACAGGGCCAAGCCCACCCCTCTCCTAGGTGGTCTCAACCTGCCCTGTCGCTCCGCCTCAAGTAACAGTCGGGGGCCGTCGGGAACCCAGGCCCACCTCTACCGGGATGGAGCCACCTGCCCCTTCAGCCCCCATCTCCGAACAGTATCACCGGTAATGTAATAGTGTAAGGTATATAGTATATGCCCGTGATTACCTCCCGAAGTGATCACGGCCCAGTAGTATAGCATGGCAGACGGACAAGAGTGTAGGGCCACCGATGGAACACTAGCATCCTATACTAAGCAGTAGGATAGCCGGTAATGGTAACAACAGTAGTAGCAAGGACAAGCTATGCATCAGGATAGGAATAACGGAAAGCAGTAACATGCTACACTACTCTAATGCAAGCAGTATAGAGGAGAGTAGGCGATATCTGGTGATCAAGGGGGGGGGGCTTGCCTGGTTGCTCTGGCAAGAGAGAGGGGTCGTCAACTCCGTAGTCGTACTGGGTAGCAGCGGCGTCGATCTCGGTGTCTATCGAGAGAAGAGGGGGGAGAAACAATAAATATTTAAGCAAGCATATGCATAGTGATGCATGACATGACAAGTAACGGTGTTAGAGGTGCCCTAACGCGGTAGTAGGTGATACCGGTGAAGGGGGATGTCATCCGGGAAAGTATCCCCGGTGTTTTGCGTTTTCGGGCAGAGGACCGGAGGGGGAAAGTTGTGAGTTCGATAGGTTAGGGAGGTGTGGTGGACGAACGGGCTGCGTATCCGGATTCGTCTCGTCGTTCTGAGCAACTTTCATGTTCAAAGTTTTTCGATCCGAGCTACGGTTTATTTTATATTATTTTCTGAAGTTTTAAGCATTTAGAATTAATTTTAATAAACTGGTCAATGGTCAACAGTCAACAGAGTTGACTGGACAACAGGGTCAACAGACCCACATGTCATTGCCTCAAACACTAACTAATAGAATATCTAACTAATTAGGTTAGCTAATATTAGTTAGACTAATTAACGGAATAATTAACTTAATTAAAATACCTAATTAAATGATTAATTAACATTATTATTTTTATTATCTTTTTTTGTGACAGTAGTACTGGGCCACTGGACAGTGTCCAGCCGGACACGTCCAGGGCAGCACCACACATGGCCGGACAATGTCCAGGCCACACCCTTTGGCGCGCCGGACATGTCCGGGCTGGGCGGGGCACGCACGCGGCCAGTGGCCATGGCCGAGCCGGCCGGTGCGGTAGCCGCTGGGGTGCTGAAAGGGGTCAAGGGGGGCTGCTGGGCGGAGGCAGGCGAGGTGGCGGGGGGTCGGCCGGAGCAGCGGGCGGCCGGGTGGCATGGCCCGGCGACGCGTGGCCGTGCGGCGGTGGCCGAGGCCAGCAGGGGGCAAGCGGGGCATGTGCGGGCGAGCGGGAGCGGGGCGCGGCCGCCGGTGGCCGTGGCCGGAGGGGACGACGCGGTGGCGCGGCCAGGGCGTGTTGCGCTCGGCCGGTGCGGTGGCCACGGACGGCGTGGAGGGGCGCGGCGACTGGGAGGAAAAGGGGCGAGCGGGGCGGCGAGCAGCTCACATGGGGACGGGAGAGGCGGTGAGGGAGGGAGCCAGGGAGGCGGCCGGCGGTGGCGGGGTGGCCCGGCGACGGGGCGGGGCTCCGGTGGAGCGCCGTGTCGGGGAGGCGGCGGTGTTGGGGGCGGCGGCGATCGGGTGTTGGCCCGATCTCGATCTCGTTCGAGATGGGGAAAAGGGGATCGTGGGGAGTGGGGGTGCGAGTGGGGGTCGGGCTAGGGTTCCTTGCCCCCACGGGGTTATAGGCTAGGGGGGAGTGGGCCGGCCTGGCAGGCCACCGGCTGGGCCGAGGGTGGGTGGCCAGCTGGGCCGAGGCCCAGTGTGGGGGGGGGGGGTCTTTCCTTTTTTTTTGATTTGCTTTCTGTTTTCTTCTTATTTATTTTCTTTTCTGTTTTTATTTATTTATAAACACTTAGGCATTTTATAAAATTGTGAACCATACACCATAATTATCTTTGTAATATTTGGCAACCACCGAACATTTTTGTTTTAAATTTTGAAAACTTTTATTGTTTGCCTATTTTTGAATTTGAAATTTGAATCGGTTTCGAACTAACTCGAGATTAGCAACTATAAACGAGGTGACGTGGCATCATTAGCAGAGGTTCACTGTAGCTTAATTACCCGGGCGTCACAGCTCTTATCCCCTCGTCGGGCGTCGCCGGCGAGGTGGCCGGACGGCGACGGGCGCGCACGGTCCTGCCCGGTCGGTGGAACAAGAAGCGACCGGGGAGGGGGAGTGGGCCGGCTTAGCTGGGCCGGTTCGAATGGCCAGGACCGGGGGGTGCTCTCTCTCTCTCTCTTTTAAAAAAAAATCTGTTTAGTCTTTTCTTTTTGTTTACTTCTTTGTCTTTTTCCTATTATTTATTATTACCCTTTTGTTTTATTTTATTTTAGTTTTATAAATCATAAAGGTTGTACCTAAATTAGTACCACTAATTATACCTCTACTACAAAAAGTTTAGACCTCCAATTAAAATAGTTTAACATTTTAATAATTATAAAAGGCATTCAATTAACTCGTTTGCTATTGTTTTATTTATTTTAGAGCATTCAAACACTTTTAAAGATGTTGGTTTCTCCACCATTACTACTTATGCATTATTTTCCACTACCATAACAATTTGGTTTTAATATTTGAAAACTTTTATTTGCTTGCCTTTGTTTTAAATTTGAACTGGGTTTCGAACAGACACGAGGTTATCCACACTAACCGAGGTGACGTGGCATCCTTAGCGGGGGATCACTGTAACTTAATTATCCGGGCGTCACAATTCTCCTCCACTACAAGAAATCTCGTCCCGAGATTTAAGAGGGGGAGTAAAGGTGAAGGGATTTGGTTACGAAATTCTAACGAGTCTTCTCGGTCTAGGTTGCTCTTCTCGAGTCACGGGGACTCAGCAATCTCACACCCTCGCGATCAAGACTATTTAAGCTTATGGGTAAGGTAAAGGTATGAGGTGAAGCTGCAGCAAGCGACTAGCATATATGGTGGCTAACATACGCAAATGAGAGCGAGAAGAGAAGGCAAAGCACGATCGAGAAACTATGATCAAGAAGTGATCCTAGAACAACCTACGTCAAGCATAACTCCAACACCGTGTTCACTTCCCGGACTCCGCCGGAAAGAGACCATCACGGTTACACACGCGGTTGATGCATTTTAATTAAGGTCAACTTCAGGTTTTCTACAACCAGACATTAACAAATTCCCATCTGCCCATAACCGCGGGCACGGCTTTCGAAAGTTCAAATCCCTGCAGGGGTGTCCCAACTTAGCCCATCACAAGCTCTCACGGTCAACGAAGGATATTCCTTCTAGCGGGAAGACCCGATCAGGCTCGGAATCCCGGTTACAAGACATTTCGACAATGGTAAAACAAGACCAGCAAAGCCGCCCGATGCGCCGACAAATCCCGATAGGAGCTGCACATATCTCGTTCTCAGGGCATGCCGGATAGGTCAAGCTACGAGTAAAACCAACCCTCGAGTTGCCCCGAGGTGGCCCCGCAGGCTGCCCGTTTCGGACCAACACTCAGAGGAGCACTGACCCGGGGGGGTTTAAAATAAAGATGACCCTCGGGCTCGCGAAAACCCAAGGGAAGGTTATAGGTTGTTAGTGCAAATGGTAAAACCAAGGTTGGGCCTTGCTGGAGGAGTTTTATTCAAGGCGAACTGTGAAGGGGTTCCCATTATAACCCAACCGCGTAAAGAACGCAAAATCCGGGAACATAACACCGATATGACGGAAACTAGGGTGGCAAGAGTGGAACAAAACACCAGGCATAAGGCCGAGCCTTCCACCCTTTACCAAGTATATAGATGCATTAATTAAATAAGAGGTATTGTGATATCCCAACAAGTAAACATGTTCCAACAAGGAACAACATCTCCATGTTCCAACAAGGAACAAACTTCAATCTTCACCTGCAACTAACAACGCTATAAGAGGGGCTGAGCAAAGCGGTAACATAGCCAAACAACGGTTTGCTAGTGTTAGAGGCTTGGTTCAACAATATGGGAGGCATGATAAGCAAGTGGTAGGTATCACAGCATAGGCATAGCAAAAGAGCGAGCAACTAGCAAGCAAAGATAGAAGTAATTTCGAGGGTATGGTCATCTTGCCTCAGATCCCGCAAGGAAGAAGAACGAGTCCATGAAGAAGACAAACGGGCATAGTCGAGCGGATCCTCACAAACACGACGTTATCGGAACTAACCCAAAGAAGCAACACCAGAAAGAAAGCAAACAATATAGTAAAACAACCATCACATAATCATGGCATGATGCGCAATCAAGTATGATGCATGCCCGGTTTAAAGAGGCATGGCATGGTAAAGTGCACAAGCAATTCTACAAATTAAGTGGAGATCAATATGCAACGAGCTGCATATTGACGAAACACTACAACAAGTTATTTAGTTCGATCTCGTTTAAGTACCCAACAAAATTAAATGTTGATTAACATGGCAAGAGGTGAAGCATAAGTAAACTAAACATTTAGGCAGGTTTAAATGGGGCCGAAACAACAAACAACAATTTCGGTAAAACCCCATATGCATTAGTAATTTAATGTAAACAACAATTTTAACCAATCTTGAAGTTGTTATCATGATGCGGATGACATGTGCAAGTTTATGCAATTTTTATTAAAAGTTTGACAAGAGCATTAAGAAGCATTTGGTCGTCATGGCGGAACAAAAAGGGTGCCACGGCAACTACAACGGAAATGGTGCCACGTCAACATTCTGGGTGATCCGACAACTCATTGAGATGTCGGTGCAAGAGAAAATGTGGATGAACGGATCATGCGAGGATGGTGGGGTGATCCCGGATACCGGGTTTTCCCATGGGTTGACGACATGGCAATCGAGGAGGAACGTGCAATGACAACTCAGACACGGTTCGAATATGAGCATCTCAAACATCGCAAGCATTCGTTTCACGGACGTCGTCTCGGGTTATACCTTCGAGGTGTGCAAACGGGACGGTTCTCGTTCGGTGCCAAGTAGAGGAAGTAGACGTTCTCGCGATCACGGCGACGGTAGTGGTATGTGTCATCGGTAGCTAAACTTGGCGATCCAGAGAGGGTACTTGCCGGTCCCACAACACTGTAACCGTTCATGGCAAAGAACTTGATGTTCACGGGTCTTCCAAAACGGTGTGGTACTTGGCGAAGTGCACGTCCACAGTAGTCGAACTTGACGGTTTTGTTCATGGGTCTTTGGCGCCGGTAGTCGTTCTAGGCGCCGGGTGTCGAGGTACTTGACGCATCGTCGTGTGTAGTTGTACTCGGTGTCCTCGAGGCAACGATTATAGTCGTGGTACTTGGCGTCTCACTGTGTAGTTGTACACGGAGTCGAACAGAGGCCTTGACGATTCAACGGGTATGAAGCAACGGAAACGCACATGCCTCGCCTGTACTTGCCGCAATCCAAGACGATCTCGACGATCCAGCGAGGCGACGGTACAGGGCAGTCTTCGTCTTGGCAGGGCAGCGGTCCAAGCGAGCAGCAGCTCTCGAAACCCTGCGAGGAGCCGGCAACAGGCGACGGGATCCTCTAGACCCGGACGGGAATGGAACACCGGCGAGCGGGGTTCAGCGAGGAACTTGATCGGCGGCGATGACGAGTCCTGGCACGAGCGAAGGGCATGGGGACGGCGCTGGCCCTCTCCTCCAGCGAAGCAAGACGATGGCGAGCGGGGTTCAGCCATGCAGGGGAGTCCTGCTGGCTTGATGTCGCGACGAACGAGCGAGGACGATCAGGGGCGCGAGGCACTTGAGGGCGCGGGGGCGCGATGGAGCTCGGTGGGCGTGCTCCTCTGCGCGCGGACAAGGACGATGACTGTGGTCACAGGTCGGCGCGACAGCGGCATGGGGGGGGGAGGAGGCGGCGGAGCAGGCTCGCGGTGCTGGGAGGACCGCGATGTCGAGGAGGACGAGGGAGTGCGCGTCGAAGGGGATCAGGCAGCGAGCGTTGGGGCGCTGGGAGAAGGAGGGATCGAGAGGAGGCGATGAGGGAGAGATGGCGGCGCTGCGGGAGGGAATAGGGAGATTGAGAGAAGGGCTAGGGATCGCTTCGCTCGGGCCTAGGGTTAGGTGTAGTTGGGGGTGGCTGGGCCTAAAGGGCCGACCTAGTAAAGAAGGAAGTGGCCAGAGGCCTGGCTGGACTGATGGGCTCTTTCCTCCTTCTATCTTATTAATTCTTTAATTGAAAACAAAAGAAGAAAAAGAAATAAAGAGGGGGTTTAGGGAACGAATTTGGACTCGCGGATAAATTCCCCGGACTCACAAAAATGAGTTTGACCCAAGAAAAAATAGAAACGACAAGATTGAAAGATACAAATTCAAACTCATTTGAATTTAATTCGAATGGGTTTGAACTTGGACTTGGTAAAAGGAAGGTCCAAAAGTGTTCGGATTTTTGGTGGAGCTCGGGAAAATGATGAAAGAATATAAGCAAAGTTTGGGGACCAAACTTGAAGTGAGAAAAGACATGTGATTATTTGCAAGTGTGTTCATGGGTGATTCCGAAAATGGAATATTTAATATAGCTCCCTAATATCGGGAGGATATGTTATAAAGAGAAGTCATCCTTCCCTCGATTTAAATGGATCGAAGATCCATACGATTTATTTAAAAGAGTTTTGAAACGGTTGCAATAATAATGGCATGATGACATGATGCAATGCAAAAAAATAAAAGGAGCAAGCAAAAATAAAACACACGGAGAAACCCGGAACCTATGGAAGACTTCTCGAGCATCGGTGTTGGGGCGTTACAAACACTCCACCACTACGAGAGGATCTCGTCCCAAGATCTAGAATGGCACCGGAGGGAAAACAGAGGAGGAAGAGGAAGAGAGGAGGTAAAACTAAGTTGCTTCTTTGACAAACGAGTGAAACTACGAACCTTGAAAAGGTTAAGCCATTTCGAGAAAAGAATACAATGGCGATGAACGAAGTTGAAAACACTCCGTTAGAAAAGAGGGACAAGGAAGAACAACTTCGAGCAGCACTCCGGTTGAGAAGTTATGCAAGACTTGATACGATGAAAAAAACTTGAGCAGAGGACACGACACTCCGGTTAAACAAGATAGAGAAGGAATAAGACTGATATAATTTGGACAGCACTTCGACTGTAAATGGAAGAAATTGAACATGATCTTGACAAAACGAGATGAGGAGTGAAAAGAGCAACATCAATAGACCTCCCGGTGAAAGAATAGAATAAAGATAATTGAGACAAATGAATGTAGAAGACAATGCCAACTTCTGCTACAAAAGAGCTTGAAAAGGCATCTTTAGGAGAAGGGTTGAACGGAGTTGTTGGAAAACCAACAACGAAAAGAACAACGTTGTAGTGGACTTATAGAAAACATCTCAAAGCTATGAGGTGAAATTCTGCCACTAACGAAAAATAATAGATTGGATTGATATCAACAAGGAGACGAGAAACTTATTTCACCGAGAGGATAAATGAAGAACTTAGGTCAGTTATAAGCACCATAATAGTAACAATCCTTAGGGAAGGCTTTAGGTGAAATATAACCCAAGATAACTCCAATGAAGAGATCGATGGGTTTAAAATACCTCATTCTGATAACTTGTGAATCATGAAACATGAACTCAAAATATCAAGAATGACATAGCACCACCTTAAATGGTACGGAAGAAAGAATTGCACTCCGGATTGCAAGATGAAGAATGCTTGAGGTCCTCTGAAAAGAATCTCGATGAAAAAGTTCGAGAAGGAATTAAATACTCGATGAACCATCAAGTAGAGCCTCCATGAAGAACTCCGGTAATAAAAGAATGATCAAACGAAATGAAGGATGAAAAGAATAAGGTTGAAGCCTTGCAATGACTAGATGAAGCTTGCGACGAGATAAAGTGGAAAAACATGGATCTCCGGAAGAAAAGATAAAGCATCTCGCACCGAGAATGTGATATGATGAACCACTCTGGAAAGAAGAAATTAGATCACTTGGATGAAACAAGAATAAGAATTACATTATGCTTATCCTTCGCCAATTAAATTGATGACCAACAATGGATTTAGCACACTATTTATTCTCATAGAAAGGATTAAGAGAGATACAACGCAAACTTGAGAAGGTCTTCAACGAACCACCGGTAGGATGAAACAACGGATGAATTAGTATGATAACCATGGAAGAGAGATCTTGAACGAACCACCGTAAGAATTGAAAAGGAACGAATAAAACATGAGAAAACACCGGGAAGGATCAGCAAATAAACGAAGATGCTTGAGAGAATTTAGATCCATGAGAACGAAGAGATTACGAGCTGATTAGAGAATCCTTGATTTAAGCACCGGTATAATTTAGAGTATGAGAGCTGAAGGTTGGATTGAAAAAATTCTTAAGTGATGGGTCCGGATAAACAAACTAAACAGAATCTTGAATTGCTCTATATAGGTGAAAAGAATTTTGACAATCGAAAAAAACAATTATGAGAGGATGGCCTCGAACTAGAACCACGAGTCTTGAAGAGAATGGAGCAAGATTGAGAGAAAATTCTTCTTCGGTCTTCAAAATCTGAGAATTACGACGATAAACACCACAAAGAATTGTTGAGACACTCCGGAAAGAAAATTAGAAAAGGTTGAGCCAATGATGGAAGAATTTGACAGATCTTGGAGAAATACATATGACTGATGATGAATCATTCTTACGTCAAACTTCAAAAGAATTTAGGATAGCTCTGGGAAAATAAGAAGAGTCAGGTAAGATCCTGGGAAAAGACCTATGGGTTAGGGCCCACTCAAAAGAAACACCGTTGAATGATTTAGAAGATAGATTGCGCCGGTTGAATTAAATGACTTGAATGAGATAACATCCTCGAAATATCTTGAACGGCTGCAGAGTGGAAACACGAATCTTCGGGATATCTTGAGCACTCCGGAACAATTGAATAGCGAGAGGTGAATGATTAAGAATTGCACCGGCATGAGAAAGCATTGACACGAGGAAAGGATATGATCAACAAAGCTTGACTTTAAACCACTGGAGATGAAAAGAATGAAGAATGACGAACTTGAAGCTCCGTTAGAATCTTCATGAGAATCACCGGATAAGAATATTGACGGAAAAGGACTAGAGAGACTTCACAAGAATAAAAGGATACTTGATTAAGAAATCTGGGTCCTTGAAGAGAAAGGGAGGGTGGGCGGGAAAAACAGAGGCAATTTAGGACGGATGAAGCAAACACCATTGAGAAGAACTGATAATTAATCTTGCGGATGTTGAAAAGATCAGAACCACTTGAAGAGAGACACACCGGTTGAAAAGGATTGACATGATAATCTCAAATATCAAGAAGGATTGGTAATCACATCGGAGTATGAGCACACTGGTTTGGAAAGGTATGGAATCAACTCTTGACTTCGAAGCAACTCGAATACCACAACTCAAAACAAAACAAAGTTTTGGCTTGCAGAATAAGCCGGAACAAACATATGATAGAGATTTCGTCCGAAGTTTTCGTGGTGGGGCCTACACGGGCTCGATCATACAGCACCATCATGTACAAGGCAGTGCACATGACATACGAAGCGTCCCCGAGTCAGCATAGCCAAGGACTCTTTAAGACACAACGAGACCACTGTAAAACCAACCGTGGATAGGCGGAGCACTAGACGTCGAACCCCAATTTCATATCATACATCTGCCGGAAAGATATCCTAAGAGCTACTTGAATTCCCACTTATAAACTCCCGAAACTTTCCGGTTATGCAATCAGGTGTTGGGGATACAGGGGAAGCATAATATCTCACCCAAAACTAGCAAATCCTACATCCAGCTGTATCCATCCTTCAACACATAACCAAGAAACCTTCGGAAATCATCTACCTCAACCTTCGAAAAGCATCCGTTATACGAGTTATGGCAATACTCCCGAACTCCCGCCCCAGTACTGGGTGGCGTCGAGGTTATCTCACCAACAACTGCATAAAAGAGATTTTTGATGTCGGCGAAACTAAACTTAGGTATTCCAGAACTGCAACGATAAAATTGTGACGACAACACCTCGGAGCTCAACTCCCCGGGACACTGCCACAACCCCTAAATGACAGGAGGCACCAAGAACAATGTTCGTGTCACAAAACCATCGGAACGATTCCAAGATACCCGCGTGATCCTAAATTTTTTTTTGTGAAAATTTGAGAAGAGAAGAGTCAAAACTCTACGTCAGGATGCCTTACCAGAGCGATGAGGGGACTGGGGAGTAAAAAGAAGTCCTAACTCTCCGATATATATAATCCTAAATGACTCAAAACATTTTCTAGACTCAACAACGCCAGCTAATTCGATCAGGCAGGGGGGCTCCTAAGGTCGGGGATGGCTCTGATTACCAACTTGTAACGCCCTCGATGCGGCTATATCTCCCACGTGTCAGAGCACGACTTAGAGGCATAACCGCATCGAAAGAAATGTCTCAAGTGAGGTAATCTTCACACAACCCATGTAATACATAAGGGAAAGAGATACATAGTTGGCTTACACTCGCCACTTCACACAATTACATGAATAAAGCATTACATCATCCAAATACAATCAAGGCCCGACTACGGAGCCAAAACAGAAGAAGACTACCCCAAATGCTACACAGATCCCCGATCGACCCCAACTGGGCTCCACTACTGATCAACTAGAACGAAACAACACAAAGGACAAGATCTTCATCGAGCTCCTCCTGAGCTTGGTTGCGTCATCTGCACGGACTCATCGGCACCTGCAAGCTAGTTTTGGAAGTATCTGTGAGTCATGGGGACTCAGCAATCTCGCACCCTCGCGATCAAGACTACTTGAATTCCCACCTATGAAACTCCCGAAACTTTCCGGTTATGCAATCAGGTGTTGGGGATACAGGGGAAGTATAATATCTCACCCAAGCTAGCAAATCCTACATCCAGCTGCATCCATCCTTCAACACATAACCAAGAAACCTTCGGAAACCATCTACCTCAACCTTCGAAAAGCATCCGTTATACAAGTTATGGCGATACTCCCGAACTCCCGCCCCAGTACTGGGTGGCGTCGAGGTTATCTCACCAACGAACTGCATAAAGGAGATTTTCGATGTCGCGCACATATATCAAGTATACCAGAATTGCAACGATAGAATTATGATGACAACACCTCAGAGCTCAACTCCCCGGGACACTTCCACTAAACCCCTGACAGGAGGCACCAAGACAGTATTCTCATCATAAGCCATCGGAACAAAACCAAGATACTCGCGTGATCCTAATTTTTTTTGTGAAATTTGAGAAGAGAGGAGTCAAAACTCTACGCCAGGATGCCTTACCAGAGCGATGAGGAGACTGGGAAGTAAAAATAATTCCTAAGCTCTCTGATATATAATTCCTAAGGACTCAAAACATTTTTTCTAGACACAACTCGGCTGCTAAAAACGATCAAGCAATGGGGGCTCCTAATGTCGGGGAAGGCTCTGATTACCAACTTGTAACGCCCTCGATGCGGTTATGTCTCCCACGTGTCGAGGCACGACTTAGAGACATAGGCGCATTGAAAGCAATGTCGCAAGTCGGGAATCATTACACAACCCATGTACATATATAATATAAAGGGGAATAATAGCATAGTTGGCTTACACTCGCCATGTCACATCAAAGTACATAAATAACATCCATCATACAATCACTCATGGCCCGACTACGGCGCCAAAATAGAAAAGACCCCCAACAAGCGACTAGGCTCTGAATCTACCCCGAATAGGCATCTCTACTGATCATCAGGAAAAGACACATAGTAACGTTGAGAGTCCTTGTCGTACTCCCACTTCAGCTCGAGCGCGCCATCCGGAGAGGTATCATCTGTCCCTGCATCTGGTGTAATAGTAAACTGTGAGCCACAATGGACTCAGCAATCTCGCACCCTCGCGATCAGGACTATTTAAGCTTAATAGGTAGGAAAGGGGGTAATGTATAAGTTGAGCTGCAGCAAGCGACTAGCATATATGGTGGCTACCGTATTCGCAAAGGAGAGCGAGAAGAGAAGGCAAAGCACAAGCGGAAGACTAGAGAGAGCAGCCTACGCAAACATAACTCCAACGCCGTGTCCACTTCCCGGACTCCGCCGAGAAGAGGCCATCACGGCAACACACTCAGTTGATTCATTTTAATTATTTAAGGTTCAAGTTATCTACAACCGGACATTAACAAATTCCCATCTGCCCATAACCGCGGGCACGGCTTTCGAAAGATCAATCCCTGCAGGGGGGTCCCAACTTAGCCCATAACAAGCTCTCACGGTCAACGAAGGAATAGACCTCCACCCAGGACCCACCGACCAGACTCGGTATCCCGGTACAACAAGATGATTCGACAGGTCAAAACTAGTCCAGCAACACCGCCCGAATGTGCCGACAAATCCCGATAGGAGCTGCACATATCTCTTTCTCAGGGCACACTCAGATTGTCTTAGGTACGGGTAGGCCAGCCCAGAGTTACCCCTGGTGGCCACCGGCAGCTGACAGTTGGACCAACACTCAGAGGAGCACTGGCCCGGGGGGGTTAAAATAAGATGACCCTCAGCCTCCGGAAACCCAAGGGAAAGAAAAAGGGTAGGTGGAAAATGGTAAAACCAATGTCGGGCATTAGTGGAAAAGCTTTAATCAAGGTGAACTATCAAGGGGTTCCCATTATAGCCCAACCGCGTAAGGGACGCAACAATCCGGGAACATAACACCGATATGACGGAAACTAGGGCGGCAAGAGTGGAACAAAACACTAGGCGAGAGGTCGAGCCTTCCACCCTTTACCAAGTATATAGATGAATAAAGATAACATAGCAATATAGTGATATCCCAACAAGTAAATAAAGGTTCCAATAAGGAACGGCTCCAATCTTCACCTGCAACTAACAACGCTATAAGAAGGGGCTGAGCAAAGCGGTAACATAGCCAATCAATGGTTTGCTAGGACAAAGGTGGGTTAGAGGCTCAATCATGGCAATTGGGAGGCTGACAAGCAAGTGGTAGGCATCGTAGCATTGGCAAAGCAAAAGAGCGAGCAAACTAGCATAGCAAAGATAGTAGTGATTTCGAGGGTATGATCATCTTGCCTGCACAGTTGTCAGAGTTGACTGGATCCTCAAAAGCAAACTCAACGGGCTCCTCGTTAGCGAACTCGTCTCCCGGCTCTACCCAACAACACAACAAGCAACAAGGATACAATCAACCACGTGCAAGGGCAATCAATAAGATGCAAAGATGATATGCTATGCGGGATGCGATGCGGATGCAAAATGCAAGACGTGCCAGGAAATGCATGAACCTGGCCTCAACTTGGAAAACCAAGTGTGCCACTGGATAGAGGGGAAGAAATCCCCTGAAAACGATATAAAGATCATGGCAATCGGAGCTACGGTTTGGAAATGGCAAGCGATTTACTAAACGAACCGATCTGCGATTTACAGCAAGTAGGCTCCTAAATGCAACAAAACGAACATGCTACAACCACCAAACATGAAAGAAAATTGTATGGCAGTGATGTACTCAAGAAGCTTAACAAATCACCAGGACTGAGGCATAGGAAAATTCATCCATTAAGGGCTTCAAACAAGCATGGCAAAACTGAATAAGCAAAACAGATTTCAGACTTAGCGAAATTAACGCTAGTCTAAAATTTCAGACCACGATGCTCTCTTCGGAGCAGCAAAACAATATGAAGCAAAACCTGAACATGGCAAGGTAAGAGCATGGCATGGAGCTACTCAGCAAGCTTAACAAAACACCCAAAATGACCTGGGGCCAAAAGGGTTCGCAAAATTCTCTACCGAGCACACGAACATCGTTGAAACACAATCAGTTTTCAGACTTAGTGAAAACTAGGACATGCTGAAATTATAACTCACAGAGGCATGTAAACGAGCTCGATGCTCTCACTACGGTGCAAGTCATGGCAAGGCAAGCATATATCCATAAAGAAGGCACAAAATTCTAGCTAGACATGGCAAGAACAATGGCATAGCATGCATGGATCACTAGCAATAACTCCGGCAAAATCGCAAAAGAGTTCACGATCTGCCCGAAACAACAACTATGCAAAAGTTGAGCTCGATTGAGTCAACCTAGGGTGCTCCAACATAACAAGTAAAGACATGGATGGATTAAGCACAACAAGCATAACAAATCACTCTTACTGATCATCCTCAAAAGAGGCACGGATCACTAGGAAACAAGCTGGACATATAGCATCGTGAACTAAAACATCCCAGACTTAGTGATTTTCACAGTCCCTGAAATCAGTAAACTCAGGTACCCCTCTTTGCAAGCTTGCACAAGACAACACACACATCCTAAAAATGCATGGGAGGCACCTCTGGAAAGAAGACAACATGCTTAACAATTCATCCCAAAGGGGCACAGGCATATCATGCACACAATAATCATGGCAAAAATGACAAAAGTCAATGTAGGGCTAACGGATCTGCAATTTAACTCATGATGCCTCCTTCCAACAGCATTTTGGGCACCAAGATGACTTCAAATGCAAATGATGCAATGGAATGAAATGATGTACTCGTCGAGACGAAGATTTTGATATATCATATGCCCAAAACGGAGCCACGGATGCAAAGATATGGCAGGTCAAACGAAGCATAAAAATCTGGAAAACGGGGAGAAAGTCAACCCCAACCGATCCGGATCTAGGGTTACTGTAGCAATCCGGATCGCCACTGTAGCAGCTCACCCGATCCGGCGATGGCGGCGGCGGCTGGGCTCACCGGAGCCGGGGAGGCGAGGGGCGGCCGGCGAGGAGAGGCGGCCGGGGGCGGCGATGCGGCGCCGGCGGGCGGCGCGGGCGGCGGATCCCGGCGACGAAGGGCGGCCGGCGAAGCTCGGGCGGGCACTCCCGCGAGCCCGTGGTGGCGCGGTGGTGCTCTGGCCGCCGGAGCGCGGAGGGACGGCGGCGCGGCGAGGCGGGTGCCCGCGCCTCGGTCGGGCGGCGATGCGGGCCTGCGCGGGTGGCGGCGCGGTGGGGCGGCGGAGTGACACGTGTCGATCGGGGGTTGGCTGCGGCGGCTTCGTCCGGCCCGGACGGACGTGTCCGGTCGGCGCGGACCTGCGGGGAGATGTTTTTGCTAGGGTTTCGAGGTAGGGGACGATCCAAAACGAGGGGGGCCTTTAAATAGGCATAGAGGGAGCTAGGAGAGTCCAAATGAGGTGCGGTTTTCGCCCACACGATCGTGATCGAACGACCGAGACGATGGAGCAGAGTTTGGTGGGTTTTGGGCCAAATTGGAGGGGTGTTGGGCTGCAACACACACGAGGCCTTCTCGGTCCCTCGGTTAACCGTTGGAGTATCAAACGAAGTCCAAATGACCCGAAACTTGACAGGCGGTCTACCGGTAGTAAACCAAGGCCGCATGGAAAGTCTCGTCCCAATCCGGAAATGTTTAATCCCCACACACGAAAGAAAGCTAGAAATGGCCACCGGAGGAGAACGAAGCGCCGGAATGCAAAACGGACAACGGGAAAAATGCTCGAATGCATGAGATGAACATGTATGCAAATGCAATGCACGTGATGACATGATATGAGATGCACAAAAACATAAAAAACACACGGAGACAAAGACCCGAACCCGAGAATTAAATATAACTTAATGCCGGAAACGGCAAGAGTTGGAGTACAATTTGGGAAAGCCACATATGGGGCGTTACACATGATGCGGATGACATGTGCAAGTTTATGGAATTTTTATTAAAAGTTTGACAAGAGCGTTAAGAAGCATTTGGTCGTCATGGCGGAACAAAAAGGGTGCCACGGCAACTACAACGGAAATGGTGCCACGGCAACATTCCGGGTGATCTGACAACTCATTGAGATGTCGGTGCAAGAGAAAATGTGGATGAACGGATCATGCGAGGATGGTGGGGTGATCCCGGATACCGGGTTTTCCCATGGGTCGACGGCATGGCAACCGAGGAGGAACGTGCAATGACAACTCGGACACGGTTCGAATATGAGCATCTCAAACATCGCAAGCATTCGTTTCACGGACGTCGTCTTGGGTTATACCTTCGAGGTGTGCAAACGGGACGGTTCTCGTTCGGTGCCAAGTAGAGGAAGTAGACGTTCTCGCGATCACGGCGACGATAGTGGTATGTGTCATCGGTAGCTGAACTTGGCGATCCAGAGAGGGTACTTGCCGGTCCCACAACACTGTAACCGTTCATGGCAAAGAACTTGATGTTCACGGGTCTTCCAAAACGGTGTGGTACTTGGCGAAGTGCACGTCCACGGTAGTCGAACTTGACGGTTTTGTTCATGGGTCTTTGGCGCCGGTAGTCGTTCTAGGCGCCGGGTGTCGAGGTACTTGACGCATCGTCGTGTGTAGTCGTACTCGGTGTCCTCGAGGCAACGATTATAGTCGTGGTACTTGGCGTCTCACTGTGTAGTTGTACATGGAGTCGAACAGAGGCCTTGACGATTCAACGGGTATGAAGCAACGGAAACGCACATGCCTCGCCTGTACTTGGCGCAATCCGAGACGATCTCGACGATCCAGCGAGGCGACGGTACAGGGCAGTCTTCGTCTTGGCAGGGCAGCGGTCCAAGCGAGAAGCAGCTCTCGAAACCCTGCAAGGAGCCGGCAACAGGCGACTGGATCCTCTAGATCCGGACGGGAATGGAACACCGGCGAGCGGGGTTCAGCGAGGAACTTGATCGGCGGCGATGACGAGTCCTGGCACGAGCGAAGGGCATGGGGACGGCGCTGGCCCTCTCCTCCAGCGAAGCAAGACGATGGCGAGCGAGGTTCAGCCATGCAGGGGAGTCCTACTGGCTTGATGTCGCGACGAACGAGCGAGGACGATCAGGGGTGCGAGGCACTTGAGGGCGCGGGGGGCGATGGAGCTCGGTGGGCGTGCTCCTCTGCGCGCGGACAAGGACGACGACTGCGGTCACAGGCCGGCGCGACAGCGGCATGGGGGGAGGAGGCGGCGGAGCAGGCTCGCGGTGCTGGGAGGACCGCAATGTCGAGGAGGATGAGGGAGTGCGTGTCGAAGGGGATCGGGCAGCGAGCGTTGGGGCGCTGGGAGAAGGAGCGATCGAGAGGAGGCGACGAGGGAGAGATGGCGGCACTGCGGGAGGGAATAGGGAGATCGAGAGAAGGGCTAGGGATCGCTTCGCTCGGGCCTAGGGTTAGGTGTAGTTGGGGGTGGCTGGGCCTAAAGGGCCGGCCTAGTAAAGAAGGAAGTGGCCAGAGGCCTGGCTGGACTGATGGGCTCTCTCCTCCTTCTATCTTATTAATTCTTTAACAAAAAACAAAAGAAGAAAAAGAAATAAAGAGGGGGTTTAGGGAACGAAGTTGGACTCGCGGATAAATTCCCCGGACTCACAAAAATGAGTTTGACCCAAGAAAAAATAGAAACGGCAAGATTGAAAGATACAAATTCAAACTCATTTGAATTTAATTCGAATGGGTTTGAACTAGGACTTGGTGAAAGGAAGGTCCAAAAATGTTTGGATTTTTGGTGGAGCTCCGGAAAATGATGAAAGAATATAAGCAAAGTTTGGGGACCAAACTTGAAGCGAGAAAAGGCATGTGATTATTTGCAAGTGTTTTCATGGGTGATTCCGAAAATGGAATATTTAATATAGCTCCCTAATATCGGGAGGATATGTTATAAAGAGAAGTCATCCTTCCCTCGATTTAAATGGATCGAAGATCCATACGATTTATTTAAAAGAGTTTTGAAACGGTTGCAATAATAATGGCATGATGACATGATGCAATGCAAAAAAATAAAAGGAGCAAGCAAAAATAAAACACACGGAAAAACCCGGAACCTATGGAAGACTTCTCGAGCATCGATGTTGGGGCGTTACAACATGCAAAGGTTAAAGTATTTCTACCAGAACACGATGATTATTTAGATGTTTTCATGAATACCGTGAAGGATGGGCGGTCGGCCATCACAAGGGGTTGGACTAGAGTAGTGCGTGCCTTCTGCATAGAGGAGGGCACAATATGGGCATTCCGCTTCACCTTGTTCAGCAACCAGAATATATTTTGCCTCTTTCTTTACCATCTTTAATAGTACAAGTATACAATTGTGGTTCATTGTGACGCCCGGATAATTAAGCTACAGTAATCTCCTGCTGATGATGCCAGGTCATCACTTTTATTGTTGCCAAATCACTTGATCCAAATCACCATTCAAATTCAAATTCAAGTTAAAGTCCAAAATTCAAATTTCGGAAACATGCAAACACAAATGTTCAAAGTGTGGCACATATTCCCTGGATATTTGTAATGTTAGTACCAACCTCTTTTGACTTCCCAAAATGCCTCTTGGATTTTATTTCGTGGTCCAACAATTGTCACTTTGGCCTTTTCTATTTCTAAAAATGGTTAGACAACTCCTTTGACCCCCAAACTTTTTATTCCATCTCAAGGTGTTGAGTTAGAATTATGTGCCAAGTTTTGTTGAAAGGACAAATCGTTTGCTGCATGAACAAAATGCAAAAGAATGTTGCAAATTAAAAGGGAAAATATGAGAGACCTACTGTGCATTTAGGCGTGCTAAGCTATAGTGCGGCCTGGCCCACTTGGAGTCTTCCCTCTTCTCTGTTCACAGAACAGAGGCATGGAGGCCATCCGAGGTGCCATGGCCGGCCGAGCCTTGCGTGGCGGCCATTCGGCCTTCCCCCTGGCCTATAACCCCCCTCTCCCTCGCGCCCCTGAAAACCTAATCCCCTTTCCCCACTTGCCCCTCTCCCTCTCCAATTGCTCAATCCCGAGCTCGTCTGTCGCCATGTCGTCCTCGCGGCCATCGTCGCCTTCGAGCTGAGCTAGCGTGTCCGGGAGCTTCGTCGTGGACTTCTTCTTCATCATCAAGTGGACCGAGCCGGGAGGCCGCATCGCTGCTGTCTTCATCATTCCTCCCCGACTGCATCTGCGGCCACCGGTGCTCGATCCGCCGCCTTCACTGCGTCCCCAACCTCGTCGTCCCCTTCTATCCGACCATGGTGAGGCTCTCCTTTGATTCCCCCTTCTCCCCCTATGATTCGGTCACCGTAGGTGCCCTCTCCCGAGCTTAGCCGCCGCGGCCGGAGCTTCGCTCTCCACGCTCCTGGTCGCGCTCCCACGAGCCCTGGGCATCCGGCCGCGCCCCTGCGGCACCCCCGCGCGCGCCCGCCTGGGCCATGCCCTGCCTCGCCCCTGGAACGCGCTCGCCGTGCCTACAGCCGCCCGCCATCCCGCTCCCCTAATGCTCCCGCTAGCTGCTCCTGCTTCGAGCTGCTGCTGCTCAGCCTCCCTGTGACGCCTGCCTCCGCCGCGGCTCGCCCCACGCCTGCCGCCGTCGTGTGGCATTCACCACGCCACGCCCTGCCGGCCCACCGTCGCGGTCGCAGGCATCCCGCTACCTGCGCGCCCTGCTCCTCCCCATCGCCCGGCGACCTCGCCTGTGTTCGGGCGAGCTACGCCCAAGCGCCTGCGCCCGTTTAGCCCGTTCAAGTGGCCTTTGTGCCACTGGCAGCTGGGGCCCCTCCCCTAAAAAAAGAGTTAAAAATATATATTAATAAAATTAATTAATTAATTAGTTAAGTGATTAATTAACTTAATTAACCTAATGAACTGGATTAGTTAAATTAAATCAGTAATTAACTAGATGTGTGTATGATAAGGGGCCCACCCCCATGTTGACCAGTCAAACATTGACTGGTTAACAGGGACCCCATGGACCCACATGTCACCCTCTGGTACACTTCTGTGTACGCAGAGCTGGGTGCATCTAGCATGTTAATCATTATTTTCGAATTAATAGTAATTTCAGAAAATTGCTAAAACTTTAGTAAATCATATAAAATAATCTGTAACTCGGATGGAAAAAACTTTATATATGAAAATTGCTCAGAAAAATCCAACGAAACCGAATACGCGGTCCTTTCACCTGTCACATGCCCCTAGCATGCTGAACATGGAACCGTCCCCTCTCTTTCATTTGTCGGAATTCGTTTAACGCCGGGGATTCATCCTCGGATGTTTATCCCCTCCGTCTGCAACGTGTAGTACTACGTTAGGACAACCCTAGCTCTGCCTATTGCCATGTTATGCTTTGTGGTGCTATGTTGCTTTATATTTAATGTTTCTTCCCCCTCTTCTCTCCGGTAGACCCCGAGACCGATGTTGCCCTGTGATCGACTACGTCGACGACAACCCCTCCTTGCCAGAGCAACCAGGCAAGCAAACCCCCTTGAGCATTCTGATATCGCCCATTTCTTCCCTCTCATGCTTGCATTAGAACTGCTATTGCTTTCTGTATGATCCTACTCTGATGCATAGCCTGTTGTTGTTACCTGCTTTCATACCTTACCTGCTTATCCTAAACTGCTTAGTATAGGTTGGTTAGAGATCCATTAGTGACCCCACCTTGTCCCAGTTGCCTTGCTTTATGTTTGACGACTCAATCAACGTGATCGACGTCCAGGCCCAACACCGCACATCACCCCCCTAGTTGTACGACTCTACAGAGTTACCATCGAGTGCCGAGGGTGGAACCTCTTACATCACTCCTGATGAGATCTCTGTAGTGTAGCTATCCGGTCGTGGTCATCGAGGGTGATTTCCTCCTTAACTACTTCCGATACGGCTCTGTCGTGCAACCCCTCAAGTGTGAACCTCGAGGGTGGATCCTCTAACGTTCACCTTGATGATTACATCGAGTGGAATTCACTGGGGGTGATTCCTCGGGTTTTCCCCTTGGTGTTAGACACACAGTTACTATGGTTACTATGACTTTGCACTGAGCCATGTTATTAAAGACGGGTCGGCCCTGAGGGGTACACGCGCGAGCTTAATTGCGAGTGATGTGGAGTCGGGTTGACCAGGAAGGTGCCTGCGAGATACTTACGAGGCGTGGCCGGGCATTCTTAGCCCTTGCCGCAAGTACTCGAGACGGGGCGACGGGGTCACATCGATCGTGAGTCTCTACTCGTTACCGTGTGCTCCTAATCCACTATGATTTGGATATTTGATCCGAGGGGCCTCTGGCCTGATAGCACTAACCATCACATGGGCATAGTATGGGCGTTCTGCGTCGTATATATCAGTCGAAGCTTAATAGATGTCAGCGAGTGAGCGGCCGCCCATGCAACGTGCCTTTTTGAAGGAGGTAGCTAGGTCTGCTCACCGGCTGCCCACGCAACGTGCAGGAGTTCCCGGGGCGATGGCCCATGACCCCTGGGGCATAGGTTTAGTCTGGCGTGGTGACCTCTCTATTAAGCCTAGGTCGGGTTGCAGCATATTGTTTGGCCGAGGCCGGGCATGACCCAGGAAAGTGTGTCCGGCCAGAGTTAATCGAGCGTGGTGGGTAAGTCGGTGCACCCCTGCAGGGAAGAAAACATCTATCGATAGCCTGTCCTACGGTAACAGACACTTGGAGTTGTATCCCGATCGATACAACTAGAACTGGATACTTCTGATGAGAAATGAATTGTGAATGAGAAATGGATAGTATGGCTCTGGGATTGCTTTCTCGCAAGGAGTCGAGAAAGGACCTCTGGCCGAGGTTGGTAACTCTATTACCACTTTACATTATGTCGATCTGTACTCTTCTATATGCTGCAAGATGCTTGAAGATGCTAGTCTTCGATAGGCTAGGCTTTCCCCTTCTCTTCTGGCATTCTGCAGTTTAGTCCACAGATACAGGCCATTTTCCTTGATACAGATGCATACTTAGTTTAGATCTGATGTAAGTCTTGCGAGTACTTTGGATGAGTACTCACGGTTGCTTCGCTACCTCTTTTTCCCCCATACCCGATTGTTGCGACCAGATGACGGATCCCAGGAGCCAGACGACACCACCGATGATTACCACTACCTCGAGAGTGCCTACTACAACGTGACGTCCGCTGACGACTTGGAGTAGTTAGGAGGCTCCCAGGCAGGAGGCCTTGCCTTTTCGATCATTGTTGTTTTTGTGCTAGCCTTCTTAAGGCAAACTTGTTTAACTCATGTCTGTACTCAGATAATGTGCTTCCGTTGACTCTTTTGTTTTCGAGCTTATGTATTTGAGCCCTCGAGGCCCCTGGCTTGTAATATAAGGCTTGTATTATTTTAATTTGTGTCTAGAGTTGTGTTGTGATATCTTCCCGTGAGTCCTTGATCTTGATCATACACATTTGCATGTATGATTAGTGTACGGTCAAATCGGGGGCATCACAACTTGGTATCAGAGCCGACTGCCTGTAGGATTCCCCCTTTCCAACTCCTTGGGCAAAGTTGAGTCTAGTCACTGAAAAACTTTTACTAACATTGGTTGTGTGTCTTACGGGCCCACGACGCCATATGGGTGGTATTAGGATCTTTTATTCCTCGTCTATACTCTGGGACTCCAATCTCTCTTCTATTTTCGGGTTAAATGGTTTTACTAACTCGAACATTAGGATCTCGTGATCACATCCGCCCGGAGAGCCCCTTATTTCAGATGATCGATTGCTGCATCAGAAGACTCCGAAGATACTCTATGATATTTTCTCGAGACTTTGTGCCTGTTGCCTTTGCAATTCCCTACCACCGAAATATCCTTATGGCTAACTACAAACACTTGCCAATCTTACATTCTATCCCATTGATCTTGTTATTACTAGATGCCCTGAACTGCTCTCCTTTGTTCCGATAATCCTTTGAGCTTACTGCCTTTCAGTTCCTTGTCACCTGAATACCCCTACTGATAACTTTGTACACTTATCGAGTATCCCCTCATCCCTAGTTGATTCATGTATTTCATAAAAGTCTCCGAAATACCATTCGATCTTCTGAAAGTCCTTAGTAGCCTATTGCTCTTGTTCTTCTTTACCTACTTGCATTGTGGTTAAGTCGATATGTCCTGTAATATTCCTTAAAATCCTTTGCGATTGTCATCCTTACCCTATTCATTCAACATGTGCGTGAATGCACACAATCATCAGTTGTTCCTTGTAAATAGTCCTTCCAGCTCAGACGTCATTCTAGACATGAGTTGGTTCTCGGTAAATCAAACCTTGATTGATTGCACATCTCTACTTACTCACACTTAATCAGAGCATCTGATTTTGATACATCGATCTGGATATCAAAATCCCTTTGTTACTTAAACTTTGAATTAGTCAGTTGTTTCTATAATCTGATGCCTTTGCATTCTTTCCTTCTTCTGATTGAGTACTGATACTCACATCAGATCCTTTGAGGATCGCCGAATCCTTTGTTGGATTATTATCCGGCTATGTCCTTCATATTCTAAATCTCGTGCACTCTTCCCCTGATACATATTGCCTTCGGTAAATTGTATCCTCTTCTTTTGTCAACCATGATCTACCTTCGAGCTTGTGTTACTTTACTCGTGGGGTTTGTGGTATATGTTCCCAAGATGCCCCCATGGGTTGAACCTATGCCTTCCTAATCCATGTGATCCCGAGAGTTCTCACGAGTCTTACTCTTTTGGCGTTTTGCCAGGTACAATTTCAACACTATGACTTCATCGA
This sequence comes from Triticum monococcum, assembly GCA_034509565.1. Taxonomy (NCBI): domain Eukaryota; kingdom Viridiplantae; phylum Streptophyta; class Magnoliopsida; order Poales; family Poaceae; genus Triticum; species Triticum monococcum. The sequence goes on along the minus strand of CM067841.1, from coordinate 246,664,793 downwards.
AAACAAGAAGTGAATGGAAGGTTATGCATTGAAGAAGTGGGAGTCGACCTTGAACTTTGTGTTCATGCCCATGGACCCGATGTGGAACTTATCATGGAAGCTTCTTGTGATAATAATAATCCCCTTGTTATAAGTTCATCTGGTAACTATGTTTGGTCCTTTGAAACCGTGGTTCTGACCATGATTGTTCCCCTTTGATTCCATTTCCCGGACAAGTTAAAGCACTTGTCTTCTGCAGATCAATGCATCTTCGCAACCTCTATCTTGACCTTCCTTCGAGTATTACCCTCCAATATCTCGAGAATATCAAAGAACTGGGTTGCTTCCTATGAGTATTCATCTAGTGTTACTTCTCACTGATTTCAGATCCCCCCTGGGTTCTGAGTTATTAGTCACTCGAGAACACCGATAAGTGAATCGATTTCGCACTCTGATTCTATAACTCTAAGAAATTTTCATTGCTTACGAGTTCAATAATCCTTCAAGTCATTCCTAGCATGGCCGGTTATGTCAATATCGTGCTAAATTTTAACTGTGCTACCTGGTCCTTCTTCCCGGAACAGAATTTTCGACGATGAGCTAAGCTTATGTCGATCTTCCTCGTCATACCATTTCGCCTTGAACAGCAAGCTTGCTTTCGAGATTGTGTCGTACCCGTGGTTCCAAATAACTTTCGCTTCATCATTCCTTTAGCTTGATGTCATCATCGATCGATTACATCTTCCTGAAATCTCTCGACAATTGTGTCGTGCTCGTCAACATTCTGCGCTCTTCCAACATATCAATCGAATTCGGATAAGAAATACCATCCTTGACCTTCGATGATTTGAGTTGTCATCGACAACCCCTTGTGTTCTTTCCAACACATATTTGATCATGTCTTGATTATACCTTGGACTCCTTGCTATTCCTGCAATTGTTCCTTGAGTATTTCTTGTGATCTTCAACTCAAACCACTACTTGGGACACCATGTTAATGCTACCTCGAAGAATGACTGAGGTATTTCGAATATCAACAAGAACATTGAAGGCACATTGCCGAATGTTTCTTGATATATTATCCAAAGACCGTTGTATGGTTAATATCATGATTCTCATTGCCCCATTAACTAAATGGATAAGTACTTGATGTCCTGTCATGTATATCTTGCTCTATTTGTTCTTGGGAAGCATATGCTCTAATACTTTTGTATAAGCACCTTTTCCTTTCCATTGGTCTGGTTAAACTAATAATCACATTTTCCTTTCCATTGGTTTGTTTAACCATTCTCGTAATCTAACTTATCGAAGAAGAGTTAATTCTTTGCTTAGGTAAACACCTCGGTGTACAACTCTGTCAGCAAGACCCTGTTACTATTGTTGATAACTTTTTGGTAGCTACCGATGGATGAGAACTTTGCCTATTGGTCTGCCTCGTTTTAACGAGCAGGAAAATGGTTCTCTTCGTCCCTCGCCCTTGGTACCAATGTTGTTGACAACATAACTAACAGGCTATCCTCTGACCTGCCTTGCTATCATGCTGTGTAAGATGTCAGCACCCTTCCTACTTTCAACCCACATGGTGGGCCCATAACCCACAGTTTCACAGGATCAAAACCCGACTATCCTGTACAACCTTGATTCCGAATAATTCTTGGCACTCGGCTTCGTATGTAATACACGAGCTAACTTCCTCACCATCTTTCATTCCGGTATCAGGTGCAACATTATTCTTCATTGCTCTGAACCCCTTCATCACCTATTTTATGCATCAGCTGGATGCTACCAGGTTGGAACTTGTTGAACCTTCTTATAGCACTCTCGATACGTTTCCTGGTGCTTCTAAAATCTTCTTCCTTGAGATAAATATCGGATGCCGATCCTTTCAGACATCCATCCTTATAGCTTCCCCCTTATTCCACGCCTTAAATCTCGGGACGAGATTTCTTGTAGTGGAGGAGAATTGTGACGCCCGGATAATTAAGCTACAGTAATCTCCTGCTGATGATGCCAGGTCATCACTTTTACTGTTGCTAAATCACTTGATCCAAATCACCGTTCAAGTTCAAATTCAAATTCAAGTTAAAGTCCAAAATTCAAATTTCGGAAACATGCAAACACAAATGTTCAAAGTGTGGCACATAATCCCTGGATATTTGTAATGTTAGTACCAACCTCTTTTGACTTCCCAAAATGCCTCTTGGATTTTATTTTGTGGTCCAACAATTGTCACTTTGGCCTTTTCTATTTCTAAAAATGGTTAGACAACTCCTTTGACCCCCAAACTTTTTATTCCATCTCAAGGTGTTGAGTTAGAATTATGTACCAAGTTTTGTTGAAAGGACAAATCGTTTGCTGCATGAACTAAATGCAAAAGAATGTTGGAAATTAAAAGGGAAAATATGAGAGACCTACTGTGCATTTAGGCCTGCTAAGCTACAGTGCAGCCTGGCCCACTTGGAGTCTTCCCTCTTCTCTGTTCACAGAACAGAGGCATGGAGGCCATCCGAGGTGCCATGGCCGGCCGAGCCTTGCGTGGCGGCCATCCGGCCTTCCCCCTGGCCTATAACCCCCCTCTCCCTCGTGCCCCCGAAAACCTAATCCCCTTTCCCCACTTGCCCCTCTCCCTCTCCAATTGCTCAATCCCGAGCTCGTCTGTCGCCATGTCGTCCTCGCGGCCATCGTCGCCTTCGTGCTGAGCTAGCGTGTCCGGGAGCTTCGTCGTGGACTTCTTCTTCGTCATCAAGTGGACCAAGTCGGGAGGCCGCATCGCCGTTGTCTTCATCATTCCTCCCCGACTGCATTCGTGGCCACCGGCGCTCGATCCGCCGCCTTCACTGCGTCCCCAACCTCGTCGTCCCCTTCTATGCGACCATGGTGAGCCTCTCCTTCGATTCCCCCTTCTTCCCCGTCGATTCGGTCGCCGTAGGTGCCCTCCCCCGAGCTTAGTCGCCACGGCCAGAGCTTCGCTCTCCACGCTCCTGGCCGCGCTCCAACGAGCCCTGGGCATCCAGCCGCGCCCCTGCGGCACCCCGCGCGCGCGCTCACCTGGGCCATGCCCTGCCTCGCCCTTGGAACGCGCTCGCCGTGCGTGCAGCCGCCCGCCATCCCGCTCCCCTACTGCTCCCGCTAGCTGCTCCTGCTGCTCAGCCTCCCTGTGCCGCCTGCCTCCGCCGCGACTCGCCCCACGCCTGCCGCCGCCGCGTGGCCTTCGCCGCGCCACGCCCTGCTGGCCCACTTTCATGGCCGCCGGCGTCCCGCTGCCTGCGCGCCCTGCTCCTCCCCATCGCCCGGCGACCTCGCCTGTGTTCGCGCGGGCTACGCCCAAGCACATGCACCCGTTTAGCCCGTTCCAGTGGCCTTTGTGCCACTGGCAGCTGGGGCCCCTTCCCTAAAAAGAGAGTAAAATATATATATTAATAAAATTAATTAATTAGTTAGTTAAGTGATTAATTAACTTAATTAACCTAATGGACTGGACTAGTTAAGTTAAATCAATAATTAACTAGATGTGTGTATGACAAGGGGCCCAACCCCCATGTTGACCAGTCAAACATTGACTGGTCAACAGGGACCCCATGGACCCACATGTCACCCTCTGGTACACTTCTGTGTATGCAGAGCTGGGTGCATCTAGCGTTTTAATCATTATTTTCGACTTAATAGTAATTTCAGAATATTGCTAAAACTTTAGTAAATCATACAAAATAATCTGTAAATCGGATGGGAAAACTTTATATATGAAAGTTGCTTAGAAAAATGCAACGAATCCGAATACATGGTCCTTTCACCTGTCAGATGCCCCTAGTATGCTGAACATGGAACCATCCCCTCTCTTTCATCTGTCGGAATTCGTCTAACGTCGGGGATTCATCCTCGGATGTTAATCCCCTCCGTCTGCAACGTGTAGTACTACGTTAGGACAACCCTAGCTCTGCCTATTGCCATGTTATGCTTTGTGGTGCTATGTTGCTTGATATTTACTGTTTCTTCCCCCTCTTCTCTCCGGTAGACCCCGAGACCGATGTTGCCCCTGTGATCGACTACGTCGACGACGACCCCTCCTTGCCAGAGCAACCAGGCAAGCAAACCCCCCTTGAGCATTCCGATATCGCCCATTTCTTCCCTCTCATGCTTGCATTAGAACTGCTACTGCTTTTTGTATGATCCTACTCTGATGCATAGCATGTTGTTGTTACCTGCTTTCATACCTTACCAGCTTATCCTAAACTGCTTAGTATAGGTTGGTTAGAGATCCATTAGTGACCCCACCTTGTCCCAGTTGCCTTGCTTTATGTTCGACGACTCGATCAACATGATTGATGTCCCGGCCCCGACACCGCACATCACCCCCCTAGTTGTATGACTCTACAGAGTTACCATCGCGTGCCGAGGGTGGAACCTCTTACATCACTCCTGATGAGATCTATGTAGTGTAGCTATCCGGTCGTGGTCATCGAGGGTGATTTCCTCCTTAACTACTTCCGATACGGCTCTGTCGTGCAACCCCTCAAGTGTGAACCTTGAGGGTGGATCCTCTTACGTTCACCTTGATGATTACATCGAGTGGAATTCACCGGGGGTGATTCCTCGGGTTTTCCCCTTGGTGTTAGACACACAGTTACTATGGTTACTATGACTTTGCACTGAGTCATGTTATTAAAGACGGGTCGGCCCTGAGGGGTACCCGCGCGAGATTAATTGTGAATGATGTGGAGTTGGGTTGACTTGGAAGGTGCCCGCGAGATACTTACGAGGCGTGGCCGGGCATTCTTAGCCCTTGCCGCAAGCACTCGAGATGGGGCGACGGGGTCACATCGATCGTGAGTCTCTGCTCGTTACCGCGTGCCCCTAATCCACTACGAATTGGATATTTGATCCGAGGGGCCTCTAGCCTGATAGCTCTAATCATCACGTGGGCATAGTATGGGTGTTCTGCGTCGTATACATCAGCCGAAGCTTAATAGACGTCAGCGACTGAGCGGCGCACGCCGGGTTGGACTGCGTAAGCACCTGCCTTTTTGAAGGAGGTAGCTAGGTCTGCTCACCGGCCGCCCACGCAACGTGCAGGAGTTCCCGGGGCGATGGCCCATGACCCCTGGGGCATAGGTTTAGTCTGGCGTGGTGACCTCTCTATTAAGCCTAGGTCGGGTTGCAGCGTATTGTTTGGCCGAGGCCGGGCATGGCCCAGGAAAGTGTGTCCGGCCGGAGTTAATCGAGCGTGGTGGGTAAGTCGGTGCACCCCTGCAGGGAAGAAAACATCTATCGATAGCCTGTCCTACGGTAACAGACACTTGGAGTTGTATCCCGATCGATACAACTAGAACTGGATACTTCTGATGAGAAATGAATTGTGAATGAGAAATGGATAGTATGGCTCTGGGATTGCTTTCTCGCAGGGAGTCGAGAAAGGACCTCTGGCCGAGGTTGGTAACTCTATTACCACATTACATTATGTCGATCTGTACTCTTCTATATGTTGCAAGATGCTTGAAGATGCTAGTCTTCGATAGGCTAGGCTTTCCCCTTCTCTTCTGGCATTCTGCAGTTTAGTCCACAGATACAGGCCATTTTCCTTAATACAGATGCATACTTAGTTTAGATCTGATGTAAGTCTTGCGAGTACTTTGGATGAGTACTCACGGTTGCTTCGCTACCTCTTTTTCCCCCATACCCGATTGTTGCGACCAGATGACGGATCCCAGGAGCCAGACGACACCACTGATGATTACCACTACCTTGAGAGTGCCTACTACAACGTGACGTCCGCTGACGACTTGGAGTAGTTAGGAGGCTCCCAGGCAAGAGGCCTTGCCTTTTCGATCGTTGTTGTTTTTGTGCTAGCCTTCTTAAGGCAAACTTGTTTAACTCATGTCTGTACTCAGATAATGTGCTTCCGTTGACTCTTTTGTTTTCGAGCTTATGTATTCGAGCCCTCGAGGCCCCTAGCTTGTAATATAAGGCTTGTATTATTTTAATTTGTGTCTAGAGTTTTGTTGTGATATCTTCCCGTGAGTCATTGATCTTGATCGTACACATTTGCGTGTATGACAAGTGTACGGTCAAATCGGGGGCATCACATTCATCATTCTTTATTTGGTTCTTATGTAATTCTTGAACATATGTACCTATGAATCGAATAATGCATTGGTTGTTTGAACCTGATGGATATGAATAAAGTTGTAGCATGCATTCAAATTCAAATTCAAATCTGATACAATTTTAACTAGCAGCAATTAAATTACGGTGAAATTACGCACTCCAGGTTGTTACGGCACACATGGTTGGTAAAACACAAACGTTTGCGATATACACCATAATCCGAGACGGTTCACGGAGAGGAAACGTGTGCAAGCATGCACACAGTTGTTGTTTTCAAAGCGTGTGCGATGTCAGACAATATCACAAATGGTGTGGGCAAACTAAACATTTGTGTTAGTTGCCTTATCGTACACGATTCGCAACCATGAACTATTTCTGATCAAGTATGCATCGTAAACGTTGCACCACAAAATAGCGTGTGCGATAGTTGTCGTGTACGACGCTGTTACGACGGTTCGACGTTTCGTAATCCTGTCCGACACTCGTACGACGATTAGCTAATCTTCTTAACAGTGAACCGTTTGTGATGGGCCGTGCATCATATATGTTCTATAATAGTGAGTCATTTGTGATGGGCCGTGCATCATATATGTTCTATAATAGTGAGTCGTTTGTGATGGGCCGCGCATCGTAAACGTAGCACCACAGAATACCGATTGCGATGGCAATGTGAGCAGAAATGATTAGGAGTACTGTAGGGTCCCTATCCCCGATGGTTTCTGGGTCGTGTGGGAAGGAACCCCCTATCGCCCACACTCACTTGGTGACGGTTCCAAATGCCATTGCGGAAAGGGTTAAAAATCGTTTGTTTAGGACCGACGCGCACCAGTGTCGGTCAGGGTCAGTCGTCCAATGTTTTGGGTCTGTTGGCGCTTGATCGGTCATCCGGTCGGGGTCGGATGTCCGGTGCATCGGTCGTCCGGAGGTCTCCATTCTTCCGACGTTTTGGCTTAGGTGTGGTGGTGCCGGTCGTCCGGAGGGGGTCGATCGCCTGGGACCTGGAGTGCGTCAGACGTTCGGTAGGCGTCGGCCATCCGGGCGCTGGTGCGTCTTCTGGCTGGGACTTGGTCGGCTGCCTGATGCTCCAGGCGTCGGTCGTCCGGTCGAGCTTGGTCGTCCGGTGGTTGGGGACCTTCAGGCTGCTCTTCTTCTCACTCCTTGTACTTGGTGTCCGTGTCGTCTTGTCCGTTGAATGTAGCTGCTCCTTGGCCTTCCTCTGAGTGCCTCATCACACATAGTGTTTCCGCTTGAGGTAGTAGCCATGTCGTATGTGTAGAGAGTGGTAGCTCGGAGAGGAGCGAGTTCACCTTATCTTCGATAGCCTTTGCCCGAGCTCTTGTCATTGGTCCAAGTGGTGTCGTGGGAGATGTCGATGCATCCATGAGGATGACAGTGGGATGCTCCGCATCATCCAGGCACCTATATATTTCGTACCTAGACCATTTGTTAGGGTTAGCAAAGGATATGATATGATTTAGAGAGAGCTTTGCTCATCTACCTCCTCCTTGAGGATCAAGATATCCTTAGGGAGAAGGATCCCCATCATAGGATCATCAAGACGTCACAAGGGAGAAGGATCTACCTAGATCATCAAGACCTCATCTCCTCTTGGATTTGGGATGAACTTTACCTTATGTCTTTGTTCCCTTTGTTGTTCATGTACCTTTGTGGATGTAGCAACCAGACCTCAAACAGTCTGATCTCTGTGTATAAGTGTCATCCTTGGATCGGTAATGCTGACACACAGTACTTGAAGGATTTATAACAGAGTGGCAATCACACACTTATTACATCGAATGTCTCAAAAGAGAACTTATTATAATAAATATGGCTGAAGGCCATCTAATACGATAATAGCGGAAGGCTTGGAAGATAAAGTGAGTCCATCAACTCCAACGGCATCACTGAGTGAAAGACCACGACCTAAGGCTCCTTACTCATTGTCTGAAAAGTCTGCAACATGATACGTTGCAGCCCAAAAACGGGTCAGCACATAGAATATGCTGGCAAGGTAACACAAGAGAGTAATGAACAATGTAAAGCTATCACTATATGCATATATGGCCGGTGGAGGCTGTATGGTTGATATGTTTTTGCGTAAAGCCAATTTTTCCCTACTGCAAAGGAATAAATTTTATTTAACTATCATGGTAGTTGTTAAACATTGAGAAGGTTCACCCAACTCAATCCCAATTAAAAATAATCATCATTAAACCCAATCAAATTATATTAAGAGTGATGAGATCCACATGATAATCCAAGAACTAGATACTCAAGATGTCCATAACCGGGGACGCGGCTAACCATGATTAGTTTGTACACTCTGCAGAGGTTTGTGCACTTTTCCCCACAAGACTCGATCTCCTCTGTTGGATTTCTTGCACTGCATGTTGTTTGAGAAACGGATGACCGAGACACAGTCTTTCAGAAGCGTTAGCACCTTACGATGGGTAGACCGGTACACCTACATCCCCTACATCTGCTAGTCTACTACTGTAAGAGTTCACACAACTTAATCAACTATGCAAGAGCCCAGAATGGCATGTGGCTGCACACGGAAGTTTCCAGTATGAATAATCTTATGATCCCTTTGAGCCTGGGTGGCGGTCCATAGGAGAATCACACGTTACCCCAGGATTTCCAAAAATACAGGCAATCACTGGGTTCCCCAGGTGCCTCAATCCACCCAGATGTGTATTAAAGTTGCCACCTTAAGTAACCATTAATTTAACAATATCACATCTGTCATGAATACACTCAAACCCAACCCACATCTACGAGCATAGCATGGCAATATAAGCAATGTAGAAGTAACTCCCAGGGTTTGATAACGAAACAGGTGAATAAGTACTACCTCAACTACTTCCCAACCCCACAATTTAATTCAGATCCTAACCATGCAATGTTTGAGGGTTGATCTAATGCAATGAAAATTGGGTAGTAAGAGGTATGATCAAAGTGTTACTTCCCTTGCTGATGATCCGCGAAACCTAGAGACTCAATGTAGCACGCTTCGCACTCTGAGTACTCTATCGCAATCAAACAAGCATACAATAAGTAATCAAGCAAGAGCACGGGTAAAACTCAAATAAGAGATCTAACCAGAAAGTTCAACTTAAGAACTCCGGTTTGCAAAAAGAAACAAATCAAACGAAGCAACAAAACTCAAACGGCGAGAGAAACAAGCTTCGTTTACTAATCTGGTCCTAGGTCAAATTTTACAGTAGCAAAACTTGTTTAAGTTGATTAAACGGAAAGAGGGTTTCGAGATGAAACTCTACGCGCTTAAATCACCTGATTCCGATAAACGAGCGAAAAGTTATACTAGAATGAAAATCGGATCAGAAATCACGATCAAAAATAATCGCGGAAAATCCGAGAAAAAGAAAAACTGACGAACATGCTAACGAACGAACGTTCGTTATCTGTAACTAACGAGTGAAAACCGTTCGTTAAAACGAACGTACGGACGAACGTCCGCTAAATAACTAAACCGAAAAAACACTGATCGAAATAAATAAAAAGCCGCGGATCTAAAAAAAGCATGGTTCTCCGAAGAAAACTGGCGGCGGCGGCGCTACCTCCGGCGAGACGACGAGGGGCGGCGGCGCGGCGCGGCGAGCGGCGATGAGGCGGCGATGAGGTGGCGTGGGCGGCGGCGAGCGGCGCACAGCGGCGACGGCGGCGGCTAGGGTTAGGGTTCGGGCGGGGCTGGCGGGTCGAACGGGCCTCAGGGCGGCGGCTTATAAGAGGCCTGGCCCGAGAAGTCCTGGCCGAAAATGGCCCTAAGTCGGTTGATTTTTTTTAAAATAATTTCGATGCGCGGAAAAAGAAAGAAAAGAAATACTAAACGGACTCCAAAAATCCCGAAATAAATTATCCCCGTCCTCCAAAAATAAGCAGGACAAGGTGAATATTTATTTGGGCCTAAAATGCTATTTTGAAAAACACGCTTTTTTCCTAATTCAAATAAAATAGCGACAAAACTCCGAATAAAAAATCTTATTTGATTTTGATATTAAATCTCTGATATTTCTTTACTTTGAGGAAGTCATTTTATCCTCTCTATCTTTTATTTTTAATAAAAGAAATATTTCAGAGAAAATCATTAAAATCAAATGATCCTCTTTTCATAATTCGAGAAAATCTCAAATATGAAAATAACGAAATCCCCAACTCTCTCCGTAGGTCCTTGAGTTGCGTGGAATTTATAGTATCAACCAAAATGCAATAAAACATGATATCAATGATGCTCTAATGTATAACATTCCAAATTGAAAATTTGGGATGTTATAGTGGATCTTGTGTGGATGTGTGATTGGACTTGTTCATGAGTGTTTCTCTTGTGATTTCTCCCCATTCTTCCCCGTGTTCTTCAAGGTTTCCACCTCCAATTCATGAAAGATCCCCAATTAGGGTCTCCACCCTACAACACTTAGCCTTTTATAGGAGGAGTAAAATGAGAAGCTCCGACAGGGTAATTGTGTCTCTTTGTAGTAAATCATGTGTTTCCCCATGCAACGTGCGATAATCACACATGGGAATTGAGGGAGTGGTTGATTAAATGACCATATCTAGGCGCATCATCTCTTTTATGATAAGACCTGATGAAGGTGGGACCCCAGCCCACTCACGCATGCTATGTTGACCGACGAGTCAGGGGTGCCACGCAACCACGTGGTTTGATAGATGAGACTGGTCGGTGCTGTCAAAGCCATGTGGGGCTGTCATCACAGACCAAGCGCGAGATACTTCGCGGCTAAGGAAAAGTTGCATGGGGAAATTTCCATCATCAAGCTCGATACAGAGACGACGAAGAACCCATCAGAAAATAAAGAGAGGGCGCGACAGCTCTTTGGATACACTTGGACAAACAAGACGTCATATGTGGGAAGGATTGTTGAATGAGTTTTCAAGACCAACAACTCAAGATGAAGAGCAGATCGGAAGATCCGAGGAGCATCTCCAACTTGAAAACCAGATTATAGGCTACTGAAGGTGTCCTGGATTAAGGGTCACTCACCATGTTGTCTCCCGGGCAGATGGGCCAGGCCGAGGACCCCATGTCAGCTCACCAGTGGGACACATCAAGGCAGCCTATAGCGCATAGAAGGTATATTTTTGAAGACTTGGTGCATACTCCAAGATTTAGGTGTCGTCTATAACATGCTTACCTTATCCGTATCCACCCTTACTGTAACACTAGACCCCCTATCTATATAAACCAGGGGTGGGCTCATAGGTGACATCATCGATCTCATGGTAGATCAACATGTACTTTGTACCCCATCCCAAATCAATAACACAAGCAAGACGTAGGGTTTTATCTCCTTGGAGAGCCTGAACCTGGGTAAAATCCTTCTCTCTGCTACCATCGCATCTAGGCTACTAGCTCGGAAACCCCTACCCGAGACCAGCCGGAATCGACTCCGTCATAGAGCTTCCCGCATCCAATCCCAAGGTCGCCCCATCAAAATCAAGTCCACATCCGCCCATTCTCCAGCCGCCATGACCATGACCGCAGCGCCGACGCCTCTAGCCGCGATGACCGGACACATCTTTGGGCACCTTGATGCGCTAGAGCGTTGGGCATCGTCCGACCGTCCTGCTATTGCGCTGTTGTCCAGAGTGTGTTTGATGAGAACATGGCTACCGCAGTTACACCCATATCCCCTGCTGTTTTACCTCTTGGAACAATTGCTAGAGCTCGCATACGACAATTAAATTATCAGGTACTTTCGTTTCTTGGTAATGTTTCTAGTGTTCATGAGAATATGATGCTGCCTAACTTAGATACATCTGTGTTGCTTGCAATTGAAGGGCCTAGCACGGACAAGAAGGATGAACATTGGAGCATCGTCAAGCACGGAGATGAAGGTGCGTGCCAAGAGAGCAAGAACAGAGGTTCAAGTGGAGATTTCTGGACTTTGAAGCCACCATGATGACATACAAGAAGATGGACGAAATATACAAGATGGCCTTTCATAAATTTCGTCCATAGCTTATTATTGGTGTTGCGCCACCTTATTTTGGGCCATGCCCATGTAATCCATTTTTAGAGTCCATACTGTAGGGGAAATGACTTAGGAGGTATTTTAGTCCCACCTTGCCTAGGGTGGACGAAATCCCCTCTCTTTTCCCTATAAATATAGACCTTAAGGCATCGTTTAGACTTGGGTTTTATTTAGTTAAAAGTTAGCCATCACTGCAACTTTGTGTACTTCGTTTGTGTCCAACGACCAGACCAAGACCGCTTATGAAACCCCACTTTTATAAATACTTCATCCATACTTGCAATATTCAGATTGCTTAATCATATTCTTGCTTGTTTTTCGATTGCTTGCAGGAATAGACCTTCGTGGTCAGGTTGATCGTACTCCAGCGTGGTCAATAACCTATCGGAGTTGGTTTAGCGATTGCTAAGGCGCAACATCGTGCACGTTTGTAGTCAGATCGTCAAAGTCGTCTCCACCAAATCGATAGTTATCATCTCATTGAAAGACCAGGACCCTCGCCCATATCAAGTGGTATCAGTTTTCAGGTTGCTCGGTGAGATTCTACCAGTTTTTTGTAGTCTAGATTGCATCTGTTCTTCATACCTAGAGTCCAAGAAAAAGCAACAAAAAAGTGCAGTTTAGTTCATCCCTGTCCTAGACAGTCCGAGCCTTTTTGCCATTACCACTTAGTTTTTGTTCTGTTGAATTTTCGGTTGCATCGTGAGTCGAGTTGCTGGTTTCTAGTGTCTAGTCTTTTAGAGTTTCGAGTTCTAGTCAGGTTTTGTTCACGCCGCATCCGCAAACACTGCCATCCACCTCATTGTCATATTCCGCTGCCACTGCCGCCATCACCACCATCCATCCATTGTTGTCGTTCCATCTTGATTCATATTGAAGAGAGAGAAAAATTATTGCGGTTGTTTGCCGTAAGAGAGAAAGGACAGAGTTTTCAAGAAGAAAAAATAGATTGGTTACATGAGAAGAAAATCAGAGAGAGATTTATTTTGAAGCAAAAATAAAAAGTAGAGAAGACCTCGTGAGGAAGTTGTGATGCGTTTGGATTCTCTCCTATAACTTGGGTCGGTTGGAGTTTGGGAAAGTAGGAAAGTGTTGATGCGGTCGGAGTTTACCAAAAAAATAATAATAGCAACCCACATGGATCCACACGTTTTTGAGAGATCATCTATCTACTATCTACTATCTTCTACTATCTATCTACTATCTACTATCTATGTATCTATCTATCTACTATCTATCTAGTATCTACTATCTACTATCTATCTACTATCTACTATCTACTATCTACTACCACTATAAAAGCACAAGAGGGTGGAGAACCAAATCATCCTATCCATCGAAACCTGCAATCTGATGGTCTACATCCCTCCAGCATACTAAACGCGTTTTATGCTTTAATTACCCACCATGCCATTATGTTAATTAATTACCCACCATGCCATTGGGTTAACATCCTCACCAACAGGTCGCTGCCCTCTGCTCTCTCGTGACCACGCCCTCGGGGCAGTTTTCCATTGCCCAGCGTCCCACACCTCGCCCCACCTCTTCCCTCCCCGCCAGCCACCGCCTACCTCCATCTGCACGTGTCGCCGGACCGCCGTGTCCACGCGTAGCCAGGACTGCCGCCCACGCTCCAGGCGCTCGGTTCACCACGCCCATGCTTGAGGCGCCCAGGACGCCCCATCCACACTCCAGGCGGACCGCGGTGCCCACGCTCGAGGCTCCCGGGCCGCCCCGTCCATGCTCCAGGCGGACCACGGCACCATGGCTCCAGGCGCCCGGACCGCCACGCTCACGCTCCAGCCGCTCGGGCCGCCGCGTCCACGCACCGCCCGGACACAGGCACCGCCGGTCCTCCACACTGCAGGTGCTTTCCCCTCACATTCTTCCTGGTTACGGTGACAATTTTTGGTTTAATTGTACGCATGTTCAATACCACTGCCTTCTAATTTCTGCTGCTGTGAGTTCTAGGCTTGCTGTCAGTTCTAGGCTTGCTTCATAGAGTGCCATAGTTAAAACAGATGCAAACATATGTATTGCAGCAGTGGACTGCATAATGGGATAGTTGTACATAATGGGAAGATGATTCCGATCCGTCTATCTATGTTGAGGCTCCTGCACTTTATCAATGTTGCTTACTCTAAACTATGTAGTCGCACATTGTACATGCTGTTCCAATGTCTGATTATTACATATGCTTTTTCACCTCTTTCTGTACTTTGTTGATTTTTCTTTAACATTTGTGTTTTTCCTAAAGGATGAGCAAGAGTAATCCAGACAAAGTTCCAGGAACGTGATGAGGACATCAATACCATTGTTACACCCACAACCCCTACTGTTACATATACTGGACCAATTACTAGAGCTCGCGCACGCCAATTAAATTACCAGGTACTTTCGTTTCTTGGTAATGACTCTAATGTTCATGAGATTATGATGCTGCCTAAATTGGATACATTTGTTTTGCTTACAAATGAAGGGCCTAGCTTGGAGAAGGATGAACATTGGAGCAAGAACACGCATGGAGTTGATGGCATGCACAAGGGGATCAAGAACGGATTTACAAGTGATGATTTCAGGACTTTGAAGCCGCCATAAGGAGTGCATGAAGCCTTGGACGAAATATACGAGATGCCACTTCATAATATTCGTCCATAGGCTATTCTAGGTGCTGCGTCACCTTATTAATGGGCCAGGCCCATGTAATTTCGAAATACTTAAGTATAGGCTATTTTTAGAGTCCGTATGTGTGGGGAAACAAGAGTTAGGGTTGGTTTCGGACCCCACCCTCAAGGGCCACGAAATTCCCCCCCTCTTCCTCCATATATACAGCCCTTAGGGCAGCGTTTAGACTTTGGGTTTTGTTTAGATTAAAAGTTCGCCATAGCTGCAACTTCTCATACTTCGTTTGTGTCCAACGACCAGACCAAGACGTCACAGAACCCCACCTTGATCAATAAAGCTTTCATCTTATATTCGCAATATCCAGATTGCAATCTTAGTTTCTTGCTTGTTCTTCGTTTGCTTGCAGGAAACAGGCCCTCGTGGTCAGGTTGATCGTGCTCCGGCATGGTCAATAACCCTCGGAAGTTGGTTTAGCGATTCCTAAGGCGCGACGTCTTGCACGTTCGTAGTCGGATCGTCAAGGTCGACTCCCACAGAAAACGATAGCCACCATCTCATCGAAACATCGGGACACCTTAGCCTCTATCAAGTGGTATCAGATTTCCAGGTTGCTCGGTGAGATTTTACAGTTTTTCGTAGATTAGATCGAGTCTGTTCTTCATACCTACAGTCCACGAAAAAAGCCACAAAAAAATTAGGGTTAGTTCATCATATCCGAACCAATCTGAGCCTTTGCATAATCTTTTTAGGGTTTTTGCTTTGTTGAATTTGCGGTTGCATCGTCGTGTCAAGTTGCTGGTCTTAGAGTCTAGTCTTTTAGAGTTTCGAGTTCTGGTCATAAGTTGTCACGCCGCCGCCGCACCATCGCCCATCTACCACTTTTGCTTATCCGCCACCGCTCTGAATCCATATCCATATACCACCACCAATCCGTATCCATATACCACCACCAATCTGTATCCAAATACCACCACCGCTACCATATACCACCACCGCTGCCATATACCACAACCATATATCCACCACCAATCCGAGTTCTTCTCATATTAGGTTTGTTCTTGAGACCAATCTAAATTCCGATTCGTGTTTCCTTGCCTGCGTAGGTCTCGGAAAAAAAAAGAGTCTGGAGACCCTCGGGCAGTTTTTAGGCCAAAATTTTCCCGGGCAAATTTTTTCCCTATCCTATTTTTAGGTTTTTCTGAGTCTTTTGAGCCACGTGCCATCATAGTGATTTTTTGTCGCACTTTTTCGTCGTCGCTGCCCTGATTTCCGAAAAAAAAGTGAAAAAAAAAATTTCGTGCCATCCTACCAGTTTGACGAGGGAAGAGTTTTGAGACACTCGCCATTATAGTGATTTTTTGCAAAAAAAAAGAGGAGCGCAAAAAAAGAGCGAAAAAAAGAGAGTTCCAGAGTGTGCTTTTCCCTTATTTGCGTGCAGCGCCGTGATTTTGTTCGTGTTCTAGGCTCGCGTCTCTAGCACGGTCTAGCCTAGGACCAGCACGGTACCGTTGTTGAGCGTTTATTCAACTTTGCATCTCTGAATTGATTATTGCCGACCCTTTTTGCTACCATACTATAAGCCTTCCCAGCTCCACATACATCTACGTCATGCATTTGACTCTCCCTGGCAATCGCTCTATCCAAGCTTTTGAGAGTTTTGACTACGACGGTTGCCGATCACCGCCTGCTGCTGGGTAAGAACTGGTAAGAATTTGAGATTGGCTTGATGGATTTGTGACACCACCACCACCTCTTGTTAGTATTCTGTAGGATCATATTCTTGTGTGTTTCTATTGTTGCTAACCATGGCAGGATCACAAGCCGACGAGGCTGACTGGGAGAACATGACGAATCAGGACTTGCATGATAAATTTCAGCAAATGATGAATGGACAGGTGCAAGATGTGCTAAACAGATTTGAAGAGGCCATGGAGAAGATAGATGGCATGGAAAAGACGTTCGAAACAAAGCTCGATAACAGGTTTAATGAACTTCTCGCGCGTCTTCCACCACCACCACCGGCTGCACCTAACGCACCTCTACAACAACAACAACGACGACTACCTACACATCGTGAAATAGCCCTCCGCCGAGCGAGCCGTCTCCCTCTTGCACCTGGCCAAACTGTTGGTGCTGCTGTTGCTACTTCTGTGGCTCCTGCTGCTGATGTGGAGGAGGATGATTTTGCCGGCGATTACGAGGATGAGGTTGATCAAAATCAGAACTACGTGCCACCACTAGCACAGCAACCACCAGGTCGTCCACATGCAAATAATGGCAATGGTAGCGCTCACCCTCAGGTACGAGATCATGACCATCTCCCTAAACTAAAATTGAATATTCCACCATTTGAGGGTAGATATGTTCCTGATATATATCTTACTTGGGAGTTAGAAACTGAACAACGATTTACATGTTTACAATATCCCGAGGAGAGACGTGTTCCTGCTGCTGTTTGTGCATTCACTAGTTTTGCATGTGTTTGGTGGTTTGAGCATTGTAGATTATATCCTATTCCGGTTACTTGGGCTGCTTTGAAAACTGCTATGCGTACTCGTTGGGTTCCACCATATTATCAACGTGAATTACTTCAAAAATTGCAGCGCTTAAGACAGGGAAAAAATTCTGTAGAAGAATATTATCAGGAATTACAAACTGGCATGATTAGATGTGGTATTGTTGAGGAGAATGAAGCTATGCTTGCACGTTTTATGGGTGGATTAAATAGAGAGATTCAGTCTTCTAGAGTATAAGGACTATACTAATATCACTCGTTTATTCCATCTTACTTGTAAAGCTGAACGTGAAGTGCAGGGTCGACAGGCATTGGCGCGGAATAACTTTTCTGCAGGTCGACCTTCATCATGGACACCACGTGCATCATCTACTTCCACACGTTCTACTACACCGGCGCCTCCGTCGGCTGCCGCCTCCAACCGTGATACAATAAAGCAGGCACAATCACCACTATCTGCCAAGAGCACACCTTCTGGGCCTGCAAAGAGCTCTTCTTCATCCATGGCATCAACAGGGCAAACACATGATATTATTTGTCGACGTTGCAAGGGTGGAGATCATTATGCGAGAGAATGCCCATCTAAGCGTGTGATGATTGTTACTGAGGATGGTGGGTATGAGTCCGCTAGTGACTATGATGAGGAGACTTTGGCTCTTATTACACGTGACGAACACGGTGGAGACGATTCTGATCATGAGACGCAATACATGGCTCCTGAAGATGCTGACAGGTATGAATGTTTAGTTGCTCAACGTGTTTTGAGTGTGCAGGTTACACAAGCTGAGCAAAATCAGAGGCATAATTTGTTCCATACAAAGGGAGTTGTGAAGGAATGTTATGTTCGCGTAATCATAGATGGAGGGAGTTGCAACAACTTGGCTAGCATGGAGATGGTGGAGAAGCTATCTCTCACCACAAGACCACATCCACATCCTTACTACATCCAATGGTTCAACAACAGCGGCAAGGTTAAGGTAACACGTACTGTTCGTGTGCATTTTAGTATCTCTACATATGCTGATTATGTTGATTGTGATGTGGTACCTATGCAAGCATGTTCCTTATTACTTGGTAGACCATGGCAATTTGATAAAAATTCTGTTCACCATGGTAGAAACAATCAGTATACTCTTGTTCATAAGGATAAGAACATTACTTTCCTTCCTACGACTCCTGATTCCATTTTGAAAGATGATATTAATAGAGCTAATAAAGCAAAACAGGAGAAAAATAAGAGTGAAAATCAGATTGTGGCAAAAGAATTTGAGCAACAAATGTAGTCTAATAATAATAAACAATCTAGTGTTGCTTCTGAAATTAAATTGAAAAGTGCATGTTTACTTGCCACCAAATCTGATATTGATGATCTAGATTTTAGCAAATCTGTTTGCTATGCTTTTGTGTGCAAAGAGGCATTATTTTCATTCGAGGACCTGCCTTCCTCTTTGCCTCCTGCTGTCACTAACATTTTGCAGGAGTTCGCTGACGTCTTTCCACAAGACGTGCCACCGGGATGACCACCTATTCGAGGGATTGAGCATCAAATTGACTTAATTCCCAGTGCATCATTACCCAACCGTGCACCATACCGTACCAATCCAGAGGAGACAAAGGAGATTATGCGTCAAGTACAAGAACTGCTCGACAAAGGTTATATACGCGAATCCCTTAGTCCTTGTGCTGTTCCTATCATTTTAGTGCCGAAAAAGGATGGTACGTCGCGTATGTGCGTTGATTGTAGAGGCATTAATAATATTACTATTCGTTATCGTCATCCTATTCCTAGGCTAGATGATATGCTTGATGAATTGAGTGGCTCTACAATATTCTCCAAAGTTGATTTGCGTAGTGGATACCATCAAATTCGTATGAAATTGGGAGATGAATGGAAAACAGCATTTAAAACTAAGTTTGGATTATATGAGTGGTTAGTCATGCCTTTTGGGTTAACTAATGCACCTAGTACTTTCATGAGGTTAATGAACGAAGTTTTACGTGCTTTCATTGGACGATTTGTGGTAGTTTACTTTGATGACATATTGATTTATAGCAAATCTTTGGAGGAACATTTGGAACATTTACGTGCTGTTTTTATTGCTCTACGTGATGCACGTTTGTTTGGTAACCTTGGAAAGTGCACCTTTTGCACCGACCGAGTATCTTTTCTTGGCTATGTTGTTACTCCACAGGGAATTGAAGTTGATAAAGCCAAGATTGAAGCTATTGAGAGTTGGCCGCATCCCAAAACGGTCACACAAGTGCGGAGTTTCCTTGGCCTCGCTGGTTTCTATAGGCGTTTTGTGAGAGATTTCAGCACCATTGCTGCACCTCTCAACGAGCTTACAAAGAAGGATGTGCCTTTTGTTTGGGGTACCGCACAGGAAGAAGCCTTCGCGGTATTGAAAGATAAGTTGACACATGCTCCTTTACTCCAACTTCCTAATTTCAATAAGACTTTTGAGCTTGAATGTGATGCTAGTGGAATTGGATTAGGAGGTGTGTTATTACAAGATGGAAAACCTGTTGCATACTTTTCTGAGAAATTGAGTGGGCCTAGTCTGAACTATTCTACTTATGATAAAGAATTATATGCTCTTGTTCGGACCTTAGAAACATGGCAACATTATTTATGGCCCAAGAAATTTGTTATACATTCTGATCATGAATCTTTGAAACACATTAAAAGTCAAGCAAAACTGAACCGCAGACATGCTAAATGGGTTGAATTCATTGAGACTTTCCCTTATGTCATTAAACACAAGAAGGGTAAAGAAAATGTTATTGCTGATGCCTTGTCTCATCGTTATACTATGCTTTCACAACTTGACTTTAAAATATTTGGTTTGGAGACCATCAAAGATCAATATGTTCATGATGCTGAATTTAAAGATGTATTGCAGAATTGTAAGGAAGGGAGAACTTGGAACAAGTTCGTTCTTAACGATGGATTTGTGTTTCGTGCTAACAAGCTATGCATTCCAGCTAGCTCCGTTCGTCTTTTGTTGTTGCAGGAGGCACATGAAGGAGGATTAATGGGACACTTTGGCGTCAAGAAGACGGAGGATATCCTTGCTACACATTTCTTTTGGCCAAAGATGAGACGGGATGTTGAGCGTTTTGTTGCTCGCTGCACTACATGTCAAAGAGCTAAGTCACGCCTCAATCCTCATGGTTTATATATGCCTTTGCCTGTACCTAGTGTTCCTTGGGAGGATATATCTATGGACTTTGTTTTAGGTTTACCTCGAACAAAGAAGGGGAGGGATAGCATATTTGTTGTCGTGGATAGGTTTTCGAAAATGGCACACTTTATACCATGTCATAAAAGCGATGATGCTGTTAATGTTGCTGATTTGTTCTTTCGTGAAATTATTCGCTTGCATGGTGTGCCAAATACTATTGTTTCAGATCATGATACTAAATTTCTTAGCCACTTTTGGAGATGTTTATGGGCTAAGTTGGGGACTAAGCTGCTTTTTAGTACTACTTGTCACCCCCAAACTGATGGACAAACTGAAGTAGTCAATAGAACATTGTCTACTATGCTTAGGGCTGTTTTGAAGAATAACAAGAAAATGTGGGAAGAATGCTTGCCTCATATTGAATTTGCTTATAATCGTTCATTGCATTCTACTACTAAGATGTGCCCTTTTGAAATTGTGTATGGTTTCCTACCTCGTGCACCTATTGATTTGTTGCCTCTTCCATCTTCGGAGAAGGTTAATTTTGATGCTAAAGAACGTTCTGAATTGATTTTAAAAATGCATGAGTTAACTAAGAAAAACATTGAGGGTATGAATGCTAAATATAAACTTGCTGGAGATAAGGGTAGAAAACATGTTGTGTTTGCACCTGGAGATCTTGTTTGGTTACATTTGCGTAAAGATAGATTTCCTAATCTGCGCAAATCAAAGCTAATGCCACGTGCCGATGGTCCTTTTAAGGTGTTAGAGAAAATAAATGATAATGCATATAAACTTGAGCTACCTGCAGATTTTGGGGTTAGTCCCACTTTCAACATTGCAGATTTGAAGCCTTATTTGGGTGAGGAAGATGAGCTTCCGTCGAGGACAACTTCATTTCAAGAAGGGGGGGATGATGAGGACATCAATACCATTGTTACACCCACAGCCCCTACTGTTACATATACTGGACCAATTACTAGAGCTCGCGCACGCCAATTAAATTACCAGGTACTTTCGTTTCTTGGTAATGACTCTAATGTTCATGAGATTATGATGCTGCCTAAATTGGATACATTTGTTTTGCTTACAAATGAAGGGCCTAGCTTGGAGAAGGATGAACATTGGAGCAAGAACACGCATGGAGTTGATGGCATGCGCAAGGGGATCAAGAACGGATTTACAAGTGATGATTTCAGGACTTTGAAGCCGCCATAAGTAGTGCATGAAGCCTTGGACGAAATATACGAGATGCCACTTCATAATATTCGTGCATAGGCTATTCTAGGTGCTGCGTCACCTTATTAATGGGCCAGGCCCATGTAATTTCGAAATACTTAAGTATAGGCTATTTTTAGAGTCCGTATGTGTGGGGAAACAAGAGTTAGGGTTGGTTTCGGACCCCACCCTCAAGGGCCACGAAATTCCCCCCCTCTTCCTCCATATATACAGCCCTTAGGGCAGCGTTTAGACTTTGGGTTTTGTTTAGATTAAAAGTTCGCCATAGCTGCAACTTCTCGTACTTCGTTTGTGTCCAACGACCAGACCAAGATGTCACAGAACCCCACCTTGATCAATAAAGCTTTCATCTTATATTCGCAATATCCAGATTGCAATCTCAGTTTCTTGCTTGTTCTTCGTTTGCTTGCAGGAAACAGGCCCTCGTGGTCAGGTTGATCGTGCTCCGGCGTGGTCAATAACCCTCGGAAGTTAGTTTAGCGATTGCTAAGGCGCGACGTCTCGCACGTTCGTAGTCGGATCGTCAAGGTCGACTCCCACAGAAAACGATAGCCACCATCTCATCGAAACATCGGGACACCTTAGCCTCTATCAGAACGACTACGCATCGTTCCCCATTTAAAGACATAACGAACTCGTCTATGATTGAGAATGCAAATGTCACTACTAATAGTCAAGAAGCAAAAAAGAATACATTGTATGCCCGAATGTCTGATGAGAAGAGAGCAGCATTCCTTGAAAAACGTCGTATGTCCCGACAAGAAAAGAAGTCTCATGCTCTGAATATTGTTAATGGTCAACTAACAGTTGAGGCACATGCTCCGTTAGGATCCAAGGAATGTACACCTTTGAGAAACATAACCAACACACACACAAATTGTCGGGGTAAATAGCCATGGGTAGCCCAGCCGGCTTCCCCTGGCCCCTCAGAAAAAATTATGAGCCCATCCGGCTCATAAGGAGACTCAAGACCTGGGCCGCCTCCCCCTAGCCGATTGCCATCCTAGCCGGCTTGGGGGGCGGCCCGCCCTTTTTCCCCCCATGAAGAAAACTGTGGAGGGCCGGCTACGGCATGGCCGGCTGCGGCAGGGCCGGCTATGGCAAGGCCGGCTATGGCACGGCCGGCTACCGCCGGGCCGGCTCCGATAAAGCAGTCAACGCCGTACCCGCAATGTACGCGTCCACTCTGCGATGATGAAGCGGGGCGTGGCTACAGTGGAGCCTACCACCCCCAAAACCCGGAGCACGCCTGGTACAGCGCGTCGTGCGGGCCGCTGCGGCCCGCCCGGCGCGGCACTGTGGCCACGGCGGCTTTGACGCCGTCCACGACGGGCCGCCAGCATGGCCCCCGAGGCGGTGGGCCCCTTCGGGCAGAGAGATGCCGAAGGCAGCCACACCCCCTCTCAAGCCGGCGAGTCAGAGGGCCGGCTTCGCGTAGCCGGCCTGCCGCCTTCCTCGAAGGAGACGCCCATTAAGGAGACAAGGTGCAGCGGGGCTACAGTAATCGCCCGCCAGGGCGGCGTTACTGTAGCCACGCTTACCCCGACCAAGCCTGCGCCAACAAACACGGAGCAACAGTAACCGTCCGCCGACAAGGCCCTGGCCAGTGGGGCCGGCCTGTCGACCCAGGAGCCGGCAGTCGGCGGGACCCACCAGCCGGCGGGCCCCAGAAGCCGGCGGAGAAGCCGGCGAGCATAGTCACAAACGGCTGGGACCCGCGCCCAGTCGGATTACCATTGTACCCCCGGGGGGTAGGCCTATATAAACCCCCCGGTGCACCCATGCAAAGGGTTGAACTCTCTTTCTAGACATAGACACTTACAAGGAGAAGAGGCAGGCTGAGCTAAGCCCTTCTTCCTCCTTCTGCCCCCAAACAGCTCAAGGAGCATTGTAGCCACCTGTGAACTTAGTAACCATGCGGAGACCCCGCAGAGCAGCAGTAGGGGTGTTATCTCCCCGGAGAGCCCTGAAGCTGGGTAAGATTCGCCGGCGTGCATGTCTACGCCTCATCCCGTTTCCAGGCACCGGCGACGTTCTATTGGCCCCCGCAATGATAAGCCACCCGTTGGCATATGTCGATCCTACCACCCGACATTTGGCGCCCACCGTGGGACCAGGTGCACCATCGTCCGGAGACCTGTTCTGGACGGGAACCCTTTTCCTTCCTCGCGGGCGCAGCCAGCCTGGCTCGCCCAATGGCGCTTGCCGCGACGCGCTGCATGGCGTCGCCGACGCCTGCGCAGCTAGTGGCCTCGCCAGCCTCTTCGACAAGGCCCGCATCTCTGACGAGCACGCTTCCGATGCAGGCACAGATCACCTCGCCAACCTCCTCAGCCAGCTCCACGTCTCCAGTGAGCCCGCTGCGGACTTGGAGTCGGTTGGCTCCACCGACCCGATGCCCGTCGACTCCGACGCGGCACCTACGACACCTTCCCCACCAACGTCACGGTCTACAACGACCCGCTCCCTCCGGCTGGCGATCGTGATTCTGACGCCCCCGAGGTGATGGTTATCAGCCTCGACGGCCCGACTGACGAGGGCGCCCGCGACTCCCCGCGCGCGGCAGCCCAAGACTTGTCCGTCCCCCTTCCGGCTGACGCCAGCGACGAAGTTCTGGAGGCACGCCGCCTCGCCCTCCTCACGGAGGGCCGGCGGCTGGCCTCCGTAAGACGCCTCACCGAGGCCTACCAGCGCGAAGCTGACCGCGCCGCCTTCGGCACGCCGGCTCCGGCTGGCCCTAGCCGGGCCGGCGCTGTCAGGCAACGCGGCGCCGTCATCGCCGACACGCTCGGGGTGGATCGCCCGGTCTACGCCACCCCGCTCGAGAACCTGCGCGCCGCCCAGGCGGCCGTAGACGAGCTAGACGGCTTGGAAGCCGAAGATCTCCCCCATATGACGCGGCGCATCCAGCAACTAATCGATGCGGCTGCACGACGGCACGAGGCCGACGCCTGCGCGGGGAGCCCTCCCCCGTGCCGCGAACACGGCGCGACCTCCCGGTCGCCGACTACCAGCTACACCCGGGCGCGGCGCGAGAAAGAGCCGGCTTCCAGCCGAAGCCGGACCCAAGTCTCCATCGAGCGAGACGCGGACGGCCGCCCCCGAGCCATGGAATGGCGGGGCACCCCGCCTCCGCCTCGAGCTCGCGGAGAAAGATATCCTACCCCGCCTCCAGTGGCTCACCCGACTCTCAGCGGCCGGCTTGGTCGCCGAGAGGGAATCGGCGAAAATGACGCCCGCCACCGGATCGACCGCCTGGCCCGATCCCTGGCGCTAGAAGAGGAAGACGATGTCGGCCCGCCTTGCTTCCGCCCCCGCATCCGCGACGAGCCCTTCCCCAAAGGGTTCTCGCTCCCAAGAGACACACCCAAGTATAACGGCTCGGTGAAGCCGGAAGACTGGCTGACCGACAACTCCACAGCCGTCAGCATCGCCAATGGCAACCGGCGCGTTGCCGTAAAGTACGTGCCCCTCATGCTGCAAGGCACGGCGCGGACTTGTCTTAACAGCCTTAAGCCGCTCAGCATCAACAGCTGGGTGGACTTCACTGAAGCCTTCGTTCGCAACTTCACCAGCACCTACAAGCGGGCTCCCAAGCCCAGACAGCTCTCCCTGTGTGTACAGGGCCCAGCCGAGTCCACTCGCGACTACCTGACGCGTTGGGCCGAGCTCCGCAACTCCTGTGAGGGGGTGCACGAGGTGCAAGCCATCGAATACTTCACAGCCGGGTGCCGAGAGGGCACCCTCCTCAAGCACAAGCTTCTCTGCGATGAGCCGACTACCCTCGACGAGCTCCTAAACATCGCCGACAAGTACGCCACCGCCGACTCCTCGATGAAGACCGAGCTCCGGGTGGACGCATCCGGAAAGGTGCTCAATCCGGCGCCCAAAGCGCCGGCTGGAGACGGCGGCCGACGCCAACACCAGAACGATAAAAAACGCAAGGGCCCTGCGCCGCCTCCCGCCAGTCGGCAGGTCGCCACGGTCGAAGATGCGCCGCCTGAAGGGCGGCCCGCACCCAAGAAGCCCAAGGGCGGCAGGCCGGCTTGGCAGCCGGCCTTCTCCTACGAGCAAACCCTTGATGCCCCGTGCAAGTTCCACAGCGGCGCGAAGCCGTCCAACCACACGACCCGCAAATGCAACTGGCTCACCCGAATCTCGAAGGGCGAAGGGCTCACGCCGACTCCGCCTGCCGGCCCGCCGCCGCCGGCTCTGCCGCCCAAAGCCGCCCGGCCCGCGGTCGACGCCGTGCAGGACGAGTTCCCCGATGAGCAAGCGTCTTATGTCGTCTTCACGAGCCAGCCCGAAGACCGGCGCAGCAAGCGCCGAGAGCAACAGGAGGTCAACATGGCCGCCACCAGCCCAGCCGGCCACATGCACTGGTCGGAGAAACCCATCAGCTGGAGCCGGGCCGACCACCCAGAGGTGATGCCATCCCCCGGTTCCTACGCATTGGTCCTGGAGGCCACCCTCGCAACGGATACGCGCGCCGCACGCTTCTCCCGCGTGCTGATCGACGGCGGAAGCAGCATCAACATCCTGTACTGCGACACCATGGAGAAGCTGGGCGTCAAGGTCAAGCAACTTGCACCGACTCGAACGGTGTTCCACGGCATTGTACCCGGATTGTCCTGTGCCCCCATCGGCAAGCTCAAGATCGATGTCCTCTTTGGGGGCAAGGATCATTTCCGCCGGGAAGCAATCTGGTTCGAGGTGGTGGACCTGGACAGCCCTTATCATGCCTTGCTTGGCCGACCCGCCCTGGCCAAGTTCATGGCGGTCCCCCACTATGCTTACCTCAAGAT
Organism: Triticum monococcum; assembly: GCA_034509565.1. Taxonomy (NCBI): domain Eukaryota; kingdom Viridiplantae; phylum Streptophyta; class Magnoliopsida; order Poales; family Poaceae; genus Triticum; species Triticum monococcum. Next base: position 246,638,329 of record CM067841.1, on the reverse strand, counting down.
GAAGATACCGAGCTCAAAGGGTGTCATCACCATCGCCGGCGACTACAAGAAGTCCGCCGACTGCGCCGCGGCCAGCAGCCGGCTGGCCGAATCCCTCGTGATCGCAGCCGAGAGGAAGACGCTGGACCGGGTCGTGGCCCTGGCCAGCAAGCAGCTAAACCAACCCGCCGACTCCAAGGAGTATGATGCCCAAGGATCTTTCCAGCCGGCCAAGGAGACCAAGAAGATACAGCTCGACCCCGAGCACCCCGAGAGGTTTGCCGTCATTGGGGCGAGCCTGGATAGCAAATAGGAAGGCGAGCTCGCCGATTTCCTCCGTGAGAATCGGGATATCTTTGCATGGTCCCCCAAGGACATGCCGGGTGTTCCGAAGGATTTCGTCAAGCACAAATTGCACGTGCGGGAGGATGCTAAACCAGTCAAGCAGCCCCTCCGCCGACTGTCAAAAGAGAAGAGAAGGATCGTAGGGGAGGAGATAGCCCGGCTCCTTGCAGCCGGCTTCATCATGGAAGTTTTCTTCCCCGAATGGCTCGCGAACCCGGTTCTCGTGCTGAAGAAGAATAACAAGTGGCGCATGTGTATAGATTACACGAGCCTCAACAAAGCCTGCCCAAAAGATCCCTTAGCTCTGCCCAGGATTGATCAAGTGATAGACTCCATAGTCGGATGCGAGCTATTGAGTTTTTTGGATGCCTACTCGGGATACCACCAGATCAAGGTGAACCCGGATGACCAACTGAAGACCGCCTTCATCACGCCGTTTGGAGCCTTCTGCTACCTGACCATGACGTTCGGCTTGAGGAATGCCGGCGCCACGTTTCAGCGTTGCATGCAGAAGTGCCTCCTCACGCAGCTCGGCAAGAATGCCCACGTTTACGTGGATGATGTTGTGGTGAAGACGGAGAAGCGTGGCACTCTGCTGGAAGACTTGAAGGAGACGTTCGAGAACCTGCGCCGGTTCCGGATCAAGCTCAACCCGGAGAAATGCGTGTTTGGAGTGCCAGCCGGCCAGCTCCTAGGCTTCCTGGTCTCTGAACGCGGCATAGAGTGCAACCCTGTGAAGATCAAGGCCATCGAGAGGATGGCGGTCCCAACCAAGCTCAGAGAGATTCAGAAGTTCACCGGGTGCCTGGCCTCTCTTAACCGCTTCATCAGCCGGCTTGGAGAAAAAGCTCTCCCCCTCTACCGCCTCATGAAGAAGAGCACTCACTTTGAGTGGAACGACCAGGCCGACCAAGCTTTCCACGAGCTGAAGAAAATGCTGTCCACGCCGCCTGTCTTGGCGGCACCGACTGAGAAGGAGCCCATGCTCCTATATATTGTCGCCACTAGCCGGGTGGTCAGCACCGTCATTGTGGTCGAACGCCCCGAAGAAGGCCGAGCCCAGCCGGTCCAAAGGCCGGTTTAGTACCTGAGCGAGGTGTTGTCCGCCTCGAAGCAAAATTACCCGCACTATCAGAAGATGTGCTATGGCGTGTACTTCGCCGCCAAGAAGCTGAAGCCGTACTTTCAAGAACATCCCATCATGGTCGTATGCACTGCCCCGCTTGCCGACATCATAGGCAGCCGGGATGCATCCGACTGGGTGGCCAAATGGGCCATCGAGCTGGCCCCCTACACCATCTTCTACCAACCCCGCACCGCCATCAAGACGCAAGCGCTGGCCGACTTCCTCGTCGACTGGGCCGAGACCCAGTACTTACCACCGGCGCCCGACTCCACCCATTGGCGCATGCACTTTGACGGATCAAAGATGCGCACCGGCTTGGGAGCCGGCGTCGTCCTTACTTCTCCAAAGGGCGACAAGCTCAGATACACGCTGCAGATCCACTTCGCCGCCTCCAACAACATAGCCGAATACGAGGCGCTCATACACGGGCTCCGGCTTGCCAAGGAGCTTGGTATTCGCCGGATCCTGTGCTATGGCGACTCGGATTTGGTGGTGCAGCAGTCTTCTGGTGACTGGGACGCCAAGGACGCGAACATGGCGAGCTACCGTTTCCTAGTACAGCAAATCAGCGGATACTTCGACGGGTGTGAGTTCCTTCACGTGCCGCGGGCCGACAACGAGCCAGCAGATGCCCTGGCACGAATAGGCTCCATGCGGCAAGCAATACCAGCCGGCGTCGCCCTGCAGTGCCTCCTCAAGCCTTCAATCAAGCCGTCTCCGGAATCCGACTCCATTTTCGTGCCGCCTAACCCCGAGGGGGCCGGGTCCGGCTCGAAGAATCAAGCAGCCGGCCCGGGGACTTCAATATTCGGCTCGGGGACTGCCGTACCCGGCCCGGGGACTGCAGTAGCCGGCCCGGGGACTGCAGTAGCCGGCCCGGGGACTTCTTCAGCACAGGAAGCGGCGGCCAACTCCAGCGCTGCACTGCCCAGCCCGCCCACCCTGGTGGCTCTGGCCACATTGGTGGCTGAGGAGGTCGCCGCCCCATCATGGGCCCAAGCCATCCGCAACTTTCTGGTGAACCATGACCTGCCGGCCGACAAAAACGAAGCAAGACAAGTTCAGCGCCAGGCTGGAGCATACACAATCGTCAACAGAGAGCTTGTCAAGCGCAGCGCCACCAGAGTCTTGCAGCGATGCGTCGAGCAGGAGAAAGGCATCGCGATCCTCAGGGATATACACCAAGGAGAATGCGGCCACCACGCCGCGTCAAGATCACTGGTCGCCAAAGCCTTCCGCCACGGTTTCTTCTGGCCGACTGCTTTGGACGACGCCAAAGAGCTAGTCAAACACTGCAAAGGCTACCAGCTTTTCAGCTCGCAGCAACACATGCCGGCTTCAGCACTCAAGACCATTCCCATCACCTGGCCCTTTGCCGTCTGGGGATTGGATATGGTGGGCCCATTCAAGACGGCGCGCGGCGGCATGACACATTTGCTCGTCGCCGTTGACAAATTCACCAAGTGGATCGAGGCGAAGCCGATCAAGAAGCTGAATGGGCCGACTGCAGTGACATTCATTGCAGATATAACAACCCGGTACGGCGTACCGCACAGCATCATCACCGACAATGGCACGAACTTTGCCAAAGGTGCCCTGGCACGGTTCTGCGCTGCGCAAGGTATCCGGCTGGACCTTGCGTCAGTCGCTCACCCGCAGTCAAACGGCCAAGTGGAGCGAGCAAATGGCCTCATTCTGTCCGGCATCAAGCCTCGACTGGTCGTACCCCTGGAGCGTTCAGCCGGCTGCTGGCTCGATGAGCTGCCGGCTGTCCTATGGAGTCTGCGCACTACTCCCAACAGATCAACCGGCTTCACTCCCTTCTTCCTTGTATATGGTGCCGAGGCGGTCATCCCAACAGACATCGAGTTCGACTCGCCTCGGGTAACCATGTACACGGAAGCGGAAGCCAAAGAAGCACGAGAAGACGGCGTCGACCTGCTGGAAGAGGCCCGGCTGTTAGCCCTCAGCCGGTCCGCCATCTACCAGCAGGGTCTGCGCCGCTACCATAGCCGGAGGGTCCGCCCAAGATCCTTCCAGGAGGGGACCTTGTGCTCCGGCTGATCCAGCGAACAGCCGGCCAGCACAAGCTCGCAGCCCCCTGGGAAGGCCCCTTCATCATCAGCAGAGCCTTGGGTAACGACGCCTACTACCTCATCGACGCGCAGAAGCCGAAGGCACGCAAGAGAGACGACTCCGGCAAGGAGTCGGAGCGACCGTGGAACGCAAATCTCCTTCGGAAGTTTTACAGTTAAAGCGCAGTACGTGTCATGCCCACTTTTGTATTTAGTATGATACAGTAGGCTCCCCGAGAAAGACTCGGGGACTGCCATCCGTTGTTTTATGAATGAAAGTTATCATGTGTATGATATTACCTTTTCATTTATTTTGTCCGGTACCGGGTCCGACGAGTCGGCCCGGGGACTAGCCGACTAGAGTTATATTAGGAGCCTCACCCGCAGTCAGACAAGTAATGTGCCGACACCCAGGCTTGGCTCTTGCCGAAATCGCAGCTCGAAGAACCGACTGCCCGGCTGGCAAGAGTCACCAGCCGGAAAGGGTGCGCACATGAAAAACGGCTAGGGACAAAATAGGCTCGCATATATAACAAAAGCCGGCTTGCTGCCTCCCGCCGACCGACTACCAGAGTAGCCGGCCGGCCGGCTTACATTCAGTCTACTTCAAATCCAAGAAAACTCAAGTACTTGCCTTCCCAAAGAGGGAAGGCGGCAAAGGAAAGAGCCTAAGGACAAAAAGTACACTCGGATGAACGCCAACACATGCATATATTAATATATTACACAAAAAGCCTCCAGAGAGGTCGACATCCAGCATTGTTCGATACACCCCCAATGGGTGGAATTGCAGAAACTTAAATTTGTCCAAAAAGAAAGACAGGAACAAAATGAACGGCAGATCAAGCCGGCGGGGCCGTAGACGAGCTGGATTAAGCGACGGAAGTAGTCACGACGGCTGGAGGAGCGGCCGGCTGGCCAACCTCGGCTTGATCGTCGTCTCCGGCAGAGGGCGCGCTCCCGCGTGGCTCGTTGCTAGAGGCACGATCGGCTGGGGGGCGGTCGGCCGCCCCACCAGTCGGCTCGGCGTCTTCGCTGTCCTCCTCCTCGTCGTCCTCGCCCTCGTCGCTGGAGGCGATCTCTTCCGCCGAGTCCTTGCCGTCCGTCGGGTTCAGCCCGAACCATTCCTCCGGTGGGCAGCGCCATCGTCATTGAGCTCCGGCGCGAAGACGCTGGTGTCGGTACACTCGGCGATCGTCGAGGCGCGCTGCGCGATCGCCGGCCGCACCTCCTCCAGCTCGGCGTCGGCTTCCGACCGCCACGTCCGCAGCTGGTCCAGGCTTAGCCCTGGGTACCACGCGCGGACGAACTCCAGCACGCGCCCGGCTCCAAGACGGGCCGCGGACGCCTTCCAGGCCTCGAAGCGGCCGACTGCGACTTCGAGCCGGTCGGCCGTCCGGCTTGGGGTCCGGGGAATTGTCTGGCCGGGCCAGAGCGCGGCCAGCATCGTCGCCCCGGCGCGTTGGAGCCGGCGGAGTAACCGGTGGGCCGGCTGCAGCCGCGCCTGGACGGCGATAAGCTGCTCCGACAACGTCCGGTTCGCATCCGGCGGAATCACGACCCCGGCCTGATGGCGCTCCTCGCGGTAGGCTTCGATGGCTTGGGCAGCAAGGACGGACTGGCCGGGGAAGTACTCTGCGCAAGACAGCAAACACAAGTCAAAACAAAACCATAGGCGGCCGGCGAATGGAAGAAGAGCAAGAAAGGCAGCCTACCGTCAATGAGATCCTCGACCCGGCCGAAGCCTTCTTCCAGCGCCCGGCGCGTCTCGGCCCAGCTCGCCTCCCTGGCCCCGAACTCCGCCCTTAGGGTAGCCTCACCGTCCTGCGCCTTTTGCAGGGCCGCCTTGTGGCTCTCCTCTTGGTCGGCCAGTTTCGTCGCCAGGCGGTCGCGCTCTTGAGCCAAGTCAGCGTACTCGGCGTCCTTGGCACGAAGAGCGGCCTGCACCACGCCAAGTTCCCTCCGCAGGTCGGCGTTGGCCTCTGCACGAGCAAGAAATAAAGAGAAAAATCAGCAAAGGAAAAGTCGCCAAGTAAGATCCGACCCGACTGCGCTGCAGTCGGCCCGGATCTCGGGGACTACATCCAGTGGGTGCGCTGTCGCACCCCCACGAGAAATTAATAATGACAAAACACTTACGCCGGCTGCTGGCGAGGTCTTCGGTCCTCCGGCTTAGCTCCCGAGCCTGGGAGTTGAAGGCGGCCGCGCGGGAGTTGTGATAATCCTGAAGATCAGAAAAAACAGTCAACATAGTCGTCTAGTAAGATCCGACCCGACTGCGCTGCAGTCGGCCCGGATCTCGGGGACTACACCCAGTGGGTGCGCTAGCGCGCCCCCACGGAAAAAATTCAAAGGACCAGAGCGGTCAAGGAGTGAAGACTTACCCGGATTGCAGACCGCGTCGATAGAAACTCCTGAGTGAATTGCCTCAGGAGGCCGGCCTGTGCCTGCAGCCGGCTCCAAACCTCTTGAGCCGCGACGTTCAGCTCGCCGCTCCCTCTGCTGGGAGTCCACCCGGACGTGCGGAGCTGGCCGCCTCCAAGGCGTCTGCCGTCCGCTCGGCCCCCGCGGCTCGGCGCGTGTCCGGCGGGGCCGTGCTCCCTCCGGCGGGCCGGCTCGCCGCCGGCTCGATCTCAAGGCCGGCTCCGGCCTCGGGTGCGGCCCGGGCCGGCTCCTCCGGCACCGCCGACGATCGGCCGCCTTCGCCTACTCCGGCTGGCGCTGCTGGCGACGTCCTCTCAGCGGATCCCTCGAAGACCTCGTCCCTCTGCACCGGCGGCTGCTCGGGGATAATCTCCTCCGCCGTGGGCAGAGGGATGTCCGGATCCAAGGTCTGGAGGGGGATGGCGAGCAGCGGGGTCTGGCTGCGCACGCCTTCCTCCTCCGTCTCCACGGCCGCCCGCTCCGACGGAGTCTCGGCCGCCGCGCCCGCTCGCCCTGGCGCCGTCTGGGCGGCCTCTCGCTCCGCCGCCGCCCGCTCGGCCGCCTCCCACTCTCGGCGCGCCTCGCGAGCGTTGCGCTGCGTGGCTGCGTCAAGTTCGGCGCGGGGGTCCACTCGGCGGGACCCTGAGGAACCGGCGCTCGGCCCGACCACGGAGCCGGCTGGGCCTCGCTCGAGGGAGAGCGGCGCCCTGCCCAGGAAATCAGAAAAACATTCAAGGAAAGAAAATTTCAGAATAACAAGCATGCAGGCGGCTACTAGACTTACGCAGAAACTGACGGGGGTTTCTTCACCGCCTTCCGGAAGCGGGCCGCCTTCGCCGCCGCCTCCTCGCGCTTTGTGGCCGCGGCGGAGGCCTTCGGCTTCTTCGGCCGGCTTCCGAAGAGCGGGAGCGCGGCCCGGCGCTTCCGCTTCCCGCCACCGGCAGTCGGCGCGGCAGACGAGCTCGCGCCGCAGCGGTCGGTTGCCGGCTGGCGGCGCGGGAGTTCTTCGGCTTCAAAATCGTCCGGCCAGTCGTCGAAACTGGCCGAAAGCCCGGTGCCGCCGAGCTCGGCGGCATCCCCCGTGGCGGCGTCCTCCATGGCGACGGCGGAGAGATCCGGGTCGTCGGGGTCGTCCACCGTGCGGTCCGGGGCATACTCTCGGTCGACTCCGGCTACCCCGGCTGGCGGTGGGAGGAGAGGATTCTGATGAAGAGAAAAAAGAAAAAATAGCCGCCTGGTCAGAGGCCGGCTAACCCAAGCCGGCAGACGACGAGAAGAAAAACTTACCACAAGCGGAGGCTGGGCGCGGGAGTACGGCGCCTTGCCGAATTGCCACTCGTCGGTGAGCTTCAAGTTGGCGACGTAGTTCGCCATCAGAGCCACCTCGGCATGGGGCATCTCCCATGTGCTCAGCCGGCAAGGATCGAACCGGCCACTCATTTGGCACATCATGTGCGGCCGGCTTTGAAGAGGCAAGATCCGGCGCTCGACGAAGGCAGTTACCAAGTCGGACGCGCACAGACCTTCCGATTGGATCATCACCCGAAGCCGGGAGATGGAAGCGTTCCCCGCTGGAGACAGGGATTTCGACCGGTAGCCCCAGGTCCGCCGCCTCCCAGCCGGCGGGCCGGCTAAGTAAGCCGGCAGGTTGACATAGTCGCCGTGCCGGGCGACGTTCTTGACATAGAAGTAAGACTTCTGCCATAGCTTGACGGACTGGATCAGAGGAATGTGGGGGAAGGGGTTGTCGTCGCTTGCCCTCTTCATCGCGATGAAGGCGCCGCAGGGAGCCGGCACGCCGGCGGAGACGGTGCCGAGCTTGTTCTGGAACAATTCCGCCCAGAGCTCCAGCGTCGGCAGCACCCCCAAGTACCCTTCGCAGAGCGTGACGAAGGCCGAGAGTTGCAGCACTGCGTTGGGCGTGATGTGGTGCGGTTGGAGGTTGTAGAACTCGAGAAAGGACCGCATGAAGCTGCTTGCCGGGAAGCCGAAGCCCCGGAGGAAGTGCGTGCAGAAGACGACGCGTTCGCCCTCCTCCGGCGCCGGCGAGACCTCCTTCGCGGGCGCCTGGCGCACCTGCACGAGGTCGGCGGCGGGCAGACGCCGGGTCTGGAGGAGGAACTCGATGTGCTCGTCGTGGACATTTGACCCATCCCACGAGCTCGACAAAGCCTGCGACATGGCGGCGTGGGTGGGCTACGGCGTGAAACTGCGTCGGGCGCGAGGAAGAAGAAGAAGAGCAGGAGGGACGGGGAGCGGGGGAGCGAACAGGCCCGTTCCTCTCCCCCTCCCCCCCCCTACTTGTAGGCGCGTGCGCCAGAGACGAGGAGGCGCGGCGTGGGGGATCGTGGGGATCGATCGTGCCCATCTCCCCCACGCCCGCGTTAATTACGTGCCTTGATGACGCGAGGTAACGCCCGCGGGGAGGCGAGCAGCCCCCTCGGGCCACAGAAGATCTGCGCCCGGGCCGAGGCCAGGGAGTGGCGGGCCCGGGCCTGCGGCGGCGTCCCGTCGCGCGCGTGCGATGGCAGGACTTCCCCGCCACGTGGCTCGTCGTGGGGCCCGCGGACGGTCCGCGGGTCAACCACGATCGCCCTAACAAAGAAAAGCGCTCTGAAGTCGGCTGCAACGACGCAGTCGGCCCCTCACGGTATGAAGCCGGCCAAGCTTCCCGTCCTTCCGTCCGCCATGAAGCTCGCCCGCCTTCGGGGACTACTGTCGGGGTAAATAGCCATGGGTAGCCCAGCCGGCTTCCCCTGGCCCCTCAGAAAAAATTATGAGCCCATCCGGCTCATAAGGAGACTCAAGACCTGGGCCGCCTCCCCCTAGCCGATTGCCATCCTAGCCGGCTTGGGGGGCGGCCCGCCCTTTTTCCCCCCATGAAGAAAACTGTGGAGGGCCGGCTACGGCATGGCCGGCTGCGGCAGGGCCGGCTATGGCAAGGCCGGCTATGGCACGGCCGGCTACCGCCGGGCCGGCTCCGATAAAGCAGTCAACGCCGTACCCGCGATGTACGCGTCCACTCTGCGATGATGAAGCGGGGCGTGGCTACAGTGGAGCCTGCCACCCCCAAAACCCGGAGCACGCCTGGTACAGCGCGTCGTGCGGGCCGCTGCGGCCCGCCCGGCGCGGCACTGTGGCCACGACGGCTTTGACGCCGTCCACGACGGGCCGCCAGCATGGCCCCCGAGGCGGTGGGCCCCTTCGGGCAGAGAGATGCCGAAGGCGGCCACACCCCCTCTCAAGCCGGCGAGACAGAGGGCCGGCTTCGCGTAGCCGGCCTGCCGCCTTCCTCGAAGGAGACGCCCATTAAGGAGACAAGGTGCGGCAGGGCTACAGTAATCGCCCGCCAGGGCGGCGTTACTGTAGCCACGCTTACCCCGACCAAGCCTGCGCCAACAAACACGGAGCAACAGTAACCGGCCGCCGACAAGGCCCTGGCCGGTGGGGCCGGCCTGTCGACCCAGGAGCCGGCAGTCGGCGGGACCCACCAGCCGGCGGGCCCCAGAAGCCGGCGAGCATAGTCACAGACAGCTGGGACCCGCGCCCAGTCGGATTACCATTGTACCCCCGGGGGGTAGGCCTATATAAACCCCCCGGTGCACCCATGCAAAGGGTTGAACTCTCTTTCTAGACATAGACACTTACAAGGAGAAGAGGCAGGCTGAGCTAAGCCCTTCTTCCTCCTTCTGCCCCCAAACAGCTCAAGGAGCATTGTAGCCACCTGTGAACTTAGTAACCATGCGGAGACCCCGCAGAGCAGCAGTAGGGGTGTTATCTCCCCGGAGAGCCCTGAAGCTGGGTAAGATTCGCCGGCGTGCATGTCTACGCCTCATCCCGTTTCCAGGCACCGGCGACGTTCTATTGGCCTCCGCAATGATAAGCCACTCGTTGGCATATGTCGATCCTACCACCCGACACAAATGGTATGTTCATACTCTGCATATCATAATTATTGAATGACCATTTGCTCATTTTGCTAGGAGGTTTGTCTCCTGCGTTGTGTCAGATGCAACATGTACTGAAGCCGCAGGACGCCCTTGAACAGCGGGATCTGCCGCCTCCCTTGGACTTCGCCGACAAGGCGTGATCCGTCGTCGTCACCACTCCTCCCATGGGAGGATGCGGCTGCTATCATCAACCTCCGCTCCATGTGGCGTGCTACCAAATTCAATATGTTAGATTTGCAGAGACTGATGTTGCATGACGCAAGAAGAAACATGTGGTTCTGTTGCGAATCACCGCAGCGATGCAGTAAGTTTCCAGATTGATGCTATTGTTACTGCACATGAGGGAATACATGGTTATTATTTTGACCATATAGGTGCCATGGAAGCTGGAGAATTTTTATCTACTATACTTGTTCGTTGCCTGCATCATATTGCAGTTCCAAAGTCCACATAAGGTATTCCATTAACATTTCGTACACCATTTTTTCCGCCACTCGATCACATAATGAATATCATGAACATTCATACCAAGTTATTTTGTGTCCTATCAGGAATTTTAAATAATACATAATTCATTGGCGTGTACTTTGTCATAGGATGTTGCTTTACATGTAAGATTTTTATCCCCTTTCTAATGCTAATGATGAAGATAATCCTTTTGTGGAATTAAGCTTCATTTAGGGTGGATAATGTATGGCTGTGCATATGTTGTGTATTTTTATATTAAATGCATAAACTTTTCTGGTATTAAAACAAGTGAGATTGGTTACAAATAAACAAGTTAGTTCAGCAGCATTCATGTTTTACAACTGGAATCATTTTTGCCAGAGTTATTCCGACCTTTTGGCAAAGTGATTGAATTTTTCCTTTGCACTGCAATTTGGGTGCACCATGTTTTAACTGAGAAGGCAGTTGTTGGTACAGTTAGAGTTCAAAGAGGTCCTTCGACGAGGGTGTGTCAAAACTCAGCTAGGCGCTTCGGTGTCAACTGGTAAGAAGTTAGTGCCATAGGAAGCTAGATAATTGGTGACATGTATAGCATCATAATTTGTAAACTACAACTTAGTGATTTTGTTTTAGAGGCAACAATTGCGGTATCATATTCACTGATTGTTTTTTCATAAAATAGTTCATTGGGTGCTAGCTATCCCTGAAGACTGGTTGTTGTACATACTGGCTGCTGTACATATTTCAGAATATTTGGCTGCTTGCTAGAGAGTGCATACTAGCTGGTGTACAAATTTCAGAATATTTGCAGTACATAAATATCTTATGATGTTAAAAATTCACAGTGGTTCCTTCGCTACTCTCCTCATTCGGTGTTCCACCTCACCACTCCCCAGCAGTGGGAGCAGAGCAGCCAACGGGTTCCTGGCTTACCTGCCTCGCAAAGAGGTAGTCATGACTGAACCTGAAAAAATGCTGCTTCCTGTATACATTAGTAGAGGAAAAAATGACTTGATTTCTGTAGGAGTGTCTTGTGGATTAAGTGGATATGTAATGTCCTTTTAAAAAAATGATAGGTAATGTACTATTCTTGATTGCAGCTGGTGCTTTTTTGGAAATTTGATAACACCACAAGCGGCAATCGATTTTGGAAGCCAAAAAACATCCAAAACATGTACAGTGGGAGTACTGCCAGTTTAGGAGCAAAGTAACCATTACTAGAGTAATGAATATGAGAAATGAATAGTTGATGAAACTGAGCACTGTTGTAATTCTCGACAGTGAAATGGTATTTTTTTGTTCCAATAAAGGTTGGAGGTAGAATCAGCTTCAATCTCGAGTACCCAATTGTAGAGAAGACGAAAGGAGGCACAACATATATGGAAGTACGAACTCTGGCAGTAACAATTTTATGTTTCCAAGTTAGGTTGATGATATTCAACTTAATAGAACCCAAACTTTTGTTGTTGAGTTCAATATACAGTGTCCCGTGTATAGTTTTTAAGGTGTCATGTTTCTCAAAAGAATACATCTACACGTAAGGAACTAGCTACCAGTATCAATCTAAATGAACAAGCTCATAAGCAGCCTTTGCTTTTGATTCATTCGTTTTATACTTTTGTTGGAGCATAGTTCCATTCATATTTGTGATATACTTATTTTTCTGTATCACTTACAATTTTTGTTTAGCAAAGTGATGTCCCTCTTGAATAATCATATGCTGCTATCCGTTCAGACATGGCACTTAGCAAATGTAATCTTTTATGGGATTAGATGTGATTTTCTGTTTCATTATACTGATTGTGACATCAATGGGATATTGCGTACAATGTTATAATGTTAAGATGTTGTAAGTACTCATTGTGGTTTCGACATGATGCTTGGTATATGGAGTCTATAGCATCAATGTGATGCACAAGCCTTTCCGAATTAAATCAACTTGTCTGAATTCTTTCCTCTCTTATCGCATGCTTAAGTTTCTTGCTCGTGTTTAGTATGATGCGCAAGAGAGTTGATGCCCACCGAGTTCCAACACTGAAAGATGTGCATCTCATTATACCTAAAGCACACCCCAAGTAGCAAATCCTGAATGGGATGATGTCTTTTTTTCTTCTGTCGTCGTCGATGACCAGCTCGTGTTCCAAAAAACAAAGACAAATGACTACCTTTCAAACCACTAAAGCATATTATTTAGTTTTTCTAACGCTCAAGATAATGATAATGCATATATCTACAAGAACTGGTCTGATTATTTTGCTTTTAGTTTATTGCACTCATGGAATGCAAAGTAAGTAAATCTACCAATTTGCAGGGTCAATATTCATTATTTCATGATTTTATGTTCTACTATGCAAAAACTTAGATTGACTTGCTATTTTCATTCAGGATGGTGACCAGATAAGGAAACAATTTTTGGTGCACCTACTCGACTACATCAACAGTGAAGCTGCACACAACATTTCGGATGTTTGAGAGAATTGATCAGCTTCATCAGGAAATACTGTTATAATTTTTTGGCTCTATAAATACGATGAGTCGATGATACATTGAAGTGTCTTCTTGATTTATAATAGTATTTTTTAGTGCAATCAAAATATCTTTCTGGATATGTTAATCAGATTTTCCTTGCTCGTTTGGAGGAGGAAAAAACTGCCGGGCACATACATGGTCAGCTAACTTGTAGGAGAAATAATAGGCACATTTGTTCCGGCGCTTGAAAAAAAAGCAAGGTTGGTTGTGGTTCTTTGAAGAGATAAAGTCTAGATTCGTTTGATCCACAAAAAAAAGTAAGATTTCGTTGGAGGTTTTCAAGTCTGGACCTGTCCTTGAAAAAAAAACCATACGTGGTGGGATTTTCTGTTGAGAAGAGAGAGACAGAGAGATTTGAACAAGGAAAGAAGGAGAATTGTTTTGGCAAGTGTGCATCCGGAAGAGATATAAGAATATTTCAAAAAAAAAGGAGGAAGTGTCGCTCTTTGGAAGTCCACGCTCTCATCCATTGATTCATGTGAGAAAGTGATCATTGTAGTTTTTTTTAAACACACGCACACCCTATCTTTATGAGCATCTTTGAAAGACTGAGCCGGCATATCATTTTAAAATGTCTCTTCCCACTAAATGCGCATCGTCAGAAATTCTGAAATAAATCTAGAAATAAATGCGAGCATCAGGATTTGAACCTTGATGGGCTGTAAATACCACAATCTCTCTAACTATCCAACCAGAGGTTGGTTTGCATTGATTATTGTAGCTATTCGTTGTGCATCCCTTGTGACTTAATAAAAAAAGAGTGGTACCAGGAGGTTTGCACCAATGTTGTGTGTTGGCTGGAGCCCACGTTGGACATTGGATAGAAACAAAAGAGCAGGTGTTTGAAAGGGAATATAGTGCTAATATTTTTTGGTTCGGTTGGAGAGTGGACTTTCAAAAAAAAAAGTACAAGTGGCTAGTGGTGCTACTACTTGGATCGTTGTGAGGCGAAAAGGAGAAAAAAAAGTTAAGTGGCTTGGTAGCGCTACTTGTTTGTATATCCTCTTTTGATCTAGCACTCGGTATTTTCATTTTGGTTCCGGCTGTGAATTCGTTTATGTGTTAGGCTCGTGTCTCTAGTCTGGTCTAGTCTAAGACTAGCATTCGACCACTTTAAATGAATTTTCAGTTTGCATTAATTAACGTGGTTATAGCATTTTTTTCCACATATATAAAGCCAACCCAGTTTCACATATTTCTACACTGTGTATCCATACTTTCACCTGGCAATCGTTTTACCCAACTTTTGGAGTTACTTGACATCACTGGTTGCCGACCACCGCCTGCTGCATATGGTAAAAACTTGTAAGATATTGATATTTGCGTTACTGTTAGCGTTTTACCACCACATCCTAGTAGTTATAGGAACATTATTTTTAGATTTTTTTCTTGTTTCTACTAATCATGACAGGATCTAGAGTCAATTCATGGGCTTTGTCGATCGCGAGAGACGTGCCACCACCTATGCAAATTCCACAACGATCACGAGAGGTGCATGAACATCCAAATGCACATGATCATGTTAATGTTTCTATACCATCATTTAATGACCGTTTTAGACCTGCTTTATATATTGAATGGGAGTTCGAATAAATAATATATTTGCTTCCCATAATTTTGATGAACGTAAAAAGTTAAGGTTGCGGTTGGTTCTTTCACTGGTTATGCTTTAGTTTGGTGGAGTGAATATTGTCGGTTACACCCTGATTATATGTGACGCCCGGGTAATTAAGCTACAGTAATCCCTTGCTAATGATGCCATGTCACCACTATTACTGTTACTAATCTCACGTTGATCCAAATCCGGTTCAAATTCAAATTCAAATAATAAGTGAAATTCTAAACTTCTCAAACATGAAAACTAAAATGATCATCATGTGGCAAATAATCCCTAACTTATTTTGGGTGTTGGAACCAACCTTTTTCAAAATGTTTAAGTGCCTAAACTAAATAAAACAGGGGCTAAAACAATTATTAAATACTTTTAAATAATAAACAAATGTAAAACTAATTTATTTAGTGCCAAATTAATTATGACAGTAGCCTAACTAATAATGCTAATTTAGGGACTGAGTTGATATATTATAAAACTACATATAAAGTAAAACTAAAAGAAACATAAAATAGATAAACAGAAATAAACAGAAAACAAAAGGAAAAGGAGAAAACCCTCCCCCCGCTGGGCCTTTTGGCCCAGCTGGCCGTCCACACAGACCCCGGCCGCCTGAATGGGCCGGCCCACCTCGCCGCCTTAACCCCCCCCCCCCCCCACTCCCCCAGTCCAACACCACCGACACCCACTCCCCCCCCCCCCCACGAAAATATCTCCTCTCTCCCCGATTGGATCGGGATCGGGAGAGGAGGTCGCTGCCCCTTGCCAGGACGTCGCCGCCGCCCGGATCGACCTTCGACGCCTGGATCGCTCCCCCGCCGGCCTGCTTCTCCTCTATGTCGTCGTCCCCGCCGCCCTCCTCACGCACCACTGCCCTGTTCCCCGTGCACCACGGTGAGGCCCTCGGCCTCCTACTCTCCTCCCCGTCTCGCGCGCACGCGCACCGCCTCACCGCGCCGACCCGCCTTGCTCGCGTCGCCGCGCACCGCCGGCCCCACCCATGTTTCATTGCTGGTGCTGCTGCTGCCTGTGCCGCGACCTGCGCCGGCCACACCCCCCTGCATCCATGGCACGCCTCGTCGATGCGCGCCTGCGCGCTGGCCATGGCCTTGGTCGCCCGCCGTGGCCAGCTCCTACTGCTACCGCGCGCTGGCCTCGCCCACCCCGACCCCTCATGCTCCTCGCGACGCCCCGCCTCCACCGCTTGCAGCCGCTCACGCTCCCACGGCCCTGCTCCTTGCCGGCTCTTGCCCGCCTGCAGCTCGCCGCTCCCATGCACACACGCCGGCGCGTGAAACCGCGCCCTACGTCGCCCCCAGGGCCGCCACTGCCGGGGCTGCGCCCGACTTCCCCGGTGAGCTGGTCGCCGGCACCCAGCGCCCGTCCCTCCCGCGTCGACCTGGGCGGGTGCCCAGCGCCCGTTCCAGGCGCCCATTACCCCGCACCCGCGCGCCCGCTCCAGTGGCCTCTGTGCCACTGGGCAAGGGGCCCCACGCCCCCTGAGAACATTAAAAAAAGGGGAATTAAAAATAATTAATTAATTAATGAAAGAGTTAATTAACTAATTAATTAACTTAATTAATCATGTTCAATTAACCTAATCACTTAATTAAATTAACTAATCATGTTTAGTTAACCTAAGTCAATGACAACTGGGACCAATGCGTCAGTTTGACCAAGTCAACTGACTGTTGACTGCTGACATCATAATGGCATTTTCTAATTAAATTAATTCTGATAATTCTAAAAATGATTAAATCCTTTTTAAATTAATATAAAATAAACCGTAGCTCGGATGGAAAAACTTTGTACATGAAAGTTGCTCAGAACGATCTGACGAATCCGGATACGCAGCCCGTTCGTCCGCCACACATCCCTAACCTATCGAACTCGCAACTTTCCCCCTCCGGCTCCTCTGCCCGAAATCGCGAAACACCGGGGATACTTTCCCGGATGTTTCCCCCCTTCACCGGTATCACCTCATACCGCGTTAGGGCACCTCTAGCACCGATACTTGTCATGTCATGCATCGCTATGCATCTGCTTGCTTAAATATTTATTGTTTCTTCCCCCTCTTCTTCCGCTAGACACCGAGACCGACGCCGCTGCTACCCAGTACGACTACGGAGTTGACGACCCCTCTTGCTTGCCAGAGCAACCAGGCAAGCCCCCCCTTTGATCACCAGATATCGCCTACTCTTCTCTATACTGCCTGCATTAGAGTAGTGTAGCATGTTACTGCTTTTCGTTATTCCTATCCTGATGCATAGCCTGTCCTTGCTACTATTGTTGTTACCATTACCTACTATCCTACTGCTTAGTATAGGATGCTAGTGTTCCATCAGTGGCCCTACACTCTTGTCCGTCTGCCATGCTATACTACTGGGCCGTGATCACTTCGGGAGGTGATCACGGGCATATACTATATACTTTACACAGTTACATTATTTATGATACTATTCGGAGATGGGGGCTGAAGGGGCAGGTGGCTCCATCCCGGTAGAGGTGGGCCTGGGTTCCCGACGGCCCCCGACTGTTACTTTGTGGCGGAGCGACAGGGCAGGTTGAGACCACCTAGGAGAGAGGTGGGCCTGGCCCTGGTCGGCGTTCGCAGATACTTAACACGTTTAACGAGATCTTGGTATTTGATCTGAGTCTGGCTACTGGCCTATACGCTCTAACCATCTACGCGGGGACAGTTATGGGCACTCGACCTCGTGGTATCAGCCGAAGCCTTCGTGACGTCAGCGACTGAGCGGCGCGGGCCGGATTGGACTGGAACGCCTGCTAGGCGAGGTCTGCTTTCGGCCACCCTTGCAACGTGCAGGTGTGCAATGGGCGATGGGCCCAGACCCCTGCGTCATAGGATTTAGACCGGCGTGCTGACCTCTCTGTTGTGCCTAGGTAGGGCTGCGACGTGTTGATCTTCCAAGGCCGGGCATGACCCAGGAAAGTGTGTCCGGCCAAATGGGATTGAGCGTGTTGGGTTATGTGGTGCACCCCTACAGGGAAGTTAATCTATTCGAATAGCCGTGATCTTCGGTAACAGGACGACTTGGAGTTGTACCTTGACCTTATGACAACTAGAACCGGATACTTAATAAAACACACCCTTCCAAGTGCCAGATACAACCGGTGATCGCTCTCTCACAGGGCAACGAGGGGAGGATCATCGGTTAGGGTTATGCTATGCGATGCTACTTGGAGGACTTCAGTCTACTCTCTTCTACATGCTGCAAGACGGTGGCTGCCAAAAGCGTAGTCTTCGACAGGATTAGCTACCCCCCTCTTATTCTGGCATTCTGCAGTTCAGTCCACCGATATGGCCTTTACACATATACCCATGCATATGTAGTGTAGTTCCTTGCTTGCGAGTACTTTGGATGAGTACTCATGGTTGCTTTCTCCCTCTTTCCCCCCCTTTCCCTTCTACCTGGTTGTCGCAACCAGATGTTGGAGCCCAGGAGCCAGACGCCACCGTCGACGACGACTACTACTACTTGGGAGGTGCCTACTACTACGTGCAGCCCGCTGACGACGACCAGAAGTAGTTTAGGAGGATCCCAGGCAGGAGGCCTACGCCTCTTTCGATCTGTATCCCAGTTTGTGCTAGCCTTCTTAAGGCAAACTTGTTTAACTTATGTCTGTACTCAGATTTTGTTGCTTCCGCTGACTCGTCTATGATCGAGCTCTTGTATTCGAGCCCTCGAGGCCCCTGGCTTGTATTATGATGCTTGTATGACTTATTTATGTTTTAGAGTTGTGTTGTGATATCTGCCCGTGAGTCCCTGATCTTGATCGTACACGTTTGCGTGCATGATTAGTGTACAATTGAATCGGGGGCGTCACATTATATACCTATTACTTGGGATGATTTGAAACATGCCATGCGACATACATTCGTCCCCGCTTATTATACTCGTGACATGATTAAAAAGTTGCAACATTTAAAACAAGTAGTGACACTATAACGAAATATTATGATGATTTACAAACTACATTGCTGCATTCCTCTTTAGAAGAAACTGAAGATGATTTTTATGGATAGATTTTGGGAAGGATTAAACTGTGACATTCAGGAGATACTAATTCATGAACAGTGTTATCCTATGGACCGTTTGTTTCGTCTTGCTTGCAAAGCTGAATAGGAGATTGCCCAGAAGACAAACAAGCGGAAGGTGCAAATCCCAAGAGTTGCGACGGTTGTTCCTTCCACCACCGCGCCTACTATGACAACAACATCCATTATTGTGAGCACTACATCACCTCCACCACATGACCTGTCGCCACCTAGAGTGCCTACATCATCTGAGTTGACCATAATAGGTAATGACAAATGTATTATTCTTCCACCTCCACATGAGTATGGTGAATGTCTTGTTAATTTAAATGCACCATGCGATGAGCTACCTACTACTTTGATCACACCAGCTATTTTAGAGGACTCTGTTGATGATTTGACTTTGCCATGTGATCAAGCAATTTTGAGTGAACCCATTGAATTAACTATCGATGCGAAAGAATCACGTGAATCAGGGAATAACTCAAATTTGGATCAAATACGTTTGAAAATAATTGTGCCGGTGTTTAATCATTTTGATATGACCTCTAATCTTGGTGATGGTTCATCAATGTTGGGATGGTTTAATGATAAGCATTGTCAATCTTCTGATATGAATAAGAGCTTTACTTATATGTGCAAACTGAGTTGAAATATTTTCATGCCTTTGACTTCTTGTGATAATATATTGGCTTTATATTTCACGACTTTTGAAGGGTGCTCTTGTATAACCATGTCACATGTGCCCTAACCAAGATCAGCAAAAATGGATGGCATATACATATACAACGTGTACACCTTGTCTATTTTGTTAGCCACATTTCAGACTAATCAACGTCGAGGACGGCTTTGTTTTCAAGAAGGGGAGGATGATGAGAACATGGCTACCGCAGTTACACCCATATCCCCTGTTGTTTTACCTCTTGGAACAATTGCTAGAGCTCGCACACGCCAATTAAATTATCAGGTACTTCCATTTTTTGGTAATGTTTCTAGTGTTCATGAGAATATGATGCTGCCTAACTTAGATACATTTGTGTTGCTTGCAAATGAAGGGCCTAGCACGGACAAGAAGGATGAACATTGGAGCATCTGAAGGAAATATGACCTAGAGGCAATAATAAAGTTATTATTTATTTCCTTATATCATGATAAATGTTTATTATTCATGCTAGAATTGTATTAACCGGAATACATGTGTGAATACATAGACAAACAATATATCACTAGTATGCCTCTACTTGACTAGCTCATTGATGCTTAAGTTTCCTAACCATAGACAAAGAGTTGCCATTTGATTAATGAGATCACATCATTAGGAGAATGATGTGATTGACTTGACCCATTCTGTTAGCTTAGCACACGATCGTTTAGTATGTTGCTATTGCTTTCTTCATGACTTATGCATGTTCCTATGACTATGAGATTATGCAACTCCCGTTTACCGAAGGAACACTTTGTGTGCCACCAAACGTCACAATGTAACTGGGTGATTATAAAGGTGCTCTATAGGTGTCTCCGAAGGTACTTGTTGGGTTGGCGTATTTCGAGATTAGGATTTGTCACTCCGATTGTCGGAGAGGTATCTCTGGGCCCACTCGGTAATGCACATCACTATAAGCCTTGCAAGCATTGCAACTAATGAGTTAGTTGCGGGATGATGTATTACGGAACGAGTAAAGAGACTTGCCAGTAACGAGATTGAACTAGGTATTGAGATACCGACGATCAAATCTCGGGCAAGTAACATACCGATGACAAAGGGAACAACGTATGTTGTTATGCGATTTGACCGATAAAGATCTTCGTAGAATATGTAGGAGCCAATATGAGCATCCAGGTTCCGACATTGGCTATTGACCGGACATGTGTCTCAGTCATGTCTACATAGTTCTCGAACCCGTAGGGTCCGCACGCTTAAAGTTCGATGACGGTTATATTATGAGTTTATGTGTTTTGATGTACCGAAGGAGTTCGGAGTCCCGGATGAGATCGGGGACATGACGAGGAGTCTCGAAATGGTCAATACATAAAGATCGATATATTGGACGACTATATTCGGACATCGGAAAGGTTCCGAGTGATTCGGGTATTTTTGGGAGTACCGGGGAGTTAAGGGAATTCGTATTGGGCCTTAATGGGCCATACGGGAAAGCAGAGAAAGGCCTCAAAGGGTGGCCGCACCCCCCCCATGGGCTGGTCCGAATTGGACTAGGGAAGGGGGCGCCCCCTTACTTCCTTCTCCTTTTCCCTTGCCTTTCCTTCTCTCCTACTCCTACTACTTGGAAGGGATCCTAGTTCTACTAGGAAAGGGGGAATCCTACTCCCGGTGGGAGTAGGACTCCCCTAGGGTGCGCCATAAAGAGGGTCGGCCCCTCCCCTCCTCCACTCCTTTATATACGTGGCCAGGGGGCACCCCATAGGGACAACAGTTGATCAAGTTGATCTTTTAGCCGTGTGCGGTGCCCCCCCTCCACCATAGTGCACCTCGATAATACTGTAGCGGTGCTTAGGCGAAGCCCTGCATCGGTATAACATCAACATCGTCACCACGCCGTCGTGCTGACGAAACTCTCCCTCAACACTCGGATGGATTGGAGTTCGAGGGACGTCATCGGGTTGAACGTGTGCTAAACTCGGAGGTGCCATGCGTTCGGTACTTGATCGGTCGGATCGTGAAGACGTACGACTACATCAACTACATTGTGCTAACGCTTCCGCTTTCGGTCTCCCACTCCACTCCACCTCTTTCCCCCTCCTAGTAGGAGTCCTACTCCTACTAGGAGGAGGACTCCTCCTTGGCGCGCCACACCGAGCCGGCCGGCCTCCTCCCCTTGATCCTTTATATACGGGGGCAGGGGGCACCCCAAGACACACAAGTTGATCCACGTGATTGTTCCTTAGCCGTCGTGCGTCGGTAGAACATCAAGATCGTCATCACGCCGTCGTGCTGATGGAACTCCTCCCCAAAGCTTTGCTGGATCGGAGCCCGGCGATCGTCATCGAGCTGTACGTGTGCTAAGAACTCGGAGGTGCCGGAGTAACGGTGCTTGGATCTGTCGGATCGGGAAGAAGATGTACGACTACTTCCTCTACGTTGTGTCAACGCTTCCGTTGTGATCTACAAGGGTACGTAGATCAGACTCTCCCCCTCGTTGCTATGCATCACCATGATCTTGCGTGTGCGTAGGAAATTTTTGAAATTACTACGTTCCCCAACAGTGGCATCCGAGCCAGGTTTTATGCGTAGATGTCATATGCACGAGTAGAACACAAGTGAGTTGTGGGCGATATAAGTCATACTGCTTACCAGCATGTCATACTTTGGTTCGGCGGTATTGTTGGATGAAGCGGCCCAGACCAACATTACGCGTACGCTTACGCGAGACTGGTTCTACCGACGTGCTCTGCACACAGGTGGCTGGCGGGTGTCAATTTCTCCAACTTTAGTTAAACCAAGTGTGGCTACGCCTGGTCCTTGCGAAGGTTAAAACAGCACTAACTTGACAAACTATCGTTATGGTTTTGATGCGTAGGTAAGAACGGTTCTTGCTAAGCCCGTAGTAGCCACGTAAAACTTGCAACAACTAAGTAGAGGACGTCTAACTTGTTTTTGCAAGGCATGTTGTGATGTGATATGGTCAAGACATGATGCTAAATTTTATTGTATGAGATGATCATGTTTTGTAACCGAGTTATCGGCAACTGGCAGGAGCCATATGGTTGTCGCTTTATTGTATGCAATGCAATCGCCCTGTAATGCTTTACTTTATCACTAAGCGGTAGCGATAGTCGTAGAAGTATAAGATTTGCGAGACGACAACGATGCTACGATGGAGATCAAGGTGTCGTGCTGGTGACGATGGTGATCATGACGGTGCTTCAGAGATGGAGATCACAAGCACAAGATAATGATGACTATATCATATCACTTATATTGATTTTTTTTGACACCTGAAACAGTAGGAGAGCCTCCTACTGCAAATTTAATAAAAGAATGCAAGTATGTTACATGAGATCATTTACAGGTCATCCCCTTTGGGGATGAGGGTGGGGGGGATCTATTACAGGGAGTTAAGGAAGGATGAAAGAAAGGGTTTATGTCTATCTCCTACTCTATAAGTCAGGAGAAAAAGGTCTTCCTTTAGTCTAGCAAGCCAGGAGGCTTGAGATGGGAGCACTCCTCTGAAGTGTTTATTATTGCGTTCTTTCCAGATGCTCCAGGTAGCAAGCATGAAGATTTCCATGAACAGAGGTTTATTCCAAGAGATTTTTGCTTGCTCCACCCAATCAAGACGTGTAGACGCCGTATGGCCCGTAATCTGGAGCTTGCCCCAGCATTCAAGGCTAAAGGTGCATTCCGGGAAGAGGTGCTCCATTGTCTCGTTGCTGCAATTTGTGCATAGGAGGCATCCAAACTCATTGACAATGTTATAGTGCCTCCTTTTGAGCATGTCTCGAGTGTTGAGTCTATCTGAAAGTAGCAACCAGCCAAAAACCTTGATCTTCATTGTTGCTTTAGATTTCCAGGTCCATTTGTATGCTCGGTGTGCATGGATGTCTTTGAAGTAGAAAGTGTAGAACCAGTGGGCTGAGTAGTAGTTGGTCCCCCAAACACATGTCCATTCATCATTAATCAGGGGGCTTAGAAGCTCAACATGCATGGTTTTCTGTTGTAAGTCTCTTGTTTCCACAAGGGCTTGAGTGGAGAGAGGCAGGTGGAAAGTTTCACTAATAGACGTGCCGCCCAGGAAATTGCGCACAGATATATCTTCCTGTTGTGCGAAGGAGAATGCTCTGGGATGGGTCTCAGCTAAAACGTCTCCAATCCAGACGTCCTTCTAGAATAAAGCCAAAGATCCATTTCGAACCGTCACATTGGTGATTCCTCTATATATTGCCATAAGTTTTGTGACATCGCGCCACCAGAAAGATCCGCACGGATCAGTTGCATGTGGGATTTTATGGGTGTAATATGCGTTCCAAATCAACTCCACCCAGGGTAGGTCCCAGTGGTTGTAGAATTTGTGGAGGAATTTGAGGAGTAATGCATCACTTTGCACCTGAAGATTAAGAATGCCAAGCCCTCCACACTCTTTAGGTTTGCAAACCATGTCCCAGGAGGCCAGAGAGTTACACCTGTCACCTTGGTCTGTTTTCTTTGTCCATAAGCATTTTCTTCTGATTTTGTCAATGAGCTCAAGAATGCCAGCCGGGAGTTTGAGAGTGCAAAGAGCAAATATTATTAAGGATGTTATGACTGAATTCACAAGCGTGAGTGTAACGCCCCAGATATAACTTTCCCAATTTGTACTCCAACTCTTGCCGTTTCCGGCATTAAGTTATATTTATTTCTCGGGTTCGGGTCTTTGTCTCCGTGTGTTGTTTTCGTTTTCGTGCATCTCATATCATGTCATCACGTGCATTGCATTTGCATACATGTTCATCTCATGCATTCGAGCATTTTTCCCCGTTGTCCGTTTTGCATTCCGGCGCTCCGTTCTCCTCTGGTGGCCATTTCTAGCTTTCTTTCGTGTGTGGGGATTAAACATTTCCGGATTGGACCGAGACTTGCCATGCGGCCTTGGTTTACTACCGGTAGACCGCCTGTCAAGTTTTGGGTCATTTGGACTTCGTTTGATACTCCAACGGTTAACCGAGGGACTAAAAAGGCCTCGTGTGTGTTGCAGCCCAACACCCCTCCAATTTGGCACAAAACCCACCAAACTCTGCTCCATCGTCTCGGTCATTCGATCATGATCGCGTGGCCGAAAACCGCACCTCATTTGGACTCTCCTAGCTCCCTCTATGCCTATATATACACCCCCCCCCCTCGAAAATTCCGGGTCAAACACCCCTAAACCCTAGATCCGCTCCTCTCCCGCCGCCGGACGCGTCCGGATCAGACCGGACACGTCCGCCCACCGCCGCCCGACCTGTCGCGTGCCGCCACGTGGCGCCTGCCCACCGCCGCCGCCGCCGAAGCCCGCTCGGCCCGGGGAGAGCCCCCGAGGCCCGAGTCGCCCGCCTCCACCGGCTCCCATCGCCGCCTGTCTCCTCCATCGCCGGCCGCCGCGCGCCACCACCGCTCCTCGCCGGACCCCGCCGCCTCTTCTCCGGCTGCCAAGCGCCACCGCCGCCGACGCCAAGATCCGCCGCCGCCGCAGCAAGCTCCGGCCGCCGCCGCCCTGGTTCGGGTCCCCGCTGCCCCGCCGCACCGACCGCGCCAAGTCCGGCCGGCCTTGCCTCCCCTCTTCACCTCGCAGGAGCCGCCGTCTCGCCGGAGTCCTCGGGAGTCGCACCATGAACAGTGTCGGTGAACAGTGATTGGATCCGGATCCAGATCTGGAACCCTAGGGTTGACTTCTCCCTCTCCCCCTTAATCTTTTATGCAATCTTTGACTGTTCATATCTCCGCATCCGTAGCTCCGTTTTGGACATATGATATATCAAAATCTTCGCCTCGACGAGTACATCATTTCATTCCATTGCATCATTTGCATTTGAGTTCATCTTGATGCCCAAAATGCTGTTAGAAGGAGGCATTATGAGTTAAATTGCAGATCCGTTAGCTCATCATTGACTTTTGTCATTTTTGCCATGATTATTGTGTGCATGATATGCCTATGCCCCTTTGGGATGAATTGTTAAGCATTTTGTCTTCTTTCCAGAGGTGCCAACCATGCATTTTTAGGATGTGTGTGGTGTCTTGTGCAAGCTTGCAAAGAGGGGCACCTGAGTAATCTGTTTTTAGGGACTTAGTGATTTTCACTAAGTCTGGGATATTTTAGTTCATGATGCCATATGTTCGGCTTGTTTCCTAGTGATCCGTGCCTCTTTTGAGGATGATCAGTAAGGGAGTTTTGATATTTATGTTATGCTCTATCCATCCATGTCTTTACTTGCTATGTTGGAGCACCCTAGGTTGAGTCAATCAAGCTCAACTTTTGCATCGTTGTTAATTTGGGCAGATCGTGAACTCTTTTGCGATTTTGCCGATGCTATTGCTAGTGATCCGTGCATGCTATGCCATTGTTCTTGCCATGTCTAGCTAGCATTTTGTGCCTTCTTTATGGATGTATGCTTGCCTTGCCATGACTTGCACTGTAGTGAGTGCATCGAGCTTGTTTACATGCCTTCGTGAGTTATAATTTCAGCATGTCTCAGTTTTCACTAAGTCTGAAAACTGATTGTGTTTCATCCATGTTCGTGTGCTCGTTAGAGTATTTTGTGAACCCTTTTGGCCCCAGGTCACTTTGGGTGTTTTGTTAAGCTTGTTGAGTAGATCCATGCCATGCTCTTACTTGCCATGTTCAGGTTATGTTTCATGTTGTTTTGCAGCTCCGAAGAGAGCATCGTGGTCTGAAATTTTAGACTAAATTTTAGTGAAATTTGAGAAGAGAAGAGTCAAACTCTACGTCAGGATGCACAACAGATTTCAGACTTGTGCTTATTCAGTTTTGCCATGCTTGTTTGAACCCCTTAATGGATGAATTTGCCTATGGCTCAGTCCTAGTGATTTGTTAAGCATCTTGTGTACATCCCTGACATGCATTTTGTTTTCATGTTTGGTGGCTGTAGCATGTTCATTTCGTTGCATTTAGGAGCCTACTTGCTGTAAATCGTAGATCGGTTCGTTTCGTAAAACGCTTGCCGTTTCCAAACCGTAGCTCCGATTCCTATGATCTTTATATCGTTTTCAGGGGATTTCTTCCCCTCTATCCAGTGGCACACTTGGTTTTCCAAGTTGAGGCCAGGTTCATGCATTTCCTGTCACGTCTTGCATTTTGCATCCCGCATCGCATCCCGCATAGCATACCATCCTTGCATATTATTGGTTGCCCTTGCATGTGGTTGATTGTATCCTTGTTGCTTGTTTGTGTTGTTGGGTAGAGTCGGGAGACGAGTTCGCTAACGAGGAGCCCGTTGAGTTTGCTTTTGAGGATCCAGTCAACTCTAACAACTGTGCAGGCAAGATGATCATACCCTCGAAATCACTACTATCTTTGCTATGCTAGTTTGCTCGCTCTTTTGCTATGCCATTGCTATGATGCCTACCACTTGCTTGTCAGCCTCCTAATTGCCATGATTGAGCCTCTAACCCACCTTTGTCCTAGCAAACCGTTGATTGGCTATGTTACCGCTTTGCTCAGCCCTTCTTATAGCGTTGCTAGTTGCAGGTGAAGATTGGAGCCGTTCCTTGTTGGAACATTTATTTACTTGTTGGGATATCATTATATTGCTATGTTATCTTAATGCATCTATATACTTGGTAAAGGGTGGAAGGCTCGGCCTCTCGCCTAGTGTTTTGTTCCACTCTTGCCGCCCTAGTTTCCGTCTGTTATGTTCCCGGATTGTTGCGTCCCTTACGCGGTTGGGCTATAATGGGAACCCCTTGATAGTTCGCCTTGATTAAAGCTTTTCCAGCAATGCCCAACATTGGTTTTACCATTTGCTACCTAGCCTCGTTTTCCCTTGGGTTTCCGGAGCCCGAGGGTCATCTTTATTTTAGCCCCGCACGGGCCAGTGCTCCCCTGAGTGTTGGTCCGACCGAGTAGACTGCGGGGCCACCTCGGGGCAACTTGAGGGTTGGTTTTACTCGTAGGATGTCTCATCTGAGTGTGCCCTGAGAACGAGATATGTGCAGCTCCTATCGGGATTTGTCGGCACATTTGGGCGGTGTTGCTGGACTTGTTTTGACCTGTCGAATCATCTTGTTGTACCGAGATACCGAGTCTGATCGGTGTGTCTTAGGTGGAGGTCTATTCCTTCGTTGACCGTGAGAGCTTGTTATGGGCGAAGTTGGGACCCCCCTGCAGGGATTGATCTTTTGAAAGCCGTGCCCGCGGTTATGGGCAGATGGGAATTTGTTAATGTCCGGTTGTAGATAACTTGAACCTTAATTAATTAAAATGAATCAACTGAGTGTGTTGCCGTGATGGCCTCTTCTCGGCGGAGTCCGGGAAGCGGACACGGTGTTGGAGTTATGTTTGCGCAGGTTGCTCCCTAGTTTCTCGCTCGTGCTTTGCCTCCTCTTCTCGCTCTCTTTTGCGAATAAGTTAGCCACCATATATGCTAGTCGCTTGCTGCAGCTCCACTTATACATTACCCCTTTCCTACCTATTAAGCTTAAATAGTCTTGATCGCGAGGGTGCGAGATTGCTGAGTCCCTGTGGCTCACAGATTACTATTACACCAGATGCAGGGACAGATGATACAGCTCCAGATGGCGCGCTCGAGCTCAAGTGGGAGTACGACGAGGACTCTCAACGTTACTATGTGTCTTTTCCTGATGATCAGTAGTGGTGCCCAATCGGGGTTAGATTCAGGGCCTTGTCGCATGTTGGGGGGTCTTTTCTATTTTGGCGCCGTAGTCGGGCCATGAGTGATTTGTATGATGGATGTTATTTATGTACTTTGATGTGACGTGGCGAGTGTAAGCCAACTATGTTCCTCCCCTTTATATTATTTATGTACATGGGATGTGTGATGATTTCCCGACTTGCGACATTGCTTTCAATGCGGCTATGCCTCTAAGTCGTGCCTCGACACGTGGGAGATATAGCCGCATCGAGGGCGTTACAGTGAGTTTCCCTCCGTATGAAATCATATTAAGAGTGGCTGACAGTCTTCTCTCCACACGACAAACAAGGGGCATGAGATCCAGAATGGTTGGTTTTGTAGTACCCATTGGGAGGCCGAGATAGGTGAAAGGCAGCTTGCCAACGACACAACCAAAGATATTTGCCAATGCGCTAGTAGTGTCTGGATCACAGTTCAGTGGTATCAGGGTGGACTTGTGAAAATTTATCTTCAAGCCAATTGAAGTAGCATAATCAGAGAGTATGTTCTTGATGGTTGTGGCTTGTGCAGAAGAAGCAGGCATAGCAAGAATAGTATCGTCTGCGTATTGTATCACTGGATAGTCTTTCTGGGTATTGCAAGAAAAAGGTAAGCTGATCTCACCTCGTGAGAACGCATCATTTATCGCCGCTTGCAAAAGGTCAGCCGCAAGGACAAAAATTAGTGGAGACAGGGGGTCGCCTTGGCGTACTCCACATTTGCAATGGAATTGCCTTCCAGGTACACCGTTTAGCAGAACTGCAGATTTGCCTGATGAGAAGATACATTGTATCCAGCCGAGCCATTTGTCATTAAATCCCATGTTCTTCATGATAACCAGCATTGCCTCATGATCTATTGTATCAAATGCTTTAGCAAAATCAAGTTTGAGGAGTACAATTTCTTTCTTGGAGCTTTGGCATTGGTAGATGTATTCGAAAGCCCATGCAAGGCAGTCCTGTATGGTGCGACCTTTGAGAAATCCATATTGGTTACGGTGAATAATTTTAAGAATGAACTTCTGCAATCGATTGGCCAATAGCTTTGTGATCACTTTGAGACAGCAGTTTAGAAGTGTAATCGGCCTGAAATCATTCACAGTGCTGGGAGCATTGGTTTTTGGGATCAGAGTGATAAACCCATCATTGATGCTTTCAAGGTTGAGGTTTCCATCAAAAAATTGGTTGCAAAGTTTATAGAAATCCTCTTTTATTATCGGCCAACAAGCTTTAAGGAATGCTCCATTGAATCCATCCGGGCCAGGTGCACGATCAGCAGGCATTGTTTTAATAACATGATCGATCTCAGCTTGTGTGAATGGGATAGTTAATTCATCAAGACCTTCAATCCTTTTGATAATTCTTTGAAGGTCAAATTTCATATCATTGTGGGAGGAGGTGCCAAGTCTCTGTTTAAATGAGTGGAACAGTAAGGCTTCTTTCCCCGAGTGATCATCCACACAAATACCATCATTTATGGTCAGTGTTGCAATATTATTTCTGCGGTATCTTTCGGATGCCATGGCCTAGAAAAACTTGGAGTTTTCATCTCCAAATTGCACCCACCGAATGGTGCATCGTTTCTTCCAATATAACTTTTGGTAGTTAAGCAGTCTGATGAGGTGGGCCTTGAGGATTTTCCTGAAATTTACTTCTGGTGTGGACAATTGTCGTTTGTTTTCCAGTCCATCAATTTGCAACAAAGCCCTGTTCGAATTTCTATGGCAATGGAGAGTTTTGAAATGCTTTTGCTCCAGTATTTGAGATCGTGCCTTAAAGTTTTGAGCTTTCTGCAGAGCACTGTTGCCATATTTTGGGAAGACACAGGTTTTGACCAGGCATTTTGAACTATTTGCATGAAACCTGGATGTTGTAACCAGAAAGATTCAAACCTGAATAATTTGGAGCGAGGTATGGAAGTTTCAATGTTGACGACACAGGGGATGTGATCAGATACCGGTCGTCCGAGAGGTTTAACCATTGTATGAGGGTAAGTGCTTGTCTAATGATTGCTCGTGAAGAACCAATCAATCTATTCTAGTAGGGGATCAAGTTGCATGTTACTCCAGGTATACTCACGGCCTTTAATGGGGAGTTCAATTAGAGCTTGTGACCGAATAAAATCATTGAAAGTAATCATGTCACTATAATTCCCACCAGGCTTATTTCTATTATCAGGGCTTCTAATGAAATTAAAATCACCGACCAGAAGCCAATCATATCACTTATATTGATTGCATGTGATGTTTATCTTTTATGCATCTTATCTTGCTTTGATTGAGGTAGCATTATAAGATGATCTCTCACTAAATTTCAAGATAAAAAGTGTTCTCCCTGAGTATGCACCGTTGCCAAAGTTCGTCGTGCCCAGACACCACGTGATGATCGGGTGTGATAAGCTCTACGTCCATCTACAATGGGTGCAAGCCAGTTTTAAACATGCAGAATACTCAGGTTAAACTTGACGAGCCTAGCATATGCAAATATGGCCTCGGAACACTGAGACCGAAAGGTCGAGCATGAATCATATAGTAGATACGATCAACATAGTGATGTTCACCATTGAAAACTACTCCATTTCACGTGATGATCGGTTATGGTTTAGTTGATTTGGATCACGTGATCACTTAGAAGATTAGAGGGATGTCTTTCTAAATGGGAGTTCTTAAGTAATATGATTAATCGAACTTAAATTTATCATGAACTTAGTCCTGGTAGTATTAGCATATCTATGTTGTAAATCAATAGCTCGCGTTTAGCTCCCCTATTTTTTTTGATATGTTCCTAGAGAAAACTAAGTTGAAAGATGTTAGTAGCAATGATGCGGATTGGATCCGTGATCTGAGGTTTATCCTCATTGTTGCACAGAAGAATTATGTCCTTGATGCACCGGTAGGTGACACACCTATTGCAGGAGCAGATGCAGATGTTATGAACATCTGGCTAGCTCAATATGATGACTACTTGATAGTTTAGTGCACCATGCTTAAACGGCTTAGAATCGGGACTTCAAAGACGTTTTGAACGTCATGGACCATATGAGATGTTCCAGGAGTTGAAGTTAATATTTCAAGAAAATACCCGAGTTGAGAGATATGAAGTCTCCAACAAGTTCTATAGCTAAAAGATGGAGGAGAATAGCTCAAGCAGTGAGCATGTGCTCAGATTGTCTCGGTACTACAATCGCTTGAATCAAGTGGGAGTTAATCTTCCAGATAAGACAGTGATTGGAAGAGTTCTCTAGTCACTATCACCAAGTTACTAGAACTTCGTGGTGAACTATAATATGCAAGGGATAATGGAAACGATTCCCAAGCTCTTCATGATGCTGAAATCGACGAAGGTAGAAATCAAGAAAAACATCAAGTGTTGATGGTTGACAAGACCATTAGTTTCAAGTAAAGGGCAAAGGGAAGAAGGGGAACTTCAAGTAGAACGGCAAGTGAGTTGCTGCTCAAGTGAAGAAGCCCAAGTCTGGACCTAAGCCTGAGACTAAGTGCTTCTACTTCAAAGGGACTGGTCACTGGAAGTGGAACTGCCCCAAGTATTTGGTGAATAAGAAGCATGGCAAAGTGAACAAAGCTATATTTGATATACATGTTATTGATGTGTACTTTACTAGTGTTTATAGCAACCCCTTGGTATTTGATACTAGTTCAGTTGCTAAGAGTGGTAACTCGAAAATAGGAATTGCAGAATGAACAGAGACTAGTTAAGGGTGAATTGACGATGTGTATTGGAAATGGTTCCAAGATTGATATGATCATCATCGCACACTCCCTATACTTTCGGGATTAGTGTTAAACCTAAAATAAATATTATTTAGTGTTTGTGTTGAGCATAAATATGATTGGATCATGTTTATTGCAATACGGTTATTCATGTAAGTTAGAGAATAATTGTTGTTCTGTTTACATGAATAAAACCTTCTATGGTCATACACCCAATGAAAATGGTTTGTTGGATCTCGATCATGGTGATACACATTTTCATAATATTGAAGCCAAACGATGCAAAGTTAATAATGATAGTGCAACTTATTTGTGGCACTGCCGTTTAGGTCATATTGGTGTAAAGCGCATGAAGAAAATCCATGCTGATGGGCTTTTGGAATCACTTGATTATGAATCAGTTGATGCTTGCGAACCATGCCTCATGGGCAAGATGACTAAGACTCTGTTCTCCGGAACAATGGAGCGAGCAACAGATTTGTTGGAAATCATACATATTGATGTATGTGGTCCGATGAATATTAAGGCTCGCGGCAGGTATCATTATTTTCTGATCTTCACAGATGATTTGAGCAGATATGAGTATATCTACTTGATGAAACACAAGTCTGAAACATTTGAAAAGTTCAAAGAATTTCAGAGTGAAGTGGAGAATCATCGTAACAAAAATAAAAGTTTCTACGATATGATCGCAGAAGTAAAATATTTGAGTTACGAGTTTGGCCTTCAGTTAAAATAATGTGAAATGGTTTCACTACTCACGCCACCTGGAACACCACAGTGTAATGGTGTGTCCAAACGTCGTAACTGTACTTTATTAGATATGGTGCGATCTATGATGTCTCTTACCAATTTACCACTATCATTTTGGGGTTATGCATTAGAGACAGCTACATTCACGTTAAATAGGGCACCATCTAAATCCGTTGAGACGACACCGTATGAACTATGGTTTGGCAAGAAACCTAAGTTGTCGTTTCTTAAAGTTTGAGGTTGCAATTCTTATGTGAAAAAGTTTCAACCTGATAAGCTCAAACCCAAATCGGAGAAGTGCGTCTTCATAGGATACCCAAAAGAAAATGTTGGGTACACCTTCTATCACAGATCCGAAGGCAAGATATTCATTGCTGAGAATGGATCCTTTCTAGAGAAGGAGTTTTCTCTCGAAAGAAGTGAGTGGGAGGAAAGTAGAACTTGATGAGGTAACTGTACCTGCTCCCTTATTGGAAAGTAGTTCATCACAGAAATCTGTTCCTGTGACTACTACACCAATTAGTGAGGAAGCTAATGATGATGATCATGTAACTTCAGATCAAGTTACTACCGAACCTCGTAGGTAAACCAGAGTGAGATTCACACCAGAGTTGTATGGTAATCCTGTTCTGGAGGTCATGTTACTTGACCATGACGAGCCTACGAACTATGAGGAAGCGATGATAAGCCCAGATTCCGCGAAATGGCTTGAGGCCATGAAATCTGAGATGAGATCCATGTATGAGAACAAAGTATGGACTTTGATTGAATTGCCCAATGATCGGCGATCCATTGAGATTAAATGGATCTTCAAGAGGAAGACGGACGCTGATTGTAACGCCCTCGATGCGGCTATATCTCCCATGTGTCGAAGCACGACTTAGAGGCATAACCGCATTGAAAGCAATGTCGCAAGTGAGGTAATCTTCACACAACCCATGTAATACATAAGGGAAAGAGATACATAGTTGGCTTACAATCGCCACTTCACACAAATACATGAATAAAGCATTACATCAACCAGATACAATCAAGGTCTGACTACGGAACCAAAACAAAAGAAGACTACCCCAAATGCTACACAGATCCCCGATCAACCCCAACTGGGCTCCACTACTGATCAACTAGAACAAAACAACACAAAGGGCAAGATCTTCATCGAGCTCCTCCTTGAGCTTGGTTGCGTCATCTGCACGGTTCAACAGCACCCGCAAGCTGGTTTTTTGGAAGTATCTGTGAGTCACGGGGACTCAGCAATCTCACACCCTCGCGATCAAGACTATTTAAGCTTATGGGTAAGGTAAAAGGTATGAGGTGGAGCTGCAACAAGCGACTAGCATATATGGTGGCTAATATACGCAAATGAGAGCGAGAAGAGAAGGCAAAGCACGGTCGATAAAAGTAGGATCAAGAAGTGATCCTAGAACAACCCACGTCAAGCATAACTCCAACACCGTGTTCACTTCCCAGACTCCGCCGAGAAGAGACCATCACGGTTACACACGCGGTTGATGTATTTTAATTAAGGTCAACTTCAGGTTTTCTACAACCGGACATTAACAAACTCCCATCTGCCCATAACCGCGGGCACGGCTTTCGAAAGATCATATCCCTGCAGGGGTGTCCCAACTTAGCCCATCACAAGCTCTCACGGTCAACGAAGGATATTCCTTCTAGCGGGAAGACCCGATCAGGCTCAGAATCCCGATTACAAGACATTTCGATAGGTAAAACAAGACCAGCAAGACCGCCCGATGCGCCGACATCCTGATAGGAGCTGCACATATCTCGTTCTCAGGGCAACACCGGATGAGCGCTCCGTACAACTAAAACCAGCCCTCAAGTTTCCCCGAGGTGGCGCTGCAAAGGACTCTAGTTCGGACCAACACTTAGACAAGCACTGGCCCAGGGGGGTTAAAATAAAGATGACCCTTGGGATGTGTGACTCCCAAGGGAAAAAGGCTAGGTGGCGAATGGTAAAACCAAGGTTGGGCCTTGCTGGAGGAGTTTTATTCAAGGCGAACTGTCAAGGGGTTCCCATTATAACCCAACCACGTAAGGAACGCAAAATCCGGGAACATAACACCGATATGACGGAAACTAGGGCGGCAAGAGTGGAACAAAACACCAGGCATAAGGCCGAGGCTTCCACCCTTTACCAAGTATATAGATGCATTAATTAAATAAGAGATATTGTGATATCCCAAGAAGGAACAACATCTCCATGTTCCAACAAGGAACAAACTTCAATCTTCACCTGCAACTAACAACGCTATAAAAGGGGCTGAGCAAAGCGGTAACATAGCCAAACAACGGTTTGCTAGGAGAAGGTGGGTCAGAGGCTTGACTTAACAATATGGGAGGCATGATAAGCAAGTGGTGGGTATCACAGCATAGGCATAGCAAAAGAGCGAGCATCTAGCAAGCAAAGATAGAAGTGATTTCGAGGGTATGGTCATCTTGCCTGAAATCCCGCAAGGAAGAAGAACGAGTCCATGAAGAAGATAAACGGACGTAGTTGAACGGATCCTCACACACACGACGTTATCGGAACCAACCCGAGGAAGCAACACCGAAAAGAAGCAAACAACATAGTAAACAACCAACACATCAACATGGCATGATGCACAATCGAGTATGATGCATGTCCGGTTTAATGAAGCATGGCATGGCAAAGTGCACAAACAATCCTACAAATTAAGTGGAGCTCATTATGCAATGGAGTTGCATATTGAAGAAAACACCACATGACTTATTTAGTTCTCTCTCGTTTATGTACCCAACAAGGTTAAATGTTGTTAGCATGGCAAGAGGTGAAGCATGATGAAACTATCTAATCTAGGAAAGTTTAACTGAGGCCGGAACAACAACAACAAGTCCGGAAACTCCTCATATGCAAATATTAGGTTTGGTACTGTTCTGCCCTAAACACAATTTTAGAGTTATTAAACATGCAAAGTAAAGCCACCATGTTAAACTAGGAATTTTTCTACCCCATTTACATATAAAGATTATTTAAAACCGAGCTACGGTTAATTAGTTATGAATTAAATCATATAAACAAGTTATTTAAGCAAATTTAAACAAACATCATTTTAAACATTTTAGACATGGATGAAAAATACATATTATGAAACTACACAAAATTCTAAGCAACTTTCATATTAAGTTTGTTTAATTTGGATGCACGGTTTGAGAGTTATTAAATGCATGAAGTTTAGGGGGTTTCCTGTAAAACTGGGTTCTCTGGAAAAAAAGGAAAATCGTTCAGGGAAAAAAATACAGCATGGGCTGAAACTGGCTGGACCCAACAGGAGGGAAAAAACAAAGGGCGCTGCTCACTTGGGCCACGGCCCGCTGGAGCAGAGGAAGAGGCCGGCAGAGGCGATGATGGGCCACGCCCAAAGGCAGAGGCGAGGGGAGTCGTTTCTGGCGCGGGGTCAATGGGTGGTGTGTTGACGAGCCATGTGTTTGTCGTCTCCCTGACAAAACGAGGCAGCAAGGAGCGCCGGCGGTGGATGTGGGCACAGGGAGGTGCGGCTCCGGCTAGCAGGGCCGGAGACGGGGCCACGAAGCGGCGCGGATCCGGGCGCTAGACGGCGTCCCAGGTAGGATCCGAGGCGAGGCAGGGGAAGACGGCGGCGACTGCTGCTTGCGAACATGGCGCACATGGCTGACGAGAAAAAGCTTCTATGAGAGAGAGAGAGATGTATGAGAGAGAGAGAGCTAGAGAAGAAAGGACGGGGAGGAGGCGCTGGGGCGCTGCAGACAGACCGGCCTTGGAGCACTGGGGCTCGGGGCGACACGCATCAGGGAGGCAGGAGGCCTCGGGTCGAAGACGGCGGGGCTTCGGTTGGTCGTGGAGACAGCGCAAGGACGACGGGGAGGAGCTACGGCGAACTTGAGGCGGATCTGCTGGGGACGGACCTGATTCAGCAGCTGCAGGCAGCGGACGTGACGAGGAAGGCCATGGAGTTGCGCTCCGGCGGCGGTGGTCAAATCCATGGCGGGGACAGGGCTTCTCCTGTGAAAACTACGGGAGAGGGAGGTTACACAAAGAGGCAGGAGAAGAAGGAAAACAGGAGGAGGAGCAGAAGAGAAGGGAGATGCGGGACAGGGCAACTCCGTCGGGAACTGGCTTGGTGACTCGCCGGACGGCGATGTTGAGGAACTCGGGATCGAGCCGAGCTCGATCTAGGAATCGGGTAGAAAGAGGCTGATTGGTCGGGCATGGAAACTGAGGAGGAGCGGGGGTTGGTGGATTGGATCGGGTGAGATCCCAAGGAAAGAGAAGGCAGGCAGGTGGCGGCGGGGGGGCTGCCCACTTATATAGGTTATTGGATTAGGTTAGGGGGGTATTCGGTCCATCCGATCGTAATCGGGCGGTCGAGAAAAATAGACTAAGAAGTCCAATTAACAAAACGGAGACGTTTTGTAGATGTTTGGGGATGTTCCGGACCCAACGGTGACGACTGCCCAGTTCGGGTCCGGGACAGCTCTCGGACGCGCACGCGAGGAGGGCCGCGGGCTAACGAGAGAGCTTAGGCAAGGCCTGGCGGTAGGTAGTGGACTCTGCAGAAGGCCTTGGGCTGATAGAAGAGAAGAGAGAGACCCGGGGACTATTTCCGGAGACCGAAAACGTCCGACGATTGCCCGGCTAGAATGCCGCTACAGTTTAACGGTTGGGCTATCAAACGAACTCCGAATGCGATGAAACTTGACAGGCGGTCTATCTACACTATAATAAGACCGCACGCCAACTCTCATCCCATTCCGAGAACATTTCCCGGCCACTTATAAAATAATATTTCGAACATGCCTCAGGCGCATGCAAGTGTGTCCGGGCTCAGAATGGACAATGGGGAGAACTGGGATACCCCGGACGAATGCAAGTTTTGAAAACATGATGATGCAATGCACATGATGACATGATAAGATGCAACACGCAAGCAAATGACAAGACAACAACAGCGAATAACTGGAAGACACCTGGCGCATCGGTCTCGGGGCGTCACACTGATAGTAGTGTTACTATCTACAAAGTTAGAATTGTCGCAAAAAGGTTTTCGACAAGTTCAAGGTGTTGACAATGATGAGAGTTTCTCAGTCGTATCTATGCTTAAGTCTGTCCGAATCATGTTAGCAATTTCTGCATTTTATGAAATCTGGCAAATGGATAAACAAAACTGCAATCCTTAATGGATTTATTAAAGAAGAGTTGTATATGATGCAACCAGAAGGTTTTGTCAATCCTAAAGGTACTAACAAAATATGCAAGCTCCAGTGATCCATCTATGGACTAGTGCAAGCATCTCGGAGTTGGAATATACGCTTTGGTAAGTTGATCAAAGCATATAGTTTTATACAGACTTGCGGTGAAGCCTGTATTTACAAGAAAGTGAGTGGGAGCACTACAACATTTCTGATAAGTATATGTGGATGACATATTGTTGATCGGATATAATGTAGAATTATTCTGCAAAGCATAAAGGAATGTTTGGAAGGAGTTTTTCAAAGAAAGACCTCGGTGAAGCTGCTTACATATTGAGCATCAAGATCTATAGAGATAGATCAAGATGCTTGATAAGTTTTTCAATGACTACATACCTTGACAAGATTTTGAAGTAGTTCAAAATGGAACAGTCAAAGAAGGAGTTCTTGCCTGTGTTACAAGGTGTGAAGTTGAGTAAGACTCAAAATCCGACCACAGCAGAAGATAGAGAGAGAATGAAAGTCATTCCCTATGCCTCAGCCATAGGTTCTATAAAGTATGCCATGTTGTGTACCAGACCTATTGTATACCCTGCCCTGAGTTTGGCAAGGGAGTTCAATAGTGATCTAGGAGTAGATCACTGGACATTGGTCAAAATTATCCTTAGTGGAATAAGGATATGTTTCTCGATTATGGAGGTGACAAAAGGTTCGTCGTAAAGGGTTACGTCGATGCAAGTTTTGACACAGATCCAGATGACTCAAAGTATCAATCTGGATACATATTGAAAGTGGGAGCAATTAGCTAGAGTAGCTCTGTGCAGAGCATTGTTGACATAGAAACTTGTAAAATACTTACAGATCTGAATGTGGCAGACCCGTTGACTAAACTTCTCTCACAAGCAAAACATGATCACGCCTTAGTACTCTTTGGGTGTTAATCACATAGCGATGTGAACTAGATTATTGACTCTAGTAAACCCTTTGGGTGTTGGTCACATGTCGATGTGAACTATGGGTGTTAATCACATGGTGATGTGAACTATTGGTATTAAATCGCATGGCGATGTGAACTAGATTATTGACTCTAGTGCAAGTGGGAGACTGAAGGAAATATGCCCTAGAGGCAATAATAAAGTTATTGTTTATTTCCTTATATCATGATAAATGTTTATTATTCATGCTAGAATTTTATTAACCGGAAACATAATACATGTGTGAATACATAGACAAACAGTATGTCACTAGTATGCCTCTACTTGACTAGATCATTGATCAGAGATGGTTAAGTTTCCTACCATAGACAAAGAGTTGTCATTTTATTAATAAGATCACATCATTAGGAGAATGATGTGATTGACTTGACCCATTCCGTTAGCTTAGCACATGATCGTTTAGTATGTTGCTATTGCTTTCTTCATGACTTATACATGTTCCTATGACTATGAGATTATGCAACTCCCGTTTACCGAAGGAACACTTTGTGTGCCACCAAACGTCACAACATAACTGGGTGATTATAAAGGTGCTCTACAGGTGTCTCCGAAGGTACTTGTTGGTTTGGCGTATTTCGAGATTAGGATTTGTCACTCCGATTATCGGAGAGGTATCTCTGGGCCCACTTGGTAATGCACATCACTATAAGCCTTGCAAGCATTGCAACTAATGAGTTAGTTGCGGGATGATGTATTACGGAACGAGTAAAGAGACTTGCCGGTAACGAGATTGAACTAGGTATTGAGATACCGACGATCGAATCTCGGGCAAGTAACATACCGATGACAAAGGGAACAACGTATGTTGTTATGCGGTTTGACCGATAAAGATCTTCGTAGAATATGCCCTAGAGGCAATAATAAAGTTATTATTTATTTCCTTATATCATGATAAATGTTTATTATTCATGCTAGAATTGTATTAACCGGAAACATAATACATGTGTGAATACATAGACAAACTTAGTGTCACTAGTATGCCTCTACTAGACTAGCTCGTTAATCAAAGATGGTTATGTTTCCTAACCATGAACAATGTGTTGTTATTTGATTAACGAGGTCACATCATTAGTTGAATGATCTAATTGATATGACCCATCTCATTAGCTTAGCACCCCGATCGTTTAGTATGTTGCTATTGCTTTCTTCATGACTTATACATGTTCCTATGACTATGAGATTACGCAACTCCCGTTTACCGGAGGAACACTTTGGGTGCTACCAAACGTCACAACGTAACTGGGTGATTATAAAGGAGTACTACAGGTGTCTCCAAAGGTAGATGTTGGGTTGGCGTATTTCGAGATTAGGATTTGTCACTCCGATTGTCGGAGAGGTATCTCTGGGCCCTCTCGGTAATGCACATCACATAATCCTTGCAAGCATTGTGACTAATAAGTTAGTTGCGAGATGGTGTATTACGGAACGAGTAAAAGAGACTTACCGGTAACGAGATTGAACTAGGTATTGGATACCGACGATCGAATCTCGGGCAAGTAACATACCGATGACAAAAGGAACAACGTATGTTGTTATGCGGTCTGACCGATAAAGATCTTCGTAGAATATGTAGGAGCCAATATGGGCATCTAGGTCCCGCTATTGGTTATTGACCGGAGATGTGTCTCAGTCATGTCTACATTGTTCTCGAACCGTAGGGTCCGCACGCTTAACGTTATGGTGACAGTTATTATGAGTTTATGCATTTTGATGTACCGAAGTTAGTTTGGAGTCCCGGATGTGATCACGGACATGACGAGGAGTCTCGAAATGGTCGAGACATAAAGATTGATATATTGGATGACTATATTCGGACACCGGAAGTGTTCCGGGTGATTTCGGAGAAAACCGGAGAGCCGGAGGGTTACCGGAACCCTACCGGGAGAAGTAATGGGCCTTATGGGCTTTAGTGGAGAGAGAGAAGGGCTGCCAGAGGTGGGCCGCGCGCCACCTCCTCCCTGGTCCGAATTGGACTAGGGGAGGGGGCGGCGCCCCCCCCCCTTTCCTTCTCCCACTCCACCTCTTTCCCCCTCCTAGTAGGAGTCCTACTCCTACTAGGAGGAGGACTCCTCCTTGGCGCACCACACCGGGCCGGCCGGCCTCCTCCCCTTGATCCTTTATATACGGGGGCAGGGGGCACCCCAAGACACACAAGTTGATCCACGTGATCGTTCCTTAGCCGTGTGCGGTGCCCCCTGCCACCATATTCCACCTCGATCACATCGTTGTAGTGCTTAGGCGAAGCCCTGCGTCGGTAGAACATCAAGATCGTCATCATGCCGTCGTGCTGATGGAACTCCTCCCCAAAGCTTTGCTGGATCGGAGCCCGGGGATCGTCATCGAGCTGTACGTGTGCTAAGAACTCGGAGGTGCCGGAGTAACGGTGCTTGGATCTGTCGGATCGGGAAGAAGACGTATGACTACTTCCTCTACGTTGTGTCAACGCTTCCGTTGTGATCTACAAGGGTACGTAGATCAGACTCTCCCCCTCGTTGCTATGCATCACCATGATCTTGCGTGTGCATAGGAAAATTTTGAAATTACTACGTTCCCCAACAGTGGCATCCGAGCCTAGGTTTTATGGTTTGATGTTATATGCACGAGTGGAACACAAGTGAGTTGTGGGCGATACAACTCATACTGCCTACCAGCATGTCATACTTTGGTTCAGCGGTATTGTTGGACGAGACGACCCGGACCAACCTTACGCGTACGCTTACGCGAGACCGGTTCCCTCGACGTGCTTTGCACATAGATGGCTTGCGGGCGAATGTCTCTCCAACTTTAGTTGAACCGAGTATGGCTACGCCCGGTCCTTGAGAAGGTTAAAACGGAGTCTATTTGACAAACTATCGTTGTGGTTTTGATGCGTAGGTGAGATTGGTTCTTGCTTAAGCCCATAGCAGCCACATAAAACTTGCAACAACAAAGTAGAGGACGTCTAACTTGTTTTTGCAGGGCATGTTGTGATGTGATATGGTCAAGACATGATGCTAAATTTTATTGTATGAGATGATCATGTTTTGTAACCGAGTTATCGGCAACTGGCAGGAGCCATATGGTTGTTGCTTTATTGTATGCAATGCAATCGCGATGTAATGCTTTACTTTATCACTAGACGGTAGCGATAGTCGTGGGCGCATAAGATTGGCGAGACGACAATGATGCTACGATGGAGATCAAGGTGTCACGCCGGTGATGATGGTGATCATGACGGTGCTTCGGATATGGAGATCACAAGCACAAGATGATGATGGCCATATCATATCACTTATATTGATTGCATGTGATGTTTATCTTTTTATGCATCTTATCTTGCTTTGATTGACGGTAGCATTATAAGATGATCTCTCACTAAATTATCAAGAAGTGTTCTCCCTGAGTATGCACCGTTGCGAAAGTTCTTCGTGCAGAGACACCACGTGATGATCGGGTGTGATAGGCTCTACGTTCAAATACAACGGGTGCAAAACAGTTGCACACGCGGAATACTCATGTTATACTTGACGAGCCAAGCATATACAGATATGGCCTCGGAACACGGAGAGCGAAAGGTCGAGCATGAATCATATAGTAGATATGATCAACATAATGATGTTCACCGACGAAACTACTCCATCTCACGTGATGATCGGACATGGTTTAGTTGATTTGGATCACGTGATCACTTAGAAGATTAGAGGGATGTCTATCTAAGTGGGAGTTCTTAAGTAATATGATTAATTGAACTTAAATTTATCATGAACTTAGTACCTGATAGTATCTTGCTTGTTTATGTTGATTGTAGATAGATGGCTCGTGCTGTTGTTCCGTTGAATTTTAATGCGTTCCTTGAGAAAGCAAAGTTGAAAGATGATGGTAGCAATTACACAGACTGGGTCCGTAACTTGAGGATTATCCTCATTGCTGCACAGAAGAATTACGTCCTGGAAGCACCGCTGGGTGCCAGGCCTGCTGCTGGAGCAACACCAGATGTTATGAACGTCTGGCAGAGCAAAGCTGATGACTACTCGATAGTTCAGTGTGCCATGCTTTACGGCTTAGAATCGGGACTTCAACGACGCTTTGAACGTCATGGAGCATATGAGATGTTTCAGGAGTTGAAGTTAATATTTCAAGCAAATGCCCGGATTGAGAGATATGAAGTCTCCAATAAGTTCTATAGCTGCAAGATGGAAGAGAACAGTTCTGTCAGTGAGCATATACTCAAAATGTCTGGGTATAATAATCACTTGATTCAATTGGGAGTTAATCTTCCAGATGATTGCGTCATTGACAGAATTCTCCAATCACTGCCACCAAGCTACAAGAGCTTCGTAATGAACTATAATATGCAAGGGATGAACAAGACTATTCCCGAGCTCTTCGCAATGCTGAAAGCTGCGGAGGTAGAAATCAAAAAGGAGCATCAAGTGTTGATGGTTAACAAAACCACTAGTTTCAAGAAAAAGGGCAAAGGGAAGAAGAAAGGGAACTTCAAGAAGAACGGCAAGCAAGTTGCTGCTCAGGAGAAGAAACCCAAGTCTGGACCTAAGCCTGAAACTGAGTGCTTCTACTGCAAGCAGACTGGTCACTGGAAGCGGAACTGCCCCAAGTATTTGGCGGATAAGAAGGATGGCAAGGTGAACAAAGGTATATGTGATATACATGTTATTGATGTGTACCTTACTAATGCTCGCAGTAGCACCTGGGTATTTGATACTGGTTCTGTTGCTAATATTTGCAACTCGAAACAGGGACTACGGATTAAGCGAAGATTGGCTAAGGACGAGGTGACGATGCACGTGGGAAACGGTTCCAAAGTCGGTGTGATCGCGTTCAGCACGCTACCTCTACATCTACCTTCGGGATTAATATTAGACATAAATAATTGTTATTTGGTGCCAGCGTTGAGCATGAACATTATATCTGGATCTTGTTTAATGTGATACGGTTATTCATTTAAATCAGAGAATAATGGTTGTT
The DNA here is from genome assembly GCA_034509565.1 of Triticum monococcum. Lineage (NCBI taxonomy): Eukaryota > Viridiplantae > Streptophyta > Magnoliopsida > Poales > Poaceae > Triticum > Triticum monococcum. The sequence continues at coordinate 246,594,786 of CM067841.1, read as the reverse complement.
CTATGAGTAATATCTTTTATGGTCATGCACCCTTGAAGAGTGGTCTATTCTTGTTAAATCTCGATAGTAGTGATACACATATTCATAATGTAGAAGCCAAAAGATGCAGAGTTGATAATGATAGTGCAACTTATTTGTGGCACTGCCGTTTAGGTCATATTGGTGTAAAGCGCATGAAGAAACTCCATACTGATGGACTTTTGGAACCACTTGATTATGAATCACTTGGTACTTGCAAACCGTGCCTCATGGGCAAGATGACTAAAACACCGTTCTCCAGTACTATGGAGAGAGCAACAGATTTGTTGGAAATCATACATACAAATGTATGCGGTCCGATGAATATTGAGGCTCGTGGCGGATATCGTTATTTTCTCACCTTCACAGATGATTTGAGCAGATATGGGTATATCTACTTAATGAAACATAAGTCTGAAACATTTGAAAAGTTCAAAGAATTTCAGAGTGAAGTGGAAAATCATCGTAACAAGAAAATAAAGTTTCTACGATCTGATCGTGGAGGAGAATATTTGAGTTACGAGTTTGGTGTACATTTGAAAAATTGTGGAATAGTTTCGCAACTCACGCCACCCGGAACACCACAGCGTAATGGTGTGTCGGAACGTCGTAATCGTACTTTACTAAATATGGTGCGATCTATGATGTCTCTTACTGATTTACCGCTATCGTTTTGGGGATACGCTCTAGAGACGGCCGCATTCACGTTAAATAGGGCACCATCAAAATCCGTTGAGACGACGCCTTATGAACTATGGTTTGGCAAGAAACCAAAGTTGTCGTTTCTGAAAGTTTGGGGCTGCGATGCTTATGTGAAAAAGCTTCAACCTGATAAGCTCGAACCCAAATCGGAGAAATGTGTCTTCATAGGATATCCAAAGGAAACTATTGGATACACCTTCTATCACAGATCCGAAGGCAAGACTTTTGTTGCTAAATTCGGAAACTTTCTTGAGAAGGAGTTTCTCTCGAAAGAAGTGAGTGGGAGGAAAGTAGAACTTGACGAGGTAACTGTACCCGCTCCCTTATTGGAAAGTAGTACATCACAAAAAACTATTTCTGCAACACCTACACCAATAAGTGAGGAAGCTAATGATAATGATCATGAAACTTCAGAAGAAGACACTACTGAACCTCGTAGATCAACCAGAGCAAGATCCGCGCCAGAGTGGTACGGTAATCCAATTCTGGAAGTCATGCTGCTAGATCATGATGAACCTACGAACTATGAAGAAGCGATGGTGAGCCCAGATTCCGCAAAGTGGCTTGAAGCCATGAAATCTGAGATGGGATCCATGTATGAGAACAAAGTATGGACTTTGGTTGACTTGCCCGATGATCGGCAAGCAATTGAGAATAAATGGATCTTCAAGAAAAAGACTGACGCTGATGGTAATGTTACTGTCTATAAAGCTCGACTTGTCGCAAAAGGTTTTCGACAAGTTCAAGGGGTTGACTACGATGAGACCTTCGCACCCGTAGCGATGCTTAAGTCTGTCCGAATCATGTAGCGATTGCCGCGTTTTATGATTATGAAATTTGGCAGATGGATGTCAAAACTGCATTCCTGAATGGATTTCTGGAAGAAGAGTTGTATATGATGCAACCGGAAGGTTTTGTCGATCCAAAGGGAGCTAACAAAGTGAGCAAGCTCCAGCGATCCATTTATGGACTGGTGCAAGCATCTCGGAGTTGGAATAAACGTTTTGATAGTGTGATCAAAGCATTTGGTTTTATACAGACTTTTGGTGAAGCCTGTATTTACAAGAAAGTGAGTGGGAGCGCTGTAGCATTTCTGATATTATATGTGGATGACATATTGCTAATTGGAAATGATATAGAATTTCTAGATAGCATAAAGGGATACTTGAATAAGAGTTTTTCAATGAAAGACCTCGGTGAAGCTGCTTACATATTAGGCATAAAGATCTATAGAGATAGATCAAGACGCTTAATTGGACTTTCACAAAGCACATACCTTGACAAAATTTTGAAGAAGTTCAAAATGGATCAAGCAAAGAAAGGGTTCTTGCCTGTGTTACAAGGTGTGAAGTTGAGTCAGACTCAATGCCCGACCACTGCAGAAGATAGAGAGAAAATGAAAGATGTTCCCTATGCTTCAGCCATAGGCTCTATCATGTATGCAATGTTGTGTACCAGACCTGATGTGTGCCTTGCTATAAGTTTAGCAGGGAGGTACCAAAGTAATCCAGGAATGTTTCACTGGACAACGGTCAAGAACATCCTGAAATACCTGAAAAGGACTAAGGATATGTTTCTTGTATATGGAGGTGACAAAGAGCTCACCGTAAGAGGTTACGTTGATGCAAGCTTTGACACTGATCCGGACGATTCTAAATTGCAAACCGGATACGTGTTTACATTAAATGGTGGAGCTATCAGTTGGTGCAGTTCCAAACAAAGCGTCGTAGCGGGATCTACATGTGAAGCAGAGTACATAGCTGCTTCGGAAGCAGCAAACGAAGGAGTCTGGATGAAGGAGTTCATATCCGATCTAGGTGTCATACCTAGTGCATCGGGTCCAATGAAAATCTTTTGTGACAATACTGGTACAATTGCCTTGGCAAAGGAATCCAGATTTCACAAGAGGACCAAGCACATCAAGAGACGCTTCAATTCCATCAGGGATCCAGTCCAGGTGGGAGACATAGAGATTTGCAAGATACATACGGATCTGAATGTTGCAGACCCGTTGACTAAGCCTCTTCCACGAGCAAAACATGATCAGCACCAAAGCTCCATGGGTGTTAGAATCATTACTGTGTAATCTAGATTATTGACTCTAGTGCAAGTGGGAGACTGAAGGAAATATGCCCTAGAGGCAATAATAAAGTTATTATTTATTTCCTTATATCATGATAAATGTTTATTATTCATGCTAGAATTGTATCAACCGGAAACATAATACATGTGTGAATACATAGACAAACTTAGTGTCACTAGTATGCCTCTACTAGACTAGCTCGTTAATCAAAGATGGTTATGTTTCCTAACCATGAACAATGTGTTGTTATTTGATTAACGAGGTCACATCATTAGTTGAATGATCTGATTGATATGACCCATTTCATTAGCTTAGCACCCGATCGTTTAGTATGTTGCTATTGCTTTCTTCATGACTTATACATGTTCCTATGACTATGAGATTATGCAACTCCCGTTTACCGGAGGAACACTTTGGGTGCTACCAAACGTCACAACGTAACTGGGTGATTATAAAGGAGTACTACAGGTGTCTCCAAAGGTAGATGTTGGGTTGGCGTATTTCGAGATTAGGATTTGTCACTCCGATTGTCGGAGAGGTATCTTTGGGCCCTCTCGGTAATGCACATCACATAAGCCTTGCAAGCATTGTGACTAATAAGTTAGTTGCGAGATGATGTATTATGGAACGAGTAAAAGAGACTTACCGGTAACGAGATTGAACTAGGTATTGGATACCGATGATCGAATCTCGGGCAAGTAACATACCGATGACAAAAGGAACAACGTATGTTGTTATGCGGTCTGACCGATAAAGATCTTCGTAGAATATGTAGGAGCCAATATGGGCATCCAGGTCCCGCTATTGGTTATTGACCGGAGATGTGTCTCAGTCATGTCTACATTGTTCTCGAACCGTAGGGTCCGCACGCTTAATGTTACGATGACAGTTATTACGAGTTTATGCATTTTGATGTACCGAAGTTAGTTTGGAGTCCCGGATGTGATCACGGACATGACGAGGAGTCTCGAAATGGTCGAGACATAAAGATTGATATATTGGATGACTATATTCGGACACCGGAAGTGTTCCGGGTGATTTCGGAGAAAACCAGAGAGCCGGAGGGTTACCGGAACCCTACCGGGAGAAGTAATGGGCCTTATGGGCTTTAGTGGAGAGAGAGAAGGGCTGCCAGAGGTGGGCCGCGCGCCACCTCCTCCCTGGTCCGAATTGGACTAGGGGAGGGGGCGGCGCCCCTCCTTTCCTTCTCCCACTCCACCTCTTTCCCCCTCCTAGTAGGAGTCCTACTCCTACTAGGAGGAGGACTCCTCCTTGGCGCGCCACACCTGGCCGGCCGGCCTCCTCCCCTTGATCCTTTATATACGGGGGCAGGGGGTACCCCAAGACACACAAGTTGATCCACGTGATCGTTCCTTAGCCGTGTGTGGTGCCCCCTGCCACCATATTCCACCTCGATCACATCGTTGTAGTGCTTAGGCGAAGCCCTGCGTCGGTAGAACATCAAGATCGTCATCACGCCGTCGTGCTGACGGAACTCCTCCCCAAAGCTTTGCTGGATCGGAGCCCGGGGATCGTCATCGAGCTGTATGTGTGCTAAGAACTCGGAGGTGCCGGAGTAACGGTGCTTGGATCGGTCGGATCGGGAAGAAGACGTACGACTACTTCCTCTACGTTGTGTCAACACTTCCGTTGTGATCTACAAGGGTACGTAGATCAGACTCTCCCCCTCGTTGCTATGCATCACCATGATCTTGCGTGTGCGTAGGAAAATTTTGAAATTACTACGTTCCCCAACAGTAGGAGCCAATATGAGCATCCAGGTTCCGCTATTGGTTATTGACCGGAGACGTGTCTCGGTCATGTCTACATAGTTCTCGAACCCGTAGGGTCCGCACGCTTAAAGTTCGATGACGGTTATATTATGAGTTTATGTGTTTTGATGTACCGAATGAGTTCGGAGTCCCGGATGAGATCGGGGACATGACGAGAAGTCTCGAAATGGTCGAGACGTAAAGATCGATATATTGGACGACTATATTCGGACATTGGAAAGGTTCCGAGTGATTCGGGTATTTTCAGGAGTACCGGGAAGTTACGGGAATTCGTATTGGGCCTTAATGGGCCATACGGGAAAGCAGAGAAAGGCCTCAAAGGGTGGCCGCACCCCTCCCCATGAGCTGGTCCGAATTGGACTAGGGAAGGGGGCGCCCCCTTCCTTCCTTCTCCTTGTCCCTTGCCTTTCCTTCTCTCCTACTCCTACTACTTGGAAGGGATCCTAGTTCTACTAGGAAAGGGGGGATCCTACTCCCGGTGGGAGTAGGACTCCCCTAGGGCGCGCCATAGAGAGGGCCGGCCCCTCCCCTCCTCCACTCCTTTATATACGTGGCCAGGGGCACCCCATAGGGACAACAGTTGATCAAGTTGATCTTTTAGCCGTGTGCGGTGCCCCCTCCATCATAGTCCACCTCGATAATATTGTAGCGGTGCTTAGGCGAAGCCCTGCATCGATAGAACATCAACATCGTCACCACGCCGTCGTGCTGACGAAAATCCTCCTCAACACTCGACTGGATCGGAGTTCGAGGGACGTCATCGGGCTGAACGTGTGCTAAACTCGAAGGTGACGTGCGTTCGGTACTTGATCGGTCGGATCATGAAGACGTACGACTACATCAACTGCGTTGTGCTAACGCTTCGGCTTTTGGTCTACGAGGGTACGTGGACACACTCTCCCCCTCGTTGCTATGCATCACCATGATCTTGCATGTGCGTAGGAAATTTTTGAAATTACTACGTTCCCCAATAGCATCGTCAAGCACGAAGATGAAGATGCGTGCCAAGAGAACAAGAACAGAGGTTCAAGTGGAGATTTCCGGACTTTGAAGCCACCATGATGACATACAAGAAGATGGACGAAACATACAAGATGGCCTTTCATAAATTTCGTCCATAGCTTATTATTGGTGTTGCACCACCTTATTTTGGGCCAGGCCCATGTAATCCATTTTTAGAGTCCATGCTATAAGGGAAATGACTTAGGAGGTGTTTTAGTCCCACCTTGCCTAGGGTGGACGAAATCCCCTCTCTTTTCCCTATAAATATAGACCTTAAGGCATCGTTTAGACTTGAGTTTTATATAGTTAAAAGTTAGCTATCGCTGCAACTTCGTGTACTTCGTTTGTGTCCAACGACCAGACCAAGACCGCTTATGAAACCCCACTCTTATCAATACTTCATCATACTCGCAATATTCAGATTGCTTAATCATATTCTTGCTTGTTTTTTGATTGCTTGCAGGAATAGACCTTCGTGGTCAGGTTGATCGTGCTCCAGCATGGTCACTAACCTATTGGAGTTGGTTTAGCGATTGCTAAGGCGCAACGTCGTGCATGTTTGTAGTCGGATCATCAAAGTCGTCTCCACCAAATCGATAGTTATCATCTCATCGAAAGATCGAGACCCTCGCCTCTATCAGTGTTGTGGAGTACCGTCGCACTTGTGCGTCGGCGTCCACGGTGTGCGTGGAGTGCGCACACAACATCTTGGAGGGTCGCGGCCATCGTGGAGTGTGTGCGTGCCATTGGTGGAGGCCAGGCCGTCATGGAGGGCCGTGTGGTAGTCAGCGGTGTGTTGTGGAGGACCGTCACGCTTGTGCGTCGTCGTCCGTGGGTGCGTGGAGTGCGTGCATGCCATTGACAAATGGGCTTCACATCTGACCTGGAACAATATTTACGGAATGTGTTCTAGCAACACACATGCCATATTATAGAAACGTGTAAATACATTTTGCAGTATACTGTAAACCACACTCGAAGAAAAGGCATACTATAAGCTGATTTTGCGGTATGAGATTTTTTTAAACTGGTATGAGAGTTTAAGGTATGGTCTACAGATAATTTGGTGCGTGTTACCGTGCCCGTCTATTTGTACAATTAAATATATTGACGCATGAAACATAATACTTTTGCATAAACATAAGTGTCTATTAGTTCCTTAGATTATTTTTGTGTGAGAATCTTGCTAGAGCTTCTTCTGTGTAACACCAAGAAGATATAGACCTTGCGGTGTTAGCCCAATCTCCATGGTGGCATCCGTTGCAATATTTTTGGAAGGCATCAGCTGCAATCCTCTTGCTGATGCAAATGAAGTAGACGATGTAGTGAGAGAATGCATAGTCATAATTCTTCTATGTTTCTTCCTTGCACCAATGGTTTGAGGTAATGTGCATACCCACTCTCTTTGAATTAAAATCACAACACTTATTTTGAAATGAAGAAAGTATGTAAGTTCACATGTACAAATTGGCTTTGATGTGATGAAAGAACAATGTACACTTAGTTCATACAGGTAGTCAATATTGTCAAGGCGGGTAATAAGCAACAACAGAAATAAACATGTAACAATTGACATGAATTGTAATCATACATTGTATGCATAGTGCATTACTATAATCTTCACCAACCTCCCAAAGGACGACATGCTTGGCTTGTCGTAACAAACAATCACTCACCATACCCTAAAAAAGTTAATCACTTCTCCATTAATTATACATGCAATATCATATATACTATGTAGTAGGGAAATGACACCACAGAGACAGAGTGGTGTTTTTGGGTTCGGGCCAAGGAAGAAAATATGTGAAACTGTAACAATCCAGCTAATATCACAACAGTTCAATGCAAATCATCGGAAACAAATAAATTTAGATGTTCACCATCACTCCTGCAATATTACAAACCAAGGGAAAAACATGCAAGTTCAATGTCCATGTTCTCACATCATTATTACAGGACATAGGGAGGGAACAAATAAAATACCAGTGTGCATCATTTGCATACATAGAGCAAACCTTGCACCATGTAGCTAGCTGATGATGCAGTTACTGCCACTTCGCTTAACCCACAAAATCAGTGACATACATAGATCAAATCATTTCCACCATCGTGACTGGTGTTTGACAGTTTAGCAAACAAATTAAGAAACTATGACAACAACTCTTGACATGGAAGAAATGGTGCAACCCAAACAAAATGATATTATTGTGAGAGCGACTTGATTTACCATCAACATATGCTTCAGAAATGCGTTGAAGCTTTTCCCAACCGGGATTTCCAACTATTCTGCACGAACTCGTCAACATATAATTGCAGTAAATGAGAACGAAGCGCTCACAAGTAGAGATGGACGGGGGGACATTGCCTGCCCTATCCTAGTGTCGTTATCAAGGTGCCGATCAGCGTCATCTGGCCACCGCCACCCAACATCCCCAACTCGTCCTTGGGCTGGTGCTCCGCCCTTCTCTGGTCAGCTGCTGCACGCGTTCTATGGTTGCCATGCCTCATTGACAGGCCCGAATCTCCTAGCCTCGCATGCGCGTGAATCGCACAATGACCAAATTGAATGCGGCGGAGAGCGCTACAACAAGGATGCAATATATATACAACAACAGGTTGGGAAAAATGAAAAGGCACACCTCTATTAATCACCATGAGTGGCGCACATAATCCCGTATGAATGCCTGTAGAAACTAAAGAATTATTGCCTCTTTCAAATCCCAGTGGACGATCTGCTTCATCGAACAGCCGAACGCCGATTTGCCTCGAGCTGAATCGACATGCGGTCCAGTACTCGCTCCCAGTGGACAATCTGCTTCACCGAACAACCCGACGCCGATTTGCCTCGAGCTGAATCGATGTGCTGAAGCTTTTCCCAACTGGGATCTCCAACTATTCTGCACGAACTCGTCAACATATAATTACAATAAATGAGAACGAAGCACTCACAAGTAGAGATAGACAGGGGGGACATCGCCTGCCCTATCCTAGTGTCGTTATCTAGCCGTCGATCAGCGTCATCTGGCCACCGCCGCCCAACATCCCCAACTCGTCCTTGGGCTGGTGCTTCGCCCTTCTCTGGCGCGGCTGCTGCACGTGTTCTATGGTTGCCATGCCTCATTGACAAGCCCGAATCTCCTAGCCTCGCCCGCGCGCGAATCGCCCAGCGACCAAATCAAATGCGACGGAGAGTGCTACGATGAGGATACAATATATATATAGCAACAGGCTGGGAAAAAATAAAAAGGCACACCTCTATTAATCACTGCGAGTGGCGCACATAATCCCGTATGAATGCCACTAGAAACTGAAGAATTATTGCCTCCTTCAAATCCTAGTGGACAATCTGCTTCATCGAATAGCCGGAAGCCGATTTGCCTCGAGCTGAATCGACATGCGGTCCGGCACTCGCTCCTTGATGAGAACATCAATACCATTGTTACACCCACATCCCCTGTTGCTATACATACTGGACCAATTACTAGAGCTCGCGCATGCCAATTAAATTACCAGGTACTTTCGTTTCTTGGTAACGATTCTAATGTTCATAAGAATATGATGTTGGCTAAATTGGATACATTTGTTTTGCTTACAAATGAAGGGCCTAGCTTGGACAAGAAAGATGAACCTTGGAGCAAGTTCAAGCATGGAGATGATGGCGTGCGCAAGGGGTACAAGAACGGAGTTACAAGTGATGATTTCAGGACTTTGAAGCCACCATAATGAGTGCATGAAGCCTTGGATGAAATATACAAGATGCCACTTCATAAATTTCGTCTAGAGGCTATCCTAGGTGTTGCATCACCTTATTTTTGGGCTAGGACCATGTAATTTCAAAATACTTGATTATAGGCTGTTTTTAGAGTCCGTATGTGTGGGGAAACAAGAGTTAGGGTTGGTTTCGGACCCCTCCTCCAAGGGCCACGAAATTCCCCCTCTCTCCTCCATATATACAGCCCTTAGGGCATCGTTTAGACTTTGGGTTTTGTTTAGATTAAAAGTTCGCCATAGCTGCAACTTCGCGTACTTCGTTTGTGTTCAACGACCAGACCAAGACATCACATAACCCCACCTTGATCAATAAAGCTTTCATCTTATATTCGCAATATCCAGATTGCAATCTCAGTTTCTTGCTTGTTCTTCGTTTGCTCGCAGGAAACAGACCCTCTGGTCAGGTTGATCGTGCTCCGGCGTGGTCAATAACCCCTCGGAAGTTGGTTTAGCGATTGCTAAGGCGCGACGTCTCGCACGTTCATAGTCGGATCGTCAAGGTCGACTCCCACAGAAAATGATAGCCACCATCTCATCAAAACATCGGGACACCTTTGCCTCTATTAAGTGGTATCAGATTTCCAGGTTGCTCGGTGAGATTTTACAGTTTTTCGTAGTTTAGATCGAGTCTGTTCTTCATGCCTACAGTCCATGAAAAAGCAAAAAAATATTTAGGGTTAGTTCATCATATCCGAACCAATCTGAGCCTTTGCATAATCTTTTTAGGGTTTTGCATTGCTGAATTTGTGGTTGCATCGTCATGTCTAGTTGCTGGTCTTAGTGTCTAGTCCTTTAGAGTTTCGAGTTCTATTCACAAGTTGTCACGCCGCCGTTGCATCATCATTGTCACCGCTGCCATATACCACCATCATTGTCACCGCTGCCACATACCACCATTGTCATCACCGCTGCCATATATCACCATCGTCATCACCGCTACCATATACCACATATCCACCGCCATCACGATAATCCGAGTCCACCTCCATCACAGATTCACCACCAGTCTGTGTTCCACCGCCCTACATATATCTGCCACCAATTCGAGTTTCCACCAGATTCATCTCCGCCACCAGTCCGAGTCCAGTATTTGTTGCTTCGTTTCCGGTTTCCAAATCACGACTTCGAGTCGGGACCAAGTCGGACTCCCCAACTTCCGTGCTACCAGCAGTAGAAAAATAGTTCCAGTTTAAAAAAAACTAAGTCTGTAAAATTTTGGCTAGGCAGCTTTTAGACCATTTGTAGACTTTTCCGAAAAAATTGTTGCGGAGCAAAAAAATAGGAAAAAAGTGAAAAAAAATAGAGCGTGCTCCTCCCTTGTTTACGTGCAGCGTCGTGATTTTGTTAGTGTTCTAGGCTCGCGTCTCTAGCACGGTCTAGCCTAGGATCAGCACAGTACCGTCGTTGAGTGTTTATTCAACTTTGCATCTCTGAATTGATTATTGCTGACCCCTTTTGCAACCATATTATAAGCCTTCCCAGCTCCACATACATCTACGTCGTGCGTTTGACTCTCTCTGGTAACCGCTCTATCCAAGCTTTGAGAATTTTGACTACGACGGTTGCCGATCACCGCCTGCTGCTGGGTAAGAACTGGTAAGAATTTGAGATTTGCTTGACGAATTTGTGACACCCACCACCACCTCTTGTTAGTAGTCTGTATGATCATATTCTTGTGTGTTTGTATTGCTGCTAACCATGGCAGGATCACAAGCCGACGACACTGACTGGGAGAACATGACGAATAAGGAGTTGCATGATAAATTTCAGCAAATGATGAGTGGACAGGTGCAAGATGTGCTAAACAGATTTGAAGAGGCCATGGAGAAGATAGATGGCATGGAGAAGACGTTCGAAACAAAGCTCGATAACAAGTTTAATGAATTGCTCGCGTGTCTTCCACCACCACCACCGGCTGCACCTAACGCACCTCTACAACAACAACAACAACAACAACAACAACAACAACAACAACAACAACAACAACAACAACGTCACCTTCCAAATCAAGTGGGACGAGCACAGTGCGTTCCCATTGACCCTGGGCAAAATTCTGGTGCCGCTGTTGATGCTTCTGCAGCTCCTACTGCTACTGCAGAGGTGCAGGACCATTACGAGGATGAGGTTGATCAAAATCAGAACTATGTGCAACCACCAGCACCACCACCACCAGGTCGTCCTCAGGTATATCATCGCAACGGTAGGGCTGCACCACCACATGAGGTACGAGATCATGACCATTTTCCTAAACTGAAATTGAATATTCCACCATTTGAGGGTAGATATGTTCCTGATATGTATCTTACTTGGGAGTTAGAAACTGAACAACGTTTTACATGTTTACAATATCCTGAGGAGAGACGTGTTCCTCCTGCTGTTTGTGCTTTCACTAGCTTCGCATGTGTTTGGTGGTCTGAACATTGTAGATTATATCCTATTCCAGCTACTTGGGCTGCTTTGAAAATTGCTATGCGTACTCGTTGGGTTCCACCATATTATCAACGTGAATTAATTCAAAAATTGCAGCGTTTAAGACAAGGAAAAAATTTCTGTAGAAGAATATTATCAGGAATTACAAACTGGCATGATTAGATGTGGTATTGTTGAGGAGAATGAAGCTATGCTTGCACGTTTTATGGGTGGATTAAATAGAGAGATTCAGACCATTCTAGAGTATAAGGAGTATAATAATATCACTCGTTTATTCCATCTTACTTGTAAAGCTGAACGTGAAGTGCAAGATCGACAGGCATTGACGCGAACTAACTTTTCTGCAGGTCGATCTTCATCATGGACACCACGTGCATCCTCTACTTCCACTACACCAGCATCTCCATTAGGTGCCACCTCCAGCTGTGATACAAGAAAGCAGGCACAACCACCACTATCTGCCAAGAGCACACCTGTCGGGCCTGCGTAGAGCTCTTCTTCTTCCATGGCATCAACAGGGCACACAAGTGATATTATTTGTCGTCGTTGTAAGGGAAGAGGACATTTTGCGAGAGAATGCAAATCTCAGCGTGTGATGATTGCTACTCAGGATGGTGGGTATGAGTCCGCTAGTGACTATGATGAGGAGACTTTGGCTCTTATTACACATGAAGAACATGGTGGAGATGATTCTGATCATGAGACGCAATACATGGCTGCTGAAGATGCTGACAGGTATGAATGTTTAGTTGCTCAACGTGTTTTGAGTGTGCAGGTTACACAAGCTGAGCAAAATCAGAGGCATAATTTGTTCCATACAAAGGGAGTTGTGAAGGAACGTTCTATTCGCGTCATCATAGATGGAGGGAGCTGCAACAACTTGGCTAGCATGGAGATGGTGGAGAAGCTCTCTCTCACCACAAGACCGCATCCACATCCTTACTACATTCAATGGTTCAACAACAGCGGCAAGGTTAAGGTAACACGTATTGTTCGTGTGCATTTTAGTATCTCTACATATGTTGATTATGTTGATTGTGATGTGGTACCCATGCAAGCATGTTCCTTATTACTTGGTAGACCGTGGCAATTTGATAAAAATTCTGTACACCATGGTAGAAATAATCAGTATACTCTTGTTCATAAGGATAGCCATATTACTTTGCTTCCTATGGCTCCTGAATCCATTTTGAAAGATGACATTAATAGAGCTAATAAAGCAAAACAGGAGAAAAATAAGAGTGAAAATCAGATTGTGGTAAAAGAATTTGAGCAACAAATGAAACATAATAATAAACCATCTAGAGTTGCTTCTGAAATTAAATTGAAAAGTGCATGTTTACTTGCCACAAAATCTGATATTGATGAGCTAGATTTCAGCAAATCTGTTTGCTATGCTTTTATGTGCAAAGAGGCATTATTTTCATTCGAGGACGTGCCTTCCTCTTTGCACCCTGCTGTCACTAACATTTTGCAGGAGTTCGCTGATGTCTTCCCACAAGACGTGTCACCGGGATTGCCACATATTCGAGGGATTGAGCATCATATTGACTTAATTTCCGGTGCATCGCTACCCAACCGTGCACCATACCGTACCAATCCAGAGGAGACGAAGGAGATTAAGCGTCAAGCACATGAGCTGCTCGACAAAGGTTACATACACGAATCTCTTAGCCCTTGTGATGTTCCTATTATACTAGTGCCTAAAAAGGACGACACGTCGCGTATGTGTGTTGATTGTAGAGGCATTAATAATATTACTATTCGTTATCGTCATCCTATTCCTAGGCTAGATGATATGCTTGATGAATTGAGTGGCTCTACAATTTTCTCCAAAGTTGATTTGCGTAGTGGATACCATCAAATTCATATGAAATTGGGAGATGAATGGAAAACAACATTTAAAACTAAGTTTGGTTTATATGAGTGGTTAGTCGTGCCTTTTGGGTTAACTAATGCACCTAGTACTTTCATGAGACTAATGACCGAAGTTTTACGTGCTTTCATTGGACGTTTTGTGGTAGTCTATTTTGATGATATACTGATTTATAGCAGATCTTTGGAGGAACATTTGGAACATTTACGTGTTGTTTTTATTGCTCTACGTGATGCACGTTTGTTTGGTAACCTTGGGAAGTGCACCTACTGCACCGACCGAGTATCTTTTCTTGGCTATGTTGTTACTCCACAGGGAATTGAAATTGATAAAGCCAAGATTGAAGCTATTGAGAGTTGGCCACAGCCTAAAACGGTCACACAAGTGAGGAGTTTTCTTGGCCTCGCTGGATTCTATAGGCATTTTGTGAGAGATTTCAGCACCATTGTTGCACCTCTCAATGAGCTTACAAAGAAAGTTGTGCCTTTTGTTTGGGGTACCGCACAGGAAGAAGTCTTCACGGTATTGAAAGATAAGTTGACACATGCTCCTTTACTCCAACTTCCTGATTTTAATAAGACTTTTGAGGTTGAATGTGATGCTAGTGGAATTGGATTAGGAGGTGTGTTATTACAAGATGGCAAACATGTTGCATACTTTTCTGAAAAATTGAGTGGGCCTAGTTTGAATTATTCTACTTATGATAAAGAATTATATGCTCTTTTTCGGACTTTAGAAACATGGCAACATTATTTATGGCCCAAAGAATTTGTTATATATTCTGATCATGAATCTTTGAAACATATTAAAAGTCAAGCTAAACTGAATCGTAGACATGCTAAATGGGTTGAATTCATTGAGACTTTTCCTTATGTCATTAAACACAAGAAGGGTAAAGAAAATGTTATTGCTGATGCATTGTCTCGTCGCTATACTATGCTTTCACAACTTGACTTCAAAATATTTGGTTTGGAGACCATCAAAGATCAATATGTGCATGATGCTGATTTTAAAGATGTAATGCAGAATTGTAAAGAAGGAAGAGCGTGGAACAAGTTCGTCATTAATGATGGATTTGTGTTTCGTGCTAACAAGCTATGCATTCCAGCTAGCTCCGTTCGTCTTTTGTTGTTGCAGGAGGCGCATGGAGGAGGATTAATGGGACACTTTGGCATGAAGAAGACGAAGGATATACTTGCTACACATTTCTTTTGGGCAAAGATGAGACGTGATATTGAGCGTTTTGTTGCTCGCTGCACTACATGTCAAAAAGCTAAGTCACAACTAAATCCTCATGGTTTATATATGTCTTTGCCTGTACCTAGTGTTCCTTGGTAGGATGTATCTATGGACTTTGTTTTAGGTTTACCTCAAACAAAGAAGGGGAGAGATGGCATATTTGTTGTCGTGGATAGGTTCTCGAAAATATCACACTTTGTACCATGTCATAAAAGCGATGATGATGTTAATGTTGCTGATTTGTTCTTTCATGAAATTATTCACTTGCATGGTGTGCCAAATACTATTGTTTCATATTGTGATACTAAATTTCTTAGCCACTTTTGAAGATGTTTATGGGCTAAGTTGGGAACTAAACTGCTTTTTAGTACTACTTGTCACCCCCAAACTGATGGACAAACTGAAGTAGTCAATAGAACATTGTCTACTATGCTTAGGGCTGTTTTGAAGAATAATAAGAAAATGTGGGAAGAATGCTTGCCTCATATTGAATTTGCTTATAATTGTTCATTGCATTCTACTACTAAGATGTGCCCTTTTGAAATTGTGTATGGTTTCCTACCTCGTGCACCTATTGATTTGTTGCCTCTTCCATCTTCGGAGAAGGTTAATTTTGATGTTAACGAATGTGCTGAATTGATTTTAAAAATGCATGAGTTAATTAAGAAAAACATTGAGCGTATGAATGCTAAATATAAACTTGCTGGAGATAAGGGTAGAAAACATGTTGTGTTTGCACCTGGAGAACTTGTTTGGTTACATTTGCGTAAGGATAGATTTTCTAATTTGCGCAAACCAAAACTAATGCCACGTGTTGATGGTCCTTTTAAGGTATTAGAGAAAATAAATGATAATGCATATAAACTTGAGCTATCTACAGATTTTGGGGTTAGTCCCACTTTTAACATTGCAGATTTGAAGCCTTATTTGGGTGAGGAAGATGAGCTTTCGTCGAGGACGACTTCATTTCAAGAAGGGGAGGATGATGAGGACATCAATACCATTGTTACATCCACAACCCCCGTTGCTATACATACTGGACCAATTACTAAAACTCGCACACGCCAATTAAATTACCAGGTACTTTTGTTTCTTGGTAACTATTCTAATGTTCATGAGAATATGATTGTAACACCCTGGATATGACTTACCCAATTTGTACTCCAACTCTTGCCGTTTCCGGCCTTAAGTTATTTTATTTTCTCGGGTTCGGGTTTTTGTCTCCGAGTGTTATTATCGTTGTCATGCATCTCATATCATGTCATCATGCGCATTGCATTTGCATACGTGTTCATCTCATGCATTCGAGCATTTTTCCCCGTTGTCCGTTTTGCATTCCGGCGCTTCGTTCTCCTCCGGTGGTCATTTCTACCTTTCTATCATCTGTGGGGTTTAAACATTTCCAGATTGGACCGAGACTTGCCAAGCGGCCTTGGTTTACTACCGGTAGACCGCCTGTCAAGTTTCGTACCATTTGGACTTCGTTTGATGCTCCAACGGCTAACCGAGGGACCGAGAAGGCCTCGTGTGTGTTGCAGCCCAACACCCCTCCAATTTGGCCCAAAACCCACCTAACCCTTCTCCATCACCTAGAGCGTGTTGAGGAACATAGCAGAAATTCAAAATTTTCCTACGTGTCACCAAGATCTATCTATGGAGAAACTAGCAACGAGGGGAAAGGAGAGTGCATCTACATACCCTTGTAGATCGCTAAGCGGAAGCGTTCAAGTGAACGGGGTTGATGGAGTCGTACTCGTCGTGATTCAAATCACCGATGACCAAGTGCCGAACGGACGGCACCTCCGCGTTCAACACACGTACAGCCCGGTGACGTCTCCCACGCCTTGATCCAGCAAGGAGAGAGGGAGAGGATGAGGAAGACTCCTTCCAGCAGCAGCACAACGGCGTGGTGGTGATGGAGGAGCGTGGCTATCCTGCAGGGCTTCGCCAAGCACCACAGAAGAGGAGGGAGAGAGAGATGCAGGGCTGCACCAAACGAGAGATCTAATCGCGTGTTGTGGGCAGCCCCTAGGCCTCATATATATAGGGGAAGGGGAGGGCTGCGCCCCCTCTAGGGTTTCCCATCCCCAAGGGGGGCGGCAGCCCTAGATGGGATCCAAAGGGGCGGCCAAGAGGGGAAAGAGGGGAAGGAACCCACTAGGTGGGCCTTAAGGCCCAACTGGACTAGGGTTTGCCCCCTCCCACTTATCCTTGCGCCTTGGGCCCTTTGTGGGGGGCGCACCAGCCCTCCTAGGGGCTGGTCCCCTCCCACACTTGGCCCACGCAGCCTTCTGGGGTTGGTGGCCCCACTTGGTGGACCCCCGGGACCCTCCCGGTGGTCCCGGTACGTTACCGATAAACCCCGAAACTCTTCCGGTGTCCAAAACAGGACTTCCCATATATAAATCTTTACCTCCGGACCATTCCGGAACTCCTCGTGACGTCCGGGATCTCATCCGGGACTCCGAACAACATTCGGTAACCACATACTAACTTCCTTTATAACCCTAGCGTCATCGAACCTTAAGTGTGTAGACCCTACGGGTTCGGGAGACATGCAGACATGACCGAGACGTTCTCCGGTCAATAACCAACAGCGGGATCTGGATACCCATGTTGGCTCCCACATGTTCCACGATGATCTCATCGGATGAACCACGATGTCAAGGACTTAATCAATCCCGTATACAATTCCCTTTGTCTATCGGTACGATACTTGCCCGAGATTCGATCGTCGGTATCCCGATACCTTGTTCAATCTCATTACCGGCAAGTCTCTTTACTCGTTCCGTAACACATCATCCCGTGATCAACTCCTTGATCACACTGTGCACATTATGATGATGTCCTACCGAGTGGGCCCAGAGATACCTCTCCGTTTACACGGAGTGACAAATCCCAGTCTCGATTCGTGCCAACCCAACAGACACTTTCGGAGATACCCGTAGTGTACCTTTATAGCCACCCAGTTACGTTGTGACATTTGGTACACCCAAAGCATTCCTACGGTATCCGGGAGTTGCACAATCTCATGGTCTAAGGAAATGATACTTGACATTAGCAAAGCTTTAGCATACGAACTACACGATCTAGTGCTATGCTTAGGATTGGGTCTTGTCCATCACATCATTCTCCTAATGATGTGATCCCATTATCAACGACATCCAATGTCCATGGTCAGGAAACCGTAACCATCTATTGATCAACGAGCTAGTCAACTAGAGGCTTACTAGGGGCATGGTGTTGTCTATGTATCCACACATGTATCTGAGTTTCCTATCAATACAATTCTAGCATGGACAATAAACGATTATCATGAACAAGGAAATATAATAATAATCAATTTATTATTGCCTCTAGGGCATATTTCCAACAGTCTCCCACTTGCACTAGAGTCAATAATCTAGTTCACATCGCCATGTGATTACCACTCACAGGTCACATCGCCATGTGACTAACACCCAAGAGTTTACTAGAGTCAGTAGTCTAGCTCACATCACTATGTGATTAACACTCAATGAGTTCTAGGTTTGATCATGTTGCTTGTGAGAGAGGTTTTAGTCAACGGGTCTGAACCTTCCAGATCCGTGTGTGCTTTACAAATCTCTATGTCATCTCCTAGATGCAGCTACCACGTTCTATTTGGAGCTATTCCAAATAACTGTTCTACTTGGAGCTATTCTAAATTGTTGCTCCATTATACGTATCCGGTATCTCTACTCAGAGCTATCCGGATAGGTGTTAAGCTTGCATCGACGTAACCCTTTACGACGAACTCTTTTACCACCTCCATAATCGAGAAAATTCCTTAGTCCACTAGTTACTAAGGATAACTTTGACCGCTGTCCTGTGATCCATTCTTGGATCACTCTTGTACCCCTTGACTGACTCATGGCAAGGCACACTACAGGTGCGGTACACAGCATAGCATACTGTAGAGCCTATGTCTTAAGCATAGGGGACGACCTTCATCCTTTCTCTCTGTTCTGCCGTGGTCGAGCTTTAAGTCTTAACTTCGTACCTTACAACTCAGGCAAGAACTCCTTCTTTGACTGATCCATCTTGAACACCTTCAAGATCATGTTAAGGTATGTGCTCATTTGAAAGTACCATTAAGCGCTTCGATCTATCCTTATAGATCTTGATGCTCAATGTTCAAGTAGCTTAATCCAGGTTTTCCATTGAAAAACACTTTCCAAATAACCCTATATGCTTTCCAGAAATTCTACATCATTTCTGATCAACAATATGTCAACAACATATACTCATCAGAAATTCTATAGTGCTCCCACTCACTTCTTTGGAAATACAAGTTTCTCATAAACTTTGTATAAACCAAAATCTTTGATCATCTCATCAAAGCATACATTCCAACTCCGAGATGCTTACTCCAGTCCTCAGAAGGATTGCTGGAGCTTTGCATACTTATTAGCATATTTCAGGATAGACAAAAACTTTCCGGTTGTATCACATACAACCTTTCCTCAAGAAAGTTGTCGAGGAAACTATGTTTTGACATCCTATCTGCAAGATTTCATAAATAGTGCAGTAACTGCTAATATAATTCAACAGACTCTTAGCATCGCTACGAGTGAGAAAGTCTCATCGTAGTCAACTCCTTGAACTTGTCGGAAAACATCTTAACGACAAGTTGAGCTTTCTTAATGGTGACATTTACCATCATTGTCCGTCTTCCTTTTAAAAATCCATCTGTACTCATCATTCTTACGACCATCAAGTAGTTCTTCCAAAGTCTACACTTTGTTTCCATACATGGATCCTATCTCGGATTATATGGCCTCGAGCCATTTATCGGAATCCGGGCCCACCATCGCTTCTCCATAGCTCGTAGGTTCATTGTTGTCTCGCAACATGACTTCCAAGACAGGATTACGTATCCTTGTCATCCTACGAGGTTTGGGAGTGACTTGATCCGAAGTCTCGTGATCAATATCATAAGCTTCCACTTCAATTGGTGTAGGTGCCACAGGAACAATTTCCTGTGCCCTGCCACACACTAGTTGAAGAGACGGTTCAATAACCTCATCAAGTCTCTACCATCCTCCCACTCAATTCTTTCGAGAGAAACTTTTCCTCGAGAAAGGACCCGATTCTAGAAACAATCCCTTATTGCTTTCGGATCTGAGACAGGAGGTATACCCAACTGTTTTGGGTGTCCTATGAAGATGCATTTATCCGCTTTGGGTTTGAGCTTATCAGCCTGAAACTTTTCATATAAGCGTTGCAGCCCCAAACGTTTAAGAAATGACAACTTAGGTTTCTCTAAACCATAGTTCATACAGTGTCATCTCATCGGAATTACGTGGTGCCCTATTTAAAGTGAATGCGGTTATCTCTAATGCCTAACCCATAAACTATCGTGGTAATTCGATAAGAAACATCATGGTATGCATCATATCCAATAGGGTGCAGTTATGATGTTCGGACACACCATCACACTATGGTGTTCCAGGCTGTATTAGTTGTGAAACAATTTCCACAATGTCTTAATTCTGTGCCAAACTCGTAATTGAGATATTCATCTCTATGATCATATCATAGATACTTTATCCTCTTGTCACGACGATCTTTCAACTTCACCCTGAAATTACTTGACCCTTTCAATAATTCAGACTCGTGATTCATCAAGTAAATATACTCAACATCTACTCAAATCATCTGTGAAGTAAGACCATAACGATATCCACTACACGCCTCAGCACTCATTGGACTGCACACATCAAAATGTATTACTTCCAACAAGTTGCTTTCTAGTTCCATTTTACTGAAACCGAGGCTTTCAGTCATCTTGCCCATGTGGTATGATTTGCATGTCTCAAGTGATTCAAAATCAAGTGAGTCCAAACGGTCCATTTGCATGGAGTTTCTTCATGCATATATACCAATAGACATGGTTCGCATGTCTCAAACTTTCCAAAAATGAGTGAGTCCAAAGATCCATCAACATGGAGCTTCTTCATGCGTTTTATACCGATATGACTTACGTGGCAGTGCCACAAGTAGGTGGTACTATCATTATTATCTTTTGGCATGAACATGTGTATCACTACGATCGAGATTCAATAAACCATTCATTTTAGGTGTAAGACCATTGAAGGTATTACTCAAATAAACAGAGTAACCATTATTCTCCTTAAATGAATAACCGTATTGCGATAGACATAATCCAATCATGTCTATGCTCAACGCAAACACTAATCTCAATGGTAGAGGGAGCGTACGATATTTGATCATATCCACATTGGAAACATTTCCAACACATATCGTCAGCTCACCTTTAGCTAGTCTCCGTTTATTTCGCAGCTTTTATTTCGAGTTACTAACACTTAGTAACGAACCGGTATCTAATACCCTGGTGCTACTAGGAGTACTAGTAAAGTACACATGAACATAATGTATATCCAATATACTTCTATCGACCTTGCCAGCCTTCTCATCTACCAAGTATCTAGGGTAATTCTGCTCCAGTGGCTATTCCTCTTATTACAGAAGCACTTAGTTTCGGGTTTGGGTTCAACCTTGGGTTTCTTCACTAGAGCAGCAGCTGATTTGCCGTTTCATGAAGTATCCCTTCTTGCCCTTGCCCTTCTTGAAACTAGTGGTTTCACTAACCATCAACAATTGATGCTCCTTCTTGATATCTACTTTTGCGGTGTCAAACATCTCGAATATCTCAAGGATCATCATATATGTCCCTGATATATCATAGTTCATCACGAAGCTCTAGCAGCTTGGTGGTAATGACTTCGGAGAAACATCACTATCTCATCTTGGAAGATCAACTCCCACTTGATTCAAATGATTGTTGTACTCAGACAATCTGAGCACAAGCTCAACAATTGAGCCTTTCTCCTTAGTTTGTAGGCTAAGAAAATCGTCGGAGGTCTTATACCTCTTGACGTGGGCACGAGCCTGAAATCCCAATTTCAGCCCTCAAAACATCTCATATGTTTCGCGACGTTTCAAAACGTCTTTGGTGCCTCAATTCTAAACCGTTTAACTGAACTATCACGTAGTTATCAAAATGTGTATGTCAGATGTTCGCAACATCCACAGACAACGTTCGAGGTTCAGCACATTGAGCGGTGCATTAAGGACATAAGCCTTCTAAGAAGCAATGAGGACAATCCTCAGTCTACGGACCTCGTCCGCATAATTGCTACTATCAACTTTCAACTAATTTTCTCTAGGATCATATCTAAACAGTAGAACTATAGCGTGAGCTACGACATAATTTGCAAAATCCTTTTGACTATGTTCAGGATAATTAAGTTCATCTTATGAACTCCCACTTAGATAGACATCCCTCTAGTCATCTAAGTGATTACATGATCCGAGTCAACTAGGCCGTGTCCGATCATCACGTGAGACGGACTAGTCAACGTCGGTGAACATCTTCATGTTGGTCGTATCTTCTATACGACTCATGCTCGACCTTTCGGTCTTCTGTGTTCCGAGGCCATGTCTGTACATGCTAGGCTCGTCAAGTTAACCCTAAGTGTTTTGCATGTGTAAAACTGTCTTACACCCGTTGTATGTGAACGTAAGGATCTATCACACCCGATCATCACGTGGTGCTTCGAAACGACGAACTTTAGCAACGGTGCACAGTTAGGGGAGAACACTTCTTGAAATTTTAATGAGGGATCATCTTATTTACTACCGTCGTTCTAAGCAAATAAGATGTATAAACATGATAAACATCACATGCAATCAAATAGTGACATGATATGGCCAATATCACTTTGCTCCTTTTGATCTCCATCTTCGGGGCTCCATGATCATCATCGTCACCGGCATGACACCATGATCTCCATTATCATGATCTCCATCATCGTGTCTTCTTGAAGTTGTCACGTCATCTATTACTTCTACTACTACAGCTAACGGTTAGCAATAAAGTAAAGTAATTACATGACGTTTATGTTGACACACAGGTCATAAATAAATAAAGACAACTCCTATGGCTCCTGCCGGTTGTCATATTCATCGACATGCAAGTCGTGATTCCTATTACAAGAACATGATCAATCTCATACATCACATATATCATTCATCACATCCTTTGGGCCATATCACATCACATAGCATACCCTGCAAAAACAAGTTAGACGTCCTCTAATTGTTGTTTGCATGTTTTACGTGGCTGCTATGGGTTTCTAGCAAGAACGTTTCTTACCTACGCAAAGACCACAACGTGATATGCCAATTGCTATTTACCCTTCATAAGGACCCTTTTCATCGAATCCGATCCGACTAAAGTGGGAGAGACAGACACCCGCTAGCCACCTTATGCAACTAGTGCATGTCAGTCGGTGGAACCAGTCTCACGTAAGAGTACGTGTAAGGTCGATCCGGGCCGCTTCATCCCACGATGCCGCCGAATCAAGATAAGACTAGTAACGGCAAGCATATTGAACAAAATCAACGCCCACAACTACTATGTGTTCTACTCGTGCATAGAATCTACGCAATAGACCTAGCTCATGATGCCACTGTTGAGGAACGTAGCAGAAATTCAAAATTTTCCTACGTGTCACCAAGATCTATCTATGGAGAAACTAGCAACGAGGGGAAAGGAGAGTGCATCTACATACCCTTGTAGATCGCTAAGCGGAAGCGTTCAAGTGAACGGGGTTGATGGAGTCGTACTCGTCGTGATTCAAATCACCGATGACCAAGTGCCGAACGGACGGCACCTCCGCGTTCAACACACGTACAGCCCGGTGACGTCTCCCACGCCTTGATCCAGCAAGGAGAGAGGGAGAGGATGAGGAAGACTCCTTCCAGCAGCAGCACAACGGCGTGGTGGTGATGGAGGAGCGTGGCTATCCTGCAGGGCTTCGCCAAGCACCACAGAAGAGGAGGGAGAGAGAGATGCAGGGCTGCACCAAACGAGAGATCTAATCGCGTGTTGTGGGCAGCCCCTAGGCCTCATATATATAGGGGAAGGGGAGGGCTGCGCCCCCTCTAGGGTTTCCCACCCCCAAGGGGGGCGGCAGCCCTAGATGGGATCCAAAGGGGCGGCCAAGAGGGGAAAGAGGGGAAGGAACCCACTAGGTGGGCCTTAAGGCCCAACTGGACTAGGGTTTGCCCCCTCCCACTTATCCTTGCGCCTTGGGCCCTTTGTGGGGGGCGCACCAGCCCTCCTAGGGGCTGGTCCCCTCCCACACTTGGCCCACGCAGCCTTCTGGGGTTGGTGGCCCCACTTGGTGGACCCCCGGGACCCTCCCGGTGGTCCCGGTACGTTACCGATAAACCCCGAAACTCTTCCGGTGTCCAAAACAGGACTTCCCATATATAAATCTTTACCTCCGGACCATTCCGGAACTCCTCGTGACGTCCGGGATCTCATCCGGGACTCCGAACAACATTCGGTAACCACATACTAACTTCCTTTATAACCCTAGCGTCATCGAACCTTAAGTGTGTAGACCCTACGGGTTCGGGAGACATGCAGACATGACCGAGACGTTCTCCGGTCAATAACCAACAGCGGGATCTGGATACCCATGTTGGCTCCCACATGTTCCACGATGATCTCATCGGATGAACCACGATGTCAAGGACTTAATCAATCCCGTATACAATTCCCTTTGTCTATCGGTACGATACTTGCCCGAGATTCGATCGTCGGTATCCCGATACCTTGTTCAATCTCGTTACCGGCAAGTCTCTTTACTCGTTCCGTAACACATCATCCCGTGATCAACTCCTTGATCACACTGTGCACATTATGATGATGTCCTACCGAGTGGGCCCAGAGATACCTCTCCGTTTACACGGAGTGACAAATCCCAGTCTCGATTCGTGCCAACCCAACAGACACTTTCGGAGATACCCGTAGTGTACCTTTATAGCCACCCAGTTACGTTGTGACGTTTGGTACACCCAAAGCATTCCTACGGTATCCGGGAGTTGCACAATCTCATGGTCTAAGGAAATGATACTTGACATTAGCAAAGCTTTAGCATACGAACTACACGATCTAGTGCTATGCTTAGGATTGGGTCTTGTCCATCACATCATTCTCCTAATGATGTGATCCCGTTATCAACGACATCCAATGTCCATGGTCAGGAAACCGTAACCATCTATTGATCAACGAGCTAGTCAACTAGAGGCTTACTAGGGACATGGTGTTGTCTATGTATCCACACATGTATCTGAGTTTCCTATCAATACAATTCTAGCATGGACAATAAACGATTATCATGAACAAGGAAATATAATAATAATCAATTTATTATTGCCTCTAGGGCATATTTCCAACAGAGCGTTCGATCACGATCGCGTGGCCGAAAACCACACCTCATTTGGACTCTCCTAGCTCCCTCTATGCCTATATAAAGACCCCCATTCCAAATCTCGGATCCCCCTCCTCGAAACCCTAAAAATCGTCTCCGCACCGGCCGGACACGTCCGCCCTGGCCGGACACATCGCCGCCGCCCACTCCATGCCTGCCACGTCACCGCCGCCAACCCGCGCGCCGCCGCGGCCCGGAGGGCCCAGATTCGGCCCCCGCGGCCCACTCCCTCCGCCGTCGGGCGCCTTCGCCTCTTCCACGCCCGCGACGCCGCGCGCCGCCCTTCGCCGGCCGGCAACGCCGCGCCCCATCACCGACCATCGCCACCTCGACCGGACCTCCTCGCCGCTTCTGCGCCGCCGCCACCAACCGCCGCCGCCCGCCGTCTCCCGGCGCCGCCATCGCCACCACCCGGCTCCGGCCTCCTCCTCTCCCTCGACTCCGGCAAGTCCCGGGGAACTCTGGCGAGCTCCGGCCGGTCATCCTCGGGAAACGTGCCCCTGCTACAGTGTTCCGGCGTGCCTCGATCCGTGCGCTGGATCTGGATCTGAGGAGACTCTCGGTTGACTTTTGTTCCTAACCCTAGTCCAAGTGCCCATGTTCATAACATCGTATCTCCGCATCCGTAGCTCCGTTTTTGGCATATAGCATATCAAATTGTTCGTCTCAGAGAGCACATCATTTCATTCCATTGCATCATTTTCATTTGAGTTCATCTTGATGCCCGAAATGCTGTTAGAAGAGGGCTACTTGAGATAATTGTCAGATCTGCTACTCCATTTAGACATTTGTCATTTTTGCCATGATCATTGTGTGCATGATATGCCCTGATGCTCTACATATGTTTTGTTAAGGGTTTTGTCATCTTTCCAGAGGTGCAACCCATGTATTTTTGTGATGTGTGTGGTGACTAGCACAAGCTTGCAAAGTGAGGCACTTAGTAATTCTGTTTTCAGGGACTTAGCATTTCCACTAAGTCCTTGAGCTGTTTAGTTCATGATGCCATATGTTCATGTTGTTTCCTAGTGATCCGTGCCTCTTTTGAGGATGGTCAGTAAGGATGTTTTGTTAATCTTGTAGTGCTCTATCCATCCATGTATTTGCTTGCAATTATGGAGCACCCTAGCTTGAGTCAATCGAGCTCTACTTTTGCTACTTTGTGAATATGGGCAGATTGTCAACTTGTTTGCAATTTTGCCGATGATGTTATAGTTGATCCGTGCATGCTATGCTACTATTCTTGCCATGTCTAGTTTGCATTTTGTGTATTCTTGATGGGTGTATGCTTTTATTATCATGACTTGCACCATAGTGAGTGCATCGAGCTCGTAAACATGCCTACTTGAGATATGTTTCAGCATGCTCCAGTTTTCACCAAGTCTGAAAACTGATTATGCTTTTGCCATGTTCACATGCTTGCAAATGTATTTTGTGATCCCTTTTGGCTCAAGGTCACTAAGGGACTTTTGTTAAGCTCCTTGAGTAGCTCCATGCCATGCTTTACTTTGTCATGTTCAGGTCCTGTAGCATGTAGTCTTGTTGCTCCGAAGAGTGCTACCTGATCTGAAATTCCAGACAAGTGTTAATTTCACTAAGTCTGAGATCTGTTTACCATATGCATTTTGGCCATGCTTGTTTGAACCTGCTAATGGATGAATTGGTCATAGCTCAGTGCTAGACTTTTGTTAAGCATCTTGAATGCATCCCTGCCATGTATCTTGTTGCCATGTTTGGGTGCTGTAGCATGTTCATCTCATTGCATTTAGATGGCTACTTGCTGTAAATCGCAGATCGTGGTCATATTTGAATTGCTTGCCATTTCCAAACCGTAACTCCGATTCCGGTGATCTTTATATCGTTTTCAAGCGATTTCATCTCATATTTCCAGTGGCACACTTGGTTTTCCAAGTTGAGGCCAGGTTCATGCTTTACTTGCCAAATCTTGCATATGCATCCCGCATCGCATCCCGCATAGCACACCATGTTTGCATCATCTTGTTTGATCCTTACACATGGTTGATTGTGTCCTTGTTGCTTGTTTGTCTTGTTTGGGTAGAGCCGGGAGACGAGTTCGCTAATGAGGAGCCCGTTGAGTTTGCTTTCGAGGATCCAGTCAACTCTGACAACTTTGCAGGCAAGATGATCATACCCTCGAAATCACTACTATCTTTGCTATGCTAGTTTGCTCGCTCTTTTGCTATGCCAATGCTATGATGCCTAACATTTGCTTTCAAGCCTCCCAAATTGCCATGCCAAACCTCTAACCCACCATGTCCTACAAAACCATTGATTGGCTATGTTACCGCTTTGCTCAGCCCCTCTTATAGCGTTGCTAGTTGAAGGTGAAGATTGGAGACCGTTCCTTGTTGGAACATTATTTTCTTGTTGGGTTATCATTATATTGCCATGTTATCTTAATGCATCTATATACTTGGTAAAGGGTGGAAGGCTTGGCCTCTCGCCTAGTGTTTTGTTCCACTCTTGCCACCCTAGTTTCCGTCATATCGGTGTTATGTTCCTGGATTTTGCGTTCCTTACGCGGTTGGGTTATAATGGGAACCCATTGATAGTTCGCCTTGATTAAAGCTTTTCCAGCAATGCCCAACCTTGGTTTTACCATTTGCCACCTCGCCTCTTTTCCCTTGGGTTTCTGGAGCTCGAGGGTCATCTTATTTTAAACCCCCCCCCCCCCGGGCCAGTGCTCCTCTGAGTGTTGGTCTACCTGTCAGCTGCCGGTGGCCATTAGGGGCAACTCTGGGCTGGCCTACCCGTACCTAAGACAATCTGAGTGTGCCCTGAGAAAGAGACATGTGCAGCTCCTATCGGGATTTGTCGGCACATTCAGGCGGTGTTGCTGGTCTTGTTTTAACCTGTCGAAGTGTCTTGAAGAACCGAGGTACCGAGTCTGATCGGAACATCTCGGGAGGAGGTCTATTCCTTCGTTGACGATGAGATCTTGTCATGGGCTAAGTTGGGACTCCCTGCAGGGATTTGAACTTTTGAAAGCCGTGCCCGCGGTTATGGGCAGATGGGAATTTGTTAATGTTCGGCTGTAGATAACTTGAAACCTTAACTTAATTAAAATGAATCAACTGTGTGAGTTACCGTGATGGCCTCTTCTCGCCGGAGTCCGGGAAGTGGACACGGTGTTGGAGTAATGTTTGCCGCAGGATTGCCCTCTTTAGTTATGCGTTCGCGCTTTGCCTTCTCTTCTCGCTCTCTTTTGTGAATAGGTTAGCCACCATATATGCTAGTCGCTTGTTGCAGCTCCACATATATTTACCTTGCCTTACCTATAAGCTTAAATAGTCTTGATCGCGAGGGTGCGAGATTGCTGAGTCCTTGTGGCTCACAGATTACTATTACACCAGATGCAGGGCCTGATGATTCTGCTCCAGATGGCGCGCTTGAGCTCAAGTGGGAGTTCGACGAGGACTCTCAACGTTACTATGTTTCTTTCCCTGATGATCAGTGGTGGTGCCCAGTTGGGGTGATCGGGACCGTGTCGCATGTTGGGTTGTCTTTTATTTTGGCGCCATAGTCGGGCCATGAGTGCTTGAATGATGTAATGCTAATTATGTACTTGATTGGCGTGGCGAGTGTAAGCCAACTATGTTATCTCCCCTTTTATTTATCCATATTACATGGGATGTTGTGAAGATTGCCTAACTTGCGACATATGCCTTCAATGCGATTATGCCTCTATGTCGTGCCTCGACACGTGGGAGATATAGTCGCATCAAGGGTGTTACAAGTTGGTAATCAGAGCCTTCCCCGACCTTAGGAGCCCCCATTGCTTGATCGTTTTTAGCGGCCGAGTTGTGTCTAGAAAAATGTTTTGAGTCATTTAGGAATTATATATCGGAGAGTTTAGGAATTCTTTTTACTTCCCAGTCTCCTCATCGCTCTGGTAAGGCATCTTGACATAGAGTTTTGACTCTTCTCTTCTCAAATTTCACTAAAAAAAATTTAGGATCACGCGGGTATCTTGGAATTGTTCCGATGGTTTTATGATGAGAACATTGTCTTGGTGCCTCCTGTCAGGGGTTTTGTGGAAGTGTCCCGGGGAGTTGAGCTCTGAGGTGTTGTCGTCATAATTTTATCGTTGCAATTCTGGAATACCTGAGTTTAGTACGCCGATATCGAAAATCTCTTTTATGCAGTTCGTTGGTGAGATAACCTCGACGCCACCCAGTACTGGGGCGGGAGTTCGGGAGTATCACCATAACTTGTTTCGAAGGTTGAGGTAGATGGTTTCCAAAGTTTTTCTTGGTTATGTGTTGAAGGATGGATACAGCTGGATGTAGGATTTGCTAGATTTGGGTGAGATATTATGCTTCCCCTGTATCCCTAACACTTGATTGCATAACCGGAAAAGTTTGGGAGTTTCATAGGTGGGAACTCTTGTAGCTCTAGTTCTTCTTCCACGGATATTGGTTTGAGATTGGGATTTCTTACCGATTATTCGTTCTTGATCCGTACATTGTTGATTTATTTCTCTACCTTAATTCTAAGTGGCTTCTCAATTTATGGATATGTGATCATTTCAAGAGGAATGCATTCGTTCATTTTGTTCGGATGTGAAGACTATATGTTGCAATTTTCATTCCGTTGGTTTCAGCTTCATTTTATCTGTCAATGTGCTAACGGTGGTCAACCTCTTCAGGATGGCTCCCGCTAAGAGCACCAATCAGAATCAGAATCAAGATCCGCCACCACCTCCACCTCCTCCGGAGGCATGGCAAGCTGTGATGGCCGCAACCAATGCAAACACGCAGTTGATCATGCAAATTCTTCAAGAGCGCAATCAAGGCAACCAAGGGAACCAAGGCAACAATCAGAATCACTTTGCTACACTCAAACAGTTCCTTGCTAACGGGCCAAAGACTTTCAGCAATTGTGTTGAGGCAACTGATGCTGACGATTGGCTTGTGGATCTATGCAAGCATTTCGAGTGCAGTAACGTCAGGCCTGAGGACTTTGTCAAGTTCGCTTCCTTCCAACTCAAAGATCAAGCTGCAGAGTGGTTCCGGCAGTACAAGGATTCCAGAGGTGGACGTGTGATCACTTGGGATGAATTCCGTCAAGATTTCTGAGCTCATCATATCCCTCAGAGTGTGACTGAAAGCAAGCGTGAGGAATTCCGCAGAAGCAAGGCTCTTTGTCTGTCTATGACTACAACAAGTTGTTCCAGAAGCTCGCCCGCTTTGCCAAGCAGGACGTCCCTGATGAGAAGAGCATGATATACCAGTTCAGGGGTGGTCTCAGAGAAGAAATTCAGCTAGCTCTTGTTCTCTTTGAGCCCTTGAGATACGATGAGTTCTACAACATGGCATTGAAGCAAGAGGCCGCTCAACTGAGGTGTGATGCTTCCAAGAAGTGAGTCAGAGACGCTACTCCTTCCTCTACTCAAGTGGCCAAGCAGCAGAAGTATTGGCTTCCTCCTCCTCCGTTCCGTCAGCCGTATCAGAAGAGCAAAGGTGGCAGTGGTTCTTCCCACCCACCCAACCCTGGCTTTCAGAACAAGACTTCGTCTCAAGCTCCAAGATCGAGTGCTCCGTACCACCGCCCACTTTCAGAGGTCACGTGCAACAAGTGCCAACAGAAGGGTCACTATGCCAACAAGTGTTTCAACCAGAGGCGTCTTCCTCCTCCTCCTCCTGTCAGATCGGCAAGTACAATTGTGGTCAAGCATAACCCCAAGCACGCCAAGGTCAATTTGATGAATGCAACTCAGGCAGAGGACTCGTCAGATGTCATCATGGGTAACCTTCCTGTTAATGATATTCCAGCTAAAGTTCTTTTTGACATGGGTGCATCGCATTGTTTCATCTCGAGACCGTTTTCATCTAAGCATGGTTTGGCTTTGCAAATTTTTTCTAGTCCATTAGCAGTTGTCTCTCCCGGTAGGCGCATGCATGCTAACTCCATTGCTCCGGATGTTACTATCACCTTGGGGGACTACAAGTTTCTGGCTTCTCCAACGGTTCTTGGGGACTCGGATATTGATCTTATTCTCGGAATGGATTGGCTTTCTAAACACAAGGCACATCTTGATTGTGCAGCCAGGCAGATTCAATTAACTCATTCGTCTGAGGATGTAATTGTCTTTGCCGCTCGTGACGATACCATCCGTCTGTTTTCTCTCAATGAGAAGGGTGAACTGGATGCTATCTCGCAGATTCTAGTCGTTTGCGAATATCAAGACGTCTTTCCAGAAGAGCTTCCAGGAATGCCTCCGCACCGGCCAGTTGAATTCGTCATCGATCTTGAGCCTGGCACAGAACATGTTTGCAAGCGTCCTTACAAGCTCGGACCTGAAGAGTTGAAGGAGCTGAAGAAGCAACTCGATGTTTAAGAGAGAATGGGTCTCATCCGGCCTAGTTCTTCTCCGTGGGGTTGTGGTGTTCTTTTTGTGAAGAAGAATGATGGAACGGACCGACTTTGTGTTGATTACCGTCCATTGAACAAGAAGACCATCAAGAACAAATACCCACTTCCCAACATCAACGAGCTGTTCGAACAACTCAAAGGTGCCCAAGTATTCTCCAAGCTTGATCTCCGTATGGGTTATCATCAGATTCAAATCCATGAACAAGATATTCCCAAGACGGCCTTCAGGATAAGCTATGGTTCATATGAATACACTGTCATGTCTTTTGGCCTCGTCAACGCTCCTCCGACGTTCTCTCGCATGATGAACTTCATCTTCAACGCCTACACCAATGACTTCGTTTTGGTCTATCTCGACGACATTCTGGTTTTCTCGAAGAACAAGGAAGATCATGCCAAGCACTTGCGTTTGGTTCTCGATAAGCTGAGAGAACATCAGTTCTATGCCAAGTTCTCCAAGTGCGAATTTTGGCTCGATGAGGTTCTTTATCTTGGTCATATCATCTCTGCCAAGGGCATTGCCGTGAATCCTGAGAAGGTGTCTACAATTGTGAATTGGGAACCTCCTCAGAACGTGAAGCAACTCCGTAGCTTCCTCGGTCTCGCATGCTACTGTCGAAGATTCATTGAAAACTTTTCTAAGATCGCGAAGCCTCTCTCAAATCTTCTCTAGAAGCACGTCAAGTACGTTTGGTCTCCGGAGTGTGACATTGCTTTCAACACTTTGAAAGAGAAATTGATCACTGCTCCAGTTCTGACTCCGTCTGATGAATCCAAACCGTACGAGGTCTTTTGTGATGCCTCTCTCCAAGGTCTCGGTGCAATATTGATGCAAGAAAAGAAAGTTGTTGCTTATACCTCTCGCCAGTTGAAGCCCAATGAGAAGAACTACCCCACTCATGATCTCGAGTTGGCGGCAGTTGTGCATGCTCTTTTGACTTGGAGACATCTCTTATTGGGAAGAAAAGTGGACATTTTCACTAATCACAAGAGTCTCAAGTACATCTTCACTCAGCCTAATCTCAACCTCAGGCAGACTCGATGGGTCGAAATGATTCAAGAGTATAATCCGAGTATCGAGTATACTCCAGGCAAGGCCAATGTGATTGCTGACGCATTGAGCAGGAAGGCTTATTGCAACAGTCTGATTCTCAAGCCTTATCAACCCGAGCTTTGTGAAGCTTTCCGCAAACTTAATCTGCAAGTTGTTCCTCAAGGTTTCCTCGCCAACCTTCAAGTCTCTCCTACCTTGGAAGACCAGATTTGCCAAGCCCAGCTTCTTGATGCTATGGTGAAAAAGGTGAAGATTGGGATTGCCAAGAGTCAACCCAAGTACAAGTGCTACCGCCTTGATGACAAGGATACTCTCTTCTTCGAGGATCGTATTGTTGTGCCCAAAGGTGACCTCCGTAAAGTGATCATGAACGAGGCTCACAATTCTCTCCTCTCCATCCACCCTGGGAGCACGAAGATGTATCAGGACCTTAAGCAGGCTTATTGGTGGACTCGAATGAAGCGCGAGATTGCTCAGTTCGTGAATGAATGTGATGTCTGCAGAAGAGTGAAGGCAGAACACCAAAGGCCAGCTGGTCTCCTCCAACCTCTTGCCATTCCAGAATGGAAGTTTGACCACATTGAGATGGACTTCGTGACTGGGTTTCCAAAGTCCAAGCGTGGCAATGATGCTATATTCGTTGTCATTGACAAACTCACCAAAGTGGCTCACTTTCTGCCTATCAAAGAGTCAATCACTGCAGCTCAATTGGCGGAACTCTATACCCCTCGAATTGTCTCTCTGCACGGTATTCCTCAAGTTTTGGGATTCTTTTCAGAAGGCCATGGGCACCAACATCCGCTTCAGCACAACTTTCCATCCTCAAACTAGCGGTCAAGTCGAGCGTGTCAACCAGATTCTTGAAGATATGCTCAAGGCTTGTGTGATCTCCTTCGGCATGAAGTGGGAGGATTGTCTTCCTTATGCTGAATTCTCCTACAACAACAGTTTTCAAGCAAGTTCGGGCAAGGCCCCATTTGAAATTCTGTATGGCAGGAAGTTCCGTACCCCTCTCAACTGGTCTGAAACCGGTGAACGTCAACTTTTGGGAAATGACTTAATCACAGAGGCAGAGGAAATGTGCAAAGTCATTCGAGATAACCTCAAAGCAGCCCAATCCCGTCAAAAGAGCTACTATGATAGTAAGCACCGTGATTTGGCTTTCAAGATCGAAGATCATGTTTACCTCCGCGTCTCTCCTATGAAAGGTACTCGTCGCTTCGGTATCAAAGGGAAGCTTGACCCTAGATACGTGGGACCTTTTAAGATTGTCACCAGGAGAGGCGATCTCGCCTATCAACTCGAGCTTCCTTCAAACTTTGCAAATGTTCATGATGTGTTCCATGTCTCTCAGCTCCGAAAGTGCTTCAAGACTCCTGACCGCACCGTCAACTTCGAGGACATTGAGCTCCAAGAAGATCTCTCCTATCGTGAGCACCTAGTTGCTATCCTTGACGAGACTAAACGCAAGACTCGCAACAAGTCGATCAAGTTCCTCAAAGTCAAGTGGTCACACCATTCCGACCGTGAAGCTACCTGGGAACGCGAGGATCACCTCCGTTCTGAGTACTCGGCGTTCTTTCAGTCCTAGATCTCGGGACGAGATCCTTTTGTAGTGGTGGAGTGTTGTAACACCCCGGATATGACTTACCCAATTTGTACTCCAACTCTTGCCGTTTCCGGCCTTAAGTTATTTTATTTTCTCGGGTTCCGGTTTTTGTCTCCGAGTGTTATTATCGTTGTCATGCATCTCATATCATGTCATCATGCGCATTGCATTTGCATACGTGTTCATCTCATGCATTCGAGCATTTTCCCCGTTGTCCGTTTTGCATTCCGGCGCTTCGTTCTCCTCCGGTGGTCATTTCTACCTTTCTATCATCTGTGGGGTTTAAACATTTCCGGATTGGACCGAGACTTGCCAAGCGGCCTTGGTTTACTACCGGTAGACTGCCTGTCAAGTTTCGTACCATTTGGACTTTGTTTGATGCTCCAACGGCTAACCGAGGGACCGAGAAGGCCTCGTGTGTGTTGCAGCCCAACACCCCTCCAATTTGGCCCAAAACCAACCTAACCCTTCTCCATCACCTAGAGCGTTCGATCACGATCGCGTGGCCGAAAACCACACCTCATTTGGACTCTCCTAGCTCCCTCTATGCCTATATAAAGACCCCCATTCCAAATCTCGGATCCCCCTCCTCGAAACCCTAAAAATCGTCTCCGCACCGGCCGGACACGTCCGCCCTGGCCGGACACATCGCCGCCGCCCACTCCACGCCTGCCACGTCACCGCCGCCAACCCGCGCGCCGCCGCGGCCCGGAGGGCCCAGATTCGGCCCCCGCG
The DNA here is from genome assembly GCA_034509565.1 of Triticum monococcum. Lineage (NCBI taxonomy): Eukaryota > Viridiplantae > Streptophyta > Magnoliopsida > Poales > Poaceae > Triticum > Triticum monococcum. The sequence continues at coordinate 246,559,753 of CM067841.1, read as the reverse complement.
GCCCACTCCCTCCGCCGTCGGGCGCCTTCGCCTCTTCCACGCCCGCGACGCCGCGCGCCGCCCTTCGCCGGCCGGCGACGCCGCGCCCCATCACCGACCACCGCCACCTCGACCGGACCTCCTCGCCGCTTCTGCGCCGCCGCCACCAACCGCCGCCGCCCGCCGTCTCCCGGCGCCGCCATCGCCACCACCCGGCTCCGGCCTCCTCCTCTCCCTCGACTCCGGCAAGTCCCGGGGAACTCCGGCGAGCTCCGGCCGGTCATCCTCGGGAAACGTGCCCCTGCTACAGTGTTCCGGCGTGCCTCGATCCGTGCGCTGGATCTGGATCTGAGGAGACTCTCGGTTGACTTTTGTTCTTAACCCTAGTCCAAGTGCCCATGTTCATAACATCGTATCTCTGCATCCGTAGCTCCGTTTTTGGCTTATAGCATATCAAATTGTTCGTCTCAGAGAGCACATCATTTCATTCCATTGCATCATTTTCATTTGAGTTCATCTTGATGCCCGAAATGCTGTTAGAAGAGGGCTACTTGAGATAATTGTCAGATCTGCTACTCCATTTAGACATTTGTCATTTTTGCCATGATCATTGTGTGCATGATATGCCCTGATGCTCTACATATGTTTTGTTAAGGGTTTTGTCATCTTTCCAGAGGTGCAACCCATGTATTTTTGTGATGTGTGTGGTGACTAGCACAAGCTTGCAAAGTGAGGCACTTGGTAATTCTGTTTTTAGGGACTTAGCATTTCCACTAAGTCCTTGAGCTGTTTAGTTCATGATGCCATATGTTCATGTTGTTTCCTAGTGATCCGTGCCTCTTTTGAGAATGGTCAGTAAGGATGTTTTGTTAATCTTGTAGTGCTCTATCCATCCATGTATTTGTTTGCAATTATGGAGCACCCTAGCTTGAGTCAATCGAGCTCTACTTTTGCTACTTTGTGAATCTGGGCAGATTGTCAACTTGTTTGCAATTTTGCCGATGATGTTATAGTTGATCTGTGCATGCTATGCTATTGTTCTTGCCATGTCTAGTTTGCATTTTGTGTATTCTTGATGGGTGTATGCTTTTATTGTCATGACTTGCACCGTAGTGAGTGCATCGAGCTTGTAAACATGCCTACTTGAGATATATTTCAGCATGCTCCAGTTTTCACCAAGTCTGAAAACTGATTATGCTTTTGCCATGTTCACATGCTTGCAAATGTATTTTGTGATCCCTTTTGGCTCAAGGTCATTAAGGGACTTTTGTTAAGCTCCTTGAGTAGATCCATGCCATGCTTTACTTTGTCATGTTCAGGTCCTGTAGCATGTAGTCTTGTTGCTCCGAAGAGTGCTACCTGATCTGAAATTCCAGACAAGTGTTAATTTCACTAAGTTTGAGATCTGTTTACCATATGCATTTTTGCCATGCTTGTTTGAACCTGCTAATGGATGAATTGGCCATAGCTCAGTGCTAGACTTTTGTTAAGCATCTTGAATGCATCCCTGCCATGTATCTTGTTGCCATGTTTGGGTGCTGTAGCATGTTCATCTCATTGCATTTAGATGGCTACTTGCTGTAAATCGCAGATCATGGTCATATTTGAATTTCTTGCCATTTCCAAACCGTAACTCCGATTCCGGTGATCTTTATATAGTTTTCAAGCGATTTCATCTCATCTTTCCAGTGGCACACTTGGTTTTCCATGTTGAGGCCAGGTTCATGCTTTACTTGCCAAATCTTGCATATGCATCCCGCATCGCATCCCGCATAGCATACCATGTTTGCATCATCTTGTTTGATCCTTGCACGTGGTTGATTGTGTCCTTGTTGCTTGTTTGTCTTGTTTGGGTAGAGCCAGGAGACGAGTTCGCTAACGAGGAGCCCGTTGAGTTTGCTTTCGAGGATCCAGTCAACTCTGACAACTTTGCAGGCAAGATGATCATACGCTCGAAATCACTACTATCTTTGCTATGCTAGTTTGCTCGCTCTTTTGCTATGCCAATGCTACGATGCCTAACATTTGCTTTCAAGCCTCCCAAATTGCCATGTCAAACCTCTAACCCACCATGTCCTAGCAAACCATTGATTAGCTATGTTACCACTTTGCTCAGCCCCTCTTATAGCGTTGCTAGTTGCAGGTGAAGATTGGAGACCGTTCCTTGTTGGAACATTATTTTCTTGTTGGGTTATCATTATATTGCCATGTTATCTTAATGCATCTATATACTTGGTAAAGGGTGGAAGGCTTGGCCTCTCGCCTAGTGTTTTGTTCCACTCTTGCCACCCTAGTTTCCGTCATATCGGTGTTATGTTCCCGGATTTTGCGTTCCTTACGCGGTTGGGTTATAATGGGAACCCCTTGATAGTTCGCCTTGATTAAAGCTTTTCCAGCAATGCCCAACCTTGGTTTTGCCATTTGCCACTTAGCCTCTTTTTCCCTTGGGTTTCCGAAGCCCGAGGGTCATCTTATTTTAAACCCCCCCGGGCCAGTGCTCCTCTGAGTGTTGGTCCACCTGTCAGTTGCCGGTGGCCACCAGGGGCAACTCTGGGCTGGCCTACCCGTACCTAAGACAATCTGAGTGTGCCCTGAGAAAGAGATATGTGCAGCTCCTATCGGGATTTGTCGGCACATTCGGGCGGTGTTGCTGGTCTTGTTTTAACCTGTCGAAGTGTCTTGAAGAACCGAGGTACCGAGTCTGATCGGAACGTCCCAGGAGGAGGTCTATTCCTTCGTTGACCGCGAGAGCTTGTCATGGGCTAAGTTGGGACTCCCTGCAGGGATTTGAACTTTCGAAAGCCGTGCCCGCGGTTATGGGCAGATGGGAATTTGTTAATGTCCGGTTGTAGATAACTTGAAACCTTAACTTAATTAAAATGAATCAACTGTGTGAGTTACCGTGATGGCCTCTTCTCGCCGGAGTCCGGGAAGTGGACACGGTGTTGGAGTAATGTTTGTCGCAGGATTGCCCTCTTTAGTTATGCGTTCGCGCTTTGCCTTCTCTTCTCGCTCTCTTTTGTGAATAGGTTAGCCACCATATATGCTAGTCGCTTGCTGCAGCTCCACATATATTTACCTTGCCTTACCTATAAGCTTAAATAGTCTTGATCGCGAGGGTGCGAGATTGCTGAGTCCCTGTGGCTCACAGATTACTATTACACCAGATGCAGGGCCTGATGATTCCGCTCCAGATGGGGCGCTTGAACTCAAGTGGGAGTTCGATGAGGACTCTCAGCGTTACTATGTTTCTTTCCCTGATGATCAGTAGTGGTGCCCAGTTGGGGTGATCGGGACCATGTCGCATGTTGGGTTGTCTTTTATTTTGGCGCCGTAGTCGGTCCATGAGTGCTCGAATGATGTAATGCTAATTATGTACTTGATTGACGTGGCGAGTGTAAGCCAACTATGTTATCTCCCCTTTTATTTATCCATATTACATGGGATGTTGTGAAGATTGCCTAACTTGCGACATATGCCTTCAATGCGATTATGCCTCTAAGTCGTGCCTCGACACGTGGGAGATATAGTCGCATCGAGGGTGTTACAATGATGCTGCCTAAATTGGATACATTTGTTTTGCTTACAAATGAAGGGCCTAGCTTGGACAAGAAAGATGAACCTTGGAGTAAATTCAAGCATGGAGATGATGGCATGCGCAAGGAGAACAAGAACGGAGTTACAAGTGATGATTCCATGACTTTGAAGCCACCATAATGAGTGCATGAAGCCTTGGACGAAATACACAAGATGCCACTTCATAAATTTCGTCCAGAGGCTATCCTTGGTGATGCGTCACCTTATTTTTGGGCCACGCCCATGTAATTTTGAAATACTTGATTATAGGTTGTTTGTAGAGTCTGTATGTGTGGGGAAACAAGAGTTAGGGTTTGTTTCGGACCCCTCCTCCAAGGGCCACAAAATTCCCCACTCTCCACCATATATACAGCCCTTAGGGCATCGTTTAGACTTTGGGTTTTGTTTAGATTAAAAGTTCGCCATAACTGCAACTTCACGTACTTCGTTTGTGTTCAATGACCAGACCAAGACGTCACAGAACCCCACCTTGATCAATAAAGCTTTCATCTTATATTCGCAATATCCAGATTGCAATCTCAGTTTCTTGCTTGTTCTTCGTTTGCTCACAGGGAACAGACCCTCGTGGTCAGATTGATCGTGCTCTGACGTGGTCAATAACCCCTCGGAAGTTGGTTTAGCGATTGCTAAGGCGCGACGTCTCGCACGTTCGTAGTCGGATCGTCAAGGTTGACTCCCACAGAAAATGATAGCCACCATCTTATCGAAACATCGGGACACCTTTGTCTCTATCACTCCCAGTGGACGATCTGCTTCATCGAACAACCGGACGCCGATTTGCCTCGAGCTGAATCAACGTGTGGTCCGGCACTCGCCCCATGACCACCATGACACAAATCGCCTCGACCCGCTCATCTATCTGGAAACAATGACCGGTCCCCTCATCCTCTCGATCGAGCGGGAGCTGTCGTCCGCCGCCACGGAGAGTATCGCAGAATGGTTTGCGAGATCGATGCGGCCTTTCTTCGTAATCACTGCCGCGATGAGCACTCTAATTGGGCTCGGAAAAGGCTCAATTAACAAGAAGGCTCCGTTTTTTTATGGAGCACCTACCCTTTAGGACATTTGGCCCAGTAAAAAATAACAGGCTCGGAGGACGAAACCGACAATAGATTCAATGGTTAAGATCGTGCAAGTCACATGAACGAACGGCCAAGAACGATCACATCGTGAGAGGGCTAGGATTTGGCTCGGTTATAGGATCTGGCTCAACCTTTTCCAAACTGCTCGAAACCGAAGGTAGCCGAGCTGATGGCGTGTCGCCGAGCCCTAGTTTTTGGGCGGGAGCTGGGCATTCAACGGATTCATGTCGAGATGGACTGTAGGGAGGCAGTCAGCATGGTTAACTCGGCTCCTCGGAACCTGTCGGCCAGTTGTGAAAGACATCAAAGATCTCATAAAGGACTGGATAGGATGCAAAATCACGTGGAGAAGAAGAACCGCGAATCGCGCAGCTCACACGCTTGCTAAGGTAGCTGTAGGCGATGGCTTTTCTCAAGTCTGGAGGCATGCACCTTCTGATTGTATCCTTTCTGTAATAGCGGATGAGCTACCTGACTCTGTTTAATTTAAGTATGTTGTTTCCATAAAAAAAAATTTATCACCGTCAATCTACAGGTCTCGACCCGCCAACGGCGCACCGTCCGTCCGCAGTAGGTGGACCCTTTCGCACCCGTCCACCACTAAGCATCTCCCCTCTCTTTCCCTCGTCCTCTTCTTCCTTCGATCTCCACGGCAAAGGAAAAGAAAATCCCGTATTAATCAATTTACAGGTCGGTTTCTATCTGCTCCCATCTCCTCCTCCTCCTCCGCTTACGATCGCCGCGCACAATTCCTTCCGAATCTATTTGATTACTTTGATTTTTCTCTATGGAATTCTGAAATCTGAGGCGAGTTTGTGTTAGATTGTGCCTGGATTGTTTCGAGATGGCGGCGTGCCGGGGATTCTTCGTGTGCCTGCTCAGGCTGCTCAACTTTTTCCTCACCGTCGCCGGCCTTGCCATGGTCGGCTACGGGATCTACCTGCTCGTGGAGTGGATGAGGATCTCCGGCGGTGGCGGAGGGGCACCGCCGTCTCCGGCCCCGCCGGCTGAGTTGCTTACGTTCGGCCGCCCGATGCTCACGGTCGTGGCCCTTGGAGAAGGAGGCAGTTTCTTCGACAAGCTACCCAAAGCATGGTGAGACGATTGCGTATCCTTGTTTCTTTCTTGTCGCGCAATAGTTTGATGTTCCTGTTTGTGTGACTAGATAATGATTGAGATCGAGAGAAATTGGAAGCTTTGCTTAATAATAATAACGGCATGCCTAGGATTTGAAGGCTTCTTCATCTGTCCATCGGCAGATTTAGTGATCACCAAATCTGCGATCTCAAACCCTAGCGTGGAATTGCCGGGGGCTCAGAGAATTGATATATTTAGTTTGGCTCTGCCATAGGTTCTGTTGGGACGGTTCGAAGTCGCACTTTCAATTTTCCAGATTAGTTTGTGTTACGGGCTGATTTTTGGTGGAACTTGAGTGGGGAACGGAGGAGGTGGTGAGTTCTGGCATGGAAACAGACGGGATATTGCCATGACTTGCGCTAGTGTGCCAGTGGCGATGAAGCTCTGGGCTACGCTTATTTGGAGAAGAAGATTTCTGTATCATTCCTCAAACGTACACGATACATGATCTTATATACCCAACTAAACTACCTGCTAACACCTGAACTTTTTTTTGAGGTAGGCTCGCAGTCACACCTGAATTAGTGTCCAATATGGACATGTTTACCCCTCTATAGTCCACAACACTTCCTCTCCAGAAAACAGCTCGTCCTCGAGCTGAAACAAAGGATAGCTGTCACGGAATGCTTGTGCTGTCATCCACAAAGTCTCTTGGTGGATTATCCCTTCCATTGCACCAGCACCTCCCAAACACTTCTATTCGAACGAGCTTGCAATATTGCTTGTGGAATTGGAAGAACCTGACCATGCAATAATAAGTCCGGTAATGGCACAACAGTCTCAGGAGGCTCACCATGAAATTGTTTTAGCAGGGAGACATGGAAAATGTCATGAATATGAGCGCGAGCAGGAAGCTGCAGACGGTATGCTAGGGTGCCAACCCACTCCCACATATGATATGGCCCAAAGAAACGTGGAGAGAGCTTAGTAGGCATAGCCGGTGTGATGGTGGTTGCTTGTCGATGGCGAAGATGTAACCAAACCCATTGCCCAACCGCAAACGCAATATCTCAATGCCCATCATACTGTTGTTTCATTGTGGCTTGAGGCTGCAGCAAGCGCTCCTTGATGCTGGCTAAAAATCCATCTCTCTCCAAAAGCTGCTGATCAACTACATCCATTTCAGCAGTCCCAGGCTCATAGTCATAGGATATGAGTGAAGGTGGACCTCTGCCATAAACAAAACGGAAAGGTGTACCACGCAAGGCCGTTTGGAAAGAAGAGTTGTAGCAGAATTCTGTATAAGGCAGCCATTATATGCAATCCTTGGGTCGGTCTCCTGATAAGCAACAAAGATACATGCCAATGATGTGGTTGATGACTTCCATCTAACCGCCAGTTTGACTGTCAAAGGCTGAACTCAATTGAAGCTTGACGTCAACAAGATGGAACAATTCTGACCGAAACCCGCTAGTAAAGATTGGATCACGATCACTTATAATAGACAAGGCTCGTGCCGCTGACGCAGCTGAATAGGGGTGACCAAGTGCGTTGAAATGAGCATATTTGGAGAACCGATGAGCCAACAAAATGAAGTGAAATGTCAGCCCAGACTTGAGAAAGAATAGGGTGGTGTTCTGGGAAGGTGGAAGCCATGATCATGATGGCAGGGTGGAGGTACACCACGCGGCTCCTTGAAAACTCAGGCAAACTCCTGTAGCACTGCTGGCATAAGATCATCAACTTCACACGCCTGGAGCATTGGAGAATCTATTGCAGCCGCTACTCCATGCCAAATGACCTTGTGACCTTTGTGCCAAAATGAAGTTCAAACCACAAGATTGTGCCCGGTGAACAAAGCCATTGGACACCGAGTACCACCTCAAAGCCTTCGAGCGGAATAGCATAACACTCGATTGGGAAGTGCTCATTGCCAACGCCCACGCCCACGCCTAGTGTACGACAGATGCGAGTGCTAGCAACCCGGTCCCGTTGGCCACAGTAATGTAAAGTCTAGGTCGTGGTTCCAATTGAATGCCAGGTGGTGCATCCTGGGGAATGCAGTTATGTGTCGAGCCAGAATCGACTAATGCCATGGGTGGCTCTGTTATGTGGGGAACCACATATGGTTGGAGGGCCCCAGCCTGGTCGCACCATCCCCGGTCCAGCCCAAAGTGGCTAGGATTTGTGTACTGCTACAAGTAATTATTAACGTTCTGATTCACATTAGGTTTAGAGTCCAGATTAGTTAGTAGGTTTAGATTCGAAATAGGTGCAGAGTCCAGACTAAACTTGTTCGAGAGTCTAGATTGTATTCCCTTTGAGTCGGCTTGTCAGCGAAGCCATTCCTCTTATATATGGGGCTTCTCCCATGATCAATAAAGCATCAGAATTCAGTGTATTACTATCTTTTAGGCCTTAGAGTAATTAGAGTTTGTTCCATCTGGTATCAGCGTCATCTAGGATGGTGGACGATGACAAAGACGACGGTGGCAACGTCAACCTCGTGCTCAAGGAGCTAGCGACCCAGCTGAAGGAGATGGTGGTGCAACGGGCCACGAATCAGGTCTTCATGGAGGGCCTTGTCCAGCGTCTCAACACAGCAGCGCACCAGCGCTCTACCTTCCACCTTGGTTGACCCGCGCCTGGCGTTGCCGACATCCATCGGCTCCTCCGCCGCCTCCTCCACACCGTCTAGTACCTCCGCCGCCCTCGCCACCACCGGCCCCACCATTGTCCCCATCCTCTTGAGCGCATGATTTGATCCACGCTTTTCCCCACCGCTGTCACTGCCCCAATTTCCGGCCTCTCTGTTCTTCCCATAACAACCTCATGTTTACCCCCCTCCGTTCAACCAAGCTTTCCACAACGCATCTTTGCCACCACTTCCCTACCAATAGCCACCAGCCAATCCTTATGAGCCACTTCCTCAAACACTACAAACCCAGCCCACCTATGCCGCCTCACCGTACCTCACGTCAATTGCCCTCTTTGCATACCAACACCTTGGTTCTGGCTCCGGCTCTGGTGTCCCACGCTTTCACAAGCTCGATTTTCCTACTTACGATGGTTCCGTCGATCTGCTTGGCTGGCTTCATCGGTGTGAGCAATTCTTTTGGGGACAGGGCACAGAGGAGGCTGACAAGGTGTGGACAGCGGCATACCACCTAGTCGACAATGCTCAGTTTTGGTACCTCCAGTTTGAGCGTGATCATGGCATTCCCTCCTGGCAGCACTTCAAGGAGGCGTGTCACCTTCAGTTTGGGCCATCTGTACGCGCCAACCCCCTGGGCGAGTTGCTCGGCTTCCGTTCACCTCTATCGTTGCTGACTACACCAGCAGATTTATGGTGCTGTTGTGCAGGACCAGCGAACCATTAAGCTCAGCCCAACAACGTTTCCTGTACACAGCCGGACATTCCGAAGGCCTCAAAGTCGATGTCGAGCTTCAGCAACTTGTGGACCTCCCACAACAGTATCCTCGCTAAGGCATATGAACAACGCCATCCGTTCCCACCACTCATGCCCCCGTCACGTTCCTGAGGTTCGAAGTCTTGGGCAAGGGGACCAACCTTGCCGCCTGCTACATGTCCCATGCCACAAGGCGTTACTGCTGCAACTGCTGCCCCTACATCGGCGGCTCCTCGCGCTACGCGCCGCCTCATGCATATCGATATGGCTGGCCGCCGCCGCCAAGGTCTTTGTTACAACTGTGTTGAGCAGTACGTCACCGGTCATCGATGTGCACGCTTGTTCTCCATCGAGCTTGATGATTTTGCTCCTGAGGATGCACCTTTGGAGGAGGACCCAGAGACGCCACACATCTCGCTTCACGCCATCACCGGGCTTTGGAGTATGCGTGTGATTGACACCATACAACTGCTTGTCATCATCAGCACTCATACCTTCACTGCCTTACTGGACACAGGCTTGACACACGGTTTCATTGACTCAGCCATGGTCAACGCGCTCGGCTTAACTCCAGAGACTCGTCCCGGTCTGCGGGGCATGGTTGCCAACGGGGACACGCTTGTTAGTGTTGGCCTATGTCGCGGCATCTCCATCAACATCGACGGCTGCCATTTCCGGGTTAACTGCTTCACACTTCCACTTGGCGGCTCCGACCTTGTCCTTGGTTGACTGGCTCCGTTCCCTCGGACCGATTTTGTGGGATTTTGATCACCACAGAGTGACTATTGTCCTTGCTGTTTCCCAAGTCACATGGAACGGACTGGTGATGCCTGCCTTGCCTGCTCTTCGCACAATCACGAGCGAGGACTCTGACCTCATGGGTGACATGCTCGATGAGTTTGCTGACCTCTTTGCCACTCCGACCATGTTGCCTCTAGGATGCTCTCGCGACCACCGCATTTGGCTTCTACCTAGCATCACGCCAGTAGCTGTCCGGTCATACCGCTATGCGCAACTTCAGAAGGATGAGCTCGAGCGCCAGTGCACGGAGATGTTGGTCCCAGGCATCATCCGCCCCAGCGACTCGGCCTTCTCTTTACCCGTCCTCCTTGTCAAAAAACAGGATGGCTCATGGCGCTTTTGCATCGACTATCGGGCGTTGAACGATCATATTGTGAAGGATAAGTTTTTGATTCCTGTTGTTGACGAGTTAGTGGATGAACTCCGGGGCGCCAGGTTCTTCACCAAACTTGACCTGCGCTCGGGGTATCATTAGGCACGGATGCACCCTGATGATGTTGCTAAGACGGCGTTTCGCACACATGATGGCCACTATGAGTTCTTGGTTATGCCATTTGGCTTACCAACGCACCGACAACCTTCCAGGCTTTGATGAATGACATCTTGCGCCCTATTTTGTGCAAATTTGTCCTTGTTTTCTTTGATGACATCTTAATCTACAGCTCATCCCGGTCGAAGCACCTGCGCCACCTTCGTGTTGTCTTTCAGGACATGCGGTAGCAGTCCCTCTTCCTCAAGCGCAAAACATGTTGCTTTGGTGAGTCCTCCGTGGCCTACCTGGTTCATGTCATTGATGCTAATGGGGTGGCCATGGATAAGGATAAGGTGCACGCGGTTGCACTGGCCTACGCCTTGTTCGGTCTGGGTGTTGTGCGGCTTCTTGGGGCTGGCCGGCTACTATCGCAAGTTCATCAAGGACTTCGGCATGCTCGCTGCTCCTCTCACGTGCCTACTCAGCAAGGAGGGATTTCGGTGGTGCCTAGAGGCAGAGGATACCTTCCAGGCGCTCAAGCATGCCCTTGGTCAAGACCCGGTGCTCCAGACACTGGACTTTGACAATCACTTCATTGTTGAGTGCGACACCTCTGGGACTGGCTTTGGTGCTGTTCTTCACCTAGGTGCAGGGCCCTTGGCCTTTTTTAGTCAGCCCATTGCTCCACGCCATGCCAAACTTGTTGCATATGAGCGGGAACTCATTGGACTGGTTCAGGCTTTGCCGTACGCACCGACCACTATAACCTGAAGTTTCTCCTCGACCAGCGGCTTTCGACAATCCCTCAACTCCAATGGGTGAGCAATTTGTTTGGATTCCACTTCACACTGTCGAGTTCCGCCTGGGCCGCCTCAACATCGTCGCTGATGCCCTCTCCCGTCGTGATGCCTGCAGCACCTGCGCTTTGTGCTCTCTCGCTGCCAATCTTCACCATCTTCAAGGACCTACGGCGTGAGATCGACGCTTCACCCGAGTTGACCTCCCTTCGTGATGGTATTCGCGCTGGTGATCGCGACCACCACTGGAGTTGTGTTGACAACTTGATTCTTCATGTTGCCCACCTCCCTGACCATACGAGTGATTTTGCAACATGCTCCTGGCGCTCATGAGGGGGTCCAAAAGACGCTTCATCGACTCTGAGCTGATTTCCATGTCCTTGGCGATCGCCAATTGCTTGTGTAGTCTGCCAACGCAACAAGACAGAAACACTCCTGCCTGCTGGGTTACTTCAGCCTCTGCCGGTCCCAACGTCTGTGTGGAGTGATATCTCCCTGGATTTCATCGAGGCACTGCAAGGGTGCTGGCAAGTCTGAGATCCTCTCGGTCATTGGACGTTTCTCCAAACATTGTCCAATCCATACACGTCTGCCTCCGTGGCAAAGGCGTTTTTTGAGGGCATTGTGCGCCTCCATGGACTTCCACGGTCTATCGTCAGTGACTGAGATCCTGTCTTCACCAGCAATTTTTGGCGTGAATTATTCAACTTGTCCGGCGTTCAGCTTCACATGAGCTTAGCCTTTCACCCCAGTCTGATGGTCTGACCGAAGTTGTCAACAAAATCATCGCAATGTACCTGCGTCGCCTCATTGTTGACCGGCCACGCCGCTGGGTCGAATGGTTGCCCTGGGCGGAATTCTGCTACAACACGCCCTACCACTCTGCTCTTCATGCCACTCCATTCGAGGTTGTCTATGGTCGGCCACCGCCACGTCTTTGTGACTATGTTCCTGGCGAGGCCAAGGTGGCAGCTCTGGGCACCGCCTTTCAGGATCGCGCCAACTTCGTTCATGAGGTTGGTGAGCATCTCCATCAAGCGCAGCAGCGGGCAAAGCATAATTATGACGACAAGCATCGGCAGCTGGCATTTGGCGTCGGTGATTGGGTGTGGCTTCGCCTTCATCATCTTGCGTCAGCATCGTTACCAGGTCACAAGCATGGCAAGTTGTCTCCTCGTTTCTATGGGCCTTTCCAACTCACTGAAGTCATTGGTTCTGTTGCATATAAACTCGCGCTGCCTGCTGGTACTCGGCTCCATGATGTATTCCATCTCAGTCTCCTTAAAACATTTCATGGCGAACCACCCTCTTGCTGCACTTCCCGCCATTAAGGATGGCCGTGTGCTGCCTGCACCAACCAAGATTCTTCGATCCAGCATTCGATGCGGCGTGAGCCCGTGAAGCATGTTCTTGTGCAGTGGGTTGGGGCTTCTGAAGTTGATGCAACATGGGAGCCGCTGGATGAGTTCATTGCTCGTTTTCCCACGTTTCAGCTCGAGGACGAGCTGTTTGTGGAGGGAGGGAGAGATGTTATATGGGGAACCACATATGGTCGGAGGGCCCCAGCCCTGGTCGCACCACCCCCTGGTCCAGCCCAAAGTGGCTAGGATTCCTGTACTGTTACAAGTAATTATTGAGGTTCAGATTCGTATTAGGTTCAGAGTCCAGATTAGTTAGTAAGTCCAGATTCGAAATAGGTGCAGAGTCCAGATTAAAACTTGTTCGAGAGTCTAGATTGTATTCCCTTTGAGTCGGCTTGTCAGCCAAGCTATTCCTGTTATATATGGGGCTTCTCCCACGATCAATAAAGCATCAGAATTCAGAATATTACTATCTTTTTGGCCTTAGAGTAATTAGAGTTTGTTCCAGGCTCGCTGTTGACAAGCACCCTGGGCTGCATTGTCTTTCTTGTCCGGAACCCAGTCGGGGCATGCAGGGAAATTTGGACGTCATCCATGGTCATCCCCTGTCACATCGTCTTCATCAAGCTCGATCCAGTACATCCCCTTTAGTGTGCACTTGTGGTTGTGATGGAACGGCAATTGAAGCATTGTCCTTGGGCTTTCTGATCAGCCATCTCCTCCGGTGTAAGACGGTGGAACCGTGAGGCTGGATTTTCCATGGCAGTCACGACTGCCGGAGCAGTTGCCGTGCGGCCAGGTATGCTCGTGCTTGCTTTATGCCGGGGCCCTGCGCTCAGTGCAGTACTGACTGGTGAGCAGGTGGGTGCTGGTACAGAATATGATATGAAGTTTGTGCAGACTTGTTGCCTGAGGAGTCACAACAGGCTTGGAATGAGGTTCATCCCACAGGGGTTGTTCATGTGCCCTTGCAAAGCTCATAGCAGTCTGAAGGTTTGATGGATTTTAAGGCTCTACATCTGTACGCAATGGCTTTAGGAGTCCTGCTGTGAATATGCCAACTTGCTGACGAGACAATCTCTCACAGCAACAGATGAACAACATGAATTGTAGACAATATTCATCCACGTGCCTATATGCTTGGAGCTGGGTGAGTTCTCGGAGTGTGTTCCTCAAAGCACACTTTTTCCACCTTCCTCGAAAGGGGAGGAGAAACGATACATGACCTTATATACCCAACTAGACTACCGACTCAGTTGAATTAGTGTCCAACATGTACACGTTTACCCCCTCTACTTCCTTACAAGATTAGTACTTCCCTAATAGCTGTGCTTCCACCTGGCACACTAACTACAATTCGAAAACATGTATGTGACTCCTATTGCTGCTCCTGAGCTTGGACTTCAGTCCGCATTGGCTAGGGCCTGAACCTGACTAGAGCCGCAGCCCTTGAGGCGACGCTGATAGACCTGACACAGAAAATAAACCACAACAGTTTGTCAATCATTTGTTTATTCTACCAAAAGATTAAGTTCTACCTTGAAAGTGAATGATTGCATTCAGTAAAGAATTTCTGATTTCCTGGCAGGTTCATCTATTTGTTCATTGGTGTTGGTGCTGTTATCTTCGTCGTTTCTCTATTTGGCTGCATTGGAGCAGGGACAAGGAATACGTGTTGCTTGTGTTGTGTATCCTGACAGTTGGTCTTCCATTTTATTAGTACTCTCGTTTTTTAAAGACGACCACTGAATGTACAAATAAAGGAAGAAAACAGCTATTAAAATCATCGGTAATTCCAAATATGGCATGCGTTAGATACACAACATGCAGTGCAAAAATGACGCACTTTTGATCCAGCTGTGACGTAAGTGAAAAGGCATACACCATACTATGTCCTATTATATGAACATGAGTCATTCTAGAATCCATGCCGGCCAAGTATTTGGCCCGGAATATAAAAATATACATTTAAATTACTGACATGCAGTTGGTATTTTATGGGATTGATCCCAAAATGTTATTTGCATAACGTATAACTATTGTGATATAAAAAATGTAGTTAAAAAAACCGTTGTCAAAGTGCTACCCTGTAAATTGTCAATATGTAAATTACTTAAAGCTGAAGGGGAGCCTTGGCGCAGTGGTAAAGCTGCTGCTGCCTTGTGACCATGAGGTCACGGGTTCAACTCCTGGAAACAGCCTCTTATAGAAATGTAGGGAAAGGCTGCGTACAATAGACCCAAAGTGGTCGGACCCTGCGCAAGCGGGAGCTACATGCACCGGGCTGCCCTTTTTAATTTTTTTTTTACTTAAAGCTGTATTCAGAGGCATAAAATGTAAAAGGTAGATAATGAGCAGGATTTAGTTGTTTCTGAGATCTGAATAATGTTTAGTGATTCCATTCAATAATGCATAAATTTGTTTCCTTCGAATGTTAAGTGATTCCATTCAATAATCCACAATTTGTTTCCTTTGATGTTTAGTGATTCCATTCAATAATCCATAAATTTGTTTTCTTTGATGTTTAGTGATTCCATTCAGTAATCCATAATTTTGTTTCCTTTGACGTTATAAGTATTCTTTCTTGGTCATATTATTAATCCTTGCTGAGGCTGGAGGTGCTGCATTCATATTCTTTGACCATAGCTGGAAAGATGTGAGGCTTCTGTTTGGTGCTAATTTGGAAACTATGTTATAGTCTCATCCTTTTATTTAATCATTGTAAGTACTTCTTTGTAACTTCCTTTTCAGGTAATTCCAGTGGATAAGACACAAAACTTTGATGCCATGTATGACTTTCTGAATGAAAACTGGAAGATTGCAAGATGGGTTGCTCTTGGTGTTGTTGTTTTTGAGGTAGGAGCAAACTCAAGTCTATTCTTGTTGTGCCTTTTTTTGGATAGCACTGGGCCTTCCTAAACACTAATAGTTTATTAATCATGTTCCGAATGTGTAGTTGTTACCGGCTTAAGGTGCATTCTTTTCATCTGATAAATATTTCATTCTACTGTGTCCTGTCTTTGATCTGCTTGTTGTGAATAAGTTTAGTTTTGACGTACCCTGCGGTACTGGTGAGCGGGAAAATAGAAATTGGTGATGATTTTTAGTCGTGGACAGTCAGTTGCAGTGTGTACTCTTTTAGCTATAGTTGGTCTAGTGCAGGTAGACTAATGTTTACCAGTATGCAGGTATTGCTTTTCTTGTTAGCTCTTGCTGTCAGGGCAATGAACAAACCTGCCGAGTATGACAGTGATGATGAAATCATTGGAACTGCTCGAAGCACTAGCATCCGTCAGCCTCTTATCCATTCCCAGAATGCTCCGGCTACTGGTGTTCCCGTCCCAACACTTGATCAACGTGCGAGCAGAAATGATGCATGGAGCCAAAGGATGCGAGAGAAGGTACATACATCATAGACCGGTTTCAACATCATTGATCATTCTCATACATGTTTTCAACTCACTGATCGTACTTATTATTATTTTTCATTACAAAACAACATGTAATTATTCTACCTGATGCAGTATGGTCTGGACACAAGCCAATTTACTTACAACCCATCAGATGCAACCAGATATCAGCAAAATGGGGCACCTCCAGCTGAAGAAAGGAGCCGTTGCACTGTAATGTGAAGATCCTTCACGACGTTATCCAAATTGTTGGTTCTTGAACAGGCCATCTCAGCTTGCACAGTTTGGCTATACCGTGTTGTTCAGAGTGGTGTATGAATAGGAGGTCTTTTTACCTTAATGCTCATCTTATCTGCTGTCTTCTGAACAACTCCATGCACCTGTAATTTTTGTGTGAACGAGTATTGGCCATTGATATCTCATTATATTTCATGTTTTCCTCAGATTCCTTTTGTTGGCATTCCATTTTTGCCTTGTTTACCCTTTCAACTTGTATCATGAACTAGAGTAAATGGTGAACTTCGCCTTGCAGATTGGTCAATGTGTGCTTGATGCGTTGGTGTTTAATTTGTTTATGGGTGAGAGAGTGCCTGGTGGAGTATGTATGTCGACAATTTAGATCTGTGATGGAAAATTGTCACTCCATCGTCAATTGTCATCTAATCTGTTAATGCAATATACAATACAATTAAAAGACATATTTTTTTTATTGGTGGGCAAGAGCAACTCCAACATGCTGACTCATTTCGTCCGCGCGTGTCCGTTTGGGTCATGGTTGATAGAAAAGTCGGCCCATGGTTGATAGAAAAGTCGGCCCAATGCGCCAACTCAAACGGATGCGCCTCTACTTTTCGTTTGCCCCAGCTCATTTTTTAGCCTCATTTTTGTCGGCATGGACATGAGACGGAGGCCTGCGACGCGTGCCAACTACTCTCCCTGGCTTGCTAGTTGGTGGCAGCCTTCACCATTTTCCTTCACTTTCCCCAAAACCCTCCCGCTCGCCATGGACGACGGCCTTGATGTTGCCGCCGGCCTCGCCAACCTTGCCTCGTCCGGCATCACGACCGCCTCCTCCGGCAAAGGCAAGCCTCGTGGCCCTCGCAAGACGGCCACCGCGGAAGTCGTAGAAGAAGTTGATGCCCGAGGAGCGGGCCAGGTAGTCTGCGAAGAGGAAGGGTCGGAGGCACGCGACGGACGCGAGGGGCAAAGCAGCGGCCACGACCGCCATCGCCGCCGCCGCGCAGCAGGAGGCCACCAACGCCCACGTCGTGGCGGCAACGAGGGAGGCATTGATGTACCTAGGGTTAAACCCTGACCAGCACGGCCTCGTCAACGTCGTCGTGGCCCCGGCCAGCACCGGGTCATCTGCGTTTCCTCGGATGGTGCTGCTGTCGGATTTAGGGCTTCGCAGACCCAAGAAAAGGTTCGAACTCTGGGGCGTGTGCGAAGAACTCAACCTCTCCAGCCAACCAGCTCGTCGCCCCCACGGCCTAGCTCGATGAACAAGGAAGAAGATGGACACGACAGTTTTACCCAGGTTCGGGCCACCTTGCCGTGTAAGATCCTACTCCTGCTTTGTGGTGGATTTGCCTCACGAGGGGCTGACGATGAACTAGTACAAGGGAAGAACAACCTCGCTAGGTCTGCTCTGGTGGGGGAATGGGTTGACCAGCTTCGGATCCCCTTCTACGGTGGTGGCTAACCTATACTTATAGTGGCCTCGGTCCTCTTCCCCCAAAACGAAGGCGGGAAGAGATCCCATAGTGGCCAATGTGAAAGGGGACAAGTAGTACACCTTATACTGACGAAAGTTGGTCTTCGCATGCAAAGCTTCTAGTCGTGACGCTGTGGTGGGCTCGGTGATGACATCTGTCCTACCATCCTGACGGTATTGGTCTTGTTACACGGGAATGGAAACCTTTGCCTAATTCCTCGGGACCCCGCGCCTGCGCTTGCCTCCTTAGCACCAAAGAGGAAACTGGCTCCTCTGCGCCCGCTGGTGCCCGCCTGGCCTTGGTCCTCATGGCTTGCGTCACCCCAACCTCATGTGGTTGGGCACATGCATAGAAATCTCTACTCCTCAGGAGGCCGCCTGGGGTGGCTGCTCCCTTCGGAGTTCTTGGTGTCGTCTGCCTCACGAGCCTTGGCGCCTTGCGAGGGTGTTGTCTTGATGGTCGCGTAGATGGGACGTACCAGGCCGTTGACGGAGCCACGTCATGGGCCGCAGGCAGGCAAGTCTGGGTACCCTGGTTTCTAGAACGCCGACAGCTATTCGAGCCACCCCGCGCATCGGCGACGCAACCGATACCCAGCTTCCACGTTTACCTGCAAGCCTCCCGACTCTCTGGGGAATACTCGCCCGAGGTGAGCGTGGTGGCGCTTTCCATGCCCGCGCCCATCAACCTCAACGCCACACCGGTGGCCGGTGGCTCGTCATCCGGAGGGCAAGGAAACATGCGCGACAGATGCCAACTGACGTGCTATCGGGCGCATGCAACCTGTTTGACGGAATGCCGACCTCCGGTGACGACGACTTAATGCAGAACATCATCTTCGAGGATGGTGCGGCGGCTGCTGGCGATGCTGCCGGGGCTGGCTACGATCCCGACGAGACACAAAGCCAGGACGGCCAAGGGCCACGCCGTCGACCTTTGGTCAAGACCAGGTCACCTTCATGCATGATCAGGCCGGCCTAGACCTGGACGACTTCCTGCTCGACCACGAGTTTCTGGAGGACTACGACCTCGAGAAGAGGACGAGTTGGACATCGATAGGGAGCCTTTGTTCGAGGACGAGCTCTCCAACCAAGCCGCCGGGGCGAAGCTGAAGTGCAAGAGCAGGCGCCCCTCTTTGTGTCATTTCGTTTATGTTTGCATGTCCATTTCCATATCCATTTATCAATATGCTTGCATGCAATTCATTTGTAGGCAGTCCAAGCTTTGGAGGCATTCAAGGTCCAACACGATGGCAAGTCCTTCAACCTCTCCCATTGTTGGAGGGTCATCAAAGACGAGGAGTTCAAGGTGCAACATGCCGCCCTCATGTCCCGTGGGGGGAATAATGAAGGAAATATGCCCTAGAGGCCATAATAAAGTTATTATTTATTTCCTTATTTCATGATAAATGTTTATTATTCATGCTAGAATTGTATTAACCGGAAACATAATACATGTGTGAATACATAGACAAACAGAGAGTCACTAGTATGCCTCTACTTGACTAGCTCGTTGAATCAAAGATGGTTAAGTTTCCTAGCCATAGACATGAGTTGTCATTTGATTAACGGGGTCACATCATTAGAGAATGATGTGATTGACTTGAGCCATTCCGTTAGCATAGCACTTGATCGTTTAGTTTGTTGCTATTGCTTTCTTCATGACTTATACATGTTCCTAGGACTATGAGATTATGCAACTCCCGTTTACCGGAGGAACACTTTGTGTGCTACCAAACGTCACAACGTAACTGGGTGATTATAAAGGTGCTCTACAGGTGTCTCCAAAGGTACTTGTTGGGTTGGCGTATTTCGAGATTAGGATTTGTCACTCCGATTGTCGGAGATGTATCTCTGGGCCCTCTCGGCAATGCACATCACTTAAAGCCTTGCAAGCATTGCAACTAATGAGTTAGTTGTGGGATGATGTATTACGGAACGAGTAAAGAGACTTGCCGGTAACGAGATTGAACTAGGTATTGAGATACCGATGATCGAATCTCGGGCAAGTAACATACCGATGACAAAGGGAACAACGTATGTTGTTATGCGGTTTGACCGATAAAGATCTTCGTAGAATATGTGGGAGCCAATATGAGCATCTAGGTTCCGCTATTGGTTATTGGCCAGAGACGTGTCTCGGTCATGTCTACATAGTTCTCGAACCCGTAGGGTCCGCACGCTTAAAGTTTCGGTGACGATTGTATTATGAGTTTATGTGTTTTGATGTACCGAAGGTAGTTCGGAGTCTCGGATGAGATCAGGGACATGACGAGGAGTCTCGAAATGGTCGAGACGTAAAGATCGATATATTGGACGACTATATTCGAACATCGGAAAGGTTCTGAGTGATTCGGGTATTTTCAGGGATACCGGGAGTTACGGGAATACGAGTAAGAAGTAATGGGTCTCATGGGCCAAGTGATAGAAGAGAGGAGGAAGGGCGTGCGGCCCCCCTAGCCCAAACCGAATTGGACTAGGGGGCCGGCCCCCCTTTCCTCCTTTTCCTCCCTCTCCTTCTCCTTCTCCTCCTTCCTTTCCTCCTCCTAGTAGGAGTAGGAAAGGGGAGTCCTACTCCTACTGGCACGCCCATAGAGGGCCGGCCGGCCTCCCCCATTGCTCCTTTATATACGGGGGCAGGGGGGTACCTCTAGACACACAAGTTGATCTGTTGATCTCTCCCAGCCGTGTGCGGTGCCCCCCTCCACCATATTCCACCTCGGTCATATCGTAGCGGTGCTTAGGCGAAGCCCTGCGTCGGTAGTAACATCATCATCGTCATCACGCCGTCGTGCTGACGGAACTCTCCCGTAAAGCTCTGCTGGATCGGAGTTCGCGGGACGTCATCGAGCTGAACGTGTGCTGAACTCGGAGGTGCCGTGCGTTCGGTACTTGGATCGGTCGGATCGTGAAGACGTACGACTACATCAACCGCGTTGTGCTAACGCTTACGCTTTCGGTCTACTAGGGTACATGGACAACACTCTCCCCTCTCGTTGCTATGCATCATCATGATCTTGCGTGTGCGTAGGATTTTTTTTTTGAAATTACTACGTTCCCCAACAGTGGCATCCGAGCCAAGGTTTTATGCGTTGATTATGTGCATGAGTAGAACACAAGTGAGTTGTGGGTGATATAAGTCATACTACTTACCAGCATGTCATACTTTGGTTCGGCGGTATTGTTGGATGAAGCGGCCCGGAACGACATTACGCATACGCTTACGCGAGACTGGTTCTACCGACGTGCTTTGCACACAGGTGGCTGGCGGGTGTCAGTTTCTCCAACTTTAGTTGAACCGAGTGTGGCTACGCCCGGTCCTTGCGAAGGTTAAAACATCACTAACTTGACAAACTATCGTTGTGGTTTTGATGCGTAGGTAAGAACGGTTCTTGCTAAAGCCCGTAGCAGCCACGTAAAACTTGCAACAACAAAGTAGAAGACGTCTAACTTGTTTTTGCAGGGCATGTTGTGATGTGATATGGTCAAGACGTGATGAGATATAAGTTGTTGTATAAGATGATCATGTTTTGTTGAAGTTATCGGCAACTGGCAGAAGCCTTATGGTTGTCTCTTTATTGCATAAGATGCAAGCGCCAAATAATTGCTTTACTTTATCGCTATGCGATAGCAATAGTTGCAAGAGCAATAGTTGGCGAGCCGACCATGTGACGACACATTGATATAGATCAAGATGATGGAGATCATGGTGTCATGCCGGTGATGATGGAGATCATGACAGTACTTTGGAGATGGAGATCAAAGGCGCAAGATGATCATGGTCATATCATGTCACATATTATGATTGCATATGATGTTTATCTTTTATGCATCTTATTTTGCTTAGTTTGACGGTAGCTTTATAAGATGATCCCTTACTAAAAATTTCAAGGTATAAAGTGTTCTCCCTGAGTATGCACCGTTGCCAAAGTTCGTCGTGCCCAGACACCACGTGATGATCGGGTGTGATAAGCTCTACGTCCATCTACAACGGGTGCAAGCCAGTTTTGCACACGCAGAATACTCAGGTTAAACTTGACAATCCTAGCATATGCAGATATGGCCTTGGAACACTGAGACCGAAAGGTCGAGCGTGAATCATATAGTAGATATGATCAACATAGTGATGTTCACCATTGAAAACTACTCCATTTCACGTGATGATCGGTTATGGTTTAGTTGATTTGGATTACGTGATCACTTAGATGATTAGAGGGATGTCTATCTAAGTGGGAGTTCTTAAGTAATATGATTAATTGAACTTTAATTTATCATGAACTTAGTCCCGGCAGTATTAGCATATCTATGTTGTAGATCAATAGCTCGCGATGTTGCTCCCCATTTATTGTGTTCCTAGAGAAAAACTATGTTGAAAATGTTAGTAGCAATGATGCGGATTGGATCCGTGATCTGAGGTTATCCTCATTGCTGCAGTAGAAGCACTTAGTCTCAGGCTTAGGTCCAGACTTGGGTTTGTTCACTTGAGCAGCAACTTGTTTGCCGTTCTTCTTGAAGTTCACCTTCTTCCATTTGCCCTTTCTCTTAAAACTAGTGGTCTTGTCAACCATCAACACTTGATGTTTTTCTTGATTTCTACCTTCGCCGATTTTTGCATCACGAAGAGCTTGGGAATTACTTTTGTCATCCCTTGCATATTATAGTTCATCACTAAGTTCTAGTAACTCGGTGATAGTGACTAGAGAACTTTGTCAATTACTCTCTTATCTGGAAGATTAACTCCCACTTGATTCAAGCAATTGTAGTACTCAGACAATCTGAGCACATGCTCACTGGTTGAGCTATTCTCCTCCATCTTGTAGGCAAAATACTTGTCAGAGGTTGCATACCTCTTGACACGGGCATGAGTCTGAAATACCAATTTCAACTCTTGGAACATCTTATATGCTCCATGGCGTTCAAAACGTCTTTGAAGTCCCGATTCTAAGCCGTTAAGCATGGTGCACTAAACTATCAAGTAGTCATCATATTGAGCTAGTCAAACATTCATAACGTCTGCATCTGCTCCTGCAATAGGTCTGTCACCTAGCGGTGCATCAAGGACATAATTCTTCTGTGCAGCAATGAGGATAACCTCAGATCACGGATCCAATCCGCATCATTGCTACTAACATTTTTCAACATAGTTTTTCTCTAGGAACACAATAAATGGGGAGCAACATCGCGAGCTATTGATCTACAACATAGATATGCTAATACTGCCAGGACTAAGTTCATGATAAATTAAAGTTCAATTAATCATATTACTTAAGAACTCCCACTTAGATAGACATCCCTCTAATCATCTAAGTGATCACATGATCCAAATCAACTAAACCATAACCGATCATCACGTGAAATGGAGTAGTTTTCAATGGTGAACATCACTATGTTGATCATATCTACTATATGATTCACGCTCGACCTTTCGGTCTCAGTGTTCTGAGGCCATATCTGCATATGCTAGGATCGTCAAGTTTAACCTGAGGATTTTGCATGTGCAAAACTGGCTTGCACCCGTTGTAGATGGACGTAGAGCTTATCACACCCAATTATCACGTGGTGTCTGGGCACGACGAACTTTGGCAACGGTGCATACTCAGGGAGAACACTTTATACCTTGAAATTTTTAGTAAGGGATCATCTTATAAAGCTACCGTCGAACTAAGCAAAATAAGATGCATAAAAGATAAACATCATATGCAATCATAATATGTGACATGATATGACCATGATCATCTTGCGCCTTTGATCTCCATCTCCAAAGTACTGTCATGATCTCCATCGTCACCGGCATGACACCATGATCTCCATCATCTTGATCTATATCAATGTGTCGTTACATGGTCGTCTCGCCAACTATTGCTCTTGCAACTATTGCTATCGCATAGCGATAAAGTAAAGCAATTATTTGGCGCTTGCATCTTATGCAATAAAGAGACAACCATAAGGCTTCTGCCAGTTGCCGATAACTTCAACAAAACATGATCATCTTATACAACAACTTATATCTCATCACGTCTTGACCATATCACATCACAGCATGCCCTGCAAAAACAAGTTAGACGTCCTCTACTTTGTTGTTGCAAGTTTTACGTGGCTGCTACGGGCTTTAGCAAGAACCGTTCTTACCTACGCATCAAAACCACAACAATAGTTTGTCAAGTTAGTGCTGTTTTAACCTTCACAAGGACCGGGCGTAGCCACACTCGGTTCAACTAAAGTTGGAGAAACTGACTACCTTGTTGACAAAGTAGTGACACCGTAACAAAATATTATGATGATTTACAAACTACCTTGTTGCACTCATTTTTAGAAGAAAGTGAAGAATATTTTATGGATAGATTTTGGGGAGGATTAAACCTTGATATTCAGGAGATACTAACTCCTGAAGAGTGTTATCCTATGGACCATTTGTTTAGTCTTGCTTGCAAAGCTGGACAGAAAATAAAATGGCATGTTGCCCATGGGGAGAACAAGCACAAGTTGCACATTCCAAGTGTTGATACAGATGTTTCTTCAGCTACTAGGCGTACTATGACAACCACATTCGATGTTGCGAAGACTACATCATCTCCACCATGTGACACATCACCACCGAGAGTGCCTAAATCATCTGAGTGGATCATAAGAGGTAAGGACAAAGGTACAGATTTTCCACTTTCACATGAGAATGATGCATGCCTAGTTAACTTGAATACATCATGTGTTGAGTTTACCTATTAATTTGAGCACACCACCTATTTTAGAGAATCGTGTTACTATCATGAATGCATCATGTGATCAAACAACTGAAATACCAACAATTTTGAGTGCACCCATTGAATTAATCTTCCAGATAAGAGAGTAATTGACAAAGTTCTCTAGTCACTATCACCGAGTTACTAGAACTTAGTGATGAACTATAATAATATGCAGGGGATGACAAGAGTAATTCCCAAGCTCTTCGTGATGCAAAAATCGGCGAAGGTAGAAATCAAGAAAAACATCAAGTGTTGATGGTTGACAAGACCACTAGTTTTAAGAGAAAGGGCAAAGGGAAGAAGGGGAACTTCAAGAAGAACGACAAACAAGTTGCTGCTCAAGTGAAGAAACCCAAGTCTGGACCTAAGCCTGAGACTAAGTGCTTCTACTGCAAAGGGACTGGTCACTAGAAGCGGAACCACCCCAAGTATTTAGCGGATAAGAAGGATGGCAAAGTGAACAATGCTATATTTGATATACATGTAATTGATGTGTACTTTACTTGTGTTTATAGCAACCCCTCGGTATTTGATACTGGTTCAGTTACTAAGAGTAGTAACTCGAAATGGGAGTTACAAAATAAACAGAGACTAGTTAAGGGTGAAGTGACGATGTGTGTTGGAAGTGGTTCCAAGATTGATATGATCATCATCGCACACTCCCTATACTTTCGGGATAAGTGTTGAACCTAAATAAATGTTATTTGGTGTTTGCGTTGAGCATAAATATGATTGGATCATGTTTATTGCAATACGGTTATTCATGTAAGTTAGAGAATAATTGTTGTTCTGTTTACATGAATAAAACCTTCTATGGTCATACACCCAATGAAAATGGTTTGTTGGATCTCGATCGTGGTGATACACATTTTTATAATATTGGAGACAAAAGATGCAAAGTTAATAATGACAGTGCAACTTATTTGTGGCACTACCATTTAGTTCATATTGGTGTAAAGCGCATGAAGAAAATCCATGCTTATGGGCTTTTGGAATCACTTGATTATGAATCAGTTGATGCTTGCAAACCATGCCTCATGGGCAAGATGACTAAGACTCCGTTCTCCGGAACAATGTAGCAAGCAACAGATTTGTTGGAAATCATGCATACTGATGTATGTGGTCCGATGAATATTGAAGCTCGCGGCAGGTATCATTATTTTCTGATCTTCACAGATGATTTGAGCAGATATGAGTATATCTACTTGATGAAACACAAGTCTGAAACATTTGAAAAGTTCAAAGAATTTCAGAGTGATGTGGAGAATCATCATAACAAAATAAAAGTTTCTACGATATGATCGCAGAAGTAAAATATTTGAGTTACGAGTTTGGCCTTCAGTTAAAATAATGTGAAATAGTTTCACTACTCACGCCACCTGGAACACCACAGTGTAATGGTGTGTCCGAATGTTGCAACCGTGCTTTATTAGATATGGTGCGATCTATGATGTCTCTTACCGATTACCATTATCGTTTTGAGGTTATGCATTAGAGGCAGCTACATTCACGTTAAATAGGGCACCATCTAAATCCGTTGAGACGACATCGTATGAACTGTGGTTTGGCGAGAAACCTAAGCTGTCATTTCTTAAAGTTTGAGGTTGCAATGCTTATGTGAAAAATTTCAACCTAATAAGCTCAAACCCAAATAGGAGAAGTAAATCTTCATAGGATACCCAAAAGAAAATGTTGGGTACACCTTCTATCACGGATCCGAAGGCAAGATATTCATTGCTGAGAATGGATCCTTTCTAGAGAAGGAGTTTCTCTTGAAAGAAGTGAGTGGGAGGAAAGTAGAACTTGATGAGGTAACTGTACCTGCCCCCTTATTGGAAAGCAGTTCATCACAGAAATCTGTTCCTGTGACTACTACACCAATTAGTGAGGAAGCTAATGATGATGATCATGTAACTTCAGATCAAGTTACTACTGAACCTCGTAGGTAAACCAGAGTGAGATCCGCACCAGAGTGGTACGGTAATCCTGTTCTGGAGGTCATGTTACTTGACCATGACGAACCTATGAACTATGAGGAAGCGATGATGAGCTCAGATTTCGCGAAATGGCTTGAGGCCATGAAATCTGAGATGAGATCCATGTATGAGAGCAAAGTATGGACTTTGATTGACTTGCCCATTGATCGGCAAGCCATTGAGATTAAATGGATCTTCAAGAGGAAGACGGACGATGATAGTAGTGTTACCATCTACAAAGCTAGAATTGTCGCAAAAAGGTTTTCGACAAGTTCAAGGTGTTGACTACGATGAGAGTTTCTCACTCGTATCTATGCTTAAGTCTGTCCGAATCATGTTAGCAATTGCCGCATTTTATGACATCTGGCAAATGGATAAACAAAACTGCATTCCTTAATGGATTTATTAAAGAAGAGTTGTATATGATGCAACCAGAAGGTTTTGTCAATCCTAAAGGTGCTAACAAAATATGCAAGCTCCAGCGATCCATCTATGGACTGGTGCAAGCATCTCGGAGTTGGAATATATGCTTTGATAAGTTGATCAAAGCATATAGTTTTATACAGACTTGCGGTGAAGCCTGTATTTACAAAAAGTGAGTGGGAGCACTACAACATTTCTGATAAGTATATGTGTATGACATATTGTTGATCGGAGATAATGTAGAATTATTCTGCAAAGCATAAAGGAATGTTTGAAAAGAGTTTTTTCAAAGAAAGACCTCGGTGAAGCTGCTTACATATTGAGCATCAAGATCTATAGAGATAGTTCAAGACGCTTGATAAGTTTTTCAATGAGTACATACCTTGACAAGATTTTGAAGTAGTTCAAAATGGAACAGTCAGAGAAGGAGTTCTTGCCTGTGTTACAAAGGTGTGAAGTTGAGTAAGACTCAAAACCCGACCACGGCAGAAGATAGAGAGAGAATGCAAGTCATTCCCTATGCCTCAGCCATAGGTTCTATAAAGTATGCCATGCCGTATACCAGACCTATTGTATACCCTGCCCTGAGTTTGGCAAGGGAGTACAATAGTGATCTAGGAGTAGATCACTGGACATTGGTCAAAATTATCCTTAGTGGAATAAGGATATGTTTCTCGATTATGGAGGTGACAAAAGGTTCGTCGTAATAGGTTACATCGATGCAAGTTTTGACACTGATCTAGATGACTCAACGTCTCAATCTGGATACATATTAAAAGTGGGAGCAATTAGCTAGAGTAGCTTAGTGCAGAGCATTGTTGACATAGAAATTTGGAAAATACTTGCGGATCTGAATGTGGCAGACCCATTGACTAAACTTCTCTCACAAGAAAAACATGATCACACCTTAGTACTCTTTGGGCGTTAATCACATAGCGATGTGAACTAGATTATTGAATCAAGTAAACCCTTTGGGTGTTGGTCACATGACGATGTGAACTATGGGTGTTAATCACATGGTGATGTGAACTATTGATGTTAAATCACATGGTGATGTGAACTAGATTATTGACTCTAGTGCAAGTGGGAGACTGAAGGAAATATGCCCTAGAGGCAATAATAAAGTTATTATTTATTTCCTTATTTCATGATAAATGTTTATTATTCATGCTAGAATTGTATTAACCGGAAACATAATACATGTGTGAATACATAGACAAACAGAGAGTCACTAGTATGCCTCTACTTGACTAGCTCGTTGAATCAAAGATGGTTAAGTTTCCTAGCCATAGACATGAGTTTTCATTTGATTAACGGGGTCACATCATTAGAGAATGATGTGATTGACTTGACCCATTCCGTTAGCATAGCACTTGATCGTTTAGTTTGTTGCTATTGCTTTCTTCATGACTTATACATGTTCCTAGGACTATGAGATTATGCAACTCCCGTTTACCGGAGGAACACTTTGTGTGCTACCAAACGTCACAACGTAACTAGGTGATTATAAAGGTGCTCTACAGGTGTCTCCAAAGGTACTTGTTGGGTTGGCGTATTTCGAGATTAGGATTTATCACTCCGATTGTCGGAGAGGTATCTCTGGGCCCTCTCGGTAATGCACATCACTTAAAGCCTAACAAGCATTGCAACTAATGAGTTAGTTGCGGGATGATGTATTACGGAACGAGTAAAGAGACTTGCCGGTAACGAGATTGAACTAGGTATTGAGATACCGACGATCGAATCTCGGGCAAGTAACATACCGATGACAAAGGGAACAATGTATGTTGTTATGCGGTTTGACCGATAAAGATCTTCGTAGAATATGTGGGAGCCAATATGAGCATCCAGGTTCCGCTATTGGTTATTGGCCGAAGACGTGTCTCGGTCATGTCTACATAGTTCTTGAACCCGCAGGGTCCGCACGCTTAAAGTTTCGGTGACGATTGTATTATGAGTTTATGTGATTTGATGTACCGAAGGTAGTTCGGAGTCTCGGATGAGATCGGGGACATGACGAGGAGTCTCGAAATGGTCGAGACGTAAATATCGATATATTGGACAACTATATTCGGACATCGGAAAGGTTCCGAGTGATTCGGGTATTTTCGGGGGTACCGGGGAGTTACGGGAATACGAGGAAGAAGTAATGGGCCTCATGGGCCAAGTGGTGGAAGAGAGGAGGAAGGGCGTGCGGCCCCCCTAGCCCAAACCGAATTGGACTAGGGGGCCGGCCCCCCTTTCCTCCTTTTCCTCCCTCTCCTTCCTTCTCCTTCTCCTTCTCCTCCTTCCTTTCCTCCTCCTAGTAGGAGTAGGAAAGGGGAGTCCTACTCCTACTAGTAGGAGGACTCCTCCTCCTGGCGCTCCCATAGAGGGCCGGCCAGCCTCCCCCTTGCTCCTTTATATACGGGGGCAGGGGGGCACCTCTAGACACACAAGTTGATCTGTTGATCTCTCCCAGCCGTGTGCGGTGCCCCCCTCCACCATATTCCACCTCAGTCATATCGTAGCGGTGCTTAGGCGAAGCCCTGCGTCGGTAGTAACATCATCACCGTCATCATGCCGTCGTGCTGACGGAACTCTCCCGTAAAGCTCTGCTGGATCAGAGTTCGCGGGACGTCATCGAGCTGAACGTGTGCTGAACTCGGAGGTTCCGTGCGCTCGGTACTTGGATCGGTCGGATCGTGAAGACGTACGACTACATCAACCGCGTTGTGCTAACGCTTCCGCTTTCGGTCTACGAGGGTACGTGGACAACACTCTCCCCTCTCGTTGCTATGCATCATCATGATCTTGCGTGTGTGTACGATTTTTTTTGAAATTACTACGTTCCCCAACAAAGAATGTCGTGGAGGAGGTTGGGGACGGCGAGAAGCCACGTCCGCGAGGGAAGACCAACTCCAAGAAGGGCGATAACCGGGATGTGGCGTCGAACGCCTTGATCGCAACCGTGGAGGACACAATGACTAAGAAGGACTCAAGGGAGGAGAAGCGCCGACAAGACAAGAAAGACCAAATGAACGCCTTCATGGAGATCCAAAGGAGGAGGCTTGAGATGGAGGCGGAGAAGCAAGCCAAGATGCCAGAGATCGAGGCCGCCAATGCCAAGACCAAGGCGAAATAAGTGGCTCTCGCTAGCATGATGACGGGGGTGGAGATCATGAAGGTGGATCTCAACACCGTGTCACCAAGGAAGAGGTCGTCGTTCAATAAGATGCAGGCTGACATGCTCAAGTTCGACGACGAGTGACCTATGGCGGCGAGTGCCATCCTTTTTTGTATGCCGGAAAGTGTGCTAGCATGACCACGACCGCGATGGTGTGGTTGAACTCCCGCCCCTTTTTGTGTGCTGGCATGTGTGCCGGCCGCTGACAAGTGCGCCAGCTGAACTGTGTGGTGTTTTTTTGAAGCTGGTATTGTATGCTGGCGCTGGCATAGTGCCAGCATGAACTCCGGCGACGACATGGCCGCGAGCCTTTTTTGAAATTTGCGTGCGGACATGAAATGGGTCGCGGCTGTTGGGCGCACTGCCGACCCAAATCTTAAAGAGGACGGCAGCCGAACGGGCGGCCTACCCAAACAGACAAAAAAAGGGACAAAAGCGCTGTATGTTTGGGTCGGCGCGTTGGAGTTGCTCCAAGACCACAATGTCGGCATGTTAGGTTAGAGGGTTAGCACGTGGTTACTGACGATGCCGGAAGCACGATCAACATGACCACGAAGGTCTATTCCTGCATGCAATCGAAGAACAAGCAAGAATATGATAATGCAATCTGAATATTGCGAATATATATATGAAGTATTGATAAAAGTGGGGATCCGAAAGCGGTCTTGGTCTGGTCGTTAGACACAAACGAAGTACACGAAGTTGCAATTGCTAACTTTTAACTAAACAAATCCCAAACAAAAAGCTACTAGATTGATCTACTTATATAGGAGCAAGGGGTGGCGGCCAAGTAGGTGGGAGGACGTCCCAAGGCAGCCTAAAACTAACCCTAGGTTGTACAAGGCTCATGGCCCAAGTGGAGGTGATGCAACACCTTTGGACTTGTAGTTTGACTCGGATTCTGCTGCAGCATCAGATTGTTTCATCAATATCTCAATGCTCCAGACAAATTTGAAGAGAGTCCAATTGGGTTGGAAAGAGCACGAAATCTACTTTCCAACCAAAAAAGAATCACCCAATTTGGAGTCCGCATGAAAGAGTTCTTGGCGTTTTGAGTCAGGTATGTCTTTGCGGTCCAAATTTGAATCCAGAACATGAGAGACTTGGACTCTATCTTCTCTTGGCCCAAAAGTGACGTGACTTTTTGAACAACACCTAAACTTCTCCTTTTCCCTTATACCATGAGAGACTTGGACTCTATCCCATAAACCCGCAATTAGAGATGGCACAAAAGTTTGTGAAGTATTTTTGTCCTTGATAACATAAATAAATTATTGCATAGTTTGCATTATAAATCACCTCACAAATGTACATGTATGCAATATTTTTGGTCGTATCCAAGGTAGTCATGTCCTCATCATCCTCCCCTTCTTGAAAACAGAATCGTCCTCGACATTGCTTAATCTGAAATGTGGCTAACAAAAGAGACAAGGTGTACATGTTGTATATGTATATGTCATCCATTATTTACTTCCCTTGGTTTTTCCACATATGACACATGTATACATGAGTAACTTTCATAGTTCATAAAATCTAAAGCCAAAATATTATCACAAGAAGTAGAAGCCATGAAAATATTGCAACTCAGTTTGCACATGTAAGTGAAGCCCTTATTCATTTCAAAAGATTGACAATGTTCATCATTAAACCATCCCAACATTGGTGAATAAACCCTACTTGCATCAAATTTACATGCTACAACATGCTTAAATAAGCAAACACGCAATAAGTCATTGGACACAGAATCATCAGCAATATTAGAGGTCATATCAAAATGATTAAACATTGGTTCTTTTGCATTAACAGTTAATTCAATGGGTGCACTCAAAATTGTTGGTATTTCAGTTGTTTGATCACATGATGCATTCATGATAGTAACACGATTCTCTAAAATAGGTGGTGTGCTCAAATCAATAGGTAACTCAACACATGATGTATTCAAGTTAACTAGGCATGCATCATTCTCACGTGAAAGTGGAAAATCTGTACCTTTGTCCTTACCTCTTATGATCCACTCAGATGATTTAGGCACTCTCGGTGGTGATGTGTCACATGGTGGAGATGATGTAGTCTTCGCAACATCGGATGTGGTTGTCATAGTACGCCTAGTAGCTGAAGAAACATCTGTATCAACACTTGGAATGTGCAACTTGTGCTTGTTCTCCCCATGGGCAACATGCCATTTTATTTTCTGTCCAGCTTTGCAAGCAAGACTAAACAAATGGTCCATAGGATAACACTCTTCAGGAGTTAGTATCTCCTGAATATCAAGGTTTAATCCTCCCCAAAATCTATCCATAAAATATTCTTCACTTTCTTCTAAAAATGAGTGCAACAAGGTAGTTTGTAAATCATCATAATATTTTGTTATGGTGTCACTACCTTGTTTTAAAGGTTGTATTTTTTAACCATACCACGAGTATAATAAACATCTACGAATCTATCTCTGATGACATGTTTTAAACCATCCCAAGTAGTAGGTTTATAATCAGGGTTTAACCGAGAGTATTCACTGCACCAAACTGAAGCATAACCAGTGAATGAACCAACCACGACCTTATTTTTTTTTACAATAAGCAAAATTATGGGAAGCAAATATATTATTTATGTCGAACTCCCATGCAATATATAAAGCGGGTCTAAAATGTCCATTAAATGGTGGTATAAAAACATTAAACTGATCATGTGCATTTGGATGTTTGTGTACCTCTCGTGACGGTTGTAGTATTTGCTTAGGTGGTGGCACGTCTCCCACGATCAATGAAGCCCAAGAACTAACAACTCCGGAACCTGTCATAATTAGTAGAAAGCAAGAAACAAAATCCAAGAATAATGTTCCTATGAACTACTAGGATGTGGTGGTAAAACATTCACGGTACAGCAAATATCAATGTCTTCCAAGTTCTTACCATGCAGCAGGTGGTGACAGGCAACCAGCGGTGTCAAATAACTCCGAAGATTGAGTAATGTGATTTCCAGGGGAACGTACGTATACACGGTGTAGAAGCATGTGGAGCTTGGAAGGCCTATATATATGGTAGCAAAATATTAGAAGTAATCAATTGAGAGATGCAATGCTGAATAAACGCTCAATGACGATATTGTGCTGGTCCTAGGCTAGACCGGACTAGAGACGCGAGTCTAGAACACTAATGAGGTCATGGCGTAGCACAACTAGCATCAATAAAGGATATGAAGTAGCTCTCGACAGCAAGATATAAGTGAAGATCACAATGACAATAAAGATAATGATGAGAAACAACTGCCAAGCGGGATATGTCAAAAACTCTTTCTCCAACTTTCCTCTAGAAAAGATAGATCTAAATTTTGTTTTTTTCTTCTCTTTTTTCACACTTTTTTTCTTTTTCTTTCTCCTTTTTCTCTTTTACTTTTTTTCCTCTTTTTTTGTCTTTTTTCTCTCCCCCCTTTCCAAGACAAACTAGATAAGATGTAGATTGGATCAAGCGAAGATGTGAACGACCTCAACTATGATGATGACAATGAATGATGGGTAGCACGTAGTGGAAATTTATGGGTAGGGTGGTGGACAACAGAAGGGATAACGATGCAGCGGTGGCGTGACTAATGTAAACAGAACTCGAAACTCTAAACGAACTAGACACCAAGACCAGCAACTCGACACGATGATGCAACCAAAAATTCAACTATGCAAGCAATGAAAAGAAAATTGCAAAGGCTCAGACTGGCTTGGATAAAGGATGAACAGATCTAACTTTTTTATGGATTTTTCTTGGATAGTAGGTAAGAAAATTAATTTAATCTAGGGATAACTAGAAATTCTTACCGAGCAACCTGAAAACTGATACCACTTGATAGAGGCGAGGGTGTCCTGGTCTTTCAATGAGATGTTAGCTATCGATTTGGTGGAGTCGACTTTGACAATCCGACTACGAACATGCATGACGTTGTGCCTTAGCAATCTCTAAACCAATCTCCTGAGGTTACCGACGATGCCGGAAACACGATCGGCCTGACTAGGAAGGTCTATTCCTGCATGCAATCGAAGAACAAGCAAGCATATGACAATGCAATTTGAATATTGCGAATATATTTATGAAGTACTGATAAAAGTGAGGATCCGAAAGCGGTCTTGGTTTGGTCATTGGACACAAATGAAGTACAAGAAGCTACAATTGCTAACTTTTAACTAAAGAAATCCCAAGAAAAAAGCTACTAGATCGATCTACTTATATAGGAGCAAGGGATGGCGGCCAAGGAAGTGGGATGACGTCCCAAGGCAGCCTAAAACTAACCCTAGGTCGTACAAGGCTCATGGGTCCAAG
Source organism: Triticum monococcum (assembly GCA_034509565.1). Classification (NCBI taxonomy): domain Eukaryota; kingdom Viridiplantae; phylum Streptophyta; class Magnoliopsida; order Poales; family Poaceae; genus Triticum; species Triticum monococcum. The sequence goes on along the minus strand of CM067841.1, from coordinate 246,525,444 downwards.
TGGAGGTGATGCAACACCTTTGGACTTATAGTTTGACTCGGATTCTGCTGCAGTGTCAGGTTATTTCGTCAATATCTCAATGCTTCGGACGAATTTGAAGGTGAGTCCAGTTGGCTTGGAAAGCACACGAAATTTACTTTTCAACAAAAAAATAATCACCCAATTCAGAGTCCGTATGAAAGATTTCTTGGTGTTTTGAATCAGGTATGTCTGTGCAGTCCGAATCTGAATACAGAACGTGAGAGACTTGGACTCTATCTTCTCTTGGCCCAAAAGTGACGTGAGCGGAAGTTTTGAACAACACCTAAACTTCTCTTTTTCCCTTATCTTCATATGTGGATTGTACAAATGTCCCTACACCTGCATTTAGACATGGCACAAAAGTTTGTGAAGTAATTTTGTCCTGGATAATACAAATAAATTATTGCATAGTTTGCATTAGAAATCACCTCACAAATATACATGTATGCAATATTTCTGGTCGTATCCAAGGTAGTTATGTCCTCAGCAGGCTTCGTCAAGACACACGCTTCGTCCCACGCCGGCCGAGCATGACAAGACCCCGAGCGGCACCGTCGATCCACAATTTCCGTGTCCACATGGAAAAGGCCCAACTGATCAAGAGCTTGGCCACCAAGTACAGCCCAGCCACGCCAGACCGCCCTTGTGATTGGTACGAGGTGGAGAGAGCACATCGACGCTCTTTTTGGCTCGTCCAGGAGTCGAGCGGTGTCGCGCTCTGCTTCCCAGCCATGCTGGGAATGGTGGCAGAAGCAATGGCAAGGGCTCAGTTGCTGCTGAACTTTCCTCTAGCAGCGGACAAGATGGACGAATGGGGAGCCACCATCCAAAGCCTCATAGGGTTTGCTGAAGCCAACAAGTCACATTGTGCAGAGCCTTCACGGCGCCTGTAGACAACACCGGCAACCCATGCCGGTGGCCACATGGAGAGGACTACACCCACGATGCAGTCCCCTCTGCGGCAACCTACCCAGGGGCAGCCACGGCAGGCTCAACAAACCCAGGGTGTGGATGAGCCCGATGAAGTGTCAATGGCCTCATCCGACCCACAGGCCCAGCAAGATCAATGCCAAGTGTTGAAGGACAGTGAGGGAGTCCTGGATTAGGGGGTCTCCGGACAGCCAGACTATATCCTTTGGCCGGACTGTTGGACTATGAAGATACAAGATTGAAGACTTCGTCTTGTGTCCGGATGGGACTCTACTTGGCGTGGAAGGCAAGCTTAGGCAATACGGATATGTATATCTCCTCCTTTGTAACCGACCTTGTGTAACCCTGGCCCCCTCTGGTGTCTATATAAACCAGAGGGTTTTAGTCCGTAGGACAACATACAATCATACCATAGGCTAGCTTCTAGGGTTTAGCCTCTCTGATCTCGTGGTAGATCTACTCTTGTACTACCCATATCATCAATATTAATCAAGCAGGACGTAGGGTTTTACCTCCATCAAGAGGGCCCGAACCTGGGTAAAACATCGTGTCCCCTGCCTCCTGTTACCATCCGCCTTAGACGCACAGTTCGGGACTCCCTACCCGAGATCCGTCGGTTTTGACACCGACATTGGTGCTTTCATTGAGAGTTCCTCTATGTCGTCGCCGTTAGGCTTGATGGCTCCTTCGGTCATCGTTAGCGATGCGGTCCAGGGTGAGACTTTTCTCCCCGAATAGATTTTTGTATTCGGCGGCTTCGCACTGCAGGCCAACTCGCTTGGCCATCTAGAGCAGATCGAAAGTTACGCCCCTGGCCACCAGGTCAGGTTTGGAAGCTTAAACTACACGGCCGATATCCACGGAGACTTGATCTTTGACAGATTCGAGCCTCTGCCCTGTGCGTCACGCGGTCACGATGAGTACAATTTAGCTCTACCATCAGACAGTGTTCAGGAGATCGCACCGGCAGCCGCTCCGACCCTCAATTTGAAACCAGTTGCGCTGTCCATGGACGGGTGGATGGACCCCGCCACGGAGGCCTTACCCTCAGCGGCGATCGAGCCGAACATCGACCTTACCCTGCGCAAGAGCCGAGTTGTCAGACTGCCGGACCCTTCTCCGGCCACGGACTCCGAACCGCCCGCACCCGTTCCCAGCGAATCCGATTGGGCGCCGATCATGGAGTTTACCTCCACGGATATTTTTCAGCACCCGCCCTTTGGCGACATACTGAACTCATTAAGGTCTCTCTCCATGTCAGGAGGATCCTGGCCGAACTATGTCCGGCAGGATTGGGATGCGGATGATGAAGAAATTCGCTGCCCACCCACCACCCACTTAGTAGCCACTGTCAACGACTTAACCGACATGCTCGACTTCGACTCCGAAGACATCGACGGTATGGATGACGATGCGGGATACAAAGAGGAACCACTGCCCACAGGGCATTGGAAAGCCACCTCATCATACAATATATACATGGTGGACAAACCCAAAGAAGGTAATGGCGACGAGACATCGAAGGATGACCCCTCCAGGAAGCAACCTAAGCGCCGGCGTCAGCGGCGCCGCTCTAAGTCCCGCCAAAGCAAAAACGGTGATTCCGGCACAGGAGATAACAACACCCCGGACAATGCCGAAGACAACCGCCTCCAGCAAGATACACCACAGGAGGATGGAGAAGCCAACCCTCATGAGAGAGCGGCAGATAGAGAGGAAGAGGATGATAATTACATGCCCCCCTCCGAAGACGAGGCAAGCCTCAACGATGACGAATTCGTCGTGCCAGAGGATCCCGTCGACCAAGAGCGCTTCAAGTGCCGGCTTATAGCCACGACAAATAGCCTTAAGAAAAAGCAGCAGCAGCTTCAAGCTGATCAAGATCTGCTAGCTGACAGATGTACTGAAGTCCTCGCGGCCGAGGAATATAAACTCGAGCGCCCCTCCAAGAGTTACCCAAAATGCAGGTTGCTACCCCGACTGGAGGAAGAAGCGTATGACGCGGCTGATCGGCCACCTCGTGGCCGCGATAAAGAGGCATTCCAGCCAAAAACTCAGCCTGCACCCTGACACCATTCAAATAAAAAGGCATGGGGAAATACGGCAGACCTGCGAGACGTATTGGAGGACAAAACAAAACATGCAAGATCGATCTACGGATCATGAGGGCACGCCACTATGCAAGACGATAAACGTCACGCCGGATACAATAAAAGTAAATCCGGCCGGGCCGAACACAGCAGGCAAGACCCATTCGAGCTGCGTCGCGATATAGCCCAATACAGAGGCGCCGCACACCCCTTATGCTTCACAGACGAAGTCATGGATCATCAAATCCCAGAGGGTTTCAAACCCGTAAATATAGAATCATACGACGGCACAACAGATCCTGCGGTATGGATCGAGGATTTCCTCCTCCACATCCACATGGCCCGCTGTGATGACTTACACGCCATCAAATACCTCCCACTAAAGGTCAAAGGACCAGCGCGGCATTGGCTTAACAGCTTGCCAGTAGAGTCCATTAGCTGTTGGGAAGATCTGGAGGCTGCATTCCTCGACAACTTTCAGGGCACTTATGTGCGACCACCAGATGCCGATGACTTGAACCACATAATTCAGCAGCCAGAAGAATCAGCTAGGCAATTCCGGACTCGGTTCCTAACAAAGAAAAATCAAATCATCGACTGTCTGGATGCAGAGGCCCTAGAAGCTTTCAAACACAACATCCGCGACGAGTGGCTAGCCCGGCACCTTGGTCAGGAAAAGCCGAAATCTATGGCAGCCCTCACGACAATCATGACCTGCTTTTGTGCGGGAGAAGACAGCTGGCTGGCTCGCAGTAATAACATATCAAAGAACCGTGGTACTTCGGATACCAAGGACGGCAATGGCAGGTCACATCAAAATAAACATAAGCGCCGCATTAACAGCGACAATACCGAGGATACGGCAGTCAATGCCAGATTCAAAGGCTCTAAACCCGGTCAGCGGAAAAAGCCATTTAAAAGAAGCACTCCGGGCCTGTCCAGTTTGGACCGCATACTCGATCGCTCGTGTCAGATACACGGCACCCCCGACAAGCCAGCCAACCACACCAATAGGCATTGTTGGGTATTCAAGCAGGCCGACAAGTTAATTGACGAAAACAAAGATAAGGGGCTACATAGCGATGACGAGGAAGAGCCCCAGCAGCCGAACACCGGAGGACAGAAGAGGTTCCCCCCACAAGTGCGGACGGTGAACATGATATACGCAACCCACATCCCCAAGAGGGAGCGGAAGCATGCGCTCAGGGACGTATATGCGTTTTTGCCAGTCGCCCCAAAGTTCAACCCATGGTCCTCCTGTCTGACCACCTCCGATCGCAGGGACCACCCCACTAGTATCCGTCATGGCAGATTCAGCGCACTGGTCTTAGACCCAATCATCGACGGATTTCACCTCACTCGAGTCCTTATGGATGGCGGCAGCAGCCTGAACCTGCTTTACCAGGACACAATGCGCAAAATGGGTATAGACCCCTCAAGGATCAAACCCACAAAACGACCTTTAAAGGCGTCATTCCAGGTGTAGAGGCCCATTGCACAGGCTCAATTACACTGGAAGTGGTCTTCGGATCCCCGGATAACTTCCGAAGCGAAGAATTAATCTTTGATATAGCCCCGTTCTGCAGTGACTATCATGCACTGCTTGGGCGAACCGCATTGCAAGATTCAATGCGGTACTGCATTAGGCATACCTCAAGCTCAAGATGCCAGGACCTCGGGGGGTCATCACAGTTAACGGAAACACAGAGCGCTCTCTCCGCATGGAGGAGCACACTGCGGCCCTCACAGCAGAAGCGCAAAGCAGCCTCTCAAGGCAATCCACCAGTTCGGTGTTTCAAGACCCGGACACCTTCAAGCGCGCTCGGAGTAATCGGCAACTAGACCGCCCGGCACGATTTGAGATCGCGTAGCAATGTGGCCCCCACCCCGGCCCAAGCCAAACGGCGAAATTCGTGCCACGTGTACATAATTACGCATTAAAAATACCATGCGCATAGGCGGGGAGGGGGGGGGGGGGTACAACTACGGCACGCCCCAATACGCGGCTTAAAGCGCACTAGGGGCTTCCCGCTTTGTTATTTTTCTCTTTCTGGACTTTAATCTCTGGACACCCTGTCCGGCAGCATGATTGCCGAACACATGATGCAGCAACCAAGGAGGCAGAAAGCTACGTCACACCACGGAACTCCCAGGTGGATTACGATAACGAGTGAAATATTTGCTTTAATACTATTCCTCAGCTTGCCCTTGGAAGGGACATAGTCCTACTTTTTGCTTATCGCACTATCTGTATCATTCTGCTTTAACGCACCTTTTTGAATAAACAATGCATAACATTATGACTATGGCATTCTTGTTATATATATATGTTCATTAATGACGCCTTGCAACCATACACTTTAGTACGGCCAATACACCAGGGGCTTAAGTACCCCACATTATGGTGTGAGAAGTCCGAACACTTTCACAAGTGCGGCACCCTGAACTTATAGCATTATATGCATCAGCTCCGAATCATGTCTTTGGTCAAATGTTGGGTTTGCCCGACTCCTATGTTTTGGTACCTTACATTCCGCTCTATCGGCTAAGGTAGCACTAGGATAACTACTGCGATTGTGCCCCGGTTCTGCTGGGCTAAGCACCTCAGTAGAGAAAGCTAAAACTGACTGTCATGATAAGGCGAGAGACTGGTCGCTGTTCGGCGAGGTTTCGAGTCCCTAAAGACTTTGCCGCTTAGAGCGAGGAGCCGATCCTGTCCGGCTTAAAGGCGTGTATCGCGCCCTGAATTCGGCCTTTCGAATACCAGGGGCTTCGCCGAAATTTAAAATTATAGAATTCTATGGCTAAGTGAGAGTGATAAAGCATTATTAGTCCGGTTGCCTTGTTCGCTGTGCTGAGCACCTCCCTCGAAGGACCCAAAAATGGGAACAAGAGTGCTCAGGTTTATCCCGAACACCCCAGCACTCGCGGCATGGGGGCAGAAGCCGAGGACTAGCCATCTCTCAGATTGGATAAACAGCCAAACAGAAGGTAATATTTTAAATTCAAACAAGCGTTGCATAGAGCATATGAAACAAGTTTTCATCATACAGGATCACACGAGCAAGTTTACTCAAATATTACATCCTTTGGACATTCGTCCGCTACAAGACGGGCACCCTTCAGGACACCCTCATAATAAATTTCAGGGGTGCGATGCTCCTTGCCCTGCGGTGGTCCTTCCTTGATCAGCTTCACGGCATCTAGCTTGGCCCATTGCACCTTCACACGGGCGAAAGCCCGGCGTGCACCTTCGATGCAGACCGACTGCTTAACGACTTCCAGCCATGGGCAGGCATCCACAAGCCGCCTCACCAGGCCGAAGTAGCTGTTCGGAAGAGCGTCGCCAGGCCACAGCCGGACTATAAAGCCCTTCATGGCCTGTTCGGCCGCCTTGTGTAGCTCGACCAGCTGCTTCAGCTGGTCGCTCATAGGCACCGGGTGTTCGGTCCCAGTATACTAAGACCAGAACGGCTTGTCCGTTGAGCTTCCCTCCTCGGCCTAGTAAAACTGTGCGGCATCCGACAGGCTACGGGGCAAATCTGCGAATGCTCCTGGAGAGCTCTGGATTCGGGTAAGTAATAGGTAATTTACTTTCACATGCTTGCTTTGCATATAGAATGCCTTACCTGCCGCTATTTTCTTCATCGCGTCAATCTCCTGGAGGGCCTTTTGGGCTTCGGCCTTGGCACTCTTTGCACTCTCGAGGGCCGCGGCAAGCCCAGACTCTCGCGTCTTCGAGTCAAGCTCCAACGCCTCATGCTTCGTCACGAGAGCCTGGAGCTCTTGCTGCACCTCGCCCACCCGAGCCTCTTGCCTTTCCCACTTGGTGCGCTCCTTGGCCGCTTTATCTTCGGCCTCGGACAACGCTTGCTCTAGGGTCGCCACTTCGGTCTTGGCCCCTGGCAAATTCATGATGATCTTGTCATTTTGCAATCACATTCTTTTTATACATACCCATAGACTAGGTACTACTTACCTTTGTTCTCCTCGAGCTGCCTCTTGGCAAGGCCGAGCTCGTCCTTGGACCCTTTAAGGTCCTGCTTCAGTGCGGCGACCTCCGCAGTCAGTGCGGCAGATGCCATCAGCGAAGCCTGCATACACATATCGACATACTCATATTAGACTCCTGCGATATTGTTTGATCCTCTATTCGGCTTTTCTTTGTGAACACCGAACAGAGCATTAGGGGCTACTGTCTATGCGGTAATATTTTTCCTATATTTTAAACACTTACCTCAAAGCCTGTTAGAAGGCTGGCACAAGCTTCAGTCAATGCGCTCTTGGCGGACTGAACCTTCTAGACCACCGCACTCATAATAGTAGGGTGCTCCTCATCGATGGAAGCGCTGCGAAGCGCTCCCGGCAGATTGTCCGGCGCCTCTGGATGGACAGAGGTCACCGGCACAGGCGTCTTGCCCCTCTTGGAAGGAGGCCGCCTACCCGAGTCCGGAACCACTGGAGGTTCCGGGTTCCGGTGCGGTGTTCGGCTGAGGGCCGAACTCAGAGCCCTCAGGGGCCTTGTTCCCTTTGCTCCCGGAGTCCGGAAGGTCGCCTTGAGGCGCCTCCGGGACTGTCTCCCCTCGACCCAGTGCCTCTTGAGACAATACCTCGGCGGCGTCCGCTGGGCAAGGGGAGGTGGCGGTCGGAAGTGGATCGCTATCCATATCCGACGAGCCTAGGGAGCCGTCCGACGATACATCGATACGGGCTCGTGGTGGCCTGCATAATCATATTCGGCGTTAGGGGAAGCAGTGCGACAAAGGAATGCTATGAGTTACTCTGGTATCCGAATACTTACGACTTCGCCAGGGGCTTGGCCCTGAGCATCCACTCGTCTTCGCCTTCGGCGGCGGTGGTGGAACTGTCCGGAAGGAGAGTCCTTCCCTTCTTGGACCCTTCGGCCTCCCCACTTGGGGCGGCCTTCCTTTTCTTGTCTCCCCCAACTGAAGGGGGAGCACCTTCTTATTCCTCCTCGTCTTCGGGGGAGGAGTGTGTCGCAGAGTTATCAGATGATGAGTCCGATGACGCCTGGCGTCGGGAACTCTTTCGGGTTCCCTTGGCCTTCCTGGTCTTCTCCGACACCTTGTAAGGAGCCGGAGTCAGCATCTTCGTCAGGAGAGCGTCTGCTGGGCCTTCGGGCAAAGGAGCCGGATAGTCGATCTGTCCGGCCATCTCCTACCAGTCCTGTCAAAGGTACGGGAGCTTAGATCCCGCATTGAGTCAAACTATGAAAAATAAGTATCATGTGAGAGGTAAAACAGCTTACCGCGCTGGCTTGGCGCTTCGCGCAGAATCCGCGATCCTCGGTAGTGGGAGGGGGAACCTCGGCACCCTTGAATAGCACCTTCCAGGCATCCTCATGAGTTGTGTCGAAGAGCCTGTTCAGAGTTCGGTGCTGGGCCGGGTCGAACTCCCACAAGTTGAAAGCCCGTTGTTGGCACGGGAGGATCCGGCGGATGAGCATGACCTGGACTACGTTGACGAGTTTGAGCTTCTTGGTCACCATGTTTTGAATACATGTTTGGAGTCCGGTCAGCTCTCCCGAACTACCCCAGGACAGGCCCTTCTCTTGCCAGGAGGTGAGCTGCCTGGGGATGCCAGATCGGAACTCAGGGGCCGCTGCCCATTTAGGGTCACGCGGCTCGGTGATGTAGAACCACCCCGATTGCCACCCCTTTATGGTCTCCATGAAGGAGCCCTCGAGCCATGTGACGTTGGGCATCTTGCCCACCATGGCGCCTCTGCACTCCGTCTGGCGGCCGCTCACTACCTTCGGCTTGACATTGAAGGTCTTCAGCCATAAGCCGAAGTGGGGCTTGATGCGGAGGAAGGCCTCGCACACGACGATAAACACCGAGATGTTGAGGATGAAGTTCGGGGCCAGATCGTGGAAATCCAGGCCGTAGTAGAACATGAGCCCCCGGATGAATGGGTGGAGAGGGAATCCCAGTCCGCGGAGGAAATGGGTAAGGAACACTACCCTCTCATGGGGCCTAGGGGTGGGGATGAGCTGCCCCTCATCTAGGAGCCGGTGCACGATGTCGTCGGGCAGGTATCCGGCTCTCCTCAGCTTCTTGATGTGTCCCTTTGTGACGGAGGAGACCATCCACCTGCCTCCCGCTCCGGACATGGTTGGAGAAGGTCGAGGTGGGAAATGCGGACTTGGGCGCTGGAGCTCGAGTGTGCGAGAATGGATGAGCAAAGGAGGAAGAAGGCGTGGATGAAAAGGTGAACCATTATCCCTTTTTATGGGCGGCCGAAACTATGCGCCCCACTAGCCTGGTAAAACTCGCTTATCCCCCAAGCGCCGTAATCGATGGCGCGGTTGGGTTACCGACGCCCGTATTGATGAGAATCCCGTGATAAGGGGACACGATCTCTGCTTTGACAAGACGTGTCAAGAAACTGCCTCGCGTTATGTGCGGGGCTAGTTAAAGGAAACGGTTCGAATAATCACCGGGCCATGGCATAATGTCGTGTCGCCAAAACAAGTCAGCAAATTGGATTTGTGGAAATATTATTCTCTCTATGGTGGTATGTGGAACTTATTTTGCAGGGTCGGACACTATTCTTGTATTCAAATTCTTCCATGGTGTATTTGGAGGAGGAACCCGCCTTGCAATGCCGAAGAATACTGTGCGCCGGACTCATCGTCATTGAAGCCTGGTTCAGGGGCTACTGAGGGAGTCCTGGATTAGGGGGTCTCCGGATAGCCGGACTATATCCTTTGGCCGGACTGTTGGACTATGAAGATACAAGGTTGAAGACTTCGTCTCGTGTCCGGATGGGACTCTACTTGGCGTGGAAGGCAAGCTTAGGCAATATGGATATGTATATCTCCTCCTTTGTAACCGACCTTGTGTAACCCTGGCCCCCTCCGGTGTCTATATAAAGCAGAGGGTTTTAGTCTGTAGGACAACATACAATCATACCATAGGCTAGCTTCTAGGGTTTAGCCTCTCTGATCTCGTGGTAGATCTACTCTTGTACTACCCATATCATCAATATTAATCAAGCAGGACGTAGGGTTTTACCTCCATCAAGAGGGCCCGAACCTGGGTAAAACATCGTGTCCCCTGCCTCCTGTTACCATCCGCCTTAGATGCACAGTTCGGGACCCCCTACCCAAGATCCACCGGTTTTGACACCGACAGAGAGGAAGAAGGAAGACGTCCGCGTCATCATCGAGCGGCGCCATGAGGCACGCCATCAATCAGATAGGTGTAATGGCCCATACGTTGATGAACCCACTCCCAGTGCTAGTAGGTACTTGCTTTATGAGGTAGGGTGCCCCACCTTCACTCCCGAGTTGCGGCAAGTCCGTTGGCCATCGTCCCGTACCTTCAAGCCTGACCTGCCGGAGAAATACGATGGAAAATTGAACCCGATAGAGTTTTTGGGCATCTATACAATCACCGCCCAAGATGTCGGGGGAAGGAATGAAAAGGTGCTCGCCAATTATTTTCCATTGGCACTCAGGCCCAATGTGAGATCTTGGCTGATGCACCTGCCTGAGGATTCCATCTCCTCATGGGCAGACCTATGCAACGAGTTCGTTGGCACATTTATAGGCGGCCATCAAGAGCCCGAGTAGCCCAGCGACCTTCAGGCCCTCCTGCAAAAGGAAGTGAGAGCTTGCGGAAGTATCTGCAAAGATTCAATCGAGTACACCACAATATCTCGAAGATACATCCGGTAGTAGTGATCGCTGCATTCCACATGAATGTGCGCAACCGGAGGTCGCGTGCCAAGATAAATGTTCGGCTACCAAAGGTCGTCAATGAACTCTATACGTTGGCGGACAAGTGTGCTCGTGCTGAGGAGGCGAGGAGACTTCCAGGGGAGGAGATTGGTATTGAGGTCAATTCAGAGGATGGCGACGACGCCACCGCCTCAAGGAAGAAGAACAGAAAACGCAACAAGAAGCGTAAAGGAAAAGAAGTGATGGCCATTGAGAGCTTCAGCGACCCCAGCACTGGCAAGAAAGCAAAGACCGAGATGCCCAGCAAGGAAGCTGCTACACGTGTTGATTGCCGGGCAGTCGCGACAGCTGAGAAAATTGGCAAATACGACGGGCCGTACTGCAACATCCACCGAACCAAGGGCCTAGATCTCCAAGAATGCAAACAAGTTGAGCAGCTTGTGAAAGACAGAAGTGAAGGAAATATGCCCTAGAGGCAATAATAAAGTTGTTATTTTATATTTCTATTTATCATGATAAATGTTTATTATTCATGCTAGAATTGTATTAAATAGAAACTTGATACATGTGTAGATACATAGACAAAACACTGTGTCCCTAGTGAGCCTCTACTAGACTAGCTCGTTAATCAAAGATGGTCAAGTTTCCTAACCATAGACATGTGTTTTCATTTGATGAACGGGATCACATCATTAGGAGAATGATGTTATGGACATGACCCATCTGCTAGCTTAGCATATTGATCGTTTAGTTTTAGTGCTATTGCTTTCTTCATGTCATATACATATTCCTTTGACTATGAGATTATGCAACTCCCGAATACCGAAGGAATACCTTGTGTGCTATCAAACGTGACAACGTAACTGGGTGATCATAAATATGCTCTATAGGTATCCCCGAAGGTGTTTGCTGGGTTGGCATAGATCGAGATTAGGATTTTTCACTCCGAGTATCAGAGAGGTATCTCTGGGCCCTCTCGGTAATACACATCATGATAAGACTTGCAAGCAATGTGACTAATGAGTTAGTTACAGGATGGTGTGTTATGGAACGAGTAAAGAGACTTGCCAGTAACGAGATTGAACTAGGTATGAAGATACCGACGATCAAATCTCGGGCAAGTAACATACCGATGACAAAGGGAATAACGTATGTTGTCATTACGGTATGACCGATAAAGATCTTCGTAGAATATGCAAGAGCCAATATGAGCATCCAGGTTCCACTGTTCGTTATTGACCGGAGAGGTGTCTCGGTCATTTCTAGATAGTTCTCGAACCCGTAGGGTCCGCACACTTAATGTTCGATGACGATTTTGTATTATATGAGTTATATGATTTGGTGACCGAATGTTGTTCGGAGTCCCGGATGAGATCACATACATGGCGAGGAGTCTCAAAATGGACGAAAGGTAAAGATTCATATATAGGACGATGATATTCGGACATCGGAAGTGTTTTGGGGCATATCGGGTACATATCAGAGTATCGAGGGGGGGGGGGAGGGTTACCGGAACCCCCCGGGGGAATAATGGGCCTTATGGGCCATCGGAGGGAAGCACACCAGTCCACAATGGGTGGTGCACCCCCCTAAGGAAGGAGGCCAAATAGGAGAAGGAGGTGGGGGTTTGGTCCCCCTTTCCTTCCTCGCCCTCTCTCCCCTTTTCCCCCTTCCAGTAAAAGGAAAGGGGGGAGGCCAAATTGGACTAGGGGCCCAAGTAGAATTCCTCCTACTTGGGCGCCCCCTTGGCTGCCTCTCCTCCCCTCACCTATATATACGTGGGGGGGGGGGGGGGCACCGCTAGAACACACAACATTGATTCCTAGCCGTGTGCGGCGCCCCCCTCCGCAGTTTACGCCTCCGGTCATATTGTCGTAGTGCTTAGGCGAAGCCCTGCGCGGATCACTTCACCATCACCACACCATTGTGCTGACGAAACTCTCCCTCGACACCTTGGTGGATCAAGAGTTCGAGGGACGTCATCAAGCTGAATGTGTGCAGAACTCGGAGGTGCCGTACGTTCGGTGCTTGATCAGTCGGAATGAGAAGAAGTTCGACTACATCAACCGCGTTGTCAAACGCTTCTGCTTTCGGTCTACGAGGGTACGTGGACACACTCTCCCCTTCTCGTTGCTATGCATCTCCTAGATAGATCTTGCGTGAGCATGTTTTTTTTTTGAAATTGCATGCTACGTTTCCCAACAGTGGCATCCGAGCCAGGTCTATGCGTAGATGATATGCACGAGTAGAACACAAAGAGTTGTGGGCGGTGATTGTCACACTGCTTACCACCAATGTCTTATTTTGATTAGGAGGTATTGTTGGATGAAGCGGCCCAGACCAACCGTACATGACCACGTCCATGAGACTGGTTCCCGTTCCACCGACAGACATGCAACTAGTTTTGCATAAAGGTGGCTGGCGGGTGTTCGTTTCTCAAACTTTAGTTGAATGTTCTTGCTAGAAGCCCGTAGCAGCCACGTAAAACTTGCAACAACAAAGTAGAGGACGTCTAACTTGTTTTTGCAGGGCATGTTGTGATGTGATATGGTCAAGACATGATGGATATACGTTATTGTATGAGATGATCATGTTTTGTAAAAGTTATCGGCAACTGGGAGGAGCCTTCTGGTTGTCGCTTTATTGTATGAAATGCAAACGCCATGTAATTGCTTTACTTTATCACTATGCGTTAGCAATAGTCGTAGAAGCAATAGTTGGCGAGACGATCATGAAGCTACAATGGAGATCAAGGTGTCAAGCCGGTGACGATGGAGATCAAGACGGTGCTTTGGAGATGGAGATCAAAGGCACAAGATGATGATGGCCATATCATGTCACATATTTTGATTGCATGTGATGTTTATCTTTTATGCATCTTATTTTGCTTAGTACGGCAGTAACATTATAAGATGACCCCTTACTAAATTTCAAGGTATAAGTGTTCTCCCTGAGTATGCACTGTTGCGACAGTTTGTTGTCCTGAGACACCATGTGATGATCGGGTGTGATAAGCTCTATGTTCACATACAACAGGTGCAAGACAGTTTTGCACATGCGGAATACTCGGGTTAAACTTGACGAGCCTAGCATGTATAGACATGGCCTCGAAACACTGGAGACCGAAAGGTCAAACGTGAATCATATAGTAGATATGATCAACATAAAGATGTTCACCATTGAAAACTACTCCATCTCACGTGGTGATCGGACATGGTTTAGTTGATTTGGATCACGTAATCATTTAGATGACTCGAGGGATGTCTATCTAAGTCGGAGTTCTTAAGTAATTTGATTAATTGAACTTAATTTATCATGAACTTAGTGTGGATAGTATTTGCATATCTCTGTTGTAGATCAATAGCTCGCCTTGTAGCTCCCCTATGTTTTTGATATGTTCCCAGAGAAAACTAAGTTGAAAGATGATAGTAGGAATGATGCGGACTGGGTCCCTGATCTGAGGATTATCCTCGTTGCTGCACAGAAGAATTATGTCCTTGATCCACCCCTAGGTGACAGACCTATTGCAGGAGCAGATGCAGACGTTATGAACGTTTGACAAGCTTGGTATGATGACTACTTGATAGTTTAGTGCACCATGATTTACGGCTTAGAACCGGGACTTTGAAATGTTTTGAATGCCACGGAGCATATAAGATGTTCCAAGAGTTGAAATTGGTATTTCAGACTCATGACCATGTCGAGAGGTATGAGACCTTTGACAAGTACTTTGCCTACAAGATGGAGGAGAATGGATCAACCAGTGAGCATGTACTCAGAATGTCTGGGTAGTACAATCGCTTGAATCAAGTGGGAGTTAATCTTCCAGATAACATAGTGATTGACAGAGTTCTCTAGTCACTATCACCAAGCTACTAGAACTTCATGATAAACTATAATATGCAAGGGATGACGAAAACGATTCCCGAGCTCTTCGCGATGCCGAAATCAGTGAAGGTAGAAGTCAAGAAAAAGCATCAAGTGTTGATGGTTGACAAGATCACTAGTTTCAAGAAAAAGGGCAAAGGAAAATAAAGGGAACTTCAAGAAGAATGACAAGCAAGTTGCCACTCCCGTGAAGAAGCCCAAAGCTAGACCTATGCCTGAAACTGAGTGCTTGTACTGCAAAGGGAATGGTCACTGGAAGTGGAACTATCCCAAATACTTGGCGGATAAGAAGGATGGCAAAGTGAAACAAGGTCTACTTGATATACATGTTATTGGGGGGGGGGGCACCGCCAGAACACAGAACATTGATTCCTAGCCGTGTGTGGCGCCCCCTCCGTAGTTTACACCTCTGGTCATATTGTCGTAGTGCTTAGGCGAAGCCCTGCGCGAATCACTTCACCATCACCGTCACCAGGCCATCGTGATGATGAAACTCTCCCTCAACACTTTGCCGGATCAATAGTTCGAGGGACGTCATCGAGTTGAACGTGTGCAGAACTCAGAAGTGCCGTACATTCAGTGCTTGATCGGTCGGAATGAGGAGAAATTCGACTACATGAACCACGTTGTCAAACACTTCCGCTTTCGGTCTACGAGGGTACATGGACACACTCTCGCCTTCTCGTTGCTATGCATCTCCTAGATAGATCTTGCGTGAGCGTAGTAATTTTGTTTTAAATTGCATGCTATGTTTCCCAACAAGAAGACTGAATATGAAAAGCGTGATAAGGAGAAAGGCCAGGATGGCACTGGCGGGAAAGGCCGTGACGGCCGTGGTGGTCGCCGTGGCAAGACCAATCAGTAGAAGGGAAAGCTTGCCATGGGCCATGAGAGAAAGGAAGGTGAAGATGACAGTGAAGAAGATGATGATGATGCGTCCAGTGAACTGGAATTTTAGAAGGCTACCCACGCAATGTGCATTGGTGGGTGCGCATCTTTGCACTCCTCTATCCACCAACTTAAGCAGTGGGCGTGTGAGGTCAATGTGGCAGAGCCGGCAGCAAACGCTTGGGAACCACTCAAATGGTCCTGCACGCCCATCATCTTTGACGTTGAGGATCATCCAGACCGCACAACTACGGTCGGATGCTTGCCGCTGTCGGTTTCACCAACAATCCGCAACCTCAAGGTCACGAAGATGCTGATTGACGATGGGGCAGGGTTGAATTTAATTTCTCCTGACGTGACTAAGAAACTCCAAATTCCTGACGAGGACCTGAAGAGGACTGGCACATTCCAAGGGATCAACCTAGGAAGAAGCAAACCTAAGGGAAAGATTACATTGCTGGTGGCATTTGGCGGGGAACTGAACTACATGACTGAGAAAGTTGTATTTGATGTTGTCAAGCTTCCCCTGCCATTCAACAGGATCCTTGGTAATCCCGCTTTGGCCAAATTCATGGCGGCGTCCCATTACGCATTTAACACCTTGAATATGCTGGGGCCAATAGGAGTCATTTCCATCCCGTTAGATAAGAAGGATGCAGTTATATGCGTCGATAAGATGTATAGAGATGCGGTAGCAGCAAATGCCATCGAGGCCTTGGCTCCTGCCAAGGAAGGAAAGAAGGGTAAGACAAGGACCCCGGGAAGCGCGCCTCTTCGGAGTGCGCTATGCCTGGTAGCGACTTGCCGGGAGGTTCCACTAGCAAGAAACCCAAGGCTGCTCCACCTTCGACGAAGAAGGTTCTGGCGAGGATATGATGGCCCTGATGGTACCTTCACCATTAGTGCCACCCTTGATGACAAATAGGAAAGCCCGCTCGTTGCCTTCATGCAGACGAATGTCGATGTGTTTGCATGGCAATCATATGACATAACCGGTGTTCCCAGGGAGGTAATCGAGCACCACCTTGTTGTCTGCCCTCACACCCGTCCCATCAAGCGGAAGGTCAGGAAGCAAGCCTTTGAGCGGCAGCAGTTCATCGCCTAGGAAATCAAGAAACTAGAATCAGCAGGTTTGGTCAGGGGAGTGTTGCACCCAACTTGGTTAGCAAATCCAGTGGTGGTGCGGAAGGCAAATGGGAAGTGGAGGCTTTGCATTGACTTCACTGACTTGAAAAAATCATGTCTAAAGGATCCCTTCCCCTTGCCGCGCATCGATCAGATCGTCTTGGGATGTGATTTGCTCTCTTTCCTTTATGCATACTCCGGCTACCACCAGATCTTTGTGGCCAAAGAAGACGAAGAGAAAACCACATTTGATAACCCCATGTGGCACGTACTACTTCGTACGTATGCCTTCCGGGCTAAAGAGCGCCAGTTCTATGTTTGCAAGGGCTGTGCAGATTGGTTTTAAACCTCAGCTACACCGAAACATAGAAGCATAGATGGGAGATATCATGGTCAAGACCAGAGACAAGTCCATGCTTATCAAGGACCTGGAAGAAACCTTAGTGAATCTGCGGAAGATCAACTTGAAGATTAAAAGTACTTGTTATCGACTAGAGGGGTGGGAGTGAATAGGCTATTTTTATTGAATTCTTCTTGAAAGTGCTAGGTATCGACTAGGGGGGGGTGAATAGGCGATTTTTATGAAGTCTTCAAGACATGCAATGTCTTCGAAGATAGAGAACGAAATACAACCTATACAGTATGTAGCGGAGGGTAACCTACAATAGCCAAGCCATAGTCTAGTAAATAGCATGGAGTAAACACAAAGACAAATAGCAACTAGGTAGAGTGGATCAGAATAGGAAGACAATATGAAGCCAATTATGCAATCAGAGAGAATGTCTTCACACAGTGAAGTCAAACTGGGCAAACAAGCAATGACTTCACGAAGCTAAACAATAAGTAAGGGTGAAGTGATAAAACCAGTTGCTTGGTGAAGACAAGGATTTGGTAGACCAGTTCCAGTTGCTGTGACAACTATATGTCTGGTTAGGGAGGCTGAGATTGAACTCAGAAGACCGCGTCCTCACCTTATTCCCCTTGAGCTAAGTACACTTAGTCCTCGCCCAATCACTCTGGTAAGTCTTCAAGGTAGACTTCAAAACCTTCACAGCCTTCGTTCACTGACGATTCACAATGACTCTTGGATCCTTAGAACGTGACGTCTAACTGATTGGAAGACACACCGCCTTCAGGTGTAAGTTTTCAGATCACATGGACAAAAAGACTTCAGTGATGCCAAACACTCTTTGGGCTCTGGGTGTTTTGGGCTTTGTCCTCGCAAGGTTTCTCTCTCAAAGGCTTCGGAGGTGGGTTGCTCTCAAATGACGAAAGCCGTGCACTTACTCTGAGCAGCCACCTATTTATGGTGGAGGGGGTGGGCTATTTATAGCCAGGAGGCAAACGGACATGATATGTCCAAAATGACCCTGGGCCACTAAGTAATCGACATGTGTCCAGCGGTCGGATTTCAAACACACGCGGTAGCTTGACTTGAGCTGCAAGCAAAGCTGACTCATCCAACTCTGGATAAGATTTACTCTCATCGCCTTCACTCAAAGACATAGAATTTGGGTTGAGCATCATGTCAGTCTTCTGACTTTGTTCACTTGGACCCCACTTAATAGTTTAGTGGTTCCTTTGACTCAAGAAAGGAGAAAATGAAATTCCAAAAGAAACTATGTCTTCGCACTCCATATAGTCTTCAAGTGAATGTTTTCACACATCATTATCTTCGACGTGAATGTCTTCTGAACCACCATAGTCTTCAATGTCTTCATACATTTTTAGGGGTCATCTCTAGTAGGTAAACCGAATCAATGAGGGACTTCTACCTGTGTTATCCTAGAATTATCACAAACACATTAGTCTGTCAACCTTGTTTGTCGTCAATACTCCAAAACCAACTAGGGGTGACACTAGATGCACTTACGATCTCCCGCTTTTTGGTGATTGATGACAAACTGGTTGAAGTTTTCAACGGGGATAAAAATATTTGTAAGTTAAAGAACGCGATCTTTAGCTCCATAAATTTGAAAGGGATCCCCCTGAAGATGTGCATATAAGTAGTTTGCCTTTGAATGCAAATTCACATTGCAGGTTTTGCTTGTGGAGATCTCCTTTAATTCATGAAGACAATGCATCATGCATACAAGAATTGCAATAAAGATAATGACATGCACAATGAAAAATGGGTGTATGCAGAAGGACTTCATGTGGAATTTAGACTCACAATAAAGAGTAGCAGCAAATGTAGCAAACGACCATGAAGACTTAAGTGTTGCAACTCAAAACCAATAGTTCAAGAATGAGAGTTGCAAAACTTAATAAAAACAAGCACCCGACCCATATAGATCCGCTTGAAGACTATCAACTCATATGCTTCTGCCCCTTTTGTCAGGAATGACCAAAAAGTGAATACATAGAGTGTCAAAGTGTTCCCATGAGGTGTTGGGGCAGCCGGGTCGACGGTGGAGTTGGGCGGTGCAGAAGGACCTGATGCAGAATCGTGATGCAGTGAAGCCATGGCTGGTGAAGTGGCGTCGTCCTCCTCATCAATGACTCATCCAACAATAGTTGGGGCCGAATATGAGTAGTCAAAGTCTTCAATGGATGGTGTTGGACGCCAACTTGCTGATTTTGGAGGTCTGGAGTCAAACTTAAATCTTTCAGTGAAGCCATCTGCTGTAAGTTCATCTTCAGAGAATAACAGAGTAAGGCTCTTCCAGGCACGTCGACAGGCTTCATGAGAAACAAAAGAATTCTTGATGGAGAGGTTGCGAATGCGATTGACATCCACAAGAAGACTTTGCATTTGACGCTTCATCCAATCATGATGCCTGTCTTGCTTCTGATGAAGATAAACAAGAAGCTCTTGGTCATTGAGCACACGAGCATGCTTTTGAGGCCTTTGAGCTACTGTGTTGGCTGTTGCATCAGTGGGAGCATGATGCGGCAACCAAAGCTGACCGACAAGAGGACCAACAGTAGTAGATGGATTTGGCACATGAGTGGCTTCAAGTGGTGCTGAGAAGCTTTGAAATGCAGCATTGTCTTCACAAACTGGTTCCTTAGCAGGTTTGGGATAAATGGCTTCATGGGACATATCCACTTCAGGCAGAAAGACAACATGATTGTGCGCTGAAGCTTGATAGTTGATTGTGGAGTGAAGCTTGATCAGCCGCATAACCCATGGTGCATAGAACTTGAGGCCAAACAGATCAATGCCCGAAGCATCCAACTGATGGATGAAGAAATCTTGAGTGTTAAAGCGGATGCCATTGAGAATGTAGAAGACCAATGTCTTCATAGTGCCTTCAATCTTGTCGTGTGGAGAGTGCCCTTTGATTGTCCATAGAGTATGCCTTAGAATATGATATATGGTGTGGAGAAAGTACTCGAGGTCATTGACAAAGAATTCCTTGGGGTACTGAGCCTCTACTGGCAATGGCTTCATCATGCTCAACATTTGACTCATGTTGGGATCTGGCTTCTAGAAGATGCTCTCAAGATCCTGTTCATAGTGCTGAAAACTTGGCTCATAGAGATCACCAGGAGTGGGCAGGGAAGTAAGCTCGATGACGTCTTGAGCTTTGGATTCATGATGTACATCTCCTGACATCCACTCAAGGACCCATGTCTTCGGATCCCTGTTGTAGCCTGAGATATGAAGGGTGGCATAAAATTGAAGCAAGAGCTCCTCATTCCAGTGCTCCTTGTCGACGACAAAAGGGAGTAGACCAACTTCACGAAAGCAATCAGGAGCTTCTTCAAGGCACGACAGTCCAACAATGGCATCACAACACATGTGCTTGTGAGGGAAGATCCTGTCCTTGTTGTACAAGATGCATGAGTAATAGCTGCTTTGTTGATGACTCCAGAACCTGTCATAAGAGATCTTGGGCTTCTTGTAGGGATTCTTGGCACTGTCAAAGAATGTGTTGTGCTCTTTGAAGCTTAAGACACTTAAGGAGCCCTGAGTAGTGGCAGCATTAGGAAGCCATGGCATTCTTAGCTTTGGCTTCTGAGTCTGAGGCATGTGCTCAATGTGGTAGTCATATTGGGGATTAAGAGCTTGAGGAGGAGTCATAATGGGCCAGCAAACACTGATCAGCCCACCTTCATGATTGAAGGCCCTAACAATAGTGTGTGGAATAGGAGGAACAACATCAACATCCGAGGTGGATGGCTGAATATCTTCTGTGGAATCAAGGGCTTCAACTGAAGAGCGGCTTCAGGCTGCGCATTGACTTCAGCCATGATGATGTCATTGGCCTAAGCATGAGTGGTAGTAGCAACATCATCTACAGTGGCTTAAGGAGCTTTAATTACTGGGGGAGTCAGGCACAATCACATCAGAAATAACACTTGGTTCAGTAGGGGGAATAACAACTTGCTCTTCTTCTTCTTCTTCTTCTTCTTCTTCTTCTTCTTCTTCTTCTTCTTCTTCTTCTTCTTCTTCTTCTTCTTCTTCTTCTTCTTCTTCTTCTTCTTCTTCTTCTTCTTCTTCTTCTTCTTCTTCTCTTTCCTCGGCTGATGCAGCCGGAATATCTTCAGCCTCTTTGGCTTCAGACTCTTGAGAAGACTCTGAGGGGATGGCTTCAGGGAACACTTGGCGTGCTACTGAGCTTGTGGCATGCACATCCTCTTTAGGAATGCTGGACATGGAGATTGTTGGCCTTGGGCCACGCCGAAGCCTTCAAAAAGAGGGCGATGCCTACGGTGAAGAAGTGGTCTCCTCCATGTCTGCAGGAGTTTCTTGGGGAGTCTCAAGCACTGGGGTAGTGACTTGAGCTGGTGGAGTGCACGGAACGACTTCATGGAGCGGGGTGTTGGGGTGTTGCTCTTCCCAGAAATCATCACAAGTGATTGGCGTTGGGGGACAACCAATGTTGATCTATTCACTACTCGTGGGAGCAGGCGATGATTCTGGTTTTGGCATGATTTGGGGGACCTGAGGAAGGACTTCATTATCATCTACATTGTCCTCATGACCAATGTCTTCAGCTGCGATGGTGTCAGCAGCTGGAATCTCTTCGAATTCTTGAGCCTCTATGGTAGCAGGCTCATGTAGAACAAGATGACGCTCGCGGTTGGAGGATGCTGGTGTTGGAGTTCTGGGAACGAGGGTACCCAGACTTTCCTGCCTGTGGCCCACGGCGTGGATCCACCGACGGCCTGGTATGGCCCAGCTTCGGCATCAACAACTCAAGACCCTCGTGAGGGGCCAAGCCTCACGAGGTGGACGACACCAGGACCTCCACAGGGAGCAACCACCTCAGGCTGGCTCCCGAGGAGCGGAGATTTCTATGAAAGCCTCACCTCGTGAGGTTCAGATGAAGTGAGCCATGACGACCAAGGCCAGGCGGGCGCCATCGGGCGCAGAGTACCAGTTTCCTCTTTGGTGCTAAGGAGGCAAGCGCAGGCGTGGAGTCCCAAGGAATCAACCAAAGGTTTCCATTCCGGTGCAACAAGACCAAGACCGCCAGGACGGCAGGGCAAAGGTCATCACCGAGCCCACCACGACGTCACGACCAGAGGCTTTTGCAGGCGAAGACTACTTTTGTCAGGATAGCATGTACTAGTTGTCTCCCTTCGAATTTGGTCGTTGTGGGATCCCTTCCCGCCTTCATGTGGGAAGAGGACCAAGGCCACTATAAATAGGACCTAGACACCACCATAGAAGGGGACAGATCATTCAGATCATACCCTCCCTAACCAGCTTGCTCGAGCCCAAGAACACTCCTCCTCCTCAGCTTGTTCTCACATTGTACTAGTTCATCCTTGCAGAAGTACATCCAACGCTTCAATAGCGTTCGCCTCAAGATCCCCAAGGTGTCGAACGAGGCTATCATCTTGGCATTCACCGATGGCATCCGCGATGTCAAGATGAAGGAGGAGCTCACCATACACGAGGACCTGTGCACGGCTCTGGATATGTTTAACATGGCGACCAAGTGTGCGAGAGCTAAGGAGTGACGTGTCTCCCTTCTCGATCTCCCTGAAGCTGACCCAAAAGACAAGAAGGCCAAGGCCAAGGACATGAAGCACAAGGGATCAGCCGTACTCGCTGCCAAACCAGAGAAGAAGCGAGGCTGCGATCATCTGGAGTCATCAAAGGGCAGCCGCCTATTCTGCGTCTTCCACAACGTGCACATCCACAACACCAACGACTGCTAGGAGCTCAGGGCCATCCATGACGGGTGCCTCAATCATTGCCCCAAGTGCAATGATCGAGGCTACGACCGCGGAGGAGGCCGAGGTGGAGGACGCCGGGACGACCACGATCCTCGCCAGGAGTGGCGCGACCAGCCTTGTGAGGACCGCCGGCAGGGCCAGCCTCGTGAGGGTGCCTGGAGAGATCAGCCTAGCGAGGACCGCCCTCAGGGCAACACTGGTCTTCCCCCGCTGCCGCCACCACCAAGGAGGAACGACGACCATCACCAGGACGAGGGGGGTGGGGGCTTTTAGGAGCCTTGTGCCGTCGCTTGCATCCTAGGCGGTGCTCAGGACCCAGCCTCCCATCGCATCTTCAAGGAGTTCACGCGTGAGGTGAACGCAGCCCTCCCCAAGCTCGAGGCAACACATCCTCTCAGGTGGTCCACGTGCACCATCACCTTCAACTCTTCCGACTAGCTCAAGTGTGCATCAACTTCCAGCGCTCTCCCAATGCTCCGCTCGCCTATCATCAGCAACATGCTCGTCACCAAGACACTCATCGATGGCGGTGTAGGGCTCAATGTCCTCTCCATCGAGACGTTCGACCGCCTCCAGGTGCCGTACAATCAGCTGTAGCCTGCCACGCCTTTCTCAAGATGACTGACGGCTCCACCACCCCGATAGGGTAGATCCGCCTCCCTGTCACCTTCGGCACCCGTGACAACTACCGTCATTGACTTCAATGTCACTCACATTCGCCTTCCGTACAATGCCATCCTCGGCTACCCGGCCCTGGCCAACTTCATGGTAGTCACCCACCATGGATACAACGTCCTCGAGATGCCAGGGAGCCGTGACATCATGGTAGCCTACGAGGAGAAGGACGCAGTGTGCTCTCTCGAGCGCGCCTACCAGGCCACGACTGTCGAGGACCCATACAACAAGGGCACTGCCTACCCTCCTGAGGCGGTCCCCAAGAAGAAGAAGCAGCTGCTCCACCAAGGACCTCAGGAGAGTGGGGCGTCCGGAGGTGCCGCCACAAGCTCTGCGCCCACTGACAAGGCGCCTTCCCCTTCTGCATAGGAGAGCGCGCTCGGTGCCCCTCTCAGGCTGGGCTCGGGGGATCTCGCTTGGAGGGCCTCTGACCTGGCCAATGTCACGAGGGAGGCTGTAAGACCCACAATGCAGCTATATCTCCCACGTGTCGGGGCACGACTTAGAGGCATAGCCGCATGGTAGGTTTGTCACAAGAGGGGTAATATTCACACAATCCCATGTACTGAATAAGAAAGGGATAAAGAGTTGTCTTACAATCGCCACTTCACACAAATATAAGTTAAACATACATCATCTAGAATACAATCAAGGTCCGACTACGCAACGGTCGAGAAGCTAGAAGTGGTCAAGAAGTGATCTTGAAACTACTTACATTCAAGCATAACACAAGAACCGAGTTCACTTCCCGGACTCCACCGGAAAGAGACCATCACAGCTACACACATGGTTGATGCATTTTAATTAAGTCAAGTGCCAAGTTCTCTACAACCGAACATTAACAAATGGGACATTTACATCTATGCCCTTAAGTCGAACCCACTACTCGGTTTTGCCCCTAATTTTTAGGTATGCTCAGTTTTGCCCCTCCGCCATTAGTTCACTTATAGAAATGCCCTTCTCCGTCGTTACCGTCCGGTCAAAGGTCTTTGACCGTCCTGAAAAACTAGCAAAAACAATCAAAAAATTATGAAATTTGGTGGGATCGAAGATAGTCATCTCCGCAAGGTGCGTGCACATTTTCATGCCGTTCGGACACTTCGGGAGCTCGTGTCAAAGGAAAACATAAATTTTGTATGCATGCGAGCAGTAAATTCAAAAAAAAATAGAAAAAAAAATCAAAAAATATGAAATTTCGTGGGACTGAAGATATTCAGGTGCGCAAGATGTGTGCACATTTTTGTTGTGTTTGGACATTGTAGGAGCTCGTGGAGAAAAAAACAAATTTTAGCTCAAAAAAACTTTGAAAAAATGCACTATTTTGTTTTTTTCTCTAGAGCGCCCCGTACGTCATTTGATCACCAAAACTTGCAAGCACCTTGTGCACTCAAGCCTCTTTGACGCCAAATAAATTCAATTTTTTTTGAACTTTTTTGCTATTTTTTTTCGAATTTACTGCTCATAGGCATAAATTATTTTTGTTTTCCTTTGCCACGAGCTCCCGGAGTGTCCAACCAACACAAAAATGTGCACGCGCCTTGCGGACATGACTATCTTCGATCCCACCAAATTTCATATTTTTTTGATTTTTTTGCTATTTTTTCTGGATGGTCAAAGTACTTTGACCGGACGGTAACGGCGCAAAAGGGCATTTCTATAAGTGACACTAACGGCGGAGGGGCAAAACTGAGCATACCTGAAAATTAGGGGCAAAACTAAGTAGTGGGTTCGAGTTAGGGGCAGAACCGGAATTGGCCCTTAAGAAATTCCCATCTGCCACATAACCGTGGGCACGACTTTCGAAAGTTCAAACCCTGCAGGGGTGTCCCAACTTAGCCCATCACAAGCTCTCATGGTCAACGAAGGATATTCCTTCTCCCGGGAAGACCCTATCAGTCTCGGAATCCCGGTTACAAGACATTTTGACAACGGTAAAACAAGACCAGCAAAGCCACCCGATGTGCCGACAATCCCGATAGGAGTCACACGTATCTTGTTCTCAGGGCAACACCGGATGAGACAGGCTACGAGTAAAACCATCCCTCGAGTTTCCCCGAGGTGGCCCCGCAGGCAGCTCGGTTCGGACCAACACTTAGAGAAGCACTGGCCTGGGGGGGGGGTTAAATAAAGATGACCCTCGGGTTGGCCGACCCAAGGGAAGGGTAATAGGTTGTTAGGCAAACGTAAAACCAAGGTTGGGCCTTGCTGGAGGAGTTTTATTCAAAGCAAACTATCAAGGGGTTCCAATAACACCCAACCGCGCAAGGGACGCAAAATCAAGGAACATAACACCGGTATGACGGAAACTAGGGCGACAAGAGTGGAACAAAACACCAGGCATAAGGCCGAGCCTTCCACCCTTTACCAAGTATATAGATGCATTAATGAAATAAGAGATATTGTGATATCCCAAACATATCCATGTTCCAACATGGAACAAACTTCATCTTCACCTTCAACTAGCAACACTATAAGAGGGGTTGAGCAAAAGCGGTAACATAACCAAACAACGGTTTGCTAGGAAAGGTGGGTTAGAGGCTTGACATGGCAATATGGGAGGCATGATACAACAAGTGGTAGGTAGCGCGGCATAGCAATAGAGCAAACAACTAGCAAGCAAAGATAGAAGTGATTTCGAGGGTATGGTCATCTTGCCTGAGATCCCGCAAGGAAGAAGAACGAGTCCATGAAGAAAACAAGCGGATGAAGTCAAACGAATCCTCACAACTCTGGAACGAAACTGAAGCTAACGAGAGAAGCAACCCGGAAATAAGCAACAACATGGTAAACAACCAAGCATAAACATGGCATGATGCACAATCAAGTGTGATGCATGTCCGGTTTAATGAGGCATGGCATGGCAAAGTGCAACAAACAATACTACAAATTAAGTGGAGCTCAATATGCAACGAGTTGCATATTGTCGAAACACCACATGACTTATTTAGTTCTCTCTTGGTTATGTACTCAACAATATTAAATGTTGGTTAGCATGGCAAGAGGTGAAGCATACATAAACTAACTATCTAGTCAAGTTTAAATGAGGCCGGAAATAACAAACAACAATTCGGGTAAATCCTCACGAGCGTATATTAGATTTGGTACTGTTCTGCCCTAAAGCATATTTTAGAGTTGTTAAACATGCAAAGTAGTGCTACCATGTTAAACTAGGCATTTTTCTACCCCATTTACATATATAATTTATTTAATTCGGAGCTACGGTTAATTAGTTATGAAATAAACCATTTTGACATGGCGATAGGCAAAATTTAACAAACAACATTTTAAACATAGATGAAAGTTGCATATTGTGGAACTAGACAAAATTCTAGGCATTTTACACATTTAAAACATTTCAATATGATGCACGGTTATTTACTTGTGAGCAAATTAAAATAATGGCATCCTCCTGTAATTATGCATGCATTGGATAAATAAATAAAAACGCATGGACTGGAAAAAAATGCTACACGGGCTGGATCTGGATTGGGCAAGGGTTGCTCACATTGGGCCAAGCCCAGTTGAGCCTGGAGGCGCATGGCACGGCTTGCGGGCCATATGCATGAGGAGGTGGCCCAAGCGACCTGACGAGGCAGGGGCGCACGGGATCTGGCGATGTGTTCAACACGGCTGGACAAAGTGGGCTTGTCCTCGTCCTCGGACGAAACAGGGGCGGGGTCAAAGCAGAGGTCACAGGCAGGCAGCGGCGATGCAGGAGAGCGACGACGGCGAACTTGGCGCGCGAGGGAGAGAAGCTCGGGCTGCAGGAGAGGTCCGGCAGGGCAGCGCATGGAGGAGGGCACGCCATGGCTGAGGCCCTGGTGGACTTGGGCGGTGGAGCCCGACGCGGCGACGGCTTGATGAGGACGTCCATGGCAGCGGACATGGTTGACCCGCGACGAGGCTTGCGGAGCGAGGGAGGCAGTAGGCGCGAGGCAGCTTGCTGGCGAGGGCGAGGCGGATGCAGGCGAGGATGACGACGACGAGCTCCTGTGCTAGGAAATAGAGAGAGCTTGAGACTGGAGGCAGAGGAAAAAATGGAGAGCAAAGAGAGGGCGACGGGGATGGGGAAGGAAGAGGCATAGCGACATGACCTGCTGGTCGCCGGAAGTGGCAGGATGAGGTGGCGTCGGGGTTCAAAGTGGGGTCGAGGAGGCATCGGGCGCGTCGTGGTAGCCTGAAGGTCGGGGTCGCCGGCGGGTTCGCGGGATGCAGCACGGGCACATCGGCATCCTCCTGGACTGTTGGAACGAGGGGGCTTGGAGTCTCCGAGCTACGCGGGCCGAGCTCGGGATGGCCATGGCGCTGGAGCTCCTGTTGAGGTACAGAGAGATGAGGAGATTAGGGAGAGAGAGATGCAGGGAAGAGGGAACAGAAGGAGACGGTCGCGAGGGGCTAGCGTGGTGGTTCCGGTTGCCGCCGCCGACGGCGCGAGGGGACGAGGCCGAGCGCTCCTGCTTGGGGCCTCGAGCAGCTACACAATCCATTCGGGATCGAGGAAGAAGAGGTAGGCTTCAGGCGCCTGGGCAAGAAGCAGAGGAGGAGCTCGGGATCGAGGTTGCTGTGATTTGGGCGGCGCGCAGAATGAGGAAAGTGGTTGGAGATCTGGTTGGTGGGAGCGGATCCCGAGGAAGACATCAAAGCGGTGGTTGGCTGGCGGCGGCGGGATGGGAATGGGTGGATTGGACCGGTAGGGGCTAGGGTTTAGACTGATATTTATATCAGATGAATTTAGGTTAGGGGCTAACTCGTCCCTCTGATCGCAATCGGACGATCGCGAATAAATAGCTAGGGAGTCCAAATGAGAAACCGATGATGATTTAGGGATGTTTGGGGATGATTCGGATCCATCAGTAAAAGACAACCCGGGTCGGGTCCGGGATAGCTTTCGGACGCGCGCGTGAGGAGGGCCGTGGGCTGACGAGAGAGGTTAGGTTGGGCCTGGCGGTAGGTAGTGGACTGTGGATAGACCGTGGGCTGAGAAGAGAGAGAGAAGCAGAGCGGTCCGGCGACTATTCCGGAGACTGAAACGTCCGATGTTTGACCGGCTATAATGCCGCTATAGTTTAACGGTTGGGCTATCAAACGAGCTCCAAATGCGATGAAACTTGGCAGGCGGTCTACCTACAACATAACAAGACCGCACGCAAACTCTCATCCCATTCTGAGAACATTTCCTGGCCACTTATAAAATACTATTTTGGACGTGCTGCGGGCGCGTGCAAGTGTGTCTGGGCTCAGAACGAACAACGGAGAGAACGAGGAGACCGGGACGGATGCAAGTTTTGAAAACATGCAGATGCAATGCGGATGATGACATGGCAAGATGCAACACACAAGTGAATGACAAGGCAACAATAACGAATAACTGGAAGACACCTGGAGCAATAGTCTCGGGGCGTTAGAACACTCCACCACTACAAGAGGATCTCGCCCCGAGATCTAGGATGGCATCGGAGAGAAACAGAAAAGTAAGAGGAGAGGTAAACTAAGTTTCTTCTTTGACAAACGAGTGAAACCAAAGAACCTTGAGAGGTTGAACAAATTGAAAGAAAGAAAACGACGAAGATGAACAAAGTTGAAAACACTCCGTTAGAAAAGAGGAATAAGGAACATTACGGGAACCTTGTAGGTTGAAAGACATAAGAAAGGGTTACAATGGACAAGAAGTACATGCAAGCACTCTGGTTGAAATGAGATGTACAAGGAACAATAAAGATCAATACGACAACACTCCGGTTGGAAAAGGAAGGTAAAGAATATGAGCTTGGCAAAAAGAAAGCACTTGGATGGGACTCCGATTAGAAGTGGAATGACAGACACAACACTCCGGTTAAAACAAGATAGAGAAGGAATAAGAATGATATAATTTGGGAAGCACTCCGACTGTAAATAGAAGGAATTGAACATGAACTTGACAAAATAAGATGATGGGTCGAAGAGAGCAACATCACAATGCCTCCAGAACAAAAGAATAGAATATATATCATTGGAATGAAAGAATGTAGAAGAAAATGATAACTTCTACCACCAATGAATTTGAAGGCATCCTTAGAACGAAGGATTAAATGGAGTTGTTGAAAAAAATTAAACAACAAAAGAATAAGGATGTTGTGGGCTTATGGAAAACATCTCAAAAACTTGAGGTGAAATTCTGCCACTAACGAAAAACAATTGATTGGATTGATATGAACAAGGAGATGAGAAACTTATCTCACCGGGAGAATAAATGAAGAACTTAGGTCATTTATAAGCACCATAAATAGCAAAATCCTTAGGGAAATCTTTAGGTGAAACATAACCCAAGATAACTCCAATGAAGAGGTAGATTGGTTGAAAAGATGTCTTGAGCGAAGAGAAAATGATGGATTTAGATATGTCACTCTTGAAAACTTGTGAATCATAAAACATGAAGGGAAATTATCAACAATGACATAACACCACCTCAAAAGATAAGATAGAAAGAATTTCACTTCGAAATGGAAGATGAAGAATACTTGAACTCCTCAAAACAAGACATGTGTTGAACACCATGTTTATTTTAGAGTATAGCTTGGCGTATCATAACTCCAATAGAAATCTTGAAGAACAAATCGAGAATGAAAGGAAACCTTGAAGAACCACCATGTTGAGCCTCCATGAGGAACTCTGGTAATGAAAGAATGATCAAAAGGAAAGAGAAATTGAAAACACAAGGTGAAGCCTTGTAATGATTTAGATGGATCTTCGCGACGGTATAATTGAGAGAGCTTGGAACTCCGGGAAAAGAAAAGATGAAACAATTGAAACCGAGAATCTATTCCTCATGAACAAACTCCGGAAGAAGGAATTGAATTTACTCGATGAAACAAGAATAAAAATTACATTATGCTTATCCTTCACCAATTTAAATTGATGACAAGCAACTGTTTTGGAATACTACTTATTCTCGTAGAAAGGATTAAGATAGATATAGCGCAAACTTAGGAAGGTCTCCAACGAACCACCGGTAGGATTTGGAAAGAACGAATGAATTGATATGATAACAGAGGAAGAGAACTCTTGAACAAACCACCGTAAGAATTGAAAATGAATGAAGAAAAGATAAAGAAACACCGGGAAGAATTATAAAAAATGAAGATACTTGAGAGAATATAAATACATGAGTCCGAAGAGATCATGAACTCATTAGAGAATATTTTAACGATGCACCGGCCGGTAGAATTGGGGAATGAGATCTGAATGTTGAGAACGAATAAATCTTCTGGAATGATGGCTTTCAGAGAATCAAGTTGAAAAGACTCCTGAAATGCTTCGGATGGGTATGAAAAGAATTCTCACAGTCAAAAACAATTAAGAGAGGATGTCATCAAGCTAGAATCACAAATCTTTGAAAGAACGGGTAAGATTGAGGAGAAACTCTTGTTTGGTCTTCAAACTCTGAGAATGACGACGAGAAACACCATCAAGAATTGTTGAGGCACTCCAGAATGATTAAAAGAGGAAAGGTTGAGCCAAAGATGAAAAGAATTTGAAAGATCTTGGAGAAAGGCATATAACTGATGATAATTCATTCTTACGTCAACTTTCAAAGAATTTGATGATAGCTCCGGGAAAATTAGAAGAGTCGGGTAAGATCTTGGGAAAAGACCTTTGGGTTAGGGCCCACTCAAAAGAAACACCGTTGAAGAGATTGTTTGAAAGGGAGATAGCACCAGTTGATTTAAATGGCTTGAATGAGATAACATCCTCAAAAGAACTTGAGCGAATTGAGAATGGAAACTTGAATCTTTTGAGATATCTTCAGTACTCCGGAACAATTGAATAGCAAGAAGTGGATTATTAAGGGGTGCACTGACATATTTGAAAATGAGGAAAAAGGATATGATCGACAAAGCTCGAATTGAATCCACCGGGAAAGAAAAGAGAACGAAGAATGATAACTTGAAACTCCGTTAGTATCTTCCTGAGAATCACCAGATAAGAACATTGACGGAAAAGAATGGAGAGACTTCACATCAATAAAATGGATAACGGATTAAGAATCCGAGTCCTTGAAGAAAAGGGTGGGAGGGTGGGGAAAACAAAGGCAAGTTGGGAGCGGATGGAACGAACACCGTTGAGAGAACTTAGAATTGAACTTGCGGATGTTTAAAATGATCGGATCCACTTGAAGAGAAACACGCCAGATGAAAAAGGATTGACATGACAATCTCGATTATCATAAAGGATTGGTATTCACATAGAAATATGAGAACACCGCTTAGGCAAGATATATAATCAACATTTGACTTCGAAGCAACTCGAATACCACAATCAAAACAAAAACAAAGGATTGGCTTAGGAGGTAAGACAGAACAAACCCGTAGGTCTGAAGTAAACTACTCACACTTCATCGGAGGGGCTTGGATGATGATGTAGAAGCCCTTCGTGATGGATGCCCCCTCCGGCGGAGCTTCGAAACAGGCCCCAAGATGGGATCTCGCGGATACAGAAAGTTGCGGCGGTGGAATTAGGTTTTTGGCTCCCCTTCTGATCGTTTGGGGGTACTTAGGTATATGTAGGAGGAAGAAGTACATCGGTGGAGCTTCGAGGGGTCCACGAGGCAGGGGGCGCGCCCTAGGGGGGGCACCCTACACCCTCGTGACCGCCTCGTGGCTTTCTTGACGGAGGGTCCAAGTCTCCTGGGTCTTATCTAATGAGAAAATCGCGTTCCCGAAGGTTTCATTCCGTTTGGACTCCGTTTGATATTCTGTTTCTCCGAAACACCGAAATAGCCAAAAAACAGTAATTCTGGGTTGGGCCTCCGGTTAATAGGTTAGTCCCAAAAATAATATAAAAGTGGAAAATAAAGCCCAATATAGTCCAAAACAGTAGATAATATAGCATGGAGCAATCATAAATTATAGATACGTTGGAGACGTATCAAGCATCCCCAAGCTTAATTCCTGCTCGTCCTCGAGTAGGTAAATGATAAAAACAGAATTTTTTATGCGAAGTGCTACTTGGCATAATTTCAATGTAAATCTTCTTAATTGTGGTATGAATATTCAGATTCAAAAGATTCAAGAAAAAAGTTCACATTGACATAAAATAATATTACTTCAAGCATACTAACAAAGCAATTATGTCTTCTCAAAATAACATGGCCAAAGAAAGCTATCCCTACAAAATCATATAGTCTGGCTATGCTCTATCTTCACCACACAAAGTATTTAGATCATGCACAACCCCGATGACAAGCCAAGCAATTGTTTCATACTTTTGACATTTTCAAAACTTTTTCGATCTTCACGCAATACATGAGCGTGAGCCATGGATATAGCACTATATGTGGAATAGAATGGTGGTTGTGGAGAAGACAAAAAGAGGGGAAGATAGTCTCACATCAACTAGGCGTATCAACGAGCTATGGAGATGCCCATCAATAGATATCAATGTGAGTGAGTAGGGATTTCCATGCAACGGATGCACTAGAGCTATAAGTATATGAAAGCTCAACAAAATAAACTAAGTGGGTGTGCATCCAACTCGCTTGCTCACGAAGACCTAGGGCATTTTGAGGAAGCCCATAATTGGAATAAAAAAGCCAAGTTCTATAATGAAAAATTCCCACTAGTATATGAAAGTGACAGAATGAGAGACTCTCTATCATGAAGATCATGGTGCTACTTTGAAGCACAAGTGTGGTAAAAAGATAGTAACATTGTCCCTTCTCTCTCTTTTTCTCTCATTTTTTTCTTTTTTTTGTTTGTGCCTTCTCTTTTTTTTATGGCCTCTTTTTTTCGTCCGGAGTCTCATCCCAATTTGTGGGGGAATCATAGTCTCCATCATCCTTTCCTCACTTGGGACAATGCTCTAAAAATGATGATCATCACACTTTTTATTTTTCTTACAACTCATCAATTACAACTCAATACTTAGAACAAAATATGACGCTATATGAATGCCTCTGGCGGTGTACCGAGATATGCAATGAATCAAGAGTGACATGTATGAAAGAATTATGAACGGTGGCTTTGCCACAAATACGATGTCAACTACATGATCATGCTAGCAATATGACAATGATGGAGCGTGTCATAATGAACGGAACGGTGGAAAGTTACACGGCAATATATCTCGGAATGGCTATGGAAATGCCATAATAGGTAGGTATGGTGGCTGTTTTGAGCAAGGTATTTGGTGGGTGTATGATACCGGCGAAAAGTGCGCGTTATTAGAGAGGCTAGCAATGGTGGAAGGAAGGAAAGTGCGTATAATCCATGGACTCAACATTAGTCATAAAGAACTCATATACTTATTGAAAATCTAGAAGTTATCAAAGCAAAGTATTATGCGCATGCTCCTAGGGGAATAGATTGGTAGGAAAAGACCATCGCTCGTCCCCGACCGCCACTCATAAGGAAGACAATCAATAAATAAATCATGCTCCGACTTCATCACATAACGGTTCACCATACGCGCATGCTATGGGAATCACAAACTTTAACACAAGCATTTCTCAAATTCACAACTACTCAACTAGCATGACTCTAATATCACCATCCTCATATCTCAAAACAATTATCAAGCATCAATTGTTTTCTCTTAGTATTCAACGCACTCAAAAGAAAGTTTTACAAATCTTGAATACCAAGCATATTATTATTAAGCAAATTACCATGCTATTAAGACTCTCAAAATAATCTAAGTGAATCATGAGAGATCAATAGTTTCTATAAAAAAAATTCACCGCCATGCTCTAAAAGATATAAGTGAAGCACTAGAGCAAAACTATAAAAGTCAAAAGATATAAGTGAAGCACTAGAGTAAAACTATAGAGCTCAAAAGATATAAGTGAAGCACATAGAGTATTCTATCAAATTCCAAATTATGTATGGCTCTCTCAAAAGGTGTGTACAGCAAGGATGATTGTGGTAAACTAACAAGCAAAGACTCAAATCATAAAAGACGCTCCAAGCAAAACACATATCATGTGGTGAATAAAAATATAGCTCCAAGTAAACTTACCGATAGAAGTAGACGAAAGAGGGGATGCCTTCCGGGGCATCCCCAAGCTTTGGCTTTTAGGTGTCCTTAGATTATCTTGGGGGTGCCATGGGCATCCGCAAGCTTAGGCTCTTGCCACTCCTTGTTCCATAATCCATCAAATCTTTACCCAAAACTTGAAAACTTCACAACACAAAACTTAAAGTAGAAAATCTCGTGAGCTCCGTTAGCAAAAGAAAACAAAACACCACTTCAAGGTACTGTAATGAACTCATTCTTTATTTATATTTGTGTTAAACCTACTGTATTCCAATTTCTCTATGGTTCGTAAACTATTTTACTAGCCATAGATTCATCAAAATAAGCAAATAACACACGCAAAACAGAATCTGTCAAAAACAGAACAGTCTGTAGTAATCTGTAGCTAGCGCAAGATCTGGAACCCCAAAAATTCTAAAATAAATTTCTGGACGTGAGGAATTTATCTATTAACCATCTTCAAAAAGAATTAACTAAATAGCACTCTCCAAATAAAAATGACAGCAGTTCTCGTGAGCGCTAAAGTTTCTGTTTTTTACAGCAAGTTCAACAAGACTTTCCCCAAGTCTTCCCAATGGTTCTACTTGGCACAAACACTAATTAAACTCAAAAAACACAACCAAAACAGAGGCTAAATAATTTATTTATTATTAAACATGAGGAAAAAGCAAGGAATAAAAATAAAATTGGGTTGCCTCCCAACAAGCGCTATCGTTTAACGCCCCTAGCTAGGCATAACAAGCAAGAATAGATCTAGGTATTGCCATCTTTGATAAGCAATCCATAAGTGGCTCTCATGATAGATTCATATGGTGATTTTATTTTCTTTCTAGGGAAGTCTTCCCTGCCCTTTTTTAATGGGAATTGAAATCTAATATTCCCTTCCTTCATATCAATAATTGCACCAACCGTTCTAAGGAAAGGTCTACCGAGAATAATAGGGCAAGAAGGATTGCAATCTATATCAAGAACGATAAAATCTACAGGCACATGATTCCTATTTGCAACAATAAGAACATCATTAATTCTTCCTATAGGTTTCTTAATAGTGGAATCCTCAAGATGCAAGTTTAGAGAGCAATCATCAAAATCACGGAAATCTAGCAAATCACACAAAGTTTTGGGAATAGTAGAGACACTAGCACCCAAATCACACAAAGCATAAAACTCATAATCTTTAATTTTAATTTTAATAGTAGGTTCCCACTCATCATAAAGTTTTCTAGGGATAGAAACTTTCAACTCAAGTTTTTCTTCATAAGATTGCATCAAGGCATCAACGATATGTTCGGTAAAGGCTTTATTTTGACTATAAGCATGAGGAGAATTTAGCACGGATTGCAACAAGGAAATACAATCAATTAAAGAGTAATTTTCATAATTAAATTACTTGAAATCCAATATAGTGGGTTTAGCATCATCTAGGGTTTTATTTCTTTTAATCCCACTTTTATCAATTTCACCATCAAGATCTAAATACTCCGAATTTTTAGAACTCCTTCTAGGTAAAGGTGGATCATATTTAGTCCCATCATTATCAAGATTAATATTGCAAATCAAAGATTTAATAGGGGACACATCAATAACTTTTAGATCTTCATCATTATTTTCATAGGAACTTGAAGAACACGCTTTAATAAAGGCATCTTTCATGACAAGATTCAGCAAAGCAGTATTAATTTCACAAGATTCAGCATCAGTAAGAGGAGCAATCGGAGTGCTAAGGAAATCATTATTGTTGGTATTGGTGAAGTCACACAATTTGGTATTATCTTGAGCCATCGTGACAAACAAGCAAACTAACACACAAGCAAACAAAAAGCAAGCGGGCAAAAAGAGGCGAATAGAGAAAGAGAGGGAGGATAGAGAGGGAGGGCGAATAAAATGGCAAGGGTGAAGTGGGGGAGAGGAAAAAGAGAGGTAAATGGCAAATAATGTAATGCAGGAGATAGGGATTGTGATGGGTACTTGGTATGTTGAGTTTTGCGCAGACTCCCCGGCAATGGCGCCAGAAATTCTTCTTGCTACCTCTTGAGCACTGCGTTGGATTTCCCCGAAGAGGAGAGGATGATGCAGCAAAGTAGCGTAAGTATTTCCCTCAGTTTTTGAGAACCAAGGTATCAATCCAGTAGGAGGCTACGCGTGAGTCCCTCATACCTACACAAAAACAATAGCTCAACGCAACCAACGCGCTTAGGGGTTGTCAATCCCTTCACGGTCACTTACGAAAGTGAGATCTGAAAGAGATGATAAATAATATTTTTGGTATTTTTGGTATAGAGATGCAAAGTGAAAAGTAAAAGGCAAAGTAAAAAAAGCAAAGCAATAATAAAGTGATGGAGATTGATATGATGAGAAAGAGACCCGGGGGCCATAGGTTTCACTAGTGGCTTCTCTCAAGTGCATAAGTATTCTACGGTGGGTGAACAAATTACTGTTGAGCAATTGACAGAATTGAGCATAGTTTTGAGAATATCTACATATGATCATGTATATAGGCATCACGTCCGAGACAAGTAGACCGACTCCTGCCTGCATCTACTACTATTACTCCACTCATCGACCGCTATCCAGCATGCATCTAGAGTATTAAGTTAAAAACAGAGTAACGCCTTAAGCAAGATGACATGATGTAGAGGGATAGTTTCATGCAATATGATAAAAACCCCATCTTGTTATCCTCGATGGCAACAATACAATACATGCCTTGCTGCCCCTTCTGTCACTGGGAAAGGACACCGCAAGATTGAACCCAAAGCCAAGCACTTCTCCCATGGCAAGAACAACCAATCTAGTAGGCCAAACCAAACTGATAATTCGAAGAGACTTGCAAAGATAACCAATCATACATAAAATAATTCAGAGAAGATTCAAATATTATTCATAGATAGACTGGATCATAAACCGATAATTCTTCGGTCTCAACAAACACACCGCAAAAAGAAGATTACATCGAATAGATCTCCACGAGAGAGGGGAGAACATTGTATTGAGATCCAAAAAGAGAGAAGAAGCCATCTAGCTACTAACTATGGACCCGTAGGTCTGAAGTAAACTACTCACACTTCATCGGAGGGGCTTAGATGATGATGTAGAAGCCCGCCATGATCGATGCCCCCTCTGGCGGAGCTCCGGAACAGGCCCCAAGATGGGATCTCGTGGATACAGAAAGTTGCAGCAGTGGAATTAGGTTTTTGGCTCCCCTTCTGATCATTTGGGGGTACATAGGTATATGTAGGAGGAAGAAGTACGTCGGTGGAGCTTCGAGGGGCCCACGAGGCAGGGGGAGCGCCCTAGGGGGGTGCCCTACACCCTCGTGACCGCCTCGTGGCTTTCTTAACGGAGGGTCCAAGTCTCCTGGGTCGTATCTGATGAGAAAATCGCGTTCCCGAAGGTTTCATTCCTTTTGGACTCCGTTTGATATTATGTTTCTCCGAAACACTGAAATAGGCAAAAACATCAATTTTGGGCTGGGCCTCCGGTTAATAGGTTAGTCCAAAAAATAATATAAAAGTGGAAAATAAAGCCCAATATAGTCCAAAACAGTAGATAATATAGCATGGAGCAATCAAAATTATAGATACGTTGGAGACGTATCAGGGATCTCTTGGGTACAGAAGGTTGCGGCGGTGGAAATAGGGTTTCCTGGTGCTCCTGGATGTTTTCGGGGTATGTGAACATATATAGGAGGAAGAAGTAGGTCGGTTGAGCCACGAGGGGCCCACGAGGGGGGAGGGCGCGCCCAGGGGGTAGGCGCGCCCTCTGCCTCGTGGACTCCTCGTATGTTTCTTGATGTCCACTCCAAGTCCTCTGGATCATGTTTGTTCCAAAAATCACACTCCCGAAGGTTTCATTCTGTTTGGACTCCGTTTGATATTCCTTTTCTGCGAAACACTAAAATAGGCAAAAAAACAGCAATTTGCACTGGGCCTTGGGTTATTAGGTTGTGTCGGCGTTCTGGGAACGGGGGTCCCCAGACTTGCCTGCCTGCGGCGTGGCTCAAGTGGGGGCCCGGCGTGGCCCATCTTCATCAACACGAGGCTCAAGACCCTCGCGAGGGGCCAAGCCTCGCGAGGCGGACGACATGGCGCATCCTCGGGCACGGCCTCGTCAGGCTGGCTCGCGAGGAGGCGGAGAGTTCAAGGCGGGGTACCTCGCGAGGTACCTATGACGGAAGCCATGACGACACGGGGCACCAGGCGGGTGCCAGCGCGCGCAGCGTCCCTCTTTCCTCTTTGGTGCAAAGGGAGCAAGCGTATCAGTGGAGTACCGAGGCATCAGGCAAAGGTTGCCACTTCGGTGCAACGAGACCAAGGCCAGGAGGACTACAAGACGGAGGTCACCATGGAGCCCAGCGCAGCGTCATCACCAGAGCCTTTGGCAGGCGAAGACTGCTTTTGTCAGGATAGATGTACTCGCTGTCCCCCTTCAAATTAGCCCGCCATTGTTGGATCCCTTCCCGCTCAATATTTGGGGAGAGGACCAGGGCCTCTATAAATAGGACCAGCCACCCACATGACAAGGGGACGACGGGTGAGAGAAAAAGCATAGAGAGAGAGAGGGTGACTGAACTCTTCACAACAGTTCATCACCACAGCCAAGAATAGACCCTCGCGAGGCTGTTCTTCCTTGTATTGTTCGTCCTCACCAGCCCCAGGAGGCAATCCATCCACCACACACTTGAGTAGGGTATTACACCACATCGGTGGCCCGAACCAGTATAAATCTTGTGTCTGTCGTGCAGTTCTTTTAGTAGTTTAGATCCCATCGAGACGGAGAGGTTGAAGGCGAGATTTCCGCGTGCACCCCAGTGTTCGAACCTTAAGGGTCTACCGGAACCCGAAATCCGACATTTGGCGCGCCAGGTAGGGGTGCTCCGGAATTCGTCTTCCACCGCTCCGCTCTCCTCCGACCGTCGCGTCCATGTCTGACGTTCGTCGAGCCCGCGCCGAGCGCCGGGCCGCCATCGCTTCTCGCGTCGCCCAGATGGCCCCCGTCAGTGGGCGTCCTCGTCGTTCCCCGTTGCCCGCCATCAACGCCACCACCGGCCCGGCGGGGGGCGAGCAGCAGGCATCGTCTCAGCACCCGTCCGTGCGGCAAGACGGCCGCACCGCCACTCCATCACTCGCTCCAGCCGGTTCTTCGTCCCGCGCGCTCCGCGCACCCTTGGAGGCTCGAGCTGCGCTCCTCGCGGCAAACGAGCTCCTGCGCTACCGTCCCGTCGACGACGTCTACGAAGAATGGCTCGACCGCGTCGCCGAGCTTGTCCGTGCCGCAGGGG
Source organism: Triticum monococcum (assembly GCA_034509565.1). NCBI lineage: Eukaryota > Viridiplantae > Streptophyta > Magnoliopsida > Poales > Poaceae > Triticum > Triticum monococcum. The sequence continues at coordinate 246,485,693 of CM067841.1, read as the reverse complement.
GCTCTTCCGCGCCGTCCGTCCCTCTGCGCCGCACTCCGCCCCGCGCGGGCAACGAAGCTCTGGAGGCGCACCAGCCGCCTCCCCTCCAAGAAGATGCCATAGCTCCAAGGCGACTGGCCCCTCGGTGGAACCCGCTCCGCCAGGCGCCAGCGCAACAAGAGCGAAGCTGCCAAGAAATCCCTTGCCCGCAGGGGGCTGCCAGGGCGCTTCCTGCTCCGGCACGCCGCGACCCTGCTCCAGCTCCGGCACGTCAAGACCCCGCCCTGCTCCTAACTGCAGCACGTGGGGACCCTCAAGACGAAGCTCTCCACCAGCCGAGGCCTTTCGTGGCCACCGCGGGCTGCCACACCTACACCACTGAGCTGCGCAGCGTCGCGTGGCCCAGCAAGTTCAAGCCCGACCTGCCTCCTCGCTACGACGGCACAACTGACCCCGCGGAATTCCTCCAGCTCTATGAGCTGGGTATCGAGGCTGCCGGCGGGGATGAAAAGGTCATGGCGAACTGGTTCCCCATGGCGCTCAAGGAAGGGGCGCAAACCTGGCTCCTGAATCTGGCTCTAGGCACGATCTCCACCTGGGACCAGATGCGCGCCCGCTTCATCGCCAACTTCCAAGGTACTCGCGACCGGCCGCCTGCCGTGAGCGACATGCGCCGCATCAAGCAACAACCCGGAGAGACCCTGCAAAAGTACATCCAGCGCTTCAACAGCGTGCGCCTCAAGATCCCCAGGGTGTTAGAGGAGGCCATCATCTCCGCCTTCTCTCACGGCGTGCGTGACGTCAAGATGAAGGAGGAGCTGGCGATGCACGAGGACCTCTGCACCTCCCTGGAGCTGTTCAACTTGGCGAACAAGTGCGCCAGGGCTGAGGAGGGACGTCTCTCCCTCCTCGAGCTGCCTGCCGCGGACCCAGAAGAGAAGAAGCCCAAGGCCAAGGACGTGAAGCGCAAGGGGGCTGCCGTGCTCGCAGCCGAACCAGACACCAAGCGGGGCAAGGATCTGCCCGAACCCTCCAGAGGCAGCCGGTACTGTGTGTACCATGACCTCCACACCCACAACACCAATGAATGTCAAGAGCTCCGCGCCATGCGAGAAGGAAGGATCGGTTGTCACCCTGACCGTGCTGACCGGGGCTACGGCCGGGGAGGAGGAAGAAACCCAGGGCGCTAGGAAGACCGCAGCCCGCGCCAAGGGTGGCGCGACCAGCCTTGCGAGGACCGCTGGTGGGACCTGCCTCGCGAGGGGGACTGGAGAGACCAGCCTCGTGAGGACTGCCCTCATGGCAACGCAGGCCTACCTCCGCTGCCACCTCCACCAAGAAGGAACGAAGACCACCATCAAGACAAGGGGGCTGGGGGCTTCCAGGAGCCGCGCGCGATCGCCTGCATCCTGGGCGGAGCCCAAGCCCCAGTCTCCCAACGCATCTTCAAGCAGTTTGCCCACGAAGTGAATGCAGTTCTCCCCAAGCTCGAACCAACGCGCCCCCTCAGGTGGTCGGCGTGCCCCATCACGTTCAGCTCGGCAGACCAGCTCAAGTGCGCGGCCACTGCAGGAGTCCTCCCGATGCTCTGCTCCCCGGTCATCAGCAACATGCAGGTCACCAAGACCCTCATCGATGGTGGGGCAGGGCTCAGCGTCCTATCCGTGGAAACATTCAACAACCTCCAAGTGCCCTATGACCAGCTTCAGCCAACCAGGCCTTTCTCCGGGATCACCGACGGTTCCACAATCCCGATTGGGTAGGTCCGCCTCCCTGTCACCTTCGGAGCCCGCAGCAACTACCGCACCGAGCTCATCGACTTCGACGTCGCCCACATCCGCCTGTCGTACAACGCCATCCTCGGGTACCCAGCGCTGGCCAAGTTCATGGCCGTGACCCACCATGGCTACAACGTCCTCAAGATGCCAGGAAGCGGCGGCGTCATCACGGTGCCCTGTGAAGAGAGAGATGTAGTGTGTTCCCTGGAGCGAGCCTTTCAGGCTGCGTCGCTAGAAGACCCAGATCGCGGAAGGAGGAGGCTTCCCGAGACCACCCCCAAGAAGAAGAAGACGTCGTCAGGCTCAGCCCCTCAGGAGGCAGGCCCCTCAGGGCCCGTGCCCCCTCAGGAGGGCCCTCCATCCATCGCATAGGAAAGCGCGCCCGGCGCCCTCCTCAGGCAGGGCTCGGGGGCTCTCACCTGGAGGGCCACCAACCTACCTGGAGTCACGAGGGAGGCGCTTGGGCACCACGTGGAGGCATTCTTCGCAGCACGTTTCCCTCGAGAGGGAGCCAGGCGAGGAAGATCAGACCAGCAAGAGTTCATTGACGAGGCCATTCAAGAGCTACAGGAGACAAGGACCATGAGAGGTTGCCACCGCTTGCCAGCTATGGCCCCACATCCAGGCGAGGATGGTGGGATGCACGTCTGCGTCGACGTACCAGGGCTCAATCAAATCGCCACAACAGAGCACCTCTGGCCCTTGCAAGTGGGGCGCTGCGGAGGTCCACCCCATAGCTATGTTCGCATGCCTTACGGCCTGCCGAGCATGGCTGCGGCGTACCAGCGCCTCATGAGGGGCATCGTGGAGGCTCGGGAAGACAGGCGTTCCGCGGTTCTGGCGGAGGTGGAGACAGCTCGCGAGGAGTCACCAGTGCCTCCGGAGCCTCCCGAGGCCCCGGGGCCTGGGGGCTCGTGAGGATCGGCTTCTACAGCCCGCCAAGTCTGCCGCACCAACGCCACTACACCGACGACATCCTCAGGTGACATCTTTCAAGTTCCGTTCTCAGCTGGGAGCACCCTCCCAGGGTTGCATCGCTCCTAGGCCGCGTGGGTCCGTCCCCGCGGCATGTATCTGCATTTACCTTTCCGTCATTAGTTTGCCTTGTTGGGGGCGCCCCTCGGGCTGCATCACCCCCAAGCCGTTCAGGCCAGACCCAGCGGCGTGTATCCCCCTAGTGTTTATTTCCAACTATGCATTGCCTATCACGCTTAGCTGCATGGAGCCTGTCCGCAGCATCTTCTCTTCCCATGTCGGCCACTTGCACGTTAAAGGGGGGGGGGTGCCTGAGCATCGCGACTCAGGGCTCTTACTGGCTCTCCAGCCCTCACCCTCTGGCCTTGTCCATGGCATCGCGACCTGGCATACCAGCGACGGCTGAGACAAGCTCGAGGGCCGGGACCCGAGGACGTAGAGTACCGGCATCTAACCAAATTTTGCAGGGACACATCTCAAGATACGGCCCAGTGTCAGGCGCAACCCGCCCAGAGGTAGGGCCTCGGGAGTCCCGCGCTGGCTCACGGGTGCCCAGATACACCTCGCCTACCACAGCCAGCAAGCTCTTGAGTGACTAACGATCGACTAATGGCCGCCGTGGCAACACCATCTTCTTTCTATGATGACCCTGCAGGATCCCTGGAGGGAACCACGCAAGCCGAGGCCCTCACGAGGTTTCCTTCGCCCTCGCCCGTGCGAACCACTTGCACGTTAAAGGGGGGTGCCTGAGCATCGCGACTCATGGCTCTTACTAGCTCTCCAGCCCTCACCCTCTGGCCTTGTCCACGGCATCGCGACCTGGCATACCAGCGACGACTGAGACAAGCTCGAGGGCCGGGACCCGAGGACGTAGAGCAGAAAGGGGAGCAAAGGCGGGGAAGAAGGGGCCTTGCGAGGACCTTGCCGAGCGTTTCCGCTCCTATACACACACGGGCCCAACGGCGCACCAGGAACGGCCCCTGATCCTCAAGATAAGTTACCACCCACGGCACTGGCTGCTGCAGCACTACCCCCGCACCTAAAGCAACTCCGTACTAGCGACGTCGCTTCCCTTTCTCACTAAGTGATGGCTGCTTGGGCGCCAAAGGGGACCTCCTGAGCATCGTGACTCAGGGGCTCTTACCGGACCTTGGGTCGCTCACCTCCTGGCCTTGACCACGGCATCGCGACCTGGCATACCAGCGACGGCTGATGCCACCTTGGGATTGGGACCTATCGGCGTAGAGCACCAAGCCCTCGCGAGGTTCGAAAGGGAGAACTAAGCTATGACGGAATCAGCAACTCACACGAATCCATAGCAAAGGTCATATATTAACAAACGGGACTACAGACACCTTACAAGCCCCCATGGGGCGCATTTCGATTCCTCGCAGGGAACGGATCCTAAGGAGTGCTAACTATACGGGCTCCTGTAGAAGATGCCATCATCAACAACGAGCCGTCAAGCACCGGCGCCAACCACATCCAGATCAGGGTGGGCGACGGCCTGACACGTCCGCCCTGCTCCTGGAGCGACGGCGACTCGGGGGCTCGTAGCTGTCGTTGCTCGTCTCCGGAGTCACGTAGCCTCCGCTGGAGCCGCTGGACCCTCGGGCGCCACTGCCAAGGGGGCGGTCGGCGGGCCTAGCCCTCACCAGGGCGAGGTCCTGGTCACCTCTCCCGCGGCAGCACTCCAGCCGGCGCCCGATCGCGTCGAAGACCTTGAGGAACATCACCGCCGCGCCGTCATACTCCAGGGACTTGTCCAACTCGCACGATCACCAAGGCGTCGTGGGGAAGCGGAGGCGCCACGTCCAATCAACCGCCATGCTGCGTCCGAGGCCGCAGGCTGTTAGGGCCCGTGGAGCTTCGCCTTACCCTTTCGCCTCTCGGCACGGCCAAGTCCATGCGCGCCTTGGGCCCGGGGGCTACTGTCGGCGTTCTGGGAACGGGGGTCCCCAGACTTGCCTGCCTACGGCCTGCGGCGTGGCTCAAGTGGGGGCCCAGCGTGGCCCATCTTCATCAACACGAGGCTCAAGACCCTCGCGAGGGGCCAAGCCTCGCGAGGCGGATGGCACGGCGCATCCTCGGGCACGGCCTCGTCAGGCTGGCTCGCGAGGAGGCGAAGAGTTCAAGGCGGGGTACCTCGTGAGGTACCTATGACGCAAGCCATGACGACACCGGGCACCAGGCGGGTGCCAGCGCGTGCAACGTCCCTCTTCCCTCTTTGGTGCAAAGGGAGCAAGCGTATCAGTGGAGTACCGAGGCATCAGGCAAAGGTTGCCACTTCGGTGCAACGAGACCAAGGCCAGGAGGACTACGAGACGGAGGTCACCATGGAGCCCAGCGCGGCGTCATCACCAGAGCCTTTGGCAGGCGAAGACTGCTTTTGTCAGGATAGATGTACTCGCTGTCCCCCTTCAAATTAGCCCACCATTGTTGGATCCCTTCCCGCTCAATATTTGGGGAGAGGACCAGGACCTCTATAAATAGGACCAGCCACCCACATGACAAGGGGACGATGGGTGAGAGAAAAAGCATAGAGAGAGAGAGGGTGACTGAACTCTTCACAACAGTTCATCACCACAGCCAAGAACAGACCCTCACGAGGCTGTTCTTCCTTGTATTGTTCGTCCTCACCAGCCCCAGTAGGCAATCCATCCACCACACACTGGAGTAGGGTATTACACCACATCGGTGGCCCGAACCAGTATAAATCTTGTGTCTGTCGTGCAGTTCTTTTAGTAGTTTAGATCCCATCGAGACAGAGAGGTTGAACGCGAGATTTCCGCGTGCACCCCAGTGTTCGAACCTTAAGGGTCTGCCGGAACCCGAAATCCGACAGGTTGGCCCCAAAAATAATATTAAAGTGTAAAATAAAGCCCATTAACATCCAAAACAGATAGCATAATAGCATGGAACAATCAAAAATTATAGATACGTTGGAGACATATCAAGCCGCGCTGATGACGATAGTGCACGACTATCTCGGTTATGGGCACACCTCAGGCAAGGTGTGGCATGGATACTGCAGATGCACGAGGTGCATGGATGATACAACGTCTCAGCAGCTTACATCATTGAAAGATGGCGGGTCTGGGAAAATCGTCTACATGGGGCATCATAGATGGCTTGAGAAGGATGACCCGTGGAGAAAGCGTGGAGATCTATTCAATGGGTTGGCTGAGCTTTGGGGAACTCCACGTAAGAGGAGCGGCACCAAAATCGACGAGCTGTTAAGAAACTAGGAAAAATGCCCCGCGCTGGGAAAGATCAAAAAGGCGCCGGAGCCGCTGCTGAAGGTATGGAAAACGAGGTATGTTTTCTAGGACTTGGAGTACTCGCCCAATCATGACACACCTCATTGCCTTGATCCAATGCATATCATGAAGAATGTCCTCGAGAGCTTGCTTGGCACACTAATGAACATGCCGGAGAAGACCAAAGATGGGCCGAAGTCAAGGAAAGACTTGGAAGATTTGAAGATCAGGAAAGATCTCCACCGTAAAAAGTTGATGGAGGAGACGGAGACGGAGACAGATGAGGGGGGAAGGGGCAGAAAAGTCAACAAGAAGGAGGAGAATTATTGCCCCCCTTCTTGCTTCACCTTAAGTGCGAAGGAGATCGATCAATTCATCAAGTGCCTTATGGGAATCAAAGTCAGTTCCGCATACTATGGGAAGATAAGCAGATTTCTAGACCCCAAGAATAAAAGCTTCAGCGGGATGAAGTCTCATGACTATCACGTGATGATGCGCAGATACTCCAGGTTGCCATTAGAAGGATAATGGAGAAGCACCTCCGTGACACGCTTACTGGTCTCTACAACTTCTTTGACGTTATATCTCGAAAGTCCATAAGTGTGAAGCAACTCCGAAGGCTACAGGAAGAGATCGTTGTCATACTATGTGAGCTTGAGATGTACTTCCCGCCCGCGTTCTTTGACGTCATGGTGCATCTATGTGTCCACATCATGAACGACATCATCGACCTTGGGCCAAGATTCCTTCACAGCATGATGCCGTTTGACAGGATGTAAGTGCATCTAGTGCCCCTTAGTGATTTTGGTGTATTGAAGACTTATAGGTTAAGGGACTGATGCGTTTGTGAGTGTACACATGTCAATAAGTCTATGAGGAGTTTGATATTTACAGAGAAAGTCGACCCCTAAAAATAAAGTTCTTCGACTAAAGACTTTGGATTTCTGAAGACTTTGAAAGTGAAGAAATTGGTGTGACCCTGAAAACTTGGTATTCATTCGAGGAACATGAAGCGTGAAGACTTTTGTTTTCGTAGTTTCATTTTTTTCTTTCTTGAGACATAGGAAACACCGTACTATTAAAGGGGGTCGAGGAAATACTAAGGAAAAAAATTCCAAGTGATGCTCAACTCAAAATCCTATACCTACCAATCCCTTCGAGTGAAGCCATTGGAAATCTCATGCAGTTCAGTCAACTTCTTCAGTGACAGAGATGAAGTTCTTCTGGTCTCTGAGGAATTTGTTCTGACTAAGGAGTTAGGAATTCGCTAGTGCGGATTGCCTACAAGTGAGGAACATGATAGCCCTGAGGAATTTGATAGTCAAATTTCCGACCGTTGCTGTGCTACGCGCCAGCTGTCCCAAATATCCTTCCACCTAACGGTCATATCATTGAAGGGCATTTATGCCTTATCATGTCGGGCTGCTCCCTAGGCTATAAATAGCTGCCTCCTACAACCACTAGCTGGTTGGCTGCTCCGAGAGAAACTGACACTTGTCATTTGAGAGCATCCCATCCTCCGTGGACTTTGAGAGAAAATCATCAAGTGAGGAACACCCAAACTCAAACACCTTCAAACCCAAAGTGATTGAGCATCCCTGAAAAGATTGATCCTGCATGGACCTGACGCTTGTTACCTTTGAAAATTGTGCCTCTTCCAAACGGTTAGGCGTCATGGCCTAGAGCATCCAAGAGGAAATTGTGGATCGCCGAGTGATTGAATCTATGAAGGTTTGGAAGTCACCTGAAGACTTACCACGAGTGATTAGGCGAGGTCTGTGTGACCTTAGCTCAAGGGGAATACGGTGAAGACTAAGTCTCCTGAGCTGCGTGTTTAGGACTGGGTGTCCGGGATTGTGTGTCCTCAAGTTTAAATACCTAGCCGCCCTAACCAGACGTACAACTGTCACAACAGTTGGAACTGGTCTACCAAATCATTGTCTTCACCGATCTAACTGGTTCCATTTCCTCAACCCTTCTATTTCCTCATTTCTGTGTTGTGAGCTTGTTCATATCCGTTTGAAGACTTTGACTGAATACTTTCTCTATTTCCTCAGCTCAAATTTCTTCAGTCTATTTGTCTTCATTCTGTTTATCCCGTGTTTACGCTTTCTGTACTCTGTGCTTGTTTTCATTTCATCATGAAGACTATGCTTATGTTCTGTTATGTTTACATCTGAGTACTTATTCTGCTGCAAGTAGTTCTTAGCTTACGAATTTCCTCACCATGAAATTCCTCATTGAAGAATTCATAAAAATTGCCTATTCACCCCCCCTCCAGTCGACTTAATGCACTTTCAATTGGTATCAGAGCAAGGTACTCCCTTGTTCTGCGTGATTTTGGTTTAACCGCCTAGAGTTTTAGTTACGTCGACCACAGGTATGATCAAGGTTTCTGTTGGGTGTCCTACCTTCGATGGGACAGACTACCCCTACTGGAAGAATAAGATGCACATGCAACTTGAGGCAATTGACAACGATCTCTGGTACGTTGTGGAAAACGGTGTTCCCTCTGTCACTCCTACCATCAATGTTGATGATGTGAAGAGATTCAAGCAACTCGACTCTCAAGCGAAGAACATCATATGTGGCCATCTGAGCAAAGGGCAGTATGGCAGAGTGAGTGCTTTTGAGACAGCAAAGCTTATCTGGGACAGGCTGTCCAAGGTCAATGAAGAGTCTCAACACAGCGTGACTCTCGAGTTGACGTTCTTCGCAATCTCTTCAACCACTTCAAAAGCCTCGACAATGAAAATGTTCAACAAACCTTCGATCGCCTCACTAACATCTCAAATGAGCTTCAGGCACTTGGTGCCACTGACATCACCGACCATGAGGTGGTGAAGAAATTGCTGAGATTACTTGATTCCTCATTTGATACTTTGGCATTGATGATACAAGAACGTGGAGACTATAAATCACTTGATCCCGCTGATATCCTCGAGAGGCTAAACACTCATGAGTTCCAGCTTGCTAAGAAGAGAGGTCTCTATGGACCAAGCTATGGCAGATCATGAGCTCTGAAGGCCAAGGCTGTGTCTGAATCTGAAGGTGAAGATTCTGGTAGCAGCCTTGGTGACCCAGAAGAACTGAGCCAGGAGCTAGCAATGCTCGTGAGGAAATTCTAGAAGTTCTCAAGACGTGGTCGCTTTGGAAAATCCTCAAGAAATGGTGACTTGAGATCAGATTCCTCATCCCATGATAACAAGAAGAGACTCTGTCACAAATGCAAGAAACCCGGACAGTACATTCAAGATTGTCCTCAGTGGGAAAAGGAATCAAAGAAGAAGAAGTACAAGGATTACAGTTCTGATGATTCAAAGAAGAAGAAGAAATCTTCAAAGTACTCTTCATCAAAACCTTCAAGGTCCTCATCTCACAAGAAGAGCAGCTCGAAGAAGGCTCGGACATTCATTGGCAAGGAAATGGACTCTGAGGTTGAATCTGAGGAAAATGAGGAAGACGAGGAATCTGAGGAGTCAGACTCTGGTGTGGCAAGCCTAGCCCTCGCCACCATGTTCGTTAGCAAGTCCATCTTCAACTGTAAGGAAAAGGACCTCCCCAACAACGCTGTCAATTTCGGCGCGTCAATGACCCTGATTTTTGTTGGACCTTCCAGATTCGATACAAGCAATCTCTCAAGGAAAGGCGCATTCTGAATGACCATAACGTGGAACAGCTGGAGTGATCTCTTCCCAATTGATGTCTTGTTACGGGGCCAGCAAGACACATAAATCCATTGGAGATTCGTCGAGGCGATGTGGAGGCTAATTAACCCATGGATCTGCTAAAGACGAAGCTACTCGAGCATAGTACAGCTGCGGAGCAGGTGCTCCATAGCCTTCTTCGAGATGACAACATCAAAGAGGTCGAGCTGCTTGAGTTGAGGGAGAAGAAGAGCAGGCGCAGCATTAATCTGGGGAAGATAGCAGGAGCTGAAGCTGGCGCGGCGCAGCGTTGGCGTGAGGCAAAGCGCGGACGGCGGCAGAGAGCGACATTGTCCAGCTTCAAAGCTGAGCTCCTCGAGCTGATCTAGGGCGGGGGATAAGAACCACTCGTCGAACTTGGGTTGGACCTTGCAGTTGGTACTGAACATGCGGATGTCAAGGCGTTTGGCTGGTCCAGGGTGCGATGAAAGGATCTTGGAGACTGCGGCCATGCGTTTGCAATCCCCGTCGTAGAGGTAGCTGTCGACAATGAGGTTGAGGGGGAAGCAGCGCCTGAGGGGGCGCCACCGCCGGCAGAGCAGGGCGGCCCGCACGGCAGATTTGGTGGGGAGGAGGCCGATGATGACGGGCAACGTGTCGTCGGGGAGGCTGCTGATGAAGTCCAGGCTCGCCGGATGCGGTTTTGGCTCGAGCCGCCTCCGCTTGTTGGCTGCCTCGCCGTCCATCTCAACCGGCGGCGACGCTGGTGTACACGTGTGCTGGTGTGTGTTGTGTGCTGGGTGTGCGCGAGTGCGTCCTTCTGTGCATGCCGCCGCGCAGTTGTGAATTGTGCGCGAGTGCGTCTTTCGTGCGCAAGAAGTTTGTCCACAATGCGCCCTCAATTTACTAGCGTGTGGGGTGCTACCCCGAGTGGTTTCAACTTTGTTTACTTCACCGCGTGTCAGATGGGCCTCTAGTTTACTTATTTTCACCCACTGCCACATGGGCCAGCACACGAAGATACAGAACACGAGCTGACAAGGCAGCATGTGGATTGGTTTACCGGTCAACTAAACAATATACGGAGCTATACGCTGACACAGTGAGCGTATAATCCAACGGTATAGAGAGTTCGAGTGAGAGGGGAGGCCCGTGAGAGATAGCAGAGAGAGAGAGAAAGAGCTACTCCCTCCGTTCGATAATGTAGTTCGAACATTTTTTTAAGTCAAACTTTTGAAACTTTGACCAAGTTTATAAAGAAATTACTTATATCTACAATACCAAAGATAAATGATATTATGAAGTAAGTACATGTTGTGATGAATCTAATGATCATTCCAAATTAAAATGTTTTTCACCACATATATCTGGTCAAATGTTTCTGAGGTTTGACTTTTCAAAACATCCATATGCTTATGGACGTGACAGAGTCCCTAACAAGAGAGAGAGAGAGAGAGAGAGAGAGAGTGAAAAAAGTGTGTGTGCGTGTGTGAAAGAGACATGGACAACACACGATAAAAGTAGAGAAAAAGCATGCGTGTCTTATGCAAACATATCACACATGCATCTTCGACAATGGAGGCAAGGTGAGGAGATAGTGTGTGGTTGTTTGGAACCGAGAGAGCAAGACCCCTAGCACGTGGCCAAGAGGGGTCTGACAAACAAGGGAGAGAGGTCGAGAGAGACGTACGGAGAAAATGCAGACATGGGGAGGAGAGAGTGTATTTTTGTCATAGAGAGATCTCCTGGAGATCGTGATGGGACTACATGGGTGGGAGATCGAGTGACAAGGTGTGTGCGCGATAGAAGATGCCCCGAGAGATATCGAGATAGACGTATGGATGGAAGGAGACAATATGTGTGTTCCTGTTGGCTAGTAAGAGATTATCATACTTAGGAGGGGGGAGTGCTTGCGCCTATGATGGATTGAGGGATTATGGTACTTAGGGGGGGTGTGTCACATGGAGAGAGAACAAGGGCGGAGAGTGTTGGATGGGTCTATATGTATAGCGCAAGCGAGACATGTGTATGTGTGAACCAGGAAGATATAAGGCCAGTTTGGCTTGCGTCCTGAGCATCTTTTGCCTGGCCTGGGGTTGTGGCTGGATTTCGTGCATGCTTGTTTGGTTGCTACCCTGTGAAAAATAAAGCCTGTCTGGCCTGGGTTCCCTTGCACTTTAATTAGCCTGGCTGAACTCCAGACACTGCAAGTAGCCTGGCCCAGGCGACCAATTTCGAATGCCTGGTCGTGCCTGGTCGTGTGGCCACGAGGCTAACAGCAACATGGATGGATATTAGCATTAAATAATTGATGCATGGATTGATTGATGGGATGTTGATGCTTTGCCTGGCCCAGGCATGAACCAAACGCTTCAGCACCACACAAGCCTGGCCAGGCAGAAATATTTTACATCTCACGTCCACACCAGGCAGTACCGGCCATCAAGGCATGAGGGTCAGGTCACGAACCAAACTGGCCAATAAAGTTTGAGAGAGATTGGGGAGCCCCGATAAAGCTGAGTGGTGCGTCAGATAGCTGAGAGGGGGAAAGAGATATTCCATCCGCTCGATAATGCAGTGCATGTAAAAAATTTAGAAGTCAAACTTTGGAAACTTTGATCAGGTTTACGCAAATTTTTTTATATCTACAATACCAAAGATACATCATACGAAACTACATCTCATGGTGAATCTAATGGTATATGTATGCCATACTAGATGTAATTCTTTTTCCCCACGTACATGGTCAAACTTTGTGATGTTTGACTTTTCAATAAATCTATATGCTATCGACCGAGGAGAGTGACTCAGTCGAGATAGATCAAGTGCGTGGGAAGGAGAATGAGTAAGTGTGCAAAAAGAGTATGTGTGCGAAAGAGAAAGTGACAACAAGCGATAAATTAGAGAGAGATTGTGTTTTTTTGTTTCTTATGCGAACATATCACGCATGCATCTCCGAGATGGAAAAGCGAGGTGAGGAGATACACGAAGATATCTAGTGTGTGATTGTTTGCAACGGAGAGAGACACCCCTATAGCACATGTCCAATAGAGGTGTGGCCAACAAGGAACAAAGGTCGAGAGGGACTCATGGATGGCATGGACGCATGGGGAGGGAGAGAGGGTGTGTTTGTGATAGAGAGGTCCCGTCGAGATCGTGAGGGGACTATATGGGTGGGAGATCGAGGGAGTGCGTGCGCGATAGAAAGATGCCCCGAGAGAAATCGAGATAGACCATGCACATGTGTGTGATGGAGACTAAGATTAGCTAGTCATATACATATAGGGGGGACTGCGTCTGCCTACAATTGAGTGAGAGACCATCATACTTGGCTAGCTGGGCATGAGATTGTGTGTGTGCGCATGTGAGATGGAGAGAGAACGAGGGGAGAGATAGAGTTTTAGATGGGCTTATCAAGTGCGTGTGAGATATGCATGTGTATGTGTGACCCAGGTGGATGGAGAGTTTGAGAGAGGGGGGGAAGAGCTCCGAGACGACATAGTGGTGCGTGAGAGAGTTACAGGCAAAGAGCCAAGGAATCTGTGTGCGTACGATGAGTGCACCCAAGATATCTAGCTTGGACTAGCTAGAGTATCATACATAGTGTGCGAGAGAGACCTATAGATGGTGTATATATGCATGCAAACTAGAAAGACCCCCCACACACACACACACAAAGAGAGAGAGATGGAGAGAAAGGGATAGGGACGAACAAGGTTTTTGTGTTGGATGCGTGCGACAGAATTGAAGATTGTCGGCGAGAGAGAGAGAGAGAACAGGAGCCCGTGAGAGGGGGAGGTCATGTTTTATGCATCAAAGACTGATATAAACCATGTTTCGATATAAACTTGCATTCAAATATTTAAATTGGAGAACATGTTGTCTGCAATCCACACATGAACGGATATATGCGTATATCAAACAAGTTCATTAATTTGACTTTCAACATGTTCATGGAGTACTGTAATACTGTACAACATGCTACTCGATTGAGTTGTTCAATTTTGGATTTAGTTCACTATTTTGACCTACTGAATGAGCTATTTCATTGAATCGAGATATTTCATTTTGGGTTTGATTCGCGTTTTTAAGTGGGTCAACTATTTTTCATATAGTAAATCGCTAGCAACGAGCATGTAAAAACACATTACTCCCGAGCATCATCTCTCCATCTAAAAAAGAAGTGGCAAGCTAATATTTCAAAATTTGATCCGAATCGACTTGGTAAGGTAGACGTGGATGCTCGTTCTCCCAAAATTTGAACGAAGCGTTAAACATCCTCTCTGCTCGGTGGAATTCTCCCGAGCAAATAAATGGGAGACGCGAAATTACCGTCCTATGTGGGAGACGCATCAATTGGCCCGTTGTACATCGAGGGTAGGTTTGTAACTTCATCCAAGCGCGCCTTCTCCTCGGCCGAAATGACATGTGCCGAATAATTCATAAACCATGGTTGGCAAAACACGCTCTCCTCGCCGGAAATAGCTCGCGCCCACTATTTCAAAACACGCTCTCCTCGCCCGAAATCGCTTGCGCCCACTATAGTTCAAAACACGCCCTCCTCGCCCGAAATCGGTCCCGCCCAGAGCAGCAAAGTTACTCTACTATCCCTGACCCTCAGTACACAGACCCAAGCCGAGAAGCCTATAGGCAAGGGTAGAACTATAACTCCCCCTCACATTTCACACAAATGCGTCCGTAAGACATGGTTCCACTCCCCTCCCAATTTCCCCCGCCCGCCCCCATTCATACCTCGTGGGCGCCAAATCACCTTCTCCCCGGGAAGCTCCCTTCCCCCGAGCCGCGAAACCTCAGCCCCACCTCCATGGCGCCCCCACCGCACCAATTTCACAGCCACCCTCCTCCCTAATGCCGGAGACGCTGTCCATTTGCCATCGTGCACTGGGCCGTGTGCCTCTTACTCCGTGCTGCCTCAACGACGACTGCGTGAACCGTATCGGAGCCGATTCACCCCCGCCGTTGTTCACGGCGCCGGAGCGGCTCCAACTTCGGATCCATCCAGAGTCCTGGCGCTGCTTCGGCATAGCCATCGACCATCGCGACATCGCTCTTTCCCTGCCGCCGGTCGCCACCGCAACCGCGCCGGCCTCACCGACTCGACAGCTGGACCTGCCTACTTCACCATGCCACCAGATAGGTCGCACCCTCATCTCAAATCACTTTATTTAGGCGTCAGTTGTCTGAATTTTTATTCTGGGCCAATCGATTTGCAATGGGAAGCAGAGCCCCTTGAGGCGGTGGAGCTCCTAGGCTGCCGGTTGGCTGGTGTCTAACGTAAGGGTGCGGGGCCGCAAGTTCGCCGCGGAAGCAGTGCTTAGATGGCTATCTTTTAGAGTTGCGTGGGTTGAAGGTACTGCCACCGCCGGATCTGGATGACGGGGAGTCTTTGTGGATTGGCCCGGGGACGGCGCAACCACGACAGTGTGGTGGGGCGGGGAGCGGGGTTTTGGCCGGGACCACGGACGGCGGAGGCAGGCTGCTCTGCTGTTGGTCGCTGGCTCTTCAGGGAAGATCCCGAACAGTGTCAGCCGGGAGGCACAAGATGGCCAGCCAGCCGGCGTAGATCGGACAGTATCAAAATAAAATAAAACTGTGTGACCCCAATTTAGTCTTCAGTCAACAGACGTGTGACCACTCTCGTACCTTGTTGTTGATATCTTAGTGTATTTCTTCAGATCAAAGAGATATGTCGTTCTTAACATTATGCGTTATCTACATCTTCAGACACACCGTCTTCCGACTCATCGCAGCTGCTCCAACAAGGGAAGCATACACCAGAAGGGAGCTATAGTCCCCACTCAACAGTTCCCTGCATCGAATGCGCATGCCCGACATGCACAGCCACAACAACTACAGGGCCATCGACAAGTCAGCACATGATGCTCACTCCTAGGGATGGCAGCCAGATAGGTTGTACCCTCATCTTACTTGTGTGCAACATTTATGGCTTTGTTATTCATCTAAGCATGGAAAATAGATCATCACATTTCACTGTATATTCATGCTGATCTCTTACGAGTCTTGTTCGGGAGTTAACGTTGTTCCATAGTTCAGCTAAGATACTTGTTCTTTAGGTAACACTGTTCCATAGTTATCATCCATCAGCCAATGCTATCCCACAGGCTGGTGATTATAGTATTATGCCACTTCTAGTATTTCCTATGTTGTTCTTTAATACTTTTGTGTGCCATCTAGTTAATCTCAAGTACAAACGATACATATTATGTAGCTTTCATCTGTGTTCTCCCTTTAGTTTATGAGACCTGTTGCTGCTAGTTAACCCCAATCCTACTATTTATGTCGTCTCCTACAGGCACTCATTACATAAATCTAACTACTAGTTGTCTTCCATGCATGTCAGATATAATTGCACACACTGATATATCCACAAGAACCTCATGGAGAAATGTAAAGGCCAATAAACTTGATGTCAATGATACCCAATATGATGGAACATGTAAAGGCAGTTCTTCAGAAGACTTGCAGAAAGATGATGAATCCTCTTCACCCCACAAGGTCCTTGCTCTAACTTGGCCTGTGATATGGGTACAACATGCATATAATGTCCTGGAGTGTATCTACTCTGTTGCAATGCCATGTGCTTAGCATACTGATCATTCATGTAAATATGTCATGCCTTCCTGTTTTTTAGTACCTATTCCATTCATGATAGCATGTTTTCAAATTCAAGTACTGTCATTCTACTCTATCACAATGACATCTTCTTAATTTGGACATCATGCTTCTGAATATCTTATGCATTGTTATTCATCAATATGTACTTCATCTGTCTACCATACCATTTTTTTACATTGAAGTGTTGTTCTAGTGCTCTGTTGCAATGCCATCTTATTTTCCCAATCATACACGTGTATGTTGCCTTAGTTATTTCTGTACGTATTCCGCTAGCGTACAGTTTTACATTCAACTAGTGTTTTTTTGCTATGTTGTCCTGTCGTATCCCTAGCTCTTACACCATACTCCCTCCGTCCGGATTACATATTGCCGAAATGGATAAAAAGGATGTATCTAGAACTGAAATACGGCTAGACCCATCCATTTTTTTCCGGATGGAGGGAATACATGTCAATATGTCATGCCTTTCTATTCTTCAGTACCTATTCCATCTCTCTGCTGCCGCATGTTTTATAATTAAAGCACCATTCTTCTATACAAGGCATGCAAGGGGAAGACGACTATGTTAGAATCTGAAGGGTTACAAACAAGGCCTTTACAAAAGATCCAAACGCCAGGAGATAATAAACCACCTCCAGTTTTTATAGATACTGCTCCAGCACAGAGAAACCCAACTCCTACTGATAATAAGCAGATTCCAGTGGCCAAAGAACTAGTCCGCTCCAGTCCAGCAAAAATATGTCAACTCAATTCTAAGAAGCGTGTGCGTATCCTTGCATCATGAAATTTCATAGCATGCTGATCATATTTTCTACATGTTTCTTACCCATCTCTCTTTTAGAAAATAAGCTTAACAGATAGAAGATTTTCTGCAATGGTATCGTTTATGAGGAAAGATTCTTGCAGGAATTCTCTGTGCTCCAATGTAGATGTAAGTACCTGTTGTATATCACTATATTTTTACATCGGCATGTATTTTGTTAATCGATGTGAATCCAACCTTTATCTGATCTAAATTTAGTTGTAGCAAAATGTATGATTAAAGGCCACAATGTTGATTTTTGCAAGGAAAACTGCCTGGTAGTTTTGCATCCTGAGCTGCATGAGTGTACTATCTCATATCTGTAACGACCTGACCCAAAATCTGTCAAGTCTCTGTGTAGCTGCACCATCCCAAGATCATGCTGGCACACACAGTACATTGATGAAAAGATTCAAAGTTCAATCACACCTGAATTTATTACACGGTTCTCATACCGAGTCTTTATACATCATAATAAATTCGGCCAAAGGCCAACTCATGAGAAATAAACTAAATAAGCTGCGGAAGCGTAGACGAATCGTGAGTCCATCCGACTCCATAGGGCAATCGCCAAGCGTAGATCGTAGCCTCACTCCTGGTCGGAAAACTCCTCTGCAACATGAGACGTTGCAGCCGTGTAGGTCAGCATTTAGAATATGCCGGCAAGTCATAGAGAGAACAACAATAATAAAGCTAACACTATATGCAATTTGGCTGTGGGGCTCTAAGTTTTATGTTTTTGCGAAAAAGCCAGTTTTTCCCTACAACAAAGGACTTGCTTACAATTACTACAAAATGTTGGTAGTTATAGAGATGGTTCCGCCAACCAATGTCTCATTCCCAATTATTAATTAACCCCTCAATTAATTTATTTGTTCGGTGTTGAGATTTCTGAAATACTCCAGTTTCCAGAGGCTCATTTGTCCGTAACCGGGGACACGGCTGATCGATTAGGTTGTTACTCTGCAGAGTCTTGTGCACTTTACCTGCAAGAATCGTTCCCTCCTTTATGTCCTCACACTGCCTGGTGTTTGAAGACGGGATGAACGAAACAGGGTCTTCCGTAGAGTTTCTCTGAGCACTGCCGGTACCCATCCATGTCCTACTGTTCTTCTACATCTGCTGGCACCGTCCGTCCAGAGTCACGCCTAAGGTCAACCCAGTCAGAGCCCATAATGACTTGCGGCTGCACAGGTAAGCTTCTGGTCAAGGGGTATCCATCCGTCTCTTCGTGGCTGGGTGAAGCTTTCCGCAAGATGTCATGGTGCTTCTCCATGCATCCCGGCCATCCGCTGGTTTCTCTAGGGTGCCCGTCAACCGTCCTCCACCCAGTAGTGAATTAGAAGTCCATCTTGATCTTGAAGTCATGGGGTTGTCATCATCTTGACTCTCACATCTCCCTTATGAATCTCTCAACCAACCCCGTCTACGAGCATAGCAAGGTAAACTACATCGTCTCAGGCAATAGTAGCAAGGGGAGTTGGGTTCATCCTACCTCATGATACTACTCAAGACATAACTTCAAATTCTCCTACTGCATGCATGGTGGGGAGGAACAATTCTAATGCAACAAAATCATAGGTATTGTAAAACATGATCAAATGACTTGCCTGGCTGACGGTCTTCAAACGCTAGTGACTCGAGATAGCAAGCTTCGCACTCTGGAAATTCTATCGAGTCAAACAATAGCACAAATAAGTATTTCACTAATAACATATCAGCAAGCTAAAGGAAAACACACAAGCACTCGGAGCAAAAACAAAGAAAACTTGAGGAAAACAAAATCAAGGTTTTCATCACATCAAGCAACAACAAAGAAATAGTTTTAACCTACTAACACTTTTCTTAACAGATCCAAAACAATGGTTTTGCTAACTAACATAAAGGAAAAAAACATACAAACTAGGTGCAAAAAGAATCAAATCAATACCTATTATAGAACTCCTGTCATACCTAAAACAAAACTAATAAGAAAATAAAATAAAACTTTTATTTTGCTGTAAATAAATGTTCACCCTCTGTAACTACAGAAACTAATCTAAAATAAAATATAGCAGGGGTAAATTAAAATTCTATAATAACTAGAACAACAGGAAGTGGCAGCAAGCTAAATAAAACTAGAAAAGCTTGATTTGACTAAAACTAATTCTAATATAATTCTACAAATACCCAACAAGTTCCTACTGCTAGGCTAGGTCAAAACTAAGAAGTGACAAAAAGAATCACCTAAAAATAATAATCCTAGCTCAATTTATAGCAGAATTACTAATCTGACTAAAACTAATATAAAACAATTTTTAAAAACCTAAACATGGCCGAATCTAATTTTCTACAACAACTATAGGAAATTTGCAAACTAGAGCAAAAAGAATCAACTAAAAATATTAAATAACTTAAAAGATATAGATTTTTCAAGATTGGAACTATTCTGTTTTAAAAACAGAAACAAAGAATAAAACTAAAACAACAAGGTGCTAACGGGCCGAAACAGTGAGCGCTCTCTAAATTATCTAACGCGCGTGCGATCAATAGGTCACTGTGTCCATGGGCTAACAGAAAAAAACCGATCAGTTTGGTCTAACTAAACCTAGTAAATAAACCGGAAACAAACCGTGAAATAAAATCGGTCTAATAAAAAAACCTACCCATTCGCTAACTCTAATCTACACCGTAGGTTGCCGATCGAATGGTGGGTTGGGGTCCGGTGGCTTACCGCGGCGGTCGACGGCGAGGAGGGCTCGGGCGTTGGTGGCGGTGGTGTTCCGGTGGTACGGGGCGGCGGCGGCGAGGTCGGGGTGATGCGGCAGAGCGAGGCGGAGGCGGTGGTGGAGTGGTTGGATCTCGGGGACGGTGCGGACATCGAGGCATGGCGAAAACAGAGCCCGGTGCTCTGCAGCTCCGGCGACGGGCGGTGATGCTCAAGGCGGCGGCTCCGGCGATCCCTGGACGGAGAGAGGATGTCAGGGGGGTGCACGCGGTTGAGGGGTTTCGGCTGACAAGATTTGAGGGCAGGGGGATCCTCACCGGAGTCGGAACAGACGGCGGACTGCGGCGGTCGACGGCGTGATCCAAAGGAGGAGGGCATGAGCTGCGGTGTGTTTTGGGCTAGGGTTTTAGGGGGATTCGGAAGAGGAGGGGTAGGGCTATTTATAGGGCATCAACTTGGAGCAGGGGGCGACTCGGGATCGTGATCCCGTTGAATTTGGACGCGGCGGCGGCGTCGAACGCGCTCTGGCGCGGCATAGCGTGGCGAGGGGGAAAGAGATGAGGTGGGGCCGACGCGTCGGTGAGAGAGGGAGAGGGCGTTCGGTCGGGCGCTGAGGTAGGCTGGCTTGGTCGCTGGTGGGCTGCGGCTCGGCGCTGCTGGGCTTGCTGGCTCGGGTGTCGGCTGGGCCGGTTGGCCTGGCTCGCGCCTGGGTCTTTCCCTTTTTTTTGAATAGGACAGAGAGAAGAAACTAAACTAAGAGAAAATTATACTATTTTTATTTAGGACATATATATATCAAAATTCTCAGGGGAATTAATCCTATAACGTGGACATTTTTCTAGAGGCAAAACAGAAACTAAAAAAACCTTTTGTGCAAACTCCAAATAAAATTCAAATTTGAATTCAAACCTTTTGGCAATATTTTCTTCTGACATTTTTGGAGTGTCATGTTAGCTCCTCTCATACTTTTTCTCAAGTATTTGTCAGGGATATTGAGGTAGATTTTCAAATGCCAAGTTGAATCCAAATTCAACCAAAACTCAAAAGCCTCTGAAAATTTCCAAATGTCACTCAAATCAAACAAAATGCATAGATGCTTAGCTAATAATTGTAAAACATTCCAAATTGAAAATTTGGGATGTTGCAATATCAGTGGGTTTAAATACTTTGGTTCTGCAGTGGGTTTTTCAGTGTTTTTTTACTGTGTTGTCCTGTCGTATCCCTAGCTCTTACATCATACTCCCTCTGTCCGGATTAAATGTCGCAGAAATGGATAAAACTGGATGTATCTAGAACTGAAATACGCCTAGACCCATCCATTTATTTCTGGATGGAGTGGATACATGTCAATATGTCATGCCTTTCTATTCTTCAGCACCTATTCCATCTCTGCTGTAGCATGTTTTATAACTGAATCACCATTCTTCTATATAAGGCATGCAAGCGGAAGACGGCTATGTTAGAATCTGAAGGGTTACAAACCAGGCCTTTGCAAAAGATCCAAAAGCCAGGAGATAATAAACCAACTCCATTTTTCATAGATACTGCTCCAGCACAGAGAAACCCAACTCCCACTAATAATAAGCAGATTCCAGTGGCCAAAGAACTAGTCCGCTCCAGTCCAGCAAAAGAATGTCAAGTCCATTCTAAGAAGTGTGTGCGTATCCTCGCATCATGAAATTTTATAGCATTCTGATCATATTTTCTACATGTTTCTTACACGTCTCTCTTTTAGAAAATAAGGTTAAATGATACAAGACTTCCTCCATTGGGATCGTATTCAAGGAAAATATCTTGCGGGAATTCTCTCTGCTCCAGTGCTGATGTAAGTACCTGTTGTATATCACTATATTTTTACATCAGCATGTATTTTGTTAATCGGCATGAATCTAACCTTTATCTGATCTAAAATTAGTTGTAGCAAAATGTTAAAGGCGCCAATGTTGATTTTTGTAAGGAAAACTGCCTGGTAGTTTTGCGTACTGAGCTGCATGAATGTGCTATCTCATATCACGCACATTACTGAATTGTAGTGCTTCTCTGGTTGCCCATTCATTCATTGTGTCAATGTCGCTTTCGTATTACCTTACCTGGCTGATGATAGTTGTGCCATATTGTGTTAATTTGGTGTAGGCTAGTTGCCCAAACGTTCATTGTGTCAATGTTGCTTTCCTATTATCTGACTTGGCCAATGATAGCAATGCTAGTGTGTTAATTTTGTGCAGGCTGCTGAAGATAAGAAGAAACTCTGAAAACAGCAAGGCAACCCCATTGTTTCTTTCTAGTAAATCTAGGCCAGGTAATATGGCAATAACTCATGATTAATCTGTTTGGTTCCCGTCCTAATTTATGTTATGATGTAGTGGTCAAGACACTCTCCACTATCAATAATACAAGCCTGCCAAAATCGCCATTTGAATCTGTTTAGTATCCTCTGTCTCGAATGCAACGGAATAAATGTATGTTTGTGAACCAATTAATGGCTGAAGCAATGATGGAAATGGTGGATGAATCCGAGGTGCAGAGTTGTGTGACACAACAACTGATCAATGTTTTCAGAGACAGTGTGGCAAAGCAGCAAGAACTTGTCCACATGCTTATGGGCGTCATCTGTGCTGAGGTTCCAGATTGTGACGTTGTAGATGGTTAGGTTCTACTCATTTATTTGCATTGGCATCAATCTTTGATTGCCCAGTGGATGTAATTTCCTGTAATATATTCTGGATGTGCAACGTTATTCCTTGTATGTCGTACCTTTGCTCGTCGTAATGGGCTCAAATTATCTAATTTGGCCTAAAGACATGAACGAACTTTAGTCGGCCCATTAAGTTAATGGGCCATTACTAGGCCGAAAGTTAATGGTCGGCCCTCTTACCTCCCGGGTCGTTAACAAGCCGACATCGAAGCGGGCAACAGGTGGCCCCAATTTATTTCACGGGCCGTTACTAAGTTTGGGCTACATATGGCCCAACTATACTGTAGGCCTTTAGCAGGCCGAAAGAGGCAGCGGGCTTGTATTGGACCATGAAGAGCATGGGCCGCTAAGAGGCCGAAAGTTAGGTCGTATTGTAAACGGCTCAACTGTGTTGTGGGCCTTTAGCAGGCCGAAAGAGAAATCGGGCTGGTATTGGACCATGAAGGGCATGGGCCATTAAGAGGCCAAAACTAAGGTCCGACTACAAATGGCCCAACTCATTTATGGTTCGTTAATAGGCCGAAAGGCACACAGGGCCGGGAATTGGCCCAACACTTAAATGGGTCGCTAAAAGGCCAAAACTCAGGTCCGACTACAATTGGCCCACCTGATTTATGGGCCGTCAACAGGCTGAAATTGACACCGGGCCATAAATTGGCCCAACACTTAAATGGGCCGCTAAAAGGCCGAAACTCAGGTCCGACTACAAATGGCCCATCAGATTTATGGGCTGCCAATAGGCTGAAAGACACACCGGGCCGAAAATTAGCCCAACATTTAAATGGGTCACTAAAAGGCCAAAAGATGTACATCCTGAAAATTGGCCCATCCATTAAATGGGCCGTTAACAGGCCGAAATCTCATCGGGCCGATATTGAGCCCAAATATATAGCGGGCTGTTAACGGGCTCGAAAAGACGATGGGCTGCAATGGTGTCAAATCTTTAACGGGCCGAATTGGCACATCTCGTATGGGCCGTGGGCTTAAATGGACCTGACACAAGTAGGCCTTATATGGGCCGGCCTGCTAATTTTTACTGGGCCGGCCTTTTTCATTGGAATGGGCCACTGTTGGGCCGTGCCACGTGTCGACCTATCATAGGCGCCTCCTGTCCAATGAGTGGATGACATCTGTCCCAACGATGAGCCGACACGTGTTTCCTCTAGCCAATGATGATTTTACACGTGGAAAATCCCCATTGGTCGGGGCTGTTAACGGGTTATCGGATCCAAAACATGACCCGATAGCTTAACGGCGTTCCGTTACGGTGGATGCCACGTGTCGGTCACCCTTGATGAAAGCACTTCTGTGACGCACGATTTATCGTCATGGAAGTGGACACTTCCATGATGATAATTTTTGGTAATGTCATGGAACACTTCTACGACAGCACACGTATGACTATCTTGATTCTGTCATAAATTTGTCATGGATGTACATGCATGACAAAAAACGCGACCTACTATGACAAACACGTATCATCACGGAAGTGTATTTTTTTGTAGTGGTACAACGGCCAGGGTGCAAGAAAGAAAATACGGCCACATACATACATACGGGCGGGGTCTCAAACGCCTACTCGCGCATACGTACGGGCCAAGGCTCGTGTACATGGCTGGGTCAGAACGGAGAAGTTGTGCCGTCATCATGTTCATGGGGAGGCAACCGGCTGGGTCAGAACGATATGTGTTGTCGTGTTCATCAGGAGCCAACCGGCTTGGATGGAACAGCTGATGGAAACGAGGCCTGGCGTACCGCAGAATGGAGGAAACGGCCTTGTGTTCAAGCGGCCACGGTCGAAATGGGATCATGTTCATCGGGAGGGGTTTGGCATACCACAAAATAGAGGAAACGGACCTCCTACGGTCGAAATAGGGTCCTATTGATCGGGAGGGGTGTGGCGTACCGCAAAATGGAGGAAACAGACTTGTGTTGGAGCACTATGGTCGAAACGGGGGCCCTGTTCATCGGGAGGGGTGTGGCGTACCGCAAAACGGGACTCCACGGGATACTGTTCATCTCCACCGTCGACTGCCTCCACAGGCTCCTATTCATCCATCGTCGACTGCCTCCACAGGCTCCTGTTCATCTACCGTCGACCTCCTCCAGCCTCCACCTGCGACTGTTCATCCACGGGCTCCTCTTCATCCAGCCTCCACCGCTCCTCCACCGGCTACTATTCAGCCAGCCCTCTCCACGGGGTCCTGTTCAACCGCCCGTCCACGGGCTACTGTTCATCCACCCCTCCACCGGCTACTGTTAAACCAGCCCTCAACCGGCTACTGTTCAACCAGCCCTCCACGGGGTCCTGTTCATCCACCGGCTCGATCGATTGGGGTACTGTTCATCCAGCGGCAACGGCCTCTATTACCATGGGGTCCTGTTCATCCAACCCCCCACCAGGAACTGTTCATCCAAACCCCCTTAACAACGCTCACTGTTCATCAAGGGAAGGAGGCAGCAATGTTCGATCGGCTTCAGTTAGCAGCAGTAACGAAGGAATCACTCGGGTTCAGTTAACAGCAAGGGATCGATCGCTCGGGTTCAGTAACGTAGCTAGTGCAATCGCTCGGGTTCAGTTAGAGCCCAGCGCCTCACTCGGGTTCAGTTAGAGCCCAACGCATCGCACACACGCGCGTACATACAAGTGAAACACGCATTGCTCGGCCCCCAACCACCCACCGTAACCGGGAACTCCCTGATATTTTCCTCGCCCTCGCTTCTACCATGGTTTTTTCCATCATGGACGGCCCAAAGAATGTCATGCAGCCCCGTCTCCGGCCCGCCCAGGACGAAAAGCCCATTTTCTGTCATGATATTTTGTCATAGAAGTAGGACCCCACCATATCTATGATGATACCGGGTTTTGTCACAATTATCGTCAGAGAAGTGTTATAAGTATGATAGAAAAAAAATGCGTTCGGCCCACAATGTCACGGATGTGTCTTTTCTTTGTAGTGAGCCCTTCAGACAATCCCTTTATCAAGGCCATTTTTGGTCTGGGGGCTCGATATCCTCGGCCCCTTCCCCAAAGCAATTGGCGGCTTTGAATTCTTGTTCGTCGCTATCGACAAGTTTACAAAGTGGCCGGAAGTGACTTCCGTGAGAAAGGTGACTGCTCGGTCACCTATCAAGTTCTTGCAAGAGTTGGTGTGTCGTTTTAGAGTTCCAACAAGGACCATCACCGACAACGACACCCAATTCACGAGCCACCCCTTCATGCAATATGTTCGTACCCTCGGATGCAAGATCTCCTTCGCCTCTGTGGCACACCCCCGGAGTAAAGGACAAGCTCAGAGCATGAACGCTGAAGTGTTGCGTGGACTCAAGACAGGAACTTTCGATACGCCGCAGAAGCACGACAGGCGGTGGATCAAGGAGTTACTGGTAGTTCTCTAGCCCCTCAGAACGACACCTAATCGAGCTATCGGGTAGACTGCCTTCTCCCTGGTCTACGAGGCAGAAGAAGTTATCCCACGGTACTCATTTACGGGTCTCCTCGAGTGCTTGCCTACGATGAAGTAGTGCAAGATCAGCACCGGTGTAACGACGATGTGGTACTCGAGGACAACCGTCTCCGGGTTGCTATGTGTGCTGCACGCTACCAGCCAGCCCTGCGTCGCTATCATAGCCACATGGTTCATGCCCGGTGTTTTGAGGAAGGTGACCTTGTCCTTAGGCGCGTTCAGTATGCCAAGGGTACAAACAAGTTGTCACCGAAGTGGGAAGGCCCTTACCGGGTGATACGAGTCACCAGACCCGGCGTAGTCTGTTTGGAGACCGGAGATGGCAATTAGTTGCAAAACACATGGAATATTGAGCATCTCCACAAGTACTACCCGTAAGGCGCGAGGATGCCGGGCACTGCCCGGTAGCCACCCTTTTGTACAGGCCTTGCCTCAGCTGCATGTAACCCCTTGTACAAAGCCATGGTGATGACCCCGTGCAAGAGAAAATAAAGAAGCACTATAGAGGGGGGCCCCCAACTAAGATTGCATCCATGCATGAGCACACCAAGATCACTTCATAAGCATCTCATGAGCATTTGCATATGCATATATATAGGATTGCATCCTGCATTCATTCTCATCTATATGAAGTTTCAAGTTCCTGCCGAGAACTTTGCTTCGACAAAGGGTGAGAAGATTGCATGGCACGGTGATCCCCAGCAAGCCAAATAGAAAAGTTTTGTCTCATGTCAATTAGTGTTCTGTAAGGCTATAACTTTGCATGAGAAAACCCCGCCCCTCTGTTGGAACCTAGGTGCTCCCATCCATGACTCGAACATTGCTTCGGTCAGGATGGTCACAGTAGCCTCTGGTAAAAAAGGGAGCTGGCGGGGGGCTGGCCTCTCTGTCTGTTCCCCGGCAGGCATAGCTCTCCGCAGACAAAGAGGGTGCCGGCATGATATCTTGCCAAGGAAAACTTGTTTATTTACATTAAAGAGGCATTCCACCTCTGCATGGACATACACATGCATGGGTTCCCGGCAGAGTTTATCTTTTTCATTCATATGCTGATACAAGTACAAGCATTACAGAACACAAAGACGGACTCGATACATTACATTATTTGAATTAAAATTTGGCAATTGCCTACAAATTTAAGATTGAAAAAAGATAAGTGCTCCGTAATGCCCTTTATTGTCCCTCTCCTCCTAGGCATAGTCGTCGAAGGTGAGGAGGGAAAATGGAGCGCCAGAGCTGGAGTCCATTCCGTTCCTGTCAGACTCCAGGAGAGGTAACCCGGTGGGAACGGGAGCACGAGGGAATGACCCGATGGAGAGAGCGGTGGAAAGTGGCCCCGTCAACTGCTGTCACCAGGGACTGCAGGACTCGGTAGGGCAAACGAAGCTGCAGCCCAAGAGGAAGCCTGCCGAGATCTGGCTGGAAGACTGCTGGAGGAGCCCGGTAGCACCATCTACACCTCTGCATCCAACTCCCCAGCAAATCGCATTGCCGGGGAGTAGACGCAGATGTAGATGATGGTGCTGCCACCTGATGAAGATGGTGCGGGCGAGGATCTGCCGGAGTGAGAGTCGTCGCTCCCCCGCCCACTGCCGTCATCATCGCCGTCACTATCCTCCTCGTCTCTTTCGCTTGAGGAGGAGCTTTCGTCGTCGGTCGAGCTCTCCATGCAGCACCCTAAGCGGCCTCCCGAGTGCCAGAAGATCTTGACGGACAACAAGCCACTCTCCATTAATTTGAAATGGAGAACGTGCCCCCCTGAGAAGCTGTGGGCATGAGCGAAGGTCTTCCAGCCACGACGAAGATACATTACATGAGGGGCGAGGAAATCGACATCGACCCACATACTTCCATTCTCACAGCCCCTCATGTGTAGCCTCAGGGCGCACGGTTGCTCGAGCCCCATTTCTCGCGCAAAGAAAGTTGGAAGACGAAGGTGACCACACAAGGGGTTATACAGCCTGATGATGAACTCTCGAGGTTGGTCCCCGACGTGGCCTTCCATCAGAGGAAGAGACGCCGGTGGGGGCGTAGCCAAGGAGCTTCCCCGCCCTCCTCCTCCTCCAACACCACGACGGCCTTGACCTCGCCCCTCCTCCCTCGTCTCACGGAGGGCTCCGCCACCTCAGGTTCCGAAGGAGGAGGGATAGGCTGCCGAGTAGAAGCCTTCGTCGCCGCTGCCAGGACACTAATGCGCCCTCGCCCTCTCACCATGGCTAAGGGAGAAGAATTGTGGAGAAGG
Source organism: Triticum monococcum (assembly GCA_034509565.1). NCBI lineage: Eukaryota > Viridiplantae > Streptophyta > Magnoliopsida > Poales > Poaceae > Triticum > Triticum monococcum. Next base: position 246,457,484 of record CM067841.1, on the reverse strand, counting down.
AGAGGTATGTGCAGAGGGGTACTGCCTTTGTCTCTTTTTATAAAGGGGACAAGGCAAGGAGTTGGCTCCTCGCGTTGAAGTTGGCCGCCCCGCTCCTCCAATACGACCTCTTTGCACGCTCGCCAGCTTTGGGAATCAAGGCTGACCCTCTACTCCAACTATAAGCATTTGATTTTCAACCATGTCACTCCTCCCCGTGCCCTCGGCATCCACCACCTACCACGCCCAATGCATGCGGAGCATGTGGCCGGTGCTTGCGGGATGGGGGCAAGTGGGATGGCAGTTTTCCGCCCCGTAATCATGGGGCGAGGTGAATTCACAAGCCATGATTAAAGTTCCCCTGCAATGTTATGCGCCACGCGCGACGAACCCAGAAGCTGAGCCGAAATCAAGGCTAATGAAGCAGCAATGGAAATCTCATGGGGCCCTACCCTGACGATGCTACCTGTGCACTTATTAGGACCTACCCCGATGATGCTCAGCAGCATGTTCAGGGCAAGCCAGGGGGCTTCTACCGGTGCAAGAAACCCTGGGTCTGTTGACTGACTGTGCATAGGCACAAGATCAAGATTGAAGCACCAACTTAAGTCAGAGATTGAAGAACCAAAAGGTTTGAAGAACCAACATGCAGCTCAGAGGGACCAAGATCGAGCCTAAAGGGCAAGACATTGGCAAGAGAAGGGCCTCCCTTGCCGCGCAGGCGAGCCCGGCAAGGGACATGGCCACCACCAGAAGCAAGCAACCAAGGCGCCCCGGCAGGTCCTGCCGGGGCTCGAAGGGAAAAACCACCCCACCAACCACTCAAGAGCGACCCATGTTGTCAATCAGTGCGGTGTCAAGCCGCAAGGTGATTAAGTGGCAGCCATTCTCCACATGGCAGCCGTTTCCTACAGAAGGAACATACAGATGAAAACCGTCCTACGACGTGTTAATAGAACAAGCACAGAGCTGGCGAGATAGCCCGGCAAGCCTTGCTGGGCAACCAGTGATGTGACACTAAGTGGTGCATTTAATGCACCCTGTCTGCCCGTAGAGTTAGGTATGATAGCACTATTTGCTATCATATCAGTGGATAATGACCACTTTGCCATTGTGGTTACCCCTTAATCTATAAAAGGAGGTCCATGGCATCCATAGGAGGGGTTGGAAAGTTGAGGAACCTGCACCCCTTATGCGTGTAGTCGCTGCTGCCATACGGCTACCCCTGTCGGGCAAGTGTATTGTGTTGCATTATGCACATTCCACCATTAATCCACCAAAGTAGGAGTAGGGTCTTACGACTTGCGGCAGCCCAAACCTGGGTAAATTGCTTGTGTTCCCTCCGCCATGCTGCCGCGCGCTGGTCTGTTCTTTGTGCAATGCGACGTCCCCCTGCCGAACTAGCTAGGGGCCTCCTGGTCCCATAGGTGGCCGTGGATATCCCGCGACAGGTGGTATATAGTACGCGTCGAAGAAGTGGAAGGGGACTATCATATGTACTATACGTACGTGTCCCTGAACAAGTACACCTCACTCAGTGTTGGGACTTTTCGGTTTCCGAGGCACATGCCGCATTGAAGTTCTGAAATTGGCTATTCAAACATCACACAACACCTCTTTGGCCCACATGCATGCAGGCGGTGGTTATCCTAGCTAGGACACATGATGCTTCCATCTATGGGCCCACGAGGCCATTGTCGATGCATGCATCACTTGGACCTACATCGGGCGAGGTTAATTAATTTCACTGTCGAGGAGGATTCTTTTTGGCTTGTATTACGGTAGGAGCATATAGTATGCGTCGAAGAGGGGGAAGGGGGCATCATATGTAGTGCGCTTCATGAACCTAGCTCTGTGTGGGGGGTTTATGGTTTTTGAGGCATGTGGCACATCAAAGTTGTGCATTTGGAGTATTCAACATATGTTTGGCCCACATGCAAAGTGATGGTGGTTGTCCTCTCGCACCCACTTAAGCGGTTATCAGCAATATTGATGCTTTCCATCTGTGGGCCCGCTTTGTCCATCACTACTTTTTGCCTGACAACGAGAGAGGTTAATTAGACTTAGGACGGATTATTATTTTACATGTAATGTGATATATATAGGTCATGCTCTGGGATGACATGATACAGTTTGAGCACACACACATGCATCTGTATGCATGAATCCGTCCCATCGAGTTGAAGTGGCTAGTACAGCGACACGTCATGAACCAATCTCGCTCTGTGTGGGGACTGTATGAATTTTGACCCACATACCACAGCAATGTTGTGAAATGGTATTCAAACATGCATGCACGCATCACCTCCATTCATGTGCGCATGTAGTGGTTGTCTTTGAACCGTAAACTCCCTCGCATCGTTATCGGCGACAAGCCTATATATCCGTGGGCCCGCGTGGACATCCATGATCACCTTGACGGACAACAAGATTGGTTACCATGGCAGATTCTTCCTTTGGTTTGTGTTATCATAGTATAGGTCATTGTTAGATTCAGACCTAATTATGTTTGAGTGCATATACTATGCACACATGCAGGCATGAATCCCTGTCGTCGGCTTGAAGTGTGGGGTAACATACATACGCATCGTCAACCTAATAACCCTCACTCGGTGTGGGGATTTCTAGTTTGAAACCATAGTGCCACATCAAAGTTGTTCCATTGTGTATTTAAAAACACACCCCTCCATACATACATATATATATATATATATGTTTGGTCCACATGCATGCAGTGGTTGTCTTCGGGGACTAGCTACTTGCATGATTATTGGCTAGCTAGCCCATCTCCAGGGTCGCATGGACGACCATCACTTTGACCAACAACAAGAGAGAGGTTGTATGACCAAGGTGGATTATTCTTGGTCCGTTTTACGATCCCTCTTGGTGAGATGCCTCTCTGGCCTGCCGACTGAAAGTGTGTGTGTTGGGAGGGGCTCCTACTTCGCACTTTGCTAGGTGAACCTCGGTTGGGGGCATGCATTCATAGCTTAGGATTCCCTTCATGCCGATACGAGGGGGGCTTCTAGCTACTTCGCACTTTGTTCGGTGAACCTCGGTTGGGGGGCATGCATTCAAAGCTTAGGATTCCGTTCATGCCGACCCGGGGGGGGGGGGGCATGCATTCATATCTTAGGATTCCCTTAATGCTGACATGAGAGGGGCTGTTAGCTACTTTGCACTTTGCTAGGTGAACCTCGGTGAGGGGGGGCATCCGTTCATAGCTTAGGATTCCCTTCGTGCTGACACAAGGGGGGCGCAAGAAATACCATGCACTTTGCGAGATAGGTGCCACATCAAAGTTGCATTTGGTATTTGAACATCAAACCACCCTTTTCATACATAAATTTGGTCCACATCCAAGCGTGTTCGTGTTCTGACCCTCTCCCGTGTCATTTTTCGCCAAATTTATGAACATTAGGCAAGTCGGATGACGCAACATACACGGTTCACTCAAACTAACCATGTGCCACGCCGGTGCCCCTGTCACGCACACATCCGCACAGTACATTGGGCTCCATGAGGGCACGAGGCTTCCCCTCTCAAAAATATCTACCCGTCTGTAGCTTTTTTTGTTTGATAACATACAGGTATTGTGTTTCGACCGTGTGTGATGTTTCTTGTTCTCAATCCCGCTTGCATCCATCGAAAATATCTGCCCGCCTCGAGGGTTTTTCTGTTTCATAACACACGGTTGTTATCTCCGGACCGTGTGCGATGCACCATCATCAAAATTTTCAATAGCCCCAGCATTTCACTCCCGCGTTTGACTCCCGCGTAGTAAAATTTCCAGTACCCGCATCATTTCCTCAAACACACCCCCGCCCCTCTCCACACACACACACACCAAAACCTCCTTGGGTGCGCGCTCACACACACACCCTCCCTCGCTCAAGACCCTCGCAAGGTCCCCGCTGCCGCAAGGCCTCCATTGTCAACAACTATCGGTTTGCCCGTGAAGCTTACCCATCGATCTCCATACCCAGGCCGCCCTGAGTTTCTTAGATGACACCTGCCAAATGCCCCCTTTCCCACACATCCCCATTCCCATCCCCATTCCCCATCCCCAAATCAAGAGCGTCGTAGCCTAAGCCCGGCTACACTTCCCGTGGAGCTCGAGGAGTGACTGGCCCAAAAGAGGTGTATCGTGGTCTCTTTGCCCGACATAGCCGAGGAAGCTGATGACCATTACTGGCCGCAGTCACTCAAGCATCGGGCTAGAGTATGCGCATATGTCTCGGACGCCGGCTACGACATTGAAGTCATCGACAGCGACGTCCCGAGGCGGGCTATGTCACAGGTTAAGTGGCCCACCCCAATCCCTCAGGTTCAACCACCATCGATCTCATCCATGGCCCCGCCGCTATCTCCTCTGGCTCGCTGTCAACAATTTGCCATCCTACATCGCCATCGAACCACTTTTCTCATTTCTGAAGGACACGTTCTGTGACGCTGGCTTGGGACCCACAACTTCCAAGTCAGACCTCATCGACGGCGACCACGAGGTGGGCACCCTCTCTGGCTCTTCCAAGGGGAAAGAGCCCGCCTGCGGCATGAGGGAGGGCACCCTATAGCCGTGTTCTTCCATGGGGAAGAAGCCCATCTGTGACAACATGGTGCACATCTAGGGTTCGTGCTCTTCCGACAGGAATGAGCCCATTTGTGACAAGTGAGGAAACCCATGATTTGTTTTGTCGTGCCTCTTCACAGGGGGAAACCCATCATTTGTTTTGTCGAGTCCCTTTTGTAGTGTAGTGAGAATATTTTCAGTTTTAATTGCTATATTTGGTTGTTTACAGTATGCCTTGTTTATTTCAGTTGTTCACAATGTGATGCTCTATAAGTGCAATTATTTATTGTGCAGTACATTTCATCAATCAAGTTTTAACATACCGATAGGAATGCATATATGTGCTTGCTGTTAAGCCTGTTATAGCTAGCATATGCCTCTTTTAAAGTTTTTTGATTGTTCAGTTGTTTGTAGTTAGCATATGTCCAGTTTCAAATGCTATCTTTGGTTGTTCGTAGTATGCCTTGTTTATTCCAGTTATTCACAATGTGATGTTCTATATGTGCAAGTATGAATTGTGCAGTTCAATTTCATCAGTACCGGTTTCAACAATACCACTATGTATGACTATATTTGGTTGCTGCATCTTATAGTTAACACGCCTTTCTATTTTTATTTAACAACAACCAGTGTACTTAGACCAACACAATACCAGTTTGAATGACTATGTTTGCTTGTGGTTAAATGTTAGGCCTATTGCAATTAACACACCTTTCCACTTGCTTTGCTTTACTAGCATTCTTAAACCTGCACACTGAAGTTATCTTTTGGAGATTATTTTGTCTGCCATGGATAAGTTTGGTTGATGTTTAGCCTATTATGCTTAACATGCCTCTCCATGTACCTACACAGGACAATTTTGGGAAAGACTGCTATTTTCCATCAAGGTTAGTTTCATCCCATGGCTTATATATACTCACTATTCAGGATATCGATAGCTGGTACCATATAGGCCGGGGGCTGATAAGGGACTAATCAGTGAATCGGACTTTTAACTGAATATATCTGTAACCCATTTATCATTATGTTAACTAGGGCCATATGTAATATATCTGAGGCTACATAGCAACATGCACTATACTTAATGTCTAAATATGCAATCCTAGGCTACATAGCAATAAGGAAGAGTGTTACCTTAATGTTCTGATGATGTCTAGATATATGTAGAAGAGCAGCAGCAGCAACAACAACAACAACAACAACAACAACAACAACAACAACAACAACAACAACAACAACAACAACAACAACAACAACAACAACAACAACAACAACAACAACAACAACAACAACAACAACAACAACAACAACAACAACACAACCCTATTTGGATACTGAACTTAGCTAGAGGTTAGAGTTAGTTTCTAGCTCATTACTAACCCTGAACTAACTCCATCCAAAGGGGTGTTTGGATGACAGGGTTAGATTGACAATAAATGCATAGGAGAACTAGCTCCAATTAGCACCTCTTGGGTTGGATATTTTTTTGGGTGGGTTAGATGCAACTAGCTCAAACTAACCCTCATGTTTGGATATACTTTAGGGCTATTTGAGCCCAAACTAGCTCAAACTAACTCTAACACATGGATACAACAGTAGTTAATCAGCCGATAATTTGTAAGCATGCAATAAACTCCTTCCGGCCTCTAATATAAGTTGTTGATTCATCTAATATGTGAGTATATTGGATGTTATAAGATCTTATAAAAGAGTGTTGTACTACATTATTGTGCTATTGCTGTTTAGCTTCTGATATTAACTTGGTGCTTTTAGGTACATATGTCATTGGTAATGATTCGCGCTTCGACCCTTTTTGCGTATGGGGCAATGAGATATTGATGAACCAACATCAAGTGAGGAAGATGATAAAGATTGTTAGTAAAATGGGTCAAAAGATGGCAATTAAACTATTTGTTTACACTTTGTCCAAGACAACAACGAACTGCAGGATGGTAAGTAAGAACTCTGCAACCTTCTTTGTACTGCCCATAATGAGTTATGTTAGATAACAATGTCTGAATCTTTTTCCTTTGGAGTGGTTGCCAAAGCAGTTTACTCAAGATTACCTCTCAAACTACATGATCGGTGGGCATGCAAAGGTTAAAGTATTTTTACCAGAACGCGATGATTATCTAGATCTTTTCAAGAAGACCATGAAGGATGGGCGGTCAGCCATCACAAGGGGTTGGACTAGAGTCGTGCGTGCCTTCTGCATGGAGGAGGGCACAATATGGGCATTCCGCTTCACCTTGTTCAGCAACCAGAATGTATTTGCCCCTCTTTCTTTAATGTATTTAATAGTACAAGTATACAACTGTGGTTCATCATTCTTTATTTGGTTCTTATGTAATTCTTGAACATATATACCTATGAATCGAATAATACATTGGTTGTTTGAACCTGGTGGATATGAATAAAGCTACAACATGCATTAAAATCCAAATCTGGCACAATTTGAAATAGCAGCAATTAAATTATGGTAAAATTACGACCTCTGAGTTGTTACGGCACACATGGTTGGTAAAACACAAACGTTTGCGATATACACCATAGTCCGAAATGGTTCACAGAGAGGAAACGTGTGCAAGTATGCACACAGTTGCCGTTTACAAAGCGTCTGCGATGTCAGACAATATCACAAACAGTGGAGGCAAACTAAACGTTTGAGTTAGTTGCCTTATCATACACGATTTGCAACCATGAACTGTTCTGATGAAGTATGCATCATAAACGTTGCGCCACAGAATAGCGTGTGCGATAGTTGTCGTGTACGATGATGTTACGACGGTCTGACATTTTGTAATCCTGTCTGACACTCGTACGATGATTAGCTAGTCTTCTTATTTAGTTAGCGCATAAGGTTTGGGAAAAGCGAATGTGTGTGATTGTATGCTTATCATACACGTTCTATAATAGTGAACCGTTTGTGATGGGTCGCGCAACATAAACGTAGTACCACGGAATACCGACTGCGATGGCAATGCAAGCACAAACGAGTAGGAGTACTGTATATGCATCTTGGCTCCCTATCCCTAACATTTTTTGGGTCGTGTGGGAAGGACCCCCCCTATCGCCGTCACTCACTAGGCGAAGGTTCCAAATGTCGTCGCGGAAAGGGGTTAAAACTGTTTGTATAGCACCGACGCGTACCAGTGGGCGTTCGTGACTACGATGGCTATGGCTGCTTCGTGTTCGAGAAAGATCCTAGCTCCGTTGGGCCAGGCATATTCAACTAGAGGCGGGTTTACAGCCTCGGCAACCCCTCCATGTTCCTCGGGCTCAATTATCAATCATCCAACCAATCATCGATCATATCATCGGCGATGATTACCGTTCTATGCAAGTTCCATTCACCAGGGGGAACTATGTTTACACATCGTACCATGGGTTTCATGAATCACCATATCCGGAGATTCATCGACATAGCCTGTTGCCAGATGATCTTCAGTGTGTGAAAGGCATCAAGCTTCCAAGTGATGAGTGGCTTTTGCAAACACGACTTGCGGTGATGTGGTTCATGCCAATAGCAAATATGCACTACTAGATTCGTAGTGATATCTAGACAGAGCCATGTATCCAGCTGCTGTAGCATGACCCTCTTTTGTTTGATATTATGTATTGTAGTTCGTTTGAAGTATAGATACTTTCTAGGATCGAGAGCATCCTAACTCACCTGCATAGCATGTACCGATAATGATGATGGAGATGCTATGCAGAAGCCATATGTATCAATTAGGCTTCAAGTGCGTACTTGTTGGTGAAAGTGTTGTCCAATGAGAATTATATTTTGTATTACTCATGTTGTCGAGGGGGTCGTGCGACATATGCCAAAGGATGGCTTATCATGGTGGGGGGTAGTAAAACGTCGCTGGTGCCAGGAAACGGGATGAGGCGTAGACACGTACGCCGACGAACTTTACCCAGGTTCGGGGCTCTCCTAGGAGATAACACCCCTAGTCCTGCTCTGCGAGGTCTCTGCATGATCACACAAGCAATAATGGTGGCTACAAGCTTGCTCCTTGAGCTATTTCTCGAGAGGGGGAAGAAGAACCAGGCTAGCCCTAGCTTCCTCTCTCTATATGTGTGTGTGTGTGGTCTAAGATCTGAACCCTTTGCATGGGTGCCCTGGGGGTTTTATACAGGCCTACCCCCCAGGGGTGCATTGGTAATCCAGCCAGGTGTAGGTCCCGGCTGTGAGTGTCTATGGTCGCCGGCTTCTCCACTAGCCGCTGGGGCCCGCTGCCTAGTGGGCCCTTCTGGCTTTCTCATACTTCACGGACAGGCCGTGCCCGCCGCTTGCGGGTCCTGCCGGCCTCTTAGCACTGTGGCGATGCCACTGATGATGTGTGCTTTGTTGGAAAAGGTGTGGCTACAGTACCGCCGCCTGGCGGGCATTTACTGTAGCCACTCCCCATCTCTTCTGATTAATGGCACGCAGACTTTGAAGGAAGGGGAGGGCACCGGCTGGGAGTCGGCCTCCCCTCGCGCCTTCTGGTCAGAGTTCGCCGCCTTCTGGCATCTCACGGGTAGGTAGGGCCCACCGCCTGCGGGCTGTACCTATAGCCCATAGTGGGAGCATGGCCGTCCCTGCCATGAGTGATGTCACGGGCTACACGGCAACAATGCCGTGCCGGACGGGGATGTCCGCCCAGTATGCTGCACTGTGGCCACGCTCTGCCCTGGATTCGGGGTGGCAGGCTGTACTGTCGCCACGCCCGTCTTGTCATCATAGTGTTGTGCAAACTTTGAGTGCGTGAGGGGCCGCCTGCTAGGAGCTGGCCTCTCTGGAGGCCGCCTGCCAGGAGTCGCCCCGTCTCATGGCTTTCTTTTGAGGTCCGCCACCCTCTGGCACCCGGCCGCCTGGACCAACCGGCCCTGAGAAGGCGGCTCTTCGTCCTTGGAGCTTGAGGGGCGCTACTAGCCCCAATGTCTTGAATTGCCAGGGGAGCAGATGAGGCTACCCGTCATTGTTTACTTCGATAGTAATCCCCGAAGTTGGTGGGGTGCCGCTGCTGAGAAAGCGAGAAGCCTCAGCAGCTTCCTACTCCGAGTGATTTGGTGATCTTGTTCCATTAGTAGGAGTCTGTTGCGACCAGGTGGACCGTCTGATGATTTCCAAAACATCGTGGCAGGAGCCGGCTGGCGCACCAGCCAAGCGGCAGGCTTGCCACCCGCTGCCTGTGCGCCATGCGGCGCCAACCAACCAGGCCGACCTGCCTGCCCATGCGCGCGGTGGGACGTCGCCACAGGCTGGGGCCCGCCACTACTGGGCCTCACCGCATGCTGATCCGATCCGGCCGAGGTGAATGGTTGGGATTCCGCAGCGCGGTAACTACATGTCGTTACTGCACGGTTAAAGCAGGGTCATGGGGGCGTGGGCGTAGTTAATCCCACGACACCCACGTTCTTGCCCCCTTGGCTTCGCCGCCTGGGCTATAAGTAGGGGGAGGAGCGGGGCGGCAGATGCACACACTCCCTCCTCCCCCCTTTTCCTTCCTCTTCTTGCTGCTGCCATTGCGCTCCCATATCTTGCCGAAGCGCCGTCGCAGCTCATTGTCGCCGAGCGCGTCTCCCCCGCAAGGCTGCTGCTCCGCCGCGGGTCCGCCCACTCGCCGTCATCCCGCGCCTCCGTCGAGCCCAAGCCACATGGCGCGGGCCAGTGCCATGGATGGTTCAAACGCCCACGAGGACCACATCACTTTCCTACGCCAAACGCAGCGGCTACCCTACGAGAACTACGTATGGGCACGTCCTCCGCCCGAATCGGAGATCTCACCGGCGCCGCAGGAAAACCAGCGCGTCGTCATCCACTCGCACTTCATTTGTGGCCTCGGTCTGCCGGCAAGCGACTTCCTCTGCGCCTTCCTTCACTTCTATCGCCTCCAGCCGCACCACCTGACGCCAAACACGATGGTGCTGCTGTCAGCCTTCATCATGCTCTGTGAGGGATACCTCGGCATCCCCCCACCCTTGAGCTGTGGGGGGAGTTCTTCTACGCCAAACTTGGCACCACCGCCAAGAACAAAGCGGCTCAGTGCGGCACCTTCATCGCAGTGCGGTGTTCGGGTGCCGGGAACTGCCTCCCAGCCATCAGCTTGACGCAGTCGGTCAAGATGTGGCAATGGTCTTACTTCTACGTGAAGAACATCCACCCGGAGCACGACTCTGTCAACCTGCCGGCTGAACCCCGCACCAACTAGACCTTCAAGCCGAAGTTGCTATCGGCAGCCTCCCTTGCCGCCATCACCGGCTTAAGGAGATGCCGGAGTCGGAGGGCCTCAAAGCTTTGGACTTGCTGACCGCCTTCATGGTGCGCCAGGTGCTCCCCCTCCAAACCCGGCCTCACATGATCATCCGGATGAGCGGGCATCGAGACCCGTGCCGGATCTGCACCAAGGAGATGCCGGACGCGGAGGTGGCCCATCTGGTGAACTTCAACTCGAACTGCAAGCTCTTGGGGGAAGAGTGGCAGTTCGACAAGCGGCCATACTCCCGCGCAAACCAACCGCCCGTGATAAGTCCATCACTCTTTTTTCTTTATCTGCTGGGTTCTACTTTTGCTGCCTAATCAGTTGGTCAATGTGCAGATCCTCACATCCCAGCCGGCAGCCGACGCCTTGGAGGAGGGCCAAGAGTACCTGTCGTACTAGACCGTAAGCGATGTGGACGACCCCTACTTGGGGGCGGCCGCCTTGGAGGAGGACGACGCCACAGGCGATGGCGGCGGAGCGGGCGGCTCCAGAGGAGGCGGTGTCGAAATGTGGCCGGATGATGACGAGGAAGAAGATGAACCATGTTGCCCTCACGGCATTGAGAAGGCGGGCGCGAGCTCGTCAGCCGCGTCGACCACACCAGGCGGCGCACAGAAGCGCCGAGCCGCCAAGCCACAGTTCGGCAGCCTGCCAAAGAAACCAAAGAACCCGGCCTCCGTGACCAAGAGGCAGGAGGCCGCCGCGATGGCGGCCCAGTTCCAAAGGGCTCTGAAGCATCCCCCAATGGTGTCCGCATAAGTGCCTGATTCCTCTTGCGTTTTTCCTTTTGTCTTTCTTGTCAAAAATCTTTCTGGATTTCTTGTCATCTTATTTGAATAGGGCCCTGCTCTCTCTTGAGTGGTCGGCCTCTGCTTCGATCATCGGGGGATGGAGGGCTCCGCCAACACCCGCCGCATAGAGCCGCGCGCCGAGCTCTAGGCGGCAACGGAGCGGAACACGCAGGAGGTGCGTGAGGACCGGGAGGAGGTGGAGCGGCAGGAGGCGGCGGCGGCCAAGGCGACGCAGGAAGCTGCTGAAGCGGCCGCCAAGGCCCAAGCCAATGCCACGACCAAGGAACAGGCGGACACAGTCGCCACGGCGCGGGCGGAGAAGGCCACATGCGACTAGGCACCGTAACTAGTCATCCCCCAGCGTGCCGCTCCGCCGGTGCCAAGGACCCAGGCACTGATTAGAGGAGCCGGCGACGAGCAGCTGGTCGCGGAGGGCGAAGGAGGCGACACCGCCGTCTTCGGGGCAGAGGAGCCCCTGCAAGCGCCGACCATCGAGGCACCTGGCAGCCAGCCCGACGCGCCGCAGGTGCCGCCAGCCGGCGGCGAGCTGGTGGGGGTGACCCCTGCATCTCGTACTCCGATACGTTGGTGCATGGTGAAGGCGACGTCGGCGCCACGACCGCTGGAGATCGAGGCCGCGAGCTCATCGGCCCCAGACGTAGAGGCCACCAACGTCATTCCGTCAGAGTGGATTCCTAGGGGCGGGATAGGCGTGTTGAACAGGGTGGCGCAGGATGTCCAGGCCCAGCTCCAAGCCCAAGGCGCCGCCCTCCGACAGTACACGAAGGAGTTCTTGGCGATGCGTACCACCATCCGGGCATGTCTTTTGATTGCTTGTTTCTGATTCTTGCATTTTCTTGAAATCTTCCGTTGGGAGTGCCAGTGCACTCACTGGTTGTAACCCCTGAGTTCCGGGCCGGCCACTAAGCAGGCGGGTCGGAACTTAAGGTAAGTTCCAAGTGCTAACCTTCTCTTCTTTCTTTTCTTGACTTTGTTGCAGGACTATCATGACATTTGTGCGGCTGCCTTCAACTCTCATGTCTAGGAGCTGGCCTAGCGGACTGCTGAATTGGCCGACAGCCGGAGTAAGTGCTTCATCCTTATTCTCGCGGGGCACGCCAATGGACACGCGGGGTGTAGCCCCCGATATTAGGGCCGACTGCTGAGCAGTCGGGCCGGATCTTCCAATGACTACTTTCTTTCTTTTTGTTAATCTTGTTGACTGTCCCTTTTTTGCCTTTGTAGGAGCCAACGCCACCTGGAAGTAGTAGCTGGGCGAAGCCCAAACTGTATTGCGCACCAAGGAGGAGGAGTGCTACAAGATGGACCAGGAGGGCGACTGCCTGGCCAAGAAATTGGCTGACCAGGTGGACCAGCACCAGGCGGAGCTCCAGAAGCTTGAGGATGCGGAGGAGGCGTTCAAGGCCGACTTCGAGACTCAGCGCTTGAACTGGGTCGATAGGAGAAAGCTCTGATTGACGGCTACGGCAAGATCGAGGACATGCTCGACGGTGACTTGTTCTTCCCTTTCTTCCGCCTGCTGCCTTATCATTTGCGCCGGCTTCCGACTTCATACTTCTTTTTCCTTCTTTACAGAGTATTTTCCTGGTCACGCCGTCGCCGCCAGACAAGCCATCAAGGCTCGTCGCAATGAGCGAAGGCTAGCTGGTGCAGAAATCACGCCCAACGCCCCTCGGACCCTCGCCGAGCAGCTGCTTGCCGTCCAAGCTCGTCTCCAACTGGCTCACCGAGCGCTCCACCGTCTGTAGTGTGCCGGACCTCCGACTGGTTAGATGTGGCCATTGGCTTCTTCGAGGCGTGGAAGGGCTCCGCAGCCCGGGCAGGTGGACGGCGGGCTTTGGAGTTCGTCAAGGGGTGGTACCCTGGGCTGAGCCTAGCCCAGTTGGCCACTCTCCGTGCTGAAGCCAGCGAGGAGTTGGCGGCGGTGGCGCCCGAGCTCTATCATCGCGCCGCGGCGATAGCCGAGTACAGAGACACCAGTGTCTTCTTCCCCGAGCTAAATGAGGAGGGCGCTGAGGTGCCGCCCAACTAGTTCGGGATTAACCTAGAAGGCGGAGAGGACTCGGTGTAGGAGATCGCCTCCAGCGATGAAGGTGAGGAGGAGGAGGACGAGGACGGCGAAGACGATGCGCCGGATGATGGAGGCGACAGCCGGCCTCAACCGGACCAAGTTTCGACCAACAGGCGGCACACTGGCAAGCCGACTGCCACTGGCGCTGACTAGGCTGAGACCAACCAGGCGATCGTTCCACCACCCGGAGCCTCGACCTCCGCCGACCCCTCTGATCCGGATGCTGCTCCTTTGGCCTAGGCGGCCAAGTTATCTTTTCTTCCTGTTTTGTAATCTCTTTTGAACAAACTTGTTACATTTGCGTAGTTCCACCTGCTGGGGGTGTATTCAAACTCTGTTGAATGCTGGCCAAGGGCCTTTTGCTATGTAAATTATCTTTGCCGATTTCTGACTTGTATTGCTTCCCTGGTCTTTTGGCTTTTCCATTTGCCGCCTTCCCTTAGCTGTCGTCTTGCCAACCAGACAGCCGCTCTGCGGTCTGTGGCTGGGTCAAGTACTTGGCCATTTTGGGAAGGCAAGTACTTATACTTTGCAGAGCGTAGCAAGTTAAGTTTTAGAAACCGGTCGGCCGGCTGCTCAACAGCTGGTCGACGAGGCAAGGAGCCGGCTTGGTCTATGCGAATGCTTTGGTCCTTAGCCATTTTTCGTGTGGGCACCGTTTCCTGCCTTTAACTCTTGCCAGCCGGACAGTCGCTCTGCGAGCTGCGGCTGATGGCTAGAGAGGGCTTAGGTGCCGGCACACTACTTGTCCGACTGCAGGTAGCCGTGACATAGAACAAGGCGGCAAGCTCCCGGGATGACTGGTCGAACCCGGTGCTAGGCAGAATAATGAAATAACACATTCATAGGCATAGAACTTATCATATAAATAAAAAGGGTAGCCCCCAAGTGCTCCTTGAGGGACCTGATGTCTTAGCGCTTAATACAAAAGGTAGCGTGGTACATACTGCATTAACAGTAAAATCTTCGGAGGAGATTTGCATTCCATGGGCGCTCTGATTCCATGCCGGAGTTGTGTCTCTTGCGTGCTCTGGGCTTCTGTGCATCGATGAGGTAGTAGGAGTCGTTGCCCAAAGCTTTGCTGATGATAAACGGGCCTTCCCAAGGGTCGAGAGCTTGTGCTGGCCAGCTATTCGCCGGATCAGCCGGAGCACAAGGTCTCCTTGTTGGAATGATTTGGCTTCACCTTCTGACTATGGTAGTGGCGCAGACTCTGCAGGTAGATGGCGAACCCACTGAGTGCTAACAGCCGGCCATCTTCCAGCAGATCAACGCCGTCTTCTCTTGCTTCTTTCGCCTATGCCTCCGAGTACATGGTGATGCGAGGTGAGTCGAACTTGATGTCAGTAGGGATGATAGCATCGGCCCCATACACGAGGAAGAATGGAGTGAAGCCAGTTGATTTGTTCGGAATGGTGCGGAGGCTCCAGAGGATGGCCGGCAGCTCATCGATCCAGCAGCTGGCCGAGCGCTCCAGTGCCTCGACAAGTCGGGGCTTGATGCCGGAGAGGATGAGGCCATTTGCTCACTCGACTTGGCCGTTTGACTGCGGATGGGCAACGGATGCTAAGTCCAATCGGATGCCCTGCGTCGCGTAGAAACGGGCCAAAGCTCCCTTGGAAAAGTTTGTGCCTATAACACCCCAGATGTAACTTGCCATATTTGTAACTCCGACTCTTGCCATTTTCGGCTTTAAGTTATGAGATTCCCTTCGTGGTTGGGTTTTGTCTTCGTTTTGCATTTTTTTCATGTCATGCATTCCATATCATGTCATCATGTCCATCTCATTTGCATACATGTACGTCTCATGCATCCGAGCATTTTCCCCATTGTCCGTTTTGCAATCCGACACTCCCACGTGCACCGGCGTTCCCCTTTTGTCTCTTTTCATGAGTGGGTCTTAGACGTTCTCGGAATGGACCGAGATTTGCCAAGTGGCCTTGGTACACCACCGGTAGAATGCCTGTCAAATTTCGTGTCATTTGGAGTCTGTTTGATACTCCAACGGTTAACCGGGTAACCGCAAAGGCCTTTTGTGTGTTGCAGCCCAACACCATTCCAAAACGGCCCAATAACCCATCCAAACCACTCCCATGTCCTCCGTCGTCGGATCACGATCATGTGGGCGAAAACTACACTCCATTTGGACACTCCTACATCCTCCTACCTATAAATAGGTGCCCCTCCCCAATTTTTCATGCAGTCAAACCCTAGATCCAACCCCTCCGCGTCGCCGGACACGTCCACCGCCGGCCGGACGCGTCCGCCGCCTCCCTCAGCCACTCCGGGTGCGCCACGTGTCCCCGTCCGCCTCCCACCACCGCCAGCCCGGTGAGGCCCGCCCCCCCCCCCCCCCCGAGCTCATCACGCCGCCACCCGCGCTCAGCGCCGCCTGCCGCCCGCACCGCCGCCGCCTCGCTCCCTCGCCGCCGGCAGCCGCCCCGCCATCACCGACCGCGCCACCGTTCGGCTCCGCCGCTCCCCGCACCGCGAGCCCGCGCCTGCTCCGCTAGACGCCGGCGAGCTCCGACCCCGCCGGCGCCTCCCCTCCACAAGCCCCGGTGAGCCCCTTGCCGGGGTCCAACTCCGGCGACCTCCGTCTCCACCGCGGCGACGAACCCCGACGATCCTCGTCTTCCGTGCGAAGAACCCTGGATCTGATCTGGATGTCATTTTTTGGCTCTAAGTCCTTTTTCTGCATTTTTTTCATGCTCTGTTCTTTGCCTCATAACTCCATGACCGTAGCTCCGTTTCATGCACACGATATATCAAAATGTTCATTGTGAGATGCTCCCCATTTCATTCCATTGTGGCATGCTTGTTTGAGTTCATCTGGGTGCCCAAATCATTGATGAAAGAGTGCTATAAATTGTTTACTGCTGATACTTATCAGTTTAGGGAGATTTGTCAGTTTTCTCACATTTGTTGTGTGCATCATATGGGCATGAGCTCTACATGTGTTTTGGGCTATGCCATGCCATATTTTTAGAGGTGCTTGTCATGTATTTTTGTGATCTATGTGGTGACTAGCACAAGCATGCAAAGTAGCCTTCGTGACATTGCTGATTTCAGGGACTTAGGTTTTTGCTAACTCATTTCCCTGCTGTTATTTTTATGCCATGTAAACTTGATGCTACAGTGGAGATCCGTGCTTGTTTTGAGTTGCTTTAGTAAGGATGTTTTAAACATATGGTTATGCTCTATCCATCCATGCCCCTGTTTGCATTTATGTAGAGCCCTGGCATGTCTTAATCTTGCTCTACTTTTGCTATAAAATGTTCCTGGCAGATTGTTTACAAGTTCATCAATTTTGCCATGGTTGTTACTAGTGATCCATGCATGCTATGAATTTGCTCTTTCCATGGTTAGCTTCATGAACATGTCATATTGCTATTGATATGCTTGTTTTGTCATGTAAGGCTTTGTGGTGAGTGATTCGAGCTCACAGAGATGCCTTCATAATTCTGTTTATGCCATGCTCTATTTTCTGCTAAGTCTATAACTGTTAATAAAACTTGCTATGTTTACATGGGCGCCATCGTATCTTTTGTGCCTTTTTGGCTCATGATCAGTAAGGGTCTTTTGTTCTATGCATTTACTAGATTCATGCCATGCCTTTGTTTGCTATGATCAGTTCCTGTAGCATGTTGTTTGCTTGCTCTAAACATGGCTTCCTGATGTTTGTGAAGCTGATATCTTTTGCACTTTTGCCCTGCTTGTTTGAACCTTCTCTTGTGTGATTTAGCAGTAGCTCAGTGTTCATGTTTTGTCAAGCATCTTGAGTAAATCACTGCCATATGCTTTGTAGCTATGTTGGAGTGTAGTAGCTTAGTTTCTTGTTGCTTTCTAGACGGCATCGTGCTGTTAATCGCAGAATTGTGCCATTCTTGTTTTGCTTGCCATTTGCAAACCGTGCATCCGTTTCCGGTGATCCTTATATCGATTTCGACCGAAATCATCTATCTTTCCAGTGGCACACTTGGTTTGCCAAGTTGATGCCTTGTTCTTTCTTTTCCTTCCGAAGCACACATATGCATTGCATGTCATATCTCGCATGTCATGCCATGTTTTGCACCATGTTGCTTGTGCATTGCACCGTGATTGATTTTGGTCCTTTGCTTGTGTTCTTGCTTTGGGTAGAGCCGGGAGACGAGTACGTGATTGAGAAACCTGTTGAGTACGCTAACGAGGATCAAGCTTTCGACAACTCTGAGAACTTTGCAGGCAAGATGACCATACCCTCGAAATCAGTTATATCTTTGCTTGCTAGTTGTTCGCTCTATTGCTAGGCCGCGCTACCTACCACTTGCTATGTCATGCCTCCCATATTGCCATCTCAAGCCTCTAACCCACCTTTCCTAGCAAACCGTTGTTTGGCTATGTTACCGCTTTGCTCAGCCCCTCTTATAGCATTGCCAGTTGCAGGTGAAGATGAAGTTTTGTTCCTTGTTGGAACATGGATTTTGTTGGGATATCATTATTATATCTTATTT
This sequence comes from Triticum monococcum, assembly GCA_034509565.1. Taxonomy (NCBI): domain Eukaryota; kingdom Viridiplantae; phylum Streptophyta; class Magnoliopsida; order Poales; family Poaceae; genus Triticum; species Triticum monococcum. The sequence goes on along the minus strand of CM067841.1, from coordinate 246,439,308 downwards.
ACCTTAATGCATCTATATACTTGGTAAATGGTGGAAGTCTCGGCCTTATGCCTAGTGTTTTGTTCCACTCTTCCCGCCTTAGTTTCCGTCATACCGGTGTTATGTTCCTTGATTTTGCGTTCCTTACGTGGTTGGGTGTTATGGGAACCCCTTGACAGTTCGCTTTGAATAAAACTCCTCTAGCAAGGCCCAACCTTGGTTTTACCATTTGCCACCTAAGCCTTTTTTCCCTTGGGTTCCGCGGACTCAAGGGTCATCTTTATTTTAAACCCCGGGCCAGTGCTCCTCTAAGTGTTGGCCCAAACTGGGCGATGTCCGGCGCCCCCTGGGCAACCAGGGTCTATGCCAACCAGACATCTTGCCCATCCGGTGTGCCCTGAGAACGAGATACGTGCAACTCCTATCGGGATTTGTCGGCACAACGGGTGGCTTTGCTGGTGTTGTTTTACCATTGTCGAAACGTCTTGTAACCGGGATTCCGAGACTGATCGGGTCTTCCCACGAGAAGGAATATCCTTCGTTGACCGTGAGAGCTTGTGATGGGCTAAGTTGGGACACCCCTGCAGGGTTTTGAACTTTTGAAAGCCGTGCCCGCGGTTATGGGCAGATAGGAATTTGTTAATATCCGGTTGTAGAGAACCTGAGACATAACTTATTTAAAATGAATCAACCGCGTGTGTAGCTGTGATGGTCTCTTTTCGGCGGAGTCCGGGAAGAGAACACGGTCTCGTGACACAAAACGGATGTTGTGTCATGTCCAGGCAGTGTTTTTGTGATTTTTGACCTGGAAAACCCTAGAAAATGCGTCGAGCATCGGAAAAATACGCAAATTGGCGTGGGTGTTGTGGATGGTGATGCCAATGTGTGGAAAAAAGTTTCATGACGTTTGACGGAGTAGAAAAAAACCATAGTTGGGAACCCCCTCTCCGGCAGACCGAGAAGTAGCTGGTTGCACTGGGGCTACGTGATTGCATGCATGCAAGTGCACCAAAGTGTGCGTGCATGTGGGAACGACCAACGTAGGCCCCCACGCAAGGTTGGAATGAAAACGGACACAAAACGGACGTTGCGTCACGTCCGTGCAGTGTTTTTATGATTTTTGACCTGGACAACCCTAGAAAATGCGTCGAGCGTCGGAAAAATACGAAAATTGGCGTGGGTGCTGTGGATGGTTATGCTAACATGTGGAAAAAGTTTCGTGACGTTTGACGGAGTAGAAAAAAACCGTAGTTGGGAACCCCCTCTCCGGTAGACCGAGAAGTAGCTGGTTGCACTGGAGCTACGTGATCGCATGCATGCAAGTGCACCAAAGTGTGCGTGCATGTGGGCACGACCAACGTAGGCCCCCATGCAAGGTTGGATTGAAAATGGACAAAAACGGACATTGCGTCACGTCCGGGCAGTGTTTTGTGATTTTTGACCTGGAAAACCCTAGAAAATGCATCGAGCGTTGAAAAAATACGCAAATTGGCATGGGTGCTGTGGATGGTGATGCCAACGTGTGGAAAAAGTTTCATGATGTTTGACGGAGTAGAAAAAAACCGTATTTGGGAACCCCCTCTCCGGCAGATTGAGAAATAGCTGGTTGCACTGGGGCTACGTGATCGCATCAATGCAAGTGCACCGAAGTGTGTGTGCATGTGGGCACGGCCAACGTAGGCCCCCATGCAAGGTTGGATCGAAAACGAACACAAAACGGACGTTGCGTCACGTCCGGGCAGTGTTTTGTGATTTTTGACCTGGAAAACCCTAGAAAATGCGTCGAGCGTCGGAAAAATACGCAAATTGGCGTGGGTGCTGTGGATGGTGATGCCAACGTGTGGAAAAAGTTTCGTGACGTTTGATGGAGTAAAAAAACATAGTTGGGAACCCCCTCTCCGACAGACCGAGAAGTAGCTGCTTGCACTGGGGCTACGTGATCGTATGCATGCAAGTGTACCAAAGTGTGTGTGCATGTGGGCACGGCCAACGTAGGCCCCCACGCAAGGTTGGATCGAAAATGGACGTTGTGTCACGTCTGGGCAGTGTTTTTAACCTAGAAAATGCGTCGAGCGTAGAAGAAATACGCAAATTGGCGTGGGTGCTGTGGATGGTGATGCCAACGTGATGCGGAGCATCCTACGATCATCCCCATGGACCTACAACCGTCTCATCAAGAGCCAAGAGGACCCATGACACGAGCACGAGCCAGAGCTCTCGAGAACGAGGTGACTTCTTTCCTTAGTGATATCACGTATGATCCACTCGAGACATGGCTACTACCTAAGTCCGATATGCTAGGCATGATCAGGTGTCAAGAGGAGCCTCCCAAAGATGCACGTGAAGATGGACAAGCCGCCAAGTCCACGGATGAAGAGAATCAACGGAAGAAGAGAATGGAAGCTCCAGGGCCCGGACATCCGGCCACCAGCCCGGACATCCGTCCTCCCACGACGCCCCGGACATCCAGGTCCCTGCCCGGAAATCCGGACCCCCTATCCAGAGAACCATCGAAGCTGCCCCGCCAGCCCGGACATCCGGCCACCAGCCCGGACATCCGGCGCCTCCGGAAGCCCCGGACATCCAGCCCGACGCCCGGACATCCGGCCTCACCTGCGCGTGAACAGTGAAGGGCCGAAGCCCATGTACCCTTTCGCCCCCGTAGACTATATATACTCCATCCCCTTCCTCTTTCTAGGGTTAGCGTTGGTTTAGCTCATACTTCGAGATAGAGCTTCGCTCATCCATCCCGATCTCCTCCTCGAGAGAGACTGCGGCCCCTCTTCAGAGAAGATCAACTTGGATTCAAGACCCCCCTCTTGGGCGGCCCCATCAAGACCTCCTTCTAGGAGAAGAACCGGTTACTTGTATCGTCCTTTGTTGACCGTGGATCATCGTGTATCTCTTTGTGTTTCGAGGATCTAGCGCATGTGTAATCGAATCTCGTTGGTTTGAGTGATTCTCTCGTGTTTTCCCTCGTGAATCCCCCTCGTGTTCTTCGTGTTTCTCTTTGGGATCCGCTCCTTTCGTGAAAGGTCGGCCATCTAGGGTTCCACCCTACATCATCTTGGTATCATGAGCAAGGTTGATCACGATTTCGGACCCCCCTCTCTTTGTTTTCTAGCTTGATTTTGTTGTTTTTCGTCCTAATTTGAAAATTGCCCCACAAAAATAGCCCTAAATTTTTTTTGTGATTTGTTGGTGTGATGAAGTTTTGTTGGATTTGATCCGCGGATTTCGTGTGTTGCAGGTAGATCTGGCTTTCCCCCACCTTTTCCCCAATTTCCATCCACAAAATCGTCCCAATTTTGCACGAGTTTAACCTCTCCACGCGGTGTTCTGCGAAGAAGTCCACGGATCCCCAGCCCGGACATCCGGCCCGACCAGCCCGGACATCCGGCAGCCCGGACATCCGGCCATCAACCCTGGACATCCGGCCCCTGGCAGCAAAACCTCCCATCCACCATACTTTTCCCGCCCAACTTTCACCAAATTTTGTTCCGGTGCCACATACACTTCCGCATAACTCCACCACTTCCGCATAGCCCACCATAGCCTTTCCCGCTACCACCTCCGACAATTTTGCCAAATTTTGTTTTGAGAATTTGAGTTGTGGTTTCCGTGTCCTTTTGTGTTTCGGCTATCTAGGCACGGTTCAACATCAACATCACCACCGCTCATCATCGACAAGGACTGTATCTACACCATCTTGGTACATAAACATCACTTGGGTATCACCTTCACCTTCGATATCAACTTGGTATCGTGATATCATCTTACTCTTTTGCAATTGCATTGATAACCCCATGGCCTTACTTTTGCGTCACTTACCCATCGAGACTAGCCATTGAGTATTGCCGGCAACGTGACTTGTGCACATTAGTGTTCATACTTCCCATAGCATACATACTATCATCGTGTTGCATATCTCGGTATCATCACTTGTGTCACAAAGTTGTTGTCGCATACACATTTGCTATATTGGTTCGTGAAGCATTGCATGAGAAAAGAGCTCAAACATCAAAGAGCCAAACAAGCTTTTAAGCAAACGAGGAAAGATAAGCAAAGAGCTTATAAGCAAGAACCATAGCATCATACAACATTAAGATTGTCATACTCGATCATCTTGGATCAAAGCATAGGAACATCATACATATAGCATACGTGGGATAGAAGTCGTTGCATTTTTGCTTAGTAGGTTGTGCACAAGTTCGTATCTGCCTATTGTGCAATCGTGCTAGCGTCTCTCTAGTGTTGTGCAACAAGAGCATCTTGGTGAATTCCACATTTTGGCTCATCCTTGGTTGCATAACCCCATCTTATCTATTTGCGTGTGTGTTTCCGTGTACCATATCTTGTTATTGGTCTACTTGTTACATTTGCAAATTTGTGAATCTTTTCCAACATTATTGAGTCTCACTTACAATTGCATCAAATTTTGTGCCACCATCCTAACCGAGCCCCACCATAAGCTTTTACTTGTGTAGGTGTGAGAACCGACAAGAATTGGTACCAATTGTGCTATTTCCTTGTTATACATTGGAGTCATCTTTGATCCATTGTCAACATCGGTCAAGGTACATTTGATATTGGTTCTTCCCTTTCTTCCACTCACATTTGTCTTGGAATGATGGATAGGCCAAGTACTTCTACCAACCCACTCTTCATGGAGCAAGACGACGACATGACCTCCTTCGTCACCAAGAGTCACCTCTTTGGTGCACAACGTGCTTTGCATCAAGAGCTGCAAGCTATGAATGAACGCATTGACAACCTTGCCGCTGACTTGCGACTTTCCGAGCAACGTACAAGGGACTACTTTGACAACAAGCTCGACGATCACAAGCAAGAGAATGACGCAAGAATGGACGAGATTCGAGCTTTGTTGCTTCGTTTGTCTACATCAACTTCGTCAAGAAGGAGCCGTTCAAGTCGACACTCCGACGACACCATCTCCGGTTCAAGTACACCGACATCAAACACTCTTCGACGAGCCGCACGCAATGAGCATCAAGCACACCTCAATCCACTTCGAGACACCGACTCGCAAGAACATTGACGACGTCAAGCCGACGAAGCCTTTGCGCTAGCTCAAGAACGGCATCGACAACATCAGGATGCACAAGACGCCGAGGCGGAACGCCAACAACAACAACTATGTGAAGCTCAAGCACTTGAAGCGCAACGGGCACTTCATGAATCAAGTCGTGCCGTAGCCGACCGCGGCCGACAAGCTCGACTACATCGAGAAGCACTTCACGATGAAGCTCAAGAAAGAATTTACCAAAGACGTGTGCGTCAACAAGCTCCTCATCAAGATAGACAAGCGCCTCGTCAAGATCGACAAGCTCCCCCTCAAGCTCGCCAAGACCATCAAGTTCACCAAGAGCATGCAAACAATGGGAACCCTCCGCGGCAAGAGCAACACGAGGTTGACAACCCTCCGCGTCAAGAGTACCACGAGTTGGACAATGATCTACAACATGGGCGTCATCATCCCCGACCCCAACATAATGAAGAGCAACGCTATGGCAAGCTCAAGTTCACCATGCCCAAGTTCAATGGAAGCAACGATCCCGAAGAATACCTTTCATGGGCATTGAAGGTTGACAAGATCTTCCGTTTGCACAACTACGAAGAAGAGAAGAAGATCGCAATGGCATCCCTTGAATTCCAAGACTACGTCCTCATTTGGTGGGAACAAGTCAATGAGCGTCGAGCGGCAAGAGGTGAACCACCCATCACCACTTGGACACAAATGAAGGATGTCATGAGAGCACGCTTCGTGCCTACCTACTACAACTGCGACCTCTTCAAGAAACTTCAACAACTCAAACAAGGAACCAAGAGCGTTGAAGAGTACTACAAGGAAATGGAGATTGCCATGATACGAGCCAACGTCAAGGAAGATGATGAGCAAACTATGGCACGGTTCTTGAATGGACTCAATCATCCTATCAAGAAGATCGCCGACTTCCAACCATACTCGAACCTCATCGAGTTAGTGCACCAAGCCACCAAAGCGGAACGGCAAGTACAAGACGACTTCAAGTACGCCAAGTTCTCATCCAAGTCCTATGGCCTCTCCAACAATCAAGCTTAGACGACTCCAACAACTTCTACTTCAACCAAGCCTTCTACAACCAACGGCGACAAGTCAAGTTACAAGAAAGCTTTGACAAGCTCAAGTCGTCCCCCTACTACAAGCAACTTCAAGAAAGCTCCATCATCATCTACTCCACACGATGAGACCGTCAAGACGAGTTCTGTCAAATGTTTCACATGCGGAGGCCATGGCCATAAGTCCTTCGAGTGCACAAACAAGCGCACCATGATCCTCAACGACGACGGAACCTATGACTCCATGAGCGAAGGAGAAATGGAAGCTCTTGAGCAAGTGGCCATGCACCGACAAGTGAACAATGAAGAAGAACAAGTCTTTTGTGATGAAGACTCAAGTCCCGCTCTTGTTGTCTCCAAGGTCTTGACTCTTCAACATCAACAAGACAAAGATCAAAGATGCCATATCTTCCACACAAAGGCCGACATCAATGGACGCTCCGTCAAGGTCATCATCGATGGAGGTAGTTGCCACAACTTAGCAAGTGAAGAACTTTGCTCCAAGCTCCAATTGGTCAAGATGAAGCACCCGCACCCCTACAAGGTTCAATGGCTAAGCGACACCGGCACCATACAAGTCGAGCATAGAGTACAAGTCTCTTTCAAGATTGGCGCCTATGAAGACACATTGGAATGTGACGTACTTCCGATGACCGTTTGCCACCTCCTCCTTGGACGGCCATGGCAATTTGACCGCGGTGTCATTCACAATGGGCGTACAAATCATTATAGCTTCAGGATGAAAGGGAAAGAGTTCGTGCTACGTCCTATGTCTCCAAGCCAAGTGCTCGCCGACAAGCAAGCCACCCATCGTGGAGAGAATAGTGAGAGAGTGAGCCACCAAAAAGAGAGTGAGCACCATAAGCCCAAATTGAGTGCCTCCATGATGAGCGACAAGAAAAACTTAGTTCTCTTTACCACCAAACGTGAGATGAGAGAAGTGTGTGAGAGAACCCATCTAGTGTCCTACACTATGTCCTATTGTGCAAGGACGACGTCACAAAAACTAACAACTCTCACGATCTACCTTTGGTGTTATCTTCTCTATTGCAGGAATTTAAAGATGTTTTCCCTGATGAGCTACCTCCGGGTCTACCTCCACTACGAGGCATTGAGCACCGAATTGATCTCATTCCCGGAGCGCTGCTTCCCAACAACGCACCATACCGCGTCAACCCCGACGAAACCAAAGAAATACAAAGGCAAGTAAAGCATCTCATAGACCATGGAAATGTGCGTGAAAGTTTGAGTCCTTGTGCCGTACCGGTCATTCTTGTGCCAAAATGCGACGGTAGCTTTCGCATGTGCTCCGATTGTAGACCTATCAATGCTATCACCGTTAGATATAGGTATCCCATTCCACGCCTTGATGATATGCTTGATGAACTTAGCGGTGCCACTATCTTTTCCAAAATTGATCTTAAGAGTGGTTACTATCAAATTCGCATACAAGAGGGTGATGAATGGAAAACCGCCTTCAAAACCAAGTTTGGTTTGTATGAGTGGTTAGTCATGCCTATGGGTCTCTCGGAAGCACCGGGCACTTTTATGTGCCTTATGAATCATGTCTTTCGCCCTTACATTGGTATATTTGTTGTGGTTTACTTTGATGACATTCTTATGTTTAGCAAATCTCTCCAAGAGCATGTCACCCATGTCCGCACCGTTTTGCAAACTCTTAGGAACGAGCGTCTTTATGCTAATATGGAAAAATGCCTATTTGGTGTTGATAAGCTTGTTTTCTTGGGTTTTGTAGTTTCTTCTAAGGGTGTTCATGTTGATGAATCTAAGATCAATGCTATTAAAACTTGGCCCCAACCAACCAATTTGCAACAAGTGCGTAGTTTTCTTGGTTTAGCCGGTTTCTACCGTAGATTTGTGAAGGATTTTAGCACCATTGCTTCCCCTTTGCATGCTTTGAGTAAGAAAAATGCACCGTTTGTTTGGGGAACATCTCAAGATATTGCTTTCAATGAGCTTAAGAATTTGCTTACTCATGCCCCCGTGCTTGCATTACCCAACTTTGACAAACCTTTCGAAATTCATTGCGATGCTAGTGGTAATGGCATAGGAGGTGTGTTAACGCAAGAGAAGCGCCCCATTGCATACTTTAGCGAGAAACTCTCCGGAGCGCAACTCAATTACCCCATCTATGACAAAGAGCTATATGCTCTAGTGCGAGTTTTGCGTGAATGGGAACATTACCTTTGCCCACATGAGTTCATCATCCATACCGACCATGAAACACTTAAATACCTTAAGGGTCAAACTAAGTTGAACAAGCGTCATGCTAAATGGAGTGAATTTATTGAGTCATTTCCTTATGTCATCAAGTACATTAAGGGTAAGGAAAATGTTGTGGCGGATGCGCTTTCCCGTATATGCATGCTTGTCACTACTCTTGAGTTGAATGTCATTGGCTTTGAGCATATCAAAGAATTGTATGAACATGATCCTACATTTGCAATACCATATGCCAAGTGTTTGATGCATACTTCTTGGGATCGATACTACATCAAAGATGGATATCTTATGAGAGCTAACAAACTTGGCATCCCCGAGTCCTCTTTGTGTTTGTTGCTTTTGCAGGAATCTCATGGCGGTGGACTCATGGGACACTTTGGACGCAACAAGACATTTGCTACGCTCTCCAAGAATTACTTTTGGCCCAAGATGCATCGCGACGTCAATTGCTTCACCAACCGGTGTTATACATGCCGCAAAGCTAAGTCCAAAGCTCAATCTCATGGCCTCTATATGCCACTTCCTATTCCATATCAACCATGGGAAGATATTAGCATGGACTTTGTGCTTGGTTTGCCTAGAACTCGAAATGGCAAAGATTCCGTTTTTGTTGTTGTGGACCGTTTCTCCAAAATGGCTCATTTCATTCCTTGCAACAAGATAGACGATGCTTCACATATTGCCAATTTGTTTTGTAGGGAAATCTTGCGCCTTCATGGAGTGCCAAAGACGATTGTCTCGGATCGCGACGTCAAGTTCTTAAGTTACTTTTGGAAGACCTTGTGCGCCAAGCTCGGAATCAAGCTCTTGTTCTCTTCGGCATACGATCCACAAACCGACGGCCAAACGGAGGTGACCAACCGTACGCTCTCCACCCTACTACGAGTGTTGATCAAGAAGAACATCAAGGAGTGGGAAGAGTGCCTACCAATCGCGGAGTACGCCTACAACCGAGCAAGACATTCGACTACCGGCCAGTCCCCCTTCGAGGTCGTCTATGGCTTCAACCCATTGTCCCCATTGGACATCCTACCTCTATCGCTTCAAGAGCGCACAAACTTGGACGCGAGTGCCCGAGCCAACTTCCTCAAGAAGATGCATGAAGATACAAGGAACACCATCGAGCGCCAAGTACAACGACTCGCGATCAAGCTCAACGTCAACAAGCAACCCATGATGTTCCATGTTGGAGATCTTGTGTGGCTACACCTTCGCAAGGATCGTTTCCCCAATGAACGCAAGTCCAAGCTACTACCCTGAGCGGATGGACCCTTCAAGGTGCTCGCGCACTACAACAACAATGCATACAAGATCGACATCCCACGCGACAAGTACTCCGTGAGCGACATCTTCAACATCAAAGATCTCTCCCCGTACCATGGTGATGAGGATTTCAATCCGAGGTCGGATCTTTCCCAAGGGAGGGGAGATGATGCGGAGCATCCTACGATCATCCCCATGGACCTACAACCGTCTCATCAAGAGCCAAGAGGACCCATGACACGAGCACGAGCCAGAGCTCTTGAGAACGAGGTGACTTCTTTCCTTAGTGATATCACATATGATCCACTCGAGACATGGCTACTACCTAAGTCCGATATGCTATGCATGATTAGGTGTCAAGAGGAGCCTCCCAAAGATGCACGTGAAGACGGACAAGCCGTCAAGTCCACGGATGAAGAGAATCAACGGAAGAAGAGAATGGAAGCTCCAGGGCCCGGACATCCGGCCACCAGCCCAGACATCCAGCCTCCCACGACGCCCCGGACATCTGGGTTCCTGCCCGGAAATCCAGACCCCCCTATCCAGAGAACCACCGAAGCTGCCCCGCCAGCCCGGACATCCGGCGCCTCCGGAAGCCCCGGACATCCGGCCTCACCTGCGCGTGAACAGTGAAGGGCCGAAGCCCATGTACCCTTTCGCCCCCGTAGACTATATATACTCCATCCCCTTCCTCTTTCTAGGGTTAGCGTTGGTTTAGCTCATACTTCGAGATAGAGCTTCGCTCATCCATCCCGATCTCCTCCTCGAGAGAGACTGCGGCCCCTCTTCGGAGAAGATCAACTTGGATTCAAGACCCCCCTCTTGGGCGGCCCCATCAAGACCTCCTTCTAGGAGAAGAACCGGTTACTTGTATCGTCCTTTGTTGACCGTGGATCATCGTGTATCTCTTTGTGTTTCGAGGATCTAGCGCATGTGTAATCGAATCTTGTTGGTTTGAGTGATTCTCTTGTGTTTTCCCTCATGAATCCCCCTCATGTTCTTCGTGTTTCTCTTTGGGATCCGCTCCTTTCGTGAAAGATCAGCCATCTAGGGTTCCACCCTACATCACAATGTGTGAAAAAAGTTTCGTGACGTTTGACGGAGTAAAAAAAAGTTAAAAAGAAGTTTTTTTTTCGTGTGAAGTTAAAAAAAAACAAAATGACAAAATAAACATCTGTGTCGTCTGGGGCCCGGCCCAATCAATGCGGACAACAGTGGAGACAAAGGCGACGTGGGCCCGACCGAATCTATCGTGATTAGGACCTAGCACGCCCGCCGCCATATGCCCTCATCACCCACGACGCCCTGCCCCAAGCCCTAACCCACGCCGCCATCTGCCCCTGATCCCCTGACGCCCCTCACCCTGTCCTCTTCGGCACACCGCCGTCAATCCACCCCCTCTGGCCCCGTGATGCCGCACCGCCGTCCGTCCACCGCTGTTGGAGAACACCTCATCCACCGTCCGCCGATCGACAGCACACCATCCACCGTGGTCGTCCGTCGACATCACGTCACCCGAAGTTTCTGACGTAGGCGGCCGCGGTTCCACAGCACGCCGTCGGCGTCGTCATCACCACCATCCCCCCCCCACCCCGCGGCCACCGACGACCGTAATGGTGGGAGGTATTTTGTTTTTGTTTTTTGAACGGTGCATTCATCATGTTCATCATCTAGACATGTAAAGTAGCTAATATATTTTTTCCTCCTATTCGTAGTGATGGAGGAGTATGGAGAGATTTTCTGTTCTGTTGAGAAGTGGTGTCTGCTCGTCAGCAAACTGACCTCTAGGCAAAAAAAAGTGTTTTGCAAGCACTAGACTAGGGCAAATGTTGATGATTCCTAGTGTGCTCATGCGCAAGTGTTTGCTAAAGTTTATTATTAAATCATATGCATTGGACAGAAAAAGGTTCATCATGCCATCAAGAAACGATGCGATATCATTGCGCGCTGAAGATGCGTTTGACATTTTTGGCCTAGTGAACAAGGGCAGAGATGCCATGAAAGCTTTAGGTAAAGGGGGGTTAAAGGCGAAGGTGAAGGTGCCGGGTCGTTTCATAGATTTGAGTACGAATGAAATAATGATAGACCAGCTTATACAGGACATCACTACTAGTGGCACGTATGATGATGATTTCCTGCGTCGAATTGTGTTGGTTCTTCTAGGCACGGTTCTTGCACCACACTCCACGGTAGAAGTTCCTAATGCTTTTTACAAGTTAGTGGAGGATGTGGAGAGCATCAAATCATTAACTGGAACGCGTTTACTTTACGCGTTTGCGTCGATGGCATCACGAAGACTGTATCGGATCTTACAAAATTTACATGGCCGATGGGAAACCTTACCCTCATACAGGTAAATTGTATGTTATATATTTTATTTCGAACTATAGGTTGTACTGTTAAGATTGCTAATATATTTCATGTTCATGCAGTACTTGTTTTGGGAGAAAGTGCAGCCACTTGATGAAGAGACATTTGATCCACTGGCGCATGAGTATCCGTTGATGCTTAACTGGCCAGAAGTTGAGGCTATGAAGTGTGACGCGTACGACACATCATACGGCCACGGGAATGGGACGGTAAGTATTTATGGTTTGCATGCATGTAGTTATGGAACGTTTTTAATGTTGAGTAATTTAAAATGATTTAACATGGCACAGGTTGATGACATAATAAGTGAGAAGCACAGACAGACAATAATTGCTCAAGAGGGGAATTTTGTGGAGGAAGAATCTGAGCCAGTTGATAGAACAGGTCGTTCACGAAAAAGGAAAGATAATAGAGATGAGGCTTCCTTGAGCAAGGACACTACCTTAGATCAACTAATGAAAAGCATCAAAGATATGCAAAAAGAAATTCGCCTTGTCCCTAAAAATGTGCTGAGGTAATTAGTGATGTGTTCTTCGAATTACATGAGATTATTCATATTGTTTGCATGTACTTAATGCTTCCCATGTGTTATTGCAGATAGTACTGGAGGAGCTGGAGAAGAAAGATCTTGTCTTCAAGACAAATAAAGGGTTTAGTGATGCTGAGTTTGTGGAGCATAGTGAAAACTGGATGAGGAAGTATGGTCCGTCAAAATATTTTCCAGATGTGAAATCAACTCCTGCAAAGGAAAATATGGACAAGGGGGTGGAGGCATCCTTCACCAATGGGAACGGGAAGAAGTCTGCACGTGAGAAAGGTATGCATCTCAACACACCCGGTACAGGAGATGAAGGGGACCCCTTAGTTATTGAGGACAATGGTAATTCAACCGACTCATCTTTTGCAACGGTAGACACGAATGACTTTCCAGCAGTTACTTCAACCCCCAAGAATATAAATGCAGTGTCAGACGGGTCTAGCACCAATAAATCTGAGGAGATTAGTATGGATAGTCTGAACACACGTATAAAAAATGCAAAAGAAAGTGGCACTAAGGAGAATGATGGGAAACGCAAGAGAAAAAAGTCAAAGTATGTTCTTTCACCCTACCAGCAGAACGGTGGGCGTAAACGTCCAAAGAAAAGTAAGTGTTAGGTACTTTGTTTTGAAGATATTTCAGTCCTTCCATGCACAATTTATTTACACATTGTTTGATCATATTTTAGGTTTGTTTGGTATAATAGACGCTATGATTAATACCGATTACATTACTAAGGATCACATAGAGACCGCGAAGGTTTATATCTAGACACTAGCAGACTCGGTGAAGCTTAGTAGGAAAACTGTCGTGCACATGACAGGAATTGCTGGCGAAACATGTACACCTGATATGCTTCAAGCCACCATTGCGAAAAAATGGTTGCATGGCGGTGTAAGTATTACAACAAATATATGAAGTTGTATATGTCATATTTAAAAAAATTCTAATAGGAGTATTGTTTTTATGTTATTTTCAGGTCATCAATAGTTATTGCAACCATATGCAGACCCATAATCCTCGTGATGACCGTCACATTTTATCATCTTAGGTGTCACACTGGCTTATTCTTCGTGCTGAAGGAAAGGTTAAGAACTCTAAGCACCATTTTCTAGAGCATTTCACAAACCAAACTAAAATGGTGTCTAGAGTTAATGATGAGTATTTCATTACAGATAAGGTACTTCACTTTTGTATGATCCTTCGTAGTAAATAACTATCTGTGTGTCCAAGAACATGAATAAACTTTGTTGTAGGCATACTTTCCTTTTCATGTGGAAGAAAATCACTGGATAACAATTCTCATGCACAATAAGAAAAAAGAGTTTCAAGTTTTAAATTCTACTGGTAAATGCAGCAAGGGAGTTCTTAAAAAAATAAGGCAGCTGGTAAGCTTCTTTCTTTACATGAAACAAGATAGATAGTAGTAATTAGTTATGTACTTCATATGAACTTCACATTTTTATTTCAGAGGGCAAAAATAGCTAAAGATATGTTGGAGGTGAACTCCCTTGTACAAACGGAACATCCAGACGTATCTTCCTGGCCAATAAATGAGTACGATATGCCATTACAAGAGGACGGGTATGTTCAGCTGTTTAAGTTCTAAGTACTTCTCTGACACAGCAATTCCTGACTCGCGGTTTTTTGCAGAGTTTCTTGTGGTCTGTTTGTGGTGAAATGCAATCAAAACTGGAACGGAGATGAATGGATATTTGACTTTGATCAAGCTGAGGTTAATGCTTCAAGGGGATGCATTCTAGCTGAAATACTTTTTTCAGAGTGCAACACGATGGAAACTGTGAAAGAGAAGATCTTGAAGATCATGGACAAGAAATTAGTCCGTTGATGGGTTTTGGCTACGAGGACATTGATACGTCTCCAACGTATCTATAATTTTTGATTGCTCCATGCTATATTATCTACTATTTTAGGCAATAATGGGTTTATTATCCACTTTTATATTATTCTTTGGACTAACCTATTAACCGGAGGCCCAGCCCAGATTTGTTGTATTATGCCTATTTCAGTGTTTTGAAGAAAAGGAATATCAGACGGAGTCGAAACGGAACGAAATCAACTGGAGAAGTTATTTTTGGAAGGAAACACACCCGATGGACTTGGACCCCACGTCAGAAGATACGGGAGCTGCCCACGAGGGTGGGGGCGCGCCCACCCCCCTAGGGCGCGTCCCCCAGTCTCGTGGGGCCCTCGTGGCTCCCCTGACGTACCTCCTGCACCCATATATACCTACATGACCTAAAACTTCCAGAACGCACAATAGATCGGGAGTTCCGCCGCCAGAAGCCTCCGTAGCCACCGAAAGCCAATTTAGACCCATTCCGGCACCCTGCCGGAGGGGGCAATCCCTCTCCGGTGGCCATCTTCATCATCCCGGTGCTCTCCATGACGAGGAGGGAGTAGTTCTCCCTCGGGGCTGAGGGTATGTACCAGTAGCTATGTGTTTGATCTCTCTCTCTCTCTCTCGTGTTCTTGATTTGGCACGATCTTGATGTATCGCGAGCTTTGCTATTATATTTGGATCCTATGATGTTTCTTCCCCCCTCTTATCTCTTGTAATGAATTGAGTTTCCCCTTTGGAGTAATCTTATCGGATTGAGTCTTTAAAGATTTGAGAACACTTGATGTATGTCTTGCCGTGGATATCTGTGGTGACAATGGGATACCGCGTGCCACTTGATGTATGTTAAGGTGACCAACTTGCGGGTTCATGAACCTATGCATAGGGGTTGGCACACGTTTTCGTCGTGATTCTCCAGTAGATCTTTGGGGCACTCTTTGAGGTACTTTGTGTTGGTTGAATAGATGAATTGAGATTGTGTGATGCATATCGTATAATCATACCCACAGATACTTGAGGTGACATTGGAGTATCTAGGTGACATTAGGGTTTTGGTTGATTTGTATCTTAAGGTATTATTCTAGTACGAACTCTAGGGCTGTTTGTAACACTTATAGGAATAGCCCAACGGATTGATTGGAAAGAATAACTTTGAGGTGGTTTCGTACCCTACCATAATCTCTTCGTTCGTTCTCCGCTATTAGTGACTTTGGAGTGACTCTTTGTTGCATGTTCAGGGATAATTTTATGATCCAATTATGTTAGTATTGTTGAGAGGACTTACACTAGTGAAAGTATGAACCCTAGGCCTTGTTTCAACACATTGCAATATCGTTTACGCTCACTTCTATCATTAGTTACCTTGCTGTTTTTACAATTTCAGATTACAAATACCTTTATCTACTATCCATATACCACTTGTATCACCATCTCTTCGCCGAACTAGTGCACCTATACAATTTACCATTGTATTGGGTGTGTTGGGGACACAAGAGATTCTTTGTTATTTGGTTGCAGGGTTGCTTGAGAGAGACCATCTTCATCCTACGCCTCCTACGGATTGATAAACCTTAGGTCATCCACTTGAGGGAAATTTGCTACTGTCCTACAAACCTCTGCACTTGGAGGCCCAACAACGTCTACAAGAAGAAGGTTGCATAGTAGACATCAAGCTCTTTTCTGGCGCCGTTGCCGGGGAGGTTAGTGCTTGAAGGTATATCTTTAGATCTTGCAATCGAGTCTTTTAGTTTCTTGTTTTATCACTAGTTTAGTTATAAAAGAAAACTGTAAAAAATGGAATTGAGTTTGTCTCATACGCTTCACCTTTTTAATATCTTTCGTGAGTATGATAGAAAGGATAATTATGCTCAAGTGCTAGAATAAGAAATCTATAAAATGTTTGGCACTAAATATTTGAATGATGAGCATGATTGCAATGTTTTTAGTATGAATTCTTTGAATATCCATAATACTAATGATGATTGCACTAGTTATGATGAAAATGCCTCCTATAAACATGTCAATTTTCGTGGAGTAGACTGGGTTTGCAAGTACACACCAAATAGGGAAGATAGATATTGCAAGAGGCATAAGTACTTAGAAACCAAATTGTTGCAAGAAGAGCTAGATGAATGTGCTGAAAGATTCAATATTTTTCGTGCTCCTTATGAACTTTGCAATGAACATGGTCATTTAAAGCTCCAATGCTATTTGTTTCATGATCAAGTCGTGTCCAAATATTGTGATAATTTGATTACCCTTGAGCATCATAAAGAGCTTAGCCTTCTTTTGGGTTATGAAGAAATGAAACGTATAACTAAGGATAATCCAAAATATGCCCTTGATAAAGTTCTTCGTTTTGATCTAGAGAATATTTATATGTATTGTGCGGTGAATTGCATTGAAAATCCTTATATTGCCAATTACATAAAGAAAAGAAAAGAAATAGAAGATGAAGAGAATACTAACAAAAGGGAAGAGACTTCCCAATATCCTCCTATTATTTCTTATGATGAATCAGGTAACGAGGAGGAGCCTCCTATTCAACCAATCTCATTAATAAGGAGCTCCAAAAAGAGAATTGAACCCACGCATGATGTGGTGAAAAAGAAGAAAAGAAAAAGGAAGAGAGGTAAAAAGATATCTCTCCCAAATAATGCTGCTCCTATTACTATTGTGCCTCATGAAAATATAATTGTGGAAGATAATGATACTTCTTATGATCTTGAAAATCTTTTTGGCAGTTGCTTGGAAGAATATAATAATTGCTATACTATTGGTGCTATCCATGCTATTAATGATGAGAGTGATTATGCTTATGATACGAAAAGGCCCAAGCTTGGGGAAGCTATGTTTGATGAGGATGACATATTTGAGAATATATTTGCTGCAATTAATGTTTGTCCCAAGCTTGGGGATGCTACGCTTAATGAAGATTATATTTTTAGTCTACCAAATTTTGATATGCAAACTCATAATGATAATAACATGCCTCCTGCTTATGATAATTATTGTGATGATACATATGCTATAAAAAGTAGTGAGGATTATATTTATAAAACTTGTCATGATTATGGTTACCCATTTTCTGAACATTACTCTTTTAATGTGGAAACAATTTATAATATTCAAGTCTCTTATGATACTCCCACTATTATTCATGAGAAGAATTTTGCTTATGTGGAGAGTAGTAAAAATTCTATACTTGTAGATCATGAAAAGAATGCTTTAGGTGCTGGTTATATTGTTGAATTCATTCATGATGCTACTGGAAATTATTATGAGGGAGGAATATATGCTTGTAGGAATTGCAATAATATCAACTTTCCTCTCTATGTGCTTAAAGCTTTGAAGTTATGCTTGTTTTACCCTCCTATGCTAGTTGATTATTGTTCCCACAAGTTGTTTGCTCACAAAATCCCTATGCATAGGAAGTATGTTAGACTTAAATGTGCTATTCATATTTTTCATGGTGCTCTCTTTATGTTTCAATTCCTATCCTTTATGTGAGCATCATTGAAATCATCATGCCTAGCTAGGGGCGTTAAACGATAGCGCTTGTTGGGAGGCAACCCAACTTTATTTTTGTTCCTGTTTAGTAATAAATAATTCATCTAGCCTCTGTTTAGATGTGGTTTTTGTTGGGGAACGTAGTAATTTCAAAAAAATTCCTACGCACACGCAAGATCATGGTGATGCATAGCAACGAGGGGGAGAGTCTGATCTACGTACCCTTGTAGATCGCAACGGAAGCGTTGACACAACGTAGAGGAAGTAGTCGTACATCTTCTTCCCGATCTGACCGATCCAAGCACCGTTACTCCGGCACCTCCAAGTTCTTAGCACACGTTCAGCTCGATGACGATCCTCGGGCTCCGATCCAGCAAAGCGTCGAGGAAGAGTTCCGTCAACACGACGGCGTGGTGACGATCTTGATGTTCTACCGATGCAGGGCTTCGCCTAAGCACTACAACGGTATGATCGAGGTGGAATATGGTGGCAGGGGGCACCGCACATGGCTAAGGAACGATCTCAATGATCAACTTGTGTGTCTATGGGGTGCCCCCTGCCTCAGTATATAAAGGATGGAGGATGGGGAGGCCAGCCAAGGCTATTGGTGCGGCCAGGATGGGAGTCCTACTAGGACTCCAAGTCCTAGTAGGAGTCCATCAAGAGGGGAGGAAGGGAGAAGGAAGTGGAGGAGAAGGAGAGGTGGCCGGCCCCCTTTTCCCTAGTCCAATTCGGACCAAAGGGGAGGGGGGCGCAGCAGCCTTTTTCCTCTTCCCACTAAAGCCCATCAAGGCCCATTACTTCTCCCGTAACTACCCGGTACTCCGAAAAATACCTGAATCACTCGGAACCTTTATGATGTCCGAATATAGTCGTCCAGTATATCGATCTTTATGTCTCGACCATTTCGAGACTCCTCGTCATGTCCCCGATCTCATCCGGGACTCCGAACTCCTTCGGTACATCAAAACTCATAAACTCATAATATAACTGACATCGAAACCTTAAGCGTGCGGACCCTACGGTTCGAGAACAATGTAGACATGACCGAGACACGTCTCCGGTCAATAACCAATAGCGGGAACTGGATGCCCATATTGGCTCCTACATATTCTATGAAGATCTTTATCGGTCAGACCGCATAACAACATACGTTGTTCCCTTTGTCATCGGTATGTTACTTGCCCGAGATTCGATCGTCGGTATCCAATACCTAGTTCAATCTCGTTACCGGCAAGTCTCTTTACTCGTTCTATAATACATCATCCCACAACTAACTCATTAGTTGCAATGCTTGCAAGGCTTAAGTGATGTGCATTACCGAGAGGGCCCAGAGATACCTCTCCGACAATCGGAGTGACAAATCCTAATCTCGAAATACGCCAACCCAACATCTACCTTTGGAGACACCTGTAGTACTCCTTTATAATCACCCAGTTACGTTGTGACGTTTGGTAGTACCCAAAGTGTTCCTCCGGTAAACGGGAGTTGCATAATCTCATAGTCATAGGAACATGTACAAGTCATGAAGAAAGCAATAGCAACATACTAAACGATCGGGTGCTAAGCTAATGGAATGGGTCATGTCAATCAGATCATTCATCTAATGATGTGATCCCGTTAATCAAATAACAACTCTTTGTCCATGGTTAGGAAACATAACCATCTTTGATTAACGAGCTAGTCAAGTAGAGGCATACTAGTGACACTCTGTTTGTCTATGTATTCACACATGTATTATGTTTCTGGTTAATACAATTCTAGCATGAATAATAAACATTTATCATGATATAAGGAAATAAATAATAACTTTATTATTGCCTCTAGGGCATATTTCCTTCAGTCTCCCACTTGCACTAGAGTCAATAATCTAGATCACATCACCATGTGATTAACATCGATAGTTCACATCATCATGTGATTAACACCCATAGTTCACATCGCCATGTGACCAACACCCAAAGGGTTTACTGGATTTAGTAATCTAGTTCACATCGCTATGTGATTAACCCCAAAGAGTACTAAGGTGTGATCATGTTTTGCTTGTGAGATAATTTTAGTCAACGGGTCTGTCACATTCAGATCCGTAAGTATTTTGCAAGTTCTATGTCTACAATGCTCTACACGGAGCTACTCTAGCTAATTGCTCCCACTTTCAATATGTATCCAGATTGAGACTTTAGATTCATCTGGATCAGTGTCAAAAACTTGCATCGACGTAACCCTTTACGATGAACCTTTTTGTCACGTCCATAATCGAGAAACATATCCTTATTTCACTAAGGATAATTCTGACCGCTGTCCAGTGATCTACTCCTAGATCACTATTGTACTCCCTTGCCAAATCAATGCAGGGTATACAATAGATCTGGTATACAACATGACATACTTTATAGAACCTATGGCCAAGGCATAGGGAATGACTTTTCATTCTCTTTCTATCTTCTGCCGTGGTCGGGCTTTGAGTCTTACTCAACTTCACACCTTGTAATACAGGCAAGAACTCTTTCTCTGACTGCTCCATTTTGAACTACTTCAAAATCTTGTCAAGGTATGTACTCATTGAAAAAACTTATCAAGCGTCTTGATCTATCTCTATAGATCTTGAAGCTCAATATGTAAGCAGCTTCACCGAAGTCTTTCTTTGAAAAACTCCTTTCAAACACTCCTTTATGCTTTACAGAATAATTCTACATTATTTCCGATCAACAATATGTCATTCACATATACTTATCAGAAATGTTGTAGTGCTCCCACTCACTTTCTTATAAATACAGGCTTCACCGCAAGTCTGTATAAAAACTATATGCTTTGAT
Organism: Triticum monococcum; assembly: GCA_034509565.1. Taxonomy (NCBI): domain Eukaryota; kingdom Viridiplantae; phylum Streptophyta; class Magnoliopsida; order Poales; family Poaceae; genus Triticum; species Triticum monococcum. The sequence continues at coordinate 246,418,607 of CM067841.1, read as the reverse complement.
CAACTCATCAAAGCGTATATTCCAACTCCGAGATGCTTGCACCAGTCCACAGATGGATCGCTGGAGCTTGCACATTTTGTTAGCACCTTTCGGATTGACAAAACCTTATGTTGCATCATATACAACTCTTCTTTAATAAATCCATTAAGGAATGCAGTTTTGTTTATCCATTTGCCAGATTTCATAAAATGCGGCAATTACTAACATGATTCGGACAGACTCAAGCATACATACGAGTGAGAAGCTCTCATCGTAGTCAACACCTTGAACTTGTCGAAAACCTTTTTGCGACAATTCTAGCTTTGTAGATAGTAACACTACTATCAGCGTCCATCTTCCTCTTGAAGATCCATTTATTTTCTATGGTTTGCCGATCATCGGGCAAATCCATCAAAGTCCATACTTTGTTCTCATACATGGATCATATCTCAGATTTCATGGCCTCAAACCATTTCGCGGAATCTGGGCTCATCATCGCTTTCTCATAGTTCGTAGGTTCATCATGATCTAGTAGCATGACTTCCAGAAAAGGATTACCATACCACTCTGGTGCGGATCTCACTCTGGTTTACCTACGAGATTCGGTAGTAACTTGATCTGAAGTTACATGATCATCATCATTAGCTTCCTCACTAATTGGTGTAGTAGTCACAAGAACAGATTTTTGTGATGAACTACTTTCCAATAAGGTAGAAGGTACAATTACCTTATCAAGTTTTCTACTTTCCTCCCACTTACTTCTTTCAAGAGAAACTCCTTCTCTAGAAAGGATCCATTATAAGCAACGAATGTCTTGCCTTAGGATCTGTGATAGAAGGTGTACCCAACAGTCTCTTTTGGGTATCCTATGAAGACATATTTCTCCGATTTGGGTTTGAGCTTATCAGGATGAAACTTTTTCTCATAAGCATCGCAACTCCAAACTTCAAGAAACGACAACTTTGGTTTCTTGCCAAACCATAGTTCATAAGGCGTCGTCTCGACGCATTTAGATGGTGCCCTTTTTTTAACGTGAATGCAGCTGTCTCTAATGCATGACCCCAAAAACGATAGTGGTAAATCGGTAAGAAACATCATAGATTGCACTATATCCAATAAAGTACGGTTATGACGTTCGGACACACCATTATGCTGTGGTGTTCCAGGTGGCGCGAGTAGTGAAACTATTTCACATTGTTTTAACTGAAGACCAAACTCGTAACTCAAATACTCTTTTCCACGATCAGATCGTAGAAACTTTATTTTCTTGTTACGATGATTTTCCACTTCACTCTGAAATTCTTTGAACTTTTCAAATGTTTCAGACTTATGTTTTATCAAGTAGATATACTCATATCTGCTCAAATCATCTGTGAAGATCAGAAAATAATGATACCTATCGCGAGCCTCAATATTCATCGGACCACATACATCAGTATGTATGATTTCCAACAAATCTGTTGTTTGCTCCATTGTTCCGGAGAACGGCGTTTTAGTCATCTTGCCCAAAAGGCATGGTTCGCAAGCATCAAGTGATTCATAATCAAGTGATTCCGAAAGCCCATCAGCATGGAGTTTCTTCATGCGCTTTATACCAATATGACCTAAACGGCAGTGCCACAAATAAGTTGCACTATCATTATTAACTTTGCATCTTTTGGTTTCAATATTATGAATATGTGTATCACTACGATCGAGATCCAATGAACTTGTTTCATTGGGTGTATGACCATCGAAGGTTTTATTCATGTAAACAGAACAACAATTATTCTCTGACTTTAATGAATAACCGTATTGCAATAAACATGATCAAATCATATTCATGCTCAACGCAAAAACCAAATAACACTTATTTAAGTTCAACACTAATCCCGAAAGTATAGGGGAGTGTGCGATGATGATCATATCAATCTTGGAACTACTTCCAACACACATCATCACTTCACCCTTAACTAGTCTCTGTTTATTCTGCAACTCCTGTTTCAAGTTACTACTCTTAGCAACTGAACCAATATCAAATACTGAGGGGTTGCTATAAACACTAGTAAAGCACACATCAATAACATGTATATCAAATATACTTTTGTTCACTTTGCCATCCTTCTTATCCGCCAATCACTTGGGGTAGTTCCGCTTCCAGTGACCAGTCCCTTTGTAGTAGAAGCACTTAGTCTCAGGCTTAGGATCAGACTTGGGCCTCTTCACTTGAGCAGCAACTTGCTTGCCGTTCTTCTTGAAGTTCCCCTTCTTCCCTTTGCCCTTTTCTTGAAACTAGTGGTCTTGTCAACCATCAACACTTGATGTTTTTCTTGATTTCTACCTTCGTTGATTTCAGCATCACGAAGAGCTTGGGAGTTGTTTCTGTTATCCCTTGCATATTATAGTTCATCACGAAGTTCTACTAACTTGGTGATGGTGACTAGAGAATTCTGTCAATCACTATCTTATCTGGAAGATTAACTCCCACTTGATTCAAGCGATTGTAGTACCCAGACAATCTGAGCACATGCTCACTAGTTGAGCGATTCTCCTCCATCTTTTAGCTATAGAACTTGTTGGAGACTTCATATCTCTCAACTCGGGTATTTGCTTGAAATATTAACTTCAACTCCTGGAACATCTCATATGGTCCATGACGTTCAAAACGTCTTTGAAGTCCCGATTCTAAGCCATTAAGCATGGTGCACTAAACTATCAAGTAGTCATCATATTGAGCTAGCCAAACGTTCATAACGTCTGCATCTGCTCCTGCAATAGGCCTGTCACCTAGCGGTGCATCAAGGACATAATTTTTCTGTGCAGCAATGAGGATAAACCTCGGATCACGGATCCAATCCGTATCATTGCTACTGACATCTTTCAACACAATTTTCTCTAGGAACATATCAAAATAAACATATGAAAGCAACAGCGCGAGCTATTGATCTACAACATAGATATGCTAATACTACCAGGACTAAGTTCATGATAAATTAAAGTTCAATTAATCATATTACTTAAGAACTCCCACTTAGATAGACATCCCTCTAATCCTCTAAGTGATCACGTGATCCAAATCAACTAAACCATAACCGATCATCACGTGAGATGGAGTAGTTTTCAATGGTGAACATCGTTATGTTGATCATATCTACTATATGATTCACGCTCGACCTTTCGGTCTCCGTGTTCCGAGGCCATATCTGCATATGCTAGGCTCGTCAAGTTTAACCTGAGTATTCTGCGTGTGCAAAACTGGCTTGCACCCGTTGTAGATGGACGTAGAGCTTATCACACCCGATCATCACGTGGTGTCTGGGCACGACGAACTTTGGCAACAGTGCATACTCAGGGAGAACACTTCTTGATAATTTAGTGAGAGATCATCTTATAATGCTACCGTCAATCAAAGCAAGATAAGATGCATAAAAAGATAAACATCACATGCAATCAATATAAGTGATATGATATGGCCATCATCATCTTGTGCTTGTGATCTCCATCTCCGAAGCACCGTCATAATCACCATCGTCACCGGCGCGATACCTTGATCTCCATCGTAGCATCGTTGTCGTCTCGCCAATCTTATGCTTCCACGACTATCGCTGCCGCTTAGTGATAAAGTAAAGCATTACATCGCGATTGCATTGCATACAATAAAGCGACAACCATATGGCTCCTGCCAGTTGCCGATAACTCGGTTACAAAACATGATCATCTCATACAATAAAATTTAGCATCATGCCTTGACCATATCACATCACAACATGCCCTGCAAAAACAAGTTAGACGTCCTCTACTTTGTTGTTGCAAGTTTTACGTGGCTGCTACGGGCTTAAGCAAGAACTCATCTCACCTACGCATCAAAACCACAACGATAGTTTGTCAAATAGACTCCGTTTTAACCTTCTCAAGGACCGGGCGTAGCCACACTTGGTTCAACTAAAGTTGGAGAGACAGTCGCCCGCAAGCCATCTATGTGCAAAGCACGTCGAGGGAACCGGTATCGCGTAAGCGTACGCGTAAGGTTGGTCCGGGTCGTCTCGTCCAACAATACCGCCGAACCAAAGTATGACATGCTGGTAGGCAGTATGACTTGTATCGCCCACAACTCACTTGTGTTCTACTCGTGCAAATAACATCAAACCATAAAACCTAGGCTCTGATACCACTGTTGGGGAACGTAGTAATTTCAAAAAAATTCCTACGCACACGCAAGATCATGGTGATGCATAGCAATGAGGGGGAGAGTCTGATCTACGTACCCTTGTAGATCGCAACGGAAGCGTTGACACAACGTAGAGGAAGTAGTCGTACGTCTTCTTCCCGATCTGACCGATCCAAGCACCGTTACTCCGGCACCTCCGAGTTCTTAGCACACGTTCAGCTCGATGACGATCCTCGGGCTCTGATCCAGCAAAGCGTCGAGGAAGAGTTCCGTCAGCACGACGACGTGGTGACGATCTTGATGTTCTACCGATGTAGGGCTTCGCCTAAGCACTACAACGGTATGACCGAGGTGGAATATGGTGGCAGGGGGCACCGCACACGGCTAAGGAACGGTCTCAATGATCAACTTGTGTGTCTATGGGGTGCCCCCTGCCTCAGTATATAAAGGATGGAGGAGGGGGAGGCCGGCCAAGGCTATTGGTGCGGCCAGGATGGGAGTCCTACTAGGACTCCAAGTCCTAGTAGGAGTCCATCAAGAGGGGAGGAAGGGAGAAGGAAGTGGAGGAGAAGGAGAGGTGGCCGGCCCCCTTTTCCCTAGTCCAATTCGGACCAAAGGGGAGGGGGGCGCAGCAGCCTTTTTCCTCTTCCCACTAAAGCCCATCAAGGCCCATTACTTCTCCCGTAACTACCCGGTACTCTGAAAAATACCCGAATCACTCGGAACCTTTCCGATGTCCGAATATAGTCGTCCAATATATCGATCTTTATGTCTCGACCATTTCGAGACTCCTCGTCATGTCCCCGATCTCATCCGGGACTCTGAACTCCTTCGGTACATCAAAACTCATAAACTCATAATATAACTGTCATCGAAACCTTAAGCGTGCGGACCCTACGGTTCGAGAACAATGTAGACATGACCGAGACACGTCTCCGGTCAATAACCAATAGCAGGACCTGGATGCCCATATTGGCTCCTACATATTCTACGAAGATCTTTATCGGTCAGACCGCATAACAACATATGTTGTTCCCTTTGTCATCGGTATGTTACTTGCCCGAGATTCGATCGTCGGTATCCAATACCTAGTTCAATCTCGTTACCGGCAAGTCTCTTTACTCGTTCTATAATACATCATCCCACAACTAACTCATTAGTTGCAATGCTTGCAAGGCTTAAGTGATGTGCATTACCGAGAGGGCCCAGAGATACCTCTCCGACAATCGGAGTGACAAATCCTAATCTCGAAATACGCCAACCCAACATCTACCTTTGGAGACACCTGTAGTACTCCTTTATAATCACCCAGTTACGTTGTGACGTTTGGTAGTACCCAAAGTGTTCCTCCGGTAAACGGGAGTTGCATAATCTCATAGTCATAGAAACATGTACAAGTCATGAAGAAAGCGATAGCAACATACTAAACGATCGGGTGCTAAGCTAATGGAATGGGTCATGTCAATCAGATCATTCATCTAATGATGTGATTCCGTTAATCAAATAACAACTCTTTGTCCATGGTTAGGAAACATAACCATCTTTGATTAACGAGCTAGTCAAGTAGAGGCATACTAGTGACACTCTGTTTGTCTATGTATTCACACATGTATTATGTTTCTGGTTAATACAATTCTAGCATGAATAATAAACATTTATCATGATATAAGGAAATAAATAATAACCTTATTATTGCCTCTAGGGCATATTTCCTTCAGTTTTATGTGTTCAATTAGTGTTTGTGCCAAGTAGAACCTTTGGGAAGACTTGGGGAAAGTCTTGTTGATCATGCTGTAAAAAACAGAAACTTTAGCGCTCACGAGAATTGCTGCCATTTTTATTTGGAGAGTGATATTTAGTTAATTATTTTTGAAGATGATTAATAGATAAATTCCTCAGGTCCAGAAATTTATTTGAGAATTTTATGAGTTCCAAAAGTATACGTTTGATCCATATTACTACAGATTGTTCTGTTTTTGACAGATTCTGTTTTTCATGTGTTATTTGCTTATTTTGATGAATCTATGGATAGTAAAATAGTTTATAAACCATAGAGAAGTTGGAATAAAGTAGGTTTAACACCAATATAAATAAAGAATGAGTTAATTACAGTACCTTGAAGTGGTGATTTACCTTCTTATACTAACAGAGCTTACGAGTTTTCTGTTAAGTTTTGTGTTGTGAAGTTTTCAAGTTTTGGATAAAGATTCGAGGGACTACGGAATAAGGAGTAGCAAGAGCCTAAGCTTGGTGATGCCCAAGGCAACCCAAGGTAATATTCAAGGACAACCAAGAGCCTAAGCTTGGGGATGCCCCGGAAGGCATCCCCTCTTTCGTCTTCGTTCATCGGTAACTTTACTTGGAGCTATATTTTTATTCGCCACATGATATGTGTTTTGCTTGGAGCATCAATTTATTTTGTTAGGATTTTCTTGATTTTATTTAGAACAATGTTTTGCATCTTTTATTTCAATAAAAGTGGCATTGATAGTCTTTACTATGCCTATGTTACAAGTATACATGTCGTTGTTTGAAAACAGAAAGTTTACCGCTGTTGCAATAATTCCCTAGAAAAGTAAGAATGTGATAAAATGTTGAAACCTTTTGCATATTAATCTCTGATAAATTTACTATAGTGGGAGTTTTCTTTCATAATTTTTGGAGCTAGGGAAGTATGGATGTTGCATCATTCTTTACAGACTATCCTGTTTAGGCAGATTGCTGTTATGTTTGCATTGTTTGCATATGTTTGCTTCTTTAATGATTCTATTTGAGGATAGTACTATTAAATATGCAGAGCCATTTAGTATTAAATGTTGAATAATAATTTTAGGGATTTGCTACAGTATAGTACAATAAGGTTTTGGCATGGTTTATACTAACTTATCTCACGAGTCCTTGTTGAGTTTTGTGTGCGTGAAGCTTTTGAGATTTAGGGAGACCGTGATATGAGAGGAATTAAGGAGACACAAAAGCTCCAGCTTGGGGATGCCCAAGGCACCCCAAGATAATATTTCAAGAAGTCTCAAGCGTCTAAGCTTGGGGATGCCCCGGTTGGCATCCCACCTTTCTTCTTCAACAACTATCGGTTAGTACCGGTTGATCCTAAGTTTTTGCTTCTTCACATAATGTTTGCTATTCTTAGAATGTCATTTTCTTTTACTTTGCTTTCTATTTTAATAAAATACCAAGATCTGAAATTATTAAATGTTAGAGAGTCTTCACATAGTTGCATAATTATTCGACTACTCATTGATCTTCACTTATATCTTTCGGAGTAGTTTGTCATTTGCTCTAGTGCTTCACTTATATCTTTTAGAGCATGGTCGTAGTTTTATTTTGAAGAAATATATGAACTTTCATGCTTCACTTAGATTATTTTAAGAGTCTTAAATAGCATGGTAATGTGCTTCAAAATCCTAATATGCTAGGTATTCAAGAATAATAAAATTCTCTTATGAGTGTGTTGAATACTATGAGAAGTTTGATACTTGATAATTGTTTTGAGGTATGGAGATGGTGATATTAGAGTCATTATAGTTGAGTAGTTATGAATTTGAGAAATACTTGTGTTGAAGTTTGTGATTCCCGTAGCATGCACGTATGGTGAACCGTTATGTGACGAAATCGGAGCATGATTTATTTATTGATTGTCTTCCTTATGAGTGGCGGTCGGGGACGAGCGATGGTCTTTTCCTACCAATCTATCCCCCTAGGAGCATGCGCGTAGTACTTTGTTTCGATAACTAATAGGTTTTTGCAATAAGTATGTGAGTTCTTTATGACTAATGTTGAGTCCATGGATTATACGCACTCTCACCCTTCCACCTTTGCTAGCCTCTCTAGTACTGCGCAACTTTTGCCGGTACCATAAACCCACCATATACCTTCCTCAAAACAGCCACCATACCTACCTATTATGGCATTTACATAGCCATTCCGAGATATATTGCCATGCAACTTTCCACCGTTCCATTATTATGACACGCTTCATCATTGTCATATTGCTAGCATGATCATGTAGTTGACATTGTATTTGTGGCAAAGCCACCGTTCATAATTCTTTCATACTTGTCACTCTTGATTCATTGCACATCCCGGTACACCGCTAGAGGCATTCATATAGAGTCATATCTTGTTCTAAGTATCGAGTTGTATCATTGAGTTGTAAGAAAATAAAAGTGTGATGATCATCATCAATAGAGCATTGTCCCAAATAAAAAAAGAGAAAGGCCATAAAAAAGGAAGGCCAAATAAAAAAATAAAAAATAAAGGCCAAATAAAAAAATTAAAAAAAATAAAAAAATAAAAGGGACAATGCTACTATCTTTTTACCACACTTGTGCTTCAAAGTGACACCATGATCTTCATGATAGAGAGTCTTCTATGTTGTCACTTTCATATACTAGTGGGAATCTTTCATTATAGAACTTGGCTTGTATATTCCAATGATGGGCTTCCTCAAAATGCCCTAGGTCTTCATGAGCAAGCAAGTTGGATGCACACCCACTAGTTTCTTTTGTTGAGCTTTCATACACTTATAGCTCTAGTGCATCCGTTGCATGGCAATCCCTACTCACTCACATTGATATCTATTGATGGGCATCTCCATAGCCCGTTGATACGCCTAGTTGATGTGAGACTATCTTCTCCTTTTTGTCTTCTCCACAACCACCATTCTATTCCACCTATAGTGCTATGTCCATGGCTCACGCTCATGTATTGCGTGAAGATTGAAAACGTTTGAGAACATCAAAAGTATGAAACAATTGCTTGGCTTGTCATCGGGGTTGTGCATGATTTAAATATTTTGTGTGGTGAAGATGGAGCATAGCCAGACTATATGATTTTGTAGGGATAACTTTCTTTGGCCATGTTATTTTGATAAGACATGATTGCTTAGTTAGTATGCTTGAAGTATTATTGTTTCTATGTCAATATGAACTTTTGTCTTGAATCTTATGGATCTGAATATTCTTGCCACAAGTAAGAAGAATTACATTGAAATTATGCCAACTAGCATTCCACATCAAAAATTATCTTTTTATCATTTACCTACTCGTGGACGAGCAGTAATTAAGCTTGGGGATGCTTGATACGTCTCCAACGTATCTATAATTTTTGATTGCTCCATGCTATATTATCTACTGTTTTAGGCAATAATGGGCTTTATTATCCACTTTTATATTATTTTTGGGACTAACCTATTAACCAGAGGCCCAGCCCAGATTTGTTGTTTTATGCCTATTTCAGTGTTTTGAAGAAAAGGAATATCAGACGGAGTCGAAACGGAATGAAATCAACTGGAGAAGTTATTTTTGGAAGGAAACACACCTGATAGACTTGGACCCCACGTCAGAAGATACGGGAGCTGCCCACGAGGGTGGGAGGCGTGCCCATCCCCCTAGGGCGCGCCCCCTATCTCGTGGGGCCCTCATGGCTCCCCTGACGTACCTCCTGCACCCATATATACCTACGTGACCTAAAACTTCCAGAACGCACAATAGATCCGGAGTTCCGCCGCCAGAAGCCTCCATAGCCACCGAAAGCCAATTTAGACCCGTTCCGGCACCCTACCGGAGGGGGCAATCCCTCTCCGGTGGCCATCTTCATCATCCCGGTGCTCTCCATGATGAGGAGGGAGTAGTTCTCCCTCAGGGCTGAGGGTATGTACCAGTAGCTATGTGTTTGATCTCTCTCTCTCTCTTGTGTTCTTGATTTGGCACGATCTTGATGTATCGCGAGCTTTGCTATTATATTTGGATCCTATGATGTTTCTTCCCCCCTCTTCTCTCTTGTAATGAATTGAGTTTCCCCTTTGGAGTAATCTTATCGGATTGAGTCTTTAAAAATTTGAGAACACTTGATGTATGTCTTGTCGTGGATATCTATGGTGACAATGGGATACCGTGTGCCACTTGATGTATGTTAAGGTGACCAACTTGCGGGTTCATGAACCTATGCATAGGGGTTGGCACACATTTTCGTCGTGATTCTCGGGTAGATCTTTGGGGCACTCTTTGAGGTCCTTTGTGTTGGTTGAATAGATGAATTGAGATTATGTGATGCATATCGTATAATCATACCCACGAATACTTGAGGTGACATTGGAGTATCTAGGTGACGGATTGATTGGAAAGAATAACTTTGAGGTGGTTTCGTACCCTACCATAATCTCTTCGTTCGTTCTCCGGTATTAGTGACTTTGGAGTGACAATTTGTTGCATGTTGAGGGATAGTTTTATGATCCAATTATGTTAGTATTGTTGAGAGGACTTACACTAGTGAAAGTATGAACCCTAGGCCTTGTTTCAACACATTGCAATACCGTTTACGCTCACTTTTATCATTAGTTACCTTGCTGTTTTTACAATTTCAGATTACAAATACCTTTATCTACTATCCATATACCACTTGTATCACCATCTCTTCGCCGAACTAGTGCACCTATACGATTTACCATTGTATTGGGTGTGTTGGGGACACAAGAGACTCTTTGTTATTTGGTTGCAGGGTTGCTTGAGAGAGACCATCTTCATCCAACGCCTCCTACGGATTGATAAACCTTAGGTCATCCACTTGAGAGAAATTTTCTACTGTCCTACAAACCTCTGCACTTGGAGGCCCAACAACGTCTACAAGAAGAAGGTTGTGTAGTAGACATCAGACATTCTTTTTCTCATTATCGCAACTAAATAAACATTCTGTTGACGGCACGTGGAACAATTTCGATATTAAGACATTTATTATTGTAATGGGGCATGATTATGCACGTCCGCAACTAAATAAAGGTGTCATCGTCAGTACTAGCTACAATATTTACTTTCCAACTATATATGTTCAGCTGCTATGTGCTATATGCTTATGTGATGATGATGCCGCCGTCTGCTGCCTCTTAGAGTTTCATATAAATGGAGGCGGACGGCTGCCTGTATGTGCAATATTATTATGTGATGATAATGTCAGCCGCCGTTTGTTGGCTCTTAGATGCACATATAAATGCAGGCGGACGCCTGCTCGTTTGCTCAAAAAAATTGACTAGAAAAAAACACAGCCTGACCTTCACTTGTGGACCCATAGGGGATTGTGCAACCAACCCAAATCTAGCCGACAAGCGACTCGGGCGGTCGATGCGGACCCCAGAAGGGCCCACAAGGAGGCCCAACGAGGCTGACAAGGCGCTGGTAACAGAGGAGTTCCAGAGTACCATCCGACATGGCTATTTAAGCCGGTCGGTGCGCCCTTCCGTTGGCGAGGTGGGACTAAATAAGAGTCGGCTCAGCATGCAGTCGACGCAACGCTGACGAGGCTCCATTTCTACAATGTCGCCGCCCGGCCCATGTCGGCCCAATACGAAGGAGTCTAGTCCCACCTCGGAAGCTGATGGGGGAGAGGACCGGCTTAAATATGCCGGCGTGCTACACAAGTCGAACTCCTCTGCTAGTACTGCTTGATATCGCCGCCCCGTTGGACCCGGCTGTTGGGCCCTTGATGGGCTTTATATGGACCTCCCGAGTCGCCTCGTCGGCTTGATTTGTGTTGGGAATATATCCCAACTTGCGGTCCAGCAGCTGCCGACCGGGCATTTTTTTGCACAACGGCGGTCGGCCATGTTTTTTTTTTTGCACAACGACGGTCGGCCATGTTTTTTGCAACATGTACAGTAACAAAAACGCAATATATTAGAACTATGAACTCTTTCACATAGCAGTACAAAAAAGATGGCAATTCATTCAACAAATATGATGTGTCATATCACATATGTTCACATAAATATTTTCATCACACATAAACAAATTGAGACATAAAGTTTTCTGCCACACACGTACGAACAAGAAACAACATAGTTTATTCGGACTAGACTCGTGCGACCAATTTTATTCTTCCAACATAGCAAGATGCTTCTCTACGCCCAATTCCTGAACATAACATAAAAATATGGGTGAGAAAATATAGTTGGTAAAACCGAAGTAGCAACATAACAAAAAATAAGAAGGTAGCATCTTACTTCTAGTTTTTTCGACATGTAGCCTTGTTATGACCTGGTTGACTACACAGACTGCACAAAGGACCACTTTTTTTCTTTGTAAAATCTTTTGGCCTACCATTCTTTGTAACATCGGGGCCCCCCTTTGACCGCCCCTTCTTAGGTGCATCCTTCGTTGAAACTTTCTGAGGATCACCAATACCAGGTTCAACTTGTTGCGCTTGACTTGCCTCCTTCTTAAGCTTAGCATACCTTCTACTTCCTATAAGTTCCTCCTCTGGTATCTTTTTCTGTGCTATTATGTTGTCCAGACACTTCATCAACTCGTCAAACAAGAAGGGATCATTTGCTGCAACATGAGCTGCCTCTGGGGTTTTTATGCTTATTTGACTATACCGGTCTCTCTCTAATGGCCCTGACCAACCCCATCCAAACATATCACTCTTCCGCTGCACAGGCAATCCATCTCTCGCATTTTTTGACAACCGATGAAGGACACAACACTTTGGTATTTCAGTTATGCTCAGATGATGGAGAATAAAAAGAATGTGTTTGCATGGCGGGCCTTTCCGGACCATCCTAAGACAACTGCATGTTATAGTTTCTTCTGAGTTACCTGGTTCATAAACAACATTGTACATGAACTTGTGGTTATCCTTCCATGTCACCATATATGTCCGACGCTCAATTCCCACGAGCGTCTTAAATATCTCCAGCTGACCCATCTTGTGCAAATCATCTTGCAGGATGTAAAATTAGCATGTGTGAATACTTTGGCGGCATGCTTCTCAAGTGCCTTATATTCAGTAACCAACGGTGGTTCTTTCTGGTGTGCTTCACAGTCATCGTACGCCTCATTCTCACGCAGGCGAACTATACAGTTCTCATAATGCACAACCAAATCAACTATTGTCATACCGTAGTCCAGGTGAAGGTGAAGGCAGGAGTTGAGGCTTTCGCTTCTCTGGTTACTTCGCATACCAAGAAAAAAACCATCGGAAAGATATGAAGCTGCCAAAAGTCTCTTCTTCCTGTACATCCTGTCAAGCCACTCTTTAGTTCTATCCGTCTTCCACTTATTATAGAAAGCAGTCCATCTCTGCTCAAAGTTTGCTTGAGAGGTGGCACAGTATAGGAGCGATCTGAACTCATCCAGTGACTTGTAATGCAGGTGCCTCTGCATATTTTCTCGATATGCCAGGAGCAAAGATGATGGAAAACATCTGAAAGGACAGTCCGAATAGCCCGGATCATTGCAGCGTCACCATCTGTGATTGTTGACTTTGGCTTCACCTGACAGTTTGCCTTCATAAATGTCTGCAGCAGCCACACATATGTCTCTTCCGTCTCGTCAGCAATTATGGCACATCCAAACACTGTGGTGCAACGGTGGTTGTTAACTCCGACAAAGGGGACAAACGGCATACCATACCTGTTCATCTTATACGTGCTATCAAACACGACCACATCTCCGTAGTCCTGATAGTCCCTCCGCAACTGTGCATCACACCAAAACATACTCTTCAGTCGCCCTTCCTTGTCACGCACATACTCAAAAAAAAACTCAGGGTCCTTCTCCTTCCTGCTCCTCATAATGCCAACTGCCGTCTCTGCGTCACCTTTTGCAATGAGCTTCATTTTTTCTCTGCAACAAAGATTGTAAATATCCCTCCTGATAAGCCCGCACTTATCGTACAAACCGTATCTGCTGATAAAGTTGTCCATTATTATATGCTTTCTTATCCCGGCCGCTTCCAACGCCAATATCTCTGCCCTCGTGCCTTCTCCAATCCGTCTGTGTGACCACAGAAAACAAACCTCGTCGGGCCTAGCCATCACGTGGTTGTGATCATTCACGAATGACGCGATGAACCAAACACCACGTTCTCTGTCCAGCTTCACCACCATATGTGCATCGCAATCGCAACGAGTCTCCGGTCTAAGCCTGTGCTTGCGGCCCTCTATGGTTATAAACTTGCTATGCCTTCTACCTGCCCTCGAGCAAAGAAATTGATATGACCATGGTGACACACGGTAATTCAATGAAAGAGATGAGTGGTAATTTAATTACTCGCTCAAACTATGGTACAAAGAACTATAATATACCTTGTTAGAGTAGACCCAGTTGTGTGATGCAACAAAATATTCACCGTGGAACGGACGGAAAGTTGCGAGTATTATGTGGTCCAAAAATAAGAGATGAAAATAAATATGTACAAGCGCTAGGGGTTCACAACAACATTATTCAACCGATGACGAGCAAAGAACCAGAACCAGAAGAGGTGCAGCCCACGTTTAGAACTCCACCAGGATGGATCAGGATCGGTGCAATTTTGATTGCCGTGGAACAAGGCGTTTGCATGTAATCTCAAAAGTACATGCATACGTACAAGATTGTCAACTAGAATATTTTATTAGGAAGGTTTCTTAGATAAAGTAGTAATCACGGTTTGCCTAGTTTGTTAAGATTTTGTTTCCTTCAAAGTAGTTCAAGTCTTGCACAACTTGTTTAGGAAGATATTTGTATTAGTTCTTTTTTCTTGTTGGCATGGACGTGAGTCGGCTATTTAAATGCCAGGCTACGGCCGTGTATGGCAGATTAGTTTTGAGTTTTATTCCAAGTATGAGATATACAGAAAAACGTCCGAGTTACGGGCGATCATATCTTGTGTATTATCTGTGATTTTCCCATCGTGGAAATTTACTAGCGACAGAGAGTTGATCATTATATCGACGCTTACGTGCTGATCCGAGGGGGTCATTATTTTCGTTTGTGTATTTTTGTACACAGGTGAAAATTGTTCTTGGAGGTTACGAGGAGGAATAGGGAGACGAGGTGTTGATCGAGTATCGCCGTGAAAGATCGGGCCATCTACACGCACGAATTAGCATATTGCTAGTTGTGCTTCATCAAGTGATATTCAGAGCAAAGGTTAGTGTCACGGCGATTCAATCTGCAGAGGCGAGCATCAACATGTTGAGCAAGAACATATTGTTGGAGGAGGAAGGCATCGGCGAGGTCGTTCTTTTTCACACTCGTTGCGTCGTGAAGGAGCGGTGTGTCAATTTGACGATTGATGAAGGTTCTGCGGTCAACATGGTGAGCATCGAGGTGGTGAAAAAATTGGGGCTGAATATGGCGCCTCTTGAAAGACCGTACACGTTGAAATGGCTCAATGGTGAAATCAAAATTACGAATCGGATTTTGCTAATTTTTGATTTGGGAAAATATTGTTGTGCGGAATTTTTTTCACGTTTCTCCAGTTCCCATGGTGTCGTGCCATCTGCTGCTTGGAAACCCATGGTGCACGCGCGTTGGTGCTATTCGGAATGTCAAGAAAAATAGTTTCTCTTTTTCATGGAAGGGTCAAAGAATTTGTTTTATTCCTATGCCAGTGGATGTGTTCACAAAGGATTGGAAAAGTCATTTGCTGAAAAGAAGGGAAGACCAAGAAGAAATAAAGGAAGAAAACAATGCACCGGTACAGGGGTTGAATATTTTGGTTGATAAGGTGCAAGAGGATGGTGGTGCAAAGGGGCAGCGGTGGAGTGTTTTTAAAACACAGTGTAAGATCAAAAATCATGCTTGCAAGATGATAATTGATGGTGGCAGCTTTACCAACATCATTAGCAAAGATCTAGTAGAAGCTTTGGGTCTGTCCATGTGGCGGCATCCACGGCTGCACCACATGGAGTGGTTGTACAATTCCGATAAATTAAAAATCACACACAAGGTACGCGTAACATTTGCGGTTGGAGATTACATTGATATGGTGGATTGTGATGTTGTGCCGATGGACGCGTGTCATTTACTATTAGGAAGACCATGGCAATATGATCATGATGCTGTACACGCAGGGAAATCCAACACTTACACATTTATGCATGATGGAAGGCGACACATGCTGAAACCAATGGCAGAGAAGGAAATCAAGATAGAGCTACAAATTACGGAGAAGGGGGTGCACAAAATTGACACGAAATCAGGGCCGGTTTCGCTTCAAGGGCGAGAGGATGATATGACCATGATGACACACGGTAATTCAATGAAAGAGATGAGTGGTAATTTAATTACTCACTCAAACTATGGTACAAAGAATTATAATATACCTTGTTAGAGTAGACCCAGCTGTGTGATGCAACAAAATATTCACTGTGGAACAGACGGAAAGTTGCGAGTATTATGTGGTCCAAAAATAAGAGATGAAAATAAATATATACAAGCGCTAGGGGTTCACAACAACATTATTCAGCCGATGACGAGCAAAGAACCAGAACCAGAAAAGGTGCAGCCCACGTTTAGAACTCCACCAGGATGGATCAGGATCGGTGCAATTTTGATTGCCGTGGAACAAGGCGTTTGCATGCAATCTCAAAAATGCATGCATATGTACAAGATTGTCAACTAGAATATTTTATTAGAAATCTCCGGTATCGTATCATTCCTGAAGCACCTCGTTTGACCTTCTGTTTTCTGATGCTAAACCCGTTCTCTTTGGCGTGATTGTTATAGAATATGTATGCATCACCTTGCAACCGAAAGGTCATATCCATCATCTTTCAATGTGTATCCACCATTTGCTGCTGCCTTCGAGCCTCCTCAATGTCGATCTTCCCCTCATCGTGGTCACCGCTAATACCATCTGACTCCTCCAACAAAATTCATATGAAAATATATATGTTAATTACTATCATTTAATTCATACTATTCATCGATGTACAACATCTATCTACGAACCTGGCTCAAGTTATCCGCGAATGATTCCTGTAAACTATTTTCCACATTGTCAACATCCACATCTTCCTGCAAATTTGTATACATAGAGAAATAGTTAGCCATGCCATACATTGCAGGTTCAAAGATGAAATCAAAATATACGGCACTTACGTTTTCACTATTTACACCATGTTCATTATGATCAAAATCCTCCGGAGGCAAGATAGCAAATGATGACACAGAATTGTTGTCGCTGATGTCATCATCTTCATTAAAAATATCATTATCATTCTGAGTCGCCTTATTAGTACCATTATCATCCCCCGTCAATGCGGTTTGTTCATCCATGGCAACACGCCTAACTCACCAAACTGCATAACATTGTGAATTCATCATGTGTTAAGTTTCTACTGTGGATCATGCCCAAGTGCAACTCTAACTGCCTACAACATGCGGTCGCCCGGGGAGGCGCCGCTGCGACGGCATGTTTACGTCAACCATAAACCCTAAATCACTATGTGTGACTCATATCATCTAGCATGCTAGGTTTAGACGACGAGATTAGATGGCAAACCTTGGGCCGCAGAGTAGACAGCGGCGACGTGCAAGACGAGGGTTAGATGGAAGATGGCGGCGACGTGGAAGACGAGGGCCGCGGTGTAGACGTCGCCGGCGTAGGTCGACGTGGGCCGGATCCGCGGCGAGCGGACGACGGCGCGGTCAGTCGCAGCCGACAAGTCGTCCGACGGTGACGTGCAAGACGAGGGTTAGATGGAAGACGGCGGCGACGTGGAAGACGAGGGCCGCGGTGTAGACGTCGCCGGCGTAGGTCGACGTGGGCCGGATCCACGGCGATGTTCAGATGCGGCGTCGGATGGGGTTTAGTCGGCGGCGATCGGCCGCGGCGGCGATCGCACAGTTGGAAGATGGACATGATCGACGTGCGTGATCGTCAGGCGGGCGAGAAGATCGTGCAGACGCCTTTTTTTCCTCTACACGCGCGGCAGTCTTTTTTTTCATTCCTTAAGGTATACGGACGTCGGTCTATACGGTATGATAGAAGGTGGGCATACGTTTCTTCTATATGACTATTATGCCCTTCTACGTTTGGGGAAGGGGGGTCTACCGAAGCAAGTCCCTAATATGTTTCCTATGATTTCATTTTTGGAATCATAGGATATACGGACCGAAGGTATTTGCTTTATGTTACCCAGCAAGTATCAGAGATATGAGGACTATCGTCGTGGAAACAACAGCCTTCGAAGAGTGGCGCCGTTGGGTTGCTGGTGGTGTATTTCATTCTTGGCACCGAAGTGGCATACATGCTTAGGTGCATCGGAGTCAAAAAGACGTGCTGCTACCTCTTGTTGTCTCTCCATTCGGCATATGACTTCTAATCCGTCCAACATACAGTTTTTTTTTTGTTTTGGACTGCACCCTTATAATTTGGCTTTGCTGAATTCACTATATTTACTTCAATTCGCTTTTGAGTTAGCAATAATGACCAGTTAACAATGTTTTAGCTGATGATTCCGGACAATATCGACCGGTTCATTGAGCAGAGTGGTGGGAAGTTCCAGAACACCCATTCCAAATATAATTTCCTTTTCATCATCGTTTTTTTAGAAAAGAAGAATGACCCCCGGCTTCTGCATCTGGGCGATGCATACGGCCATTTTATTAATTATTTTCACAAGACCTTACAAAGTAATACAACAGTAAGACTAAAGCCGCCGTCTAAGCAACAAACTGTCGCTACACCTAACCACTTGATGAAGGGGCGCAGATAGCCTGGGACTAATACCAAACAGACATCGCAGCCAAACCTAACATCTAAGACCTAAGGACCCATCCAGGACGCCTGCCGGGCATGGGTCTCACCGGTCCGGCGTGCTCTCAGAGGCCGCCGCCGCCAACTGCCATCGCTCCATCTTTAGAACTATACTGATGCATCAACCTTGCTCGGTCTAGCTATCGTCGACGCCACCACCGCGCCCAACGGTACCTCCTCCCTGCACGCAAACAGCTGAGCACGTCGCGGTCGCCACTAATACACCTCAGCACCATGTTGCCAAGTACCACCAGCCGACACAGCTTGAAATCTGGAAAATCTGTCGTGCGTAGCACCTGCCGACCAGGCATGACTCAGCGTAGCACCTGTCGGCCAGGCATGACTTGACAGCTCCACCGAAGCTCCGTGCAAGACGAAGCCGCTCCACCTCCCACCTCTGTCTTCCAGCGCTGCTCCACAAACGATGCCCTCAAGAGAGAGACGGCACCGTAGTACCGCCATCGTCCGATCTGGAAGACCAGATCCTAGGGTTTCCCCCGAAGCAGCACGAGTGGGTTGACAACAGTTACACGACGATGCCTTCATCAAGGTAACGACGTAAAACGCCGCCATCGCCCGCCAACGGCTCGGTTTTCACTGGCAACTATGTCTCCCTGACTCGTAGCCGGGACTAGCTGACGGATCTCGAGATCTGATCACCCAGCCGCAGGCCGATCACCTCTGACGGAAGAGATGACCACCACCGCCGACTGCACCGGTCAGAACAGATCTGATGGAGGTGCCGCCTACGTGACCACCAGGCCCTCCACGCCGCTGCCGCCGATCCAAAGGCAGATGGCGCGTCGTCGCCGCCGCCGCCCGAACAGGGCTGGTCGCCGCGCCCGCAGCCCGCGCCGCCTCCGACGCCGCCGCGCCACAGCCATCGCCGTTGCCGATCGGATCTGAGGCGCCTCCACACGATTCGGGAATCCGTACAACCCCAGATCCACGGGAGAGAGGTGATGTCCTCCGCCACCGCCGTCGGCCCCCGGGCTTAGACCGGCGGCGTCCCCCGGCGGCGGCGGAGGGTGGGGAGGAAGGAGTATGCGCCCCCGGCGGCTGGGTAGGGAGCCGTCCGAGCCGCCCTAGCGGGGACGACGCGGGGGCGGGGATTGATCATCGTGAAGGTTGATTTTACCTATTTAACTTAAATGGCGACCTCCCTGCACTCCCAGTTTTTGCTTAGGATTCTCATTTAAATGATGAGCAATCAGATTCTGAATATCGACTCTTTAGTACTATTTTATTATTTTAAGAAAATAGGAGCAATGTGATTTTTTTTTCTCTAGAGACTGGAATTGAATAGTTAGATTCTTTGGGTCCTATCCTATTATTGAAAAAGACTTTCACCCTGCTTTATATATAAAACAATGATCACAACAACGCAATGCAAACACGCGCCACCACCACACATGTACACATCTAAGACATGATACATAGGCACTGATCGCAGCAACACCATCCCTAACACTACAAGAGCAACCGGGGGCTCAACGAAGAAATGAAGCCCCATACAACAAACCGTGGGCTTCAAGGCAACGCCTTCAAGAAGGATACGACACCGGAGCGCCGCCACCGCCCGATCCAAGGATCAGAGTTTTCCCTAAAGCCGCACGACGAGCAGTGAGAGCCGTGACAACGCCTTCAAGAAGGGAACGAGATTCGCCGCCGCCGGTCCGTCCGAAGATAGAGCAGGTTTACACCCCGCCCAACAATCACCGCCACCGAACACCACACACCGGCTACCATGCCGCCCACATGGCCACGGCCACCGTGCAGCACCAAGCCACGGGCTCTGCCCATGAGCACCGCACAACCACCATCAGGGCCGCCGCCCTGGCATCCAAGACCTTAACACCACCTCACCCGAGATCCGCCGCTACCCAAACCAAAGGGACGAGCGGGAAGGACTTGCCTTTCACACCCCTGGGCAGCCCCTAGCGCCGAGACCCAATAAGCCGGCCAAAACTGGCCTCCATCAACCCATCCTACAACATCGGGCACGAGACGAGCTAGGTCCTACGGCACCGTGTGTGAGAGGAGGTCGGTCCTGCTGCACCGTGCGCGAGACGAGCTCGCTCTTGCTACACCATGCGCAAGACGAGATCGGTCCTGCCGCACCGGGTGCGAGATGAGCGAGCTCGCTCTTGCTACACCATGTGCAAGACGAGATCGGTCCTGCCGCACCGGGTGCGAGATGAGCGATGGACCATAGCTGAGAGAAAGCCAGCCCTTCGGCAAAAGTAGCGCCAGGACGACGAGAAGACGAATCAAAGGCCGACACAGGTCACCTACGAGCGAGCTGACGTCGGAACAAGCCAGCCGCCGCTGCAACCAACCTGCCACCTCAGGAGCCGCTCAATGACAGGCCGACGCCGGAGAAGACAAGCCGCTGCCATGAAACAGCCCGGACCACCGCCATGAGCCACCACCACACCGTGCCAGCCCACCTCCACACCAGGATCCTCATGGACAGCCCCAAGCCGCCTGCTGGCGGCCATGGGTCAGATCCGAGCCGATCTGGCCGGCAACCACCGCCACGAGCAGCCGCAGCTGGCGGGCCGCCGTGGTCCACGGTCATCGCCACGACCCACCAGGTCGCAGCCCGCCCCCTCGCCACCTGACGTCCACACGCCCGCCATACCGTATCGAATCTGGACGGGGTCGCCGCCGCCAAGTGCGCACCACTGCCCCGGTCACCAACTGCCAGCCGGCCAAACCAGCCGAGGCCTCACCGCTGCCACGGACGACCACCGCCGCACCACCACCTCGGCGCCGTCCGTAGCCCTTGCCGCCCGCAACCCGCGTCGCCATGGGGCTAGATCTGGCGGAACCGCACTGCACCAACCCCGTCCACCGCCTCCGGCCACCCAGCATGCTCCGCCACCACGACGCCCATCGCGCAGCCAGCAAACCACCGTCGCTGCACAGCTCCGGCGCCCCGCCACGCTGCAGCACCCGCCGCCAGCGCCGCACCCTAGCCCGGTCGTCCCGTCCCGCCCAGGGCCCCGCGCGAGAGGACGAAGACTCCCTATCGCCGCCGCCGCTAGCCGCGCTTCACCCGGCTGCGCCCCCTGGCGGCGGCAAGGGAGGAAGGAGAAGAGGAGGGGGAGCCCCGGCGGTGGCGGCTAGGGTTCCCTCCTTACCATTTGTGGCTAACAGATGCATCCGTTCGACTAGGCATTGTCATGTATTGCACTGTAGTGTCATTTTTGCATAGGATAAATACCTACTTTTGTTGAAGGTTACTTTTCTTCATAAAATTAAATTCATGATGTCGTTTTGCCTGTTGTAGTACCTTCAACATAGAAGCAGTAGTGGTCTGCTCCCCCAAGATCTATAACTCGTGGATATGGCATAGGGAGCAGATGAAATGGGAATAAGAGGATCCCCGACGCGTGCACATATTCTTGCTACCTGACGGCTGACGGTGAGCAGATGAAATGGGAATAAGAGGATCCCCGACGCGTGCACATATTCTTGCTACCTGACGGCTGACGGTGAGGATGAGCACCGAGTTGCAAACGTGTGTCCCTTCCCCACAAACTACATTTCCTTTCAGTTAACCAAATCAGCATCTTGTTTTTTTTCTTTTTTGCGAACAAACCTATGGTTGGATGGTTAGAGAGATTGTGGTATCCCCAGCCCACCAGGGTTCAAATCCTGCTGCTCGCATTTATTCCTGAATTTATGTCATGATTTCCGACGATGCGCATTCAGTGGAAGGAGACGCCTATGGTGATCGACTTCGTAAATCTCAAGATGATATGCCGGCTCAGTCTTTCGGAGGTGCTCATAGGGGTAGGGTGTGCGTGTGTGCGTTCATAGGGGTGAGTGTATGCGCGTGTATATGAGCGCTTGTGTCTGTACTGATATTCAAAAAAGCATCTTGTTTTTTTTTCCTACTTTTTTTGAAAGAAGGCAAAAGATTTGCCATTTCATTGATTAAGAAAGAAGTTATCGAACAAGGGCCGCAAGGCGGCAAAATAAAATGTCTACTCTCGCGGCATTACAACACTCATGTGCTTTGCACCCGCCACTGCCCAAAGAGACACCTCTTCTTTGATCTTACTGATTAGGACCATGAAAGGGATGGCCGTGTTTCGAAAGACCCTAGCGTTACGCTCTGTCCATATCTCCCATGAGATAAGCATCATCAAGGAGGCTAGCGCCTTAGGGGAGCCAAGGCGAATCTGAAGGTTGCCGTTCCACTAGTCTTTCATCAAAGTCCTCGTCTGCCATATCGCCGTAGAAATGTGGTGCATGCCAAGCCACGTAAGAATATGGTTCCAAATGCGGATGGTGAAGCGGCATTGGAAGAGGAGGTGGGTTGCCGACTCCTGGCATTGCTTACAAAGTGGGCAGAGGCCACAGTTTGGCCAAACTCGAGCACCTAAAAAACAGGAAATACACTTGGAGTAATGAGCAACAGGATCCAACCTTATGCAAACTCGATTCGTTTTTCTGCAATGAAGACTGGGACATCGACTTTGGCAGTCATCTACTTCATGCCCTCTCTTCATCCCTCCCTGACCATTGCCCTCTCCTTCTCGCAAATGTCCAAGGACCACCTAAGTCAAAGTGTTTCCGCTTTGAGAATTTCTGGACTAAAATGCCCAGATTCAAGGAGATCGTTCAAGGCGCTTGGAACCAAAGGGTGAACCACTCTGACCCCTATCAGATCCTATTTCACAAGCTCAAGAAAACCAACCAAGCTCTAAGGAAATGGAGCAGAACGATTTTTGCACACTCGAAGGTGCAACTGTTCATGGCTCTAGAGGTCATTCTCCGCCTAGATGTGGCACAAGAGCTCAGGCCTCTCAGTGTGGAGGAGCGTGATATTCGTAGGAGGCTCAAAAGAAAGATTATTGCCCTGGCTGTGATGGAGCGTGCCCGAAAGAGACAGAATTCAAGAATCACCAACCTCAAAGAGGGTGATGCCAACATCGTTTCTTTCACCTGCGGGTCAATTACAGAAGAAGAAAGAACTTCATTCACCATCTGAAGCACAACAACGGCAAGCAAGAAATTTCCTACTTTTCTCTTATTTCTTAGATGCCTCTGACCTATCTCGAGAAGGTCCGAGCCGTAGGATGACGTGTACAGCATAGAACCAATTACTTCGACAATGTAGATGTTGTACTGGTAACAGCGGCCACAACTTTCTACACAATCGTCACTAGCTACGACCGTCGACGTACCTGATGCCGTGTATGCCTCTCTGTCGCTTTAGTATGCTTGGTTATTCGGTTAGTACAATATAATACCGTCCATTAATCCTTTTGGTTATTTACAATCTTCTGCGGTCACCTGATAGAATTTCATGATTGTTTTGTCATGAAATAGGTTCTGCCAGAGCCAAGGTTCAACGCATTTTAGTTTTGTGTGATAGACATGTTAGTTCAAAGGGTTTTTATCATTTATGCCACTAGTTGTGTCCCATTACTCAGTTTTGCCATTAGAAGTTACAACTGCTCAAAAATGCCATCAATCCGTGAGATGCTTGCTCAAAAATGCCATTAGATATCTCAAAAATGCCATCATTCTGTTAGATGTTTGCTCAAAAATGCCATTAGACATTGTTATTTTTACGTCAAACCCGTTGACCATGTTCTATGACAAAAATAAGCCTAGACCCACATGTCAGTTCTCTCTATCTCACAATGATATGTGTGGCCCCACTTGTCAGGAGTAACCAAGCGAATAATTTTATAAGAAAATAAGAACGTTGTTGGGATCAAGTGGGCCCCATACTTTATTATAGTGAGATAGAGGGAGAGTTGGCATGTTGATTCATAGGTATTTATGTCATTATAACATGGCAAAAGAGATTTGAGATCACAATATGGTGTTTAGTGGCATTTTTGAGCATGTGTCTAATAAAGCGATGGCATTTTTGAGCAGTTGAAATTTCTAGTGGCAAAACTGAGTAGTGGGACACAACCGATGGCATAACTGATAAAAACCCTAGTTCAAATTCCTAAAGGGTTTGATGCTGAATTGTTCATATAATCTTGCATCTATTTTTGTAGTCAACTAATGGTTTTTCAGTTGCATTAGTTAAGAACACTGGTTTTTCTAGAAAGCTTTATCATGACATCGATCTTGGTTTCACCTTTACTGCCATGCAGAGGTTGGATGGATCGTCCACGATTCAGGCTTTTGGTGCCCATAGATAGCAGGATACCAGGATGAGTTAAATGTGTTCTTGAGAGACCAGGTGATGTCGTTGCTCACGGGTACATGAAGTACACACTACACACTTCTAAATTTAGTCATTTATTTATCCTCATATCTGGTTTTCCTTAATACTTTATCTTAGAGACATAATCAAAGTGGTAGTATATTATGCATGCCCTATTGATTTGTTCATGTCATTGGGAGAAGTATCTGATTCAACTGACCTAATTCAAGTTAACTTGACTACCACGGTATATAGACATTCACTTACAAATCTATCTAGTTACTAAGCTCCCATGATTTCCTAGCCTCTGGTGGCTTGGGGGTTGTGGAGGGCATTTTTTGGCCTATTTATGCTTTTTTTTCTCGCTTGACACTACGTGTAGCAGCCTTGTAATGTCCCTTGCCACTACACCATATGCTGCATAGTCAATAATTAACCGTTCAATTTACTGCCCTCTCAAAAAACCGCTTAATTTACTGCATGCAACGCTTAATGTTTTTATTAATGCTTAATTAAATAAATAAACAACAGATTATCTTATACTTATGAGCCAGTTTATAAATCAGTCAGGAGGGATGCCTGGGCAAACAAAAGTGCTCTGCTTGCCTGTGTACTATACCAACTAGATAATTCCCCGAGCGTTGCAGCGGAAAAATAAGCTAATAAAGAGTTTAGATGTAAATAATAAACAAATGGTTCTGAAATAGTAAAACTACTAATGTTATGCTAGTCTGAAATGGTAATAATATCATGTAGTGCATGAAATCAAGATGTGACCGTAGACAGAGGTGATTGTATAAAAAAGTCGAAGATGCTTATCTCCTTTTGTTCAGCTGAGCTACAAATTAAAATAAACATATTTGCTTCTTCTTTTTCTGCTGGTTGCAGCCATTAAAATTTATGTAACACCTCAAAAGATATATCTAACTATAAAAAAATCATTAAAAGATAATACTAAATGAATTTCTATTGAAGCCCATAGTACTAATTAGCATATTAGCGGCACATTGTTTTTGTTTGTTATTCCTCTTTCCATTATGCGGTCAGACAAAGCGAACAAAGCAATTACATGATATATCAAGAGTTCTAATTTATATGAATTATCCAGACTTATAATTGGCATTAGGGGAAATACAAACATATATAGAAAGATATGTCCAGAAGTATTTTCTTCTTGGTCCTTCATGTAAATTAAGTCTTGGTCCCCAGAAGAGCCAAGCGACTCCACATTGAAATTAAGGACAGTATAACCAAGCCTAAACGGAGCTCTCTCCCGCATTAGCAATTTTGGCCGTCAGATGTTAGTTATCAATCATTTATGGCCGTCAGATTGCTAAGGAATCTCGTGGTTTCCCGCTAAGTGGGCTGGCTGTCCTGCGAGCAGCTACTCCGATGGCCAAATCGTAGCATTCTGGTTTAACTGGCCCAACACCTGCAAGAAGCCCACGTAGTCCTCTATTTCATTTGACGCAGTGCCTTGCGATATCCCGAAAAGAAAAAAAAAATGCCACGCCTTGTGAACCCTAATGGAGGAGACGACAGACGAGGATGGCTGATGGCGCGGCGGCGGCGCCTTCCCCAACGACAACGGCGAGCCACCATGTTCCCGGCGATCTGGATAAGAGATGGCGAACCACCACGTTCCCGGCGATCTGGATGAGCACCATGGTAACGGCGCGTCCCCCTCCCCCGATCTTGAACTCAAGCGACAGAGTCCACCAAGACTTGCGGCGCTGCTGGTAGAACCGGCGTCCCCAGGCGAGGAAGAGGGCCGTCATGCTTCCGCCCTCCCGTCACACACCCAGATGCTCTCAGATCCGTTAATCTCTTCTGGGGAAAAGAGAAGAAAGCGTGAAGGTTGACCTCTAATATTTGAACATATGGCTTTTGGTCAAATGATCTTCTGTATGTCTTTCACGCAGGAAAAGCTGAGGCCGACCACTCTTCACTTCAACTGCAGCATCCATGGATCCTGGATAGATTAGCATGTTTCCTGGTGATTCCTTTTGCTCCTTCCTTTTACGTGCATCAAGTACATCTTAGGCTCTTTTCTCCATATTTTGTTATTTCTGGCACAGTATATTGGGCAAATATGCAAAAGCCCTTCGGATGAAACAAATCGTGCACTGTAAAGTGATTGCCCACCTTGCCACCACAGACCTAATTATGGACAACAACATAGAGACAGATGGCACACAGTACATGATTACAGGCTTGCTACCACTTCACAAACATATATAGAGAAGAACAAACAGGTTAGATCTAAATATGCAGCTTCCTTGAAAGATTCCTAAGAAATATCGTTATGTTAGGTGCAGCAAGTGAACCACATTAATTGTCAGTTTCCGACCAATCAAAATATCAGAATCAGCTGTTTCAGTGGAGTAATCAAAAATCGTTTTAGTCCAGTACACCGAGCCTATTTCAGCAATAAAACAAGTGAAAATACTTGCAGGGCTACAAAGCTTGCACACGCAGTTTCGTTGGATTCCACTGTTGGCATTTTTACAATGGATTCAGGGCATGTAAGTGCATATGGGATATAAGATTTGGTACTATAATGTGTGCGTTCAAATCATGTATCTCCTTTCAATGTGTTAACAATCTGCTTCATGATAATTTTCCAAGAGATGAACTCAAATGCTCATTATCTCTCCTGACATAAAGTGACACCCCTTGGTAGCGGGTTACTTGTCACCATCAGCTTTCTTCGTAGTACAGTTTGGGTATATGGTAATAATAACTTGCCCTGTGCTATTACGCAAATAAATAATTTCTGATTTTACATTGGTTATGCTGTCTTTGTCGCCACCTCGATTTGAGAGATGCATCGTCACAAATTGACATTAATATTTTTTCATACAAATTTGCACTCCTCCAGCTCCACATTTATTGTCACTTTTGTCGGTTTTGTAGTCCATTTACTTCTAAACATGGGAATCTCAAGACGGAACGAATGCGAGTATGGCAGGTTGCGTCCGAACTTTGTATGATAGAGGATTGAATGGTATTGTCCAGTTCTGCTCTACGCATGGACGGCTTAATGTGATGTGCTGTGCTAAAGAATTTCTCATGTGTATAACATTATTCCTCTCAAAATTCACGTCTTTGGTTTATACCGTAATATGACAGCTGCCTCAAACAAACCATGCAAGAGTTTGTGAGTTTATACTATTTGACTACAAATCTTACATGAATTCTTATAACATCAAGGTTAGCTACTCTCCTTCCTGTAACATGAATTCTTATTGCAAAATTTACATCTATGTACAGAAAGTTATTGTTCATTCATTTTGGTTATCTTCAAGTCTGCTGCGAACAAACATAAAATTCTGATTGTATTTTTTTATCATGAATTCAATACTGAAATATACTTATTGTATGTGATGACCTCTATGGTAGTTCAGTCTACTCATGGAGTCATGGTAAATATTTTACCATAAACTTCAGCAGCTCATTTTGGTGATGTTCCAACCTGCTCCGAACAAACATAAAATTGTAATTGTTTTTTATCATGAATTCAATACTGAAAGATACTTATTGTATGTGATGACTCTGTGTGGTAGTTAAGTCTACTCATGGAGTCATGGTAAATATTTTACCATAAGCTTCAGCAGCTACCCTAATTTTAACCATTATTTATGTTTTCATATATTCCTTGGCCCCACTGGTGTAAGACCGATATTTTTGGTAATAAGCAATAAATCAGTGTACACAAGAATTGACCGAACAACTGAATGTGTGTAGTATGCTAATTTGAGTCATTTCCAGGTTATGTGTATGATAGTAAATTGTAATGCAATTCTCGGCCATGTGTTGTTAGATGTGGTGCTGGAAATTTGCAAATATGTAAATACTCCCTCTGTAAACTAATATAAGAGCGTTTAGATCACTACTTTAGTGATCTAAACACTCTTATATTAGTTTACGGAGGGAGTACTAAATTTCCTCTCTGTCTTTAAGATTGTCTATTGCAGAATATGTGGTCAAATCGTCATCCCCACTCTATTCAAAAGTTTGCTGATGTATGGCAGGCTAGAGTTTACGTAGTCTTGTTGATTTCCCTATTTCTGAAATAACAATGGTAATTTCAGGCTTAGTCAACAACATGTCACAAGCAGCACTTAGATAGTGTAGCAATACTCGCTCAAAGAGCCATATTGGAAAGCCACATTTTCAAGTGACAAACACACATATGGAAGGAAGACAAGCACAAATAAGGAAGGAACAAAAGATCCACAGACTCTGTAGACATGTTTTGAAGGTACAATCACAGGTCACGGAAGTAGTGCTATGGGTGGTTGCAAAATCCATGTGATGTACGTGTTGATGAAAGCTTTTCAATCTTCTTGCTCTATATGTCTAATCATATGCTGGCAAACTGATAGATGTTCGCTAGATTAACATTTTTATCTGTGCCTGCCTATGTATGTGCAAAAATGCTGATAGTGTGGAAATGTGAGAACAGGAGCTTGATATGAGATAATCATCTCTCATACTATAGTTCATTTATGAGAACGTAAATTTGGCTTTTTTACTTTGTTCCTGTCGACACATGCTATCTCATAAGCATGCCGAAAAAATCTGGCTTCAACAAAAATAGAATTATCTTCCAACTTAGCAATCAATTTTCTATATGTTTGGAAAACTTCTGGTCCTTGTATCGTCAAAATGGACGGACGCAGCAACGCGTGCATTTAATGATCTAGTATTACTTATAGTTGTCAACTGAAGCTCATGGGTAGCTTATGCCAAAACTATGCACCCATTTATATGGCATCAGTGTATTACTTGTAGTAATGTGCTAGTGTAGAAATAGAAAATCATTACGCAAAAACAATATATATCATAGGAATCAACAAACCTCATGGGAAAACATAATAATCGTATGTCTTTCTATAATTATCTGCTATGAAAACAGATAAAAAGTCACTTGCAATAATAAATTTATACACCGTATTTGATATTCATCACACAACTAAGCCAGTGCAAGATCGCCAAAATCTAACATTTAGGTTGCCTCTTCTTGCAGGCATTTTTTGCTACGATGGAGGGCAACCACCGCAACCTAAGAAATGAAACTGCTACCTGCCAAGGGTGCAAATAATGCAATAGGTTGAGACCTGTTTCTTCAAATAGATAAAAAAAATTACCTGGCTCACTGCTCAATCTACATGGGCATTCCCAAGGTTCCAACTCTCATATATGTGACAAATAATCCAATCTTTATCCTTATCTAATATTAAAAGAAGGATTGTTTCTCCACTTTTTTTCGTTTGTCCCAAATCTCTCGCTCTCCCGCTGAGTTTTCAGCGCGGTAAAAAATCATGTAAAAAAAGCGGCCCACAAAGGATTCGAACTTGGAACACGCAGCAATTACAACCATGCTGCTAACCAGTGTGGCCGTATATCTTCTGTGTTTAACTGTGAGCGCGAATTTCAATTAAAAGAAACCACCGGCAGTGGGAAAACAGAAAAACAACTAGCGGAAGTCTATGCCTGATTGGAATCGAACACAACACCTAGCGCGACTTAACCACGCCCCTAGCCAGCGTAGTTCTAAAATTTGTTGTCCAAAAATTGCAGCTCAGCTTATATAAACTATATGCAGGGAAAGATATAAACTTTTTTCTCAAATGTGATTTTTTCTTTCAAAAAAATGTAAATAGTTTTGGAAAAACAAACATTTTCAAAATATGCTAACAAATTTTTAGAGACTTGAACATTTCTCAAAACTACGAACAACTATTTGAAAATGCAAACATTTATTGAAAAACAAGAACATAATTAAAAAATAGGAACATTTTCTGAAATTAAACGCGAACATTTTGTGAAATTCCCCTAAGAATTTACAAACAAATTATGAAAACATGATTTAAAAAAATTATGAACAAAAATTGAAAACAGAATTTTGTTTTCTCAAAAAGCGAACAAATTTTGAAATTGTGAACAATTTTTCAAAACCAAACATTCTATGTAACCCCCTTAACATTTTTCGAACTTGCGAACAAATTTGGAAAACATGAACATTTTTTTAATGATTGAACAAACTTTGAAACAGAAACATTTTCTGAAATTGCAAACATTTTAAAAATCTATGAAAAAATATATAAATGTGTATAATTTCAGAAATTTCAAATTTTTGGAGTTTCCGCAAACATTTTTAAAATTTCTGAACATTTTTTGAAAATAAATTAACCTTGAGTGAGTAAATTGAGCTAGCTCGTACTTGTGTCCATTACCTCCGTCCAGCAAATTTATTATTAAGCCAGGTGTGATGAGTAGGTTCGTTGTTTTTCGGTCGTTCGTGAAGAATGTCTGATTTAATCCCTCCAGCCAATGGCGACGCCATGGTAGGAGCGACTATGGTCGACCGCCCCAGGTAGCCGAAATTCCGTATACCAAAAAATACGATTCATTTTGCACTCCACGATCACGCAAAAGCCCAGTAGCAGTCCACATCCCCTATCTGCTCGTCACACCCCAATCCTCAAATCAAGCCACTCAGCCAGGGACTAGCGAGACTAACTTAGCTGCCACACAGCTCGCCTCGGCGGCGGCCCGGCCGCCGGCCACCGGGCACCTGGTCCAGATCCAATCCATTTCCTTATGATGTTGACCTTCAATTTCTGTAGGTAGTCCAACTCCAAGCGCAATCAGGCAATCAGCAGGTAGTCCAACTCCAATACTTGTTTTAAGACATACTCTATATTGATATTCAACTTATTCACCAAACAGCAACTGCCGCTGATGAAGAGTACCGTAGATCGGAGTAATCCAACCTAAAAACACATGAACATAGATGAACGACGAACAGATTGGAGCAAATCCACCAAAAATAGATCCGTCAGAGACACGCCTCCACACGCCCACCGACGATGTTAGATGCACCACCAGAACGAGGGCTAGGCGGGGAAGACCTTATTCCATCTTCAGGTAGCTGCCGCCGTCTCGCCTTCCAAGCAGAACACAAACCCTAATAAATCTCGAAGACACATCTAAAAATGAAACCCTCCCACCGGTAAAGGCCGGGATCCACCACACCTCATGGCCCTAAGACCATCTAAAAAGAGGCGGAACGACAACGACGCCGGCGGGAGGCAGAGATCCCTAATTTTTTGGGAGGAGGCGGCCACAAGGTAGGATTCCCGAAGGTGCTCTCATGTTAGTAGTTCTCTATGACATTCATGTTAGATTTTGTGATTTTTGGTTGTTATATCACCTACTTGTCGAGAATCTCAAATTATTCTTAATCATTGGTTATGTTAAGTTTTTAGTGCATCTAGCTTCATATTTGAATTTTATGAGTTTGGCTCAGCGGACTTGCGTTTGTCAATCAAATAATTTGTACCTCAAATGTTCCGCCCCGGCTAAGTTCAATTCCTGGATCCGCCACTGCCTCCAGCAGATCATTACGGAGCACCGGTCAATGTATGCGATGGGTTTTCTTTCCTCCAATTGGAAGCTGCTTCTTCGTGCTGCCACCGGCTATAATTAGATGTATTTAATCTTCATGCGAGGTTATCACTTGATCGTAGAGTTTTGGCCGCCAAGCCTTTTAAATTGAGACGAGAGGGTTTGTTTACTTATCAAATTAAATTATCACCTTCTCATTTTTTACACTAACTTTCATCAATTTATATACATTTGCAAGTTATACGAAAATCAACAAACCACTCCAGCAATCGATAGAGAGTGAAAAGTGGGTCCCAACTATCCCTAGAGAAACAAACACGCCATTGTGTTGTTATAGATGAGCAGGAAGTATTTAACTCCGTATTTCTCAAAAACAAGAAATTAACTCCCAATACTTTGGAAGCTTTGTACATGAGATTGTGGGTGAACATGAGATGAGCGGTATATAATGGGACAGGGGGAGTATGATATAGCTTAACATATAATTGCAATCGGATTGTCTTTAACTTGGTTGGATGGTCAACTTTTCTCCGGTGCAACGCACGGGCATATGTGCTAGTAGACACCAAAATATGAATGTGCTGCTTTGAATTCACGATATTTAATCAGTGAAAGAACAAACACATTATGTGCGATGATGTGCGAGGATATGACCACAGAAACAATTGTGCATATGCAGGTATTGAGGGGTTGGCTGTATTGGCTGAAATTGACTCCAAAACAGATGTTGTTATTCACCTGTACCCAAGTGTCCAATTTCTCGTACAGCTGAATCTATTTCCTAGCTACAACATGCAATTGAAGAAATCAAACTGGGCAAGAAAAAACCCATAGAAAGTCAAGAGTAGTTGCCAGATTCCAATCTTATATGCAACAAAGGAGAAGCATAAGCTCTATAGTGAGGACTTGTACTGATTAACTGGTATATCATACATCTGATTTCCTGAGTTGGAGCCCACCCAACTATACTTGATCTTCGAAAGGAAAATGCAGATAAATCCAAAGAATCATGCAAATATTAACCACTCCATCAATGTTGCCGAGCGGGCCGGGATTGCAAGAGAAGATCACTTGATGGAGGCATGGCGAGAGGACGGCAGTGTATGCTTGGAAAGGAAAAGCAGTATTCTGTTTGTGAGGGATTCATCCTATGGAGATATGGTTGTTTTATAGGAAGGGCAAAAGAAGATGTATGGAAGGGAAAGAGATAGAGAGAATTCCTTATTTAACGCTAACTTAAACTTTTATTTCTTATTTAACACTAGAAAAATATTTCTTCCCTATCTAACACAGCCTTTAAATTTTGTTCCCAATATAACACTTTCATCTCTTTTTTAGGCAAACAATGTTAAATGACACGTGAAATGACAATTCTACCCTCATACATCTATTTAGTTCTTTTATTTATTCTGCTGTCCTATTTAAGGGTGGAATCCATGGTTAGTGTAACAGGATGGTGTCATATTCCTGGAGATCACACATATGCTAACTCCTTACTGGATGGATTTCTTAAGCTAGCATGCACACAACACACGCATGTATAAAACAACATGGCCGCCGGCTTGCTTGACGGCTCGACTAGACGAAACATGCACACGACACACGCGAACAATACGAGGACACGCCGAGTTGATTACAAAAGGACTGTGTCGTGCCTTTGGATTTATTTTTATTTTTATTTTTTTGGACCGTGCCGTGCCTTGGGATTTTTAATTGCTAGTATTTCTGATTGGGGTCATGGTTCAGTGTACCTATATATCAGCTGCCAACACAAGCTAGCTTTTTCAGAGTATCAAACTCTATTATATACGAAATCAATGCATACACATGTATGCGTACAAGACACGGACACAAACGAGTTGGATTTAATTCCAACATCGGTGTTCTTGTGCAAGCGGATTATGGGCCGGGTGAAGCCAATGAGAATGACTTTGACCTCACTTAGGTCCTTCTAGTGCCAGGGTAAACTTGTCATTTCACATGTCATTTAACATTATTAGATTAAAAAATGTACGAAAGTGTTATGTTGGGAACAAAATTTAAAATTGATGTTATATAGGAAAAAAATATTTCTTCAATGTTAAATAGGAAAATGAAATTTAAAACAGTGCCAAATAAGGAAGTCTTTCAAAGAGATATGCGTGATGAATGGGAAGGGGAGAAGGCACACGTGTTTTCTTGATAGCGTACATCGGTTTCCTGTCTAATCGTTTCTTCTGGATTTGGTGAGCATCTAATAATGGTCTGCATGTGATTTACAGTTCTCTCGTGACAGAAAACAGAGCGCTCGGAATTGAATGGGCTGCCGGTTTGCTAGGAACTGAAAACTAAACGCACGGAATCAGAATAGACTATAGTACCTGCCACCGACTTGAGAATGCAAGCATTGCACGGGCAACACCTGAACCCGTGGCTGCGAATTGAGGCCCTGCCCAACATGACCACCGGCACCAGCGAAGCCCTTAAAGCTCGAAAAATAAGTGCGTCCATCAGCTGGAGACCTGCCCGACGCGGCGTCCGTTCCATGGTTGAGTTGCCGAGCAGACGATCCTTCCATGCAAGAAAAGAAAAGAAAAAAAAGAGTATCCTTCCAGGCGAGAGCCCAGCGGCCGGTCTGATTCCGTCAGGAGCGATCAGTATCAACCTCCCCAATGACGCCAGCGGCACCTTCGCCTGAAGGGAGACAGGAGGAGAGGAGAATCAGGGCGCCAAGAACGCCGGCTCGACGACGCACACATCGCACCGGCAAGGGGGGATCCTGGTAAGCGGCGAAGGTGACTTTGACCGGTGGTTATGCCAAAGGCAATGAGCGGCGCAGGACGGACAGATTATGCCGAAGGAGCACCTGATGCAGAGATGGATTCCCGCCGGCGTGGGCTACTTAGAAAGGGGAAAATTTACTGCACAGAAGAAGGGACAGAGACGCTTATGTGGTGGTGGGTCCTTAGCAAGTAACAGACGCTTATGTGGCAGGGGGCATTGTACTTGTTGGACCCATATGTAAGTCAATGGAAGAATGGTGATATGGCTAGGTTGATGATGTGAACAGCTTGCATGTTAAGAGAAATAGGATAGTGGGGATGAACTAATGAGATCGTGCCTTGTGTCTTTAGAGCATCTTCAATAGAAGATGTAGGTGAAAAACTAACTAACTTTTACATCTTCGAGGTCCAAAAAGCCACCTCCAACAGATGATGTAGATGTAAAAAAAATACATCACCTGGCCAAGTGATGTAAAATACAACATCTTAAGATGCAAATTTGCATCTCCACCTCCAAATGTTGTAAAACGGCTGGTCGCATGCCAACCGTTGTTTATTTCTTTTCTCCCCATCATGTGTCTTCTTCCTCCGACCACCGCCTGCCCACCCACTGCACCATGCCACCGTCGCCCCGTGCTAGATTCGGCCGCCAACCACCCCCGCTGTCGTTTCCGTGACTCTGCCGCCGCAACCCACCTTGAATCGGGCTCGATTCGCCACCGCCGTCCCCGCTCGATTCTCCAGCACCGACATCCGATTCGCCACCGCCAAGCCCCCGCCCCGCCCCGAGCCCTCACCCTATCGCCGCCCGCCACCAAGCCCCCGCCCCAACCCCCCACCCCACCGCCTCCGTCGATTCGCCACCGCGAAGCCCCCACCCCACCGTCGCCTGACACCAAGCCGCCACCTTGAGCCCCAACCCCACCGCCGCCGCCTGATTTGCCACCGCAAAGCCCCAACCCAGAGCCCCACCTCACTGCCGCCCGCCACCAAGCCCCCGCCCCGAGCCAACCAATTGTCACTGCTATAATTCAGCAATAATGCAATCCTTTTCACCTGATACTTTTATAAAAATGCTTAAACATGATTGTCACTTCTATACTACAATCCCTTTTTCCTAGAAAAAAAATAGCACAACTAAATGACAATTACACACAACGAGCCGACCAATTGAAATAGACCACATACGAAATAAACATAGAGAACTTAACCCACGACTGAAGAATAGGCGCGACAAAGCGCGCGTCATGCTCTAGTCCTACTCCAAATGGACAACGATAGTAGTACGCGGGCAGTGTAAAATGCATTTGTGTTTGTTCAGTGAAATTAGAGATCGGCCTGATGGTACTTCATTTTTTATTCTATAGCTTGATCTGCGAAATGCTATTAAGGAAATGAAGTTTCTTCCTCGATCAAGTTATCAGTCCTTATTGTGTGTATACTTCCTAATCAACACCTGAATAATCTACACTGTAAATCTTCCAGCACTTGCTTACAATGTCTTACTTTCTGTTATTAGTCTGCCGTCATGGAAAAAGTTAGGATCCCAACAAAAGTGCTTCTGGATGCTCTGGTGCAACATCTTGGCCACAATTTACTCAACACAAGGCAAGGACCGTTGGTCTCGAGGCGACTGTTCAATTCTATCCATCTCAGCACCAACTAAACAATGGACGTGCAAACTAATCAATATCCATCTATGTCTATGAAAAAGTGGAATAGGCTGAAGATCGGCCAGCAAAAGAAGAGTTGTGAGGTCACCAAGCTGTGCCATTGCTGCTTGTGCCATCACTGCCTTAAGAGCTGAAAGTATATATAGTTTTCCGTAGACATGATTCTATTTATATGACGCATGTGTCATCGATGGCACATGCGTCGATGATTCTGCCTGATCTAAATGGCAACATGTCTTAGTTACCATCACCTTGGTGACAAAAACAATATATATGATGCATCTCTGCTTATGTAGCTTTGTTTATCATGAACTGGTCTCAAGCCTTTCTTTTGGCCTATGAAACTACCTCAAATGTAATATATAACACTACGTATGAACAACATACCTAAATATCTATTTTCTTATGCTTCAATTATTTGATAATCGGTCTCTGAATATTCTAATGCTGATGATTTAAAAACTTGGTTCACTCTCGCCCTTTGCGCCATTGGCACAATGAGTCATCTAGTTCTCTTAAACAATAAACAGGCTGCACGTGGAGTTACTAAAGATCGATGTTGAACTTATTCATGTCGGCTTGTACTGATTAGCCAAGTGATTATTCGGTATATCTGAATATATCATGCAATAAAATTCTACCTACTCTCATAGGATGTGATTTAGTGCTAAAACTCACAGTTAAGTTATTGCAATTTCCATGTTTGATATAATTATTTTTCTCCACAAAGCAGTAAAATGCACTTAAATTATGATGACCATATGGCCAAAGGGACAGTAGTTACTTTCAGTATATTAGTACTTTATTCATGCAAATTTGAGTGAATTTGTGGGCTGCTATTATGTTAGGTGTTTATAAATCTGATTGGAATGGGACTTAGACCAGATGGATTGGGATATATAAGCTTATTCTTCCAACTGGATTGATTGCTTTCAAATTGCTAGCCCATGGAGATGCACGGGTTGATAACTAGTTGCACTAACTGAGAAAGGGATGGGTAACACCTAAAATGTAACGGCAGTGGCAAAAATGTAAGAAATTTAACAGTGTAGTGGCAAAAGCAATGGCACAATCATAATTGCAGGAGAAACTAGTTGCATCGACCTAAATTCCCATATAGTTGGGCAAGAGTGACTAACCATAAATCATGTCCAAAGAAGCCACGGAAGTACGGAACCTAGCTTAGAAGATACAGCTGTGTGCACAATATTCTAGATTCCAACCATCTGTGATACGGTCATATGGAAATTGTAAAACTGAAAGGAAAGAAGTCATTCATGTCATTTGATATCCAGCAAAGAAATAAGTCCGTAACTAAACACTACACAAGACAAAGCGCTAGAATGATTCAGAGACAAGAACAGACCATATCAGTCCAAGTAGAACAAAATCTAGCAACGAGGGAATAAACTGTACTCTCAAATATCTACATTGCAATACATCAGATACTATGCTTCAGACGATTATGGACTCAATGTTGTCAATCCCGGAGGTTCATAAACAGACACTATTGGTGTACTAAAAACATCAAAACTGTACAACTACAGTTGTGAAAAATATAAAATAGCCAATACACTTCGAAGGAATAAAAAAATTGTATATACAGTTGATTGGGTATTACATATTTACTTTGGTCCTTGACTTTTACAAAATGTTTTTTTTCATGCAAAGTTTTTACAACCAAGCACAGTAAAGTAGTAAAGTGAGAAAAGGAAACATGTCTGAGACTATTTTAGATACTAAGTGGGTGGGACACATATTCAATACTTATGTACGAAGATATACTTGCATGCAGAATGTCTCCACTATCACATTCTTACACATTTGCTATTTTTGTTAGGGCAAGGCCTTGAACACTAAATAACACTTACATGCACAAGAATTTAAAAAAATGTGAAGTTGAGATTGGCCTAGTGCATTTCCAGGAAATCTTACATTTGTTTCAAAAATAAGGATTGGATAACTGGCCACATGGCGTATCAGAGTGTATTGGGCCAAAAGGTAACTTTGTAGTTCATAGAGCTTTATAGCACCAATATAAAAGGACACCACTATTACTTACTCCCTCTGTAAAGTATATGATCTAAAAAAAGTCTTGTATTACTTTACAGAGGGAGTAGCATACAACTTATAAAAAATAGACCAATAACTTGCTAGCATGTCTTGTTTTTATAATAACAAAACCACATATAGAAGGTGTTGGTCATGCTGGGATAATGGCTACATTTCCTCCAGTAACATTAAAGGTATGCTGCTACATCAATTTAATATTTGTTGCATGCTATGCTCAATTGCACAGAGCTTTTTCTACCGTTCAACATAAATAATACTGTCAGTATGTAACATATATCCCATAGAAACTGGATCAATATTACGTCCAAATAGATAGACCGTAACCACTTTAGGTCTGAGTTGTGAACAATTAGGTGGCCGCCTAACTAACCACCATTTATAAAAACAAAACAAAAAACTAAACACTATTTATAGCTTGCTGCTAACGCGTAGGTGGCAGCGTAAGTGCTCAGAGACCTTGACTTACAACACTTAAACGGCTAGAACAGTGTCGAGAGCGAATATGATCAACATAGGTTACATAAATTCAACTGGTTAGACAAAAAATGACACGCCATCCAGTAAAAGTTTTGCCTATATCCAAATAGATGAGTAACATAGAGAACATTACATGGAAATGAAACATCTAATGACCATCTAGTATATTTGGTGTTGAAATATCATAAGCCATGTCATATTATTTCTCAATGTTAATTATCACGTATGTTGCTGCTTGTGGATCTTATTATCTCTTAACACAAGAAACACAGATGATTCACTAGAAAATTGGAAATCTTGGAAAGCACTCGGGACATATCATATGCAAGAGCAGTAAGAAATCCAGATGAGCCAAAACTAATATTCGGAGATATCATAGGTCGATAGCCCTATCTTAGTAGGGTTTAGATAGGCTGACAATCTTGTAGGCTGTGACATTGTGCATTAATTTCTGGGACATTTGATTAGCTACCTGGCCCGAACACTGTCCCTGACCCACAAAAAGTGAGGATGAGAGACTTAAACGTAAGGCAAGGCAGTGAGCTGATGATTAGCACAATTAAGTTACAAAAGACAAATAACTACTCCCTCTGTACCGAAATACTCCCTCCGTTTTTATTTAGTTCGCATATTAGCTTTGATCAAAGTCAAGCTTTACAAACTTTGACCAAGTTTATATACAAAAATATTAAGATATACAATAACAAATCAACAACATTAGATTTATTATTAAATGTACTTTCACATCGTATAGATTTATTATGATAAATGTCTATATTGTTTTCTATAAACTTGGTCAAACTTTACGAAGTTTGACTTCAGTCAACTCTAATATGCAGAGTAAATTAAAACGGAGGGAGTATATGTCATTGAAGCAACTGTAGTTCAACTTCTCCAGCGGCATATATTTAGGTACCGAGGGAGTACCTACAAACATTGTACCAAACTATGTTGAGCATCGCGCACTAAGACACGGAAAAAATATCAGCCAGCCAAGGAAACAAGCTAGCAACAATAATGCCAATCATTTGGTGGTTCTTTCCCCATATTTCGCACCTTTACGCATCAGGTACTATGCTGAGCACAACAAACTGTAATGTTTCCAATCTCAAAACTTAACACATAAATTCCTTGTCTTATTTTTTGAAACATGATACTACTAGTTAATAAGCAACAACAGTACCTACTGGGTGCCATCCTCGGGGAAGCGCGATTCGACCCCGCCGTGCACATGCTGCCCTCCGGCGCCGGCAGCCGGGGTTGAGACGCCACCGCCAGGTCCGGCAGCTGAGGGCCCTCCGACGCCGTGCTGAAGCTCGATAACGAGCCAGCGGACGGCCTTGCTCATCTGCTCGAGGCGGACGGCGCTGATTGGCTTGATGCCGGGGGCAGCCAGCGCGACGCTTGCGGGCGTGGAGGCGGAAGAGGAAGATCCCGTGGCCTCGTCGACGAGACACTCGGAGCCGATGCGCTGGCGGATGGACTCAACGAGCTCCTCGGCGTGGTCGCAGGAGACGCGGAAGAGCTCCCATCGCTGCTTGAAGGCTTCAAGCGCCGCGTCCGTGGCTGCCGTCTTCTGGCCGCCCGACTGCTCGCGAGCTTCCATCACGGCCACCGCAGCCGCCACGAACTCCTTATACGCCGCGCTCAGCTCGTCCACCGTCGCGTCCATTCCGCCGCCCGAAAGTTTCTTACGCATCATCCGACACGCTCCGCTGACGCTATAACCCGAAAATCCCCCAATTTGAGCACGGTCGACTCGCAGGCACCGAGGTACACATAGGCTTGAAGATCCAGGCCGTCCATTTTGTTTTGCTGTCTAGGGTTCTCACAAATACGAGGAAAAAAATTATGTCATACAGTATGAGCTGGTACATCTATACGTCTGCACAGACGGCCAATGAGCGGTCACAAAATCTTGACTCGGCCGCACCCCTCATACCGGCCCTATACGGCCGGGCTGACAAGCATTCTCAGCCCACATCTGAGACGGATATGGGAAGGCCCGAACGTGCCTGAATGCATCTTCCACGTCGGATTCAGCCCACCCTGGCCCATTCCGATCCTGCATATATTCATCCTATCCGCATCTTAGACAAAACCCTAAACACTCCACTTCATTTCGCCCCCAACCACCATTTCGGTGATCTCGGGCCTTCTCCGGCTTGACGGACATCGGATCCGACTCCGAAACCTTGGAGAGGAAGCGGGAGGATGTCTAATGGGGACAAAGGGTTGAAACAGTACACCATATCAAATGGAGACATGTACGTAGTCGTGTATCTTGCACATTGTAGGTGAATTCAGCGACAGGTAAACGCTCCTCTGACTCCTTGATGTTCTTCCTAATTAGCACGCGAACAAGTGTCGACAGCGTACGGTTGACCACCTTGGTTTGGCCATCGGTTTGACGATGATAGACCGAAGAGAACATGAGTTTGATTCTAAGTTTGATGCATAGGGTCTTCCAAAAGTAGCTCAAGTACTTGACGTCATGGTCGGAGACAATTGTAAAAGAGATTTGCAACATGTGAAGCATCGTCTACTTTGTTGCATGGAATGAAATGTGTCATTTTAGAGAAGCGATGCACAACGACAAATATTGAGTCTTTGCCATTTCTAGTCCTAGGCAAACTAAGTACAAAATCTATGCTTATATCCTTTCAAGGTGCATATGGTATAGCTAAAGGCATGTATAATCCATGGAATTGAGCTTTTGACTTAGCTTTATGGCATGTGCATCAATATTTGGTGAAGCACGTCACATCCCGGCTCGTACATGTTTGTGAGAGTGGGGAATGTCTTATCCTGGACAAAGTGTCCCATGAGGCTTCCATCGTGTGACTCTTGCAAAAACAACAGATGCAAATAGCTCTCGGGCACGTAAAGCTTGTTAGCATGCATAAGATATCCATATTTCAAATTGTAACGCTCCCAATAAGTGTTATCATGACATTTAGCAAAGTGAAGCGCAAAGAATGTATCATGCTCATATAGGCTTTGATATCCTCGAAACCAATGACATTAAGCTCTGGTTGAGCATGCATTCGAGGGAAAGAGTGTCTGCCACGACATTCTCTTTACCCTTAATGTATTTGATGACATAAAGAAAAGGTTCAATAAATTCACTCCATTTAGCATGTTATTTATTCAATGTAGTTTGGCCTCTTAGATACTTGAGAGTTTCATGATCGGAATGAATAACAAATTCTCTAGACCTAAGGTAATGCTCCCAAACATGCACAAAGGCATACAATTCCTTATCATATACGAGGTAGTTCAATTGAGCTCTGGATAGTTTCTCATTAAAATAATCAATTGGTCATCGCTCTTCTATTACGACACCACCTATAACATTACTGCTAGCATCACAATGCACTTCAAAAGTTTTATCGAAGTTGGGTAAAGTAAGCAAGGGCGCATGAGTTAGCATATTCTTAAGCTCATTGAACACTTTATCTAGTGAAGGTCCCCATATGAAGGGTGCATTCTTATTACTCAAAGCATGTAAAGGCGAAGCAATCATGCTAAAGTCCTTAACGAAACAACGGTAAAACCAGCTAGTACAAGGAATCTATGCACTTGAATCAAGTTTGTAGGTTGGGGCCAAGTTTTAATAGTGTCAATTTTATGAGTAGATTTTATGCATACTTTTTAGAGTATATTATAGTGCCAAACATATCATATCAATCTAGCACTTATTCATGTCTCCAATGCATAGTTTTTGGTATTTATTTGTTTTACCAAGTTCATTGCACACTTTTTATTTTTATTTATTTTTATTAGTTTTCCTTTGTTTTGTGGTCTTTGTAGGTGTGCTGACGCGTTCATGGACTTGGAACATCAAAATAATCAAGCTAGGGGTCAAGCCGGAGAAGTTCCAGGCACCAGATCAAGGCCCTTTGGAGAGTTTGATGATTTAACATCTATCAAAGTGTCCAAAATAAAGATCCAAGACCACATATGCACCAGGCTTTTCTCTAGCAATCCAGCGATCCCAAGAACATAAAACTTGAGTTTGCATGAAGAAATGGTGACCAAAATACGAAGCGGCTCCCGAGTCCAGAGTGAAATATGGCCTTCCATATGA
The DNA here is from genome assembly GCA_034509565.1 of Triticum monococcum. Taxonomy (NCBI): domain Eukaryota; kingdom Viridiplantae; phylum Streptophyta; class Magnoliopsida; order Poales; family Poaceae; genus Triticum; species Triticum monococcum. The sequence continues at coordinate 246,375,271 of CM067841.1, read as the reverse complement.
CCGGAGCCGCTCGTTTGAGCTCTAGACAACCACGAAAAATGGCCAGAACTTTCCAAATTTTGCTCCGATTTTGTCCCCATTTTCCCTACGAGATCCTTGACGACCGAGGCTTGTTTGGGCGTGGATTTGTCTCCCCTTGAGCCCTTGGATAAAAGGGAGGAGGCCAGATCAATGGACGACACCTGAGGAGCACTCCTATATGAAGACCTCCAACGCTAGCCGCCGGCTCATTCAGTCTCCATCATCCACAAGTCTCATCTATATCCACCACACATCCATTGCAGCAACTCCACCATAAAGAGAAGTGTTGGGGAACGTAGTAATTTCGAAAATTTTCCTACGCACACGCAAGATCATGGTGATGCATAGCAACGAGGGGGAGAGTATTGTCTACGTACCAACGCAGATCGATTACGGAAGCGATCTCACAACGTAGAGGAAGTAGTTGTACGTCTTCTTCCCGATCCGACCGATCCAAGCACCGTTACTCCGGCACCTCCGAGTTCTTAGCACATGTTCAGCTCGATGACGATCCTCGGGCTCCGATTCAGCAAAGCGTCGAGGAAGAGTTCCGTCAGCACAACGGCGTGGTGACGATCTTGATGTACTACCGACGCAGGGCTTCGCCTAAGCTCTACAACGATATGACCGAGGTGGAATTTGGTGGCAGGGGGCACCGCACACGGCTAAGGAACGATCAACAATGATCAACTTGTGCCTATGGGGTGCCCCCTGCCCCCGTATATAAAGGAGCAGGGGGAGGGGTTCGGCCGGCTAGGGAGAGAGGCGCAGGAGGAGTCCTACTCCTACCGGGAGTAGGACTCCCCCCCAATCCTATTCCTAATAGGACTCTCCAAAGAGAAGAGAGAAGAGAGGGGGGCCGGCCCCTTCTCCTAGTCCTAATAGGACTAGGGAAGGAGGGGAGGCGCGCAGCCCTTGTGGGCAGCCCCTTTTCACTTTTCCACTAAGGCCCAATAGGCCCATTTGCCTCCCGAGGGGTTCCGGTAACCCTCCCGGTATTCCGGTAAAACCCTGATTTCACCCGGAACACTTCCGGTGTCCAAACATAGGCTTACAATATATCAATCTTTACGTCTCGACCATTTCGAGACTCCTCGTCATGTCCGTGATCACATCCGGGACTCCGAACAACCTTCGGTACATCAAAATGCATAAACTCATAATAACTGTCATCGTAACGTTAAGCGTGCGGACCCTACGGTTCGAGAACAATGTAGACATGACCGAGACACGTCTCCGGTCAATAACCAATAGCGGGACCTGGATGCCCATATTGGCTCCCACATATTCTACGAAGATCTTTATCGGTCAGACCGCATAACAACATACGTTGTTCCCTTTGTCATCGGTATGTTACTTGCCCGAGATTCGATCGTCGGTATCCAATACCTAGTTCAATCTCGTTACTGGCAAGTCTCTTTACTCGTTCCGTAATACATCATCCCGCAACTAACTCATTAGTTGCAATGCTTGCAAGGCTTAAGTGATGTGCATTACCGAGAGGGCCCAGAGATACCTCTCCGACAATCGGAGTGACAAATCCTAATCTCGAAATACGCCAACCCAACATCTACCTTTGGAGACACCTGTAGTACTCCTTTATAATCACCCAGTTACGTTGTGACGTTTGGTAGTACCCAAAGTGTTCCTCCGGTAAACGGGAGTTGCATAATCTCACAGTCATAGGAACATGTATAAGTCATGAAGAAAGCAATAGCAACATACTAAACGATCGTGTGCTAAGCTAATGGAATGGGTCATGTCAATCAGATCATTCAACTAATGATGTGACCTCGTTAATCAAATAACAACTCTTTTGTCCATGGTTAGGAAACATAACCATCTTTGATTAACGAGCTAGTCAAGTAGAGGCATACTAGTGACACTCTGTTTGTCTATGTATTCACACATGTATTATGTTTCCGATTAATACAATTCTAGCATGAATAATAAACATTTATCATGATATAAGGAAATAAATAATAACTTTATTATTGCCTCTAGGGCATATTTCCTACAGTCTCCCACTTGCACTAGAGTCAATAATCTAGTTCACATCGCCATGTGATTTAGTAGCAATAGTTCACATCACCATGTGATTAACACCCATAGTTCACATCGTCATGTGACCAACACTCAAAGGGTTTACTAGAGCCAGTAATCTAGTTCACATCTCTATGTGATTAACACCCAAAGAGTACTAAGGTGTGATCATGTTTTTGCTTGTGAGATAATTTTAGTCAACGGGTCTGTCACATTCAGATCCGTAAGTATTTTGCAAAATTCTTTGTCTATAATGCTCTGCACGGAGCTACTCTAGCTAATTGCTCCCACTTTCAATATGTATCCAGATTGTGACTTTAGATTCATCTGGATCAGTGTCAAAAACTTGCATCGACGTAACCCTTTACGACGAACCTTTTTGTCACGTCCATAATTGAGAAACACATCCTTATTTCACTAAGGATAATTCTGACCGCTGTCCAGTGATCTACTCCTAGATCACTATTGTACTCCCTTGCCAAATCAGTGCAGGGTATACAATAGATCTGGTACACAGCATGGCATACTTTATAGAACCTATGAATGAGGCATAGGGAATGACTTTCATTCTCTTTCTATCTTCTGCCGTGGTCGGGTTTTGAGTCTTTACTCAACTTCACACCTTGTAACACAGGCAAGAAACTTTTTCTTTGACTGTTCCGTTTTGAACTACTTCAAAATCTTGTCAAGGTATGTACTTATTGAAAAACTTATCAAGCGTCTTGATCTATCTCTATAGATCTTGAAGCTCAATATGTAAGCAGCTTTACCGAAGTCTTTCTTTGAAAAACTCCTTTCAAACACTCCTTTTATGCTTTACAGAATAATTCTACATTATTTCCGATCAACAATATGTCATTCACATATACTTATCAGAAATGTTGTAGTGCTCCCACTCACTTTCTCGTAAATACAGGCTTCACCGCAAGTCTGTATAAAACTATATGCTTTGATCAACTTATCAAAGCGTATATTCCAACTCCGAGATGCTTGCACCAGTCCATAGATGGATCGCTGGAGCTTGCACATTTTGTTAGCACCTTTCGGATTGACAAAACCTTCTAGTTGCATCACATACAACTCTTCTTTAATAAATCCATTAAGGAATGCAGTTTTGTTTATCCATTTGCCAGATTTCATAAAATGCAGCAATTGCTAACATGATTCGGACAGACTTAAGCATAGATACGAGTGAGAAAAACTCATCGTAGTCAACACCTTGAACTTGTTGAAAACCTTTTTCGACAATTCTAGCTTTGTAGATAGTAACACTACTATCAGCGTCCGTCTTCCTCTTGAAGATCCATTTATTTTCTATGGTTTGCCAATCATCGGGCAAATCCATCAAAGTCCATACTTTGTTCTCATACATGGATCCCATCTCAGATTTCATGGCCTCAAGCCACTTTGCGGAATCTGGGCTCACCATCGCTTCTTCATAGTTCGTAGGTTCATCATGATCTAGTAGCATGACTTCCAGAAAAGGATTATCATACCACTCTGGCGCGGATCTTACTCTGGTTGATCTACGAGGTTCAGTAGTATCTTGTTCTGAAGTTTCATGATCATCATCATTAGCTTCCTCACTAACTGGTGTAGGTGTCACAGAAACAGTTTTCTGTGATGTACTACTTTCCAATAAGGGAGCAGGTACAGTTACCTCGTCAAGTTCTACTTTCCTCCCACTCACTTCTTTCGAGAGAAACTCCTTCTCCAGAAAGTTTCCGAATTTTAGCAACAAAAGTCTTGCCTTCGGATCTGTGATAGAAGGTGTATCCAATAGTTTCCTTTGGATATCCTATGAAGACACACTTCTCCGATTTGAGTTTGAGCTTATCAGGATGAAACCTTTTCATATAAGCATCGCAACCCCAAACTTTAAGAAACGACTACTTTGGTTTCTTGCTAAACCACAGTTCAGATTGTGCCGTTTCAACGGACTTAGATGGTGCCCCTTTTTAACGTGAATGCAGCTGTCTCTAATGCATAATCCCAAAACGATAGTGGTAGATCGGTAAGATACATCATAGATTGCACTATATTCAATAAAGTACGGTTATGACGTTCGGACACACCATTATGCTGTGGTGTTTCAGGTAGCGTGAGCAGTGAAACTATTTCACATTGTTTTAACTGAAGACCAAACTCGTAACTCAAATACTCTTTTCTACGATCACATCGTAGAAACTTTATTTTCTTGTTTACGATGATTTTCCACTTCACTCTGAAATTCTTTGAACTGTTCAAATGTTTCAGACTTATGTTTTATCAAGTAGATATCCCCATATCTACTCAAATCATCTGTGAAGGTCAGAAAATAATGATACCTGCTGCAAGCCTTAATATTCATCGGACCACATACATCAGTATGTATGATTTTCAACAAATCTGTTGCTTGCTTCATTGTTCCGGAGAACGGCGTTTAGTCATCTTGCCCATAAGGCATGGTTTGCAAGCATCAAGTGATTCATAATCAAGTGATTCCAAAATCCCATTAGCATGGAGTTTCTTCATGCGCTTTACACCAATATGACCTAAACGGCAGTGCCACAAATAAGTTGCACTATCATTATTAACTTCGCATCTTTTGGTTTCAATATTATGAATATGTGTATTATTAAGATCGAGATCCAATGAACTATTTTCATTGGGTGTGTAACCATATAAGGTTTTATTCATGTAAACAGAACAACAATTTATTCTTTTACTTAAATGAATAACCGTATTATAATAAACATGATCAAATCATATTCATGCTCAACGCAAACACCAAATAACACTTATTTAGGTTCAACACTAATCCCGAAAGTATAGGGAGTGTGCGATGATGATCATATCAATCTTGGAACCACTTCCAACACACATCGTCACTTCACCCTTAACTAGTCTCTGTTCATTCTGCAACTCCCGTTTCGAGTTACTACTCTTAGCAACTGAACTAGCATCAAATACTAAGGGTTTGCTATAAACACTAGTAAAGTACACATCAATAACATGTATATCAAATATACTTATGTTCACTTTGCCATCCTTCTTATCCGCCAATCACTTGGGGTAGTTCCGCTTCCAGTGACCAGTCCCTTTGCAGTAGAAGCACTTAGTCTCAGGCTTAGGATCAGACTTGGGCTTCTTCACTTGAGCAGCAACTTGCTTGCCGTTCTTCTTGAAGTTCCCCTTCTTTCTTTTGCCCTTTTTCTTGAAACTAGTGGTCTTGTCAACCATCAACACTTGATGTTTTTCTTTGATTTCTACCTTCGTTGATTTCAGCATCACGAAGAGCTTGGGAGTTGTCTCCGTTATCCCTTGCATATTATAGTTCATCACGAAGTTCTACTAACTTAGTGATGGTGACTAGAGAATTTTGTCAATCACTATCTTATCTGGAAGATTAACTCCCACTTGATTCAAGCGATTGTAGTACCCAGACAATCTGAGCACATGCTCACTAGTTGAGCGATTCTCCTCCATCTTTTAGCTATAGAACTTGTTGGAGACTTCATATCTCTCAACTCGGGTATTTGCTTGAAATATTAACTTCAACTCCTGGAACATCTCATATGGTCCATGACGTTCAAAACGTCTTTGAAGTCCCGATTCTAAGCTGTAAAGTATGGTGCACTAAACTATCAAGTAGTCATCATATTGAGCTAGCCAAACGTTCATAACGTCTGCATCTGCTCCTGCAATAGGTCTGTCACCTAGCGGTGCATCAAGGACATAATTCTTCTGTGCAGCAATGAGGATAAACCTCAGATCACGGATCCAATCCGCATCATTGCTACTAACATCTTTCAACACAATTTTCTCTAGGAACATATCAAAATAAACATAGGGAAGCAACAACGCGAGCTATTGATCTACAACATAATTTGCAAAATACTACCAGGACTAAGTTCATGATAAATTTAAGTTCAATTAATCATATTACTTAAGAACTCCCACTTAGATAGATATCCCTCTAATCCTCTAAGTGATCACGTGATCCAAATCAACTAAACCATAACCGATCATCACGTGAGATGGAGTAGTTTTCAATGGTGAACATCGTCATGTTGATCATATCTACTATATGATTCACGCTCGACCTTTCGGTCTCTGTGTTCCGAGGCCATATCTGCATATGCTAGGCTCGTCAAGTTTAACCTGAGTATTCTGCGTGTGCAAAACTGGCTTGCACCCGTTGTAGATGGACGTAGAGCTTATCACACCCGATCATCACGTGGTGTCTGGGCACGACGAACTTTGGCAACGGTGCATACTCAGGGAGAACACTTCTTGATAATTTAGTGAGATATCATCTTATAATGCTACCGTCAATCAAAGCAAGATAAGATGCATAAAAGGGTAAACATCACATGCAATCAATATAAGTGATATGATATGGCCATCATCTTCTTGTGCTTGTGATCTCCATCTCCGAAGCACCGTCATGATCACCATCGTCACCGGCGCGACACCTTGATCTCCATCGTAGCATCGTTGTCGTCTCGCCAATCTTATGCTTCCACGACTATCACTATCGCTTAGTAATAAAGTAAAGCATTACATCGCGATTGCATTGCATACAATAAAGCGACAACCATATGGCTCCTGCCAGTTGCCGATAACTCGGTTACAAAACATGATCATCTCATACAATAAAATCAGCATCATGCTTTGACCATATCACATCACAACATGCCCTGCAAAAACAAGTTAGACGTCCTCTACTTTGTTGTTGCAAGTTTTACGTGGCTGCTACGGGCTTAAGTAAGAACTCATCTCACCTACGCATCAAAACCACAATGATAGTTCGTCAAATAGACTCCGTTTTAACCTTCTCAAGGACCGGGCGTAGTCACACTTGGTTCAACTAAAGTTGGAGAGACAGTCTTCCGCAAGCCATCTGTGTGCATAGCACGTCGAGGGAACCGGTCTCGCGTAAGAGTACGCGTAAGGTTGGTCCGGATCGTCTCATCCAACAATACCGCCGAACCAAAGTATGACATGCTGGTAGGCAGTATGACTTGTATCGCCCACAACTCACTTGTGTTCTACTCGTGCAAATAACATCAAACCATAAAACCTAGGCTCGGATGCCACTGTTGGGGAACGTAGTAATTTCGAAAAATTTCCTACGCACACGCAAGATCATGGTGATGCATAGCAACGAGGGGGAGAGTATTGTCTACGTACCAACGCAGACCGACTGCGGAAGCGATCTCACAACGTAGAGGAAGTAGTCGTACGTCTTCTTCCCGATCCGACCGATCCAAGCACCGTTACTCCGGCACCTCCGAGTTCTTAGCACATGTTCAGCTCGATGACGATCCTCGGGCTCCGATCCAGCAAAGCGTCGAGGAAGAGTTCCGTCAGCACAACGGCGTGGTGACGATCTTGATGTACTACCGCCGCAGGGCTTCGCCTAAGCTCTACAACAATATGACCGAGGTGGAATTTGGTGGCAGGGGGCACCGCACACGGCTAAGGAACGATCAACAATGATCAACTTGTGCCTATGGGGTGCCCCCTGCCCCCGTATATAAAGGAGCAGGGGGAGGGGTTCGGCAGGCTAGGGAGAGAGGCGCAGGAGGAGTCCTACTCCTACCGGGAGTAGGACTCCCCCCCAATCCTATTCCTAATAGGACTCTCCAAAGAGAAAAGAGAAGAGAGGGGGGCCGGCCCCTTCTCCTAGTCCTAATAGGACTAGGGAAGGGGGGAGGCGCGCAGCCCTTGTGGGCAGCCCCTTTTCACTTTTCCACTAAGGCCCAATAGGCCCATTTGCCTCCCGGGGGGTTCCGGTAACCCTCCCGGTATTCCGGTAAAACCCTGATTTCACCCGGAACACTTCCGGTGTCCAAACATAGGCTTCCAATATATCAATCTTTACGTCTCGACCATTTCGAGACTCCTCGTCATGTCCGTGATCACATCCGGGACTCCGAACAACCTTCGGTACATCAAAATGCATAAACTCATAATAACTGTCATCGTAACGTTAAGCGTGCGGACCCTACGGTTCGAGAACAATGTAGACATGACCGAGACACGTCTCCGGTCAATAACCAATAGCGGGACCTGGATGCCCATATTGGCTCCCACATATTCTACGAAGATCTTTATCGGTCAGACCGCATAACAACATACGTTGTTCCCTTTGTCATCGGTATGTTACTTGCCCGAGATTCGATCGTCGGTATCCAATACCTAGTTCAATCTCGTTACTGGCAAGTCTCTTTACTCGTTCCGTAATACATCATCCCGCAACTAACTCATTAGTTGCAATGCTTGCAAGGCTTAAGTGATGTGCATTACCGAGAGGGCCCAGAGATACCTCTCCGACAATCGGAGTGACAAATCCTAATCTCGAAATACGCCAACCCAACATCTACCTTTGGAGACACCTGTAGTACTCCTTTATAATCACCCAGTTACGTTGTGACGTTTGGTAGTACCCAAAGTGTTCCTCCGGTAAACGGGAGTTGCATAATCTCACAGTCATAGGAACATGTATAAGTCATGAAGAAAGCAATAGCAACATACTAAACGATCGTGTGCTAAGCTAATGGAATGGGTCATGTCAATCAGATCATTCAACTAATGATGTGACCTCGTTAATCAAATAACAACTCTTTTGTCCATGGTTAGGAAACATAACCATCTTTGATTAACGAGCTAGTCAAGTAGAGGCATACTAGTGACACTCTGTTTGTCTATGTATTCACACATGTATTATGTTTCCGGTTAATACAATTCTAGCATGAATAATAAACATTTATCATGATATAAGGAAATAAATAATAACTTTATTATTGCCTCTAGGGCATATTTCCTTCAAGAAGGGCCAAGCCAAGGAAGAAGAAAGGGAGGAGGCGCCTCCACACCGGTGCCGGCCAGAGGGCCGGAGCCCTCTTCATCATTGGCGTCATGCCTCTCCTCATGTCCATCTCCAACTTCATGTTGGCAAGTAATTCACCCTAAATCTCTACGTACTCCATCACCATGTTTGAGTAATTTACTAGTCCTTGGGGGAATAAGATGAACTCTAGTTTGTGTTAGTACCGATTTGTCTTGCGTGATATGATATCCTATTTGCATGTTTATGTTAGTAGTCTTCTTTGACGTTGGGTGAAGTCGACCATCCAATGTATGCCAATTTAGGGCGGAAGGTTATTACCATTGGTGAACCGTGTGGTTGCGGAGGTGGGTGACGTGACAAGCCCCATCTCCCTTCGTAGCGGATCATTGCAGTAGGTGGTAAAATGGAGACCACTTTGGCTGCACCCACTGCTACTTGTGAGCTATGCTGGGATTTTACCCAAAGAGGAAGGGTGAAGCAGTACAGTTGAGATAAGTATTTCCCTCGGTGAGAACCAAGGTTTATCGAACCAGAAGGAGCACCAAAAAAATCCTAGTGAACAACACCTACACACACAAAATCAAACACTTGCACCCAACGCGGGCAAGAGGGTTGTCAATCCCCTTGAACTCGTTATTTGCAAGGATCAAATCTTGTATATGTAGATAGATAAATTCAAAAACAAAATAAAAGTAATTAAATTGCAGCGAGGTATTTTTTGTTTTCATAATATGATTAAAATAGACCCGGGGGCCATAGTTTTCACTATAGGCTTCTCTCTCTAACAATAGCATACAGTGGGTGGACAAATTACTATTGCACAATTGATAGAAAAGTGCATAGTTATGATGCATTAATGGCAATGATCATGTATATAGGCATTACTTCTGTGACAAGTAGACTGACTCCTCCCTGGATCTATTATAATTACTTGACCAATCGACCTCTATCCAGCATGCGTCTATGCTATTAAGTTCATGACAAATGGTGTAACACTTGAAGCAAGATGACGTCATGTAGACAAAGTAAACTCAAGCAATATGATTAAACCCTGTTGTTTTAACATTAATAGCAACAATACAGTAGGTGCCTTGCTACCCATTCCGTCACTGTGTGAGGACACTGCGGGATTGAATCCATTACAAAGCACCTCTCCCATTGAAGATAAATCAGTCTAGTTGGCCAAACCAAATGGATATATCAGAGAGAAATACAAAGTTATAACAATCATGCATAGTAAAGTTTAGAATCACTTTCAATGAATAATCTGATCATAAACCCACAATTCATTGGATACCAACAAACACACGGTAAAATAAGATTACATCGGATAGAACTCCAAGAAGATCGAGGAGAACATTGTATTGAATATCAAAGAGAGAGAAGAAGTCATATAGCTACTATCTATGGATCGATATGTCTGTGGTGAAATACTCACGCATCATCGGAAGGTAGCAAGGATGATATATAAGCCCTCCGTGATCGATCCCCCCTTCAGTAGAGTACCAGAAAAGGCCTCCATATGGGATCACGGAAGAACAAAAGCTTGGAGCGGCGAAAAAGTGTTTCAGGTGGCTCTCCGTTCGTTTCGGAATATTTGGGAATTTATAGAGGTGGTATTAGGTAAAATGGAGCTGCATGGGGCCCACGAGCTCAGGGGCGTGCTGACCCCCTGGGGCGAGGCCTATGAGCTCATGGCTCTCCCATAGGTCTTCTGGCCTCCTCTCGAGCCTTCTAGGGTTCCTTCTGGTCCAGAAAAATCACCATAAAGTTTCACCATGTTTGGACTTTGTTTGGTATTGATTTTCTGAAAAGCCAAAAACAAGCAAAACCATGAATTGACACTGGGCATTGGGCACTCGGTTAATAGGTTAGTCCCAACAAATGATATAAAATAGCATATAAAGCATCCAAGATTGATAATATAATAGCATGAAACAATCAAAAATTATGGATACGTTGGAGACGTATCTGCATCCCCAAGATTAATTCATGCTCGTCCTCGAGTAGGTAAATGATAAGAATAGAATTTTTTTAATGTTGAATGCTACCTAACATGTGTATCATGTAATCTTTTTATGGTATAATTATTGAGAAATGATGAAGTAACAATGTCAACATAGTAATAACGATGAATATAAGAAGCATATTCATTAGTTTTTAAAAATACATGGTCCTTAACCATGAATATAAGAAGCATATCGCCAGGTGCAAGACCCGCTGCAGGAGCAACTCCAGACATTATCAACGTCTAGCAAAGCAAAGCTGATGACTACTCGATAGTTTAGTGTGCCATGCTTTACGACTTAGAATTAGGACTTTAAAGACATTTTGAATGTCATGATGCATATGAGACGTTCCAGGAGTTGAAGTTAATATTTCAAGCAAATGCCCGAGTTGAGAGATATGAAGTCTCCAACAAGTTCTATAGCTGCAAAATGGAGGAGAATAGTTCTGTCAGTGAACACATACTCAGAATGTCTGGGTACCACAACCACTTGACTCAGCTGGGAGTTAACCTTCCTGATGATAGTGTCATTGACAGAGTTCTTCAATCACTGCCACCAAGCTATAAAGGCTTCGTGATGAACTATAATATGCAAGGGATGGAGAAGACTATTCCCGAGCTCTTCGCGATGCTAAAGGCTGCGGAGGTAGAAATCAAGAAGGGGCATCAAGTGTTGATGGTTAACAAGACCACTAGTTTCAAGAAAAAGGGCAAAGGGAGGAAGGGGAACTTCAAGAAGAACAGTAAGCCAGTTGGTGCTCAAGGGAAGAAACCCAAGTCTGGACCTAAGCCTGAGACTGAGTGCTTCTATTGCAAAGGGACTGGTCACTGGAAGCGGAACTGCCCAAGTACTTGGTGGATAAGAAGGGTGGCAAAGTGAAAGGTATATTTGATATACATGTTATTGATGTGTACCTTACTAATGCTCGGAGTAGCGCCTAGATATTTGATACTGGTTCTGTTGCTCATATTTGTAACTCGAAATAGGGGCTACGGATTAAACGAAGATTGGCTAAGGACAAGTTGACGATGCATGTGGGAAATGGTTCCAAAGTCGATGTGATCGCCGTCGACATGCTACCTATACATCTACCGCCTGGATTAGTTTTAGACCTAAATAATTGTTATTTGGTGCCAACATTGAGCACGAACATTATATCTGGATCTTGTTTAATGCGAGACGGCTATTCATTTAAATCAGAGAATAATGGTTGTTCTATTTATATGAGTAATATCTTTTATGGTCATGCACCCTTGATGAGTGGTCTATTTTTTTTAATCTCGATTGTAGTGATACACATATTCATAATTTTGAAGCCAAAAGATGCAAAGTTAATAATGATAGTGCAACTTATTTGTGGCACTGCCGTTTAGGTCATATTGGTGTAAAGCACATGAAGAAACTCCATGCTGATGGGCTTTTGGAATCACTTGATGCTTGTGAACCATGCCTCATGGGCAAGATGACTAAGACTCAGTTCTCCGAAACAATGGAGCGAGCAACTGACTTATTGGAAATAATACATACTAATGTATGCGGTCCGATGAGTGTTGAGGCTTGCGGCGGGTATCGTTATTTTCTAACCTTCACAGATGATTTGAGCAGATATGGGTATATCTACTTAATGAAACATAAGTCTGAAATATTTGAAAAGTTCAAAGAATTTCAGAGTGAAGTGGAAAATCATCTTAACAAAAAAAGTCTTTACGATCTGATCGTGGAGGTGAATATTTGAGTTAAGAGTTTGGTCTTCATTCGAAACAATGTGGAATAGTTTCGCAACTCACGCCACCTGGAACACCACTGCGTAATGGTGTGTCCGAATGTTGTAATCGTACTTTACTAGATATGGTGCGATCTATGATGTCTCTTACTGATTTACCGCTATCGTTTTGGGGTTATGCTTTAGAGACGGCCGCATTCACGTTAAATAGGGCACCATCTAAATCCGTTGAGATGACACCATATGAACTGTGGTTTGGCAAGAAATCTAAGCTGTCATTTCTTAAAGTTTGGGGTTGCGATGCTTATGTGAAAAAGCTTCAACCTGATAAACTCGAACCCAAATCGGAGAAATGTGTCTTCATAGGATACCCAAAGGAGACTGTTTGATGCGGAGCATCCTATGGACATCACCATGTCAAGAGTTCATTCAGCAAGTGACACGTGTGACATCTACTTCACATACATAAAGGTGAATCCTCTCCTTTACACATGCTCACTTGATCCCTTCGAGGATGGTATACTACTTGACCCTCCATCGTGCATGCATAGGTATTGTCGGAGCTTCATGAATGTCGAGGAGGAGTGCAAGCGCCAAGGAATAACTACACCATCCGTGAGGGAAGCATGGAAGAGAAGGAAGAAGAAGCCTGGACAAGTTTCTGGAAAGCCCAGAACTTCCGGCTACTGCCCGGAACTTCCGGCCCCCGGAACCTCCGGCCCCGACGCATCGAAGCCGTCCGAGAGTGTGCCAACTCTATGGATAGCCCGGACCTTGGACGGACCTTCGCCCGGAACCTCCGGCGCCCGGACCTTCCGGTCATCCCAGGAACTTCCGACCCTGCCTGCGCGCAGACACTCGGGCCGAAGCCCATGTACCCTTCCGCCCCTCACTTACCCCTTCGTGGACCTAGACTATATATACTCCCCCACCTCCTCCTTTCTAGGGTTAGTGTTGGTTTAGCTCATACTTAGAGATAGAGCTTCGTTCATCCACATCGGATCTACTCCTCGTGAGAGACCGTGGCCTCTTCGGAGAAGATCCCTTTGGATTCAAGCCCCCTTTCTAAGGGAAGATCCCCCAGTGGATTCAAGACCTCATCACGGATAAGACCGGTTACCGTGTATCGTCCGTTGTTGACTTTGGATCGTGTATCTTCCCCTTTGTACTCGAGGATCTAGCACATGTGTGACTATTTCTTGTTGGTTGAGTGATTCTCTCATGTTTCCCCTCGTGATTTCCCTCGTTTTCCCCCTCGTGTTCCTCGTGTTCTTCGCGGGATCCGCTCCTTTCTTGAAAGATCGGACGATTAGGGTTCTAGCCTACATCATCTTGGTATCTAGAGCCACGTTGATCACGATTTCGGAGCCTCCCCTCTTCGTTTTCCAGCCTAATTTTGTTGTGTTCTTCCCCAATTTCGAAAATCCCCATAAAAAATAGCCCCAATTTTTTTTTGTGATTTGTTGGTTTGACGAAGTGTTGTTGATTTTGATCCATGGATTCGTTGTGTCTCAAGTGGATCTAGCATTCCCCATCTTTCCCCCCATTTCTATCCACAAAATCTTCCCAATTTTGACCTTGGAAATCGAGTTTTTCCGCCCCCATTCTCAGATCTGGAATTTAGGGTTCGTCCCGGAAGAAATTCCATGACCCCCGGAACTTCCGGACTCCCCCGGAACTTTCGTCCTTATCCCGGAACTTCCGGGCTAAACAGAAAGTTTACCCCAAAAAACCCCAGACTCCCCGCACTTTTTCCGTGACCCCCGGAACTTCCGGCCACCCCCCGGAACTTCCGGAGCCCGAAACTTCCGGCCCTAGGCCCGGAACTTCCGGCCTAACCAGAAACTTTCCCCGAAATTTCAGCATCACCCTCCTTCACCGTTTTCATCACAACTTTTCACTCCGAACTCCTATTTGAGTATTCTTTGGCTCGTTTTGAAGCTATAGACGTGGCCGAGGACCTCACCTTGGTTTCACCACCTTTTCAGCCCATCAAATTTTGTGAATTTTAGCATCTTTGCCTAGGGCTTCCACCACATCATCCGCTACACCACCACCGACTTCCGCAACCTAACCAATTTTGTTCCCCATAGCATTAGCGGTTGTTTGAGTTGTGACTTGAGTCTCCTAAGGTGTGTCGGCTACTTAGGGACGGTTGCTTCCTCATCACCACCACCACCACTTCCGCCACCCCAACCTAACCCAATGTTGTTTGTGTTGTGAGGGGACCGTGCTTCCAACTTCGACTCACATAACCCAATAACCCTCCACTTCCGCATTGCCTACTCGCATAACCCATCATTGCATTACCGCAATCCCATTGAGCTTCCGCAACACCACCACCGCATCCCGCTACCACCATTTTGACATTTGAGATTTTGAGTTCGCGGTTTTTCCGTTTCCTAAGGTGTTTCGGCTACTTAGGGACGAGTCTCCATCATCTTGGTATCTCCATCAAGATCACCGCCACTCATCATAGACACGGACGGTAACCTCCATATCATCTTGGTATCGTGGTATCCCTCCATTGTATATTCCCTTGCCATTGCATTGATAACCCCTAGCCGATTTTGCGTCACTTGCCTATTGAGACTAGCCATTTGAGTATTGCCGGCAATGTTACTTGTGCACATTAGTGATCTACACCATACATTGCATACATACCATACCGTATTGGTATCATATCATCTCGTGTGCCTCAAGTTTGTTCCTGCATATACATAATAGCTATCTTGGTTTGTGCATTTCGCAAAGTGGCCATATACAAAAAAAGAGGATAAGCTTTTAAGCAAAGAAAAAGAGAGAAACAAAAGAGCTCATAAGCAATAGCCATAGCATCATACCACATTGCATATAAGATCATCTTGGATCACCTTGTGAGAAACACCAGGAACCATACATACATAGCATACTTGGGATAGAAAGTTATCCATTTTGCATCTTATAGGTTGTGCACAAGTGTTGTATCCGCCTATTGAGCAATCGTGCTAGCGTCTCTCTTGAGTTGTGCAACACGAGCGTTTTCCGTGGATTCCACATTTTGTGCTCATCCTTGGTTGCACGACCCCATTTATCTATCCGTGTGTGTGTTTCCGTGTGCCACATATTGCTATTGGTCTACTTGTTACACTTGCGAATTTGTGAATCTCTTTCAACATTATTGACTCTTGCTAACATTTTGCATTAAATTTTTGTGCCACTATCCTCACCGAGCTCCACCATAAGCCTTACTTATGTAGGTGTGAGAAACTGACAAGAATTGGTACCAATTGTGCTATTTCCTTGTCCACATTGGAGTGATCATTGATACACTTTCAACTTCGGTCAAGGTACATTTGGTATTCGTTCTTCTCTTTCTCCCACTCATATTTGCTCGAGTCTTGTGATGGATAGGCAAGGCATTTCATCTTCGGTCTACAACAACAACGACGAGTTCGATGCCACAAACAACTCCACCGACGCCAAGATGCAAGCTCAAATGGAGAAGATCAAGGCCCTCATCAAGTCTTACAAGCGGTCTTCCTCATCTTCGAGAAGACGCTCAAGAGCACATGCCTCCGAGCTACCATCTACGGCAAGATCACATCAGCGTCGACACCATCACCAACAAGGGCGTGAAGGCCAAGAGCTCAACACCAACAACCGCTCAACGACTTCACCACCCCCCTGGCATCTTCGCCAAGCGACTTCAAGACATCTTCGCCTATGGACATACGGCATCTTCGCCCACAAGCACCTTAAGAGAAGCTCCCCAAGCTCAAGTCCACGACTTCCACGAGCTACTATGACCTCGACATCGACCACGCGATTCCTTTCTATGGGACTCAAGAACCCGAGGAGTATCTCGAGTGGGAACGTTTGATAGACGACTACCTCAAGCTACATCAAGTACCTCCCGAAGATCAAGTGAAGTGCGCCACAAGGAACTTCCATGACTACGCGTCCACATGGTGGCTTCACGCACCTTCAGAGACCTACGACATGAGTTGACCCAAGACGAAGAGAGCTTTGCGGCGAGAGTTCATGCCTCCAACCTACATGGAACAACTTCAACGCCAATTGGAGAACACCATCCAAGGATCCAAGTCCATCGACGAGTACTTCAAGGAGATGAAGATTGCCTTGCGACGAGCCAGCGTGGACGACCCCATTTTGATGAAGTTCCACTTCATGATGGGATTGCACAACGATATCTCCAAGACGATCTTCCTCGAGAACTACAAGTCCCTCGACGACAACTACATTGGTGCTCTCAAGGCGGAACAAGAACTCATGAAGGCCAAAGCTTCTCCACCCAAGCTCACTTCGCGACGACCAAGCTCCATGAGAACGAGCATGAGGCTAGTACCACCATGATGTCCAAGCCCGACGAGCTCCAAGACGATGCTCCCAAGTTCGACTTCGCCGCCATCCCTCTTTGTGGCATTGACGATGCCGAGTCTACTTCGAATCCTTTTCAAGATGGTGCGGCGACAAGTACGACTACGAAGAACCTCAAGGACCAAGCTTTGAAGGCGAGCGACAAGGTGACGACCAAGGATTATGCTTCCATCTTAGGAGGCGAGAGTGATGATGTGCCATCTTCGGCCTTCATGCACGGCGACGACAACGAGACGGTTGAGCATGGGATTTTCCCTTCGACCACGGTGACATGTGATGATTTGAGTGACTTTAGCCACCATATTGAGAGTGAGAGTGACTTCACCACTAGCCCCATATGTGATGTGTTGCCACAATTCCCATGTGAGGAGAGCCACAACCCCCACCACTTGAGTGAGATGAGTGACTCCACCTTATGTGAGTTTAAGTGCACCTACTTTGAGGGAGTGAGTGAACCACCACATAGAGAGAGTGAGATAGTTGATAGGTCATGTGAGGCCACTTTCAACACTAACGACTTGACCTCTACCTCTATTGTGTCTTCTCATTTGGTGCTAGGTCCCATCTATGATGACACGTCGATTCGCGATGACTTCGTCCTCCCTTTGGACAAGACGATGGCCATGGTGGAATATGATGCACCCCCCAGATGGTTCCATCAAGATGAAGATGACCACCATTTGGTCTTTCCCACCTCACCTACACCACATGAGTTGAATGAACAAGGTAACATAGGTGAAGGTGATGCTCTAGTCCCACTAGTGGACATTCATGACATTGATTGCTTGCATGATGTTGATCCCCCTATTGACATGCTTCATGCTAGTATGATTTCCCCATGCCATGATTTACCCATTTATGATGAGTATGATGATTGCCATGTGGAGTCTTTTAGTTGTGATGCCATGTTACATAGGATTTCTTGTGCTAATTCTCTCGGTCACATCATGTTTGCCAATCCACTTGACTTGTCACATGCTATGCATGAGATCAATCATATGTCATATTTGCAATCTCTTCATAGTGACTATGCATATGCTATTAAAATGAATCCAATTTGCACATATGGCATAGATGACAAGCCTATGGTTATTGGCATTTGTTTCTCTCGTGATGATATTGACATGCTACCTTTGCATCATTTATCTCATATGCCATGCCATAACCACCTAGCTTCGGATATGCATTGTTTTGGATATTGTCCATTTTCTCCATATGATGTTCCCATTATTGCTCATGAGGAGGCCCCCATAGTTTCCTCATACATGTTTGGAGATTTTGATCACTCCCATCCACTGCATGATCCCAATACTTATGTGCACAATATGCTTCCCATGAATAAACATGCTATTGATGTGCCATATACTTGTATGCTCAATTTTCATCCCCATCATGTTATACACAATAACTATTCTTTCATGATGGATGACATGTTCTTATACCATGCATCAAATTTCTTTGACCGATGCTTATCTTGTGCTAACTCACACGTGCACATACACATCATGATGGATGATGTGTACATTTACCACGCGCACAATTTCTTTGGTTTGTGTCTCTTTTGTGTAGGTACCCATGAATTCTTGTCAACCTTGCAATCCCACGAGTTGACAAAACGAGCTCTAGAGAGCAATGATGACTTGGGATCCCATGGATTGCATTTTGCGCCGCACTCTTCACGCGAAGTCTTCGTGCATTTATTCTACATGTCCCTCACATGGTTATGGATTATTGTCCATTACATTTTCTATGCCCATCTTGCCATGTTCACTTTGCATGATATGCTCATTCCCATGCCTTTGCCATGCATTTGTGACCCATGCTTTGCATTACACATGATGATTGATTCTACTACTTGTATGTATATTTGCAAGCTTGGTGGAGATATAACTTGTTATTGCCATATTTGCTTTGTGCCCCATGCCTATGATTATACTATGATCTTGCTTTATGTTCGTGCTTGCGATATGTCATGTGCATTGCCTATGCCTATTATTTGCTCACATGACGTGATTGCCATGATTTCCTCTAGTATGTTGCATCTTCGCACTACTAGCTTGCACGACTTGATTACTATGCTTGCTTATGTTGCATCCCCAATAATTCATACTTGCTCACTTCACGTGGTTGATGACAACCATCTACATGCTTATCACATGATTATTATTGCTTCTTGTCATATATCTCCATATGTTGCCTCTCTCATGCTAGATGATTTGCCATGTATTGAGTGCAACTATGCCTTTAGTCTTGCTAATGAGATTGCCCCCATAGAATTCTCGCATATATTTGGAGATTTGGACATATTTTTGTGAAGCATGCTTGTCTTACCTCTTTGCACCATATACCTAGTGCCATGAATATTGCCATTGTTGCATCATATTATTCACACACTTGTGCTTCTAATGGTTATGTGCAAGAGAAGAGAACCATCATGATGGATGATGTGTTTATCTACCATGCGCATACGTTTTTTGTTTTGTTGTGTGCATGTGTAGGATACTTGGACCTTGTGTCAACTTCCACGTCATGTGAGTTGACAATCCGAGCTCTTGAGAGTGAACCACCTCCTACAACGACGATTCTACATCGCACTTGCTTGTACTTCGGCATTGTGAAGGACGCACAAGGACATGCTTTCAAGGTGATATCCTTCTCTTTTGAGAATCCCAAAACCATGAGGATGAATATTGTGGATCATACTACTTGTGTTGCTTGCACCATGAGACTTGGACCACTTGATTGCAGACATGTTAGAGACATTGCTTCAACTTGTCATTTTCACCGCCCTATGCATCATGATATATATGCCTTGTGTGTTGCATCCAATTCTTGGATTACTTGCTCCTCTCATATGTTTGGTTGCAACAATGTCATCACTTCACATATGCCATGTCCCATTGATTGCTACACGCTTGCCTTGATTGCCTCACACATGATGAACAATTGCTCTTTTTATTGTGTTGAGTGCCACACTATCTTCACTACACACTATGCACATTATGCTTGGATTGTCTTGCACTTGACCCATGTGTTTAGACACTTCATTTTACTTGGTGTTGTGAATGATTCCCATGCCTACCATCGACCATTTGTCGAGCGCTTTACGCATGATCGCTATGACCGTGAGGTTGATGCTTCTTCCCTTGTTACACATATTTGCATCACTACCTCACATTTACATGCTTGTTTCCATGATGTCCTTCTTTGTGCTCAATTTATGTGCTTGCATGCCATGTCACAATCCTTTGTCACACCATATGCTATGCTTGATGACAACACTTGTTGGGTGAATCACCTCTTGAATGCTTGGTTTTGCACTAACGCCAACCGCATTTGTTTTTCCAAGTGTTTGTTCTCCTTGCTCCTATTGAAGGAATCACGAGACGGTGTGACATTGGAGAGTGCCCATTTCAAGCTTCAAGATTACGAGAACTTGGTGATCGACCACTACTACATGGCGATGCCATCTCTTTCCCATGGTGATTTGGATTTCGATCCGAGGTCGGATCTTTCCCAAGGGGAGGGGATGATGCGGAGCATCCTATGGACATCACCATATCAAGAGTTCATTCGGTAAGTGACATGTGCGACATCTACTTCACATACATAAAGGTGAATCCTCTCCTTTACACGTGCTCACTTGACCCTTTCGAGGATGGTATACTACTTGACCCTCCATCGTGCATGCATAGGTATTGTCGGAGCTTCACGAATGTCGAGGAGGAGTGCAAGCGCCAAGGAACAACTACACCATCTGCGAGGGAAGCATGGAAGATAAGGAATAAGAAGCCTGGACAAGTTTCTGGAAAGCCCGGAACTTCCGGCCGCTGCCCAGAACTTCCGGCCCCCGGAACCTCCGGCCGTCCCGGAACTTCCGGCCCGGCGCATCGAAGCCGTCCGAGAGTGTGCCAACTCTCTGGATAGCCCGGACCTTGGCCGGACCTTCGCCCAGAACCTCCAGCGCCTGGACCTTCCGGTCGTCCCCAGAACTTCCGGCCCTGCCTGCGCGCAGACACTTGGGCCGAAGCCCATGTACCCTTTCGCCCCTCACTTACCCCTTCGTGGACCTAGACTTTATATACTCCTCCACCTCCTCCTTTCTAGGTTAGCGTTGGTTTAGCTCATACTTAGAGATAGAGCTTCGCTCATCCACATCGGATCTACTCCTCGTGAGAGACCGTGGCCTCTTCGGAGAAGATCCCTTTGGATTCAAGCTCCCTTTCTAAGGGAAGACCCCCCCGTGGATTCAAGACCTCCTCACTGAGAAGACCGGTTACCGTGTATCATCCGTTGTTGACTTTGGATCATGTATCTTCCCCTTTGTACTCGAGGATCTAGCACATGTGTGACTATTTCTTGTTGGTTGAGTGATTCTCTCATGTTTCTCCTCGTGATTTCCCTTGTTTTCCCCTCGTGTTCCTCGTGTTCTTCGCAGGATCCGCTCCTTTCGTGAAAGATCGGGCAATTAGGGTTCTACCCTACATCACTGTTGGGTACACCTTCTATCACATATCTGAAGGCAAGATATTCATTGCTAAGAATGGATCCTTTCTAGAGAAGGATTTTCTCTCGAAAGAAGTGAGTGGGGGGGGGGGAGTAGAACTTGATGAGGTAATTGTACGTTCTCCCGAATTGGAAAGTAGTTCATCACAGAAATCAGTTCTAGTGATTCCTACACCAATCAGTGAGGAAGCTAATGATCATGATCATGAAACTTCATATCAAGTTACTACCGAACCTCGTAGCTCTACCAGAGTACGATCCGCACCAGAGTAGTACAGTAATCCTGTTCTGGAGGTCATGTTACTTGACCATGATGAACCTACGAACTATGAGGAAGTGATGATGAGCCCAGATTCCGCGAAAATGGCTTGAGGCCATGAAATCTGAGATGGGATCCATGTATGAGAACAAAGTATGGACTTTGGTTGACTTGCCCGATGATCGGCAAGCCATCAAGAATAAATGGATCTTCAAGAAGAAGACTGACGTTGACGGTAATGTTACTGTCTACAAAGCTCGACTTGTTGCAAAAGGTTTTTGACAAGTTCAAGGAGTTGACTACGATGACACCTTCTCATCCATAGAGATGCTTAAGTCTATTCAAATCATCTTAGCTATTGCTGCATTTTATGATTATGAAATTTGGCAAATGGATGTCAAAACTGCAGTCCTTAATGGATATCTTAAAGAAGAGTTGTATATGATGCAACCAAAAGGTTTTGACGATCCTAATGGTGCTAACAAAGTGTGCAAGCTCCAGCGATCCATTTATGGACTGGTGCAAGCCTCCCGGAGTTGGAGTATACGCTTTGATAGTGTGATCAAAGCATATGTTTTTATACAGACTTTTGGACAAGCCTGTATTTACAGGAAAGTGAATGGGAGCTCTGTAGCATTTCTAATATTATATGTGGATGACATATTGTTGATTGGAAATAATATAGAATTTCTAGATAGCATAAAAGGATACTTGAATAAGAATTTTGCAATGAAACACCTTGGTGAAGCTACTTATATATTGGGCATCAAGATCTATAGAGATAGATCAAGACACTTAGTTGGACTTTCACAAAGCACATACCTTGATAAAGTTTTGAAGAAGTTCAAAATGGATCAGTCAAAGAAAGGATTCTTGCCTGTGTTACAAGGTGTGAAGTTGAGTCAGACTCAATGCCCGACCACTACAGAAGATAGAGAGAAAATGAAAGTCATTCCCTATGCCTCAGCCATAGGTTATATCATGTATGCAATGTTGTGTACCAGACCTGACGTGTGTCTTGCTATAAGTTTAGCAGGGAGGTACCAAAGTAATCCAGGAGTGGATCGCTGGACAACGGTCAAGAATATCCTGAAATACCTGAAAAGGTCTAAGGATATGTTTCTCGTTTATGGAGGTGACAAAGAGCTTGTCGTAAATGGTTACGTCGTTGCAAGCTTTGACACTGATCCGGATGTCTCTAAGTCACAAACCGGATACGTATTTATATTGAATGGTGGACCTGTTAGTCGGTGCAGTTCCAAGCAGAGCGTCGTGGCGGGATCTATGTGTGAAGCGGAGTACATAGCTGCTTCGAAAGTAGCAAACGATGGAGTCTGGATGAAGGAGTTCATATCCGATCTAGGTGTAATACCTAGTGCATCGGGTCCAATGAAAATCTTTTGTGACAATACTGGACCAATTGCCTTGGCGAAGGAATCCATATTTCACAAGAGAACCAAACACATCAAGAGACGCTTCAATTCTATCCGCGATCAAGTCAAGGAGGGAGACATAGAGATTTGCAAGATACATACGGATCTGAATGTTGCAGACCCGTTGACTAAGCCTCTCTCACGAGCAAAACATGATCAGCACCAAGACTCCATGGGTGTTAGAATCATTACTATGTAATCTAGATTATTGACTCTAGTGCAAGTGGGAGACTGAAGGAAATATGTCCTAGAGGCAATAATCAAGTTGTTATTTATATTTCCTTATATCATGATAAATGTTTATTATTCATGCTAGAATTGTATTAACCGGAAACTTAGTACTTGTGTGAATACATAGACAAAACATAGTGTCCCTAGTATGCCTCTACTTGACTAGCTCGTTAATCAAAGATGGTTAAGTTTCCTGACCATAGACATGTGTTGTCATTTGATTAATGGGATTACATCATTAGAGAATGATGTGATGGACAAGACCCATCCGTTATCTTAGCATTATGATCGTTTAGTTTTATTGCTATTGCTTTCTTCATGACTTATACACATTCCTCTGACTATGAGATTATGCAACTCCCAAATACCGGAGGAACACTTTTTGTGTGCTATCAAACGTCACAACGTAACTGGGTGATTATAAAGATTCTCTACAGGTGTCTTCGATGGTGTTCGTTGAGTTGGCATAGATCAAGATTAGGATTTGTCACTCCGAGTATCAGAGAGGTATCTCTGGGTCCTCTCGGTAATGCACATCACTATAAAGCCTTGCAAGCAATGTAAGTAATGAGTTAGTTACGGGATGATGCATTACAGAACGAGTAAAGAGACTCGCCGGTAACGAGATTGAACTAGGTATGATGATACCAACGATCGAATCTCGGGCAAGTAAGGTCGGATCACGGGTTCCGGCATTACCCTTAAGGTTCGAACACTGGGGTGCATGCGAAGATCTCCCCCCTATCGATCTGTGTCCTAACTTAGCTAAGATCTCACGAACTAACTCGACGAACTCGCAACACAAAGGACACAAGATATATACTGGTTCGAGCCACCATTGTGGTGTAATACCCTACTCCAGTGTGGTGGTGGTGGATTGCCTCTTGGGTTGAGGATGAACAGTACAAGGGGAAGAACAACCTCCTGAGGTCGAGGTGTTCTTGTGCTTGGTGAACTGGTTGTTGTTCGGGTGGATTCCAGACCAGTCCCTCCTACTGTGGTGGCTAATCCTATTTATAAAGGCCATGGTCCTCTCCCCAAATATTGAGCGGGAAGGGAGCCAACAATGGAAAATTCGAAAGGGGACAACTAGTACAAGCTATCCTGACAAAAGCAGTCTTCGCCTGCCAAAGGCTCTGGTGGTGACGCCGTCTTGGGCTCCACGATGACCTCCGTCTTGCCGTCCTTCTGGTCTTGGTCTCGTTGCACCAATATGGAAACCTTTGCTTGATGCCTCGGTACTCCGCGCATGCACTTTCCCCCTTAGCACCAAAGAGGAAACAAGGACGTTGTGCGCACTGGCGCCCGCCTGGTCTCGATCGTCATGGCTTACGTCACGTGAACCTCGCGAGGTTTGCCCGGCCTTGAACTCTCCGCCCCTCGCGAGCCAGCCTGGTGAGGCCGCTCCTGAGGAGGTCTTGTGTCGTCCGCCTCACGAGGCTTGGCCCCTCGCGAGGGTCTTGATTCCTTGTTCATGAAGATGGGCCGTACAGGCCTGTCAGCAAAGCCATGCCGTGGGCCGCAGGCAGGCAAGTCTGGGGACCCCCGTTCCCAGAACACCGACAGTAGCCCCCGAGCCCAAGGCGCGCTCGGGCTTGGCTTCGAGGCGAAGCCAAGGGTCAAGTGCGGAGCGCCACGGGCCCCCATAGTCTGTGGCCTTGGTCGACGCGTGGCGGTTGATTGGACGTGGGCGTCTCCGCTTCCCCACGCTGCCTCGGCAACTGCCCGACGTGACAAGTCCCTGCGACATGCAAGGAAAACCATCATTACATGTGATCATGGGGGGTGTTGGTTGGCCTTCTCTTGGTATAAATGGGAGAAGGAGGAGCCCCCGTCGCCCATCCTTCCTCTGCCTCTCCTGCTTCTTCTCCTTCCTTGCTTCCCTCCTTCCACCAATGGCGCCATCGAGGAGGTTCACCCCCGCGGAGAAGGGGAAGGCCCCTCGTGAGGGGCCTGGCTCTCCGGTGCCCAAGCATGGATGCGGCCGTCCCCACAAGCACACCGCTACCCCCGCTGCGGTTCCGCGCGGCCGTGGTGGTGCCGGTTCGCGAGGCAGGGGTCGATCCGGTTGTGGTGGTCCTGTTGATGAAGGGAGACGTGCCGTGGTCGCGCGACCACCCCGGCCACGCTTCCACTCGGCGGAGACACTACCGGAGTTCGTCGTCTGGTCGGAGAATCCGGCCGGCAACTGGCTTCAGCTCCCGCGCTTCTTCACCGATGAGCTGCCGGCCTCAGGTCCTGGCGGGCTTTGGCTACAGGTGGATGGCTGCTGCAGCAGGGCTTCCTAGGTTGCGGTCGCGGTCTCCACCGCGGGCAGTGTAGCTCTGGCCCGCGGTTGGCAGACGTTAGCCTGTGCATGCTACCTGGGCAGGCGGTGCACCCTTCACTTCAAGTACGACGGCAACGCTACCCTCTATGTGAGGGTGTTTGGGGAAGATGGTCGCTGCGCCGGGTGCTGCCCCGAGGTGAACGACGACGAGGAGGTGCTCGGCCTTGGCGACGGCCATGATGAGGATGAGGGCGAACCCGCCCTTGGTGCCGACCGCGTCTCGTCCGGCTATGGCAGCTCTTCCCCCGGTGACAGCTCCAGCAGTGGCGGCTACAACCAGCCGCCACGTCGTCGTGCCCGCTTCGAAGATGGTGGCGGGTCGTCTCGTCGCCGCGCTTCTGTGAAGCGTGAGGAGGGGTCCAGCTGAGCTCAGGAGGGCGCTGGGGCCTGCGCCCGTGAACCGCTTTAGGCGCCGCTTCTATTTTGTTCTTCTTTTCCTTCCTACATCAGAAAGAAACCAGAATGGGCCCCAGAGGGGCATGTATCGAACTATGATCTCAATCGTTATGTTAGGTTTGCCGTTCCTCTGCCGTGTCGCAACATCGTCGTTTTATGTAGGGATAACTTAGCTCGACTTGTTTCGGGTGGCCTCCTTCTCACGAGGCGCTTGCCTCCTAGTGCCTGTCGAGGCCTCCTTGACCTGATATGTGCTTAGGAACTGCAAAAAATTCGTCAAGAGGTTTATTGCTCACCCGGGGCTTGGTCATAGGCGCCGTTGGCCTTGACTCAGTGCTTCGCGTCGCGATACCCGTGGGGCACGAATCAGGAGAGGTGCGCCGGCTTGTGGGCTCGAACGAGGGTGCCTCGCGAAAAGACAGAAGGAGGAAGCTCACGAGGGTACCTATTCAGCCCCCTTGCGAGGGACGCAATGGAGAGTGTAGGTCGACCAAAGAGGCAAAGCCAGAACAGAGGCAGAAAGTGATAAAACGGACCGACAAGAGACATCAGAAAGAAAATTTCAATTAAAAGAGGGGGAGCCAACTTCGGAAAGCAAATGAAAAGCCGCGTCCGGCACCTAGTCTAGTCTTCGACGTCTTCTCACCAGCGCGGAGCTAAGTGCTGCCACTCGGCGTGGGAGGGAGCCCCCGAGGCCCAAGGGCGGCTCTCCTGAGGCTCCGGGCATGTACAACCCCACTCATTATTACGTGAGAGTGTCACGGGCGGCGATTCTTCACATGCACGGGGCCTTGCTTCACAGGCACTGGGCCTTTCTTCACAGGCATCGGGCCTTGCTTCACAGGCACCAGGCCTTCTTCACAGGCACTGGGCCTTTCTTCACAGGCACCGGGCCTTCTTCACAGGCACCGGGCCTTCTTCACAGGCACTGGGCCTTTCTTCACAGGCACTGGGCCTTTCTTCATGGGTAGAACTTCCGGAGGTGTTGGATGTTCCAGGCGTTCTGGACGGGTACCCCATCCCGTCTCTCCATGCGCGCGGCGCCAGGCCTGGAGACGTGGACGACCTTGAACGGGCCCTCCCACATGGGCGAGAGCTTATGAAGCCCCTCCCTGGAGAGCACCCGCCTCAGGACGAGGTCACCCACCTCAAGAGTCCTGGAGTGGACGCTGCGGCAGTGGTACCGCCATAGCGCCTGCTGGTACCTTGCCGCCCATAGTGCAGCTTCACGGCGTCGTTCCTCGCCCAGCACGAGGTTCATCCCCCCACATGGCGTCTTGCTGCATCTCATCAAACGCTAGGACCCGTGCAGAGCGATGCTCGACCTCATGAGGGAGGACTGCTTCCGCTCCGTAGACGAGGAAGAACGGGGTTTCTCCCGTTGGCTTGGTGGTGGTGGTGCGGATCGACCACAGCACAGACTGGAGCTCGTCATGCCAGCCCCTGCCGCAAGCCTTGAGCTTCTTCTTGAAAGTCCTGGTCTTGAGGCCCTTCAGGACCTCCGCGTTGGCGTGTTCGGCCTGGCCGTTGCTCCTGGTGTGTGCTACTGAGGCGTAGCAGATATGCGTTCCAAGGTTAGCACAATATGACTTGAAGAGATTGCTAGTGAACTACGAGCCGTTATCGGTGATGATGTGGTTGGGGACCCCAAAACGGCTCACGAGGCCCTTGATGAACTTGACTGCAGAGCCAGCTGGGATGGCACAGACGGCTTCAACTTCTGGCCACTTAGCGAACTTGTCGATGGTGACGTAGAGGTATCGATAGCCCCCAGGTGCCCGAGGGAACGGGCCCAGAATATCCAGCCCCCTGGCCGTGAACGGCCATGAGAGTGGGATGGTCTGGAGGCCCTGAGCTGGCTGATGGATCTGCTTGGCGTGGAATTGGCAAGACTTGTAGGACTTCACCAGCTCGGTCGCGTCGTTGAGCGCAGTAGGCCAGTAGAATCCACTTCGAAATGCGTTGCCGACGAGGGTTCGCGACGACGAGTGGTGCCCATAATCTCCGCCGTGTATGTTAGCTATCAGCTCTTTCCCCTGTTCCCTAGAGATACAACGTAGTGTAACGTCATTTGGTCGCTTTCTGTATAACTCACCGTTCTGGATGCAGCATGTCGTGGCCTGATGGGCCACGCGCTCCGCGTCCTCCTCCTTCTCTGGCAACGTCCCTTGCATTAGGTATTCCTTGAATTCCTTGGTCCAGCATCCCTCCTGGGGGTCGAGCGCCAGGAATAGGCGCGCTCCTAAGGTCAGGCCATAGGCTGGGGCTCCTGAGGCTGGCGGCTGCGGAAGTTCCTCCCGTGGCTGAATTGTTCTTGAAAGCGGCGATGTTGCTGATGGCTTGAAGAGACGCTCCTCGAAGACGCCAGGCTCCTGGGGCTGTCGCTTGGATGCTCTACTGGCGATGTCGTCTGCTTCCTTGTTGGTGCCGCGGGGCACGTGCTGCAATTCCAGGCCCAGGAATTGCTTCTCCATCTTGCGCACCTCCGCAAGGTATGCTTCCACGTGCTCGTCCTTCGGCTCGTATACCTTGTTGGAGAAGTTGATGAGGAGCTGTGAGTCACCCCTGATAGTGAGACGCTTCACCCCCAGCGCCGCTGCAGCCTTCAGGCCGGCTATGAGGCCCTCGTATTCTACAATGTTGTTGGATACCTTCTCGCCCTGCTGGAAGCAGAGCTGCACGGCGTAGTAGAGCTTGTCATGAGTGGGTGAGATGAGTACTGCTCCAGCCCCCGCACCCTGGCGCGCGAAGCCACCATCGAAGTACATGACCCAGCTGTCAAGAGCCTCGCGAAGGCACTTCCTTGCCTGCGAAGATGTAGCTGGTGGGTCCCAGCAGTTAGGGGGCGAATCGTTTTGTTTTTTGTTTTTTTTGCCCGGATGCACTTCCTTGCATGCGAAGATGTAGCTGGTGGGTCTCAGTAGTCGGGGGCCTGGTGGGTCCCAGCAGTCAGGGGGCGAATCGTTTTTTTTCTGGACGCACTTCCTTGCGTGCGAAGATGTAGCTCGTGGGTCCCAGTAGTCAGGGGGTGAATCATTTTTTTCGCGAAATACGGTGGCCCGTCCGGTGGGTCCCCGCTGTCAGGTGGAGGAATAATTATTTTGCACGTAATAAGGAGGCACTTCCTTGTGGCTGCCGTGGACCCAGCTGTCAGCCTCTCCACGTACTGTACTCTTTCGATGGAAGTCGGTCGTTGACCATGTTGACTACGCCATGCCGAGAGCACCAGGGCGGTGGTCTGGATGACAGTGAGGCCTAGGAAGGGGACGACGCGGAGCCGGGGAAGACGTAGTAGTGGAAGCCCGCGCGGAGAGGAGTACGAGGGTTCACTGGTTCGGCTACGGTGTGAGGCTGCCGTCGCCGCAGAATAACAGGGGGTGTGGGTGAGTAGAGGGATGGCCTGGCCAGCGGTGGGAGTAGTACGGGGCGGTGAGGCCTCCGCGGCATCACAGCCGGCCACGGGAGGCAGGAGCACGCGACACGACCGGCGCTGCTTTGGGCGGCTGGAGCAAGAAGACCAGATGTTGAAGAAGCACTACGGCCGTTGGATGGACATCGTACGATCACTGCAGCTAGAATCGTTTATATTGACTAAGTTGACAAAGCCCTTGGTACGCATTAACTTAGTAGGCCCACAGCTCGGATTTGGCAGAGAACATATAGCCCATTTGCGGTTTGTAAGAATGTACAGCCATTTTTAATTCTAATGGAATTTACTACAGCCCATTTACAGTTTATTAAAAGTACATCCCAACTTCTAGCTAGGACAACGGTTAATAATTTCAAACAACTGCTCAAAACAGAATTAAAAAAAAATTCCCACATTTTGATGGGATCCGAAATATTTGTATCCGAAATTTCTAGTCAGGTTAAATATAATTTCAAAATAAAGTTGTATTACGTTAAAATCCAATGAAATATTGCGCGCGCAACAAGTAATGAAATTAAAATTTCCGAATTCCAAAAATAATATATTTTTCAAACTAATTACGTGTTTGGTGCATAGTAACTGTCCAGTTATTATAATTACATCCCATTTATTATTTCTTAAAGTCCATTTTCTTGTTAAGCCTAATGCATACCTCCTAGGAAAGTTTGCAGCCCAGCGGGGCGGAGAATAACAAGTTGACCCGGATATTGTGTACAAATGTCGGCCCAGTTGCATTGCTGATGTTGAAAAAAAGCTATTTTTTATACACACATTAAAAAAAATTGTATAGATAAGGAACATTTTTTATACATACATTTAACAATTTTTAAATACATGATTAACACTTCTTAAAACATATTTTTTAGTCAACAGTGGGCCCACAGCGAGCGGAGGAGATCACAATACACATATTTTTTAAATACATGATTAACACTTTTGAAAAAACAATTAGCCCACAGCGAGCCACGCAATTAGCTCCAGTCGGCCCACAGTGGGCCGACAGGTGCTAGTCGGCCAGCTATAGGCCGACTGGAATCCAATCGGCTTGCTGTGGGCCGACTAGGCCCAGTCGGCCTCCAGCGGGCGGACGGTGTATTATTTTTGAAAAAAATTTACCCAGCATAATATTTATGAAAATTAATAAAAAATGTATGATTTAAGAAAAAATAGCGAAAAAAGGCCTGTGTAGTACAGTACAACCTAACATGGTTACTCAGCCCACACTCAGCGGTGCCGGAAAGGCCCAAACAAGGCTTCTGTACAACTTTTTGAAGTCACTGAGCTCAATTAATAACTTAAGAAAAAAGTTAGATTACAGTGGAACCTAATTAAAAGCAGTCACGAGCAAATAAATAATTCAACGGGTCCCACTTGTGCGTGCGCGCGCGCGCGCGTGTGTGTGTGTGTGAGAGAGAGACCCATCGGCCGATGCTCGTAAATACATCTTTCACCCATATGCATTGCTGATGCTCAGTAAAAACTTATATAGTTGACACAATCATATAGAACATCATAGCACACTGAACTAGCATACAAAAATTTCACGCAGGCGGCACAATCAGGATGGAAGCAGTGGATAGCTACGGGAAGGGCTATGTTGAAACCAACGAAGTCATACATAACGGTTCATCGTCTTTATCAATGACGGGGAAATATCTTGAATATTGTGCAAAGAAAACAGCCAGACAACACAATAAGTTCTCCTAGCACATTAAGTTGACACACAACCCTTTCTAAAAAAAGTTCAGGTACAAAATTAGAACAGGTCACAAACAAATGTACTGGCATATGAGTGCTTCACACCCATAGCTCAGATTTAACTAGTATCTGACAAGATTCAGTTGTTGCCTCAAATTAGAGCACATCCAGGCAGCCAGCCCTGCCTCTTCTCCCAAAGAAGCAGTGGCCTCTGTGATACGTCTCCAACGTATCTATAATTTTTGATTGCTCCATGCTATATTATCTACTGTTTTGGACTATATTGGGCTTTATTTTCCACTTTTATATTATTTTTGGGACTAACCTATTAACCGGAGGCCCAGCCCAGAATTGATGTTTTTTTTGCCTATTTCAATGTTTCGGAGAAACAGAATATCAAACGGAATAAAATCTTCAGGAACGTGATTTTATCACCGAACATGATCCAGGAGACTTGGACCCTACTCCAGGGGGTCAAAGAGGAGGTCACGAGGGTGGGGCTGCGCCCCCCTAGGGCGCGCCCCCTGCCTCGTGGGCCCCTCGGTGCTCCACCGACGTACTCCTTCCTCCTATATATACACACGTACCCCCAAACGATCAGAACAGGAGCCAAAAACCTAATTCCACCGCCGCAACTTTCTGTATTCACGAGATCCCATCTTGGGGCCTGTTCCGGAGCTCCGCCGGAAGAGGGCCGTCATCACGGAGGGCTTCTACATCATCATAGCCTCTCCGATGAAGTGTGAGTAGTTTACCTCAGACCTTCGGGTCCATAGTTAGTAGCTAGATGGCTTCTTCTCTCTCTTTGAATCTCAATACAAAGTTCTCCCCCTCTCTTGTGGAGATCTATTCAATGCAATCTTCTTTTTGCGGTGTGTTTGTTGAGATCGATGAATTGTGGGTTTATGATCAAGTCTATCTATGAATAATATTTGAATCTTCTCTGAATTCTTTTTATGTATGATTGGTTATCTTTGAAAGTCTCTTCGAATTATCCGTTTGGTTTGGCCAACTAGATTGGTAGTTCTTGCCATGGGAGAAGTGCTTAGCTTTGGGTTCGATCTTGCGGTGTCCTTACCCAGTGACAGAAGGGGCAGCAAGGCACGTATTGTATCATTGTCATCGCGGATAACAAGATGGGGTTTATTTCATATTGCATGAATTTATCTCTCTACATCATGTCATCTTGCTTAAGGTGTTACTCTGTTTTTAACTTAATACTCTAGATGCATGCTGGATAGCAGTCGATGAGTGGAGTAATAGTAGTAGATGCAGAATCGTTTCGATCTACTTGTCACGGACATGATGCCTATATACATGATCATGCCTAGATATTCTCATAAATATGCTCAATTCTGTCAATTGCTCAACAGTAATTTGTTCACCCACCGTAGAATACTTACGCTCTTGAGAGAAGCCACTAGTGAAACCTATGGCCTCCGGGTCTATTCTCATCATATCAATCTTCATCACTTTAATCTTGCTTTGCTTTTTTTACTTTGCCTTTACTTTTTACTTTGCATCTTTATACCAAAAATACCAAAAATATTATATCTATCAGATCTCACTCTCGTAAGTGACCGTGAAGGGATTGACAACCCCTAATCGCGTTGGTTGCGAGTAGCTATCGCTTTGTGCAGGTACGAGGGACTTGAGCGTGGCCTCCTACTGGATTGATACCTTGGTTCTCAAAAACCGAGGGAAATACTTATGCTACTCTGCTTCATCATCCCTCCCTCTTCGGGGAAAACCAACGCAAGCTCAAGACGTAGCAAGAAGGATTTCTGGGGCCGTTGCCAGGGAGTCTATGCAAAAAGTCAACATACCAAGTACCCATCACAATCCCTATCTCTCGCATTACATTATTTGCCATTTGCCTCTCGTTTTCCTCTCCCCCCAATTCATCCTTGCTGTTTTATTCGCCCTCTCTCTCTCTCTCTCTCTATTCCCCCTCTCTATTTGCCTATTTTTGCCCGCTTGCTTTTGTTTGCTCGTGTGCTAGTTTGCTTGCTTGTCGTTATGTCTGAAATTGGGGAAGTTATCGCCAATATGGGCGATAACAATATCATGGAAAATTCTGATGCTCCTGCTAAAGAACCTACCATCTTTCATACAAAAAAAATCCGTGTTAGTAGTGGTAATATCATTGGAAAAGGAGTTATTCAAGATTTCTTTACTTGTGCCGGTGCTTTACCTTCTATGGGTAGTTCTATCCTTCACAGAACTAGTAGTCTTGCGGACGCTATTGCCATGCTTGTAGTTGAACTTGAAAGACAATTCATGCACATTCATCCTTCCATACAAAGGATTTTTCTGGAATTTTCTAATATTGAGCATTCTTCTGTTAAGCATGCCGCTACTATATTTTTGGCTCATGAGTTTAGATTCATAATAAGAGAAGCCAAATAAATCTTTGCACATTATAGGGTGGACGCTTGCCGTCCTCCCATAGAGGCTATCCTCTTTGATCAAGAAGAAATAATGCGTTTTCAATCTCTAGATTATGTTGCTTTCAATGAAAATCTTAGAAGAAGTGTTCCTACCAATGTTTTAGTTGATAAAATTTCTGAACTTAATGATGATTTGGCTATTCAAAATAATGAGCCAGGATATTCTCTTGAATATAGGCTTACAAAGTTCTGTCAAAAGAATGCTTATAATGATGAATTGGTTGTGCATTATGAAGGACCAAAGGAGGAACCTATACCTCCCAAGGTTGATCTTGGGGACTTTTGTCCCGTTAAATTTAGTCCTTTTGATTACTTTTGCTTGCCTCAAAGAAAACTTGCTGCCGAACGTAGAGAATATGAAATGAGTTTTAATAATCTATCTTACTATTGTGGCAATACCTAGATCTATCCTCGCCTTTATGCCTAGCTAGGGGCGCTAAACGATAGCGCTTGTTGGGAGGCAACCCAATTTTATTTTTATTCCTTGCTTTTTGCTCCAGTTTAGTAATAAATAAATTATTTAGCCTCTGTTTTGGTTGTATTTTTTGTGTTTAATTAGTGTTTGTGCCAAGTAGAACCGTTGGGAAGACTTGGGGAAAGTCTTGTTGAACTTGCTGTAAAAAACAGAAACTTTAGCGCTCACGAGAACTGCTGTCATTTTTATTTGAAGAGTGCTATTTAGTTAATTCTTTTTACATATGATTAATAGATAAATTCCTCACGTCCAGAAATTTATTTTAGAACTTTGGGGTTCCAGATCTTGCGCTAGCTACATATTACTACAGACTGTTCTGTTTTTGACAGATTCTGTTTTTCGTGTGTTGTTTGCTTATTTTGATGAATCTATGGCTAGTAAAATAGTTTATAATCCATAGAGAAGTTGTAATACAGTAGGTTTAACACCAAAATAAATAAATAATGAGTTCATTACAGTACCTTGAAGTGGTCTTTTGTTTTCTTTCGCTAACGGAGCTCACGAATTTTCTATTTTGAGTTTTGTGTTGTGAAGTTTCCAAGTTTTGGGTGAATTCTTTTGATGGATCATGGAACAAGGAGTGGCAAGAGCCTAAGCTTGGGGATGCCCATGGAACCCCCAAGATAATCCAAGGACACCAAAAAGTCAAAGCTTGGGGATGCCCCGGAAGGCATCCCCTCTTTCGTCCACTTCCATCGGTAATTTACTTGGAGCTATATTTTTATTCACAAACATGATATGTGTTTTGCTTGGAGCGTCTTGTATTATTTGTGTCTTTGTGTCTTAGTATTCCACAATCATCCTTGCTGTACACACCTTTTGAGAGAGCCATACATGAATTAAAATTTCATAGAATACTCTATGTGCTTCACTTATACCTTTTGAGCTAAGTAGTTTTGCTCTATGTGCTTCACTTAATATCTTTTGAGCGTTATAATTTTGCTCTATGTGCTTCACTTATATCTTTTGAGCTAGATAATTTTGCTCTATGTGCTTCACTTATATCTTTTGAGCGTTATAATTTTGCTCTATGTGCTTCACTTAGATCTTTTAGAGCACGGTGGTGGATTTGTTTTAAACAAACTATTGATCTCTCATGCTTCACTTAAATTATTTTGAGAATCTCTTAATAGCATGGTAATTTGCTTAATAATAATATGCTTGGTATTCAAGATTTGCGAAACTTTCTTTTGAGTGTGTTGAATACTAGGAAAAGATTGAAGCATGATAATTGTTTTGAGATATGGAGGTGATAATATTAAAGTCATGCTAGTTGAGTAGTTGTGAATTTAAAGAATACTTGTGTTGAAGTTTGTGTTTCCCGTAGCATGCACGTATGGTGAACAATTGTGTGTTGAAGTCAGAGCATGATTTATTTAATAATTGTCTTCCTTATGAGTGGCGGTCGGGGACGAGCGATGGTCTTTTCCTACCAATCTATCCCCCTAGGAGCATGCGCGTAATACTTTGCTTTGATAACTTCTAGATTTTTGCAATAAGTATATGAGTTCTTTATGACTAATGTTGAGTCCATGGATCATACGTACTCTCACCCTTCCACCTTTGCTAGCCTCTCTAATACCGCGCACCTTTTGCCGGTATAATACACCTACCATATACCTTCCTCAAAACAGCCACCATACCTACCTATTATGGCATTTCCATAGCCATTCCGAGATATATTGCCATGCAACTTTCCACCACCTAGTTCATCATGACACATTCATCATTGTCATATTGCTTAGCATGATCATGTAGTTGACATAGTATTGGTGGCAAAGCCACCGTTCATAATTTCTTCATACTTGTCACTCTTGATTCACTGCATATCCCGGTACACCGCCGGAGGCATCCATATAGAGTCATACTTTGTTTTAGAATCGAGTTGTAATCTTTGAGTTGTAAATAAATAGAAGTGTGATGATAATCATTCAATAGAGCATTGTCCTAATAAAATAAAATAAAAAGAGAAAGTCCAAAGAAAAAAAAGAAGGCCCAAAAAAGAAAAGAAATAAAAGGGGCAATGCTACTATCCTTTTTCCACACTTGTGCTTCAAAGTAGCACCATGATATATCGAGTCTCATATATTGTGCTTCAAAGTAGCACCATGTTCTTCATATAGAGAGTCTCATATGTTGTCACTTTCATATACTAGTGGGAATTTTACATTATAGAACTTGGCTTGTATATTCCAATGATGGGCTTCCTCAAAATTGCCCTAGGTCTTCGTGAGCAAGCAAGTTGGATGCACACCCACTTAGTTTCTTTTTGAGCTTTCATACATTTATAGCTCTAGTGCATCCGTTGCATGGCAATCCCTACTCACTCACATTGATATCTATTGATGGGCATCTCCATAGCCCGTTGATATGCCTAGTTGATGTGAGACTATCTTCCCCTCCTTTTTGTCTTCTCCACAACCACCATTCTATTCCACCTATAGTGCTATATCCATGGCTCACGCTCATGTATTGCGTGAAGATTGAAAAAGTTTTGAAAAAGTTAGAGTATGAAACAATTGCTTGGCATGTCATCGGGGTTGTGCATGATTTAAATACTTTGTGTGGTGAAGATGGAGCATAGCCAGACTATATGATTTTGTAGGGATAACTTTCTTTGGCCATGTTATTTTGAGAAGACATAATTGCTTTGTTAGTATGCTTGAAGTATTATTAATTTTTATGTCAATATAAACTTTTGTCTTGAATCTTTCTAATCTGAATATTCATACCACAATCAAGAAGATTTGCATTGAAATTATGCCAAGTAGCACTCCGCATCAAAAATTCTCTTTTTGTCATTTACCTACTCGAGGACGAGCAGTAATTAAGCTTGGGGATGCCTGATACGTCTCCAACGTATCTATAATTTTTGATTGCTCCATGCGATATTATCTACTGTTTTGGACTATATTGGGCTTTATTTTCCACTTTTATATTTTTTTGGGACTAACCTATTAACCGGAGGCCTAGCCCAGAATTGCTGTTTTTTTGCCTATTTCAGTGTTTCGGAGAAACAGAATATCAAACAGAGTCCAAACGGAATAAAATCTTCACGAACGTGATTTTCTCACCGAACATGATCCAGGAGACTTGGACCCTACTCCAGGGGGTCAAAGAGGAGGTCATGAGGGTGGGGGGTGCGCCCCCCTAGGGCGCGCCCCCCTGCCTCGTGGGCCCCTCGGTGCTCCACCGACGTACTCCTTCCTCCTATATATACACACGTACCCCCAAAAGATCAGAACAGGAGACAAAACCTAATTCCACCGCCGCAACTTTCTGTATCCACGAGATCCCATCTTGGGGCCTGTTCCGGAGCTCCGCCGGAAGAGGGCCGTCATCACGGAGGGCTTCTACATCATCATAGCCTCTCCGATGAAGTGTGAGTGGTTTACCTCAGACCTTCGGGTCCATAGTTAGTAGCTAGATGGCTTCTTCTCTCTCTTTGAATCTCAATACAAAGTTCTCCCCCTCTCTTGTGGAGATCTATTTGATGTAATCTTCTTTTTGCGGTGTGTTTGTTGAGATCGATGAATTGTGGGTTTACGATCAAGTCTATCTATGAATAATATTTGAATCTTCTCTGAATTCTTTTATGTATGATTGGTTATCTTTGCAAGTCTCTTCGAATTATCCGTTTGGTTTGGCCAACTAGATTGGTAGTTCTTGCCATGGGAGAAGTGCTTAGCTTTGGGTTCAATCTTGCGGTGTCCTTACCCAGTGACAGAAGGGGCAGCAAGGCACGTATTGTATCGTTGCCATTGAGGATAACAAGATGGGGTTTATTTCATATTGCATGAATTTATCTCTCTACATCATGTCATCTTGCTTAAGGCGTTACTCTGTTTTTAACTTAATACTCTAGATGCATGCTGGATAGCGGTCGATGAGTGGAGTAATAGTAGTAGATGCAGAATCGTTTCGATCTACTTATCATGGAGGTGATGCCTATATACATGATCATGCCTAGATATTCTCATAACTATGCTCAATTCTGTCAATTGCTCAACAGTAATTTGTTCACCCACCGTAGAATACTTACGCTCTTGAGAGAAGCCACTAGTGAAACCTATGGCCCCCGGGTCTATTCTCATCATATCAATCTCCATCACTTTAATCTTGCTTTGCTTTTTTACTTTGCCTTTACTTTTTACTTTGCATCTTTATACCAAAAATACCAAAAATATTATATCTATCAGATCTCACTCTCGTAAGTGATCGTGAAGGGATTGACAACCCCTAATCACGTTGGTTGTGAGTAGCTATCGCTTTGTGCAGGTACAAGGGACTTGAGTGTGGCCTCCTACTGGATTGATACCTTGGTTCTCAAAAACTGTGGGAAATACTTACGCTACTCTACTGCATCATCCCTTCCTCTTCAGGGAAAACCAACGCAAGCTCAAGACGTAGCACTCCGCCGCGCAATGGAGTAGGCCCTGTGCCATCCATCGTTCCAAGCAACACGGGGAAAGTCTGAAGTTGACTCCTGTAATGGACGTCATCGACGGACCCTGGCACCAGCGGCGGCGGCAGGACTTCGATTGATGGATTGACCACTTCTTCGACATGCACAAACACTCGATACAGGTACATCCCTAATGTGTTCTGCGGCGGCCTTGGTGGCGACGAATAGTACAACCCCGGTTCCTGCACCGGTATCTCAACACCAATCACCTTCGGTATGGTGGACGGCTTCTTCATCCATGCCATAACCGTCAGAGCCCAGCTGTCTGGAGGAACAAACATACTTACGAGCTCACCTCCAAGGTCGTTGATAAGCTCGTTCATGGACTCGCTGTTCCAAGTACGTCAAGGCATGCCGTGGAAGGTAAGCTTTGTTAAAAACTCAAGCTCAGAGGGCACCGAGACCCATCCTGGGTGCCACCAATCAAAGCTCACCAGCGCGCCATCGCAGAACAAACGCCGGGAAGATTCGAACACACGACTATAGTCGAAAGTTGTCCAGAACCTGACGAAGAAATCAGCCGGTGGCGGATAGACTTCGACGAGCAAGTCACTTATTTGGATGCCGTGCGCAATGCCAAGAGCTTTGACAAGGTCATCCGGCGAGACGGGAGGCCGGTCGCCGTTGATGGTTACCATCAGCACTTTGCCGACAAACTAGTCGTCAAGCGCCGCCATGCCACTTTTGAGCGATAGCACACAGCGACCGAAGGCAGGACGGACCTCAGGATCTCCGGCTCGGAGATCCGCGTTGACCGGCGACATGATAGTGCGCTTGAGTACATGGAGTACAGGAGGGGGATTTGGGGGAACTGGAGTAGGAATCGAGATTCCAGAGGTGGGGAGGGGCGGGAGACTGCGGATGAAAAGGTAGCGTGAATTTCGAGCACACCGGTGGCGCCCACATGTCGGCCTAAGAGTACTTATTCATTCTTTTTTGGAGAGCCCACCCTTTTTTAGGATCTTTTGAGAGCCCGGCCTGAGAGTCATAATTGACCTGTTTGGTATTGCGTTACTACTCGGCCCATATTCAACGACACCTCACTGTCCCAAACAAGTGTACATCATCGAAAAGACACTAAGCTCAAATTATATAACTTGAAAAAAGGAGATATACTCTGAACACTGGAGAATGGTGGTGCCCTCATTTAGCCCACCAGTAGTTCGAGATAATAAACAGTTCGAAACAACGATATAGACAACATTCAAACACTGACTAGTGACTACTACTGACATAAACAGCAAGACATGATAGTTCATAAGAAGTCTTGCTACACCACCAAAATGCACCCATCTGCAGCGCTCAGACTCTCGTCATCCAGACGAGAATAACATTCTAAACAGAAGCAACTATTACATAGTAAGAGTGACATAGGCGAGGATGACCAAATGACAAGGAATATGCACAACAAAAGAAAGAACTACCCATCCAGAACCAGCAGCAAAGACAACAAAGTCATTCGAAGAGATGATCCAACACCATCATAATTTGCAGCCCCGCTTCAGTGACCAGTGATCCGGAGACACCAGTACTCCACCCTTTCGATGCAACAACCCAATTACCTATCAACCTGAAGGCTTGAACCACATCACTGCCTGTCGTAATTGAGACATCCAAGGATCAATGTTAATCCGGATGCCTTTGTCATTCTCACCTTCTTTTGGCTGCAGGCTGTATCATTGACAATCAGGGGAGTTTGCTCCCGAACTCCTAGGGCTTGCCGTGTAGACACAGTTTTCCATAGCAAACAGAGCCTCTCTGCCATCAAGGTCCTTGCCAACGGTGATCTCCTGGTTAATCGAATAATTGAGTCTGAGAAACAGAGAGTGTGAACCAAGGCTGTTTACACGCCTCCAACTAAAAAATCCTAAAGGCCCCAACAAGCTGGTATCCTGCTCATAGACGTAACAGCCACTGTCCGGATACTCATGTATTACATGGTGCTTGTATACATTGGGGTTTTTGCAATATAACTTTTTCGGCTCATGTGTCCAAATGATCATCAGTCTTTTGCCGTCGTCTGATCGAGCGAGGAACCAATTGTGCTTCCCTGTTTTTGGCAAAGGTGGTGTGATTACAAAGGGCAGTAACTATAGGGACACTACATCATATCAAAAAGGACAGGCATTGTTAATGTAAGATTAGCATTGTTCAGAGTATGAGTAGGATAATGCAAGAAGCAGCATTGATATGTCCCTGTTGGAACTGGGAGTAAAATACAGGGAAATGTATACTGGGTTCGAAAATATAGAAGTGCCATGCATGGTTATACTCATGTTATCTCGCAATCGATTCTTCACAGGAAACTACCATGTCATGGATGTTATGTAATCATGTTCTGTCCTCACAAACAAATTCTTCAAGGTAACTAACAGACCATGCATTGTTATATACTCCTGTTCTGTGGGCAATTTTTTTGTGAGGATATTATTCTAGCCTTTGATTGCTGAAGGGCGAATATAGGCATGTACACATGGTAAGCATTGCAGGATTTCACTACTTCCAAATATAGAGTTCTCCATATGCACATTTACTTCCCTAATGTATGGTTAGATGAAACCAATAGTGTGGTGCATGTTTCTACATCATGAAAATGAGGAAACTAACATGGCCATTGATACACACTCATATTTAGTAGTAGTATATAGATTACTATAAAATAAGGATAATATCCATATATTCCTAACCGTTTGATTATTCAGGGTACAAATTGGCTGTAATGACATGGTCACAATTGCATGAATTAACTCATTCCAAATATAGCTGATTTACGGCGTCTCTAATACATTGCCATAGTTCTACTCAAATTCTGCTCAAACAAAGATATGCCAATCATCACAAAAAGTTCAAACAATGTCATGGAGTCATCATTAACATGAGAGGAAACAACTTACACGCGCCGTCCCAGCAATACGTGGTGCCATCTGCTTTGTCGATCGCGTAGATGAGGCCATTGTGTTCAATAGCATCACAGAAGTGTGTATCAGCTTTGACGATGATCCACTGCGAGCCGAGTTGTCTCCAGCTAAAGAAGGCACCGGCGTAAAGATAGGCGAGTCCGCGGTCGAACAAGGCAATTAGCTTGAAGTCTGCGTAATTCGCATGTCGTGTGGGCACTTGGCAGATTACAATCTTCTGCAAAACAAGGTCTGTCCAACTGACGTAGTAATCTAGATGACTTGGACCGTGATGGTAATACTCTATATAATCGAACGGAGGAAGGATAATCTCACGGGAGGTCTGGAAGTTCACGAGCACCAACTTTTTACCGTCTTCTCTGAAGGTAGCCATCCAGTGGGAGTTCATGCCGACCCAGTACATACCTGCCAAGAAGTTTCGAGCGATGGTGATCGGATCGATGTCGAGGGAAATGATGTACGGCGACCCACTACATACCTGCAAAGAAGTTTCGGTTAATGGAGATCGGATTGAAGTCGAGGGGCATCATGCACGCCTCCGTATCATGGTGAGCCAATCTCGCAAGACCAGATAGCAGCAAGCAGGGTGTCTTGAAAAGCTTAGGCCTCACTTCGACGATGGCCGTGTGCATGTCCCTCGAGCATGCAGCCAGCCACAAGGCGCTCAACATATCCATACATGAAAAACAGAGGCCGAGGATGTCACTGGGGAGATTGCTCCAATCGCGGCTCATATGGATGCTGCACGGTTCGCGTTCGGCCATGGTGGAGTTTGGAAGGGGGCTTGATTTACGGGGGAGAAGGATGTCGGTGCTGGAGCGGCTAGCGAGGGAATAGTGGTACTAGGGGAGGCGAGTGAGGCAACGGTACATGGGGGCATAGTGAGATGGAGACGGAGAAGGAGATGGAGATGGAGTGGTGCTATGGGAGCAGAGAGGGAGACGAGGCAAGGCGCTAATGTGTTGTACAGCGGCGGTGACAGACTGCACTATGCACAGGGTGAGGCTGACTTTGGTAACCCAAACACGCTGCCTGGACTAGTGTCAGGCGCAGGGTGTTGTCACTTCACTGTGAGGACTGGATGAATAGTATTTTGACCATCAAGTGTACCACAGTTGTACTACTACTACTACTACTACTACTAGTAGTAGTAGTAGTAGTAGGTACATGAGTACTCCAGTATTGTATAGCGTAAATAGGTCTCCCGTGCTAGCATGCATGTTCACTTCATCGTTCAGGTATCATCCATATTGCGAGCAGAACCAAATTCTCATGCATGCCCAATCAACGCTCTGCCGTGATGCATGGAGTGGTCGTTCTGGTGCATCAAGGACGGCATGCAGATCGTTCCACACTTGAGAAGAGGAAAAATGGTGAAAGTGCATTATATCGACTAGAGGGGGGTGAATAGGCGATTTTTATGAAAGTCTTCAAAACATGGAAGTTTCGAAGACAAACGATAGAAATAAACCTATTACCATGCAGCGGAAGTTAGACTACACTAGGTAAACCATAGTCATGTATTCAATGAAGTGAAAGCACAATGACTAATAGCAGCTAGGTAGTAAGGATCAGGCAGGAAGATATTAAGAAGCCAAACAGATCACACAGTCACTCAGTGAAGACAAAAGATAGTGCAAACATACAATGACTTCACACAGAGTAACAGTAAGTAAAGAGAAATGAAGGATGAAACCAGTGACTCGTTGAAGACAATGATTTGTTGGACCAGTTCCAGTTGCTGTGACAACTGTACGTCTGGTTAGGGCGGCTAGGTATTTAAACCAAAGGACACACAGTCCCGGACACCCAGTCCTGAACACGCAGCTCAGGACACCCAGTCCTCACCATATTCCCCTTGAGCTAAGGTCACACAGACCTCGCCCAATCACTCTGGTAAGTCTTCAAGGTAGACTCCCAAACCTTC
This sequence comes from Triticum monococcum, assembly GCA_034509565.1. Taxonomy (NCBI): domain Eukaryota; kingdom Viridiplantae; phylum Streptophyta; class Magnoliopsida; order Poales; family Poaceae; genus Triticum; species Triticum monococcum. The sequence continues at coordinate 246,331,740 of CM067841.1, read as the reverse complement.
ACAGACTTTGTTCACCGGTAATCCACAATGTCTCTTGGATGCTCAGAACGCGACGCCTAACCGGCTAGAGGATGCACAGTCCTCAAGTGTAATAAGTCTTCAGATCACTCAGACAAGAAGACTTAAGTGATGCCTAATTCTCTTTGGCTCTGGGTGGTTAGGGCTTTATCCTCGCAAGGAATTCTCTCTCAAAGGCTTCGAGGTGGGTTGCTCTCAAATGACAAAAGCCGTACTCTGAATCTGAGCAGCCAACCGTTTATGGTTGTAGGGGGTGGGCTATTTATTGCCACTAGGCAACCCGACCTGATTTGTCCGAAATGACCCTGGGTCACTAAGGAACTGACACGTGTTCCAACGGTCAGATTTCAAACTCACACGGCAACTTTACTTGGGCTACAAGTAAAGCTGACTTGTCCGACTCTGGACAAGATTTGCTCTCATTGTCTTCGCTCGAAGATATAGGTTTTAAATTAGGCATCACTTCAGTCATTCTGACTGGTTCTCTTGGACCCCAATTAACAGTACGGTGGTTCCTATGACTCAACACAGAAGAAAAAGAACTACGAAAGATCTAAGTCTTCGAGCTCCATAGGCTTCATGCGGTTTCTTCTCTTGTCATAGTCTTCAATGTGAATATCTTCATATACCACCTTTGACATCAATGTCTTCATACATTTTTAGGGGTCATCTTTGGTGGGAAAACCGAATCAATGAGGGACCTCTACCTGTGTTATCCTGCAATTCTCACAAACACATTAGTCCCTCAACTAGGTTTGTCGTCAATACTCCAAAACCAACTAGGGGTGGCACTAGATGCACTTACAAATGGAAAGGTAGAACGCGGCAGCAGAGGAAGAGAACGCTGGCTAACGAGGCTGGGAGGGGATCGAGCAGGAAGTTAATGCTCCACGCCTAAAGGTTTTGTGAAAACCTGATTTTCATTAGGTGACTTATACTCACCTAAACGGAGGGAGTATTCCTTAACCAGAGAATGTTGTGTCTCCCACTCACGCGCTCAAAAAGAAACTATGACACATTGTTTTATCTATTTGCATAGGTCCCACCTATCAGGAAGGATGGGCATGTACACGGACAGGTACGACTCATCAGTCTACCCGCATAGCCTTTTCGTTTAGTCTACCTAGCCGTCTAATCAACTGCCTGCACGCCACTTCTCCCATTTACTTCTCCATTGGGAACCGATTCTCCTCGGCTTCTTCACCTCCCCTTCATCTTCATTTGCATCCAAACCCCACTGCGTTCACATTGTTTTAACCTCTTTAAATAATCATCTACTACTTTAGTTAGACTAGCCATCTAATCCTAATTCTCCAAACCATAGCCCTCTGTTCTAGTGGTTCCAAATGGCGATAGAGATCGAGATGCAGGTTTTTAGCGTCCAACATGTCCTCGTCGAAGGCTCGATGCGCATAGTTGCCACCGTCACCGTCCACCCAAGGGTTGTTCGGCAGTGGATCAACAATGTATCCAACTCCCTCAAAAAGGTAGAGACGAGGGTCATCGGTCTCGACGCAGAGTACACGGAGCGTGCCCCTGGGAAGATCCAGCGCGCCGCTGTCCTTCATCTGTGCTTCGAAGATGATGTTTTGGTGTACCACATCATACACTCGTCCTCCATACCAGGTGAGCTTCACGATTTCTTGTCTCGGGAGGACGTATACTTCTGTGGGGCAGCCATCAAAGGGGACAAACAGAAGCTAGAGCCGTACAACCTTGATTTGAATAGCATCGCTGACCTGCAAACCAGAATCAAAATTTCCGTAGAAGTTTGTGATAAACAGACACCATCCCTATTCGATGTAGCAAATTTTGTGCTCCGTACAAATCTTCAGAAGGGTGACGAGACGGTGGCATTAAGGTCGTCTGGATGGGAGAATTATCCCTTGATGTACGAGCTGATAAAATATGCTGCCCTCGATGCCCGTGTGATTTTCGAGATAGCTGCAAGGTCCAAAGAGCTTGTTGCGAAGCCGTATCCCACGGAGAATGAGAACAAGAAGAAGAAGAAGAAGAAGAAGAAGAAGAAGAAGAAGAAGAAGAAGAAGAAGAAGAAGAAGAAGAAGAGGAAGAAAAGGCTGCACCAGCAGGAGGGCATTATGGATGGATGAACTATTTCCTCTATTGTAAAAAAATTATTCCCTCTCGGTGTATATTGATATAGATGGACTATTTCGATGGTGTGCATGTCTTTGGAACAGAGTAGTAGTGTGGGTCCGCTTGACTATAAGGAACTATTTATCCGCATATATAGCTTTCTCTGCTACTCCTTCCAGTGATCGGTATGCAGTGCATGGGTCCGTAGACATGACAGCTTGTCCATGGAAGTTCAACTACGGCGACCATCACGTTTCATCTCGCGATTCCCACGACGCCTCTCCAACCCACAGCACCACGCCCCCCGACGTGCGCCTCACCCCTCTCGGCCGCACCGCCCCTCTGCCTTTGTGTGCATGACATGTGGGCCACCTAAAATGCGACGAGCATCAAGTTTCTACCATAGCCACCCGTGATTCCCACGACGCCACTCGAACCCATGAAACCACACGTCCCCCGACCCGCGGCTCACCCCTCTTGGCTCCACTGCCCCTCTGCCTATGGGAGCATTACATGTGGACCAGTCACCTATCGGGTCCACATGTTATTGACTCAAAGGTAGGTGTAGTAAGGCGCTGAAGCTCAGTCCCGACGGCCCTGAGAGGGAAATGTAACTCCTGCGCCAGGGCTTGTGGTGCTCCCGCAGCACGAACTCATGTCAAACTCAAGATTTGTTTCTTTACTATACATGCACGCAACAATTTAATGGACATTGTAATCTCAACATGTGATGGGGAGCTCTAAATTTGAATTTGAAACATATAAAACAAAAAGATTCAAAACAAATAAACTGGAAGAGAGGGAGTATATCGTAGGATGTGTCCCATACAAAATAAGTCCCCTGGTTTGTCACCGCGAAGATGCGGCTAGAAAGGAGCACAGCGTCTTCCTACTCGTACGGCAACAAATCGGCCGCAGACAGCATGGTCCGCCTTTGACCGCCATGTGCAAGGTTCGTGCTATCTTATCCAATCTCACAGTGGTTCCATTGTACCAATTCATGTGGTGGCCCATTCATGGCTGATCCCAATGTTGGACAAAGGTTCTACAGGAACGGTTTCACTGTTGTAAATGTTGTGCAAATTGATGTTGGTACCCTCCCGTACATATGCAAGCCAATCTCCACTCGCACCGAGCCTAACCTATGAAACAGTGGGCAGGGGGAGAATTAGGAAATGGACACGGAAGTAGTCTTTAGAATGCATTTACTATGTGATCAAACTCATCTTACCTGCTCATTGGAGGAAATCCGAGTGCTCCTCAACGTCGGCATCTCAAGGGGCGTCAAACGGAGTGCACTCTAAACACATTATCTATTTATTTTTCTCTAACCTTCCATAGCCATGCAATCAAGCCACATAAGCTTCATGGGTGCCCCCACATCATATTATTCATACTACTTTGATTGAAAAAAAGATAAATCACCCAAAACAAGATCTTCCCGTTTTTTGTTCCTATGATGTTGTGCCGTGCACGTACCTACTAGTTGTATAGTGGTAGTACTAGTAATATAGTATTAGGAGTACAAACTTGGTACTAGTAGGAGTAGTACTAGTACGGAATGCTCCTACTCTATCAACGAGCCCCGTCTGACACCAAATTTCTTGGCTTCCGTGCTACAGCTAGATCTTCCCCTCGTTTCTTTTTTCCAACCCGGCGGCGGGCGGGGTGTTGGTTTGCTCAATGGCGGTGCCACATGAAAGTGAAAATGCTAGGCAACACGCCATCCCTAAGCCATGTGTCGTGCCGGACGGGCCGTGTTGTACTCCCGATTCCCGGGCATGTGGGGGTGCGACGGGAACGCGGCAGGCCTTTTCCTTTTACCAGCAATGTGCTCGTGCGTTGCGACGGATCCAAAGTAGTAGAATAGTAGTATTTGTTCACAAACTTGAAAGAAATCACTATTGTTTTGATATACTCCTAATATATTACTCCCTCCGTACCTAAATATTTGTCTTTTTTGAGATTTCAAATGGACTAGCACATACGGATTATATAGACATATTCTAGTGTTTCTAGCAAGATGCCCGCGCGTTGCACGAAGTTGATGGAAAAGGTAAGCACAACTTATAAATTGACGGATGGAGTACTAGTTACAGTGATGCATATAATTAAGCAAAGGGATCGCACATGTCGGTATTGACTGGAACGAGAATGCAACAACACAATAAGAATTAAGGCCACGATGATGCGATCATAGTGGTGGTTACAGAAGGCAAGAAGAAAGATGGATCCACGAATGTACGACCTCCTCCTCCTCAACTTAGTGCGCCGGGCCACCGACCGGCGGCTAAGGAGCGACGACTTTTGTGGCGAGGTCGAGGTGCTTCTCAGCAAAGGCATCCAAGGCTTCCAGCCGGTTGAGGAAGGCCAACGTCGTAGCGTCCTCACTAGCCTTGTAGATACCTATGTACATAATTTCCTCGTACATGCGGATGTGTAGGTCAACGAATTCTTGCAGGGCGAGGCGCCTCGCGGCGAGCGCGACCTCCAGGTGGACATTCTTCATGGCATCGGCGGGCAGTCGCAGGGCCACCGGTGCTTGAAAGAGGTTCCGGCCATGGAGGCCGATTAGGGTGGCAGGCAATGAGGAGCCCAGGCGCGCGGGCTAGAGGAGTACAGTGATGTCGTCTGCAGGCTTCTTGAGGACGGTGAACTTGTTGCTGGTGGCAACGATCATCTGGTCCAACTGAGAGTCGTAGTTGGCATCGAAGGCGTCCATCCACCAGCCGGTCTCCAACACCGTCTGGAGACGATCCTCGGCGCCATGCCGCAGGCCGGCGTCGTGGACCATCTAGTGCAGCTGCTGGCCGCTCACGAGCATCGCCGCCATGGGTCTGGAGTGAGCTCTTTTGCGCTTAGTGTAGGTGCTTAGGCAAATGCTTAGGTGTGTACGATGTGGTAGATGCATTGGAATGGAGGGGCGCCTTTATATGAGGGCAAACTGCGTTTCATTCACATCATGCAACCTCTTTTCCCGGACCTCCTCCCATTACTTCCCTCATGCATTAATTGAAGAAGGATGCATTGGCCGTTCAACATATCGGGAACCGCTACTCCCTCCCTCGTCTGCATTAAAGCCGTATCGGGAACTGTGCCGCCCGCTGTCAAATCGAATACTCCCTCCGTCTAGGTGAGTATTAAGTCATCTTACGAAAACCAAATAGTAAACACATAGGCGTGGTGCATTAACTCTCACGTTGTTTCTTATTTTTTGACATAAATAGAGGAATCAACCAAGAAGAGATGAGGGGCTTGTATGCTTTTAATGACTTGAGACTATCAAACATGACATGCAGTGGTCAGTTTGTTGCACAAGAACAAATACAACCCATGTCAGCACACACGCATCTTATATAGCATCACATCCAATGGCTATAAAAGATGAATGAGACCAAATTATATCTCATCTAGATGAGTTCTAGCAAAACTGTATTAATAATACTTAGTACTCCTGCGCCATGTATCATATATTAGTATCATGTAGTACTTTATTTATTTATGAGGTATCCATATGGCACTTCACTGCCAAGAAAAGAAGGTAACATAAAAATTATGGAATACTTTTTTGAGTATGTTGGTAAGGTCCGGTCATAGTCACTTGTTGAAATCTCTAAAAAGACAAATACTCCCTCCGTCCAGAAATACTTGTCATCAAAATGGATAAAAGGAAATGTATCTAGACGTATTTTAGTTTTAGATACATCTCTTTTTATCCATTTTGATGACAAGTATTTTCGGATGGAGGGAGTAGAAAACAGAGTTGGTGATGATGGTGTGCGTGCCATCCTGCAATATAGGCCATCGGATTTATATCTAACGGATAGGAAAGAAACTATGACAATTTTGCAAGAATATACCCACACATCTCTCCACGTTCGCAAATAAGGCCTTCCCTTGTTCAACCTTTTCTCTCACAAGATAAACTACTCATACAAATGCATCTTGATGTTCCGTGCAACGCACGGGCAGCTAGCTTATTTCTTTTAAAATAGTTGCTGCGATAATTGGGTTGAAGTGATATATTTTATGTCTGCCCCGAATGATTTCAGATTCACTAGTAGTAACAAAGAAAAGGTTGCCTTGTTAATTAACAGAAAATAGGGTGAAAACTATCACATGAGGCCGGTAAAAACAAGGCACACTGGGTTCAGCGTCATCGTCACTACAGTTGTGCGTGTGCGAGAAGTCTACATATCGAGGGGGCTACCGAGCGAGGCACCGAGACACAATGTTTGAGAGAGAAACCAATTGACAGATTATGATCAGACCGAGTTGTCACCCTTCTGCTATCATTGTTGGGGGGGGGGAGGGAGAGAAAGAGGTATCGAGAGTGTGCGCGGTAGGCACAGAGGCACAACTAGCGAGTGTGTGTGTTTGAAAGAGGAGTAGATAGATTATTATCAAGATCGATGTGCCACCCTACTAGCTCCTTCAGTGCCGGGTAGTGTGTGTGTGTGTGTGTGTGTGTGTGTATGTTTGAGAGAGAAGCCAGTCGATAGATTAGTATCAAGATCGAGGTGTCACCCTACTCCTTCGGTGTTGGGAAGTGTCTGTGTGTGGGGGGGGGGGGGCAGTGACACTCACATATCTCTACTCTTATAAAAAACAGAATTGGTGATGATGGTGTTCCCGCCATCCTGCAATATAGGTCATCCAATTTATATCCGACGGACAGGAAGGAAACTATTGCAATTTTGCAAAAAGATACCCACACCCCTCTCCGCATTTGCAAATAAGGCATTCCCTCGTTCATCCTTTTCTCCCACAAGATAAACTTCTCATACAAATGCATCTTGATGTTCCGTGCAACGCATGGGCATCTTGCTAGTAGGGAGAAGAAGTTTGTGTGACACATATCTAGCTATATTAAGGGATAGGTAGATAGCATATGTGTGAGAGACATTAGTGGCTATGGGTGGGCGGAATTAAAGGGGTGGGCGTGTTAGACATAGAGAGTGTATGTGTTTCTGTGTGAGAGACTTGTAGGACGGGGTAGAAAGACGAATTTAACCCTGACGGAGGGAGATAAATACACGAAGTGCGCGTGTGTGATTCCGATGCCCACAGGGAAATGAGATATGTATGCGTGTGAGAGAGATTGCACAATTCATTCACGTATCACTATCTAGCGATTGTGGACGTGCATCGCTTGAACATAAGTCAATATCTACTTCGTATCGTGGCCAAAGGTACAATATCGATTCAACGCTATAAAGATTGGACACTCACATATCACATTTGTTTCTATTTAAATAAGCCTTTTTAGTTGTGCATGCCAAAGTTACAGTGATGTTTCTTCAAACAACCAATGTAGCTATCATGAACATGCACCATTGTTACTCTTGCATTCAAATTCATTAGTCTTGGATGATTTAAGTTTCTATTTTGAAGTAATATATGTAATATTCATATATGAATTCAATGGGTACGCAATTTATGAAATGGAGGCTATGTAATCATATGAGGTAACACTTTTAAGTAGCTGACTACAATATCCATTTCTTTTTGTGTGCCTCTACACTAACACGTCAATGCATTATGTTTAAAGTAAATAACCAATGGCACTAAATTATCTATTTACACGAGAAATACATAGGCTGAGCGTTTGATCCCTTTTTTGTGAACGCGCCACTACACCCGTACGATTGGCCGCGCCCGTGTGACCGTCCAAGTTATTGGCGCATCATCCCGAGTTATTGTCTTTTTTCTGGGGTGGACTTCACACCAGTTATTAACTGCTGACGCGTGCCCCGTGTACATAGTCTAGCATGACCTTCCCGCTAGCACGGTCCAAAATTAGTTGAAACTGGATACGAACGATCCCGCGGGCGGCAAAATCTCCCGCCTCCTTCTAAAATTTCCGCCACCTTAGTCTTTAGCATGCGAAATCCCCCTTTTGTCCTTGGTGCACGGAGACCAACAGTTACAATACTGCCCTCATCTACATGATAGGTCGGGGCTGCTTTGGTAACTTCCGGTTCCCCCACTACACGGCACCCCCATTTCCTCTCCCCCTCCCGCAAAAACGACTAACTCCACAACACCAGAGCATCTTACATCACGCCGTCCGTACTTCATCGCCCTTTCTCCCCTCCCCTCTCGAAACCCTAGACTGCTCATCCACCGGCGTACCATAGCCCATTCACTGCCAGCGGCGTCCACCTCGCCGGATCTACTTCTGCGGCCACATCTACCCCTCCCACCTCCCCTAGAAACAAGTAGACTGCTCATCCACCATTGTACCATAGCCCATTCAGTGCCGGCCTTGTCCACGACGTCGGATCTACTTCACCGGTACTCTCATCAACCACCGCGCATCTGCAGCGGCTCATTCGTACTCCCCACCGGAGACGCTTCGTCCACACCCCCCGGAGCCGCCCCATCGACGCTCCCGTCGACGGCCTCTGATCCTCTTCGCCGACACCTTCCTCAACCCTACCGGAGCCGCTTCGCCGACACCTTCCTCAACCCTGCCGGAGTAGCTGCGCCTATATCATTCTCAACCCTACCGGGGCCGCTTTGCCAACTCACAAGTCCACGACCTCACATCCGCTTCCTCGCACCCTCATCCAACCTACCGGAGCAGCTTCTGACACCCTATCCACGGCCGCAGATCCGCATCGTCGACACCACCCTTAACCCAACCACCGGAGCAGCTTCTGACGCCCCGTCCACAGCCGCCGATCCGCATTGTCGACACCATCCTTAACCCAACCACCGGAGCAGCTTCACCTATGCCCTCGTCCACGGCCATAGATACGCTTCGCACACACCATAGTCCACCCTACCGGAGCCGCTCCACAAACACCCTACTCGACAGTTCTAGATCTCCTTACCGGACCCCGACAGCCAGTGCAGCATCATCACCCTCGACGTTTCTAACCTGATTCCCACAGTCTGGAGAGATGCCAAGCACCCGCCACGGCCTAGGTACTTGTCACCTTTAAACCCGTCCAGCATCACCTGCCCGATGTACTTCAAATATACTAACCAGTCGCTGTTACCTGTTATGCAGCTGGCAAAAACTACAATGACGATGTTTCTTCTGGATCTAACAGCTTGGCCAACCAATATCCTGGACTGAGGCATTGCTATGATCTTGTAAGCGTGTCTCTCTCTCTCTCTCTCTCTCTTGTATTGTTCTGTGCCTGCCAGCGTGCTTTGCTAGGATTTTCGACCAGTAATCCCTTTGTGCAGACAATGATTTCTACTACTGGCTGCTAAATTAGATATGTAGATGTCATACATGATACTACCTTGTACCTCCGTTCTTAAATATAAGTCTTTCTAGAGATTCCACTATAGGCTACATACGGAGCAAAATGAGTGAATCTACACTCGAAAATGCATCTATATACATCTGTATGTGGTCCATACTGGAATTCCTACAAAGACATATATTTAGGAACATGGGCAGTACATTACACAAAATCGTAGGTGGCATATAGGAATTCCAGTGCACTACATTAGGCTCCCTTAGAGTGCCTGCTAGTCCAGCATACAGAGTCATGGCTAGTTTATGGTACGCACATTGGTGGTTTAAATATGCGCAAGGGATATGCAATGTAGTATCATGTAGAGATGTCTGAATTAGCCGTGTCAACTTGCAGATAGGGTTACACAATGAAAAAGTACAAGATGTATGTGGCAATTTCATGGAACATCGCAAAAAAAGGAGAAGCAGCGGTGAGCCTATACAGTGTGCCATGGTACGTCACTCCTCCATTGCAATCATCATGACATGTTATTTGTATGCCAGTTCTATTAGCCAAGTTTCTTAGGGACAGTTATTACGAGTTATCCTAAGAAAATAAGCACCTGTGAATATAAGCTCCATGTAATAAGCCAACCAGGTCTTTTCATTGCGTTTTCAGCTTATTTTTGGTATGATCAGTGGAAAGTCTAGATTGCATTATATTTTTTTCATTTTGCTGCCCATATGGAAATTAATTTGACTTGCAAACATCAAAAATTGAACCCAGTGCAGTAATTAATATGATAGGAAAACAGACCATCACTATTTGCTCAAAATGCAAATACAAAGATACCATCTACTTGGCACAATCTACTTTGGTCAATGTTTTCCATAGAGATCCCATTGCCTAATTTAAACAAGGAATGCATGACCCACATTGAAATGAAGAACAATTATTTATTGAAATTCGATGGTCCAAGTGGCTGGTTATTATCGTATAGTAGCACCACCTGAAAGCATCATATAGCAGCAGCAACTCATAGCAACTCATCATACAGCAGCAGCAGCAGCAGCAGTCTGCAATTCATCATATACCAGCACCAGCTCATAGCAATTCATCATATAGCAGCAGCAGGAGCAGCTCATAGCAATTCATCATATAGCAGTAGTAGGAGCAGCTCATAGCAATTCATCATATAGCAGCAGCAGGAGCAGCTTGTAGCAACTCATCATATAGCAGTAGCAGGAGCAGCTTGTAGCAACTCATCATATAGCAGCAGCAGCAGCTGATAGCAATTCATCATATAGCAGCAGCAGCAGTTCATAGCAACTCATCATACAGCAGCAACAGCTCATAGCAATTCATTATATAGCAGCAGCAGGAGCAGCTCATAGCAATGCATCATATAGCAGTAGCAGAAGCAGCTCATAGCAATTCATCGTATAGTGGAAAGGGGAGAGGGGATGCAAGAGGGCATGGCAATGAATGCTTGCGTGTTTGTTTTTAATTGAGGGTCAGGTGTGACATGGGTGTCAGCAGCTGCATTTTGAGTGTAATATAGGCAGACAACAGAGTCATTTCACTATTCCCCTTCCCTTCAATTTTTAGTGAGGTTCTACCCGAAACACCCCCTCCAAAGCGAAATTAGTTAAGCCCAAGCCCATAACTCAAAAATGACTTCTTTACATCTTTTATGGCTTATTTTGACAATATGCCCTGAAAAGGCGGAATCAAACTGGCCCTTAACCTGCAATTCAATTGTGCGTGCAATGATGAATCACTCCTGCCTGCTATCTGTACATTTAGGCATCATCATACATGGCATAACCTAATACATGCGCATTCCATTGTAGAATCTGGAATATGCAATGTTTATGTTAGTTCATACGTTGCACATGATGTTTAAATGCCCCTTAAATCTTGTCAGTCAAGTGATGGTCTTTAAGCCTCCTTCTTTGCTTCTTTTCTTGATATGTAAGATTTGCTCACACATCTGTTCAATTGCTTGTTTGCATCAGCCAGCCATACTAGGACTGTTTGCTTTGATTACTTGCTGTTATTGACATAACACTCTAATAGAGCTTGTCAATGATTTATACACTAAGGGCTGCTGTAGTGGGGCCTTGTCTAACTCATAGGTGACATAAAGTGGTTGTACACTACAGTAGGCTCTCCAAGAGTACCCGGAGATCCAGTTCGAAGGTATGCCTAGTTTTTACATAGTGCAGACATAGTAAATGCTCATTTCATTGTGTGCAAGTGCAAGAGATGTGGCATGTTTCATTATGTGGTGTTGTTTTGTTATAATCTCATTCTTTTGTGTTCACAGACTGGAAAGTATGCATATTTATCTTCCAAGGAGACGAGTAACTAGTTTGTGTCACCTTGCAGAGGGGGTGCAATGAAGATAAGATTGAGGATTTCCAAGTACAAGATGTTAGGAAGGAGCCTTGCAAGAGAAGTAAGAGCTACGCTGAGCCTCTTCAACCTGCTAAGGTAAGTCACTGTATGCAACTCAATAGTTCAATTCCTTGTTTGTTTCAGGCATAGTTAATTTTCTCTTTTCAATTGCTTTATTTGTCGTCAGTTAATGAGATGCCCAAATAATCATGCCTGATGTTCGGTACTTGTATCACTATTAGTTGACATAATTAAAGGCCTTACCATTTAATTACTCTGCTGAAGTGTGCCTGAAGCTTTGAAGTCTATTAACCAACTATTATTGCATGAGGCTCACAATCTAGTTTATACTACGCTAATGATTGCATAGTTTTGCCTGATGTAGTATGTTTGTATGAAACCCTCTGCTACTCATTATGCTCCCTAAGACTTTAATTGAGGCACAGAATGGCCAACTGCTTGCTTACTTATACGCAATGTGCTGTCTAAATTTGTAACTTGTCTGTGTTTTCGATTGGACCCCAACATCATGCTCCTCTGGTGAGCTACGAGGGATTTCTGTATGCAGGCTGCACATACTGTCTTTTTTATAATTTTTAAAATATCACCTGCTTATGCTTCATGACATGTAACATTTTTTTGAAAGTGACGTGTAACATTATTGTTAGTCCTGTTTTGCCATGTAGTACAAAATAGTGTCTTGTTCGCTTCACTGTTGTAACTATATTTTTGCCCTAGTCATGTGTACTTACAGAAACATTTCAGGATGAAGTGACATCAACACAAAGATCTGCGAGCAGTGCGGCATGGCCGTTACCGAATGATTATGGATTGGAATTGGAATGTGCTGATGTTCTCGAGCATCAACTAGAGGTGGCAAGACAACGTGTACATGATTGTCAACGTATAATCAACAAGTTGAGACTGGACATGCATGTATTAGATGCAGGAGTCAAAAAAATGAAACAAGACACTGAGGTAACCATGAAGGAATTGGAAATTTTGCAGACTGAAATTTGTGTTATCTGAATCCGACCAATCCTATTTTCTGAAGATATTATAGTTCAAATGGAGTTAAGTTGATGCGCGTATGAGCTGTATTTGCCCAGTGTATGTAATTTGCTATTTGTGTATGCTTTATTATCACCTGTGCCGAACTATAATGCCCAGTGGGTATAATCGGCTATAATTTCTTTATTGTACAGTGTATGATTATTCTACCTTTCTATGCCTTGATCTCTTTGTTGTAATAGTGTAGGATTTTTAGAGGTGATAGTATTGATGAAAGTGCAACTATCCCTAGGTGGTTTTGGTAATTCATAACAACATATAGCTCATTGAGCTAATGCTATTTCAAGATGATTATTTCAGGAAAGCTCAATGATTTGCATGGCATGGATGTGAAAGTGGAACCCTCAAAATGCTAAGGACAAAGAATTGGCTCAAGCTCAAAAGTTCAAGACTCTTCATTTTATATTTTAGTGATCCAAGATCACATTGAGTCTTTAGGAAAAGCCAATACTATCAAGGAGGGATGAGGTGTTGCTTAATGAGCCTCTTGCTTTATGTGCTTAATGATATGCTCCAAAATCCTCAGCTACTTTCCCATATCCACAAATGACCTAAACCCTAAGCCAAACTCGGTCATACCGATTCTTTCAATCCGGCGCCACCGAGTTTCACTTGTCATTTGCCACTGCCAAACCCTAGCAATTTGGTCCTACCGATAAGGATCTCGGTCTCACCGAGATGGGATTGCAAACTCTCTGTTTCCCTTTCGTAACTTTTCGGTCTCACCGAAAGAGCGAATCGGTCCCACCGAGATTGCAATGTAAACTCTATGTTTCCTTCTTGTAACTTTTCGGTCTCACCGAAAGAGCGAGTCAGTCCCACCGAGTTTGCCTGACCAACTCTCTGGTTAGCTTATTGCCAAACTCGGTCTCACCGAGTTTGTGCAATCGGTCTCACCGAGATTACGTTATGCCCAAACCCTAACCGAATCGGTCCTACCGAGTTGCATGTCAGTCCCACCGAAATTCCTAATGGTCACTAGGTTTACTATTTCGGTCCGACCGAGTTTTCTGATTCGGTCCCACCGAGATTGGTAAATTGTGTGTAATGGTTGGATTTTGTGTGGAGGCTATATATACCCCTCCACCTCCTCTTCACTCGTGGAGAGAGCCATCAGAACACATACACCATTCCAACTCATATGTTCTGAGAGAGAACCACCTACTCATGTGTTGAGACCAAGATATTCCATTCCAACTATATGAATCTTGATCTCTAGCCTTCCCCAAGTTGCTTTCCAGTCAAATCTTCTTTCCACCAGATCCAAATCCTATGAGAGAGAGTTGAGTGTTGGGGAGACTATCATTTGAAGCACAAGAGCAAGGAGTTCATCATCAACACACCATTTGTTACTTCTTGGAGAGTGGTGTCTCCTAGATTGGCTAGGTGTCACTTGGGAGCCTCCGACAAGATTGTGGAGTTGAACCAAGGAGTTTGTAAGGGCAAGGAGATCACCTACTTCGTGAAGATCTACCGCTAGTGAGGCAAGTCCTTCATGGGCGATGGCCATGGTGGGATAGACAAGGTTGCTTCTTCGTGGACCCTTCATGGGTGGATCCCTCCGTGGACTCGCGCAACCGTTACCCTTCGTGGGTTGAAGTCTCCATCAACGTGGATGTAGGATAGCACCACCTATCCGAACCATGGGAAAAACATCCGTGTATCCAATTGCGTTTGAATCCTCAAAACCCTTCCCTTTATATTCTTGCAAGTTGCATGCTTTACTTTCCGCTGCCAATATACTCTTTGCATGCTTGCTTGAATTGTGTGATGATTGCTTGACTTGTCCTAAGATAGTTAAAATCTGCCAAGAACTAAAATTGGGAAAAGGTTAAGTTTTTATTTGGTCAAGTAGTCTAATCACCCCCCCTCTAGACATACTTTCGATCCTACAAGTGGTATCAGAGCTTTGGTCTCCATTTGCCTTGATCTCCATAGCTTTTGGTGGTCATAGCCTTGGTTTCACAACCTAGGAGAGTATGGCGTCTAGCGAGGGAAATTATCACCGTAGAGGTCCTTACTTTGATGGTACTAATTTTGCTATTTGGAAGCATAAAATGAAAATGCATATTCTTGGACATAACCCCGCCGTATGGGCTATTGTTTGTGTTGGTTTGCAAGGTGAGTTCTTTGATGGGAGGGAACCAAACCGTGAAGCTACCGCGGATGAGTTGAAGATGTTGCAATACAATGCTCAAGCTTGTGATATTCTCTTCAACGGATTGTGCCCCAAAGAATTCAACAAAATCAGCCGTCTTGAGAATGCAAAGGAAATTTGGGACACTTTGATTGATATGCACGAAGGTACCAACTCCGTCAAGGAATCCAAGTTGGATGTGCTCCAAAGTCAACTTGACAAGTTCAAGATGAAGGATGGTGAAGGTGTCGCCGAAATGTACTCTAGGCTTGGTCTCATCACAAACGAGATTGCCGGCTTAGGAGGTGAAGAGATGACCGATAGATTCATCATCAAGAAGATCCTAAGAGCCTTGGATGGGAAATATGATACCGTGTGCACATTGATTCAAATGATGCCCAATTACAAAGATCTCAAACCAACGGAAGTGATTGGAAGGATTGTTGCTCATGAGATGTCACTCAAGGATAAAGAGGAACTTCACAACAAATCAAGTGGTGCCTACAAAGCCTCATGTGAAGTCCCCACATCATCAAGTGAGAAACAAAACTTCAATGAAGAATTGAGCTTAATGGTGAAGAACTTCAACAAGTTCTACAAGAGTAGAAGCAAAGATAGAAGCTTCAAGTCAAGGTCCTACAATGACAAAAGATCTTCTAGTCGAGAGCGAAACTGCTATAATTATGGAAGACCCGGACACTATTCCAATGAGTGTACATCTCCCTACAAGAGAAGAGAAGATTCTCCAAAAAGAAGAAGCAAAGAATCACCACCAAGAAAGAGAAGGAGTAGAGATGATCGTTATGAACGGAGATACTCACGGAGAAGCAAGGATTCGGAAAGGAAGGAAAAATCATCAAGGAACTACACAAAACGAAGACATCAAGCTCATGTTGGTGAATGGGTATCCGGCTCCGACTCCGACAGCCACTCCGAGAGAAGTTATCACTCTGACTCCGAAGATACTCAAGATGAAGGTGTTGCTGGTCTAGCACTTGTGTCAACCAACTCCTACGACATATTTGACTCACCAAATGAAGGAATTGGAAGATGCTTCATGGCCAAAGGTCCTAAGGTAACACACCCCGAGTATGTTGATTTTAATAGTGATGAAGATGACTTGTTAGGTGATGATGACTTGCTTGTTGACAACTCTAGTGATGAGTACTATGATGAAACATCAATTAATCATGCTAATCAAGATAAAACGAATGACAATGATAAGGAGAAGATTGAGGCTCTAACTAAAGAACTAAACACTCTTAAGTTAGCTCATGAAACTATCTTCGAAGATCATCGAGAACTTTTAAGAGCTCATGAGAAATTACGCTTTGAAAAGCTCAATCTTGAGCAAGAACATGAGTTCTTAAAAGCAATCAATGATGATCTCTGCAAGAAAAGTTCTTCTTACATTGCCAAGCGTTTACTATTATCCACTTACATGCCTCAAGTCAAGTCTAGTAACAAGAACAAGAAAGATTCTTCCTCTAGTAGTAACAATGATCATGCTAAATCCAATATTGTTGCTTCTAGTAGTTCTCTTGATTCCACTAATGATTCTCTTAGCCAAGTTACACTTGAGCAAGAAAATAGCTTATTGAAGGGGATTATAGAGAAAGGAGTGTACAAAAGCCTTGCCGAGAGTAAGCAATTCGAGGAAATTGTGCGCAAGCAAGGAATGCACCGGAAGAATCAAGGTGTTGGTTTTGAACGAAAGTTCAATGCCAATGGAGTTGAGTGGGAAGAAGATCAATACCCCAAGACAAAGTTTGTTCCTCAACAAGAGAAGTCTGAGACTTCTTTCAAGGGGACACAAGCTCAAGATGATCTTCCACCACAAGACTACAAGCAAAAAGGCAAGTACAAGCTTCAAGAGGAGATTGATGCATTTGAAGAAGCTCCTAAGACCTTAGTCAAGTGGATTCCCAAGACCACGTCAAGTTCCACTTCATCAAGTACGACTACAACTCCAAGGATTCCCATCAAGATGGTGTGGATCCAAAAGAAGAAGAACTAGAGAGTTCTTGAGGGTGACTCCGCCAACATATTTCACTCTCATCATTTTGGCAAGAACAAGTGCAATTAACTTCCACATCATGCACTAGTTCAAGGAGTCACAAACCCTCTTGTTGGTAAGACAAGGGACAAGGTAACCTAAAGTTTTCATGGACATCATCTTGTGTATGCATCACTCTATGTCTATGGATATCCTTGTTTGTTCCTTGTGGGACTAACCCATGTAGGTATTGAAAGTGCAATTCACTCAAATGGATAGCTCCAAGTGATCTACATCAACATTGAGCATCCACATCTTCAACATCTACATGAAGTCATCATCGACAAAACCCAAGGTTAGTTCATCCCTCTTAGGGGGGATATCACATCTAGGGGGAGCTTTACTCTAAAACTTGAGCTAAAGCAACTCTAAAGATGTGAATACAACAATGCTTTATGTAAAAGTGGTAACCCCACTTGAGCTTAAACGATGAGTATGACCTACGATCAAGTGTTCTCACTTGACTCCTAAGTCAATATACTCATATATAGATGACCTAGTCATCGCAAATTGCTTGATAGATGCTAGAATTGGTTGTGCATGCTTTGCCACATATTTCATTTGCCATCTTATTGTGTGAGCATGTTGGTTGCATATTTTACTCATTCGAGGACATCCACTTGTTGTTTTGATTGTTTGTCTTTATCTTCTTTTGCCAAGTGGATGGACAAGAATGCCTAAGAACCTCCTCTAGCTATCTATGTTTTTCTCGTCTCAAACTCTATTCATGCTGCATCACAAAATTTGATCAAGTCAGATTCGAACCACTCTGTGTGAGGAGCGCTCGGAGTCCCCGATTCGTCATAGACTTAAAATTCCAAAACCTCTTTGTGATTCTCGGTCTGACCGATACCATACTTTCGGTCCTACCGAGATCATTAAGTTGATCTAGGTTTTTGATCTCGGTGCAACCAATTTGAACCACTCGGTCACACCGAGTTGCAATAACTGTATACAGTTGTGCATCTCGGTGCCACCGAGTTGTTCCACTCGGTCACACGGACAGGGTCGGGCTACATATAGTGACGGGAATTTTTTTGGAAATTTCTCCGAAACCTCTTCGCCCGCGCATAGCTCGCTCTGCCTCCTGGGTCTCCGGATCGTCCTCCTCACCGCCAGCCGCCTCAAGTCGCTGGTCTCCGTCGCCGTCAACGGGAATTCTGCCCCGCCGTTGCCGCCGTAGCGAGTCTCCGCCGAACTAGGGTATGGACTCGATCTTTGTGCTATTCTCCAATCTGATTCCTAGCATATTGTGATCATCATGATTCTTGCCACGTTTGATAAACTCCTATCCAGTCAATGAACTCGTATATTAGGTTTAATTCAAAAATTTTAGGGTTAGGTTTCCGCCGAAACCATCTCGGACCCACCGAGTTGAAAAACTCGGTCCCACCGATTTGGCTTATGCCATTGCACAAGTAAAACTCGGTCTGACCGAGAATTACTTATCGGTGTGACCGATTTTGGAACTCTGTGAAACCCTAGCAGTCTCGGTGCCACCGAACTGTGACTCGGTCTGACCAAGTTCACTAGTTCTGGTGCCAAAACTGCTTTGGTGTCACCGAGTTTGAAAATCGGTAGATCTGAGATGATTTCAGTGGGAAACTAAAACTAAGTTTTTGAATTACTCTTTTGCAAAATCTCTGCACTTTGTGATGCTCATCCACTCTATCTCATCTATAATCTATTCACAGGGTCTGCAGTCAGAGTTTGCATCATGTCAGACCAAAGTGACAGCCAGAACCTCTCAGAACAGCAAGTGGTGATGAGTGAGGGCACTAGTCCCTCCAGCTCTTCAGATGATGGCAGCAGGAGCACCCCCAACAATCTGCCTAAGGCTGCCACTAGAAAAAGGAAGAAGAGAACTTCTGATTCTGAAGATGAAGATTATGTGGCAGAGGAAGAGGCCACATCAAGGAGAGTTGAGCCAGCTCAAGGCACAAAGCCAGGGCTGAAAATCAAAAGGCCAGCAGGCAGGCAGCCCATGTCTAAGTTAGAGCTTCAACTGTGAAGCCTGCACCCATAGAGCCAGTTGTTGCTGAGGGCAAAAAGAGGAAGGAAAGGGTCAAGAAGACTGTAGCCAGAGTGCTTGGCAAGGCCTCCATCATGGAAGATGAGGAGGAAGAAGAAGAGGTTGCTGCACCAGCACCCAAGGCACCCAAACTTATGGGAGATGCCATAAGGTCAGGGGCAACTGCATCCAAGCCCAAGGAAGCACCCAAGGCTGCATCCAAGCCAAAGAGTGCACCAAAGAGGAACACAAGAAGCATCCCAGCCACTGAAAAGAACAAGGCCCCAGTGCCTGAAGCTGCAAAGGAAGAGGAAGAGAATGTCCTTAGAAAGCTCAAGCCCAAGATCCCAGACCACAACGATGCTCATCCTGTGGCTGAGGATATGAAGCTCAGGAAAGACTCAGGGCTGAGGAAGTGGAGAGAGAAGCAGATCCGTATGCTTCTAGGAGAAGGACTACAGTGGACTACATGTTTCACACCAAGGAGCAGCAGGATTTCTATGAGACAGTTTTGCTTGACAAGAAGCCAATAGTATGTGACATGAGATGGGTCGACTGGACCTACATGAAGGAAAATGAGGAACACTATCCTGGAGTGTATGACAGCTTTAGTGCGTGTGGAGTTGCAGACTTTGTTGGGCAGAAGCTCACAAAGTGGAACGGGGAGCTAATCATGCAATTCTACTCCACAACACATTTCTATCCAGATGGAAGGATTGTATGGATGTCAGAAGGTACGAGGTACCAGTCCACAGTTGCTGAATGGGCTCAGCTAATTCATGCCCTAGAGGAGCAAGCAGATGACTTGGACATTTATGCCAAGAAGAAGATGGACCACAACTCAATGTCCAACATGTACAAGGAGATTCTGAATGAAGCACTTGACACTTTCAAATTTGGCTCAGTGCATTATCTTCTATCAGGACTGCCCACTATCAATTGGATACTGAGGCACACCCTATTGCCTAAGTTTGGAGATCACAAGATGATCAGAGGTCACGCGATCAACTTGCTTCATATCTTTGACGTGCCTCAAAAATTCAAAGTCATGAGCCTCATAGTGGAAACAATCAAAAGGACTGCAGCAGATCAGAAGAGGAGTTGTGGGTATGCCCCACAGATTCAGGAGCTCATCAACTCAAAGATGGGCACGGGCACATACTTGTTGGATAAGGAACACCTGCCCATCCGTCCAGACTTCGAAGATAATCAAGTGATCATGACTGAGAATGAGCCATCATCTGCCCAAGCACAAGCCAAGAAGGAGAAGGCGAAGAAGGAGAAAGCTGCCAGGATGCCTACTCAAGAGGAGGCATCTGAATATTTTCTAAAAACCAAACAAGAGCAGCTTGGTTACCTGATTGCGTCCACCCTGCGGATTGAGCAAGGACTAGCCACCCTAACTCAGAACCAGGCAAGCTTAGAGAGGATCATGGAATAGAGTTTCTATGATTTGGACATCAAGGTGACAGAGATAGGGACTGCCGTGGAGCAGCTCCAGGATGACATGAATGAGAGGAGAGGCAGGACTACGACTGATGCTTTTGCCAGGGTGCCACGAGGTCTGAGGTCGTCTGCAATGCCAGTTGCTGACACCACAGCTACCACGTCTGCGCCAGCCACAGCCTCAGTTCCAGCAGCTCCAGCATCCACTTCAGCCTCAACTCCGACCACGTCTACCGAAGGCTTCGTCCTTGGAGTGCTCCGGACTCCACCACCACCTGAAGATCAAGCATGAGCGTCGACTTAGCACTATGCATTTTTTAGGAACTTTTTGGTAACTTGTTGCCAAAGGGGGAGAAAATGTATAGATCATAGGCTTCGAGAGAGAGAGTGTTGCTTTTATTCTCTCTTGTTTTATTTGGTGGTTTTTTCGAACTTTATTTGCTTGTGTGTGAGATACTACGTCCTTATCTGTGAGACATTGATGATCATGTCTTTGATCATAAGCTACACTTAATGTTTGCTTAATGCTATTATTATTCTATCTATCTTATATGATCACTCACTATTCATGGTGATGAGTGCATGTATTTCAATCTTATCATTTTTGAGCGCTCCACCAAGATGTATGTGACATGGAAGAGTAACCCATGACTCTAACTCCTTGTGCATTTGCAGTCCAAAGCAAATTCTAAATATGCACAAATTTAGGGGGAGCTCTTACTTGCCACATACTTCTCAAAGCGACGATGTATTTCATGATTATTATAATTTGTCGAAGCTTTGATCTATATGTTGTCATCAATTACCAAAAAGGGGGAGATTGAAAGTGCAACTATCCCTAGGTGGTTTTGGTAATTCATAACAACATATAGCTCATTGAGCTAATGCTATTTCAAGATGATTATTTCAGGAAAGCTCAATGATTGGCATGGCATGGATGTGAAAGTGGAACCCTCAAAATGCTAAGGACAAAGAATTGGCTCGAGCTCAAAAGTTCAAGACTCTTCATTTTATATTTTAGTGATCCAAGATCACATTGAGTCTTTAGGAAAAGCCAATACTATTAAGGAGGGATGAGGTGTTGCTTAATGAGCCTCTTGCTTTATGTGCTTAATGATATGCTCCAAAATCCTCAGCTACTTTCCCATATCCACAAATGACCTAAACCCTAAGCCAAACTCAGTCATACCGATTCTTTCAATCCGGCGCCACCGAGTTTCACTTGTCATTTGCCACTGCCAAACCCTAGCAATTCGGTCCTACCAATAAGGATCTCGGTCTCACCGAGATGGGATTGCAAACTCTCTGTTTCCCTTTCGTAACTTTTTGGTCTCACCGAAAGAGCGAATCGGTCCCACCGAGATTGCAATGTAAACTCTATGTTTCCTTCTTGTAACTTTTCGGTCTCACCGAAAGAGCGAGTCGGTCCCACTAAGTTTGCCTGATCAACTCTCTGGTTAGCTTATTGCCAAACTCGGTCTCACCGAGTTTGTGCAATCGGTCTCACCGAGATTACGTTATGCCCAAACCCGAACCGAATCGGTCCTACCGAGTTGCATGTCAGTCCCACCGAAATTCCTAATGGTCACTAGGTTTACTATTTCGGTCCGACCGAGTTTTCTGATTCGGTCCCACCGAGATTGGTAAATTGTGTGTAACGGTTGGATTTTGTGTGGAGGCTATATATACCCCTCCACCTCCTCTTCACTCGTGGAGAGAGCCATCAGAACACATACACCATTCCAACTCATATGTTCTGAGAGAGAACCACCTACTCATGTGTTGAGACCAAGATATTCCATTCCAACCATATGAATATTGATCTCTAGCCTTCCCCAAGTTGCTTTCCACTCAAATATTCTTTCCACCAGATCCAAATCCTATGAGAGAGAGTTGAGTGTTGGGGAGACTATCATTTGAAGCACAAGAGCAAGGAGTTCATCATCAACACACCATTTGTTACTTCTTGGAGAGTGGTGTCTCCTAGATTGGCTAGGTGTCACTTGGGAGCCTCCGACAAGATTGTGGAGTTGAACCAAGGAGTTTGTAAGGGCAAGGAGATCGCCTACTTCGTGAAGATCTACCGCTAGTGAGGCAAGTCCTTCGTGGGCGATGGCCATGGTGGGATAGACAAGGTTGCTTCTTCGTGGACCCTTCGTGGGTGGAGCCGTCCGTGGACTCGCGCAACCATTACCCTTCGTGGGTTGAAGTCTCCATCAACGTGGATGTAGGATAGCACCACCTATCCGAACCATGGGAAAAACATCCGTGTCTCCAATTGCGTTTGAATCCTCAAAACCCTTCCCTTTATATTTTTGCAAGTTGCATGCTTTACTTTCCGCTACCAATATACTCTTTGCATGCTTGCTTGAATTGTGTGATGATTGCTTGACTTGTCCTAAGATAGTTAAAATCTACCAAGAACTAAAATTGGGAAAAGGTTAAGTTTTTATTTGGTCAAGTAGTCTAATCACCCCCCTCTAGACATACTTTCGATCCTACAATTGAGTAGGATAATTCTTTGAATATGCTATATCGTTCAAACGGGGGCCAATTCACCCGACCATGGCCCTTCACGGGCCGTCGGATCCATGGGCCTTCTACGTCTCGTAGGATCCATGGGCCTTCTACGTCTTGTAGGATCAATGGGCCTTCTACGTCTCGTAGGATCCATGGGCCTTGTACGTCTCGTAGGATCCATGGGCCTTGTACGTCTCATAGGATCCATGGGCCGCTGGCTCATTTATGGGTCTTGTACGGGCCTTTAATGGGCCGTAGATGGGCCTTTAATGGAAATCGTACGTTTTATGGGCTGACCATAACGGGCCGTTAATAGGCCGTATTTGGTGATGCTATGAAAATGGCCCAATAGACTAACGGTCCGCAAACGGGCCGACTGTAATGATGGGCTGAATTTGGCCCACAAACAGAAAATGACAGTAACGGGCCGTAAGTAACCGAATGCTGCAAATGAGCCCAAGAATAAATGGGCCCTTAGAAGGCCGAAAGTTAACTTGGGCTGGAAATGGCCCAACAGAATAACGGGCCGTTAATGGGTATAAAGTGATACACTATTCATTACGGGCTAGTTTCACCACGGGCCGTTAATGGGTGTAAAGTAATACACTGTTCATTACGGGCCAATTTCAGCATGAGCCGCTAATGGGCCAAGAGTTACAAAGGGCCTCATATGGGCCGAAAGACGTCATGGGCTATACATGGGCTAGAAGTGAAAATGGACTGGAATCATATTGGACGGCCTAGATGACGCTACTGGGCCTAATTCGGATAGGGCGTAACGGGCTGTAAATGGGCTATATGCGAACAGGCCGTTAACAGGCTTTCCATGGGCAGGCCCGCCAGCTTTTGACCAAGTCAAATGGGCCGGCCTTTTCATAAGAATGGGCCACTGTTGGGCCATGCCACGTGTCGACGTATCATAGGCGCCTTCTGTCCAGTGAGTGGATGACATCTGTCCCAACGATGAGCTGACACCTGTTTCCTCTAGCCAATGATGATTTTACACGTGGAAAATCCCCATTGGTCGGGGCTGTTAACGGGTTATCGGATCCAAAACCCGACCCGATAGCTTAATGCGTTCCGTTACGGTGGATGCCATGTGTCGGTCACCCTTGACGAAAGCACTTCTGTGATGCGCGCTTTATTGTCATGGAAGTGGACACTTCCGTGATGATAATTTTGGTAATGTCATGGAACACTTCTACGACAACACAGGTATGACTATCTTGATTCTGTCATAAATTTGTCATGGATGTACATGCATGACAAAAAAGCGACCTACTGTGACAAACACGTATCATCACGGAAGTGTATTTTTTGTAGTGGGAGGAGCGTCCGCCATGGGAAGCGGGCGTGGAGATGGTGGAGCGCGAGCCGATGGAAGGAAGACTCCGGTGCACCCCCTACCTGGCGCGCCAAATGTCGGATCACGGGTTCTGGCATTACCCATAAGGTTCGAACACTGGGGTGCGCACGAAGATCTCCCACCTATCGATCCACGTCCTAACTTAGCTAAGATCTCACGAACTAACTCGACGAACTCGCAACACAAAGGACACAAGATTTATACTGGTTCGAGCCACCGTTGCGATGTAATACCCTAATCTAGTGTGGTAGTGGTGGATTGCCTCTTGGGCTGAGGATGAACAGTACAAGGGGAAGAACAGCCTCCTGAGGTTGAGGTGTTCTTGTGCTTGGTGAACTGGTTGTTGTTCGGGTGGATTCCAGACCAGTCCCTCCTACTATGGTGGCTAATCCTATTTATAAAGGCCATGGTCCTCTCCCCAAATATTGAGCGGGAAGGGAGCCAACAACAGCCAATTCGAAAGGGGATAACTACTACAAGCTATCCTGACAAAAGCAGTCTTCGCCTGCCAAAGGCTCTGGTGGTGACGCCGTCTTGGGCTCCACGGTGACCTCCGTCTTGCCGTCCTTCTAGTCTTGGTCTCATTGCACCAATATGGCAACCTTTGCTTGATGCCTCAGTACTCCGCGCCTGCGCTTTCCCCCTTAGCACCAAAGAGGAAGATGCTGTGCGCGCTGGCGCCTACCTGGTCTCGATCATCATGGCTTACGTCACGCGAACCTCGTGAGGTTTTCCCGGCCTTGAACTCTCCGCCCCTCGCGAGCCAGCCTGGTGAGGCCGCTCCTGAGGAGGTCTTGTGCCGTCCGCCTCACGAGGCTTGGCCCCTCGCGAGGGTCTTGATTCCTTGTTGATGAAGATGGGCCGTACAGGCCTGCCAGCAAAGCCACGCCGTGGGCCGCAGGCAGGCAAGTCTGGGGACCCCTGTTCCCAGAACGCCTACAAGTAACATACCGATGACAAAGGGAATAACGTATGTTGTTATGCGGTTTGACTGATAAAGATCTTCGTAGAATATGTAGGACCAATATGAGAATCCAGGTTCCGCTATTGGTTATTGACCGAAGATGTGTCTCGGTCATGTCTACATAGTTCTCAAACCCATAGGGTCCGCACACTTAACGTTCAATGACGATTTGTATTATGAGTTATTTGTTTTGGTGATCGAAGTTTGTTAGGAGTCCCGGATGAGATCACGGACATGACAAGGAGTCTCAAAATGGTCGAGAGGTAAAGATTGATATATTGGAAGGTTATATACGGACACCAGAATGGTTTCGATAAGGTTCAGGGATTTTTCGGAGTACCGGGAGGCTACCGGAACCCCCCGGGAAAGTTAATGGTCCTAATGGGCCATAGTGTAGGAGAGGAGGCAGGCCACGGGAGGAGGCGTGCGCCCCCTTGCCCCAATCCGAATTGGACAAGGGGTGGGGGCGCGGCCCCCCTCTTTCCTTCCCCCTCTCTCTCCCTTCCCCTTTCCCCCTCTCCATTGAAAGGAAGGGGGGGGGCGAATCCTACTAGGAACGGAGTCCTAGTAGGACTCCCCCCATGGCGCGCCCCCCTTGGGCCGGCCTCCTCCTCCCTCCCTCCTTTATATACACAGGCAGGGGGGCACCCCAATACACAACCGTTTTTTCTTAGCCGTGTGCGGTGCCCCCCTCCACAGTTTACCAGCTCGGTCATATTGTTGTAGTGCTTAGGCAAAGCCCTACGCGGATCACATCACCAACACCGTCGCCACGCCATCGTGCTGACGGAACTCTCCCTCAACCCTCTACTGGATCAAGAGCTCGAGGGACGTCATCATGCTGAACGTGTGCTGAACATGGAGGTGCCGTACGTTCGGTACTTGGATCGGTTGGATCGTGAAGACGTTCTACTACATCAACCGCGTTACTAAACGCTTCTGCTTTCGGTCCACAAGGGTACATGCACACACTCTACCCTTTGGTTGCTATGCATCTCCTAGTTAGATGTTGCGCGATCGTAGGATTTTTTTTGAATTACTACGTTCCCCAACACCAAGTTCTATAATGAAAAATTCCCACTAGTATATGGAAGTGATAGCTCAGGAGACTCTCTATATGAAGAACATGGTGCTAGTCTAAAGCACAAGTGTGGACAAAGGATAATAACATTGCCCCTTCTCTATTTTCTCCCATTTATAAAGTTTTTTTTATCTTTTTTTGTCTGGAGTCTCATTTCGACTTGTGGGGGAATCATAGTCTCCATCATCCTTTTCTCACTAGGACAATGCTCTAATAATGATGATCATCACACTTTTGTTTACTTACAACTCGATGACTGAAACAATATGACTCTATATGAATGCCTCTGGTAGTGTATCAGGATGTGCAATGATCTAGTGTAACATGTATTATAATGATGGATAGTGGTTGTGCCATAAATATCAGGTCAACTCTATATGACCATTCAAAGCAATGTGACAATGAACACACAAGTCATGACACGGAACATTGGAAGTGGCATGGCAATATACCTCGGAATGGCTATGGAAATGCCAAAATAGATAGGTATGGTGGTTTTTTTGAGGAAGATATAAGGAGGCTTATATGTGATAGAGCGTATCATACCACGGGGTTTGGATGCACTGTCGAAGTTTGCACCAACTCTCAAGGTGAGAAAGGGCAATGCACGGTACCGAAGAGGCTAGCAAATTGCGGAAAGGTAGGAGTGCATATAATCCATGGACTGGCATTAGTCATAAAGAACTCGTATAGTTATTGTGAAATTTTATTAGCCCTCGAAGCAAAGTACTACTCACATGCTCCCAGGGAATTGGTTGGTAGGAGTTAACCATCGCGCACATCCGATTATAACAACACTCAAGGATTTCAGACATAAGTACAAATGCTCAAACCTCCCCACCATGCCATGACCAACACTTAGATGAGAAGTTAAGAACAAGCTATAATACCAATATTTCTGCTAGCCAATGAACATGAACCAATATCCTTTCATATTACGACATCAATATCATTAAACATACGTTTCATATTTAGTGATCTACATGAAAGTTTTTATTATATCCCCCTTGAATACCTATCCTTCTTGAACTAGTCTTATAACACATATTCATTACCACTTAATATTCATAGACTCTAAAAAAGATTTAAGTGAAGCATGAGAGTGCAATCATTTCTATAAAATATAACCACTGTCGTGCTCTAAAAGATATAAGTGAAGCACTAGAGCAACTATCTAGTTCAAAAGATATAAGTGAAGCACAAAGAGTATTCTAACAAATCATGAGAAAAGCGTGACCCTCTCAAAAGGTGTGTCGAGCAAACAATGATTGTGGCAAACTAAAAAGAAAACAAAGCAAAACTATGCCACAAGACGCTCCATGCAAAACTGATATCATGTGGTGAATAAAAATGTAGCTCCAAGTAACACACTGATAGATTGTAGACGAAAGAGGGGATGTTATCCGGGACATCCCCAAGCTTAGGCACTTTGGTATTCCTTGAATATTACCTAGGGATGCTTTGGGTATCCCCAAGCTTAGGGTCATGCCGCTCCTTATTCCTTCCTCCATCGTGATTTCACCCAAAACTTGAAAACTTTAGCACACAAAACTCAATAGAAACCTCGTGAGATCCGTTAGTATAATAGACAAATCATAAACTTTAGATACTGTTATGAACTCATTCATAGTTTATTCTTGCAATGTACCTAATGTATTCTAACCTCTCCATGACTTATACCCCTCGATATAATCACTAGCATCATTAAAACAAGTAAACTATGAAATAAAAAATAGAATCAGTCTAAAACAGAACAATCTTTAATGATCTGAACAAAAATAACTCCCAAATATCTAAAAAATTAGGAAACGTGGGAAATTTGTATATAAATCATGTGTAAAAATTTCAGATTTTACTATGTTCCAGTGAATTATAGTAATTCCAGCACTAGGCACCAAAAGTTTCTGCTTTTTCACAGAATCAAGTCAACTTCAACCAAATCATCCCAAAGGCTTTACTTGGCAGAAACACTAATTAAAGTGCCTAAGCTTGGGGATGTTACATAAGCAAAAAAATTAAGATAACTATTGGATTGTGTCCCAACAAGCGCTATTATTTCACGCCCCAATCTAGACATAAGGTTATGTTTCAAGTATTGTTATCCTTCACATCCAACTCCTCAATTATACGACCACACTTCCTAGCATACATATTAATAATCACACTCCTAGGCACAAATTTAAGGAATTTGTTTTCAGAAATAGGTTCCTTGATCATATCAATGAAGTTGGGGTGCACCCTAATCATTTTAAGATCCTCGTTTCCCTTACTAGATGTGGCACCTTTATTATTAGGAATATACATAAACTTGGAATTCTTATTATGAGGAGTTCTGTTGTAGGGTGGAACCCTAAGTGGATATCTTTTCACACTTGGAGGGGGAAAAGCATGAACAACAAGAACACAAAGGGGTAATTCACTCAAACATAACCCAATCACACATCCACTAGAATATCATAGTTGAGATCCACAAGAATACAAGAACAATCCAAGGAAACAAGCACACAGGTAAGGTTCTTTCCACTCCTAAGGAGGTGAGGTCTTGATGATAGTCCTCTCCAAAAGGAGGTCTTGATATCCACTTGGGATCTTCTCCTAGGAGGTCTTAATCTCCAAGAGGAGTGGTAGAAGGAGAAAAGCTCTAACAATGTGTCACATATACTTTGCTGACCCTAAATAATGTCATAGGCACGGAATATATTGCTAGAGGGAGGTAGGGGACGACTTGGGAGGCAAGACAAGAAGCCCTCCGCTGAAACCTAGGAAGGCCGTTCAGGGTAAGTGAGGCCCGTGTGCATGGCGGTCATGTGGGCATGGTACACGCCCGTGCGCATGGGGTGCTACAACAGTGAGGCCCATGCACATGTGGGTGCGTGTCTTCACTTCCAGTAGTTCTCTGGGTGGCCCGTGGGCACGACGTTGGGGGAGGCAGTGCGCACGGGGTTGCCTAGGACTTGTTGTCTTTGACTTGATGGACTCCTCGTTCTTCCTTGTTGCCTTGGGGTCCTTCTCCTAGGCCATTGGGATGTCCCTTAGCTTCTTGGTGGCGTTCATCCTCATACCTAATGACACATATCACACTTTGGTGAGGTAGCATCCAAGTTCCATCCATATATCCATATCAATCTTGAAGAGGAGTGAGTTCACCTCGGTTTTGAGGGCACATGCGCGAGCTCTTGTCATAGGTCCACATGGTGCCTGATGTGTTGGTGTAGAGTCCACGGGGATGATTGAAGTATGCTCCGCATCAAGTTCTCTCAATAGTTTTAACAGAAAAAAACCAGAACACAAATTATTAATGATTTCTTCCAATTTATCAATTCTAGTGGGGCTTGGTTCTACTCTTTCATTAATTATCAGTTCCTTCTCCTTTAGCAACTTTAATGTAGTCCTACCTTAGAGCCAAACTGAGTAACTTGATTATGCCATTTTGTCTAGATTCTAAATATGTTATATGGTAGGCATTTTATTTTCAGTAACTTCTAACCTTCACATAACATGTTCCAAAGTAAATGTCATTTCATTAATATTAATAGGTGGTGATCCTGCTAATTTTTTCATAGCATTGAAATCATCATTAGGGTGACTACTCAAGAAATTCCCTTCGGTAATAGTGTCAAGCACAAATCTATATCAAGTAGTAACACCCACATATTTTTTTTGAAGAAGAACGGTAGTGGATTGCTTACGAGTTGATCTATTTTGAGCATCGCAAATCCTATACTAAGCATATTTGAAACTTTCTCTTCCCCTTTGTTTAAAATTAAGCACTTCATTTTCAGGGGTACACGCAACAAGCGAAGAACTAGCCATAGTGGCAAAGCAAGCAAACAAACAAACAAAAATATTTTTGTGTTTTTGTTTTTTATGAGAAGTGGAGGGAGATGAAACAAAGAGGCTATAAAAAGGTAAAGTAGATGATAGTTTGAGTGAAGGTAATTGTAGTGATTTGATGATGTCTCCCTGGCAATGGCGCCAGAAATTCTTTCTGCTACTTGTGAGCTGTGCTGGGATTTTCTCCGAAGAGGAAGGGTGAAGCAATATAATAGCGAAGAAGTATTTCCCTAAGTGAGAACCAAGGTTTATCGAACCATAAGGAGCACCAACCAAATCCTACTGAACAATGCCTGCACACATGAAAGAAAATACTTGCACCAAACACGGGCAAGAGGGTTGTCAATCCCCTTGAACTCGTTACTTGCAAGGATCAAATCTTGTATAGGTAGATAGATAGATTGCAAAACAAAATAAAAGTAAATAAATTAAAGCAAGATATTTTTGGTTTTTATAATATGATTAAAGCAGACACGGGGCCCATAGTTTTCACTAGAGGATTCTCTCCCGAAACAATAACATACGGTGCGTAGACAAATTACTATTGGGAAATTGATAGAAAGATCATAGTTATGATGTATTCACGACAATGATCATGTATATAGGCATCACATCTATGACAAGTAGACTGACTCGTACCTGCATCTACTACTATTAATCCACCAATCGACCGCTATCCAGTATGCATCTATGGTATTGAGTTCATGACAAACAGAGTAATGTCTTAAGCAAGATGACATGATGTAAAAAAAGTAAACTCAAGCAATATGATTAAACCCCATCGTCTTACCCTTAATTGCAACAATACAATACATGTCTTGCTATCCCTTCTGTCAGTGGGTAAGGACACTGCAAGATTGAACCCACAAAGAATCTCTCTGCTGAAGACAAATCAATCTAGTTGGCCAAACCAAGTGTATAGACCAAAGAGGAATGCAAAGCTATAACAATCATGCATAAATAAATTTTAGAAAAGACTCAGTTACTTTCAATGAATAAATTGGTCATAAACCCACAATTCATCGGATCCCAACAAATACACTACAAAAGAAGATTACATCAAATAGAACTCCAAGAAGATCGAGGAGAACATTGTATTGAAGATCAAAGAGAGAGAAGAAGCCATCTAGCTACTAGCTATGGGGAACGTATCTGGTGCACTGGACCCCATTGCACATTAAAAAATCTGATTTTTTTTGAAAAAATTGGGTATCGATACAACATCAATGTATGCTGTCACAAAAATTCAAATCAAAATTCAAAACAACGCTCAAGATATAAAAATGACAAATTTGACGTCAATGTGCTAATGGGCCAAAACTGAAGCCCAACTGGTGTTATTTACTATTTAGTGTCACATTTTTTATTTTTGTATCTCGAGCAGTGTTTTGAATATTGATTTAATTTTTTGTGACAACGTATATTCGTGTTATCTCAATGCACTAATTTTTTAAGGATTTTTTGAACATTTTTTAATGTGCAACGGGCGAGCGGTGCACTGGTAGCACCAATTGCTTTGGTGCACCAGATACATCCCCACTAGCTATGGACCCGCAGGTCTATGGTGAACTACTCACGCATCATCAGAAGGTAGCAAGGATAATGTAGAAGCCCTCCATGATCGAAACTCCCTCCGATAGAGTACCGGAAAAGGCCTTTAGATGGGATCACGGAAGAACAGTAGCTTGCGGTGGTGGAAAAAGTGTTTCAGGCGGCTCTCCGTTGGTTTCAAAAATATTTAGGAATTTATAGAGATGAAATTAGTCAAACGTAGTTGTGTGGGGCCCATGAGCTCAGGGGTGCACCTACCCCCTTGGGCACGCCCTGTAAGCTCGTGGCTCTACCATAGGTCTTCTGGCGTCCTCCTGAGCATTCTAGGGCCCCTTTTGGTGTAGAAAAAAATCACCGCAAAGTTTAATCATGTTTGGACTTCATTTGGTACTGATTTTCGGAAAAGCCAAAAACAAGCAAAAAATGGGAACTGACATTGGGTACCGTGATGAGGACATCAATACTACAATTACACCCATGATCCCTGCAACTACATATACTGTTCCAATTACTAGAGCTCGCGCACGCGAATTAAATTACCATGTACTTTTGTTTCCGATTTTAATGTTCATGAGATATGGTGTTGCGTAAATTGGATACATTTGTTTTGTTTACAAATGAAGTTCCTAGCTTGGACAAGAAGGATGAACATTGGAGCAAGATCAAGCATGGAGATGATAGCATGCATAGGGAGAACAAGAACATAGTTTGAAGTGATGATTTCAGGACTTTGAAGCCACCATAAGGAGTACATGAAGGCTTGGATGGAATATACGAGATGCCACTTCATAAATTTCATCCAGAGGTTATTATAGGTGCTGCGTCACCTTATTATTGGACCAGACCCTTGTAATTTCGAAATACTTCAGTATAGGCTATTTTTAGAGTCTGTATGTGTGGGGAAACAGAGTTAGGGTTGGTTTCGGACCTCTCCTCCAAGGGGTCATGAAATTTCCCCTATTGCTCCGTATATAGCCATTAGGGCGTAATTTAGACTTTGGGTTTTGTTTAGATTAAAGTTCGCCATAGCTAAAACTTCGCATACTTCGTTTGTGTTCAACGCCAGACCAAGACGTCACAAAACCCCACCTTGATTAATAAAGCTTTCCTCTTATATTCACAATATCCAGATTGCAATAATAGTTTCTTGCTTGTTCTTCATTTGCTTGCAGGAAATAGACCCTCGTAGCCAGGTTGATCATGCTCCGGCATGGTCAATAACCCCTCGGAAGTTGGTTTAGCGATTGCTAAGGCGCGACATCTTCACACGTTCGTAGTCGGATCGTCAAAGTCGACTCCCACTGAAAACGATAGCTATCTCATCGAAACATCAGGACACCTTTGCCTCTTTCAAGTGGTATCAGATTTCCAGGTTGCTCGGTGAGATTTTCCATTTTTTAGCAGTCTAGATCGCATCTGTTTTCATACCTATAGTCCACGACAAAGCGACAAAAAAAATTAGGTTTAGTTCATCCTATCCGAACCAATCTGAGCCATTGTGTAATCTTTTCAGGTGTTTGCTTTGTTGAATTTGCGGTTGCATCATCGTGTCAAGTTGCTGGTCTTAGCATCTAGTCCTTTAGAGTTTCAACTTCTTCTCACAAGTTGTCACGCCGCCACACCACCACCTTCATCACTGCCATATACCACCACCCCACCATATACATCGTCGCTACCATATACCACCACCAATCTGAGTCCACATATACCACCGCTGTATCCACCACCAATTCGAGTCCACATATACCACCACCTATCCGTCACCAATACGAGTTCTTTTCATATCAGGTTTGCTTTCGAGATCCATCTATTTTTAGATTTGTGTTTCCTTGGTTGAGTAGATTTCGAAAAAAATCAAGTGGGACGAGCCCTGTGCATTCGCCTTAAGCCCGACCATACTTTTGGTGCCGCTGCACCTACTATTGATGCTTCTGTGGCTCTATCTGCTACCGAGGAGAACAATTACAAGGGTGATTCTGAGAATGAGGTTGATCAAAATCAAAACTACATGTAGCCACCAGCACCACCACCACGAGGTCGTCCCCATGCCAATAATCGTAATGGAAGGGCTGCAGCATCCCCTCAGGTATGAGATAATGACCATATCCCAAAACTAAAATTGAATATTTCACCTTTTCAGGGTAGATACATTCCTGATATATATCTTACTTGTGAGTTAGAAACTGAACAACATTTTACCTGTTTACAATATCCCGTAGATGCGAATTGAACAGAGTTGGGGCTCCACTGTGGATCTGACAAGGTGGTAGTCCTACATGTCTCATAGATGCAAATTGTAGCGATGGCTAGACAAAACAAAAAACCCAGGTCTAAAACCTAATCTAGGGTAGCTATTTATTATAGGCAGATGTACGTAGAGGCAGATGTGCGGCTAGTCAGTTCGCTATGTCCCATCCTGAGACGGACTCCTTTAGATGTACGTCCACAGGGCTGCGTGTAGAGGCCAGAGCGTTGCAGGGCCGGATTGCAAGTCAATTCCGGGGTCCTGGCACAGCTAAATATTTTAGTGCACGTGTCCTTGTACTTGTACATGTAACATCAAGTGGTGGCTATGATGGATGGTTCCGTGGGTGTGTGCATGCATGTGAGATGGTTGGATTCAGTGGGCATATGCGTGCACTGTTTGCTTATTTGATTTGAATGCATGATACGTCCATTTTGCATCATGCTTTTATATTGATATTTATTGCATTATGGGCTGTTATTACACATTATGTCACAATACTAATGTCTATTCTCTCTTATTTTACAAGGTTTACATGAAGAGGGAGAATGCCGGCAGCTGGAATTCTGGGCTGGAAAAGGAGCAAATATTAGAGACCTATTCTGCACAACTCCAAAAGTCCCGAAACTCCACGGGAGTCATTTTTAGAATATATAAAAAATATTGGGCGAAGGAAGCACCAAAGGGGGCCACCCACCATCCACGAGGGTGGGGGCGCGCCCTACCCCCCTGGCGCGCCCGCCTGCCTCGTGGGCCCCCTGGCAGGCCTCCGGGGCCCATCTTTGCCTATATGAAGTCTTTTGCCCTGGAAAAAAATCATAAGAAAGCTCTCGGGACAAAACACCGCCGCCACGAGGCGGAACCTTGGCAGAACCAATCTAGGGTTTCGGCGGAGCTATTCTGTCGGGGAAACATCCCTCTGGGAGGGGGAAATCATCACCATCGTCATCACCATCGATCCTCTCACCGGGAGGGGGTCAATCTCCATCAACATCTTCACCATCACCATCTCATCTCAAACCCTAGTTCATCCCTTGTATCCAATCTTTGTCCCAAAACCTCAAATTGGCACCTGTGGGTTGCTAGTAGTGTTGATTACTCCTTGTAGTTGACTCTAGTTGGTTTACTGGGTGGTGTTCAGATCCTTTATGCATATTAATACCCCTCTGATTATGAACATGAATATGATTTGTGAGTAGTTATGTTTGTTCCTGAGGACATGGGAGAAGTCTTGCTATAAGTAGTCATGTGAATTTGGTATTCGTTCGATATTTTGATGAGATGTATGTTGTCTTTCCTCTAGTGGTGTCATGTGAACGTTGACTACATGACACTTCACCATTATTTGGGCCTAGGGTAAGGCATTGGGAAGTAATAAGTAGATGATGGGTTGCTAGAGTGACACAAGCTTAAACCCTAGTTTATGTGTTGCTTCGTAAGGGGCTGATTTGGATCCATATGTTTCACGCTATGGTTAGGTTTACCTTAAAACTTCTTTTGTAGTTGCTGATGCTTGCAAGAGGGGTTAATCATAAGTGGGATGCTTTTCCAAGTAACAGCAGTACCCAAGCACCGGTCCACCCACATATCAAATTATCAAAGTACCGAACGCGAATCAAATGAGCATGATGAAAACTAGCTTGACGATAATTCCCATGTGTCCTCGGGAGCGTTTTCCTTTATATAAGAGTTTGTCCAGGCTTGTCCTTTGCTACAAAAAGGATTGGGCCATCTTGTTGCACCTTATTTACTTTTATTACTTGTTATCCGTTACCAATTACCTTATCACAAAACTGTCTATTACCGATAATTTTAGTGCTTGCAGAGAATACCTTACTGAAAACTGCTTATCATTTCCTTCTGCTCCTCGTTTGGTTCGACACTCTTACTTATTGAAAGGACTAAGATAGATCCCCTATACTTGTGGGTCATCAAGACTCTTTTCTGGCGCCATTGCCCGGGACTGAAGCGCCTTTGGTAGGTGGAATTTGGTAATGAAAAATTTATATAGTGTGCTAAAATTTACTGTCACTTGTTACTATGGAATGTAATCCTTTGAGGGGCTTGTTCGGGGTATCTTCACCCCGACCAGTAGAGCAAAGAGTTTCTCGTCAACCTACTGAAAACGTTTACTTTGAAATTCCTTCGAGTATGATAGAGAATCTGCTAGCTAATCCTTTTACGGGAGATGGAACATTGCATCCCGATTTGCACCTAATCTATGTGGATGAAGTTTGTGGATTATTTAAGCTTGCAGGTATGCCCGAGGATGTTATCAAGAAGAAGGTCTTCCCTTTATCTTTGAAGGGAAATGCATTGACATCGTTTATGCTATGTGATGATATTGGATCATGGAACTACAACCGATTGAAATTGGAATTTCATCAGAAGTTTTATCCTATGCATCTGGTTCATCATGATCGTAACTATATATATATATATATAATTTTTGGCCTCACGAAGGAGAAAGCATCGCTCAAGCTTGGGGGAGGATTAAGTCAATGTTATATTCATGCCCCAATCATGAGCTCTCAAGAGAAATTATTATTCAAAATTTTTATGCTCAGCTTTCTCTCAATAATCGCTCCATGCTTGATACTTCTTGTACTGGTTCTTTTATGATGAAGTCTATTGAATTCAAATGGGATTTATTGGAAATAATTAAACGCAACTCTGAAGATTGGGAACTCGACGAAGGTAATGAGTCAGGTATAACACCTAAGTTTGATTGTGTTAAATCTTTCATGGATACCGATGCTTTTCGTGAATTTAGCACTAAATATGGACTTGACTCTGAGATAGTAGCTTCTTTCTGTGAATCATTTGCTACTCATGTTGATCTTCCTAAGGAGAAGTGGATTAAATACCATCCTACCATTGAAGTAAAAGTAGTCGAACCTATTAATGTTGAAAAAAAGACTATCACTTATAATGTTGATCCTATTGTTCCTACTGCTTATATTGAGAAACCTACTAGAATAAAGGATCATGCTAAAGCTTCAACTGTGGTTCATAAGAGTAATACTAGAACACCTACACCCTTTGAGAAAATTAAAGTTGAACCTAGTATTGCTATGGTTAAAGATCTCTTGTCCGATAATATTGATGGGCATGTTATTTATTTTTGTGATGAAGCTGCTAGAATTGCTAGACCCGATACTAAAAATAAACATAGATCTGTTGTAGGCATGCCTGTTATTTCTGTTAAAATAGGAGATCATTGCTATCATGGCTTATGTGATATGGGTGCTAGTGCGAGTGCAATACCTCATTCTTTATATGAAGAAATTATGCATGATATTGCGCCTGCTGAGATAGAAGGTATTGATGTTACAATTAAGCTTGCTAATAGAGATACTATTTGACCAATTGGGATTGTTAGAGATGTTGAAGTCTTGTATGGGAAAGTCAAATATCTTGCTGATTTTCTTGTTCTTGGTTCCCCACAAAATGACTTTTGTCCCATTATATTTGGTATACCCTTCTTGAATACTGTTAATGCTAAGATATATTGCAAAAAGGATGTTGTTACTATTGGTTTAGGGGATATGTCTCATGATTTTAATTTTGCTAAATTTCGTAGACAACCCCATGATAAAGAATTGCCTAGTAAAGATGAAATTATTGGTTCTTGCTTCTATTGTCGTGCCTCCTAGTGATCCTTTAGAACAATATTTGCTAGACCATGAAAATGATATGTTTATGAATGAAAGAAGGGAAATAGATGAAGTATTCTTTAAACAGGGACCTATTTTGAAAAACAACTTGCTTGTCAAAATTCTATGGGATCCTCCTCCACCCAAGGGTGATCCCGTGTTTGAGCTTAAACCGTTGCCTGATACTCTTAAATATGCTTATCTTGATGAAAAGAAGATATATCCTATTATTATTAGTGCTAACCTTTCAGAGTAGGAAGAAGAGAAATTATTGAAAACTCTGAAGAAGCACCGTGCTGCTATTGGATATACTATTGATGATCTTAAGGGCATTAGTCCCACTCTATGCCAGCACAAAATAAAATTGGAAAAATATGCTAAACCGGTTGTTGATCACCAAGATGGTTAAATCCTAAGATGAAATAAGTGGTAAGAAAAGAAATACTAAAGCTTCCGGAGGCAGGTATAATTTATCTTGTTGCTGATAGTCAGTGGGTAAGTCTTGTCCATTGTGTCCCTAAGAAGGGAGGTATTACTGTTGTTCCTAATGATAAAGATGAATTGATCCCACAAAGAATTGTTACAGGTTATAGAATGGTAATTGACTTCCGCAAATTAAATAAAGCTACTAAAAAGGATCATTACCCTTTACCTTTTATTGATAAAATGCTAGAAACATTATCCAAACATACGCATTTTTGCTTTCTAAATGGTTATTCTGGTTTCTCTCAAATACCTGTGTCAAAAGAGGATCAGGAAAATACCACTTTTACTTGCCCTTTCGGTACCTTTTCTTATAGATGTATGCCTTTTGGTTTATGTAATGCACCTGCTACCTTTCAAAGATGTATGACTGCTATACTCTCCGACTTTTGTGAAAAGATTGTTGTGGTTTTCATGGATGATTTCTCCGTATATGGAACTTCTTTTGATGATTTCTTAAGCAACCTTGACCGAGTTTTGCAGAGATGTGAAGAAACTAATCTTGTCTTGAATTGGGAGAAGTGCCACTTTATGGTTAATGAAGGTATTGTCTTGGGGCATAAAATTTCTGAAAGAGGTATAGAAGTTGATAAAGCTAGAGTTGATGCTATTGAAAAGATGCCGTGTCCTAAGGACATTAAAGGTATAAGAAGTTTCCTTGGTCATGCTGGTTTTTATAGGAGGTTCACTAAAGACTTCTAAAAAATTTCCAGGCCTCTGACTAATCTCTTACAAAAAGATGTTCCTTTCGTCTTTGATGATGATTGTGTAGAAGCATTTGAAATACTAAGCCTTGATTTCTGCACCTATTGTTCAGCCTCCTGATTGGAATTTACCCTTTGAAATTATGTTGATGCTAGTGATTAAGCTGCAGGTGCTGTTCTAGGACAAAGAGTCGATAAGAAATTAAATGTTATCCAATATGCTAGTAAAACTCTAGACAGTGCCCAGATAAATTATGCTACTACTGAAAAAGAATATTTGCTTGTGATAAGTTCAGACCTTATATTGTTGATTCTAAAGTAACTATTCACAGTGATCATGCTGCTATTAAATATCTTATGGAAAAGAAAGATGCTAAACCTAGACTTATTAGATGGGTTCTCCTACTACAAGAATTTGATTTGCATATTATTGATAGAAAGGCAGCTGAGAACCCCATCGCAGACAACTTGTCTAGGTTAGAGAATGTTCTTGATGACCCACTACCTATAGATGATAGCTTTCCCGATGAACAATTAGCTGTCATAAATGCTTCTCGTATTGCTCCATGGTATGCTGATTATGCCAATTACAATGTTGCTAAATTTATACCACCTAGTTTCACATACCAGCAAAAGAAAAGGTTTTTCTATGATTTAAGACATTACTTCTGGGATGACCCACATCTCTATAAAGGAGTAGATGGTATTATTAGACGTTGTGTACATGAGCATGAACAGGAACATATCCTATGCAAGTGTCACTCTGAGGCTTACGGAGGACACCATGCTGGAGATAGAACTGTACATAAGGTATTGCAAGCCGGTCTTTATTGGCCTACTCTCTTCAAGGATGCCCATAAGTTTGTCTTGTCTTGTGATGAATGCCAAAGAATTGGTAATATTATTAGACGTCAAGAAATGCCTATGAATTATTCACTTGTTATTGAACCATTTCATGTTTTGGGCTTTGATTATATGGGACCGTTCCCTTCCTCTAATGGGTATACACATATTTTAGTAACTGTTGATTACGTTACTAAGTGGGTAGAAGCTATTCCAACTAGTAGTGTTGATCATAACACCTCTGTTAAGATGCTTAAAGAAGCTATTTTCTGAGGTTTGGAGTCCCTAGATACTTAATGACTGATGGTGGTTCACACTTTATTCATGGTGCTTTTCGTAAAATGCTTGCTAAGTATGATGTTAATCATAGAACTGCATCCCCATATCACCCACGGTCTAGTGGTCAAGTAGAACTGAGCAATAGAGAGCTTAAATTAATTTTGCAAAAGACTGTTAATATATCTAGAAAGAATTGGTCCAAGAAACTTGATGATGCATTATGGGCCTATAGAACTGCATATAAAAATCCTATGGGTATGTCTCCGTATAAGATGGTTTATGGTAAAGCATGTCACTTACCTCTCGAACTAGAACATAAGGCATATTGGGCCATTAAAGAGATCAATTATGATTTCAAACGTGCCGGTGAAAAGAGACTATTTGACATTAGCTCACTTGATGAATGGAGAACCCAGGCCTATGAGAATGCCAAACCGTTTAAAGAAAAAGTTAAAAGATGGCATGACAGAAGGATACAAAAACGTGAGTTTAATGTAGGTGATTATGTATTGTTATACAACTCTCGTTTAAGTTTTTTTGCAGGAAAACTCCTCTCTAAATGGGAAGGATCTTACATTATCGAGGAGGTCTATCATTCCGGTGCCATCAAAATCAACAACTTTGAAGGCACAAATCCGAGGGTGGTGAACGGACAAAGAACCAAACATTATATCTCAGGTAATCCTATAAATGTTGAAACTAATGTTATTGAAACCGTAACCCTGGAGGAGTATATAAGGGACACCTTCGAGAACGTTTCAACCTCCAAAAAGGAAGAGGTATGTGGTATGGTAAGTAAACCGATTCCAAAACAGTTCTAATAGTATTTTTTCTCCGTTTTGGAATATTTAAGAAAATAGGAAAATAAGAAGCACTCCGGAAAGGACATGAGGCGTCCAGGAGGGTGGAGGGCGCGCCCCCTGCCTCATGGGCACCTCGTGTGTCCTCTGGACTCCGTTTTCTTGCATGATACTTCTTTTGGTCGGTAAAAATTTATTATATAATCTCCCAAAGGTTTTGACCATCGTACCATGCAAATATCCTCTTTTTTTGTTTCGAGTTGTTTCTGCAGTAGATTTAGAGCAAGATGTCATCTCAAGACTCCGACGGAGAGAGCTATGTCTCACATCTCATTGCTGACCCAAAGACCTATGGGGACCTATCTCCTTGTGGTCGAACTACGGATGATGAGGAGGATGCTTATTTGAGGAGGATCAATGATTCAAGTTCGGAGGAGGGGGATGTTCCTCTACCTCAACCTAGGGATATGCACGTGAAGTTCAAGAAGTCTAGTCTCCCTAAGAGGGCTAAACTGTCTAACAACCGATCTATTCCTTCTCATTTTTGCCAGAAAAGCAAAGGAGATTTATGTGACAAGATCTTGAAGATGGAATCGGAGGTCGATGATTTAAAGGAGGAGATCGCTCTTCTTAATTACAATATGAAAAAGCCGAAGGCACAATTGTCATCATCATCACCATCTCCTTCACCTTCAAAGAAAGAGACATAAATACATGGGTATGGGCACTCCCCTTGGCAACTGCCAAGCTTGGGGGAGTGCCCCGGTATCGTATCACCGTCACACTTTTATCTTTACCATTTTTCTTAGTTCGATCCTTTTGGTAATATCTTGATCTAGTAGAATAAAGTTTTAGTATGATTTAGTTTTGAGTTTTGCTTTATGTTCCTTCTATGTAATCGAGTCCGTGAGCTATATATAATAAAGATTAGTGTTGAGTCAAGGGCTTTGCCATCTTGCTATGATCTTGAGGGAATAAAAGGAAGAATAAAAAGAAATAAACAGATCATATGAATCTTATGGAGAGTAATGACTTCACATATAAAGAGCATGATGAATAGAAGTTGTTGAGAGGTGACAAACATAGTTTTGGTCATCGTTGCAATTAGTAGGAAGTAATAAAGAAAGAGAGGTTTTCACATATAAATATACTATCTTGGACATCTTTTATGAGTTTGAGCACTCATTAAAATATGACATGCTAAAAAGTTGATGTTGGACAAGGAAGACAATGTAATGGGTTATGTTTTCTTACATCTGAAATAAATTATATTGCCAGGATCATCCAACATGTTGAGCTTGCCTTTCCTCCTCATGCTAGCCAAATTCTTTGCACCAAGTAGGGATACTACTTGTGCTTCCAAATATCCTTAAACCCAGTTTTGCCATGAGAGTCCACCATATCTACCTATGGATCGAGTAAGATCCTTCAAGCAAGTTGTCATTGTTGCAAGCAATAAAAATGTCTCTCTAAATATGTTTGATTTATTAGTGTGCAGAAAATAAGCTTTATA
The DNA here is from genome assembly GCA_034509565.1 of Triticum monococcum. Classification (NCBI taxonomy): domain Eukaryota; kingdom Viridiplantae; phylum Streptophyta; class Magnoliopsida; order Poales; family Poaceae; genus Triticum; species Triticum monococcum. The sequence goes on along the minus strand of CM067841.1, from coordinate 246,289,466 downwards.
CGATCTTATGATGTGGAAGAAATAAAAGCGACATACTGCATAATAAAGGTCCATATCACAAGTGGCAATATAAAGTGACGTTCTTTTGCATTAAGATTTCGTGCATCCAACCATAAAAACACATGACAACCTCTGCTTCCCTCTACGATGGGCCTATCTTTTATTTTTGTCTTATACTTCATACAAGAGTCATGGTGATCTTCACCTTTCCTTTTTACATTTTATCCTTTGGCAAGCACTATGTGTTGGAAAGATCCTGATATATATAGCTAATTGTATGTGAGTTTTCATAAACTATTATTGTTGACATTACCCTTGAGGTAAAAGGTTGGGAGGCAAAACTATAAGCCCCTATCTTTATCTGTATCCGATTAAAACTTCATACCCATAAATATTGTGTGAGTGTTAGCAATTGTGAAAGACTAAATGATAGTTGAGTATGTGGACTTCTTGAAAAGCTCTTACATTGACTCTTTCCGATGTTATGAAAAATTGCAATTGCTTCAATGACCGAGATTACAGTTTGTTAGTTTTCAATGAAGTTTCTGATTCATACTTGAAAATTGTGAATGAATTGTTACTTTAGCATAAGAAATCATATGACAATATGTGTGTATATATATATATATTGCTGTTCTAAGAATGATCATGATGCCCTCATGTCCGTATTTTATTTTATCGACACCTCTATCTCTAAACATGTGGACATATTTTTCGATATCGGCTTCCGCTTGAGGACAGGCGAGGTCTAAGATTGGGGGAGTTGATACGTCCATTTTGCATCATGCTTTTATATCGATATTTATTGCATTATGGGCTGTTATTACACATTATGTCACAATACTTATGTCTATTCTCTATTATTTTACAAGGTTTACACGAAGAGGGAGAATGCCGGCAACTGGAATTCTAGGCTGGAAAAGGAGCAAATATTAGAGGCCTATTCTGCACAACTCCAAAAGTCCTGAAACTCCACGGGAGTCATTTTTAGAATATATGCGAAGGAAGCACCAGAGGGGGGCCACCCACCATCCACGAGGGTGGGGGGCGCGCCCCCTGCCTCATGGGCCCCCTAGCAGGCCTTCGGTGCCCATCTTTGGCTATATGAAGTGTTTTGCCCTAGAAAAAAAATCATAAGCAAGCTCTCGGGATGAAACACCGCCGCCACGAGGCGGAACCTTGGCAGAACCAATCTAGGGCTTCGGCGGAGCTGTTCTGCCGGGGAAACATCCCTTCGGGAGGGGGAAATCATCACCATCGATCCTCTCATCAGTAAGGGGTCAATCTCCAACAACATCTTCACCAACACCTTCTCATCTCAAACCCTAGTTCATCTCTTGTATCCAATCTTTGACCCAAAACCTCAGATTGGTACCTGTGGGTTGCTAGTACTATTGATTACTCCTTGTAGTTGATGCTAGTTGGTTTACTTGGTGGAAGATCATATGTTCAGATACTTTATGCATATTAATACGCCTCTGATTATGAACATGAATATGATTTGTGAGTAGTTACGTTTGTTCCTGAGGACATGGGAGAAGTCTTGCTATAAGTAGTCATGTGAATTTGGTATTCGTTCGATATTTTGATGAGATGTATGTTGTCTTTCCTCTAGTGGTGTCATGTGAACGTCGACTACATGAAACTTCACCATTATTTGGGCCTAGGGTAAGGCATTGGGAAGTAATAAGTAGAAGATGGGTTGCTAGAGTGACAGAAGCTTAAACCCTAGTTTATGCGTTGCTTCGTAAGGGGCTGATTTGGATCCATATGTTTCATGCTTTGGTTAGGTTTACCTTAAAACTTCTTTTGTAGTTGCTGATGCTTGCAAGAGGGGTTAATCATAAGTGGGATGCTTGTCCAAGTAACAGCAGTACCCAAGAACCGGTCCACCCACATATCAAATTATCAAAGTACCGAACGTGAATCATATGAGCATGATGAAAACTAGCTTGACGATAATTCCCATGTGTCCTCGGGAGCGCTTTCCTTTATATAAGAGTTTGTCCAGGCTCGTCCTTTGCTACAAAAAGGATTGGGACATCTTGCTGCACCTTATTTAATTTTATTACTTGTTACCCGTTAGCAATTACCTTATCACAAAACTATCTGTTACCGATAATTTTAGTGCCCATCTTCACCAAGACAAACTCAAGACCCTCGTGAGGGGCCAAGCCTCGCGGGGCGGACGACGCGGATCCTCCTCAGGCACGGCCTCATCAGGCAGGCTCACGAGGAGGCGGAGAGATCAAGGCGGGCTACCTCGCGAGGTGCCCGTGACGCAAGCCATGACGACTCAGGGCGCCAGGCGGGTGCCAGCCCGCGCAGCGTCCTCCTTTCCTCTTTGGTGCAAAGGGGGCAAGCGCAGCCGCGGAGTACCGATGCATCAGGCAAAGGTTGCCATTTCGGTGCAACGAGACCAAGACCAGGAGGACTACGAGACGGAGATCACCGTGGAGCCCAAGACGGCGCCATCGCCAGAGCTTTGCGCAGGCGAAGACTACTTTTGTTAGGATAGCTGATACTTGTTGTCCCCTTTCAGATTAGCCCGCCATTGTTGGCTCCCTTCCCGCTCGATATTTGGGAAGAGGACCAGGGCCTCTATAAATAGGACCAGCCACCCACATAGCTGGAGGTTGAACAAGTCTCTGGGGGGAGGTAGGAAGGAAGAGGCTCGTTAGAGAGGTGAGAAGCAGAGATAGATAGATAGATAGATAGATAGAGAGAGAGAGAGAGAGAGAGAGAGAGAGAGAGAAAGGTGGCTGAACTCCTCCCAGCAGCTCACCGCCCCAGCCAAGAACAGACCCTCGCGAGGCTGTTCTTCCTTGTATTGTTCACCATCATCAGCCCAAGAGGCAATCCACCACACCACACACTGGAGTAGGGTATTACACTACAACGGTGGCCCGAACCAGTATAAACCCTGTGTCTCTTGTGGAGTTCCTCCCATAGTTTTGATCCTAGCGTGGCGGAGGGGTGCAGATAGGTAGGAGGTGAAATCTCCGCGCGCACCCCAGTGTTCGAACCTCAAGGGTCTGCCGGAACCCGAAATCCGACATTTGGCGCGCCAGGTAGGGGTGCGTCGGAATTCGTCTTTCACCACCCCGTTCTCCTCCGACCATCACGCTCATGTCTGACGCTTGTTGGGCCCGCGCGGAGCGCCGGGCCGCCCTTGCTTCCCGCGTCACCCAGACAGCCCCTGTCGGCGGGCGTCCTCGCTGTTCCCCGTCACCTGCCGTCAAAGCCGCCACCGGCCCGGTGGGGGACGAGCAGCAAGCATCGTCTCAGCATCCGTCCGTGCGGCAAGACGGCCGCACCGCAACTCCCTCGTTCGCCCCAGCTAGATCTTTGTCCTGCGCGCTCCGCGCGCCCATGGAGGCTTGGGCTGCACTCATCGCGGCGAACGAGCTCCTGCGCTACCGTCCCATCGACGACGTCTACGAATAATGGCTCAACCGCGTCGCCGAGCTCGTCCGCGCCGCAGGGGCTCTTCCGCGCCATCCGTCCCGCTGCACCGCACTCCGCCCCGCGCGGGTGAAGAGGCTCCGGCGGCGCCCCGGCCGCCTCCTCCTCAAGAAGACGCCATGGCTCCAAGGCGCGTGGCCCCTGGGCGGAACCCGCTCCGTCAGGTGCCAGCGCGGCAAGAACAGAGCTGCCAAGAAGTACCTCGCCCGCCAGAAGCTGCCCGGGCGCTCCCTGTGCCAGCACGACGCGACCATCCTCCTACTCCAGTGCGTGGGCACATGCAAAACCAGGCTCTCCATCACCCAAGGCCTCCCGTGGCCACAGCAGGCTGCCGCGCCTACACCACCGAACTGCGCAGCGTCGCGTGGCCAGGCAAGTTCAAGCCGGACCTGCCTCCTCGCTACGACGGCACGGCCGACCCTGCGGAGTTCCTCCAGCTCTACGAGCTGGGCATCGAAGCTGCCAACGGAGACGAGAAGGTCATGGCGAACTGGTTTCCCATGGCGCTCAAGGATGGGGCCCGCACCTGGCTCCTGAACCTGGCTCCAGGCACAATCTCCTCCTGGGAAGAGACGCGCACCCGCTTCATCGCCATCTTCCAAGGTACTCGCGACCGGCCACCCGCCGTGAGCGACATGCGCCGCATCAAGCAACAACCCGGGGAGACCCTGCAGAAGTATATCCAGCGCTTCAACAACGCACGCCTCAAGATTCCCAAGGTGATTGAAGAGGCCATCATCTCAGCCTTCTCCGACGGCTTGCGCAACGTCAAGATGAAGGAGGAGCTAGCGATGCATGAAGACCTGTGCACTTCCTTGGAGCTGTTCAACTTGGCGAACAAGTGCGCCAGGGCTGAGGAAGGGCGTCTCTCCCTCCTCGAGCTGCCTGCCGCAGACCCAGAAGAGAAGAAGCTCAAGGCCAAGGAAGTGAAGCGCAAGGGGGCTGCCGTGCTCGCGGCAGAACCGGACACCAAGCGGGGCAGAGATCAGCCCCAACCTCCCAAGGGCAGCCGGTACTGCATGTACCACGACCTCCACACCCACAACACCAGCGAATGCCAAGAACTCCGAGCCGTGCGAGAAGGAAGGATCGGCCGTCGCCCTGACCGTGGTGACCGGGGCTACGGCCGAGGAGGAGGAAGGAACGCAGGATGCTGGGAAGACCATCGCCCGCGCCAGGGGTGGCGCGACCAACCTCGCGAGGATCGCTGGCAAGACCCACCTTGCGAGGAAGGCTGGAGGGATCAGCCTCGCGAGGATCGCCCGCAAGGCAACGCAGGCCTCCCGCCGCTGCCACCGCAGCCAAGAAGAAACAAGGACCGCTACCAGGACGAGGAGGCTGGGGGCTTCCAGGAGCCGCGCGCGATTGCCTGCATCCTGGGTGGAGCTCAAGCCCCAGCCTCTCAATGCATCTTCAAGCAATTCGCCCGCGAAGTGAATGCAGCCCTCCCCAGGCTCGAAGCCACGCGCCCTCTCAGGTGGTCGGCGTGCGCCATCACCTTCAGCTCAGCAGATCAGCTCAAGTGTGCAGCTACAGCCGGAGTCCTCCCGATGCTTTGTTCCCCAATCATCAGCAACGTGGTGGTCACCAAGACCCTCATCGATGGTGGGGCAGGGCTCAACGTCCTGTCCATAGAGACATTCAACAACCTCCAAGTGCCCTACAGCCAACTCCAGCCAACCAAGCCTTTCTCCAGCATCACCGATGGCTCCACGGTCCCGATCGGGCAGGTCCGCCTCCCTGTCACCTTCGGGGCACGCGACAACTACCGCACCGAGCTCATCGACTTTGACGTTGCTCACATCCGCCTGCCGTACAACGCCATCCTCGTGTACCCAGCGCTGGCCAAGTTCATGGCTGTGACTCACCACGGCTACAACATCCTCAAGATGCCAGGAAGCGGTGGAGTCATCACGGTGCCCTGTGAAGAGAAGGACGCGGTGTGTTCCCTAGAGCGAGCCTTTCAGGCCGCATCACTGGAAGACCCGGATCGCGGAAGCAGGAGGCTTCCCGAAGCTGCCCCCAAGAAGAAGAAGACATCGTCCGGCCTAGACCCTCAGGAGGCAGGCCCCTCTGGGCCCGTGCCTGCCTAGGGGGAACCTCCTTCCATCACATAGGAAAGCATGCCCGGCGCCCTCCTCAGGCAGGGCTCGGGGGCTCTCCCCTGGAGGGCCACCGACCTGGCTAGGGTCACGAGGGAGGCGCTTGGGCACCACATGGAGGCGTGTTTCGAAGCACGTTTACCTCAAGAAGGGGCACGACAAGGAAATCTAGACCCACAGGAGTTCGTCAGCGAGGCCATTCAGGAGCTACAGGAGTCAAGAGTCATGAGAGGCGCCCGCCGCCTACCAGCAGTGGCTCCCCATCCAGGCGAGGATGGCAAGCTGTGCGTCTGCGTCGATGTACTAGGGCTCAACCAAGTCGCCTCCCTGGAGCGCCTCTGGCCCTTGCGAGTGGGCCGCTGCGGAGGTCCAACCCACAGCTACGTTCGCATGCCTTACGGCTTGCCGAGCGCGGCTGACACGCACCAGCGCCTCATGAGGGGCATCATGGAGGCACAAGAGGCCAGGCGCTCCGTAGCCCTGGCGGAGATGGAGATGGCCCGCGAGGAACCGCCAGCGCCTATGGAGCCTCCCGAGGCCCTTGGGCCTGGGGGCTCATGAGGATCGGCTTCCGCAACCCACCGAGTCTGCTACACCGACACCCCTTCGTCTTCAACATCATCAGGTGACATCTTTCAAGTTTCACTTCCAACTGGGAGCGCCCCCAGGGCTGCATTATTCCCAGGCCGTGTGGGTCCGTCCCTGCGGCGTGTATCCCTTTTATTTCGCATCGATTAACTTACCTTGTTGGGGGCGCCCCTCGGGCAGCATGACCCCCAAGTCGCTCGGGCCTGACCCAGTGATCTCCGCACTCCCAGCATCTATTTGAACGAATCCACTCTTTCACGGCTAATGTGCTCGACCTAGTTGTCTGCTCAGCCGACGCCAACTAACGGAGCTGCTCCCAAACGGCACGACGCTTGCGCCTGGGTCCGTCCCTGCAACGCCGACAAACCTGGATGGCTGAGCTCTGGCCGCGGCAGCCCCGCATAGCGTCACCTCGTCAAGCCTTCAGTGCCTCACTACCCTTCGGAAGAAACCAACGGCTGACCATCAATTGTTATGGCAACCCCTTGCTTTTTCTATGATGGACCTGCAGGACCTCCCGAAGGGGCTATATCAGATGAGGCTCTTGCCGTGTCTTCTTCGCTCTCGTCCGCGCGAACCGCTTGCACGTTAAAGGGGGGGGGGTGCCTGAGCATCGCGACTTAGGGCTCCTACTGGCTCTCCAGCCCTCACCCTCTGGCCTTGCCCACGGCATCGCGACCTGGCATACCAGCGACGGCTGAGACTCGCTCGAGGGCCGGGACCCGAGGACGTAGAGCAGAAAGGGGAGCAAAGGCGAGAGGGGAGAGACACATGAGGACCTCGCCGAGCAACCTCGCGCCTGCCGATGCACGGACCCGGCCACACACCAGAGAGCGCCCCCTGATCCTCGAGATAAGTTATCGCCCGAAAGCGCCAGCTACCGTGGCACCATCCCTGCACCTAATGCTATCCCATGTTAGCAACGTCGCTCCCCTTTCTCACCGAACGACGGCTGCTTGGGCGCCAAAGGGGACCTCCTGAGCATCACAACTCAGGGGCTCTTAGCAGACTCCGGGTCGCTCACCTCCTGGCCTTGACCACGGCATTGCGACCTGGCATACCAGCGACGGCTGAAGCCACCTTGGGACTGGGACCTGTCGGCGCAGAGCACCAAGCCCTCGTGAGGTTCGAAAGGGAGGACCGAGCTAAGACGGGATGGGCAACTTGCGCAAATCTACGACAAGGGTTATATTAACAAAACAGGATCACAGGCACCTTACAAGCCCCCACGGGGCGCGTTTTTGGTTCCTCGCAGGGAACACATCCTAAAGAGATGCAAACTACGTGCATCGCTACAAAAGACGCCATCATCAACAATGGGCCGTCAAGCACCGACGCCAACCCCATCCAGATCAGAGTCGGCGGCGGCCTGACGAGCTCGCCCTGCTCCGGGAGCGGCACCGGCTCGGGGGCTCGTAGCTGTCGTCGCTCGTCTCCGGAGTCGTGAAGGGGTTGCCGGAGTCGCTGGAGCCTCCGACTTCTCCACCGCCCGAGGAGCCGCCAAGGGAGCGGTTGGCGAGCCCAGTCCTCGTCGTAGTAGGGCCCTGGCGGCCTTCACCGGGGAAGCACTCCACCCGGCGCCCGTTCGCGTCGAAGGCCTTGAGGAGCATCACCGAAGCACCGTCGTAGTCCAAGTGGATCGCGAAGACGCCCCTTGTCCTGCAAACCCGGGCGATCTCTCTCCAGCCCCGGGTCATGTAGACCTCGCCCGGGGCGACGATCGCGACCTCTGCCTCGGTCGCGAGGGTGCTGCAGCCGGCGTGCTGCAGCCAGAGCTCCAGGGGCTCCCCCTGCGGGATGACGGAGGCGAAGAAGGGAGGAAGACGGATCCAAGACTGAAGAGGAATGGCGACGTGGAGCACGAACCCTTGGGAGGAGCCCTCGGTGTGGACCCCAGGGGGGACGACCCACACCTTCGTGGCGCCGACGGCCGCGCCGCTCGTGGCGGTCAGCATCAGCTACTTCGGGGCCCTCGACATGGGCGTACAATGGAAGCGGGAACCCCGGCGGCGCCCGCTCACCCCAAGACCTCGACACCACCTGAAGGGCCCCCTTGTCCGGGCCACGGTGGACATGCCGTTTCTTCGGCGGAAGTGGGTCTGGTCCGTCTCGGGGAGCCTTTCCCTTCTCTGCCGCCGAGAACCGGCGGATCAGCGCCATCACGGCAAGACGGAGCAAGAATCGGGAAGAAGGAGAAGCAAGGAGGAATGGACTGGAAGGGCGTGCGACATTCCGTACTTATAGCCGGCGGAGACCAACCGCCGACCTCCATGATCGCAGGTAATCATGACCCGTTTGCATGCAGGGACTTGTCCAATCCGTGCAGTTGCCGAGGCGCCATGGGGAAGTGGAGGCGCCCATGTCCAGTCAACCACCACGCGGCGCCCAAGGCCGCAGGCTGTTAGGGCCCGCGGCGCTTCGCTCTTGCCCTTCCGCCTCCCTACACGGCCAAGTCTGGGCACGCCTTGGGCCCGGGGGCTACTGTCGGTGTTCTGGGAACGGGGGTCCCCAGACTTGCCTGCCTGCGGCCTGCGGCGTGGCTCAAAGGGGGGCCCAGCACGGCCCATCTTCACCAACACAAACTCAAGACCCTCGTGAGGGGCCAAGCCTCGTGGGGTGGACGACGCGGAGCCTCCTCAGGCACGGCCTCATCAGGCAGGCTCACGAGGAGGCGGAGAGATCAAGGCGGGCTACCTCGCGAGGTGCCCGTGACGCAAGCCATGACGACTCAGGGCGCCAGGTGGGTGCCAGCCCGCGCAGCGTCCTCCTTTCCTCTTTGGTGCAAAGGGGGCAAGCGCAGCCGCGGAGTACCGAGGCATCAGGAAAAGGTTGCCATTTCGGTGCAACGAGACCAAGACCAGGAGGACTATGAGACGGAGATCACCATGGAGCCCAAGACGGCGCCATCGCCAGAGCTTTGCGCAGGCGAAGACTACTTTTGTTAGGATAGCTGATACTTGCTGTCCCCTTTCAAATTAGCCCGCCATTGTTGGCTCCCTTCCCGCTCGATATTTGGGAAGAGGACCAGGGCCTCTATAAATAGGACCAGCCACCCACATAGCTGGAGGTCGAAAAGGTCTCTGGGGGAGGTAGGAAGGAAGAGGCTCGTTAGAGAGGTGAGAAGCAGAGATAGAGAGAGAGAGAGAGAAAGGTGGCTGAACTCCTCCCAGCAGCTCACCGCCCCAGCCAAGAACAGACCCTCGCGAGGCTATTCTTCCTTGTATTGTTCACCATCATCAGCCCAAGAGGCAATCCACCACACCACACACTGGAGTAGGGTATTACACCACAATGGTGGCCCGAACCAGTATAAACCCTGTGTCTCTTGTGCACTTCTTCCCATTGTTTTGATCCTAGCGGGGCGGAGGGGTGCAGATAGGTAGGAGGCGAAATCTCCGCGCGCACCCCAGTGTTCGAACCTCAAGGGTCTGCCGGAACCTGAAATCCGACAGTTGCGATACCTACCACATGCTTTATCATGCCTCCCATATTGCCATGTCAAGCCTCTAACCCACCTTGTCCTAGCAAACCGTTGTTTGGATATGTTACCGCTTTGCTCAGCCCCTCTTATAGCGTTGCTAGTTGTAGGTGAAGATGGAGTTTGCTCCTTGTTGGAACATGGATTTGTTGGGATATCACAATATATCTTATTTAATTAATGCATCTATATATTTGGTAAAGGGTGGAAGGCTCGGCCTTATGCCTGGTGTTTTTTTCCACTCTTTCCGCCCTACTTTCTGTCATACCGGTGTTATGTTCCTTGATTTTGTGTTCCTTACGCGGTTGGGTTATTATGGGAACCCCTTGACAGTTTGCCTTGAATAAAACTCCACCAGCAAGGCCCAACCTTGGTTTTACCATTTGCCACCTAAGCCTTTTTCCCTTGGGTTCTGCAGACTCAAGGGTCATCTTTATTTTAAACCCCCGGGCCAGTGCTCCTCTGAGTGTTGGTCCAACTTGTCAGCCGCCGGTGGCCACCAGGGAACTCTGGGCTGGCCTACCGGAAGTTTGGACAATCCAGTGTGCCGTGAGAATGAGATATGTGCAGCTCCTTTCGGGATTTGTCAGCACATCCGGGTGGCTTTGCTGGTCTTGTTTTACCATTGTCGAAATGTCTTGTAACCGGGATTCCGAGTCTGATAGGGTCGTCCTGGGAGAAGGAATATCCTCCGTTGACCATGAGAGCTTGTGATGGGCTAAGTTGGGACACCCCTGCAGGGTTTTGAACTTTCGAAAGCCGTGCCCGCGGTTATGGGCAGATGGGAATTTGTTAACGTCCAGTTGTAGAAAACCTGAAGCTTAACTTAAATTAAAATGCATCAACCGCGTGTGTAGCCGTGATGGTCTCTTTCCGGCGGAGTCCGGGAAGTGAACACGGTGTTGGAGTTATGCTTGAACGTAAGTAGTCTAGGATCACTTCCTGATCATAGATTCTCGAACGTGCTTTGCCTTCTCTTCTCGCTCTCTTTTGCGCACGTTAGCCACCATATATGCTAGTGCTTGCCGCAGCTCCACCTCACATACCTTTTCCTACCCATAAGCTTAAATAGTCTTGATCGCGAGGGTGTGAGATTGCTGAGTCCCCATGACTCACAGATACTTCCAAAACCAGCTTGCAGGTGCCGATGATATCATGCAGGTGATGCAACCGAGCTCAAGGAGGAGCTTGATGAAGATCTTATTCATTGTGTTGTTTCGTTTCAGTTGATCAGTAGTGGAGCCCAATCAGGGCGATCGGGGATCTGTAGCATTAGGGGTGGTCTTCTTTTATTTTGGTTCCGTAGTCGAACCTTGATTGTATCTAGATGGTGTAATGCTATATTCATGTATTGTGTGAAGTGGCGATTGTAAGCCAACTATGTATCTCTTTTCTTATTCAGTACATGGGATGTGTAAAGATTACCCCTCTTGCGACATTGTCTACAATGCGGTTATGTCTCCAAGTCGTGCTCCGACACGTGGGAGATATAGCCGCATCATGAGCGTTACAATTGTAAAGAAGGGAGAACATGGAACAAGTTCGTCTTCTGTTGTTGCAGGAGGCGCATGGAGGAGGATTAATGGGACACTTTGGCGTGAAGAAGAAAGAGGACATACTTACTACACGTTTCTTTTGGCCAAAGATGAGACGTGATGTTGGGCGTTTAGTTGCTCGCTGCACTTCATGTCAAAAAGCTAAGTCACAACTCAAGCCTTATGGTTTATATATGCCTTTGACTATACCCTAGTGTTCCTTGGGAGGATATATTTATGGACTTTGTTTTAGGTTTACCTCAAACAATGAAGGGGAGGGATATCATATTTGTTGTCATGGATAGATTTTAAAAAATAGCACACTTTATACCATGTCATAAATGCGATGATGCTGTTAATGTTGCTGACTTGTTCTTTTGTGAAATTATCCGCTTGCATGGTGTGCCAAATACTATTGTTTCAGATCATGATACTAAATTTCTTAGCCACTTTTGGAGATGTTTATGGGCTAAGTTGGGGACTAAACTGCTTTTTAGTACTACATGTCACCCCAACTGATGGACAAACTGAAGTAGTCAATAGAACATTGTCTACTATGCTTAGGGCTGTTTTGAAGAATAACAAGAAAATGTGGGAAGAATGCTTTCCTCATATTCAATTTTCTTATAACCCTTCGCTGCATTCTACTACTAAGATGTGCCCATTTGAAACTGTGTATGGTTTCCTACCTCGTGCACCTATTGGTTTGTTGCCTCTTCCATCTTCGGAGAAGGTCAATTTTGATGCTAAACAACATGCTGAGTTGATCTTAAAAATACATGGATTAACTAAGGAAAATATTGAGCACATGAATGCTAAATATAAACTTGCTGGAGATAAGGGTAGAAAACATGTTGTCTTCGCACCTGGAGATCTTGCTTGGTTACAATTGCGTAAGGATAGGTTTCCTAATTTCCGCAAGTCAAAGGTAATGCCATGTGCTGATGGTCCTTTTAAGGTGCTAGAGAAAGTAAATGATAATGCATATAAACTTGAGCTGCCTACAGATTTTGGGGTTAGTCCCACTTTTAACATTGCAGATTTGAAGCCTTACTTGGGTGAGGAAGATGAGCTTCCGTCGTGGACGACTTAAATTCAAGAAGGGGAGGAGATGAGGACATCAATACTACAGTTACACACATGATCCCTAAAGCTACATATACTAGACCAATTACTAGAGCTCACGCACGCCAATTAAATTACCAGGTACTTTTGTGATACGTCTCCGTTGTATCTATAATTTTTTATTGTTGCATGCCAATATTATACAACTCTCATACACTTTTGGCAACATTTTCTATGATTTATTTGGACTAACGCATTGATCCAGTGCCCAGCGCCAGTTCCTGTTTGTTGCATGTTTTTTGTTTCACAGAAAATCCATATCAAACGAAGTCCAAACGTGATAAAAATTTATGGAGAATATTTTGGAATATATGTGATTTTGGGACTTGGAATCAATGCAAACGGGGGCCCACAGTGACCACAACCCACTAGGGCACTGACGGTGTCCTGGACTAGGGGTACTCACCGCGTCATCTCCCGGTCTGTTAGATTGGGCTGAGGACCCCCATGGCCGTATACTCATGGGCCAGTTCGGACAACTGCCGCATACAAGGAAGATTCCACAAGACTTGGCGATCAAGACAAGGACTTCTCCCCACCGGCGTATTCGGCTAGGACTCTTATTATCCCAGGCCTCTGGTGCATTATATAAACCGAGGCCAGGCTAGTAGATAGATATATACAACAATCATACCATAGGCAAGCTTTTAGGGTTAAGCCTCTATGATCTCGTGGTAGATCAACTCTTGTAGTACTCATATCATCAAGATCAATCAAGCAGGACGTAGGGTATTACCTCCATCGAGAGGGCCCGAACCTGGGTAAACATTGTGTCCCCTGCCTCCTGTTACCATTGATCCTAGACGCACAGTTCGGGACCCCCTACCCGAGATCCACCGGTTTTGACACCGACATTGGTGCTTTCATTGAGAGTTTTGCTGTGTGATCGACAAAAGGATCAATGGCTCGCTCGCAGGTCAACTGCGACGCTGGCATCTTCGTCGCTGGCTCGACTAGTCACCTTGGCTCGACCGAGGACCGTTCTCCATCTCTGATCGTCATGTAGCGACCAGACCTCAAACGGTCCAATCTCTGTGCTCAGGTGTCATCCCTGGATCAGTAATGCTGACACCACACAGTACTTGAAGGATTTATAACAGAGTAGCAATCACACACTTATTACATCGAGAGTCTCAAAAGAGAATTTATTACAATAAATATGGCTTAAGGCCATCTAATAACGATAACATCGGAAGGCTTGGAAGATAAGTGAGTCCATCAACTCCAACAGCATCACTGAGTATAGAACCACGACCTAAAAACAACTTAATCATCGTCTGAAAAGTCTGCAACATTAACGTTGCAGCCCAAAACGGGTCAGCACGTGGAATATGCTGGCAATCTAACACATAGAGAGTAATGGAAGAAATAGGCTATACTATATGCATATTTGGCTGGTGGAAAGCTCTATGGTTACAGTTTTGCGTAAAGCCAATTTTTCCCTACTGCAAAGGAATAAATTTTTATTTAACTATCATGGTAGTTGTTAAACATTGAGAATGGTTGACAGCATTCTCAATCCCAATTAAACATCATCATTAAACAAAACCCAAAAAATTAATTTTAGAGTAACATGATGAGATTGACATGATAATCCAGGTACTAGATACTCAAGATGTCCATAAACGGGGACACGACTAATCATGATTAGTTTATACACTCTGCAGAGGTTTGCGCACTTTTCCCCACAAGACTCGATCTCCTCCATTTGATTTCTCGCACTACATGGTGTTTGAGAACCGGATGACCGAGACATAGTCTTTCAGAAGCGCTAGCACCTTATGATCGGGTAGACTGTTACACCTACTTTCCCCTACATCTGCTAGTCTACCACTGTAAGAGTTCACACGACTTAATCAACTATGCTAGAGCCCATAGTAGCTTGTGGCTGCACACGGAAGTTTCTAGCATGAATAATCTCACGATCCCTTTGAGCCTGGGTGGCGGTCCATAAAGAAAAACAGGCAATCGCTGGAATACCCAGGTGCCTCAATCCACCCAGATGTGTATTTAAGTTGCCACCTTAGATAAACCATTAATTTAACAATCTCACATCTATCATGGATACACTCACCCAATCCACGTCTACTAGCATAGCATAACATAATAAGCAACGTAGAAGTAACTCCCAAATGTTTGATAATAACAGGTAATAGGTACTACCTCATCTTCTTCCCAAACCCACAATTTAATTAGATCCTAATCATGCAATGTGTGAGGATTGATCTAATGCAATAAAACTGGGTAATTGGAAGTATGATCAAAGTGTTACTTGCCTTGCTGATGATCCACAAAACCTAGCGATTCAAAGTAGGAAGCGGCGCACTCCGGGTACTCTATCGCAAACAAACAAGCATGCAAGAAGTACTCAACTAATGCACAGGTAAAACTCGAATAAGAGATCTAACCAGAAAGTTCAACTTAAGAACTCCGGTCAGCCAAAAGAATCAAATCGAACGAAGCAACGAAAGACAAACGGCAAAAGAAACAAGCTTCGTTTACTATTCTGGATCTAGGGCAATTTTTACAATGGGAAAAACTTGTTTGAGTTGGTTAAACGGAAAGAGGGTTTCGAGATGAAACTCCAGGCGCTTGAATCGCCTGATTCCGATAAACGAGCGAAAAGTTAGACTAGAACGAAAAACGGATCAGGAATCGCGATCAGAAAAATCTCGAATTTAATCCGAGAAAAAGAAAACGACGAACAGATTAACGAACGAACGTTCGTTAACTGGATCTAATCGAAGAACGCGTTCATTAAAACGAACGAACAGGCGAACGCTCGCTAAGTAAATAAACTGGAAAAACCAATCTATTAAAAAAACAAACTAAAAAAACTGAACGAAACCAACGGAAAACTGATCGGTTTTTTTAAAAGAACCGGCGGCGTGATCTTCATCCGGCGGCGGCGGCGTGCGGCGCGGCGGGCGGCGGCGGCTAAGGTTTGGTGGGGGTGGCGGCTGGGCCTCCCCGGCTATTTAAATCCAGCCGGGCCAAGTGTCCAGGTCGGACACGGCCCGGTAAGTCGGTTGCGCGTTTTTTTAAATAGTTGCACTCAGATAAAAAACAAAAGGAATACTAAACGGACTCCAAAAATCCTGAAATAAATTTTCCCCGGCTTCTAAAATCAAGCCGGACAGGATGAACATTTATTTGGGGCCTAAATGCAATTTTGAGAAACACGCATTTTTCCTAAATTCAAATAAAACAACAAATAAAACCAAAATAAAATCTTATTTGATTTTTTATTAAATCCTCAGTATTTCTTTATTTTTGGGAAAGTCATTTTATTCCCGCTCTCATATTTTGATAATAGAAATAATTGAGGATAAAATAAATAAAATCAAATGATCCTATTTTCAAAATTTGAGAAAACTCAAATATGAAAATAACGAAATCCCCAACTCTCTCCGAGTGTCCTTGAGTTGCGTATAATTTTCTAGGATCAACAAAAATGCAGTGAAATATGATATGCAAATGATAATCTAGTGTATAACATTCCAAATTGAAAATTTTGGATGTTACAAACCTACCCCCCTTAAGATGAATCTCGCCCTCGAGATTCAGGTTGGCTAGAAAATAGGTGAGGGTGGTCCTTCAGCAATTCTTCCTCTCGCTCCCAGGTGGCTTCATCCTCCGTGTGGTGGCTCCACTGAACTTTGCAAAACTTGATAACCTTGCTGTGGGTGACTCGACTGGCATACTCTAGAATCTTAACCGGTTTCTCCTCATAGGTCAAATCACTGTCCAACTGAATCGCTTCCAGTGACACTGTATCTCTCAGCGGTATATCAACCATCTCTGCGTGGCACTTCTTCAACTGGGAAACATGGAACACGTCGTGAACTCCTAACAATCCTTCAGGAAATTCCAACTTATAGGCTACTTCCCCCATACGCTCCAAACCTTTGTATGGGCCAACAAAACGTGGCGCTAACTTTCCCTTAACTCCAAAGCGCTTAACTCCTCGAAGTGGAGATACTCGAAGATAAACTCGGTCTCCGACTTTGTAAACTGTCTCCTTGCGTTTAGAATCTGCGTAGCTCTTCTGCCTGGACTGAGCTACCTTGAGCCTATCGCGAATCAATTTCACTTTCTGTCCAGACTCCTTAATCAGATCCGGTCCAAACAACTGGCGGTCTCCAACTTCATCCCACGACAATGGGGTCCTGCACCTCCTTCCGTACAAGGCTTCGAAAGGGGCCATCTTCAAACTGGATTGATAACTATTGTTGCAAGAGAACTCTGCATATGGCAAATTCTCGTCCCAACTAGATCCATAATCTAGCGCACAAGCTCTCAGCATAACCTCCAAAATCTGGTTGCCTCTCTCGGTCTGTCCATCTGCCTGCGGATGTAAAGCTGTACTAAACTCCAGTCTGGTACCCAAAGTTTCATGCAACTGATTCCAGAACTTTGAGGTAAATTGGGTTCCTCTATCTGATACAATGCTCCTTGGAACTCCATGCAGACATACGATTCTGGTCATGTATATCTTTGCCAACTTTGCACTGGTATAGGTAGTCTTCACTGGAATGAAACGAGCTACCTTTGTCAAACGATCGACTACAACCCATATTGAGTCATAGCCTGAACGAGTTCTGGGTAAACCTGTAATAAAATCCATGCCTAACTTATCTCACTTCCATTCGGGTATTGGTAATGGCTGTAGCAATCCTGCTGGCTTCTGATGCTCTGCCTTTACTCTCTGACATACATCACAAACTGCTACATATTCCGCAATATCCTTCTTCATTCCGGTCCACTAGAAAGTATCCATCAAATCCAAATACATCTTGGTATTTCCTGGGTGAATCGAATATGGTGAATCATGGGCCTCTTGCAGAATTAACTTCCTGATCTCCGAATCATTAGGCACATAAACACGGTCTTCAAATCATAAGGTATCATCGTCATCTTCACGAAATCCCTTAGCTTTTCCTTTGCTCATTTTCTCCTTTATAGAGGCAATCTCCTTGTGAGTCTTCTGGGCGTCTCTGATCTTATCCATCAAAGTAGACTGAATCGCCAATGCTGCTACATAGCCTCTTGGTACTATTTCCAAACATAGCTCTCGAAGATTTTCGGCTAACTCCCTTGGTAAATCTCCCGTCATTAAGGTGTTGACATGACTTTTACGGCTGAGCGCATCGGCTACTACGTTAGCCTTTCCAGGGTGATAATGCAATCTCATATCATAATCCTTGATGAGCTCCAACCATCTCCTTTGCCTGAGATTCAACTCCTTCCACGTGAAATTATACTTCAAACTCTTGTGATCCGTGTACACCTCACAATGATTTCCAATGAGAAAGTGTCTCCAAGTTTTCAATGCATGCACTACGGCTGCTAACTCCAAATCATGCGTAGCATAATTTAACTCGTGAGGCTTAAGATGTCGTGAGGCATATGAAAAAACTCTTGCTTCCTGCATAAGCACTGCTCCAAGTCCTTGACGTGAAGCGTCGCAATACAACTCATAATCCTTGGTCTGATCCGGCAAAATCAACACAGGTGATGTAACCAAACGTTTCTTTAACTCCTGGAAACTAGCCTCACATTCCTCCGTCCATATGAACTTGGTATCCTTTTTCAACAACTCTGTCATAGGCTTCGCATTCTTTGAGAAATTCTCAATAAACCTCCGGTAGTATCCTGCAAGTCCAAGAAAACTCCGGATCTCTCCAGCTATTGTTGGGGCTTCCCAATTTGTTACGGTATCAACCTTAGTGGGATCTACTGCTATACCTTCTCCGGGTATAACGTGTCCGATAAATCCAACTTCCTTCAACCAAAACTCACATTTGCTAAACTTGGCATATAATTGATGTTCTCTGAGCTTTCCAAGAACCAAACGCAAATGCTCCTTATGCTGCTCTTCATTCTTCGAGTAAACCAGGAAATCATCAATGAACACTACGACGAACTTATCCAAAAACTCCATAAACACTTTGTTCACCATGTTCATAAAATATGCAGGTGCGTTAGTCAGACCAAATGACATAACGGTATACTCGTACAGCCCATACCTGGTGGTAAAAGCCATCTTAGGTATATCCTGTTCACGAATCTTCAACTGATGGTATCTTGATCGCAGATCGATCTTGGAAAATACCTTAGCCCCGTGCAATCGATCAAACAGATCATTGATCATCGGTAGTGGGTACTTGTTCTTGATGGTTACTTCATTCAATCCTCGATAATCCACAACCATCCTTAACGATCCATCCTTCTTCTCCACTAGAAGTATTGGCGATCCCCGAGGTGAAAAACTTGGGTGGATATATCCCTTATCTAGTAACTCCTTAATCTGCTTCTTAATCTCCACCAAATCCTTTACGGGCATCCTATATGGTCTCTTTGATATTGGCCCTGTGCCTGGCAAAAGCTCAATCAAAAACTCAATATCTCTATCCGGTGGCATGCCTGGCAATTCTTCTGGAAATACATCAGGGAAATCATTCACTACTGGTACTTCCTCCTACACAACTCCTGTTAGAAAATTTACTTGAGTTCTCTTCGGCACATGCCGGGAAACATACTTGATCCTTCTCCCTTCTGGGGTGGTAAGCAAGATCGACTTACTGGCGCAATCGATGTTTCCTCCATACATCGACAGCCAATCCATACCCAGAATTACATCCAATCCTTGTGATTCCAAAATGATTAAATCCGAGGGAAACACATGCCTACCTATACTCAATGGCACGTGAAAACATCCTTGGCTAGCCATATACTCCGCTCCTGGTGATCTTACTAAGATAGGTGTTCTAAGAACTTTGGTGGGCAGGTTATACTTATCCACAAATCCCTTTGATATGTATGAATGTGATGCACCAGTATCAAAAAGAACGAGTGCAGTAAATGACTTAACCAAAAACTTACCGATTACAACATTCGGCTACTCTTCAACCTCTTCCACGTTAACGTGGTTCACCTGTCCCCTGTTGAAAGGGTCTGGCTTCTTCCCAGAGCTTCCATTGCCATTTCCATTCTGGGATTCAGGACATTCATTGGCATAATGTCCGGTCTTCTGGCACTTAAAGCAAGTGACTTGGCTCAGGTCTCTCTTGGCTGGGGTCGATGGTTGGTGCGGTTCTGGCCGTTGCTTCCTCCATTCCCATTACCATTCTTGGTGCCATTGTGATTGTGCGAGCTACCTCCTCCATGGGTATGCTGAAAATGTCCTCCCGGTCTAGGGGTAAAACGTGGCTTTTGCTGAGCTCCTGAATTGTACTTCCCTTGTCCATACTTCCTCTTGTGATTCTCAATCTGCTGCTGCTTCCCTTCAATCATGAGAGCATGATCTACCAACTCCTGGTAGTTGTTGAAGGTTGCTACCATCAACTGCATGCTCAACTCATCATTCAGTCCTTCCAGAAACTTCTCCTGCTTAGCGGCATCCGTAGCAACATCATCTGGGGCATAACGTCCTAGCTTACTAAAGTCCTCCACATACTGGCCAACTGTCCGCCCTCCTTGGCGCAAGTTGCGAAACTCTCGCTTCTTCATGGCCATAGCTCCTGCCGAAACATGGGCAGTACGAAAAGCCTGTTGAAACTGATCGCACGTGACAGTGTCGACAGGGAAAGTGGCTATGAAATTCTCCCACCATGATGCCGCGGGTCCTTCCAGCTGATGTGCGGCAAACTTCACCTTTTCCGCATCTGTGCATCCTGTTGTGGTCAACTCTCTAGCTGTCTTACGGAGCCAATCATCTGCTACTATCGGCTCGGTGCTACTGGAAAACACCAGCGGATTCAGCCTAAGAAAACGGGCTAAGTGATCAACAGGTGGTGTTGGTGGTGGTGGGTTGTTGTTGTTGTTCCCCTGATTCTGATTCTGGACTAGCAACTGCATCAATGTGTTCTGCTGCTAGATCAACTGAGTGAGCTCCGGTGGGAAGGTAAATCCGGGGTCACGTCTCGGAGGCATCTGAGGTTTTAGAAAAGATGAGATTTAAGAATAGAGGGGGTCTAAAGAGAAAACACTACCCATATGCACATGAGGCAAAAGCAAACAATTCACTTCATTCAATCAAACAAGGGCATACAATCGATCTAACTATCGCAAAAGTGCTCAGACTACTATATTTACATGGGGGACTACTACTACTGATGGGGTGGTCTACTAGAAATATTCTTCGGTTGCAGACTCTATGATATATGCTCCAGCTTCATCAACATAGTCATCATCGCTATCATCTGGATCCGAGTCGGTGTCGTCGATGCTGATGTAGTCTTCCGGGCGAATCTCCTTGGGTTCTTCGTCTTCCTCTACTGGTGGAGGGCCTCCCATAAATATTCCAATCTTCTTGATCAGATCGTCATTCTTCTCCACTAATACTTCGATTTCCTCCTCATAATCTTCACGTGTAGCCTTGAGTTCTTCCTCCAGTTCCTTGATTCTTGTCCTCGCCTTCTTCAGATCTATCATGTTGGCGCACATCTGGTTCTCCTGACGTCGAATGTGCTGGTTTAACTCCTGGATAAAAGCTGCAACTGATCTATCCTTCCTGGTGCTGACCATCTCCCAGTGCTCATCTCGGCGCCCACAAATCTGGTAGACAGTATCCTTGAGATCATTGCGGTAAACTTCTCTAATGCGTCCCATGGCGATGTGAGCTGCCATGCTCTTTCCTAGATTCCAAGTTGGTGCATCAAAGGAAAACTCTATGGGCTCAATGACTGGCATGAATGTCCTTCCTGGAACTTGAACTTGAATCATCCAGCGCTCTTCTTCAGGTAGAGTGGCGTTGTAGGTTCCGGTGAAGCTTGGCACTCCTATCTTCAGGTATCTAGTGACTTCCTTTAAGTGACGTCCAAAGGGTGTATCTTCATCCGGTTGCGTGAACTTGTTCTTTGCATCCTCCATCCTAAAAGAGTAGAAAAGATGAGAAGTCAGAATGAGAAGAGTGAGTAGTGATCTAGGTCTTTTGCTTAGTGGTCGTGTCCTACAGTCAGCGTGTGCTCTGATACCATCTTGTAGCGACCAGACCTCAGACGGTCCAATCTCTATGCTCAGGTGTCATCCCTGGATCAGTAATGCTGACACCACACAATACTTGAAGGATTTATAACAGAGTAGCAATGACACACTTATTACATCGAGAGTCTCAAAAGAGAATTTATTACAATAAATATGGCTTAAGGCCATCTAATAACGATAACAGCGGAAGGCTTGGAAGATAAGTGAGTCCATCAACTCCAACGGCATCACTGAGTATAGAACCACGACCTAAAAACACCTTAATCGTCGCCTGAAAAGTCTGCTACATTAACGTTGCAGCCCAAAACGGGTCGACACATGGAATATGCTGGCAATGTAACACATAGAGAGTAATGGAAGAAATAGGCTATACTATATGCATATTTGGCTGGTGGAAAGCTCTATGGTTACAATTTTGCGTAAAGCCAATTTTTCCCTACTACAAAGGAATAAATTTTTATTTAACTATCATGGTAGTTGTTAAACATTGAGAACGGTTGACACCATTCTCAATCCCAATTAAACATCATCATTAAACAAAACCCAACAAATTAATTTTAGAGTAACATGATGAGATTCACATGATAATCCAGGTACTAGATACTCAAGATGTCCATAATCGGGGACACGGCTAATCATGATTAGTTTATACACTCTGCAGAGGTTTGCGCACTTTTCCCCACAAGACTCGATCTCCTCCGTTTGATTTCTCGCACTACATGGTGTTTGAGAACCGGATGACCAAGACATAGTCTTTCAGAAGCGCTAGCAGCTTACGATCGGGTAGACCGTTACACCTACTTTCCCCTACATCTGCTAGTCTACCACTGTAAGAGTTCACACGACTTAATCAACTATGCTAGAGCCCATAGTAGCTTGTGGCTGCACACGGAAGTTTCTAGCATGAATAGTCTCATGATCCCTTTGAGCCTGGGTGGCGGTCCATAAAGAAAACAGGCAATCCCTGGAATACCCAGGTGCCTCAATCCACCCAAATGTGTATTTAAGTTGCCACCTTAGATAAACCATTAATTTAACAATCTCACATCTGTCATGGATACACTCACCCAATCCACGTCTACTAGCATAGCATAACATAATAAGCAACGTATAAGTAACTCCCAAAGGTTTGATAATAACAGGTAATAGGTACTACCTCATCTACTTCCCAAACCCACAATTTAATTAGATCCTAATCATGCAATGTGTGAGGATTGATCCAATGCAATAAAACTGGGTAATTGGAAGTATGATCAAAGTGTTACTTTCCTTGTTGATGATCCGCAAAACCTAGCGATTCGAAGTAACAAGCGGCGCACTCCGGGTACTCTATCGCAAACAAACAAGCATACAATAAGTAGTCAACTAATGCACAGGTAAAACTCGAATAAGAGATCTAACCAGAAAGTTCAACTTAAGAACTCCGGTCGGCAAAAAGAATCAAATCGAACGAAGCAACGAAAGACAAACGGCAAAAGAAACAAGCTTCATTTACTATTCTGGATCTAGGGCAATTTTTACTGTGGCAAAGACTTGTTTGAGTTAGTTAAATGGAAAGAGGGTTTCGAGACGAAACTCCAGGCGCTTGAATCGCCTGATTCCGATAAACGAGCGAAAAGTTAGACTAGAACGAAAAACGATCAGGAATCGCGATCAGAAAAATCGCGGATTTAATCCGAGAAAAAGAAAACGACGAACGTTCGTTAACTGGAACTAATCGAAGAACGCATTCGTTAAAACGAACGAACGGGCGAACGCTCGCTAAGTAAATAAACCAGAAAACCGATCTATTAAAAAAAACTAAAAAAAAACTGTACGAAACCGACGGGAAACCGATCGGTTTTAAAAGAAAACCGGCGGCGAGATCTACCTCCGGCGGCGACGGATCTGGCGGCTAGGGCGGCAGCGGCGGCTAGGGCGGTGGCTAGGGTTTGGTGGGGGTGGCGGCTGGGCCTCCTCGGCTATTTAAAGCCGGCCGGCTCAAGTGTCCAGGTCGGACACGGCCCGGTAAGTCGGTTGCGCGTATTTTTTAAATAGTTACGCTCAGAAAAAAACAAAAGGAATACTAAACGGACTCCAAAAATCCCGAAATAAATTTTTCCCGGCTTCTAAAATCAAGCCGCACAGGATGACCATTTATTTGGGGCCTAAATGCAATTTTGAAAAACGCGCATTTTTCCTAAATTGAAATAAAATAGCAAATAAAACCAAAATAAAATCTTATTTGATTTTTTTATTAAATCCTCAGTATTTCTTTATTTTTTGGGAAAGTCATTTTATTCCCGCTCTCATATTTTGATAATAGAAATAATTGAAGATAAAATAAATAAAATCAAATGATCCTATTTTCAAAATTTGAGAAAACTCAAATATGAAAATAACGAAATCCCCAACTCTCTCCGAGGGTCCTTGAGTTGCGTAGAATTTTCTAGGATCAACCAAAATGCAGTGAAATATGATATGCAAATGATGATCTAGTGTATAACATTCCAAATTGAAATTTTGGGATGTTACACGTCATGTTCAGACTAGGGCCTTCTTCAACATCAACTCCGATCTCTATCATGATCATAGAGGAATCATCCATGGAGCTCAAGGTCTCAACGTCAACATTGCCCTTGGGCGGCCGTACTGTTTTTATGGACAGCGAAGTCGTATCCGCCGTCACCGCCTCCTCGAGCGTCGGTTTGACGATTGCTTCGTTGGAATAGTGTGGAATTACGTCCACAACAGCCATGCAAAATTTCGTCGAGTTCCGATAGAGGAATCTCCGACAATCTGCGATATACCGCAGCCTTGTCAAATCTGGACGAGAATCTGGATGAGTTTAGGGCGTGGTCTCCAGAGCCCAGCTCGGAGGTCCTTTGGAAAATCCAACCGTTCATCTACTGCAGAATTCCCATATCTACCACCCCTCCAAATTTCAGCTCGATCTGACGGTTCAAACTCCGAGAACCTTCCGATGGGTGGACCGATTTTTGGATCTGTTTTTTGCGCGAATACGGATCCGACCCGAATTCACGTTTCTTTATGAACGTGATATTGGACAACCTTTTTAGAGGAATTCTCTTCTAGGGTATTGTGCATCATTTTTAAACACGTGCCCATAAAATTTTAAGCCTCCCCTAAGGTTATCTTCATCATCATGCTGGTGTCAAACCAGTCCGGCAATATAGTTCCAAGGCTGCCAACCTGCGCTAGACACGTCGTCACTTTGTTGAGCCGAGCTCAACTTCTTCAGATCATCATGTCGGCAAGCCGAACAATAGTTCGGCATCGCGAAGGATAAATCATCACCAACATCGCCGCCCCACGGATTACAGGAGCATGCACACCGGCATCGCCGCACGGGCACTTCATCAAGCCGGCATTGACCACGTCACGACCTGCATCGGCAGGGCCGCACTGTTGCTTCTTCAAGCCGGTGTCCATCACGCCGACCTACTTCGACTCATTGGCTGACATCGAGGCTTTGACATCTCGGCTGGACCGGGGGCTTCGCCATCTCTTCATCAACCTACTCCGGAGACTTCGGCGTCACTAGCCGTCCAGCTCCATCCCGTTAGCTGGACCGAGGGCTTTGCCTCGGCGAGCCAACCTTTGCCAGCATCGCCATGACGTCGCTTTATCGCCCATTAGGCAATGGGTGTGCGGATCGAGTCCCAATTTTGGGAATCACCTTTCTTCGGATTGCTACAACAAATAAACCAGGTGCTATTAATCCTAGTATTTTTTGCTTGTTTGGGTTCATTTTTCCCAAGGAATTATTACTCTGGTTTGTCCATCATATGTACATAGGTCTATCAAATGGTGGCCGCATTAACGACGGCCGCATGGTGGTTCGGTCAGTTTCCGTACATGGTCCGACGAACGCCGCATCCGGAACTCGGACCGACCTGTGAATTCAGGCTTTGCCACGTCTTTACCGCATCACGCCGACGCCCTGCATCGACATTGACTTCGGCGCCAGGCCATATTTCTTTTATTACTCACTTTGCATAAATTATTTATTATGCAACGATTTTTTTACAAAATTATTATTATTACTACTATCTCCGGTTTGCACTATTTTTTGTGCACATGAAAAGGATCCGGGTTGGGCAGTATCGTCAACCCGGCGTACTGACATACCACGTCACTTCGGCTGGACGGGGGGCTTCGTCAACACTTCATTACCCCATGCCGGGGACTTCGACATCACTCTGCCGGCCTGCATTGACCGTGCTATGTCACCACTTCGGAGTGTTGATCTCTTTGCTCCACCACCTCGGGACCGGCTTAGGGGATGGAACCTTGTCCCGCATCAAGCTCGGACCGCGTCATCAATACCAAACACATTAACCAGCTAAGTTGCCTTCATGCTCAAAGTTTTTAATTTCTAACTTGTGTTCGGTTCGACCAAGCATTATACTTTTTTGGAAAAAAGTTGCTTGTAAAAAATTTGATTACACTTGGGGGCTTCATTTATGAAGCCTTTCCTCTTGCAAATGATTACACTTGTACGGCTTCGTTCCTTGTTCGTGTATTACGCCACAATATGCACCATGTTGACTTAAGCGATTTGCAAGCTGGGTTGCCTCGCTCCTGTGTTTACCCCTACGTTCCCGATTGTTCGGCTAGGGAGTAGAGGGAGCACCTCTGCAATTGTCACGATCGGGTCATCTGAGCCGGACCTCAGACTGGGTGAAGCCGAAAGCTAGCGCTCTTATTGTTTTCAATTATGGTCGGCACACAATGGAACTCATGAGTACAAAAAATCTATTGCACAAGTCTCATAGTAGCAATGAGCAACCGAAGAAAGGTATCGGTGGGGGTACTATTTTCTTCGAATATGCTTGTTACACTTCGTCAGTAATATAGCATAAGTTCCCTGAGCGCGCTTTGTCTGTTACAGCCTTATGGCCTGATTGCCTGGTTATCGGAAACACAGTCGATATTCTCGACGGGTAGAGTACATAACACTCTTCGGCCCTTGACCAAAGAGGGAGAAGCCGGCGGTCGGTTAAGACACGTTTAAAGTTCAGGTGAACACATATATGACATAAGTACTTCGGTACATAGAATCATTATACATAAAATTCTTTTACCCAAGTCACTTGGGGGCTCTTAAATTTATATGAGCCGTTTTACAATAAGTGTTCTTCTTCTTAGTCATTGTAACGTTTTTATTATTATTTACCACTCCCTTTTTCAACACGAGTGTGTGGTCACTAGTCGGGGAGCCTAATTTCTCTCTCAAAGCCGCTAGAGTTTAGTTTGCTAAACTGGCCTAATGAGAAGTACTCCGCCTCCGGGATAGGAGGTTGAAGCCGTAGGCTGACCCGCTTAAAGTCTTGAGATAGGATGTGTCATGTTAAAGCACGACCGAAGCACTTTTTGTCTAAAGTCCAATTTTCAGATTGGCACCGAACACTTGATCTTATTCGGACGTCAGGTTTTCACTGACGTTTTTTGGTTTTCCAAGCCTATGGCACTTTTAAACTATTTGTGTGTTTCCAACATTAGTCTCGTAGTGCAACGCCGGACACCTTTGGAGATTCGGCAAAAACGCTCTCGGATACTGGCATATATGTATCGGTTTCGAATTGTGTCTTCGGTCAATAGTTGGGTTGCCCAGCTCCTGTGCTTGCCTCCTACGTTCCGCTTTGTTCGGCTAGGTGTGCAAAGGGAGAACCACTGCGATTGTGCTTCCAGCTCACATGGTTAAGCACCTCAGTGGAGAAAGCCGAAAACTGACTGTCACAATAGGCGTAAACTGGTCAGCGATCCAATGACTATGTTAAATGACGGGCCGTTCATAACATTGGTCGAAGTGTTTATGGCTTGACCTCAGATGTCGCCGAACACTAACCGGGGGCTCATAGCTAGCTTCCCCAGTTTAAAGCTCCTATGACTAAGCGAAAGTTATAAACCCCACATATCTGATTGCCTCGTTTCCGCTAACACAACCGCCTTCGGGCACCGAGACGTCGGCTAAGGGTTGTTTTGTTATTGCGGAAACACCCTGCATAGTATCTAAGGGGTAGAGGCCGACGATGGGCCACTTTCAACTGATAAACAGTTGCAATGGAGTCAAAATAATGATGTAAAGTACTTGGATACATAGAATCATTACAAATAATCTGTGATTTTACTCTGGATATCGATCCTTAATTCGGCCACCCGTGCCCACATTAAGGCTCGGGGGCTACTGGGCTTTGCGCTCATTATTTACAAATATTGAAGGGGCACATCTATCCCCTGATCTGGTGTTGCCACCCGACCAGTGTCTCGGGGGCTACTGCATTGCCTATTCAATGCAGAAAATTCAAAGGGCTCAGTGTTCAGCTTGATTGATCTATGGGAAAGCGCGTCTTCGGACAGCAATAAGTACCATCTGGACCTATCTGGCATCAAGCTAATATATCACGGCGATTTCTCATGACCCTCTCTCAGGGGCCCGTTCGCCGATCACTATTATCTCTAATATATTACACTGCGTTTTTATTCCTATATATGCTGCCGAGCTAGGAGTTGATCCTTAGGCCGATTTCGCGCATCGACCTGAGTCTCAGGGGCTACTGGGAACAGCGGTTTTATGCTTACCTTCAGGTGCATCTCGGGTTTTAGACTGATACACACCTTGAGGGCTACTGGATATACATCGGCAGAGAATAAACTGCACCACTTAAAAATATTCACAAAAAATCAGCCCGCGGTCGGGGTGGTACACCAGCTTGGAAGCAGTCCGGTATAAAGCTCGGGTGCTAGCGGCTAGCTCCATAGAGGGCATTTCCGGCATTAAGCTCGGCTAAACTCCTTCAACTTTTTTGGACCAAGATGATCTATGACATCTTGGATATAGTCCGGCGTTTGAGCTTGGACACAGTCCGGCGTTGGAGCTCGGATACATTTTGGCGTTGGAGCTCGGAAGCAGTCCGGCATTGGTGCTCGGCTGAAAAAGATACCTCGAATGCAATCCAGCATTGGAGCTCGGACGCAAGTGGACACGGCCTCTCGGGAACAACCTCAAAACCCGAGGTGTGGCATAAAAATAACAAGGCATTGATAAAGGCCGGAAACTTAAAAGGGCTCCTCGGATACCCGACGTGTAAACTCTTCGGATGCACTTCGGCGATCCTCAAGACCGAAGATGAGAAGATTTGTTGAACCAGTTTTCAAGACCGACGACCGAAGATGAAGAACAGTTCGAAAGAATCGAGGAGCGTCCCTAACTTGAAGACCGGTTCAGGGGGCTACTGACGGTGTCCTGGACTAGGGGGTACTCACCGCGTCATCTACCGGTCTGTTAGATTGGGCCGAGGACCCCCATGGCCATATACTCATGGGCCAGTTCGGACAGCTGCCGCATACAAGGAAGATTCCACAAGACTTGGCGATCAAGACAAGGACTTCTCCCCACCGGTGTATTCGGCTAGGACTCTTGTTATCCTAGGCCTCTGGTGCATTATATAAACCGAGGCCAGGCTAGTCAATAGATATATACAACAATTATACCATATGCTAGCTTTTAGGGTTTAGCCTCTATGATCTCATGGTAGATCAACTCTTGTAATACTCATATCATCAAGATCACTCAAGCGGGACGTAGGGTATTACCTCCATCGAGAGGGCCCAAACCTGGGTAAACATCGTGTCCCCTACCTCCTGTTACCATCGATCCTAGACGCACAGTTCGGGACCCCCAACCCAAGATCCGCCGGTTGTGACACCGACAGGCACGCTCGGCACCACCTGGTGCGCCCAGGGGTATTATGCCCTCCTCGAACATCGGTTGGGGCCCTTCTTCTGGCGCAAGAAAGATAATTTATGGAAAAAATCATTTAAAAATTTCAGCGCAATTGGAGTTACGAATCTTCAGGAATTTAAGAAACCGTGAAGGGCCAGATCTGGCGAGCGCAAAACAGAAGAGAACAAAGAGTCAGATCCAATCTCGGAGGGGCTCCCGCCCCTCTACCGCCATGGAGGCCATGGACCATAGGGGGAACTCTCCTCCAATCTAGGGGGAGGCCAAGGAAGAAGAAGAAGAAGGAGGGGTGCTCTCCCCCTCTCTCCCGGTGGCGCCGGAACGCCGCCGGGGCTAGGATCGTTACGGGGATCTAAATCAACAACCTTCCTACCGTCAACACCAACTTTCTCCCCCTCTATGCAGCGGTGTAACCTCTCTTCTCCCTGCTGTAATCTCTACTTAAACATGGTGCTCACCTCCATATATTAATTCCCAATGATCTATGGTTATCCTATGACGTTTGAGT
This sequence comes from Triticum monococcum, assembly GCA_034509565.1. Lineage (NCBI taxonomy): Eukaryota > Viridiplantae > Streptophyta > Magnoliopsida > Poales > Poaceae > Triticum > Triticum monococcum. The sequence continues at coordinate 246,259,930 of CM067841.1, read as the reverse complement.
AGATCTGTTCTGTCCTGTGGGTTAATCATGATCTTGGTTGGTATGATTGTATATTTTATTTATGGTGTTGTCCTATGGTGCCCTCCGTCTCGCGAGAACGTGAGGGTTCCCCATTGTAGGGTGTTGCAATACGTTCATGATTTCCTTATGGTGGGTTGCGAGAGTGACAAAAGCTTAAACCCGAGGAGGTGGGTCGTTACGTATGGGATAAAGAGGACTTGATACTTAATGCTATGGTTGGGTTTCACAACCTTAATGATCTTTAGTAGTTGCGGATGCTTGCTAGAGTTCCAATCATAAGTGCATATGATCCAAGTAGAGAAAGTATGTTAGCTCTTGCCTCTCCCTCATATAGAATTTCAAGAATGATTACCGGTCCTTGTTATCGATTACCTAGGGACAAATGACTTTCTTGTTGACAAAAGCTATCCACTTTTATTACCTTGCAATTTATTTGTAGTTTTATTCTCACAAAGTACTCATAGTTTTACTCTTGCAAAATAGTTTCATAATTGTTCTAGGTAAAGCAAACGTCAAGTGTGCGTAGAGTTGTATCGGTGGTCGATAGAACTTGAGGGAATATTCATTCTAACTTTAGCTCCTCAATGGGTTCAACACTCTTATTTATCGAAGAAGGCTACACACGACCCCTATACTTGTGGGTTATCAAGACCTTTTTCTGGCGCCGTTGCCGGGGAGCAATAGCGTGGGGGTGAATATTCTTGTGTGTGCTTGTTTGCTTTATCACTAAGTAGTTTTTATTTTCTGTTCTAAGTTGTTCTCTATCTTTAGCTATGGATATGGGACATGAAACACCAAAAAAATTAGTGGTACTTGCTACTCATGGAGATGGGGAACCTCCTAAAACCCTCGATGCTCGTTATGTGAAAATATTATGTACTACTTTGATAATCCTGAGAAAACTCCATTCAACTTGATAATGTGATGAGGACATCAATACCATTGTTACACCCACAGCCCCTACTGTTACATATACTAGACCAATTACTAGAGCTCGCACACGCCAATTAAATTACCAGGTACTTTCGTCTCTTGGTAATGATTCTAATGTTCATGAGATTATGATGCTGCCTAAATTGGATACATTTGTTTTGCTTACAAATGAAGGGCCTAGCTTGGAGAAGGATGAACATTGGAGCAAGAACACGCATGGAGTTGATGGCATGCGCAAGGGGATCAAGAACGGAGATACAAGTGATGATTTCAGGACTTTGAAGCCGCCATAAGGAGTGCATGAAGCCTTGGACGAAATATACAAGATGCCACTTCATAATATTCGTCCATAGGCTATTCTAGGTGCTGCGTCACCTTATTAATGGGCTAGGCCCATGTAATTTCGAAATACTTAAGTATAGGCTATTTTTAGAGTCCGTATGTGTGGGGAAACAAGAGTTAGGGTTGGTTTCGGACCCCACCCTCAAGGGCCACGAAATTCCCCCCTCTTCCTCCATATATACAGCCCTTAGGGCGTCGTTTAGACTTTGGGTTTTGTTTAGATCAATACTTCGCCATAGTTTCAACTTCGCGTACTTCATTTGTGTTCAACGACCAGACCAAGGCATCACAGAACCCCACCTTGATCAATAAAGCTTTCCTCTTATATTCGCAATATCGAGATTGCAATCTTAGTTTCTTGCTTGTTCTTCGTTTGCCTGCAGGAAACAGACATTCGTGGTTAGGTTGATCATGCTCTGGCGTGGTCAATAACCTCTCGGAGTTGGTTTAGCGATTGCTAAGGCGCGATGTCCTCGCACGTTCGTAGTCGGATCGTCAAAGTCGATTTCCTCCAAAATGATAGCCACCATCTCATCAAAAGATGGGACACCTTTGCCTCTATCAAGTGGTATCAGATTTCCAGGTTGCTCGGTGAGATTTTACAGTTTTTCGTAGATTAGATCGAGTTTGTTCTTCATACCTACAGTCCACGAAAAAGCCACAAAAAAATTAGGGTTAGTTCATCATATCTGAACCAATCTGAGCCTTTGCATAATCTTTTTAGGGTTTTTTCTTTGTTGAATTTGCGGTTGCATCGTCGTGTCAAGTTGCTGGTCTTAGAGTCTAGTCTTTTAGAGTTTCGAGTTCTGGTCATAAGTTGTCACGCCGCCGCCGCACCATCATCATCGCCCATCTACCACCATTGCTTATCTGCCACCGCTCTGAATCCGTATCCATATACCACCACCAATCCGTATCCATATACCACCACCAATCTGTATCCATATACCACCACCGCTACCATATACCACCACCGCTGCCATATACCACAACCATATATCCACCACAAATCCGAGTTCTTCTCATATTAGGTTTGTTCTTGAGATCAATCTAAATTCTGATTCGTGTTTCCTTGCCTGCGTAGGTCTCGGAAAAAGAAAGTCTGGAGACCCCCGGGCAGTTTTTAGGCCAAAATTTTCACGGGCAAAAATATTTTTTCCCTATCCTATTTTTAGGCTTTTCTGAGTCTTTTGAGCCACGTGCCATCATAGTGTTTTTTTGTCACACTTTCGTCATCGCTGCCCTGATTTCCGAAAAAAGTGAAAAAAATTCGTGCCCATCCTATCAGTTTGACGAGGGAAGAGTTTTGAGACACTCGCCATTATAGTGATTTTTCGCAAAAAAAAGAGGAGCGCAAAAAAAAGGAGCGCAAAAAAAAAGAGCGAAAAAAAAGAGTTCCAGAGTGTGCTTTTCCCTTATTTACATGCAGCGCCGTGATTTTGTTAGTGTTCTAGGCTCGCGTCTCTAGCACGGTCTAGCCTAGGACCAACACAGTACCGTCGTTGAGCGTTTATTCAACTTTGCATCTCTGAATTGATTATTGCTGACCCTTTTTGCTACCATACTATCAGCCTTCCCAGCTACACATACATCTATGTCGTGCGTTTGACTCTCCCTGGCAATCGCTCTATCCAAGCTTTTGAGAGTTTTGACTACAACGGTTGCCGATCACCGCCTGCTGCTGGGTAAGAACTGGTAAGAATTTGAGATTTGCTTGACGGATTTGTGACACCCGCCACCACCACCACTTGTTAGTAGTTTGTAGGATCATATTCTTGTGTGTTTCTATTGCTCCTAACCATGCCAGGATCACAAGCCGACGAGACTGACTGGGAGAACTTGACGAACAAAGAGCTTCATGATAAGTTTCAGCAAATGATGAGTGGACAGGTGCAAGATGTGCTAAACAGATTTGAAGAGGCCATGGAGAAGATAGATGGCATGGAGAAGACGTTTGAAACAAAGCTCGATAACAAGTTTGCTGAATTGCTTTTGCATTTTCCACCACCACCACCGGCTGCTCCTGCTGCACCTCTGCAACAACAGCAACAACACCGACTACCTCCACGTCAGGAAACAGCCCTCCGCCGAGCGAGCCGTGTCCCTCTTCAGCCAGGCCAAACTGCTGGCGCTGCTGTTGATACTTCTGTGGCTCCTACTGCTGATGTGGAGGAGGATGATTATGTGGGAGATTATGAGGATGAGGTTGATCAAAATCAGAACTACGTGCCACCACCAGCACAGCAACCACCAGGTCGTCCACATGCAAATAATGGCAATGGTAGGGCTCACCCTCAGGTACGAGATCATGACCATCTCCCTAAACTAAAATTGAATATTCCACCATTTGAGGGTAGATATGTTCCTGATATATATCTTACTTGGGAGTTAGAAACTTGATAGAGGCAAAGGTGTCCCATCTTTCGATGAGATGGTGGCTATCGTTTTGGAGGAAATCGACTTTGACGATCTGACTACGAACGTGCGAGGACGTCGCGCCTTAGCAATCGCTAAACCAACTCTGAGAGGTTATTGACCACGCCGGAGCATGATCAACTTGACCACGAAGGTCTGTTTCCTACAGGCAAACGAAGAACAAGCAAGAAACTAAGATTGCAATCTGGATATTGCGAATATAAGAGGAAAGCTTTATTGATCAAGGTGGGGTTCTGTGACGCCTTGGTCTGGTCGTTGAACACAAACGAAGTACGCGAAGTTGCAACTACGGCGAACTTTTGATCTAAACAAAACCCAAAGTCTAAACAACGCCCTAAGGGCTGTATATATGGAGGAAGAGGGGGGGGGATTCGTGGCCCTTGAGGGTGGGGTTCGAAACCAACCCTAACTCTTGTTTCCCCACACATACAGACTCTAAAAATAGCCTATACTTAAGTATTTCGAAATTACATGGGCCTGGCCCATTAATAAGGTGACGCAGCACCTAGAATAGCCCATGGACGAATATTATGAAGTGGCATCTTGTATATTTCGTCCAAGGCTTCATGCACTCCTTATGGCGGCTTCAAAGTCCCGAAATCATCACTTGTAACTCCGTTCTTGATCCCCTTGCGCATGCCATCAACTCCATGCGTGTTCTTGCTCCAATGTTCATCCTTCTCCAAGCTAGGCCCTTCATTTGTAAGCAAAACAAATGTATCCAATTTAGGCAGCATCATAATCTCATGAACATTAGAATCATTACCAAGAAACGAAAGTACCTGGTAATTTAATTGGCGTGCGCGAGCTCTAGTAATTGGTCCAGTATATGTAACAGTAGGGGCTGTGGGTGTAACAATGGTATTGATGTCCTCATCATAATGGGAGTAACTTTGGATCAACGTGAATACTTTAGGGATTATCGCTTGACACAAAAGGGAAATTATTATGGGATCAAATTCATATGTTGCATTGGTATGCTCGGGAGCTATGCTTAAGATATGATTATACTTGTTGCTCTAGGATGAAGGCTCCACACCTTCCCCTTTCATGCAAATTTAATGAAAATGAAACCTTAGCTTCTTATGCTAATGGTAGATATGATTATTATTATGTGGAATGAATAGAAGAATTTGTTGCTTTTAAGGGTGCTTATGAAATTGAATCTTTGTTTGAAAAGTTTGAAGATTTTGATGATTTAGTTTATAGACCTAAATTTTTTGATATCCTTCAATATTGCTATGATAATTATAAATTTAATTACAATATTGATGTATTTATTGAGAATATCTCCGCTGTCCAAGAAGAGACTAATATTTTGCAGGAGTGTATGGAGGAAGAAATTGATGAAACTGTGAGCTCATTGGATGAAAAAGATGATGAGGAGAGCGAAGAAAAAAAAGGAGGAAGAGCGGATTAGCTACCCATGACCACCTTCTAATGAGAGTAACCCTCCAACTCATACATTGTTTAATATCCCTTCGTTCTTACCGAAGGATGAATGCTACGATAATTGTTATGATCCCATTGATTCTTTTGAAATTCCCTTTTTGATGAACTTGATGGTTGCTATGATTATGGAAAAGATGCCCTATGAATTATGCTTATGGAGATGAACTTGCTATAGTTACTTATGTTAAGAATGAAATTGTTGCTATTGCACCCATACATGATAGTCCTAGTATCTTTTTGAATTATCCAAACTACACTATATCAGAGAAGTTTGCACTTATTAAGGATTACATTGATGGGTTGCCTTTTACCGTTGCACATGATAATTTTGATGAATATAATATGCATGTGCTTGCTGCTCCTACTTGCAATTATTATGAGAGAGGAACTATATCTCCACCTCTTTATGTTTCCAACATGAAAAAATTGCAAGAAACTGTCTATGATATGTATTGGCATTTACTTGATGTGCATGAATTATTCTTTTATGACATGCCGATGTGTAGGAAGAGAGTTAGACTTCGTCATTGGATGATATATGTTGCCTTGTGCTCAATACTAAATGCCAAATCATTGTTCATTAAAATTGGCTTCGATATACCTTGGGATCCGGGTGGATCCATTACTTGAGCACTTTATGCCTACCTTAATGGCTTTAAAGAAAGCGATGCCAGGGAGACAACCCGGAAGTTTTAGAGAGTCATTTCTTTCTGTTGAGTGCTTTTATAAATTTTAAAAACAAAAAATATAGAGGGGAACTTAAAAACTTTTTCACAAAAGAGAAGCGATTGGAAGTTATGTATTGGAGAAGTGAGGGTCGACCTTGAACACTTGTGTTCATGCTCATGGAAACAATGTAGAATTTTTCATGAAGATTCTCACAAAAATAATTATCCTCTTGTACAATTCCATTTTATTATAAAGGTATCGAGTCGTAATATTGAGTTGTAAGTAAATAGAAGTGTGATGATCATCAATTTTTATTACTAGAGCATTGCCCTAGTGAGTAAAGGATGATGGAGAGTATGATTCCCACACAAGTCGGGATGAGACTTCGGATAATGAAAGAAAAAGAAAAAGAAAAAAAGGAAAAAGAAAAAGTGAGAAGGGACATGCTAGTTCCACACTTGTGCTTCAAACTAGCACCATGTTTTTCATATGGAGAGTCTCCTATGTTGTCACTTTCATATACTAGCGGGAATTTTTCATTATAGGATTAGATCCACACCCACTTAGTTTTCATATTGAGCTTTCATACACTTATAGCTCTTAGTGCATTCACTGCACGGCAATCCCTACTCCTCACGTTGATATCAATTGATGGGCATCTCCATAGCCTGTTGGTTAGCCGCTTCGATGTGAGACTTTCTTACTTTTTTGTCTTCTCTATATTTACCCCTTTCTTCATACTCTATTCCACCCATAGTGCTATATCCATGGCTTGCGCTCATGTATTGCATGAGGGTGGAAAAAGCTGAAGCGTGTTAAAAAGTATGAACCAATTGCTCAGCTTGTCATCGGGGTTGTGCATGATAAATACTTTGTGTTAAGAAGACAAAGCATGACAAGACTATATGATTTTGTAGGGATAACTTTATTTAGTGTTGATATTTTGAAAAACATGATTGTTCATCGGGATGCCTGAGTATTGATGTCTTTATGTCAAATTATAGACTATTGGTTTGAATCACTCGTGTCTTAATATTCATTCCATTAGATATATGATCAAGATTATGCTAGGTAGCATTCCACATCAAAAATTATCTTTTTTATCATTTACCTACTCGAGGACGAGCAGGAATTAGGCTTGGGGATGCTGATACGTCTCCGTCATATCTATAATTTTTGATTGTCAATGCCAATATTATACAACTTTTATACACTTTTGGCAACATTTTCTATGATTTATTTGGACTAACATATTGATCCAGTGCCCAGTGCTAGTTCCTATTTGTTGCATGTTTTTTGTTTCACAGAAAATCCATATCAAACAAAGTCCAAATGCAATAAAAATTTGTGGAGAATTATTTTGGAATATGTGATTTTTGGGACTTGGAATAAATGCAAACGGGGGCCCACAGTGACCACAACCCACCAGGGCGCACGGGGTACCCCCTGGCACGCCCAGGTGTCGTATGCCATCCTCGAATGTCGGTTGGGGCCCTTCTTCTAGCGCAAGAAAGATAATTTATGGAAAAAATTGTGTAAACATTTCAGTGCAATCAAAGTTACGGATCTCCGGGAATTTAAGAAACCGCGAAGGGCCGGATCTGAAGAGCACGAAACGGTAGAGAACAGAGAGGGAGATCCAATCTCGGATGGGCTCCCGCCCCTCCGCATCCAAGGAGGCCATGGACTAGAGGGGGAACTCTCCTCCCATCTAAGGGGGAGGCCAAGGAAGAAGAAGAAGGGGGGCTCTCTCGCCCACTCTCTCCCGGTGGCGCCTGAACGCCATAGGGGCTAGGATCGTGACGACGATCTACATCAACAACCTTGCTACCATTAACACTAACTTTCTCCCCCTCTATGCAGCGGTGTATCCTCTCTTCTCCCTGCTGTAATCTCTACTTAAACATGGTTCTCAACTCCATATATTATTTCCCAATGATCTATTGTTATCCTATGATGTTTGAGTAGATCTGTTTTGTCCTGTGGGTTAATCGTGATCTTGGTTGGTATGATTGTATATTTTATTTATGGTGTTGTACTTCGCTGCCCTCCGTCTCGTGCAAACGTGAGGGGTCCCCGCTATAGTGTGTTGCAATACATTCATGATTTGCTTATGGTGGGTTGCGAGAGTGACAGAAGCTTAAACCCGAGTAGGTGGGTCATTGCTATGGTATAAAGAGGACTTGATACTTAATGCTATGGTTGGGTTTCACGACCTTAATGATCTTTTGTAATAGCGGATGCTTGCTATAGTTCCAATCATAAGCGCATATGATCCAAGTAGAGAAAGTACGTTAGCTCATGCCTCTCCCTCATATATAATTGCAAGAATGGTTACCGGTACTTATTATCGATTACCTATTGACAAATGACTTTCTTGTTGACAAAAGCTATCCACTTTTATTACCTTGCAATTTATTCTTAGTTTTATTCTCGCAAAGTACTCATAGTTTTACTCTTGCAAAATAGTTTCATACTTGTTCTAGGTAAAGCAAACGTCAAGTGTGCGTAGAGTTGTATCGGTGGTCGATAGAATTTGAGGGAATATTCGTTCTACCTTTAGCTCCTCATTGGGTTCGATACTCCTATTTATCAAAGAAGGCTACAAACGATCCCCTATACTTGTGGGTTATCATTTTGTTTCTTGTTATCGATTCTAATGTTCATGAGAATATGATGCTGCCTAAATTGGATAGCTTGGACAAGCACGATGAACATTGGAGCAAGATCAAGCATGGAGATGATGGCATGGGCAACGGGAACAAGAATGGAGTTTCAAGTGATGATTCCAGCACTTTGAAGCCACCATAATGAGTGCATGAAGGCTTGGGCGAAATATACAAGATGCCACTTCATAAATTTCGTCCAAAGGTTATTATAGGTGCCGCGTCACCTTATTATTGGGGCAGGCCCATGTAATTTCGAAATACTTTAGTATAGGATATTTTTAGTGTCCGTATGTGTGGGGAACATAGTTATGGTTGGTTTTGGACCCCTCCTCCAAGGGGTCACAAATTCCCCCCTATTCCTCCACATATATAGCCCTTAGGGCGCCGTTTAGGCTTTGGGTTTTGTTTAGATTAAAGCTCGTCATAGCTGCAACTTCGCGTACTTCATTTGTGTTCAATGACCCGACCAAGATGTCACATAACCCCACCTTGATTAATAAAGCTTTCCTTTTATATTCACAATATCCAGATTACAATATCAGTTTCTTACTTGTTCTTCATTTACTTGGAGGAAATAAACCCTCGTGGTCAGGTTGATCATGCTCTAGCATGGTCAATAACCCCTAGGAAGTTGGTTTAGTGATTGCTAAGGCATGATCTTTTCACATGTTCGTAGTCGGATCATCAAAGTTGACTTCCATAGAAAACGATTGCTATGTCATTGAAACATCGGGACACCTTTTCCTCTATCTGTCAGAATCGGGGCTCCGCAGACCCGAAGAAAGGTTCGAACTCTGAGGTGTGGGCGAAGAACTTCACTAGGCTATGTGTAAACGCCCATGATGCGGCTATATCTCCCACATGTCGAAGCACGACTTAGAGGCATAACCGCATTGTAAGCAATGTCGCAAGTGGGGTAATCTTCACACAGCCCATGTAATGAATAAGGAAAAGAGGTACATAGTTGGCTTACAATCGCCACGCCACACCATGCATAAATAACATTACAATCATCCAGATACAATCAAGGTCCGACTATGGAACCAAAATAAAGATAACCCCAAATGCAACAATGTCCCCGATCGCCCCAACTGAGCACCACTACTGATCGTCTGGAAAGGAAACGTAGTATCGTCCTGAGTCCTCATTGAACTCCCACTTGAGCTCAGTCGAATCTCCTAGAGAGGTATCATCGGTCCCTACATCTGGTTTTGGAAGGAATCTGTGAGTCACGGGGACTCAGCAATCTCACACCCTCGCGATCAAGACTATTTAAGCTTATAAGTAAGGTAAAAGGCATGAGGTGGAGCTGCAGCAAGCACTAGCATATATGGTGGCTAACATACGCAAAGAGAGCGAGAAGAGAAGGCAAAGGCACGGTCGAGAAACTATGATCAAGACGTGATCCTAAAACAACCTACGTTCAAGCATAACCGAGACCGTGTTCTCTTCCCGGACTCCGCCGAAAAGAGACCATCACGGCCACACACTCTGTTGATTAATTTCAATTAAGTTAAGTTTAAGATTTTCTACAACCGGACATTAACAAATTCCCATCGGCCCATAACCGCGGGCACGGCTTTTGAAAATTCAAATCCCCGCAGGGGTGTCCCAACTTAGCCCATCACAAGCTCTCACGGTCAACGAAGGATATTCCTTCTCCCAAGAGAATCCGATCAGACTCGGAATCCCGGTTACAAGACATCTCGACAATGGTAAAACTAAACCAGAAAAGCCGCCCGAATGTGCCGACAAATCCCGATAGGAGCTGCACATATCTCGTTCTCAGGGCACACTCAGATGAGCGCTCCGTACAACTAAAACCAAACCTCGAGTTTCCCCGAGGGGGTGCTGCAAAGGGCTCTAGTTTGGACCAACACTCAGAGGAGCACTGGCCCGGGGGGGTTTAAATAAAGATGACCCTCGGGCTCCGGAAACCCAAGGGAAAAAGAGGCTAGGTGGAAAAAGGTAAAACCAATGTTGGGCATTGCTGGAGGAGTTTTATTCAAGGCGAACTGTCAAGGGGTTCCCATTATAACCCAACTGTGTAAGGAACGCAAAATCAAGGAACATAACACTGGTATGACGGAAACTAGGGCGGCAAGAGTGGAACAAAACACCAGGCATACGGCCGAGCCTTCCACCCTTTACCAAGTATATAGATGCATTGAAATAGATCAATACATAATAATGATATCCCAACAATAAACATGTTCCAACAAGGAACAAACTCCAATCTTCACCTGCAACTAGCAACGCTATAAGAGGGGCTGAGCAAAGCGGTAACATAGCCAAACAATGGTTTGCTAGGACAAGGTGGGTTAGAGGTTTGACATGGCAACATGGGAGGCATGATAAGCAAGTGGTAGGTATCATAGCATAGGCATAGCAATAGAGCGAGCATCTAGCAAGCAAAGATAGAGGTGATTTCGAGGGTATGGTCATCTTGCCTGCAAAGTTCTCCGAGTTGACATTAGCTTGATCCTCGTAAGCGTACTCAATGGGTTCCTCGATCACGTACTTGTCTCCCGGCTCTACCCAAAGCAAGAACACAAGCAAAGGGAGACACAATCAACCACGTGCAATGCACAAGCAACATGATGCAAAACATGGCATGATATACGGGATGTGATATGCAATGCATATGCATGACTTGGAAAGGAAAGATTTAACCTGGCCTCCACTTGGAAAACCAAGAGTGCCACTAGAAAGAGGAGTTGATTTTGGTCGAAATCAATATAAAGATCACTGGAATTGGATGCACGGTTTGCAAATGGCAAGCAAAACAAATATGGCACCAATCTGCGATTAACAGCACGAGGCCATCTAAATGCATCAGGAACAACAAGCTACTGCACTCTAACATAACAACAAAGCACATGGCAGGGATCCACTCAAGATGCTTGATAAAAGATGAACACTGAGCTACTGCTAATTTACTCAATAACAGGTTCAAACAAGCATGGCAAAAGTGCAAAAGGTATCAGGTTACAGACTTGGTGAAAATAACATGTGAGGAATTTAACATCAGGAAGCAATGTTTAGAGCAAGATAACAACATGCTACAGGAACATATCATGGCAAAGCAAGGCATTGCATGAAGCTACTCAAAGCATACAACAAAAGTCCCTAACTGACCATAAGCCAAAAGGGACCAGAAAATACAATGGCAACCATGTGAACATAACAATTATCATTAACAGATTCAGACTTAGTAGAAAACTGGAACATGACATAACAGATATTAAGTAGGCATGTTTGCGAGCTCGATGCACTCATCACAAGGCATTGCATGACAAACTAAGCATACACCTAGCAAGTAGACATGGCATAGAAGCTAAACATGGCAAGAACAACTACATAGCATGCATGGATCAACTACAACAAGCTCGGCAAAAATGCTTAACGCGTAAACATTCTGCTAGGAACATTTTATAGCAAAAGTAGAGCTCGATTGACTCAAGCTAGGGTGCTCCATAATTACAAACAAAGACATGGACGGATAGAGAACAACAATATCTACAAAACATCCTTACTGATCATGCTCAAAAGAGGCATGAATCACTCTGTAGCAACATGAATACATGGCATAAAAATATTAACAGGGCAAAGACTTAGAAGATTTCTAAGTCCCTGAAATCTGCAACATTATGAGGGCTACCTTGCATGCTTGTGCTAGTCACCACAAAGATCACAAACATACATGGCATACACCCCTGTAAAGATGGCATGGCATACTTCAAAACACATGTAGGGCTCAAGTTCATAGGAGGCACACATCAATCATGGAAAAAATGACAAATGTCCAAAAGCTGATAAGAATCTGAAACTAATATAAACTAGGACTCTTGCAACAGCATTTAGGGCATCAATATGAGCTCAAATGAACATGGTGCAATGGAATGAAATGAAGTACTCGACGAGACGAACAATTTGATATGCTACATGCCTAAAACGGAGCCACGGTTGCAAAGATACGATGCTATGAAGAATGCCAAAAGTTACTGAAATTAGGGCAAAAGTCAACCCTAGTTTGGACCCAGATCTGGATAGGCCGGTTACTGTAGCAGCGCGGGGATCGAGGTTCACCGGTCGGAGAAAGGTCGCCGGAGGGAGAGGAGATGGCGGATCCGGGGTCTCCTTCCCCGGATCTGGCCGGAGCTTTGGCCGGGGCGACGCGGGACGCCGAAGGACGGGCGCGGCGAGGGTGGTGGTCACCAGGGCGGCGATGCGGTGGAGGAGGCGCGGCGAGGGGGCAGTCGCCGGCGAGGTAAGGACGCGGCGGTGCGGCGAGGAGGAGGAAGGCGGCGGGTGCGGGAGCGAGCCTCGGGCGGCGGCACGGAGAGACGGGCCGCGAGGGTCGGTGCTGGGCCTGGCGGGCCCGCACGATTGGCGGCGAAGTGGGGCTCGCCCGCGGGACATGTGGCGCGATCTGGTTGGCGGCGGCGGGAGCATCCGGCGCGGCCCGGACGTGTCCGGCGCGCGGATGAGGAGCGGGGCTAGGGTTAGGGTGGTATGGATCCGGAATTTCGGGGGAGAGCCCTTTTTATAGGTAGGAGGAGCTAGGAGGCTCCAACTTAAGCACGGTTTTCGGCCACGCGATCATGATCGAACGACCTAGATGATGGGTTTAGGTGGGTTTTTGGGCCACTTTGGAGGGGTGTTGGGCTGCAACACACACGAGGCCTTTTCGGTTCCTCGGTTAACCGTTAGAGTATCAAACGAAGTCGAAATGGCACGAAACTTGACAGGCGGTCTACCGGCAGTAAACCAAGGTCGCTTGGCAAGTCTCGGTCCAATCCGAACACGTTTAACACCCGCACACGAAAAGAGGTAGAAAGGGACACCGGAGGACATATGAGCGCCGAAATGCAAAACGGACAACGGGGAAAATGGGCGGATGCATGAGACGAACAGGTATGCAAATGCGATGCACATGATGACATGATATGAGATGCATGACAAAGACAAAAGCACTCAAAGAAAAAAACCCGACAACGAGGAAATATCATAACTTAGTGCCGGAAATGGCAAGAGTTGGAATACAAATATGGTAGGTTACATACGGGGTGTTACACTATGGCTCATTGCTCACTGCCTCACGTCGATGCTCCATCATCCCCGAGCGAGAAGGAAGAAGACAGAACACGGTGATTTACCCAGGTTCGGGCCACCATGCAGCGTAAGACCCTACTACTGCTTTGTGGTGGATTGCCTCGCTAGGAGGATGAGTATGGACTAGTAAAAGGATGAACTGGCTCTGGAGGGCTCAAGATTTGACCCCTCTCTATGGTGCGGACTAACCGATACTTATACTGGCCTTGCTAGGCGGGAAGGGATGCCACAACAACTAATTTGCAAGGGGACAATAGTACACCATATCCCGAGTAAAGGTGGTCTTCGACTGCAAAGCTTCTGGTCGTGCTGCACATGTGGGATTGGCGATGACCTCCGTCCTGGCGAGCCCGCCGTCCTGGTCTTGTTGCACTAAAGAGGTAAGCTTTGGGGGATTCCTTTGGAATCTGCATGCTGGCCTTGTCCCTTTGGAACCAAAGAGGAAATTGTCCTGGACTGCGCCCATTGGTGCCCTCCTGGCTCCGCTCGTCGCGGCTTGCATCACCGACGTGTCTCGCTGTCGTGGTGGAACATGTTCACCTATGGGACAATCAGCCACTTGTGGTTCGACAAAGGGGGAAGGTCAGATTACACAAAGAGCAGAAGCCATGGAACCACATGACATTGGTGATGCTGGTGTTTTTACCTAGGTTCAGGCCACTAAGAAGCATAAAAACCTACTCCTGCTTTGGTCGATAGATAGGAGGACCAGGGCGAACACACAACACTCAAGCCCAACAAGGTCGCCTCGGGGTGAGCACCTACGCGTGTACGAGTATACAAGGGTACGAATCCTTTTCCAGTCTACCATGGCCCTCCTTTTATATAGGATAAGGGGTAACCACAATGGCAAAACAATCTTTATCTAGTGATTAGATAGCTAACAGTGCTATCATACCTAACTCTGGCAGTTAGGACAAAGTGCATTAAATGCACTACTAGGTGCCACACTGTGGATGCAGCCTTGCAAGCCTGCCGTGCTACTTAATCATCTTCTATCTGTCTGCTTGACATGCCTCTGGACGGGCGTCATATAGAGGTAACCTTCCTTCCAAATGGCTTCCACGTGCCTAATGGCAGCCACTTAATCACTTGGGGGTTCGACACCGTACGGATAGATGAATTGCGTCGTGGTGCGGTGGAGCGGCAGAGTCTTGGCAGGGAGATTTGCCTTTAGCGGGCCCGACAAGAATGCCAGGGAAATCTTGGATTCATCCTTGGGGCGGCATCACTAGTCTGGCAAGGGGGGCTTTCTCTTAGTGATATCTTGATGCCTTGGCTTATCTTGGTTTTATTGATCCGCCCTTTGATGCATCAAAGAGCTGCTTATCTCGCTTGTTCTTGACTTGTATGTTTGGTGAAGTAGTACCCTTGCCATCGTGCCTGTGTATAGTCTGGGAAACATATGTGAAGGTTTGTTGCACCGACAAGAGCCCCCGGGCCTAGTTCGAACATGCTGCCGAGCACCATTGGGGTAGGCCCTATGAGGTAAATAGGCAGGGTACTTGAGATAATTTTCTCCTTTCCTTGGTATTTTCCTTGCTTCTTCATTAACCTGTGCTTGGGCCAGTTCTCGAATTTTTGTGCATCGTGTGACGCCAAACGCGGTGGGGCCATCTCTGTAATGGACTGTGAATGACTTTTATTCACGGGAAGGTAACTACCATTTCACTGATCCCACTACGCCCGTCCTTTCTGCCACATACGCCTCATGCATCGTGTGGGGTAGGTAACATATGCGTATGGTGTAGGAAGGAGTGCTATGGCAGAAAACCACACATCCCAGATTGGTGCGAGAGGGCGGTCGACGAGTCTAGCCGCCATCAGCGATATAGACGGGTTGAATTTGAAGGAGCCTCAGGGGGTGGAGAGTCAGCCCCCGGCCCCAGATCGTCTATAAAAGGGAGCACGAGTGGGAACAGAGGCATTCATCCGCACACCTTCTCCTTCTTCTTCCTTGCCTTCTTCTTCACCATGCCAAGGGAGAGAGG
This sequence comes from Triticum monococcum, assembly GCA_034509565.1. Classification (NCBI taxonomy): domain Eukaryota; kingdom Viridiplantae; phylum Streptophyta; class Magnoliopsida; order Poales; family Poaceae; genus Triticum; species Triticum monococcum. The sequence continues at coordinate 246,244,302 of CM067841.1, read as the reverse complement.
CCGGGGCCTGGCTCCAGGCCTCGACTCGGGAGTGACGATTCTGAAGGCTCGTGTTGACACTCAGGGAGTGAGTCTGGTCTGGGGCCGTGGGAGACGCGCTGGTCATCGTTGGGGCGGTCGCAGTTTGCGGCAACGCACCCATGATTTCCGCATCGACTCTAGTATGGAAGGCGTCACGCTTCTCCTTAGTGACAGAGTGTTCGCACCCTCCATGCGAGCTAGCTGCCCAGGGCAGGGGCGCCGCCCCTACCGCAAGCTATGGGAGTTTGATAACCTGTCGGTGGGGTCTTTACCCTCTCCGGCGAGGTCGGGGATGATGCTGAAGATGGTGGTGCCCCTTGGCACCACCACCACCACCAGCCACCTCTCCAGGGGAGGTGACGGGCCAGGGGCCTGGCGTCCTCCCGGAGCAAGAGTGACGAGGAGCAAACCGGCGAAGACGATGAAGGCAGGTCGTAGGCCGTCAGGTCGGAGTATGATGGAACCGACGCCTTCGTCTCGTATTGCCTACTTGCTGCTCCATCTTTCGACTCTTCCCCCTGCCCCCCAGCGCCAACATCAATAGCCTCTTCCGAATGGTTGCCGGGGGAAGCTCTCTTAGTGCCTTCTGCCGCGTGCACCCCGCCTAGGTGCTTCTTTTGCCCTTCTCACACTTGAGATGAATCCTGGAAGAAGGAGGGAAATAAAGGCATCACGAGGCATCTGCCCTTTTTATATTACAAAGGATGTTGACGCTTGCCAAATTTTAGTCTTAAATATGCAATTTCTTCTATCCATGTTTGTACTCTGTAAGGTTTGTACTTGCTTATCTGCATATTAATGAAAAAAGACATGCTTGCCGGGTACATGTGCATGTATCTTATCCATGCAGAGGAGGAACGCCTCTATACTCTCAAGTAAACAAGTTTTTTAGGCAAGCTATCTTGCCGGTGCCTTCCGTCGTTGCCGCGGGGCTTGGCCTGCCGGGCTTAAAACTATAGAAGGGAACCGGCCCCTTGTCGAACCTTTTCTGTCAAATGCCACTACAACCATCTTGACCAAAATAATGTCGAATCAAGGGATGGGAGCACAAATGTTTTGAAGGTGACAAGGTTTTTCTACGCACACGTTTTTTCTTACAGAGACATGTTACAGATAAAAAGAAACTTATCTATTTTGCCTGTCAGGGACCAATTTGTAAGCTTGTTTCCATCTCTTCTTTTCCGGATCGAGCCCGTGATAAGAGCCTTGTAGTTAGTGCAGAGCAAGACATAGCAGGATATGATCTCATCTAAATGATCATGGCAAGTTTATGCTAAACTAAACATGCATGCATGTTTTTAGGGCGCCAACACTTTGTTTTATTATCTGTGCTCAGGGTCTGCGCCTGGCTTTGTACAAAGGGTTACATGCGCATCGGCATGGCTTGCACAAAAGGGTGACAGCTGGGGCTGGGCCCAGCAGCCGCGCCTTACGGGTAGAACTTGCGAAGATGCTCAATATCCCATGAGTTTTGCATTTTGATGCCATCTTCGGTCTCAAGATGGACCACGTCAGGTCTGGTGACTTGTACTACCCGATGAGAGACTTCCCACTTCGACGTCAACTTGTTGGTACCCTTGGCGGACTGAACACACCTAAGGACAAGGTCAGCTTTCTCAAGGCTCCGGGAATGGAACATGCGGCTGTGATAATGGCGTAAGGCTTGCTGGTAGCATGCAGCACGCACAGCAGCCCGGAGAAGGTCTTCCTCAAGGAGCATGGCATCGTCATGCCAGTGTTGCTCTTGCTCTACTTCATCGTAGGCAAGTACCCGAGGTGACCCGTATATGCATTCCCTGGGGAGCATTACTTCTCCCCCATAGACTAGGGAGAAGGGAGTTTGGCCAGTAGCTCAATTTGGTGTGGTACGGAGGGACCAAATAACCACCGGTAGCTCGTCGATCTAGTGTCTGCCGCATTTTTGCAACTTATATCAAAAGTCCTTGTCTTGAGCCCCCACAACACTTTAGCATTCATCCTCTTAGCCTGTCCATTGCTTCTAGGATGAGCAACGGAGGCGAATGAAACCTTGCTTATGAGGGTATGAACGTATTGCATGAAGGCACGACTTGTGAATTGGGTGCCGTTGTCAGTGATAACTCTGGTGGGTACTCCAAAATGGCACACCAATCCTTTCAAGAACTTGAAAGCTGATTGTGCGGTTACCTTTCTCACAGGCTCCATTTCTGGCCACTTTGTAAACTTGTCAATTGCAACGTACAAGAATTGAAAGCCCTCGGTAGCATGGGGGAAGGTCCCAAGATGTCGAGCCCGCAGACCGAAAATGGCCCTGGCAAAGGGATCATCTGGAGAGCTTGAGCAGGTTGATGGATATTCTTGGAGTGGAACTGGAAGGCTTCATATATGGTGACTAGCTCAATTGCATCTTGGAGGGCCGTGGGCTAGTAGAAACCTTGCCGGAAAGCTTTTCCAACCAAGGCTCTTGATCCAATTTGGGAGCCGCACATGCCTTTGTGTATTTCTGCCAACAGTTCCTTCCCCTCTTCCCAGCAAATGCACTTCAACTTCACACCATTGGGCCTTCTTCTATACAATGTGTCATTGACAAATTGATACATATAGGCCCTCTGGGCTACTCTTTCGACTTCTTCTTGCTCCTCGGGAAGTTCTCATGTTTGAAGGAAGTGGACTATGTGATGTGCCCAAGTTGGAGCTTGAGGATCGGCAACAAGGACAAACGACACCTCCTCGTTCGTAGGAGCGCATATCTTGACGGCAAGAACTTGTAGTTTCGCGGGAGAGTACTATTTAGCAGGCGAAGTAGAGTTATTTCTGGCAGCCTCTCTACCAGGGGCTTTGGGAAGCCCTGTCGGGAGATTCTTGCCGGAGTCCAATTTCCTCCTTTTTCTGGCCATCGTTGTTGGGGATACTAAGGGTTGAGTCAGGTGGAGAACAAAATTTCATGGTTCCACATGAAGTTTTTGTGCAACTCACTTTGAAATATGGTCAACAATGTTGTTTTCCGCATGCGACACGTGCTCTGTTTGCAATCCATCAAAATGCTCTTCCAGCTTCCTCACTTCTTCTACATATTCCTCCATTAATGGACTCTGGTAATCCTTGTTTACTTGTCTCACTACGAGCCGCGAGTCTCCACGAATGATCAACTTCTTAATTCCCAATTCCATTGGAATTCTGAGCCCGGCAAGGATCCCTTCATATTCCATAGTGTTGTTGGTGGCTTTCTCCCGGGGAAAATGCACTTCGATCACATATTTGAGGTGTTCTCCAGTGGGCGCAACAAGGAGCACACCATCCCCAACGCATTGTAACGAGAAGGCACCGTCAAAATACATCATCCATTCTTGGGGCGCCTCCTTGCCGAGGAAAACTGTTTCTGGTGTCTCTTCATCTGGCGTGGGTGTCCATTCTGCAATGAAATACACCAGTGCCCTACTCTGAATGGTTGAGGTACTCTCATACTTCAAACCAAAACTTCAGAACTCTAATGCCCATTCAACTATTCTGTCGGCAGCCTCAGGGTTCCTCAGTATGCGTTGCAAAGGGAAACGAGTGACAACTGTGATCTCGTGGGCTTGGAAGTAGTGGTGCAGTTTTCTTGAGGCCATGATGAGGCCGAAGATCAACTTTTGCACTCCAGAGTACCTTGACCTAGCCCCCTGCAACAGGGAATTAACGAAGTACACTGGCTACTGCACTACCTTCTTCTTTGCCGTGGCTTCAGAACTGCTACTGTAAGCTTTCCCTGCTTTTCCCTGATCTGTATCCAACCTTGCCATGACTAGTCCAGCTCCTTCTTAGTGGAGTACAGTAGGTGCGGCTATTCCTTCATCTACTTCCCACTGCGCTACCAACCCTACACTAACCACTTGATTGCTTGCCACTAAGTATAGTAGCAACGACTCTTGTGGTTTAGGAGCGACCAAGGTGGGAGAAGAGGAAAGATACACTTTCAAGTCTCGCATAGCTGCTTCTGCCTCCGAGATCCTGTTCATTAGCCGTGCCTTCTTCAGAATTGTGAAGAACGGTAGGGCACGCTCGGTAGAGTTGGAAATGAACCTACTTAGTTAAACGCCTCGCGTCCTTGACTGTCTTGGGTGCTTGAATCTGCTCGATCACTCCGATCTTGTCGGGGTTGGCCTCTATCCCTCGGTGAGACACAAAGAAGCTGAGTAGCTTCTCGGAGGGAACACCAAACACATACTTCTCAGGATTCAACTTGAAGGTAATCTTGCACAGGTTTGCAAAGATCTCTTCCAAATCCAGAATAAGTGTTGATTTGTCCTTGGTTTTGAGCACTATGTCATCCATGTAAGCTTCAATATTCCTGTGCAACTGAGGCTCAAACCAAATTTACACTGCTCTTGCAAAAGTGGATCCAACTCTCTTTAACCCAAAGGTCATTTGCACAAAGTAGTACGTGCCACATGGGGTTATGAACGTGGTCTTCTCCTTATCTTCCTTGGACATGAATATCTGATGGTATCCGAAGTATGCATCCAAAAAGGAAAGTAGATCACACCTGGAAGTGGAATCCATAATCTGATTGATGTGCTTCAGGGGGAAAGGGTCCTTCGGGCATGCCTTGTTCAGATCTATGAAGGCTATGCAAAGCCTCCATTTCTCATTCGCCTTGCACACCACCACTGGGTTTGCCAACTACGTCGGATGCAACACTCCTCTTACCAAACCAGTCGCTTCAAGTTTCTTGATCTCTTCGACAATGAATTGTTGCCGCTCCAAAGCTTGCTTCCCGACCATCTGCTTGACGGGCCGAGCATGAGGGCAGATAGGAAGTGGTGCTCGATTACCTCCCTACGAACGCCGGGGGTGTAAGATGGTTGCCAAGCAAACACATCAACATTCGTCCATAGGAAGTCAACGAGCACACTTTCCTATTTGTCATCAAGGGTGGAGCTGATGGTGAATGTACCACCAGCGCCATCCAGCCCTCTTGGGACCTTCTTTATAGCAGGCGAACCAACTTTAGATCTCTTGCTAGTGGAACTCTCTGGCAAATCATCGACAGGTGCAGCACACTCCGGAGAGGCGCTCCCCGGATTCCTTGTTGGCATATCTGCTAGCCTTCTTTCCTTTCTTGTTTTCCTTAGCGGGAGCTACAACTTCTGCGTCCTCGGTAGCGATCGCATCCCGGTACATCTTATCCACACATATGATTCCATCTTTCTTGTCGGACGGGATGGAAATGACACCCATTAGCCCTAGCATTTTAGAGTGTTGTAGGCATAGTGAGATGCCACCATGAATTTTGCCAGAGCTGGACGACCAAGAATCCCATTGTACGACAAGGGGAGCTCGACCACATCAAACACAACCCTCTCTGTCCGGTAGTTTAGTTCTCCGCCAAACATCACTGACAGCATAATCTTCCCCTTAGGACGAGTCCTGCTGGGGTTGATTCATTGAAATGTGCCAATAATCTTGAGCTCTTCATCTGATATCTGAAGCTTTGTAATCACTTTGGAGGAAATTATATTCAACCCTTCCCCGCCATCAACTAGCATCTTTGTGACCTTGATGTTGTGGATTGTTGGCGAAACCAATAACGGCAAACACCCTACAACAGTGGTGCGGTCAGGGTGATCCTCTACGTCAAAGATGATAGGCATGCGGGACCATTTGAGCGGCTTCTGGGAATCTTCTCCTGGCTCTATGGCATTGACCTCATGATGTAGGCTAGAACCCTAATCGGCCGATCTTTCACGAAAGGAGCGGATCCCGTGATGAACACGAAGAACACGAGGAGGGAAACGAGGGGAAAATCACGAGGGGAACACAAGAGAACACTCAAACCAGCAAGAATGATCACACATGCTCTAGATCCTCGAAACATGATAGGAGATACAAGATCCAAAGTCAACAACAGACGGTACACGATAGCCGGTTCTTCTCCAAAGGAGGTCTTGAGTTCTTCCCTAAAGAGGGGTCTTGAATCTGCTTGGGGGATCTCCTCCGGTGGAGGCTCAAATCTCCGAGGAGAAGGTAACCAAGTGGATGAGCAAAGCTCTCACACGAAATATGAGCTAATCCTTTTCTAACCTTAGAAAGGAGGAGGGAGAGGTCTATATATAGTCTTAGTGAAAAGGGAGCGAAAAAGGGGTACATGGGCTGCGGCCCAACACATGGTAGCGCATAGGCGTCAGACGTCCGGGAGTCACCGGTCGTCCGGAGGCTCGCGAGGGTCTGGACGTCCGGTGCCTGTCGGACGTCCGTAATTTCGGCTCGGGTGTGCTTCGGTCGGACGTCCGGTTGGGGTAGGACGTCTGGGCATCGGTCGTCCGTTGGACTCCAGGAATCCATAGATTTGGCTCGGGTGCGGTGGCGTCGGTTTTCCGGAGAGGGCCGGACGTCCAGAGCCTGGAGATCGTCGGACGTCTGGTCCTGGCCGGTTGTCCGGAGCCTGTAGCTTCTTCTTCATCACTTCTTCTTCTCCGTCTTCACGTCCATCTTCCTCTTATTCTTCTCCTTGCTCCTTAGATTCTCCATGGTACCTGAGTATGCACAATGTGTCCGTATGAGGTAGTAGCCATGTCTCATGTGCATCAAAGTGGAAATGTGAGAGGAGAGATGTCACCCCGGTTTCAAGAGCTCTTGCACGTGCTCGTGTCATGGGTCCGCTAGGCACTTGGTGAGACGATGTTAGGTCCATGGGGATGACCTTGGGATGCTCCGCATCATCTCCCCTCCCTTGGGGAAGATCCGTCCTCACATCAAATTCTTTATCACCATGGTAGGGAGAGAGATCTTTGATGTTGAAGATGTCGCTCACGAAGTACTTGTCACGTGGAATGTTGATCTTGTAGGCGTTGTCGTTGTAGCATGCAAGCACCTTGAAGGGTCCATCCGCTCGTGGTCGAAGCTTGGACTTGCGTTCTTGTGGAAAGTGCTCCTTGCGAAGGTGTAGCCACACGAGATCACCAATGTTGAAGACCATGGGGTGCTTGTTGATGTTGAGTTTGGTCGCAAGTCATTGTACTTGGCGCTCCATAGTATGTCTTGTATCTTCATGCACCTTCTTGAGATGAGTCACACGTGCACTTGCATCCAAATTGATGCGCTCTTGGAGTGATAGAGGGAGAATGTCCAATGGGGACAAATGGTTGAATCCGTAGACGACCTCGAAGGGGGACTTGCTGGTTGTTGAGTGTCTTGCTCGGTTGTAGGCGAACTCGGTGATAGGTGTAACACCCCAAAAATTTGGCCTTGATTTATTAATTAAAATTTTGCCAGGAAATTAAATTTTTATTTTCTGGTTTTATCTTTTAATTTTAGATCACTCTGTCCCTCTGAATTTTTGAGTTTTTTTCCTTCTAGTTGGAAACCTTTCAAAAATATTGTTGGACTTGTATATCTTCCCAAGACCATTCCTTTTTATCAGTGGAATTATTTCTATAATTATTTTTCCTGAGCTTTATTTCTTTAAAAAAGTGCTTTTTCATGAGTTTAGAGTTCCATTTGCACTACAACCTATTTAAATATTTCTTTAAAAATTCCACCAAAATTGGGGGATGTTAGTAGTAGTGTATAATTCAACTTTATGCAAAAACCTATTGGTGTTCTTTGAAAAATTTGAGCAAATCAGCCTCATCTTCATTCGGGTCCAGTTTGGTGTTTTGTACTGCAACCATGTTTTATCTTGCCATATTACCCTTGATTTTTCTCCTGCTTATAGACCAGCCTACCAAACCCTTAAGTCCAGGAGATTGGACCCATTGGAGTATTTTTGGTCCATGCAATAATGCCCTTCACTTTCTGTCCAGAACTGAAGATTTGTAAAACTTGCACTAACAAGTTTCTGGTTTTGCCCAAATAGCCTTGCCATCATCACTTGCACCTAAAGAGATCCCATCCTGGAGATTTGGGCCACCAAAAGAGATGCATAGATGCCCATGGCATTCTGTCGAGCACCTCGAGTTCATGGACAGCTTTGGCATAGTTTTATGTTTGCACTGTGATCTTGCCCCTCTGGACAAACCAGCATGTCCACTAATCTCCTAGCCACCTCTAACCTAGACCTGTTAATTGCCAGCCTCACCCAAGCCATCTAGGCCACCCTGGCTTTCTGTCGAGCATGTAGTGTGCATGCTCTGGGCGCGCCCAGAGTGCACTTTTTGCACACGCGCACAATCGAGCCGCCGCGTCTTGCCCCTGGCCTTTGCTCGCCCGCAGGGCCACGCCCCGTTCTCGTTCGCTCGCCAGGACCCTCCAAGCCGCCCCTGGCGCTCTACAGTGCCGCCGTCAAAGCCCTCTTGACGGCACGCCGGTGTCCGCAACACGCCCCTGCCATGGCAGCGCCGCCCAAGCCACAACCGCCCGCCAGCTACCCACTGGAACAGCTCAAGCTCATCCACGAGCCCGTCCGCTAGCGCCCGTCGTCGCCAAGTCGCCCTGCCAGCAACAGAACGGCGGTTCGCCAACGTCCTTATCCTCAGCAGTGGGAACCAACCTCGACCACCTATAAAAGGAGCCCCCGAGCTCGTCCAGACCATCAGGCGACCTCAGGCCATCTCCCTAGTGCTCCCATAGCCAGCAATCGATGGAGGGAGGGTGTCTGCCTCGTCTTCGGCCAATTCGGCCGCCGCCACACTCCAGTGCCATACGTCGCGAGCAGGGCCTCCCCAGTTCTTCCAGCGCCACCGTTCGACTCCTCTCAACCGTGCGGAGCCGCCCCACCTCTCTAGCCCGATCGAGAGCCACCATAGCTCGAGAGCCCGATCCACCCGAAACCACCGTCCGTCACGGAACTCGCCGTCGGCGACCCCCTCCACCCCCGCCAGCCTATCGACCACTGGGAGGACCACCCTGGACCAGTGGATCCATCCCCGCCCTCAGAATCCTGCAGGGAGCTGCCGTTCGCCGGAGGCAATCGCCGAAGCCCTGCCACCGTTCGGCTAGAGAAGGAAGGAGGGCGCGGGCAACTGGTCAAACCTGATCAGTGGACCCGACGGCCCCACCTGCCAGTGACCCCAGCTCTGCCAACGTGTTTTAAGTGGAAACGTAAAACACAGGAGTACGTCTTCTCTGTCTCGAAAGCGTATTCTTATTCGAACCATTTTTCTTTTTCTGTTTAATTTGAAAACAGATTTTGACTGAAACATTGACTACCTACAACTTTTTAAATATAACTCCGTTTGACCTGATTCTTTTTTTGTTATTTCCCAAATTTCATCTAGTTTATTTCCATATTTATTTGAAAATTTTCCAAACAACTTTTTTGTACTGTTTTGAAACTATGTGTTAATTTAAATTTTCTTAAAATAGGATTTTGAAGAAGGAAGCAACTTTCAAAAAGTGCACCCCCACTTGCATACTCTACAAGGCAAGCATTCTGAACCCCAACATAATATTTGTTGTGTGTCGTTCGATGCTAATACGACACCACATTGACATGAAGTGTTCGGTATTTTATGTGGTGTTATGATCATATTCATGAGTGCATAATGATGATTCCTTGCTGTTGGAATTTGATATGCTTCTGATAGTACTCACCCTCGTATGCCTTTCATGCCTATCGGGAGGAATCCGGGAAAGTCTCTGCCTTGGGTAGACATGAACTTTTCTCTAATAATTCGTTGAGACGATTATGTTCGGTAAGGCATGGTGAGGTATGATGAGTGGTGATTCTGTTTGTTGGTGTGAAATATATTTGTTATACTAATCCTGCATGGAATGCCTTAATCTCCTGAGTCGACCATAGATCGAGTCTTGTTCCAGTAACCCCCATACTTGTTTCGTACTACCACTTGTCCCTGCCATAGGTAGGGTACGGTTCAGCAAGTTGTCAAACCCTTCCTAGCACACACCGTACAGAGAGGCCATGGTGGAAGATACCGGCTGCATCCGGTAGACATGCCACCTGGTCCGGGGGCATGGGTGTTTCCGGTTAGAGACGAGGGGGTAGCTCCCCTAGTTTGCGCGCGTTATAAATTTTGTGATCCCATGCTAGTCGAGGTTGTAGCCTCCCCACTTAGAGTTTTGCTTAATGGGTGTCGTGGGTGATTCCAAACACCGGTAAGTTAGGCTGGTGTGTGCGGTCAGGTGTGTTTTCAATTAAAAGACCATAGACGGAATTAGCCCCGATGGACTAAAGGAATCCGTTACTCGTGGGTAAAGAGTACACCCTCTATAGAGGTTATATCTAATCGAATAGCCGTGTTCGTAGTTAAGGACTACAGTCTGGATGGGTCAAGTGTCGGTCTTCAGAGGAAAAATTGCTAAACCAAAACATTGATCATGACTTGGGACATATGATGATTATGAGTATTATTACTATAGCCTAACCATTGGTATTATTTGAATTATTGAGTATCCCTGGGACGACTCTACCTCCTAGATATTCACTGTGATTATTCTCTTATAAGCCCTTTATGTGGTGTCGCTCAGACGCCCGACTGTGGCATGCTTGTTATTTAAATTACTTATAAGCCCTTTATGTGGTGTCGCTCAGACGCCCGACTGTGGCATGCTTGTTATTTAAATTACTTATAAGCCCTTTATGTGGTGTCGCTCAGATGCCCGACTGTGGCATGCTTGTTATTTAAATTACTTATAAGCCCTTTATGTGGTGTCGCTCAGACGCCCGACTGTGGCATGCTTGTTATTTAAATTACTTATAAGCCCTTTATGTGGTGTCGCTCAGACGCCCGACTGTGGCATGCTTGTTATTTAAATTACTTATAAGCCCTTTATGTCATGTCCCTCAGGCGCGCGACTGTGGCATGCTTGTTATTTAAATTACTTATAAGCCCTTTATGTGGTGTCGCTCAGACGCCTGACTATAGCATGCTTGTTATTTTAATTACCTATAAGCCCTTTATGTGGTGTCGCACAGACGCCCGACTGTGGCATGCTTGTTATTTATTTTATTTGTAAGACCTCTATGTGGTGTCGCTCAGACGCCCGACTGAGGCATGCTTTATATTATTATCCTTTCGAGGTGTCGCTTCAGACACCCGATCGGTGCATTCTATTTCTACTCTCTGATTGAATATTCGTGTTTGACATGAATAACCTACTTGCGTGCATCATGGATTTTTATTTCGTGACTGACGTTGTGATCATGGAATATTCCAGGGCATGATTATCATTTGTTATATTATACCTGAGTTCATAATGTTTGCGAGTACATTCAAAGTACTCACTAGCTTGGCCCTGGCTATTATCTTGGCCAGATTTCTTGCATGGAGAGGAGCGTTGTGATGACAGCCCCGGAACCTATGCAATGGTGATAGCAGCCTCGCGAAGATAAGAGTTATCCAGGTCAGCTATTCCTGTGGGAAATGGAGTCCCATAGACGCTGATGAACCACAAACCGCTTCCGCCATCAGCCACTAGAAACCTTGTGTCGTACTCATAGGCCAGAATGGTCTTGTACTACATATTTTGAATTTTGCTTGGAATTTCTGTATCAAGTTGGTGCCTCATCAGCTAATAGTAATCCTGGGGCTGGTGGGCACAAGGACCATTTTCTGGGAAATATATCCTGAAAATCCGGTCGCGACAACCTTGGTATCAGAGTCAGGCTGACCATTGGCCAATCCTATCTTGGCCAGGTCAATAAACCTAGATTAACCAATCCATCGGACCTTAACCTAGCCCCAGCCAAGCTTCTCGTGTAAGATAGCCACACAGTGACCCCGACACCTTTTGGCAGTCGGTGCCCAACCTATCAGCCTAGCCTGCCGATCACGCGCCAGTGACCGACACCTAAATAGTCTCTTTCGCAAGCGTGTGATGGAAGACTCCGTCCCCTTTTTCTATAAAAAGGGCACGCTAGCCTCAACCCAGCACAACACAGCCTCTTCCCCAAACCGAGCTATAATGCCTGGCCCCATTGTGCACAATGAGACCACAACAACCAACCTTAGAAGTTTTGTGACCGTGCTAGCAAACCTCACCTGCCGTGCCTTTGCATTAGAAGAGCCCCCAGAGTATGTTGTGTACCAAGGGCCCATGAGCGGTGAGAGCCGTCAATTCCGGGCCACTGTGCACGTCTATGGTAGGGGTCTATCGCCAGAACACCCCTACAGGTTCACCGGAAGGACAACTTCCTTTGAGCCACAAGCCATCCAACTAGCTGCTCGAGAGGCTATAGTTAATCTCCGGCACTTGTCGCCCAGAGTTAACTATCGCTCGTTCTACTACTACCCCAGCCGTGACGGGTATGGTAGGCCACCCCAGGTTGCCAACGGAGATCACGAGACAGATCCTGCATTGTTGCATCTGGTGCGCTATGTAAGTGCACTAGAGGAACTGTTCGATCAAACCACCCTTGATCTGATCGCAGCTCGTGGAGAACTGGTTCGCCGAGCCCCGGCAAGAGGAGGGGATGAGCCCGACGCCGACAACCCAGTCGTGCTGTTCAGACAACCAATCGAGTCCTTGAGGTCTGCCCCAGCCATTGACCAAAATGCTTTGGTGTCCCCAGAAGTGCTTCGTCGCCTTTTGGGAACACGCTCCAACGGGATTGTGGCCAACAACCCCCGCGATGGTCATCATCGCTACCCCGACCCTGCAGCTCCTCAACTCCATCCAGCTAACCCCGACGGTGAAACCCATGGAGAAGCCTCGATGTCCACAAGGCACGCCCGCTTAGATATTAACATGGTAGACTAAGTCACTCGAGTAGTACCGAGTCTTAGTATGTCCACACCCTGTAATTGTGTGATCTTATATTGCCATAATTAAATGTTGTCTGCTTGTGCACCCCTATTTTAAATAGTAGCCATGCATAAGTATGTTGGTGTATGGTTGCATTTTTAATTCTGGGCGTAGCTACCAAAAACCAGCCCCGACGACACCCACAGTTATACGTCACTTTTGTGAGATATGTGTATCTATGGCATTGACCCCGACCCCATAGAGCAGAACTGACAAACTAGTTGCCCCTCACCGCGATAAATGACCTAGCCCAGATGCTATATAAAAGGCCACCACGTGACCTTACCAAGTATCCCTCACCTTGTGCACAACTCTCACAGCCATTTCTTTGCCATGCCAAGCCCTAGTATTTTTCTGAGAACTCCAGATGCAACCCCATGTAGTTTTGTTAAAATATTGTGGGACTTTACCTGCAGTACCATGAGTTCTACCCATCCACCCCAGTACGGGTTGCTCAAAGGATCACCCCATCCACCTCGAAATATTAGGCAGTGGTGCACATCCCTCCTACAAACCCAAACCAAGACCCAACGGAAGTCTCCTTCGTGGGGAAATCTATGTCGACTCCACAAATGGCCATAGAAGTTGCTGCGTATGAAGCGCTTACTCGCCTTCGATTCATGGTACCCTATGCCAGTGAACAAGGGTATTATTACTTCCCGAGTCGTGCAGCACCCAGAGAAGTAGCATCTTTTCCCGGTGGACGAATTGAGAGAGACTCAGTACTGGCCAACCTTGCCCAGTATGTCATCGCTCAAGAGCGTTTAACCCAACGAGTAATGGGTTATCTCCAGAGCCTTGCTAATTTAAATCCTCAGATCGCCATCGGCAGACCACTGAGGCCCGACCAAGAGAGACGCGTTCTTCGACTAGTCAACCCGCTTCCCCCGATAGAAGAGGAGTGTGCCCCAGTACCAGAGACGTTTTCTCAGGATCTTGTCTATTTGCCGTTTTCATTGTAGACGTCACTGCTATGTTTATTGTCCCAACATCTAGTTATGTGTTGCAACTTATGCGTGGTATCCTAAATTTGTGCGATGACTTAAATATTTGGTTTCAATTAACGTGAGTAGTTTTTACTGCTGATAATTTTGATTAACTAATTTCACTCTCGGTAAATTCTGAAGTGAGATTTTTCCCTGAGTTGTTGCAGCGTATATTTCTTCACGACATAGATTTTTATTCACGCAGCACCACGACAGCAGACTCACAACCACAACCACTCGACCACGTGCACTAATTGCAAATCCACGTGCACATTTTGCACCTAACTGATCACCTCCCTAGCACACCACAGTCTCTGAAGTAGAGATTTGTGGGTAATTATTCGGGTGCAAGTTGCCTCTAGCACACTGACAACAGTTAGCACCCGACACCATACTTAATCCTCATGATCACCGCCACCGCGGAGAGCTAACACTCGGGCGGCAGCATCACGACGATCATCAAAGATCATCATGCACAAGAGCACGGAGAACCCCAGCAATGCCGCCAACCCTCCGCACATCAGGATCATGTACCAGTCCGGCATCACCTCCGCCATTAGAGCCTCGTCTCGAGCTCCTGCAAACAAAAATGGAGGAGAAGGAAGGAGAAGGAGAAGCGAGGCCAGGTGTGAGGAAGAAGAAAGGAGCACCTCGATCATTTTATAGCTCGAGATCGGTGTCCGGTGGGCGAAGTCCACCAGCGCCGCTCGTCGCTCGATCGCCGGTGTTTGGAGGCGAATCCACGAGTAGTGCCGGCAGCGCACTAGCCCGCGAGGTGAGTGCATGCTGCACCGGCAGCTAGCGCGCCGCGCACTACCGCAGTATGGCCTAGATGCTCTACGCGCTAGATGTCGCCGGTGGAGAAAGCGCGGGAAAGCACGCGAGAGAGAACAAGAAAAGAGAGCCAGAGGTAGAAGAAGAGACTAACAGTGGGCTCCGGGTCCACCTATCAGCCAAAGAGAGCACGGTGCTCTCGGGTACGACTAGCGTGTTTTAGAAATTTATTCTAAATTCACTGTAACCAAAAGTAGGAATTTCTCGTTTTTCCCCAACCATAGATTTTCCACGCAATGCCAGTATTCCACACTGTAGTTTTACACCACTTAAATTGCCCACTCACTGTAGCCACATTTTATTGCATGAGTAGGACAGTTATTTTTGTGATATTACTTTGAGATAGTAGGAGTAATTCTTTTCAAAGTAGCCCTTAGCAAATCTCGAGGACGAGATTTTTTTCTTAAGGGGGGTAGTGTTGTAACACCCCAAAATTTTGGCCTTGATTTATTAATTAAAATTTTGCCAGGAAATTAAATTTTTATTTTCTGGTTTTATCTTTTAATTTCAGATCACTCTGTCCCTCTGAATTTTTGAGTTTTTTCCTTCTAGGTGGAAACCATTCAAAAATATTGTTGGACTTGTATATCTTCCCAAGACCATTCCTTTTTATCAGTGTAATTATTTCTACAATTATTTTTCCTGAGCTTTATTTCTTTAAAAAATGATTTTTCATGAGTTATAGAGTTCCATTTGCACTACAACCTATTTAAATATTTCTTTAAAAATTCCACCAAAATTGGGGGATGTTAGTAGTAGTGTATTATTCAACTTTATGCAAAAACCCATTGGTGTTCTTTGAAAAATTTGAGCAAATCATCCTCATCTTCATTCGGGTCCAGTTTGGTGTTTTTGTAGCACCTTGAAGTAGATGTGTCTAGAGGGAGGGTGATTAGACACTTAATGCTAAAGTTGCAGTTTTTAAGCTTTTTCGGTTTAAGTGGAGTTTAGGCACAATTTCAACATTCACAATACATATCAAGCAAGCATGCAAAGAGTATATAGGCAGCGGAAAGTAAAGCATGCAACTTGCAAGAATGTAAAGGGAAGGGTTTGGAGAATTCAAACGCAATTGGAGACACGGATGTTTTTCCCGTGGTTCGGATAGGTGGTACTATCCTACATCCACGTTGATGGAGATTTCAACCCACGAAGGGTAATGGTTGCGCGAGTCCACGGAGGGCTCCACCCACGAAGGGTCCACGAAGAAGCAACCTTGTCTATCCCACCATGGCCATCGCCCACGAAGGACTTGGCTCACTAGCGGTAGATCTTCACGAAGTAGGCGATCTCCTTGCCCTTACAAACTCCTTGGTTCAACTCCACAATCTTGTCGGAGGCTCCCAAGTGACACCTAGCCAATCTAGGAGACACCAGTCTCCAAGAAGTAACAAATGGTGTGTTGATGATGAACTCCTTGCTCTTGTGCTTCAAATGATAGTCTCCCCAACACTCAACTCCCTCTCATAGGATTTGGATTTGGTGGAAAGAAGATTTGAGTGGAAAGCAATTTGGGGAAGGCTAGAGATCAAGATTCATGTGGTAGGAATGGAATATCTTGGCCTCAACACATGAGTAGGTGGTTCTCTCTCAGAACATATGAGTTGGAAGTGTAGATGTGTTCTGATGGCTCTCTCCACGAGTGAAGAGGAGGTGGAGGGGTATATATAGCCTCCACACAAAATCCAACCGTTACACACAATTTACCAATCTCGGTGGGACCGAATCAACAAACTCGGTCGGACCGAAATAGTAAACCTAGTGACCGTTAGAGATTTTCGGTGGGACTGACATGCAACTCGGTAGGACCGATATGGTTAGGGTTAGGGCATAACGTAATCTCGGTGAGACCGATTACACAAACTCGGTGAGACCGATTTGGTAATAAGCTAACCAGAGGGTTGGTCAGGCAAACTCGGTGGGACCGATTACACAAACTCGGTGAGACCGATTTTGGTAATGAGCATACACAGTGAGTTTGCATTGTAACCTCAGTAGAATCGATTGCACAAGATCGGTGAGACCAATTTTGACAATGGACATACACAGTGAGATTACAATCCCATCTCGGTGAGACCGAGATCCCTATCGGTAGAACCGATTTGCTAGGGTTTGGCAATGGCTATGACAAGTGAAACTCGGTGGCGCCGGATAGAAATAATTGGTAGGTCCGAGTTTGGCTTAGGTTTAGGTCATATGTGGAAGTGGGAAAGTAGCTGAGGATTTTGGAGCATATCATTAAGCACTTGAAGCAAGAGGCTCATTAAGAAACACCTCATCCCTCCTTGATAGTATTGGCTTTTCCTATGGACTCAATGTGATCTTGGATCACAAAAATGTAAAATGAAGAGTCTTGAGCTTTAAGCTTTAGCCAATCCTTTGTCCTTAGCATCTTGGAGAATTTCCCACAACCTTTAGTCCATGCCACTCCATTGTTGAACTTATCTAAAACATACTAGATAGAAACGTTAGTCCAACAAGAGATATGTTGTCATTAATTACCAAAACCACCTAGGGAGCACTTGTGCTTTCAGTTTTGTACTGCAACCATGTTTTATCTTTCCATATTACCCTTGATTTTTCTCCTACTTATAGACCAGCTTACCAAACCCTTAAGTCCAGGAGATTGGACCCACTGGAGTATATTTGGTCCATGCAATAATGCCCTTCACTTTCTGTCCAGAACTGAAGATTTGCAAAACTTGCACTAACAAGTTTCTGGTTTTACCCAAATAGCCTTGCCATCATCACTTGCACCTAAGGAGATCCCAACCTGGAGATTTGGGCCACCAGAAGAGATGCATAGATGCCCATGGCATTCTATCGAGCACCTTGAGTTCATGGACAGCTTTGGCGTAGTTTTATGTTTGCACTGTGATCTTGCCCCTCTGGACAAACCAGCATGTCCACTAATCTCCTAGCCACCTCTAACCTAGACCTGTTAATTGCGAGCCTCACCCAAGCCCGCTAGGCCACCCTGGCTTTCTGTCGAGCATGTAGCGTGCGTGCTCTAGGCGCGCCCAGAGCGCACGTTTTGCACACGCGTGCAACCGAGCCGCCGTGTCTTGCCCCTGGCCTTTGCTCGCCCGTAGGGCCGCGCCCCGTTCTCATCCGCTCGCCAGGACCCTCTAAGCCGCACCTGGCGCCCTACAGCGCCGCCGTTAGAGCCCTCTTGGCGGCACGCCGGCATCTGCAACACTCTCCTGCCAAGGCAGCACTGCCCAAGCCACAGCCGCCCGCCAGCTGCCCTCTGGAACAGCTCGAGCTCATCCACGAGCCCGTCCGCTAGCGCCCGTCGCCGCCACATCGCCCTGCCAGCAACAGAACGGCGGTTCTCCGGCGTTCTTATCCGCAGCCGCGGGAACCGACCTCGACCGCCTATAAAAGGAACCCCCGAGCTCGTCCAGACCCTTAGGCGACCTCAGGCCATCTCCCTAGTGCTCCCATAGCCAGCAATCGACGGAGGGAGGTCGTCTGCCTCGTCTCCGGCCAGTTCGGCCGCCGCCACACTCCATTGCCGTACGTAGCGCGCAGGGCCTCCCCAGTTCTTCCAGCGCCACCGTCCGACTCCCCTCAACTGTGCGGAGCCGCCCCACCTCTCTAGCCCGACCGGGAGCCACCATAGCTCGAGACCCCGATCCACCCGAAACCCCGTCCGCCGCGGAGCTCGCCGCCGGCGACCCACTCCACCCCCGCCAGCCTATCGACCACTGGGAGGACCGCCCTGGACCAGCGGATCCATCCCCGCCCTCAGAATCCCGCGAGGAGCCGCCGTTCGTCGGCGACAATCGCCGAAGCCCCGCCACCGCTCGGCCAGAGAAGGAAGGAGGGCGCGGGCGACTGGTCAAACCTGACCAGTGGACCCGACGGCCCCACCTGCCAGTGACCCCAGCTCTGTCGACGTGTTTTAAGTGGAAACGTAAAACACAGGAGCAAGTATCCTCTGTCTCGAAAGCGTATTCTTATTCGAACTGTTTTTCTTTTTCTGTTTAATTTAAAAACAGATTTTCACTAAAACTTTGACTAGCTATAACTTTTTAAATATAACTCCGTTTGACCTGATTCTTTTTTTGTCGTTTCCCAAATTTCATATAGTTTATTTCCATATTTATTTGAAAATTTTCCAAACAACTTTTTTGTACTGTTTTGAAACTATGTGTTAATTTAAATTTTCTTAAAATAGGATTTTGAAGAAGGAAGCAACTTCCAAAAGTGCACCCCCTCTTGCATACTCTTGAAGGCAAGCATTCTGAACCCCGACATAATATTTGTTGTGTGTCGTTTGATGCTAATACAACACCACCTTGACATGAAGTGTTCGATATTTTATGTGGTGTTATGATCATATTCATGAGTGCATAATGATGACTCCTTGCTGTTGCAATTTGATATGTTTCTTATAGTAATCGCCCTCGTATGCCTTC
The DNA here is from genome assembly GCA_034509565.1 of Triticum monococcum. Lineage (NCBI taxonomy): Eukaryota > Viridiplantae > Streptophyta > Magnoliopsida > Poales > Poaceae > Triticum > Triticum monococcum. The sequence goes on along the minus strand of CM067841.1, from coordinate 246,225,374 downwards.
CATGCCTATCGGGAGGAATCTAGGAAAGTCTCTGTCTTGGGTAGACACGAACTGTCTCTAATAATTCGTTGAGACGATTATGTCCGGTAAGGCATGGTGAGGTATGATGAGTGGTGATTCTGTTTGTTGGTGTGAAATATATTTGTTATACTAATCCTGCCGGGAATGCCTTAATCTCCTGAGTCGACCGTAGATCGAGTCTTGTTCCAGTAACCCCCATACTTGTTTCGTACTACCACTTGTCCCTGCCATAGGTAGGGTATGGTTTAGCAAGTTGTCAACCCCTTCCTTGCACACACCGTATGGAGAGGCCATGGTGGAATATACTGGCTACATCCGGTAGACATGCCACCTAGTATGGGGGCATGGGTGTTTCCGGTTGGAGCCGAGGGGGTAGCTCCCCTAGTTTGCGCGCGTTATAAATTTTGTGATCCCATGCTAGTCGAGGCTGTAGCCTCCCCACTTAGAGTTTCTCTTAACGGGTGTCGTGGGTGATTCCAAACACCGGTAAGTTAGGCTGGTGTGTCCGGTCAGGTGTGTTTTCAATTAAAAGACCGTAGACGGAATTAGCCCCGATGGACTAAAGGAATCCGTTACTCGTGGGTAAAGAGTACACCCTCTGCAGATGTTAGATCTAATCGAATAGCCATGTTCGTAGTTAAGGACTACAGTCTGGATGGGTCAAGTGTCGGTCTTCGGAGGAAAAATTGCTAAACCAGAACATTGATCATGACTTGGGCCATATGATGATTATGATTATTATTACTATAGCTAACCATTGGTATTATTTGAATTATTGAGTATCCCTGGGACGGCTCTACCTCCTGGATATTCACTGTGATTATTCTCTTATAAGCCCTTTATGTGGTGTCGCTCAGACCCCCGATTGTGGCATGCTTGTTATTTAAATTACTTATAAGCCCTTTATGTGGTGTCGCTCAGACGCCCGACTGTGGCATGCTTGTTATTTAAATTACTTATAAGCTCTTTATGTGGTGTCGCACAGACGCCCACTGTGGCATGCTTGTTATTTATTTTATTTGTAAGCCCTCTATGTGGTGTCGCTCAGACGCCCGACTGAGGCATGCTTTATATTATTATCCTTTCGAGGCGTCGCCTCAGACACCCGATCGGTGCATTCTATTTCTACTCTCTGATTGCATATTCGTGTTTGACATGAATAACCTACTTGCGTGCATCATGGATTTTTATTTCGTGACTGACGTTGTGATCATGTAATATTCCAGGGCATGATTATCATTTGTTATATTATACCTGAGTTCATAATGTTTGCGAGTACATTCAAAGTACTCACTGGCTTGTCCTTGGCTATTGTCTTAGCCATATTTCTTGCATGGAGAGGAGCGTTGCGAGGACAGCCCCGGAACCTACGCAATGGTGATAGCAGCTTCGCGAAGACAGGAGTTATCCAGGTCAGCTGTTCCTATGAGAAATGGAGTCCCATAGACGCTGATGAACCACAAACCGCTTCCGCCATCAGCCACTAGAAACCTTGTGTTGTACTCATAGGCCAGAATGGTCTTGTACTAAATATTTTGTATTTTGCTTGGAATTTCTGTATCAAGTTGGTGCCTCATCAGCTAACAGTAATCCTGGGGCTGGTGGGCACAAGGACCATTTTTTGGGAAATATATCCTAAAAATCCGGTCGCGACAATAGGTAGGCACTCGTCCCATTCCTTGATGTTCTTCTTGATGAGTACTCGAAGTAGAGCGGAGAGTGTGCGGTTGGTAACTTCCGTTTGGCCATCGGTTTGTGGATGATACGCCGTGGAGAAGAGTAGCTTGATTCCGAGCTTTGTGCATAGGGTCTTCCAAAAGTAGCTAAGGAACTTGATGTCGCGGTCCGAGACGATCGCCTTTGGCACTCCGTGTAGACGCAATATTTCCCTACAAAAGAGAGTAGCAACATGTGAAGCATCGTCTATGTTGTTGCAAGGAATGAAATGTGCCATTTTTGAGAAATGGTCCACAACGACAAATACCGAATCCTTCCCATTTTGAGTCCTAGGCAAACCAAGTATAAAGTCCATGCTAATGTCTTCCCATGGTTGATATGGAATTGGTAGAGGCATATAAAGGCCATTGGATTGAGCTTTAGACTTAGCTTTGCGACATTGAGAGCATCGGTTGGTGAATCGGTTGACGTCACGAAACATCTTGGGCCAATAGTAGTTCTTTGAGAGCGTAGCAAACGTCTTGTCGCGTCCAAAGTGTCCCATTAAGCCTCCTACATGAGATTCCTGCAAAAGCAACAAACAAAGAGAAGACACGGGGATGCAAAGTTTGTTAGCTCTCATAAGATATCCATGTTTAATGTAATAGCATTCCCAAGAGGTGTGCGTAAAACACTTGGCATAAGGAGTAGCAAAAGTAGGGTCATGCTCATACAAGTCTTTTATATGCTCAAAATCAATGACATCCAATTCAAGTTGAGTAACGAGCATGCATATGCGGGAAACGACATCCGCCACAATATTGTCCTTACCCTTCATGTACTTGATGACATAAGGAAAAGACTCAATAAATTCACTCCATTTAGTGTGACGCTTGTTCAACTTGGTTTGGCCCTTAAGGTACTTGAGCGTTTCATGATCGGTATGAATGATAAATTCATGAGGGTGAAGATAGTGTTCCCATTCATGCAAAACGCGGACTAAAGCATAGAGCTTTTTGTCATAGATGGGGTAATTGAGTTGCGCGCCGGAGATTTTCTCACTAAAGTATGCTATGGGGCGCTTCTCTTGCGTTAACACACCTCCTATGCCGTTACTGCTAGCATCGCAATGAATCTCAAAGTGTTTGTCAAAGTTGGGTAATGCAAGCATGGGATCATGAGTAAGCAAATTCTTAAGCTCATTGAAAGCGGTATCTTGGGATGGTCCCCAAACAAAAGGCGCATTCTTCTTGCTCAAAGCATGCAAAGGCGAAGCAATGGTGCTAAAATCTTTCACAAAGCGACGATAGAAACCCGCAAGGCCAAGAAAGCTACGCACGTGTTGCAAGTTGGTTGGTTGTGGCCAAGTCTTAATAGCATTGATCTTGGACTCATCAACATGAAAACCCTTAGAAGATACAACAAAACCCAAGAAAACGAGCTTGTCAACACCGAAAAGGCATTTCTCCATATTAGCATAGAGGTGCTTTTTTCGAAGAGTTTGTAAAACGGTTCGGACATGGGTGACATGCTCTTTGAGAGACTTGCTAAAATCAAGGATATCATCGAAGTAGACCACAACAAACACACCAATGTAAGGGCGAAAGACATGATTCATAAGACGCATAAAAGTACCCGGTGCTTCCGATAGACCCATAGGCATGACTAACCACTCATACAAGCCAAACTTGGTTTTGAAAGAGGGTTTCCATTCATCACCCTCTTGTATGTGGATTTGATAGTAACCACTTTTAAGATCAATTTTTGAAAACATAGCGGCACCACTAAGTTCATCAAGCCTATCATCAAGGCATGGAATGAGATACCTATAACAAACGGTGATAGCGTTGATAGGTCTACAATCGGAGCACATGCGAAACTTACCGTCTCGTTTTGGCATAAGGATGACCGGGATGGTACAAGGGCTCAAACTTTCACGCACATGTCCATGGTCTATGAGATGCTTTACTTGCCTTTGTATTTCTTTGGTTTCTTCGGGGTTGACGCGGTAGGGAGCTTTGTTTGGAAGTGGTGCTCCGGGGATGAGGTCGGTGCGGTGCTCGATGCCGCGTAGTGGAGGTAGTCCCAGAGGTATCTCATCGGGGAAAACATCGTGAAATTCCTGCAAAAGAGAAGACAACACTAGAGGAAGAGTGTGAGAGGTGTTAGCTTGTGGTGCATTTTCCTTGCATAAAAGGACGTAGTGTAGGACAGTAGATGGGTTCTCACACACTCCTCTTATCTCACTTTTGGTGGCAAATAGGACTAAGTTCTTCTTTTCGCTCATCGTGGAGGTGTTCGATTGGGCTTGTGGTGCTCACTCTCTTTTTGTTGGCTCGCTCTCTCACTATTATCTCCATGATGGGTGGCTTGATTGTTGGCGAGCACTTGGCTTGGAGACATGGGACAAAGTATGTACTCCTTTCCTTTCATCTTGAAGATGTAGTGGTTCGTTCGACCATTGTGGATGACTCCTCTATCAAATTGCCATGGGCGTCCAAGGAGAAGGTGGCAAACGGTCATTGGAACGACGTCGCACTCCAAAGTGTCTTCATAGGCACCAATTTTGAAGGAGACTTGTACTTGATGCTCGACTTGGATAGTGCCGGAGTCGCTAAGCCATTGCACTTTGTATGGATGTGGGTGCTTCGTCTTGGGCAATTGGAGCCTGGAGAAAAGTTCTTCACTTGCGAGATTATGACAACTCCCTTCATCGATGATGACCTTGACGGATCTTCCATTGATGTCGGCCTTGGTGTGAAAGATATGGCATCTTTGGTCTTCTTCTTTGTGATTTGTAGAGTCAAGACCTTGGAGACAACAAGAGCGGGACTTGAATCTTCATCGCAAAATACTTGTTCCTCTTCATTGCTCACTTGCCGGTGCATGGTGACTTTCTCAAGAGCGTCCATTTCTCCTTCACTCATTGAGTCGTAGTTTCCGTCGCCATTGAGGATCATGGTCCGCTTGTTGGCACTGGTAGAAAAAGGGCCTATAGTCCCGGTTCATAAGGGCCTTTAGTCCCGGTTCCTGAACCGGGACTAAAGTGTCGGTACTAATGCCCCGACCATTTAGTCCCGGTTCAATCCAGAACCGGGACTGATGGGCCTCCACGTGGGCAGTGCGCAGAGCCCAGGTAGGAGACCCTTTGGTCCCGGTTGGTGGCACCAACCGGGACTGAAAGTGCAACTATCCCTAGGTGGTTTTGGTAATTCATAACAACATATAGCTCATTGAGCTAATGCTATTCCAAGATGATTATTTCAGGAAAGCTCAATGATTGGCATGGCATGGATGTGAAAGTGGAACCCTCAAAATGCTAAGGACAAAGAATTGGCTCAAGCTCAAAAGTTCAAGACTCCTCATTTTATATTTTAGTGATCCAAGATCACATTGAGTCTTTAGGAAAAGCCAATACTATCAAGGAGGGATGAGGTGTTGCTTAATGAGCCTCTTGCTTTATGTGCTTAGTGATATGCTCCAAAATCCTCAACCACCTTTCCATATCCACAAATGACCTAAACCCTAAGCCAAACTCGGTCATACCGATTCTGTCAATCCGGCGCCACCGAGTTTCACTTGTCATTTGCCACTGCCAAACCCTAGCAATTCGGTCCTACCGATAAGGTTCTCGGTCTCACCGAGATGGGCTTGCAAACTCTCTGTTTCCCTTTCGTAACTTTTCGGTCTCACCGAAAGAGCGAATCGGTCCCACCGAGAATGCAAGGTAAACTCTATGTTTCCTTCTTGTAACGTTTCGGTCTCACCGAAAGAGCAAGTCGGTCCCACCGAGTTTGCCTAACCAACTCTCTGGTTAGCTAATTGCTGAACTCGGTCTCACCGAGTTTGTGCGATCGGTCTCACCGAGATTACGTTATGCCCAAACCCTAACCGAATCGGTCCTACCGAGTTGCATCTCAGTCCCACCGAAATTCCTAACGGTCACTAGGTTTACTATTTTGGTCAGACCGAGTTTTCTGATTCGGTCCCACCGAGATTGGTAGATTGTGTGTAACGGTTGGATTTTGTGTGAAGGCTATATATACCCCTCCACCACCTCTTCATTCGAAGAGAGAGCCATCAGGACACATACATCATTCCTACTCATATGTTCTGAGAAAGAACCACCTACACATGTGTTGAGACCAAGATATTCCATTCCTACCATATGAATCTTGATCTCTAGCCTTCCCCAAGTTGCTTTGCACTTAAATCTTCTTTCCACCAAATCCAAATCTTATGAGAGAGAGTTGAGCGTTGGGGAGACTATCATTTGAAGCACAAGAGCAAGGAGTTCATCATCAACACACCATTTGTTACTTCTTGGAGAGTGGTGTCTCCTAGATTGGCTAGGTGTCACTTGGGAGCCTCCGACAAGATTGTGGAGTTGAACCAAGGAGTTTGTAAGGGCAAGGAGATCGCCTACTTCGTGAAGATCTACCGCTAGTGAGACAAGTCCTTCGTGGGTGATGGCCATGGTGGAATAGACAAGGTTGCTTCTTCGTGGACCCTTCGTGGGTGGAGCCCTCCATGGACTCGTGCAACCGTTACCCTCCATGGGTTGAAGTCTCCCTCAACGTGGATGTAGGATAGCACCACCTATCCGAACCATGGGAAAACATCCGTGTCTCCAATTGCGTTTGAATCCTCCAAACCCTTCCCTTTACATTCTTGCAAGTTGCATGCTTTACTTTCCGCTGCCAATAAACTCTTTGCATGCTTGCTTGAATTGTGTGATGATTGTTTGACTTGCTCTAAGATAGCTAAAATCTGCCAAGAACTAAAATTGGGAAAAGGCTAAGTTTTTAATTGGTCAAGTAGTCTAATCACCCCCCCTCTAGACATACTTTCGATCCTGCAAGTGGTATCAGAGCTTTGGTCTCCATTTGCCTTGATCTCCATAGCTTTTGGTGGTCATAGCCTTGGTTTCACAACCTAGGAGAGTATGGCGTCTAGCGAGGGAAATTATCACCATAGAGGTCCTTACTTTGATGGCACTAATTTTGCTAGTTGGAAGCATAAAATGAAAATGCATATTCTTGGACATAACCCCGCCGTATGGGCTATTGTTTGTGTTGGCTTGCAAGGTGAGTTCTTCGATGGGAGGGAACCAAACCGTGAAGCTACCGCGGATGAGTTGAAGATGTTGCAATACAATGCTCAAGCTTGTGATATTCTCTTCAACGGATTGTGCCCCAAAGAATGCAAAGGAAATTTGGGATACTTTGATTGATATGCACGAAGGTACCGACTCCGTCAAGGAATCCAAGTTGGATGTGCTCCAAAGTCAACTTGACAAGTTCAAGATGAAGGATGGTGAACTTGTCACTGAAATGTACTCTAGGCTTGCTCTCATCACAAATGAGATTGCCGGCTTAGGAAGTGAAGAGATGACCGATAGATTCATCATCAAGAAGATCCTAAGAGCCTTGGATGGGAAATATGATACCATGTGCACATTAATCCAAATGATGCCCAACTACAAAGATCTCAAGCCAACGGAAGTAATTGGAAGGATTGTTGCTCATGAGATGTCAGTTAAGGATAAAGAGGAACTTCACAATAAATCAAGTGGTGCCTACAAAGCGTCATGTGAAGCCCCCACATCATCAAATGAGAAACAAAACTTCAATGAAGAATTGAGCTTAATGGTGAAGAACTTCAACAAGTTCTACAAGAGTAGAAGCAAAGATAGAAGCTTCAAGTCAAGGTCCTACAATGACAAAAGATCTTCTAGTCGAGAGCGAAACTGCTATAATTGTGGAAGACCCAGACACTATTTCAATGAGTGTACGGCTCTCTACAAGAGAAGAGAAGATTCTCCAAAAAGAAGAAGCAAAGAATCTCCACCAAGAGAGAGAAGGAGTAGAGATGATCGTTATGAACGAAGATACTCACAGAGAAGCAAGGACTCGGAAAGGAAGGAAAAATCATCAAGGAGCTATACAAAACAAAGACATCAAGCTCATGTTGGTGAATGGGTATCCGGCTCCGACTCCGACAGCCACTCCGAGAGAAGTTATCACTTCGACTCCGAAGATACTCAAGATGAAGGTGTTGCCGGTCTAGCACTTGTGTCAACCAACTCCTACGACATATTTGACTCCCCAAATGAAGGAATTGGAAGATGCTTCATGGCCAAAGGTCCTAAGGTAACACACCCCGAGTACGTTGACTTTAATAGTGATGAAGATGACTTGTTAGGTGATGATGATTTGCTTGTTGACAACTCTAGTGAAGAATATTATGGTGAAACATTAATTAATCATGCTAAAACGAATGACAATGATATGGAGAAGATTGAGGCTCTAACTAAAGAACTAAACACTCTTAAGTTAGCTCATGAAACTATCTTCGAAGATCATCGAGAACTTTTAAGAGCTCATGAGAAATTACGCTTTGAAAAGCTCAATCTTGAGCAAGAGCATGAGTTCTTAAAAGCAATCAATGATGATCTCCGCAAGAATAGTTCTTCTTACATTGCCAAGCGTTTACTATTATCCACTTACATGCCTCAAGTCAAGACTAGTAACAAGAATAAGAAAGATTCTTCCTCTAGTAGTAACAATGATCATGCTAAATCCAATATTGTTGCTTCTAGTAGTTCTCTTGATTCCACTAATGATTCTCTTAGCCAAGTTACACTTGAGCAAGAAAATAGCTTATTGAAGGGAATTATAGAGAAAGGTGTTTACAAGAGCCTTGCCGGAAGTAAGCAATTCGAGGAAATTGTGCGGAAGCAAGGAATGCACCGGAAGAATCAAGGTGTTGGTTTTGAACGAAAGTTCAATGCCAATGGAGTTGAATGGGAAGAAGATCAATACCCCAAAACAAAGTTTGTTCCTCAACAAGAGAAGTATGACACTTCTTTCAAGGGGACACAAGCTCAAGATGATCTTCCACCACAAGACTACAAGCAAAAAGGCACAAGCTTCAAGAGGATATTGATGCATTTGAAGAAGCTCCCAAGACCTTAGTCAAGTGGATTCCCAAGACTACTTCAAGTTCCACTACATCAAGTACGACTACAACTCCAAGGATTACCATCAAGATGGTGTGGATCCAAAAGAAGAAGAACTAGAGAGTTCTTGAGGGTGACTCCGCCAACATACTTCACTCTTATCATTTTGGCAAGAACAAGTGCAATCAACTTCCACATCTTGCACTAGTTCAAGGAGTCACAAACCCTCGTGTTGGTAAGACAAGGGACAAGGTAACCTAAAGTTTTCATGGACATCATCTTGTGTGTGCTTCACTCTATGTCTATGGATATCCTTGTTTGTTGCTTCTGGGACTAACCCATGTAGGTATTGAAAGTGCAATTCACTCAAATGGATAGCTCCAAGTGATCTACATCAACATTGAGCATCCACATCTTCAACATCTACATGAAGTCATCATCGACAAAACCCAAGGTTAGTTCATCCCTCTTAGGGGGGATATCACATCTAGGGGGAGCTTTACTCTAAGACTTGAGCTAAAGCAACTCTAAAGATGTGAATACAACAATGCTTTATGTAAAAGTGGTAACCCCACTTGAGCTTAAACAATGAGTATGACCTACGATCAAGTGTTCTCACTTGACTCCTAAGTCAATATACTCATATATAGATGACCTAGTCATCGCAAATTGCTTGATAGATGCTAGAATTGGTTGTGCATGCTTTGCCACATATTTCATTTGCCATCTTATTGTGTGAGCATGTTGGTTGCATATTTTACTCATTCGAGGACATCCACTTGTTGTTTTGATTGTTTGGCCTTCTTCTTTTGCCAAGTGGATGGACAAGAATGCCTAAGAACCTCCTCTAGCTATCTATGCTTTTCTCGTCTCAAACTCTATTCATGCTGCATCACAAAACTTGGTCAAGTCAGATTCGGACCACTCTGTGTGAGGAGCGCTCGGAGTCCCCGATTCGTCATAGACTTAAACTTCCAAAACCTCTTTATGAATCTTGGTCTGACCGATACTCCATTTTCGGTCCTACCGAGTTCATTAAGTTGATCTAGGTTTTCGATCTCGGTGCAACCGATTTGAACTTTTCGGTCACACCGAGTTGCAACAACTGCACACAGTTTTGCATCTCAGTGCCACCGAGTTGTTCCACTCGGTCACACCGACAGGGTCGGGCTATATATAGTGACGGGCAAAATTTTGGAAATTTCTCCGAAACCTCTTCGCCCGCGCGATAGCCTGCTCTGCCTTCGTGCTCTCCGGATCGTCTTCTTTTCGCCAGCAGCCTCCAGTCGCTGGTCTCCGCCGCCGTCAACGGATTTCTGCCCCGCCGTTGCCGCCATAGCGAGTCTCCGCCGAACTAGGGTATGGACTCGATCTTTGTGCTATTCTCCACTCCGATTCCTAGCACATTGTGATCATTATGATTCTTGCCACGATTGAAACACTCCTATCCAGTCAATGATCTCGTAGAATAGGTTTAATTCAAAAAATTTAGGGTTAGGTTTCCGCCGAAACCATCTCAGACCCACCGAGTTGAAAAACTCGGTCCCACCGATCTGGCTTTTGCCATTGCACAAGTGAAACTCGGTCTGACCGAGAATAACTTATCAGTGCGACCGATTTTGGAATTCTGTGAAACCCTAGCAGTCTCGGTGCCACCGAACTGTGACTCAGTCTGACCGAGTTCACCAGTTCTGGTGCCAAAACTGCTTCGGTGTCACCGAGTTTGAAAATCGGTAGATCCGAGATGCTTTCTGTGGAAAACTAAAACTAAGTTTTTGAATTAATCTTTTGCAAAAATCTCTGCTTTTTGTGATGCTCATCCACTCTATCTTATCCATAATCTATTCACAGGGTCAGCAGTCAGTTTGCAACATGTCTGATCAAAGTGACAGCCAGAATGTGTCTGAGCAGCAAGTTGTGATGAGTGAGGGCACTAGCCCCTCAAGCTCTTCTGATGATGGCAGCAGGAGCACCCCCAGCAATCTGCCCAAGGCTGCTACACGTCAAAGGAAGAAGAGAACGTCTGATTCTGAGGATGAAGACTATGTGGCAGAGGAAGAGGCCACATCAAAGAGAGCTGAACCAGCTCAAGGAACCAAGCCAGGGCTGAAGATCAAAAGGCCAGCAGGCAGGCAGCCCATGTCAAAGGCTAGGGCTTCAACTGTGAAGCCTGCTCCCATTGAGCCCATTGCTGCTGAGGGCAAGAAAAGGAAAGAGAGGGTGAAAAAGACTATAGCCAGAGTGCTTGGGAAGGCCTCCATCATGGTCGATGAGGAGGAGGAAGAAGAAGAGGTTGCTGCACCAGCACCCAAGGCAGCCAAACTCATGGGAGATGCTATAAGGTCAGGAACAGCTGCATCCAAGCCCAAGGATGCACCTAAGGCTGCATCTAAGCCTAAGAGTGCACCAAAGAGGAACACACGAAGCATCCCAGCTGCAGAAAAGAACAAGGCCCCAATGCCTGAAGCTATCGAAGAAGAGGAAGAAAGTGTCCTTAGGAAGCTCAAGCCCAAGATCCCAGACCACAACGATGCTCATCCTGTGGCTGAGGATATGAAGCTCAGGAGAGATTCAGGGCTGAGGAAATGGAGAGAAGCAGACCCGTATGCTTCTAGGAGAAGGACTACCATGGATTACAGATTTCATACCAAGGAGCAACAAGATTTCTATGAGACTATTTTGCTTGACAAGAAGCCGATCGTTTGTGACATGAGATGGGTCGACTGGACCTACATCAAGGACAATGAAGAGCACTACCCCGGTGTATTTGACAGCTTTAGTGCATGTGGAGTTGCAGACTTTGTTGGGCAGAAGCTCACAAAGTGGAACGAGGAGCTGATCATGCAATTCTACTCCACAGCACACTTTTATCTGGATGGCAGGATCACATGGATGTCTGAGGGTACAAGGTACCAATCCACTGTGGAAGAATGGGCGAAGTTGATCAATGCCCCAGAGGAGCAAGCTGATGACTTGGACATCTATGCCAAGAAAAAGATGGATCACAACTCCATGTCCAACATGTACAAGGAGATCCCGAATGAAGCGCTTGACACGTTCAAGTTTGGCTCCATGCACTATCTGCTCTCAGGATTGCCTACGATCAACTGGATCCTTAGGCACACCCTTCTGCCCAAATCTGGAGATCACAAGATGATCAGAGGTCACGCGATCAACCTGCTTCATGTCTTTGACGTGCCTCAGAAATTCAAGGACATGAGTCTCGTTGTGGAAACAATCAAGAGGACAGCTGCAGACCAGAAGAGGAGTTGTGGGTATGCCCCACAGATTCAGGAGCTCATGAACTCCAAGATGGGCACGGGCGTGTATTTATTGGATAAGGAACACCTGCCCATCCGTCCAGATTTTGAGGATAAACAAGTGGTTATGACTGAAAATGAACCCTCATCTGCACATGCACAAGCTCAGAAGGAGAAGGCGAGGAAGGAAAAAGCTGCCAGGATGCCTACTCAAGCAGAGGCATCTGAGTACTTCTTGAAGACCAAACAAGAGCAGCTCGGTTACCTGATAGCGTCCACCCTGTGTATTGAGCAAGGACTTGCCACCCTGACTCAGAACCAGGCGAGCCTAGAGAGGATCATGGAACAGAGATTCTATGACATGGACATCAAGGTGACAGAAATACAGACCGCCGTGGAGCAGCTTCAGGAGGACATGAATGAGACGAGAGGCAGGACCACAACTGATGCTTTTGCCAGGGTACCAAGAGGTCCGAGGTCGTCTGCACTGCCAGTTGCTGACACCAGAGCCACAACGTCTGCACCAGCTACAGCCTCCGTTCCACCAGCTCCAGCATCCACTTCAGCCTCGACTCCGACCACTTCTACTGAAGGCTTCGTCCTTGGCGTGCTCCAGACTCCACCACCACCTAAAGATCAAGCCTGAGCGTCGACTTAGCACTATGCATTTTCTAGGAACTTTTTGGTAACTTGTTGCCAAAGGGGGAGAAGATGTATAGATCATAGGCTTCGAGAGAGAGAGTGTTGCTTTTCTCTCTTGCTTTATTTGGTGGGTTTTTGAACTTTGTTTGCTTGTGTGTGAGATACTATGCCCTTATGTTTGTGAGACATTGATGATCATGTGTTTGATCATAAGCTACACTTAATATTTGCTTAATGCTTGATTAAATATTATCATTCTATCTATCGTTTGTGATCATTCACTATTCTTGGTGATGAGTGCATGTATTTCAATCTTATCATTTTTGAGCGCTCCACCAAGATGTATGTGACATGGAAGAGTAACCCATGATTCTAACTCCATGTGCATTTGCAGTCCAAAACAAATTTTAGATATGCACAAATTTAGGGGGAGCTCTTATTTGTCACATACTTCTCAAAGCGACGATATATTTCATGCTTATTATCATTTGTCGAAGCTTTGAACTATATGTTGTCATCAATTACCAAAAAGGGGGAGATTGAAAGTGCAACTATCCCTAGGTGGTTTTGGTAATTCATAACAACATATAGCTCATTGAGCTAATGCTATTCCAAGATGATTATTTCAGGAAAGCTCAATGATTGGCATGGCATGGATGTGAAAGTGGAACCCTCAAAATGCTAAGGACAAAGAATTGGCTCAAGCTCAAAAGTTCAAGACTCCTCATTTTATATTTTAGTGATCCAAGATCACATTGAGTCTTTAGGAAAAGCCAATACTATCAAGGAGGGATGAGGTGTTGCTTAATGAGCCTCTTGCTTTATGTGCTTAGTGATATGCTCCAAAATCCTCAACCACCTTTCCATATCCACAGATGACCTAAACCCTAAGCCAAACTCGGTCATACCGATTCTGTCAATCCGGCGCCACCGAGTTTCACTTGTCATTTGCCACTGCCAAACCCTAGCAATTCGGTCCTACCGATAAGGTTCTCGGTCTCACCGAGATGGGCTTGCAAACTCTCTGTTTCCCTTTCGTAACTTTTCGGTCTCACCGAAAGAGCGAATCGGTCCCACCGAGAATGCAAGGTAAACTCTATGTTTCCTTCTTGTAACGTTTCGGTCTCACCGAAAGAGAAAGTCGGTCCCACCGAGTTTGCCTGACCAACTCTCTGGTTAGCTAATTGCTGAACTCGGTCTCACCGAGTTTGTGCGATCGGTCTCACCGAGATTACGTTATGCCCAAACCCTAACCGAATCGGTCCTACCGAGTTGCATCTTAGTCCCACCGAAATTCCTAACAGTCACTAGGTTTACTATTTCGGTCAGACCGAGTTTTCTGATTCGGTCCCACCGAGATTGGTAGATTGTGTGTAACGGTTGGATTTTGTGTGAAGGCTATATATACCCCTCCACCACCTCTTCATTCGAAGAGAGAGCCATCAGAACACATACATCATTCCTACTCATATGTTCTGAGAAAGAACCACCTACTCATGTGTTGAGACCAAGATATTCCATTCCTACCATATGAATCTTGATCTCTAGCCTTCCCCAAGTTGCTTTCCACTTAAATCTTCTTTCCACCAGATCCAAATCCTATGAGAGAGAGTTGAGTGTTGGGGAGACTATCATTTGAAGCACAAGAGCAAGGAGTTCATCATCAACACACCATTTGTTACTTCTTGGAGAGTGGTGTCTCCTAGATTGGCTAGGTGTCACTTGGGAGCCTCTGACAAGATTGTGGAGTTGAACCAAGGAGTTTGTAAGGGCAAGGAGATCGCCTACTTCGTGAAGTTCTACCGCTAGTGAGGCAATTCCTTCGTGGGCGATGGCCATGGTGGAATAGACAAGGTTGCTTCTTCGTGGACCCTTCGTGGGTGGAGCCCTCCGTGGACTCGCGCAACCGTTACCCTCCGTGGGTTGAAGTCTCCATCAACGTGGATGTAGGATAGCACCACCTATCCGAACCACGGGAAAACATCCGTGTCTCCAATTGCGTTTGAATCCTCCAAACCCTTCCCTTTACATTCTTGCAAGTTGCATGCTTTACTTTCCGCTGCCAATAAACTCTTTGCATGCTTGCTTGAATTGTGTGATGATTGCTTGACTTGCTCTAAGATAGCTAAAATCTGCCAAGAACTAAAATTGGGAAAAGGCTAAGTTTTTAATTGGTCAAGTAGTCTAATCACCCCCCTCTAGACATACTTTCGATCCTACAGGGACCAATAGGCATCCACGCGTCAGCATTTCTGTGGCTGGGGTTTTTGTTTTTTTTGAAAGGGGGGGGGGTTTGGGGTTTTTGGGGGGTTAATTTAGGTGTTTCATATATTGTGTTTGCTAGCTATAATTAATAGAGAGAAGTGTCCTCTCTTACGTTCGTGCTTGGTCGATGCTATGTACTATACATACGTATAGAGAGGACTAGACACGCTAGTTAGCTAGTTAGCAAACGAAGGAAACAGAAGATCGTCATGAACATATATGCATACAGAGAGAAGTGATATCGACCACCTCTCCTTCTCCGAGAGATTGGTCGAACAACAAGTTCTCGTATATCTATCCGACACTACCGGCTACATATATACAATAATTATCTCTTACAAATATAATCATACGGACTCATGGTCCACATAGTATTCTCCGTCTTCAGCGATCACTTGGTCAAGAAAGAATGCCGCCAATTCCTCTTGAATTGCTCGCATGCGAGCTAGTGCTAGGAGTTCATCCCCCTTCCGAAACATCTAATTTGAAGAAGGGGGTCAATACATATATATATATATATATATGAATGAATGAAACTCAATACAAATGATGGTAATAAAATAAAATTGTGAATATTGTTATTTACGTACTTCATATTGTTCGTCAGAGTACCCGCCCCGCTCACAGGTCGTGTGGCGGATGGACTCGCAGATGTAGTATCCACAGAAATCATTCCCTTTTTCCCGCCACAACCACTTTACAAGAAATAGAGGTCAATCAAACTGATAAGCAAGAATGCTAAATGGTATTGATGAAACTAGCGCTTGAATCACTAGGAGATGCGCGGAACATGCTACTATAGTACTTACTTTCGGGTGTCTAAATTCCAGCTCCTTCGGCAGTCCCGAAACTTTTCTGGTGAATTTTCTCCAAACCCTGCTGGACAAAGAAAACAATTACTTGATATCAGGAAATGAACAAAGTTGCTGATATGGTGGAAAATGATCGATTTAACTTACTTCTTGAGGATTTCAGTCATGCCCGCATACTCCTTGGGATCTTTTCGTTTAGAGTCCAAGACGGTTACTACTCCCTGCTCAAGCCTAATGTCTAGGAGAATATAGTGGAAACTGCACACGCATGCATAACTCATCAATTACATTACTATAACCTGGACTAATATATAAGGGAAACCGAATATGCACAAGACAGTAACACTCACTTGAAGTTGTAAGGAAAGAGTATTATATCTTTGTTTTCATTTTTTTGAATGATCGTAGCAAGTTGACCTCGGTATCTCCGGGACGATGTTCAACCTCAGTTGCATCTATGAGATATGTGTTAACGAACCCAATATCACCGATTTGTCTTTTCTTCAATTGGGCGATCTTCATTCTGCATAATGTAGTGAGGATAATTATAAATACATGTAATGAAAGAGATGAGCTATATAGAGAGACTTAATGATAGAAGTAGTAGTACTTACAGACAGTAGCAGGTGATCGTTGTTTTATCGAGGGCCAATTGATTGAAAAACTGATAGAATTCCTCAAATGGAATAGGCAACAGTTCAATTCCAACGAGGTAATGCTCCGGTTTAACTCTCGCATACAAAGGACTCCTCCCCCCAGACTCTCTGCAGATTTTCAAGTACCAATCATGTAATCTTCGCATCATCGTTGTTAAAGATTTTTCATCTTTGACGAGAGGCTTCCCGTACTCGTGTCTGTGTATCTGCACCTCCATGGGATCATAATGTACATCATCGGGCAGGTAATCGTCAACATTGCCATAACCGGGCACCATCCTCGAATCGACGATGTCGCTAGGCACCTTGAGGGGGGGGCACGATTGCTTCGCTTGTTCGCCGAGCTGGGCAATTTGTTTCCCAGCTGCTCATCGTTCTTTCAGCCTTTGATCACTGGCTGTAGTTCCTGACCACTCCGCTTTGGCCCATGTCTTTGCAATAATGCGCTCATAGTTGCCTTTCGGCGGAGACTTGGGTGGTTTTGCCAGGGCAGCCAGAGTGCGCTTCACTTTCATCGGATCTACCTTCTCCTCTGTAGGTGGATGTCTCTTTGCTTTCAACCCTTGAAACCAGTCATCCACTTCAGTTCGCGCGATCTTCACGTTCTCCTCCGGGGTCCTCTCGTATGGTAACTTCTCTGGAGTCTTCAAAGAAGGACCGAATCTGTATGTCCTCCCGCCTCTGGTTGTACTGCTAGACGCCGACTGAGCAGATGGAGTGGTTGTCTTCTTTACTTGCTTAAGAGGCGGAGGAGAAGGACTACGATGCGCCGGAGTAGCTGGAGCGGCGGTAGGTTTCTTTCGCCCTTGCTGACGAGGCGGAGAAGGAGGAGGCTGGCTGCTCGGGCGCGTCGGCGCAGGCGGAGAAGGAGGCGGAGTGCCGCCACGCGCCGGAGAAGGAGCCGGCCGAGGGCCCTGATCGTCACTCGCCGGAGGAGGAGGTGGTGGAGGAGGCGGAGTGCCCTGACTTGTCGGAGGAGGAGGAGGCGGAGGCGTCCAGTTCGGAAGGTTGATGAGCTCCTTCCGCCATAGGCATGGAGTCTTCAGAGCAGACCCCAGCCGGGTTTCCCCTTCACCGGTAGGGTGGTCAAGCTGGAGGTCCTCAAATCCCTCCGTTATTTCATCCACCATCACCCTAGCATATCCTTCTGGAATCGGCCGGCATTGAAAAGTTGCGCCGGGTTCAGTAGGATAAACAGAGGCAACAGCCGCCTTGACCTTCAAATTTATCCATTGCGTCATAAGGTGGCAATTTTGAGACTCCGTTATAGCATCCACGGGATAGCTGGCAGGAGCCGTCAAGGCATGCTCCGGCTGAAGCAGCTCGGTGGAAGCCACGCTGCTTCTGCGCTGAGATGGCGGGGTAGCTTCGGGGGAAGCTTCGGCAGTACGTTAGCTGCGATTTGCTTCTCGTTCCTCCATCGCGTCTACCCTTGCTTGCAGCGCATGCATTTGGGTCTGCTGCACTTTTTTCCTCCTCTCATGGGATTTGTAACCGCCTGCGTCCGGAAACCCAACCTTCCACGGAATGGAGCCTGGCGTGCCTCGTGTCCGTCCAGGGTGCTCAGGATTCCCGAAGGCCATTGTGAGCTCGTCGTTCTCTCTGTCTGGAAAGAACTTCCCTTGCTGTGCTGCTTCGATATACTGCTTAAGCTTCCTGACTGGTAAGTCCATTTCATCGTTCGTCCAAATGCACTTCCTTGTTACAGGGTCCAAGGTTTCGCCAGCCCCGAAGAACCAAGTCCGGCAATAGTCTGGCCAGCTAATTGTCTCTGGTTCGATCCCTTTAGCAACCAGATCATTCTCAGTCTTGGCCCACTTAGGCCGGGCTACGAGGTAGCCACCTGACCCCGTGCGATTGTGAAGCATCTTCTTTGCAGCATTTTGCTTGTTTGTCGCCGACATCTTCTTACTCTTTTCCGATGTCTTGTGGGCCACAAATGCGGGCCAGTGATCTCTGATCTTCTCATATCTACCCTTGAATTCTGGTGTCTCTTTTTTATCGACAAACCTATTCAGCTCTTTCTTCCACCTCCTGAATAGATCTGCCATCCTCTTAAGAGAAAAAGACTTGATTAATTGCTCTTTAACTAGCTTCTCCAGATCATCCTCTGGGGGTAGGGTAAAATTTGACTTCAGCTCAGTCCAAAGATCATTTTTCTGCATATCATTGACATAAGACACCTCAGGGTCTTCTGTAGCCGGCTTAAACCATTACTGGATGCTTATCGGGATCTTGTCCCTAACCAGAACCCCGCACTGAGCAACAAATGCGCTCTTTATCCGGAGGGGTTCAATCGGTTGGCCGTCGGGCGCGATTGCTATGATCTCTAACTTTTCATCCGAGCTCAACTTTTTCTTCGGGCCTCGTCTCTTTACTGAAGTTGTGCTCGATCCGGAGGGCTAGAAAAAAGAACAAAGACTTAATTAATATGTGTACATACCAAAACAATGAATGCATCAATCAGCTAGTCAGCACAGGCTTAACTAATATATATACCTGGCCGGACTCGGTTCGGTCACCGGAGCCGTCATCACGGTCTCCTTCTTGCACTGGCATTGGGTCACCGGAGCCGTCCTCATGTTCTTCTTCTTGCACCGGCATTAGGTCACTGTAGCCAGCTTGTTCACCCTCTCCTTCCAGACCATCGGTGTCGTTGAGAAACAACGAGACGGCATCACTTCCTTCTGCGATTATGTCCCTCAACAACGCTTCTTTTGCTTCGTCTCGGGCGGTGTCCATAGTTTCTACAAATATTTACAACATGGCAATTATTATTCAAACATGACAGATGGATATATTAGTGCCAAATGTAGAACTAGCTACCTAATCATAGCAAGCTATCGGGAGGGGGTATATATCGACAACGACGACACTACATCTATGTCCCTCGATGACCGTCGTTCCCAATAAAAAAAAGAGGAAGAAGAAGAAAAAAAAAGAGGAGAAGAAAGAATAGAGGAGTTCTCTTCTTCCTCTTCTTTTTTTATCCTCTTCTTCCTCTCATGTTCGAGAGGACCACCGAGGGGTTGGGAGGTTGCGTAGTGTCAAAGGATTCAACAAAACCATGTCTTCATCATTAGGCGAAAGTAACATGTGCATGATGGTACGAAGCTCTTCAAAGTTGTTCTGGAACGGAGTCCCAGATAGGATAATTTGCTTTTTGGTACAAAGTTCAGCAAGAGCCTTCCGAATATCGCTATTTGGAAGGCCTTTGCTGAATTCGTACCAAAAGGCGGATTATTCTATCCGGGACTCCATTCCAGAACAACTTTGCAGAACTTCGTACCAACATGCCCTTGTTACTTCCGGCTAATGATGAAGGCATGGATTTCTTCAATACTTTGACACTAGGAAACCTCTCTCGACCCCTCAGCGATCCTCGACCCCTCGAACCCTCGACGACCCTGGAACCCTCGACCCCTAGACGACCCTGCTGGAACCCTCGACCCTCGACCCTATAGAACCCTCGAACCCTCGACCCTGAAACCCTCGACCCTTGACCCCTTAACGACCCTCGACCCTCTACCCGAGTTCCCGACCCTCGACCCCTCGGCGATCCTCGACACCCTCATTCCCGATAAAAATTAAGAAAAAGAAGAAGAAGAAGAAGAAGAAGAAGAAGAAGAAAGAGGAGAAGAAGAAAGGAATAGCTAGAGGAGAAGATCGAAGAAAAAAAGAAGAAAAAAAGAGGAGAAGAAGAAAGGAATAGAGGAGAAGAAGAAAGGAATAGAGGAGAAGAAGAAAAAAATAGAAAAAAAATTCTATTTTTTCTTCTTCTCCTCTATTCCTTTCTTCTTCTCCTCTTCCTTTTCTTCCTCTCCTCTTCTTCTCCTTTTTCCTCTTCTTATTTTCCTTTTTCCTCTCCTAAATATATAAAACTTTTCTAAAAATGAAAGTAACCTAAAATGTACTAAATCAGAGAACATATATAGATAATCCTTTTCTAAATATTTAAACCTAACTTTTGCATATATGAACATATATACACAGAGAACATAAAAACATATATACATTTTTATAAAAAAGAAAAATACAAAATACAAACATATATATGAAAAAAAATCTGAAAAGAAGCAATATACACAATATATATATAGATAATATACACAAAGAGGCAATATACACAAGCATATATAATATATAAAAAACAGGGGAGGGGCGCCGGCCGGAACAACGGGCAGGGCAACGGCAACGGGCGGGCCGCGGCGACGGTGACGGGTGGGGCGGGGCGACGGCGACGAGCAGGGCGGGGCGACGACGACGGGCGGGGCAGGGGCGACGGCGACGAGCGGGGCAGGGGTGACGGCGCGGGGGAGGCCGACGACCCGGCGCGGGGCGACGGGGAGGGGGCCGGAGATGGCGCACGCAGCGACGAGGAGGAGGCCGGCAACGGCGCAAGCAGCGACGGGGACAAGGCCTGCGGCGGCGCGGGGCGACGGCGACGGGGAGCGGGCGATGACGGGCTCGGGGCGGCGACGACGACGACGAACGGCCTGGGGGTGTCGGGGGCGAATGGGAGCGGTTGGCGAAATTTTCACAAGTGCTACCTTATATACCCAGAGCAATGGTCCCGGTTCGTGGCACGAACCGTGACCAATGCCCCCCTTTGGTCCCGGTTGGTGCCACCAACCGGGACCAAAGGCCAATTTTCAGCAGCCCAAAGGGTGGGAAGCGGCAGCCTTTGGTCCTGGTTGGTGGTACCAACCGGGACTAAAGGGGGGCATTGGTCCCGGTTGGTGCCACGAACCGTGACCAATGCCCCCTTTAGTCCCGGTTGGTGCCACCAACCGGGACCAATGGCCTTGTGTTGCCCCATGCCCAAAAGTTTAGTCCCACATCGCTAGCTGAAGGGAGCCGGCACTTGTTTATAAGCGCTGGTGTGCCTCCCCATTCGAGCTCCTCTCTTATGCAGGCTTTCGGGCCTAAACTTGCTACTTCTTGTGGGCCTATTGGGCCATCTGCGGGCCTGAATCCTGGCCCATGTAGGGTTTCTAGTCGTATTCAGGCCGTGGAGGCCCAGTAGGTGGCATTTTCTTGGTTTTTTCTTTTTTATTTCTACATTTTTTTTGGTTTTTTATTTTTTATTTCTACTTAGAACTAAATACTTACAGTTTTTAGTGATTTCTTTTTGCTTTTAGGTCAGAAAAATTATAAACTTTCTGTTAGTGCCATTAGTTTTAAATTTTGAATAGTTTAAATTTGAATTTTTAAAAATTTGTGTGAATCACTAGTTTATGAATAACTTTACTATAAAAATAGAATTTTTTTCTATTTAATTTTTATTTATACTTACAACTAAATACTTATAGTTTTTTAGTGATTTCTTTTTGATTTTAGGTCACAAAAATTATAAACTTTCTGTTAGTGCCATTAGTTTTAAAATTTTGAATAGTTTAATTTTTTTTTAAAATTTGTGTGAATCATTAGTTTATGAATAACTTTACTATAAAATAGAATTTTTTTCTTTTTTGCTATTTATTTTTTATTTATACTTACAATTAAATACTTATAGTTTGATTTTAGGTCACAAAATTATATTCTTTTTGCTATTGAAGAATATTATAGGTTTATTTTAGTTGATCATAACATAATATTTTAATTGATTGTTTTTATTTTCATAAAAGTTTTGTAGTTCATTCTGTTTGCTATTAATTCATTCTTTGAACTAAATGACCCTGAAATTGGAAAGCATTTAAAATGAACTCTGAAAAGGTTGAAAGTTGGCATGGTATCATCATTTCACCCACATAGCATGTTCCAAAAAGTAGAGAGGGTTACTGTCAGGACCCCGATTCCAAATCACATCGATCTAGCTGGTAACACCTCATATCACTTTGCGGCCTCACGCACGGTATCCCACGGGTGTCGCCTTACCATGGCCCGGGACCGTTTGCACCTTTTGGCTCACGTATATGATAGTGTCGCTAGCATCCATATGATAGAGAACCCGGGCCGACATGGCTAGTCGTGAACCCAAAGCAGCACAGACCTATGGAGACAGGCATACATGAATCACATCGAGCATGTCGGTCATCAGCGAGTGATTCCGGGCTGTAGCACTAGGCTAACAGGACTCCGAAAGTCACCGCGTGACATTTCCCCGAAGGTACAGACATAGGAACGAAGTGAATCACATGCCGGCCAGTCAAGTGTCCTGAGCAGTAGTGCTGGGCTAGTAGGACTCCGGTGAACCAGGCTGTAGCGGACTACTATGGCTCGAGGAACACTAGACTACATTTCCCCATAAGAAAGGCTGCCAAGGATAAACAACTAGATTGTCGGATCCCACTCATACCAAGCATTTCAATCATACACACAATATGCCCGATATGAGTACATACAACATGGCATCACAACAAAACTCTACAACTCAAGTACTTTATTTAAAGGCTCTAGAGAGCCATACATAACATGTTCATACAGATAGGGGTCACATGACCCGACACTCAAGTCATACAATCATACAAGCACATGCGGAAGCAACTAATCTGAGTACAGACTCTAGAAAGAAAGAAGGCTTCTCGAAGCCTGTCTATCTACATAGGGCCCTCCATGGCCAGGATCACCACCTAGCTGGCTAGTCACTCGTCGACGTCAAGGTCTACATAGAACCCATCGGAGGGGGCGGTGTTGTCGTCTGAAAACAGTAATAAGCAAAACACGAGTACAAAGGTACTCAACAAGTCTTACATCAGAACCTGATATACATGCTCATTCTCAAGAAGGTGGTGGGGTTATTGCAGCAAGCCAGCTTTGACTCTTGGCTAAACTATCCTACGGAACTTCACTAGTAAAATAGTTTTCGCACACGAGTCCACTACTCACCAACACAATACTCCACCGGGGATCCTCCCTCGTCATCCTACGAGAGGGCCATCCTCGGTACTCACACTTATCTTGAGTCTTTTAGTAGTATCCATTATCTTGTCTATGAACTGTATAGGCAACCAAGTAGTCCTTTACCGCGGACGCGGCTATTCGAATAGTTTTATACCCTGCAGGGGTGTACTTCATCACACATGTTTCCACCGCTTAGCGTCTGCACACAACATGTGCTCGGCAGACTTCAAGCGAAAACCGACGTGGGTGTAGACCACGACCTAACTAACCTCACAAGTCTCTAGTCCAGGTTTATCGCCTATTCAGGTTCCATCCGCAAGCAAATCCGGCCGGGGTGTCCTCAACGGCCCCAAACGATGTGTACAAGGTCCCGAGACGCCAAACGGGCGCCCGGCATACCCGGCCACAGTGTATCTACCGTATCATAGCCCACCCCTAGGGTCAGCGCTACGCGCGGCCGCCAACACATGTCCTACAAACACCAGAAACTAGTTGCAACTCCTGGACAGAGGCGAGAGGGGTCAGTAAGTCAAGCAGGGTCATATTTCAGGGCCTAATGTGTGGTAGTAGTTGAATCTTAAATCACGCATACAGATCTCAGTTCTTAGAGACGGCCTCAATGAAACAACCCACCATGTACTCCTACATGGCCTCTCATCGATACCTTTACCAAAACATGTTCAACACAACCCTCATATTACCGACATAAGCATTTCACTCTAGCCCATCACCCAGATGAACCAGACCTGACACAACTCTAAGCATAGCAGGCATAGCAAGGTAGGAATCACATACATGGCTCAATCAACTCCTACACATGCTAGTGGGTTTCATCTAGTTACTGTGACAATGACAGGTCATGCAGAGGATAAGGGTTCAACTACCGTAGCACACAGCAATTTGAATCGCGTTGTCTTAATGCAGTAAACAAGAGCAGAAGCGAGAACATGGGTTTGTATTGGAATGATCAATGGGTTGCTTGCCTGATGGAGTGGTAGTGGGATACTGCCCTTCAGTTGGATACTCGTGAATATCCTCGGAGGCAGAACCTACCACGAAGAACACATCGGAGCACAATCAACACATGACGATATGCAACAATATGATGCATGCTATGACATGGCAATATGAATGTGTCTTTGCCTAATGCAAGCTATAACAGAAAGGAATGTGCTTATTTGAATCAAAGATTCAATTATTAGCTTATTAAACATGGCTTTAATAGTGCATTTCCTTATTCTACTTAAACAGCAAGGTAAACTTGTTTTGTCATGCATGAAACCATTATAGATGGATAGATTGAATTTTTCTGATAATTTTTCATATATAAATTATTTCATTTGGAGTTATAGTTGAATTTCTATGATTTTTAGAAGTTTTAAACATTTTCTGGAATTTCCTGAATAAAAATAAATCCAGAAAATGCATTACCGCGTCAGCATTGCGTCATGCTGACCTCAACAGGTCAAAGGCGCCAGCCCCGGTCAAACCTGACTGGTGGGCCCCTTCTGTCAGCCTCTCAGCTAATTAACAAGATTAGATTAACACTAATTAGCTGTTAGGGGTGCCTGGGCCCACATGTCAGTGACTGATTAACTTAAATTTAGTAAAAACTAATCCTAGATTAGTTAGTAGACCGGCCCCACCTGTCATAGACTCAGGGGGGGTCTACCTGGGCCCACCCAGGGGTCAAACTGGGTCAACTCGCCGGCGACTCGATGCCGGTGAGGCCCGAGACGGCGGAGGCCTTCGGATTTGGTCCTCCGGTCACCAAATCGACGGCGGAGAAGTGCTACGTGTAGTTGGGAACGAGCCGCAACGTTTGGTGGTGGCAGTTGGGCTCGGGGTGGCCGGAAACGTCGCTGGCGAGCTCGACAGCGGCGGCCGGAGTTCGACCAACGGCGGGTTAGGCGATGCAGGGCGCTAGGGGAGGCGCTGGTGTGTGCTACATGCTCCTGGTGAGGTGTGGAGCACGGTGGTGTGCCCGGCTTCAAGCCACTATGGCTCTGGCCACGACGGCGACGAGGCACGGCGCCGGCGAGCTTCGGCCGTGGTGGACGATGGAGCTAGGGGACGGAAACGGAGGGGGCGAGCACGGGGAAAGAATCAGGAGCTCACAGCGGGGTCAGAGAGGAGGTCAGCGAGCTCGGGGAGGCCCTGATGGCGGCAAATCGACCGGAGATGGCTCGGGTGCCCGAGGTTGAAGACGAGGGCGAAGACGCGTTCGGCGGTGTTTGGAGTCGCGTGGGTCGGCGGAGAGGTCCAGGGCAATGAGCGGAGTTGTCGGAGGGGCGAGGGGGTGGCTCTAGTGGCGTCTACGGCAAACGGCAGCGAGGGACGTGCTCGGCCATCGCGGGGGAGGGAGAGGGAGACGAGGGGGAGAGTGAGAGAGGATGAGAGGGGGACGTGGGGGTCGCATGGCGTCCTTAGGCGTCTCCTGGCGTCGGCAGAAGCAGGAGGTGGCCGGCGCGTGGCCGGTGCGCGGCGAGCACGCGCCCCTGCCTCCTGGCGCGAGGAGGACGACGACTGGCAGAGCCAGTCGACCTGGGCTAGGCCAGGTGGCTGGGCCAGCACAGGTAAGGCCCAGGTGGGCTTCTCCCTCTCTTTTTTTTGTTTTTGTTTCTGTTTTCTATTTAACTGCAACTGTTTAGCTTTATTAAAATTAATAAAATGTTTCCAAAAATCCTGAAAATAAATGTGGCCTCTGTTTAGACTATTTCCAACAGGAAACATTTATTCCCAGAATTATTTGAGCATTTAAATTATTTTATAGCATTTAAATGCCCAAATTCAAATACTTATGATTTAATTCAATGACCTTCTGTTGACCTAGAAAATTGTGCACCAATTTTGCCAGAGGTTCTTACCCAAGATAAAGAGGGTGAACTTTTTAGAAGGGCATTTCAGGTTCATTGAAAATAATTTTAGTAAACCCTAGTTGTTTCCAGGGTGGTGTTGGGGGTTCTCTCTTCCCCAATTCAAATTTAAGAAGAATTTGAACATGATGCACATTCTAATGCTTGAACTAGCTAGGATGTGACAACTCACCCCCACTCAAAAGAATCTCATCCCGAGATTTAGGATCCTCTGGAAAGAAGGTGGGGTACTCGAGTCGAAGACGATCCTCGCTTTCCCAAGTGGATTCTTTCTCGGAGTGGTGCGACCATTGAACCTTGAGAAACTTGATATTATGACGTCGAGTGGTACGCTCGGCTTGATCAAGGATACAAACGAGATATTCCTGATAAGAGAGGTTATCTTGTAGATCAAGCGTTTTGTGGTCCACTCCACGGATAGGATCCGCGAAGCAACGCCTGAGTTGTGAAACGTGGAAGACATCATGAACTCTGGAAAGATGCGGAGGTAGTTCCAATTGGTAGGCAACTTCTCCTCGTTTGGCAAGAATGCGAAAGGGTCCAATGTAACGAGGAGCCAATTTGCCTTTGATACCGAAACGATGGGTTCCTTTTAATGGGGTAACCCGAAGGTAAGCCTTCTCATCGACTTCATAAGTCATAGGCTTATGTTTACGATCATATTGACTCTTTTGACGAGATTGGGCTGTTTTCAATTCCTCACGAATAACGCGAACCTGCTCTTCCGCTTCCTGAATCATATCCGGGCCAAAGAGTTGTCTTTCCCCGGTTTCTGACCAGTTAAGAGGCGTTCGACATTTTCGTCCATAGAGAACTTCGAAGGGAGCTTTTCCCAAGCTAGCTTGATAACTATTGTTATAAGCAAACTCCGCAAATGGAAGGCATTTCTCCCAACTCATTCCGGATGAGATAACAGAAGCTCGGAGCATATCTTCCAGAATTTGATTGACTCGCTCTACTTGACCACTTGATTGAGGATGGAAGGCGGTGCTAAAGGAGAGACGAGTTCCCATAGCATTTTGGAAACTTTCCCAAAATCGAGAGGTGAAGAGACTCCCACGGTCTGAGTTAATTTCCAATGGGACACCATGGAGAGACACTATTCGGGAGATGTATAAATCGGCTAGCTGGCTAGTAGTGATACTCTCACGAGCAGGTAGGAAATGGGCTACTTTGGAAAGACGGTCGATCACGATGAAGATGGCATTATTCCCTCTCTTGGTCCTGGGAAACCCAGTAATGAAATCCATACTGATTTTATCCCATTTCCATTCAGGAATAGCCAAAGGTTGAAGGGTGCCAGCAGGCCGTTGATGCTCTGCTTTAACACGACGACAGACATCGCAACTAGCAATGTATTGAGCGATTTCTCTCTTCATCCTAGTCCACCAAAACCTCTGGCGTAGGTCTTGATACATTTTAGTGCTACCGGGATGAATGGTGAGAGGGGATTCATGAGCTTCCTTAAGGATCAACTGGCGTAGATGTTGTTTCTTGGGAACCACCAAACGGTTCTCAAAGAAGACATCACCCCGCTTATCCATGGAAAAACACTTAGCAACTCCGCTAGCAATGTTTTCCTTAATCCGAGATATGCCCTTATCACGCTTCCGGGCAGCTATAATTTGATCCATAAGGGTAGGTTTCGCCACCAGGGTGGATAGGAATCCTCAAGGAACAATGTGAAGATTAAGCTTACGGAATTACTCATGGAGAAGTGGTTGACTTTGTTGTAACATCAGGTTGTTACAATAGGATTTACGACTTAGTGCATCAGCCATGACATTGGCTTTGCCCGGGGTGTAAGTTATTCCTAAGTCGTAATCCGAGATCAACTCAACCCAACGTCTTTGCCTGAGATTCAAATCTGGTTGGGTGAAGATACATTTCAAACTTTGGTGATCGGTGAAGATCTCGCAACGATTACCGAGGAGGTAATGTCGCCAAGTTTTAAGTGCATGGACTACAGCTGCAAGCTCTAGATCATGTGTGGGATAATTTTCCTCATGTGGGTGTAATTGCCATGAAGCATAGGCAATTACCTGACGATCTTGCATAAGTATGCAACCTAGTCCTTGTCGCGAGGCGTCGCAATAGATAATAAAGTCCTTGGAGAAATCTGGTTGTACCAGTATGGGAGCAGATGTCAGGCGTCTTTTCAGTTCCTGAAAACTGAGCTCGCACTGTGGAGTCCACTCGAACTTTTTATCTTTCTTGAGGAGTTCAGTTAGAGGTTTAGCAACCTTGGAGAAATTCTCGACGAAGCGGCGGCAATAGCTCGCTAAGCCCAGGAAGCTCCGAACTTGCTTGACCGTCTCAGGTGGAGTCCAGTCAAGGACGGCTTGAAATCGCTCGGGATTGACAGCAATACCCTTACCAGAGATTACATGGCCTAGATAGGTCACTTCTGGCAACCAAAATTCACACTTGGAGAATTTGGCATAAAGACGATGCTCTCGAAGTTTCATCAATACCAGCCTTAGATGTTCGGCATGTTCCTCTTCATTCTTGGAGTAGATGAGTATGTCATCGAGGTATACTACAACGAATTTATCCAAGTACTCCATGAAAACCGAGTTCATTAACCGGGAGAAGGTAGTCGGGGCATTGGTTAAACCGAACGACATAACGGTGTACTCGTATTGGCCATAACGAGTAACAAAGGCCGTTTTGGGAATGTCCCCGTTTCTGATTTTGATTTGATGGTAGCCCAACCTCAAATCCATCTTGGAGAAGACTGAGGATCCAGCGAGCTGATCATACAGATCGTTGATCCTGGGAAGCGGGTATTTGTTCTTGATGGTGACCAAGTTGACAGGTCGGTAATCCACAACCATTCGATTTGTTCCATCCTTCTTCTTGACGAAGAGGACGGGGCAAGCCCAAGGAGAGGAACTAGGACGGATGAAACCCTTTTTCAAGGACTCATCGAGTTGGTTCTTAAGCTCGGCTAGTTCTAAGGGTGCCATCTTGTACGGTCTTCTAGAAATTGGAACGGTTCCTGGAACAAGGTCTATCACAAACTCGACATCCCTGTCAGGTGGAACACCTGGCAGTTCTTCTGGAAAGACATCCGGAAAGTCTCGGACTACCGGAACGTCCTCAAGGTCTGGAAGGGGGTTGGCATTTAGGGAGTAAAGTTGGCGCTTGGCCACTCGAGTTAAGACATTAACTGTCTTGCCCGATGGGTGAGTAAGTTGAACGGTTCTAGTGGCACAATCGATCTTAGCATAATGAGCTGACATCCAGTCCATACCCAAGATGATGTTTATGTCCGAGGACTTGAGAGCTATTAAGGATGCAAGGAAGACAAGTCTATCGACAAGAATTTCGTTCCCATGGCTTACTCTAGAAGTTTGCCATCTAGAGCCAGGGGTTTGAATTTCCATGGTAGAGGGCATGTCACAGAATGTCGTGTTGTGCAATCGAGCATAGTTCTCGGATATGAATGAATGAGATGCTCCAGTATCGAAAAGAACAGACGCTGGATGGCAGTTAACAAGGAGCGTACCAAGGACGACGTTGGGATCCTCATGAGCCTCCTCGGCTGAAACATAGTTGACATGGCCACATGCAGTGGTGGCCGGCTTGGCGTAGAAAGTTTTTCCCGCGGGCTTACCACGGCCAACGGACTTTCCAGTTTGATTGGGGTTGTTGTACCGGGGACACTCTCGGCTATAGTGACCCGGCTCTCCACACTTGAAGCATGTCACCACATTGGGGCGTGGAGCAGCATTAGCAGCGGGGCCACCATAGGGCTTGGGCGGTGCAAATTGCTGGTTGGGGCGTGGTGCCTCAAAGGATGGCCTCGGGATGAACCTGGGTGGCAGTGCCGTGCTTGGAATCCACACCCGGCGCTTCTGAGCTCCAGAGCCGGATGAAGAGCCAAAATCACGGGAGTGCTTGCGTGAAGCGTCATAATCAGTCTGGCCTGTCTCAGCACTGATGGCTTTATTGACCAACTTTTGGAAGGAGGTGCACTCGTGCAGACGAAGATCGCGGCGAAGCTTAGGGCTAAGTCCCTTGCGGAACCTTGCCTGCTTCTTAGCGTCAGTAGATACCTCTTCAGGGGCATAACGTGCCAGATTCCCAAATTCACGACTGTAAGCATCCACAGTCAGTCTTCCTTGGGTGAAGTTGCAGAACTCCTCCCTCTTGCGATCCATGAGACCTTCCGGAATGTGATGCTCACGGAAAGCCTCACTGAATTTAGCCCAAGTAGTGATTTGGCCGACCGGGCGCATAGCTTCGAAGTTTTCCCACCAAAGGCTAGCAGGGCCTTCGAGGTGATAGGCAGCATAAGTAACCTTGTCGGCTTCGGCTACGTTGGCAGAACGTAGCTTGTGGGTGATGCGGCGAAGCCAGTCATCCGCGTCGAGGGGCTCGACGGAATGGTTAAACTTTGGTGGGTATAGCTTGATAAAGTCATTGATTGACACCAAGTCATTTTGCGGGGTGGCGTGCAGTGTTCTGCTCAATCCGCTCCAGCAGGCGGTTAGTCTCATGCTTGTTTCTTTCCGCCTCCAGCATTACTTCGGCCAGAGAAGGCGGGTGAGGCAGATTTTCACCTCTAGCAGCACTGGCTTCCCCCTGCTCCAGGGCAGCAGGGTTGCTGCGGGTGTTGACCATCCTAGGAGAAAACAAGACAATGGTTTAGACAAGGATGGCTCAAACTTAGCAGGGAACTGCAGAATGTAATGGATAACACGGAATGCAGAGATGTTCATCCGTATGTCATGGTAATATAAAACTGCCATATATATACCAACGGTCATACACATCATACATAGTTTAGTACAAGCCCAGGCTATAGTACAACTATGATGAAAGACGTTACATCTCATCGGAGGCATTCCAAGCTCCTATACATTATTTTCTACACCTCCGGAATTGATTACACGCAAAGTCATATTCCACAAGTCACGCAGGACAGTGGAGATACAACTACTACAATACTAGTGGTACTACTACTAACTCAGACAGCTCCATAGTAGTCCTCATAGATGTCACCTCCATAGCCTGGAAGTTCAACGTGACCATCCGGGAACAGACGGTCCTGAGGAGCCTGTGGACCATAGGGGCTAGGATGGGGTCTTGGACCAACAAACGGTGGCCTGCGGGGACCACGGGGTGGGGTGATGCCTCCCACATCACGCCAATCCACCACATCTAGCAGAGCTGATCTCACAGGATACAGATCCCTTGTATCCATACATCCAGCTTGCACCTCAGGTGCAAACCGAGTCAATGTGGCCCAATGATCAGCACGGGTATTAAAAAGCTCCAGCCTCAAGGCCCGATTCTCTTGGTCCTTATCTTCGAGCATCTCGGCTGTGGTACGAGTTAATGAATCCTCCTGAGTGGAGTCAGCATAGATAGCCTGAAGATACCCTTGCGCTCCCGGAAGTGAAGCTGGCATGTAACAGAAATCAGTGTTCCGAAGCAGGCCAGTCCGGACTCGCATGATGGTCATCATGGAATAGGCAGCATCCTGCATAGCTATCTCAACAGTAACCCCGAGTCCATAGGAACAGTGAAGGGGCTCGGTAGATCCAGGATAAGAGGGAAATATCTTGACGGTGCAGAAATACTGGCTTTGATTAAAGTCTCGGAATTGCTCTTCGACGGTGTATTCGGGATACCAACGGTAACCCATCTCGATCATGACCCGGACTAACATAGCAGTCTGACCGGGCACGTCGAGGCACCTGGTCAGGCGAACCACTTGGTTTTGAACACGGTTGGCCATCTGAAAGCACAACCACAATGCAAAGACATTAGAATTTCTAGGGAAAATTAGACAGCATAATGGCTGTAAACGCTCAGAAAAAGATTTGAGACATCCACAACAGTTCACAATACCGCTCAACAACATCATATCAAGGTTCTGATTCAATTAGCAACATACTAGGAATAGTAGAAACTATACTGGGACTTGTAACAATA
This sequence comes from Triticum monococcum, assembly GCA_034509565.1. NCBI lineage: Eukaryota > Viridiplantae > Streptophyta > Magnoliopsida > Poales > Poaceae > Triticum > Triticum monococcum. The sequence continues at coordinate 246,193,436 of CM067841.1, read as the reverse complement.
ATCCTATAAGCTACTACGGATTAGTAACACGTGAACCTGATAGAAGAAGATAGCCTAGTCCTTAACCCACGTTGAATGAGAAGGGAATGACTCAGATAAGAGGCATAGGGTAAAGGAGTAAAAGAGCCTTACGTTCCCTCCCACAATCAATTCCCCTACATATAACTAAAGCATTTCTAGACTCGACATCGACCAGTTTGGCTCAACGAACCTACAGGCAGTCCGGCTCTGATGCCAACGCTGTCAGGACCCCGATTCCAAATCACATCGATCTAGCCGGTAACACCTCATATCACTTTGCGGCCTCACGCACGGTATCCCATGGGTGTCGCCTTACCACGGCCCGGGACCATTTGCGCCTTTTGGCTCACGTATATGATAGTGTCGCTAGCATCCATATGATAGAGAACCCGGGCCGACATGGCTAGTCATGAACCCAAAGCGGCACAGACCTATGGAGACAGGCATACATGAATCACATCGAGCATGTCGGTCATCAGCGAGTGATTCCGGGCTGTAGCACTAGGCTAACAGGACTCCGGAAGTCACCGCGTGACATTTCCCCGAAGGGACAGACATAGGAACGAAGTGAATCACATGCTGGCCAGTCAAGTGTCCTGAGCAGTAGTGCTGGGCTAACAGGACTCCGGTGAACCGGGCTGTAGCGGACTACTGTGGCTCATGGAAGCACTAGACTACATTTCCCCATAAGAGAGGCTGCCAAGGATAAACAACTAGATTGTCGGATCCCACACATGCCAAGCATTTCAATCATACACACAATATGCCCGATATGAGTAAATACAACATGGCATCACAACATAACTCTACAACTCAAGTACTTTATTTAAAGGCTCCAGAGAGCCATACATAACATGTTCACATAGATAGGGGTCACATGACCCGACACTCAAGTCATACAATCATACAAGCACATGTGGAAGCAACTAGTCTGAGAACAGACTCTAGAAAGAAAGAAGGCTTCTCGAAGCCTGTCTATCTACATAGGGCCCTCCATGGCCAGGATCACCACCTGGGTGGCTAGTCACTCGTCGACGTCAAGGTCTACATAGAACCCATCGGAGGGGGCGGTGTTGTCATCTGAAAACAGTAATAAGCAAAACATGAGTACGAAGGTACTCAACAAGTCTTACATCAGAACCTGATATACATGCTCATTCTCAAGAAGGTGGTGGGATTATTGCAGCAAGCCAACTTTGACTCTTGGCTAAACTATCCTACGGAACTTCACTAGTAAAATAGTTTTCGCACACGAGTCCACTACTCACCAACACAATACTCCTCCGGGGATCCTCCCTCGTCATCCTATGAGAGGGCCATCCTCGGTACTCACACTTATCTTGAGTCTTTTAGTAGTATCCATTATCTTGTCTATTAACTGTATAGGCAACCAAGTAGTCCTTTACCGCGGACACGGCTATTTGAATAGTTTTATACCCAGTAGGGTTGTACTTCGTCACACATGTTTCCACCACTTAGCGTCTGCACACGACATGTGCTCGGCAGACTTCAAGCGAAAACCGACGTGGGTGTAGACCACGACCTAACTAAGCTCACAAGTCTCTAGTCCAGGTTTATCGCCTATTCAGGTTCCATCTGCAAGGAAATCTGGCCGGGGTGTCCTCAACGGCCCCAAACGATGTGTACAAGGCCCCGAGACGCCAAACGGGCGCCCGGCATACCCGGCCATAGTGTATCTACCGCATCATAGCCCACGCCTAGGGTCAGCGCTACGCACGGCCGCCAACACATGTCCTACAAACACCAGAAACTAGTTGCAACTCTTGGACAGAGGCGAGAGGGGTCAGTAAGTCGAGCGGGGTCATATTTCAGGGCCCAATGTGTGGTAGTAGCTGAATCTTAAATCACACATGCAGATCTCAGTTCTTAGAGACGGCCTCAATGAAACAACCCACCATGTACTCCTACATGGCCTCTCATCGATACCTTTACATAAACATGTTCAACACATCCCTCATATTACCGACATAAGCATTTCACTCTAGCCCATCACCCAGATGAACCAGACCTGACACAACTCTAAGCATAGTAGGCATAGCAAGGTAGGAATCACATACATGGCTCAATCAACTCCTACACATGCTAGTGGGTTTCATCTAGTTATTGTGACAATGACAGGTCATGCAGAGGATAAGGGTTCAACTACCGTAGCACACAACAATTTGAATCACGTTGTCTTAATGAAGTAAACAAGAGCAGAAGTGAGAACATGGGTTTGTATCGGAATGATCAATGGGTTGCATGCCTGATGGAGTGGTAGTGGGATACTGCCCTTCAGTTGGATACTCGTGAATATCCTCGGAGGCAGAACCTACCACGAAGAACACATCGGAACACAATCAACACATGACGATATGCAACAATATGATGCATGCTATGACATGGCAATATGAATGTGTCTTGGCCTAATGCAAGCTATAACAGAAAGGAATGTGCTTATTTGAATCAAAGATTCAATTATTAGCTTATTAAACATGGCTTTAATAGTGCATTTCCTTATTCTGCTTAAACAACAAGGTAAACTTGTTTTGTCATGCATGAAACCATTACAGATGGATAGATTGAATTTTTCTGATAATTTTTCATATATAAATAATTTCATTTGGAGTTATGGTTGAATTTCTATGATTTTTAGAAGTTTTAAACATTTTCTGGAATTTACTGAATAAAAATAAATCCAGAAAATGCATTACTGCGTCAGCATAGCGTCATGCTGACCTCAGCAGGTCAAAGGCGCCAGCCCAGGTCAAACCTGACTGGTGGGCCCCTTCTGTTAGCCTCTCAGCTAATTAACAAGATTAGATTAACACTAATTAGCTGTTAGGGGTGCCTGGGCCCACATGTCAATGACTGATTAACTTAAATTTAGTTAAAACTAATCCTAGATTAGTTAGCAGACCGGCCCACCTGTCATAGACTCAGGGGGTGGTCTACCTGGGCCCACCCAGGGGTCAAACTAGGTCAACTCGCCGGCGAGGCCCGAGACGGCGGAGGCCTTCGGATTTGGTCCTCCGGTGACCAAATCGACGGCGGAGAAGTGCTACGCGCAGCTGGGAACGAGCCACAGTGTTTGGTGGTGGTAGTTGTGCTCGGGGTGGCCGGAAACATCACCGGCGAGCTCGACAGCGGCGGCCGGAGTTCGGCCAACTGCGGGTTAGGCGATGTAGGGCGCTAGGGGAGGCGCTGGTGTGTGCTACATGCTCCTAGTGAGGTGTGGAGCATGGTGGTGTGCCCGGCTTCAAGCCACTGTGGCTCTGGCCATGACGGCGACGAGGCATGGTGCCGGGGAGCTTCGGCCGTGGTGGAAGATGGAGCTATGGGACGGAAACGGAGGGGGCGAGCACGGGGAAAGAATCAAGAGCTCACAGCGGGGTCGGAGAGGGGGTCAGCGAGCTCGGGGAGGCCCTGATGGCGGCGAATCGACTGGAGATGGCTCAGGTGCCCGAGGTTGGAGACGAGGGCGAAGACGGCGTTCGGCGGCGTTTGGAGTCGCGTGGGTCGGCGGAGAGGTCCAGGGCGACGAGGCGGAGCTGTTGGGCTCGTCGGAGGGGCGAGGGGGTGGCTCTGGTGGCGTCTACGGCAAACGGCGCCGAGGGACGCGCTCGGCCGTCGCGGGGGAGGGAGAGGGAGACGAGGGGGAGAGTGAGAGAGGATGAGAGGGGGGGCGTGGGGGTCGCGTGGCGTCCTTAGGCGTCTCCCGGCGTCGGCAGAAGCAGGAGGTGGCCGGCGCGTGGCCGGCGCGCGGCGAGCACGCGCCCCTGCCTCCTGGCGCGAGGAGGACGACGACTGGCAGAGCCAGTCGACCTGGGCCGGCCCAGGTGGCTGGGCCAGCACAGGTAAGGCCCAGGTGGGCTTCTCCCTCTCTTTTTTTGTTTTTGTTTCTGTTTTCTATTTAACTGCAACTGTTTAGCTTTATTAAAAATAATAAAATGTTTCCAAAAATCCTGAAAATAAATGTGGCCTCTGTTTAGACTATTTCCAACAGGAAACATTTATTCCCAGAATTATTTGAGCATTTAAATTATTTTATAGCATTTACATGCCCAAATTCAAATACTTATGATTTAATTCAATGACCTTCTGTTGACCTAGAAAATTGTGCACCAATTTTGCCAGAGGTTCTAACCCAAGACAAAGAGGGTGGACTTTTTAGAAGGGCATTTCAGGTTCATTGAAAATAATTTTAGTAAACCCTAGTTGTTTCCAGGGGGGGTGCTGGGGGTTCTCTCTTCCCCAATTCAAATTTAAGAAGAATTTAAACATGATGCACATTCTAATGCTTGAACTAGGTAGGGTGTGACAGTTACGACAAAAACTTGATGCACTTCGTGTACAAAATGGACAATCACTTTCTAAGTATCAAAGTTTCGGACAATAACTGTGCCACATCATTGTATAGGACGAATGGTTCGTCTCTGTACCCAAGATTGTTTAGATCCACTGTTGTCATACTGTACTGTGGGTCTACCTGTACCCCGCCTCCTGACATATTGATCCATTTGCCTCAACACATAAAACCTTGAACCATAAGACATGAAAGCATTTCAAATGAACTCTGAAAAAGTTGAAAGTTGGGATGGTATCATAATTTCACCCACATAGCATGTGCATGTACAAAGCGGACAATGGTAGCATGTTCGTCTGTTACAAATTTGGCATGGTATCATCATAATAGTTGTGGGAGAAAGTCTTCACTTTTTCTTCGCTTGTGTCAGTTGCTTATTGCGCCGTAACCATGGATAATCCATTGTTTATCAGGATGCTTGGGTCAGCCTTGACATTGAAGGGAGGAATTTCATGAAACTTCTCATAATCTTCAGACATGTCTGTCTTGCCGTCCACTCCCAGGATGTCCCTTTTTCCTGAAAGAACTATGTGGCGCTTTGGCTCATCGTATGATGTATTCGCCTCCTTATCTTTTCTTTTTCTCGGTTTGGTAGACATGTCCTTCACATAGATAACCTGTGCCACATCATTGGCTAGGACGAACGGTTCGTCAGTGTACCCAAGATTTTTCAGATCCACTGTTGTCATTCCATACTGTGGGTCTACTTGTACCCCGCCGCCTAACAGATTGACCCATTTGCACTTAAACAAAGGGACCTTAAAATTAGGTCCGTAGTCAAGTTCCCATATGTCCACTATGTAACCATAATATGTATCCTTTCCGCTCTCGGTTGCTGCATCAAAGCGGACACCGCTGTTTTGGTTGGTCCTCTTTTGATCTTGGGCGATCGTGTAAAATGTATTCCCATTTATCTCGTATCCTTTGTAAGTCAATACAGTCAAAGATGGTCCCCTGGACAACAAGTACAACTCATCACAAACAGTGTTGTCACCTCTCAGACGTGTTTCCAACCAACTGCTGAAAGTCCTGATGTGTTCACATGTAATCCAGTCGTCGCACTGCTCCGGGTGTTTGGAGCGCAGACTGTTCTTGTGTTCATCGACATACGGGGTCACCAAGGTAGAGTTCTGTAGAACTGTGTAGTGTGCTTGAGACCAAGAATATCCGTCCCTGCATATTATTGAGTCTCTTCCAAGAGTGCCTTTTCCAGCCAGTCTCCCCTCATACCGCGATTTAGGGAGACCTATCTTGTTAAGGCCAGGAATGAAGTCAACACAAAACCTGATAACATCCTCTGTTTGATGGCCCATGGAGATGCTTCCTTCTGGCCTAGCACGGTTACGGACATATTTCTTTAGGACTCCCATGAACCTCTCAAAGGGGAACATATTGTGTAGAAATACGGGCCCCAGGATGACAATCTCGTCGACTAGATGAACTAGGACATGCGTCATGATATTGAAGAAGGATGGTGGGAACACCAGCTCGAAACTGACAAGACATTGCGCCACATCACTCCTTAGCCTTGGTACGATTTCTGGATCGATCACCTTCTGAGAGATTGCATTGAGGAATGCACATAGCTTTACAATGGCTAATCGGACGTTTTCCGGTAGAAGCCCCTTCAATGCAACCGGAATCAGTTGCGTCATAATCATGTGGCAGTCATGAGACTTTAGGTTCTAAAACTTTTTCTCTGGCATATTTATTATTCCCTTTATATTTGACGAGAAGCCAGTTGTGACCTTCATACTGAGCAGGCATTCAAAGAAGATTTCTTTCTCTTCTTTAGTAAGAGCGTAGCTGGCAGGACCTTTATACTGCTTCGGAGGCATGCCGTCTTTTTCGTGCAAACATTGCAGGTCCTCCCATGCCTCAGGTGTATCTTTTGTCTTCCCATACACGCCCAAGAAGCCTAGCAGGTTCACGCAAAGGTTCTTCGTCACGTGCATCACGTCGATTGAGGAGCGGACCTCTAGGTCTTTCCAGTAGGGTAGGTCCCAAAATATAGATTTCTTCTTCCACATGGGTGCGTGTCCCTCAGCGTCATTCGGAACAGCTAGTCCACCGGGACCCTTTCCAAAGATTACGTAGTGTAAATCATTGACCATAGCAAGCACGTGATCACCAGTGCGCATGGCGGGCTTCTTCCGGTGATCTGCCTCGCCTTTGAATTGCTTGCCTTTCTTTCGACATTGATGGTTGGTCGGAAGAAATCGACGATGGCCCAGGTACACATTCTTCCTGCATTTGTCCAGGTATATACTTTCAGTGTCATCTAAACAGTGCGTGCATGCGTGGTATCCTTTGTTTGTCTGTCCTGAAAGGTTACTGAGAGCGGGCCAATCGTTGATGGTCACGAACAGCAACGCCTTAAGGTTAAATTCCTCCTGTCTGTGCTCATCCCACGTACGTACACGGTTTCCATTCCAAAGCTGTAAAAGCTCTTCAACTAATGGCCTTAGGTACACATCAATGTCGTTGCCGGGTTACTTAGGGCCTTGGATGAGAACTGGCATCATAATGAACTTCCGCTTCATGCACATCCAAGGAGGAAGGTTATACATACATAGAGTCATGGGCCAGGTGTTGTGATTGCTGCTCTGCTCCCTGAAAGGATTAATGCCATCCGCGCTTAAAGAAAACCATACATTCCTTGGGTCCTTTGCAAACTCATCCCAGTACTTTATCTCGATTTTTCTCCACTGCGACCCGTTAGCGGGTGCTCTCAACTTCCCATCTTTCTTTCGGTTCTCATTGTGCCATCACATCAACTTGGCATGCTCTTTGTTTTTGAACAGACGTTTCAACCGTGGTATTATAGGAGCATACCACATCACCTTCGCAGGAACCTTCTTCCTGGGGGGCTCGCCGTCAACATCACCAGGGTCATCTCGTCTGATCTTATACTGCAATGCACCGCATACCGGGCATGCGTTCAGATCCTTGTATGCACCGCGGTAGAGGATGCAGTCATTAGGGCATGCATGTATCTTCTCCACCTCCAATCCTAGAGGGCATACGACCTTCTTTGCTGCGTATGTACTGTCGGGCAATTCATTATCCTTTGGAAGCTTCTTCTTCAATATTTTCAGTAGCTTCTCAAATCCTTTATCAGCCACAGCATTCTCTGCCTTCCACTGCAGCAATTCCAGTACGGTACCGAGCTTTGTGTTGCCATCTTCGCAATTGGGGTATAACCCTTTTTTGTGATCCTCTAACATGCGATCGAACTTCAGCTTCTCCTTTTGACTAATGCATTGCGTCCTTGCATCGACAATGACCCGGCGGAGATCATCATCATCGGGCACATCGTCTGGTTTCTCTTGATCTTCAGCAGCTTCACCCATGGCAGCATCATTGGGCACATCGTCTGGTTCCTCTTGATCTTCACCAGCTCCCCCCGTTGCAGCATCACCGTATTCAGGGGGCACATAGTTGTCATCATACTCTTCTTCTTCGCCGTCTTCCATCATAACCCCTATTTCTCCGTGCCTCGTCCAAACATTATAGTGTGGCATGAAACCCTTGTAAAGCAGGTGGGAGTGAAGGATTTTCCGGTTAGAGTAAGACCTCGTATTCCCACATTCGGTGCATGGACAACACATAAAACCATTTTGCTTGTTTGCCTCAGCCGCATCGAGAAACTCATGCACGCCCTTAATGTACTCGCGGGTGTGTCTATCACCGTACATCCATTGCCGGTTCATCTGCGTGTATTATATATAATTAAGTGTCCAAATTAATAGAAGTTCATCATCACATTAAAACCAAAGTGCATACATAGTTCTCATCTAACAACATATAGCTCTCCAGAGCATCTAATTAATTAAACCATACATTGAAACTATGTAAAACATTTCAATGCGAAAACAAATGTGATCATAATCGCAACCAAGGTAACAATTGATCCAACGGCATAATGATACCAAGCCTTGGTATGAATGGCATATTTTCTAACCTTTCTAATCTTCAAGCGCATTGGATCCATCTTGATCTTGTGATCATCGACGACATCCGCAACATGCAACTCCAATATCATCTTCTCCTCCTCCATTTTTTATTTTTTCCTTCAACAAATTGTTTTCTTCTTCAACTAAATTTAACCTCTCGACAATAGGGTCGGTTGGCATTTCCGATTCACATACATCCTAGATAAATAAAACGTATGTCACGTTGGTCAGCATAATTTTCATAAACAATAAATGAACCAATAGTTATAAAGATAATATACATACCACATCCGAATCATAGACAGGACGAGGGCCGATGGGGGCGGATACCAAAACCATCGCACTATATAAGATGCAATAATAAATGTAAGAAAATGATACAAGTATCTATCTAAACATACAAGTAAGAATATTTTTCCTTTCAGAAAGAAGATAAGAACAAGAGGCTCACCACGGTGGTGTCGGTGATGAGATCGGCGCGGGTGATCGACGACGGTGAAGACGGGGACGGGGCGTGACAGACCGCTAAATCTAGACAAATCTCGAGGAAAATGGAGCTTGGAGGTCGAGCTTTGAGAGGAGAAAGCTTAAGTAGTGTGGCTCGGGCATTCCATCGAACACCTCATGTGCATAGGAGGTGAGCTAGAGCACCACAAAGCCCTCTCCCCCTCGGCCAGAAAAAAAAGAGCACCGTGCTCTGCTCTTGTGCGAGGGGGTATATATAGGCACCTCATTGGTCCCGGTTGGTGACATGAGCCGGGACAAAAGGGGAGCCTTTGGTCCCGGTTCAAGCCACCAACCGGGACCAATGGTTGTGGGCCAGGAGCGAGGCCCATTGGTCCCGGTTCATCCCACCAACCGGGACCAAAAGGTCCAGATGAACCGGGACCAATGGCCCACGTGGCCCGGCCGGCCCCCTGGGCTCACGAACCGGGACCAATGCCCACATTGGTCCTGGTTCTAGACTGAACCGGGACTAATGGGCTGACCCGGCCTGGACCAAAGCCCTGTTTTCTACTAGTGTGGTGCACTCATAGGACTTGTGGCCTCGGCCTCTGCATGTGAAGCATTTGAAGGAACTCGTCTTGACGGTCTCATCAGTTGGAGTGGATGATGATGAAGCTCTCGGCTTGAAGTTGTTTATAGTAGGATGATGACTTGGAGTTGACGAAGCTTTCTTGGAAATTGACTTGTCGACGTTGCTTGTAGAAGGCTTGGTAGAAGGAGTTGGTGTCGTTGAAGCTTGGCTATTGGAGAATCCGTATAACTTGGGCGAGGACTTGGCATACTTGAAATCGTCTTGCACTTGACGTTTCTCTTTTGTAGCTTGATGCACTAGGTCGATGAGGTTCGACTATGGTTGGAAGTCGGCGATCTTCTTGATAGGATGGTTGAGTCCATTCAAGAAACGTGCCATAGTTTGCTCATCATCTTCCGTGACATTGGCTCGTATCATGGCAATCTCCATCTCCTTGTAGTACTCTTCAACGCTCTTGGTTCCTTTCTTGAGTAGTTGGAGTTTCTTGAAGAGGTCGCGGTTGTAGTAGGTAGGCACGAAGCATGCTCTCATGACATCCTTCATTTGCGCCCAAGTAGCGATGGGTGGTTCACCTCTTGCCTCTCGGCGCTCGATGACTTGTTCCCACCAAATGAGGACATAGTCTTAGAACTCAAGGGATGCCATCGTGATCTTCTTCTCTTCGTCATAGTTGTGCAAACAGAAGATTTTGTCGACCTTCAATGCCCATGATAGGTACTCTTCGGGATCGTTGCTTCTGTTGAACTTGGGCATGGTGAACTTGAGCTTTCCGTAGCGTTGCTCTTCATTGTGTTGGGGTCGGGGATGATGACGCCTGTGTTGTAGATGATTGTCAAGCTCGTGTTGCTCTTGGTGAGGAGGGTTGTCAACCTCATGTTGCTCTTGTCATGGAGGATTTCCATTATTGTCATGCTCTTGATGAACTTGATGTTGTTGGCGAGCTTGTGGAGGCGCTTGTCGAGGTCGAGGAGGAACTTGAGGAACTTGACGATGCACGCGAGCTTGAAATCCTCATTCTTGAACTTCTTCGCGAAGTGCTTCTTCATGTTCACGAGCTTGTCGGCCTCGGTTGGCTATGGCGCGACTTGCATCTTGGAGGGCTTGTTGCACCGCAAGTGCTTGAGCTTCACGCAGTTGTTGTTCTTGGTGTTGTGCCTCGGCATCTTGTGCATCTTGATGTAGACGCGCGCGCTCTTCCTCTTCATGTTGGCGTTGACGTTGCCGTTCTCGTGCTAGCGCAAAGGCCTCTTGGGTTTGACGTTGTCAGCGCTCTTGAGAGTCGGTGTCGCGTAGAGGATTGAGGCTTGGTTGACGATCGTTGTGCGCGGATAGATTGGTAGGAAAAGACCATCGCTCATCCCCGACCGCTACTCATAAGGAAGACAATCAAAAATAAATCATGCTCCAACATCATAGCATAACGAGAGACTATACGTGCATGCTTCGGGAATCACAAACCTTAACACCAATATTCCTACTATAGCACAATTACTCACCAACATAACTCACATATCACATCATCATATCTCAAAACTATTACTAAGAATCATGTTTATTTTGTCCAATGATCTTCATGGCATTTTTCTTTTCTTTATCCTTCTTGGATATCTATCATTTTGGGACTAATTTTCATGTGTTGCTTTTTATAAGCTCAAACAAATATAAGTGAAGATCATGAGCATAACAAATTTTCTTTCTCTCAAAATAATTTAAGTAAAGCAAGAAAGAATTTCTTCAAAATTTTACTATCTCTCAAATAAATCTAAGTGAAGCAAGACAACATTTCTTCAAAAATACTAAGCACACCGTGCTCAAAAAGATATAAGTGAAGCACTAGAGCAAGTCCTAGCTCATAAAAGATTTAAGTGATGCACAAACAGCAATTCTAACAAGTCATGACATAATTTTGGCTCTTTCAAATAGGTGTGTCCAGCAAGGATTGATGACTTAAAACACAATATAAAACAAGCAAAGACTCATATCATACAAGACGCTCCAAGAAAAATACATATCATGTGACGAATAAAAATATAGTCTCGAGTAAAATACCGATAGTTGTTGGAAGTAAGCGGGGATGCCACTCGGGGCCATCCCCAAGCTTAGTTGGTTGCTCATTTTTGGATAATAGCTTGGGATGCCGGGGCATCCCCAAGCTTAGGCTCTTCCATCCTTTCTTCATCCATCGTAAGATAACCCAAAACTTGAAAACTTCAATCACACAAAACTCAACAAAACCTTCATGAGATCCGTTAGTATAAGAATAATAAACCACTACTATAAGTGTTGTATAAAAACCAACTCATATTTTGTTTTTGTATTATATCTAATCTATTCCAACTTTTATATGGCAAATACACAACAAAGAAAACCATAGAGCCATTAAAATAAGCACACAACACAAAGAAAACAGAATCTAGAAAAGTCTGTACCAATCTGACTATTTTGAATACTTCTGTAACTCCCAAAATTCTGAACAGATTAGGACGACCTGAGAAATTTGTATACTGATCTACTGCAGGTGGAATGGGTATTTTATCGCTCTCTGTTAAAAGATGAAAATTAATTTAGTGATTGTAATTTTTTTTTCTGTTTTTTCAGCAAGATCAAACAACTGTTACCCAAGAAGATCCTACAGGCTTTACTTGGCACAAACACTAATTAAAACATAAAATAAACACAATCATAACAATAGCATAATTTCACTAACACAAAAAAACAGGAAGCAAAAAGCAAAAATAAAATTTATTCATTGGGTTGCCTCCCAACAAGCGCTGTAGTTTTACGCCCTTAGCTAGGCATAGAGCAAGGATCTAAGTTTTGTTGTCTTTGTTTCGAGATCCATAAGATTCCCTCATGATTGATTCATAGAGTGGCTTAATTCTAGATCTAGGAAAGTGTTCCATACCCTTCCTCAAAGGAAATTGGAACTTAATATTTCCTTCTTTCATATCAATCACGTCACCGATAGTGTGTAAAAACGGTCTACCAAGAATAATTGGACAAGACAGATTGCAGTCAATATCAAGAACAATAACATCTATGGGCACATAATTCCTATTTGCAAGAATAAGAACATCATTAATTCTTTCGATAGGATTTTTAATAGTAGAATCCGCCAAGTGCAAATTCAAAGAGCATGATTCAAGATCGGTAAGACCAAGCACATCACATAAAGATTTCAGAATTGCAGAAACACTAGCAGTCAAGTCACACAAAGCAAAACACTCATAATTTTAATCTTGACTTTGATAGTAGGTTCCCATTCATCATGCAATTTTCTAGGAATTGAAACTTCTAATTCCAATGTTTTCTTCAAGAGCTTTCATCATAGCATCAACAATATGTTTAGTAAAAGCTTTATTTTGTTCATAAGCATGGGGTGAATTTATCATGGAATGCAACAAAGAAATACAATCAATAAAAGAGCAACTATCATAATTAAAGTCTTTGTAATCCAAAAGAGTGGGCACATCACTAGCTAAATTTTTGACCTCTTCAAACCCACTTTCATCAATTTTTTCAACAAGATTTCCACCCTCCAAAATATTGGGACGCCTTCTACCTAAAGTTAACTCATCTCCAGTCCCTTTTTCATCAATATTAACTTTACTAAACAAGGAATCAATAGAAGAAACACCAATCATTTCAGGATCTTCATCACTTTTATCCTCTAGTGAGATTGGTTTAGCGGCCATTTGATTTACTAAGGTAGCTTGTGCATCGGATATTTTTCCTAACAATCTTTTGGCAAAAGCATACTTAGATTGAAGATTGCAAACTTCTCTACTGATATCATCAAGTTGTTTTGTAATAGCATCAAGCACAACAGAGTGCTCCTTAAGTTCTTCAGTAAAATACTTATTATGCTGAAATTGTGTAATCATATATTCCTTTGTACTTTTCTCAATTTCAAGCAAAATATTTGGGTAAGGAATATCATAATATTTTCTTTGAGGCATCATGAATACGCAAATAAGAGTGCACGCAAAAACAGATCCAGCAAGCAAACGGCGAATGGAAAAGAGAGGTGAATAAAACGGCAAATTTTTGTGAAGTGGGGGAGAGGAAAACGAGAGGAAACTGGCAAATAATGTAAATTGCGTGGAGATGAGATTTATGATTAGGAACCTAGTTGTGAACAAGATCCTCCCTGGCAACGGTGCCAGAAATTCCTTTTGATTGCTCTCTCGTTATAGCGCCAGAAAAAATCCTGTCTGCTTGGACTATGTCAGTATTTCCCCAAAGAGGAAAGGATGATGCAGCACAGCAATGGTAGGTATTTACCTTAGTGAAGAAACCAAGGTTATCGAACCAGTAGGAGAACCAAGCAACGCAACGTAAACAACACTTGCACACAAATAACAACACCTCGCAACCGGACGTGTTAAAGGGGGTGTCAATCCCTTTCGGGTAAAGATGCCAGAAAATTGTAGTAGATTGAACTAATAGATCACCAATAAAATAAATTCCAGCAAAGTATTTTTGTATTTTTGGTTTAATAGATCTGAATAAAAATGAAAAGGAAAAGTAGTTCACAAGATAATATATGTGGAAGAAGACCCGGGGGCTGTAGGTTTCACTAGTGGCTTCCCACAAGAAAAATGGCAAACGGTGGGTAAACAAATTACTGTTGGGCAATTGATAGAACCTCAAATAATTATGACGATATCCAGGCAATGCTCATTACATAGGCATCACGTCCAAGGTTAGTAGATCGACTCCTGCCTGCATCTACTACTATTACTCCACACATCGACCACTATCCAGCATGCATCTAGTGTATTAAGTTCATGGAAAAACGAAGTATTGCAATAAGAACGATGAAATGATGTAGACAATATCCCTTTATCTATTGCATAGATATAGATCCCGTCTTTTTATCCTTAGTAGCAACGATACGTGTCAGTTCCCTTTTCTGTCACTGGGATCAAGCACCATAAGATCGAACCCACTACGGGGCACCTCTTCCCATTGCAAGATAAATAGATCAAGTTGGCCAAACAAAACCCAAATATTGGAGAAGAAATACGAGGCTATAAAGATCATGCATATAAGAGATCAAAGAAACTCAAATAACTTTCATGGATATAGAAAGATATGACTGATCATAAACTCAAAGTTCATCAGCTCCCAACAAACATACCGCAAAAAGAGTTACATCATATGGATCTCCAAGAGACCATTGTATTGAGAACCAAGAGAGAGAGAGAGAGAGAGAGAGAGAGAGAGAGATGAAGCCATCTAGCTACTAACTACGGACCCGAAGATCTACAAAGAACTACTCACGCATCATCAGAGAGGCACCAATGGAGGTGGTGGACCCCATCCGAGATGGTGTCTAGATTGGATCTGGTGGTTCTGGACTCTGCGGCGGCTGGATGTATATTTCGTCGAGTCCCCTAGGGTTTCTGGAATATTTGGGTATTTATAGAGCAAAGAGGCGGTTCGGGGGCACCCAAGGTGGGCACAACCCACCAGGGCACGCCTAGGCCTCCTAGCGTGCCCTGGTGGGTTATCCCCTCCTTGGGACTCCCCCCGGGTGCAACGAGGGCCCGTTGTGTTCCTTCTGGCCCATAAAGAATCTCCGCAAAGTTTCGTGGCATTTGGACTCCTTTTGATATTGATTTTTTGCGATGTTAAAAACACGGAAAAAATAGGAACTGGCACTTGGCACTATGTCAATAGGTTAGTACCAAAAAATGATATAAAATGACTATAAAATGATTATAAAACATCCGAGATTGATAATATAACAACATGAAACAATCAGAAATTATAGATACATTGGAGACGTATCACCCACTCCGTCACCCCCATGGCTGATGCCCGCTGGGTCCGTGCTGAGTGCCGGGCCGCTTGCGTCGCTACAATGGTGCCCGTGGGCCGCGGCGCCCGCCACCGCTTTGCTTCCCCTGTGGCCAATGCCGCCACTGACCCTGCTGTCCACGAGCATCAAGACTCGTTGCTGCCACCTTCCGTGCGACGCGATGGCCGCACCGCCACTCCGTCGCCCACTCCAACCATGTCGTCGTCTTCCCATGCTCGCCGCGGGATGGCGAATGCGCAGGCTGCGCTGCTCATGGCGCGGGAGCTGCCGCGTTGCCGTCCTGCCGACGACTGGCTATGCCGCATCGCCGAGCTCGTCAGCACCGCGGGCAAAGCCCCTGCACCGTCCCGCTCGCTTCGTCCCCTGCCATCCCAGGCGGGTGACGTGGCTCATGGCGCTCCTCCTCCTCCTCTGCACGGCGATGACCCTGAGCCCGGGCGTGATGTGCAACAACACGACCGGCTACACGGGGCACCAGCACGCGACAAGGCGAGCTGCCAGGTGGCGTAGTGGCCCCAAGGTGACTCGTGTGCTTCCTGCGCTGTCGTGCCAAGACCGCGCGCTGCTGGAGGTGGTGGCGCGTGGGTGTCAAGACCGACCTCTAACCATAAGTCCCACACTTGAGTGCGGCGGACTTTCGTGCCTTTACCCCGGAGCTGTGCCGCGTCATCTGGCCCGACATGTTCAAGCCGGATTTCCCTCCATGCTACAACAGCACCCTGACACCGCGGAGTTGCTCCAGCTCTACTTGCTAAGCATCGAGGCGGCAAACGGGGATGAGAAGATCATGGAGAATTGGTTCCCTATGGCTCTCAAGGATGGCGCGCGCTCCTGGCTCCTGCACCTCCCGGAGGGGTCGATCTCCTCCCGGGACAAGCTTCATGAGCATTTCTTTGCCAACTTCCAGGGCACCCACGACCGCGCTCCTACAGTGGCTGAGTTGCGGCGCGTGAAGCAACAGCCGGACAAGACCTTGCACGAGTACATACAATGCTTCACGTACGTCCGCCTCAAGATCCCGAAGGCGTCGGACGAGGCCAACATCTTAGCGTTCACTGTTGGCATTTGGGATGTCAAGATGAAGGAGGAACTCGCCATCCACGAGGACCTACGCTCGGCCCTGGAGATGTTCAACCTGGCGAACAAGTGTGCAAGGGCCGAGGAGGGTCACCTCTCCCTCCTGGAGCTTCCTGAGGCCGACCCTGAAGATAAGAAGGCCAAGGCTAATGATGCGGAGCATCACAAGATCATCCCCATGGACGCACCTACACCTCCAATGACACCACTTGGACCAATGCCACGAGCCCGAGCCAAGGTTATCGAAGATAAGGTGAACTCACTCCTCTCCGAACTCCTAGTTTCTATGCATGAGACATGGCTACTACCTAAGTCCGAGGTGTTGTGCATGATTTGGCACCAAGAGGGCCCTCCCGAAGATGCGCATGAAGATCTACAAGTCCCCAAGTCCACGGATGAGGAGAACCAATGGAAGGAGCCAAGAGCATCTCCCAGGCCCCGGACATCCGGCCTCTGGAGCGTCATCCACTACAGCAGCACAACCGCCAGAAGCTACAGGCCCCGGACAACCGGCCCCGACAGCCCGGACATCCGGCCTCTCCCGAGCCCCCAGACATCCGGCAACCGGACCGGAAATCTGGCCCCTCCGAACCTGAGAGCAATAAATGCCACCACTCCAGCCCGAACATCCGCCCCCTCCAGCCTGGACATCCGGCGTCACCTGAAAGCCCGGACATCCGGCCCGACCAGCCCGGACATCCGGCCTCCCCTGTCTGGGCACAGTGAAGGGCCGAGGCCCGTGTATCCCTTCTCCCCCTAGACTATATATACTCCACCCCGTACAACTTTCTAGGGTTAGCATTGGTTTAGCTCATTTTATAGATAGAGCATTGCTCATCCACATCGGATCTACTCCACGAGAGAGACCGCGGCCTCTATGGAGAAGATCCATTTGGATTCAAGACCTCCTTTTGGAGAAGAACTTCAAGACCTCCTCACGGATAAGACCGGTTACCGTGTATCGTCCCTAGTTGATCGTGGATCGTGTATCTTACTTTATGTACTCGAGGATCTAGCATATGTGTGACTATTTCTTATTGGTTGAGTGATTCTCTCGTGTTTCCCCTCATTTCCACCCTCGTGTTTCTCGTGTTCTTTGTGAGATCCGCTCCTTTCGTGAAAGATCGGCCGATTACGGTTCTACCCTACATCATCTTGGTATCTAGAGCCACGTTGATCACGATTTCAGAGCCTCCCCGTTGTGTTTCTAGCCTTGTTTTGTTGTTTTTCGTCCTAATTCAAAAATTCCCCACCAAAAATAGCCCCAAATTTTTTTGTGATTTTTTGGTGTGTTGAGATTTTGTTGGTTTGTATTCGTGTATTTGCTTTGTTTTGAGTGGATCAAGCTTCCCATCCATTTTCCCCCAATTTCCGTCCACATATTCCTCCGATTTTCTCCCGGATTTGACCTCTTGATGCGGTGTTCTTCCCGTTCGTCCCCGGATCCAGAGCCCGGACATCCGGCCCGTCAAGCCCGAACATCCGACCCCCGGACATCCGGCCTTCCACCCGGACATTCGACCCCTGGCAGTGACATCTCCATCCACTGCCCCGTTTTCCGTCCATCTTTCACCAAATTTTGTTTCTGGTGCCCACCATATACCATATATACTTCCGCATACCTCCACCATTTTCGGACCGTTTCGCTCTCCGACACATTTGCTACTTCAGGGTTTGAGAATTTGAGTTGCGGTACCGTATCCTTTTGTGTTTCGGCTATCTAGGTACGATTCGACTTCGACATCACCGCCGCTCATCTTCGACACGGACGCGTCCTACATCATCACCACCGTCCTACATCATCATCAACAACGACCACCTCGACTACACCTTGGTATTCGTGCCACCATTTTGACACCATACCGGAAGCAAGACCGGTAACCTCATCTTGGTATTGGACATATCACTCTTGCCATTACATTGATAGCCATCATAGCCTTACTCCTTTGTGTTGCTTACCCATCGAGACTAGCCATTGAGTATTGCCGGCAATGACACTTGTGCACATTAGTGATCATACTTCCCATAGCATACATACATCATTGTTGCATATATTGGTATCATCCACTACAAAAAAATACACTTCCGTGATGATACATGTTTGTCACAGTAGGTCGCTTTTTTTGTCATGCATGTACATCCATGAAAAATTTATGATAGAATCAAGATAGTCATACATGTGCTGTCATAGAAGTGTTCCATGACATTACCAAAATTATCATCACGGAAGTGTCCACTTCCATGACAATAAATCGCGCGTCATAGAAGTGCTTTCGTCAAGGGTGACCGACATGTGGCATCCACCGTAACGGAACACCGTTAAGCTATGGGGTCAGGTTTTGGATCCGATAACCCGTTAACAGCCCCGACCAATGGGGATTTTCCATGTGTAAAATCATCATTGGCTAGAGGAAACACGTGTCGGCTCATCGTTGGGACAGATGTCATCCACTCACTGGACAGAAGGCGCCTATGATACGTCGACACGTGGCACAGCCCAACAGTGGCCCATTCGTGTGAAAAGGCCGACCCATTTGACTTGGTTAAAAGCTGGCGGGCCGGCCCATGGAAAGCCTGTTAACGGCCTGTTCGCATATAGCCCATTTACAGCCCGCTAACCCAAGGCCCATTACACACTATCCGAATTAGGCCCAGTAGCGTCATCTGGGCCGTCCAATATGATTCCAGCCCGTTTTCACTTCTGGCCCATGTATAGCCCATGAAGTCTTTCGTCCCATATGAGGCCAATTGTAACTCTTGGCCCATTAGCGGCCCATGCTGAAACTGGCACGTAATGGACAGTGTATTACTTTACACCCATTAATGACCCGTGGTGAAATTGGCCCGTAATGAACAATGTATCACTTTATACCCATTAACGGCCCGTTATTCCGTTGGGCCGTTTCCAGCCCAAGTTAACTTTCGGCCTTCTAAGGGCCCATTTATTCTTGGGCTCATTTGCAGCATTCGGTTACTTACGGCCCGTTACTATCATTTTCTGTTTGTGGGCCAAATTCAGCCCGTCATTACAGTCGGCCCATTTGTGGACCGTTAGTCTGTTGGGCCATTTTCATAGCATCACCAAATACGGCTTATTAACGGCCCGTTATGGTCAGCCCATAAAACGTATGATTTCCATTAAAGGCCCGTCTATGGCCCATTAAAGGCCCGTACAAGACCCATAAATGAGTCTGCGGCCCATGGATCCTACGAGACGTACAAGGCCCATGGATCCTACGAGACAGAGAAGGCCCATGGATCCTACGAGACGTAGAAGGCCCATGGATGCTACGAGACGTAGAAGGCCCATGGATCCTACGAGACGTAGAAGGCCCATGGATCCGACGGCCCGTGAAGGGCCATGGTCGGGCGAATTGGCCCCCATTTGAACGATATAGCATATTCAAAGAATTATCCTACTCAATACTATCACCTCTAAAAAGCCTACACTATTACGACAAAGAGATCAAGGCATAGAAAGGTAGAATAATCCTACACTATACAATAAAGAAATTACAGCCGATTATGCCCACTGGGCAAATACAGCTCATACATCATGGACGCGCATCAACTTAACTCCATTTGAACTACAATCTCTTCAGAAAATAGGATTGGCCGGATTCAGATAGCACAAATTTCAGTCTGCAAAATCTCCAATTCCTTCATGGTTACCTTAGTGTCTTGTTTCATTTTTTGACTCCTGCATCTAATTCCTGCGTGTCCAGTCTCAACTTGTTGATTATACGTTGACAATCATGTACACGTTGTCTTGCCACCTCTAGTTGATGCTCGAGAACATCAGCACATTCCAATTCCAATCCATAATCATTCGGTAATGGCCATGCCGCACTGCTCGCAGATCTTTGTGTTGATGTCACTTCATCCTGAAATGTTTCTGTAAGTACACATGACTAGGGCAAAAATATAGTTACAACTGTGAAGCGAACAAGACACTATTTTGTACTACATGGCAAAATAGGACTAAGAATAATGTTACACGTCACATTCAAAAAAAAGTTACACGTCATGAAGCATAAGGAGGTGATATTTTAAAAATTATAAAAAAGATAGTCTATGCAGCCTGCATACAGAAATCCCTCTTAGCTCATCAGAGGAGCATGATGTTGGGGCCCAATCGAAAACACAGACAAGTTAAAAATTTAGACAGCATGTTGCGTATAAGTAAGCAAGCAGTTGGCCATTCTGCCTCTCAATTAAAGTCTTAGGGAGCATAATGAACAGCAGAGGGTTTCATACAAACATAGTATAGCAGGCAAAACTATGCAATCATTAGCGTATTATAAACTAGATTGTGAGTCTCATGCAATAATAGTTGGTTAATAGACTTCAAAACTTCAGGCACACTTTGGCAGAGTAATTAAATGGTAAGGCCTTTAATTATGTCAACTAATAGTGATACAAGTACCGAACATCAGGCATGATTATTCAGGCATCTCATTAAACGAGGACAAATAAAGCAATTGAAAAGAGAAAATTAACTATGCCTGAAACAAACAAGGAATAACTGTTGAGTTTCATACAGTGACTTACCTTAGCAGGTTGAAGAGGCTCAGCGCAGCTCCTACTCTCTTGCAAGGCTCCTTCCTAACGTCTTGTACTTGGAAATCCTCAATCTTATGTTCATTGCACCCCCTCTGCAAGGTGACACAAACTAGTTACTCGTCTCCTTGGAAGATAAATATGCATACTTTCCAGTCTGTGAACACAAAAGAATGAGATTATAACAAAACAACACCACATAATGAAACATGCCGCATCTCTTGCACTTGCATACAATGAAATGAGCATTTACTATGTCTGCACTATGTAAAAACTAGGCATACCTTCGAACTGGATCTCCAGGTACTCTTGGAGAGCCTACTGTAGTGTACAACCAAACCTTTATGTCACCTATGAGTTAGACAAGGCCCCACTACAGCAGCCCTTAGTGTTCAGATCGTTGACAAGCTCTGTTAGAGTGTTATGTCAAGAACATCAAGTAATCAAAGCAAACAGTCCTAGCATGGCTGGCTGATGCAAACAAGCAATTGAATAGATGTGTGAGCAAATCTTACATATCAATAAAAGAAGCAAAGAAGGAGGCTTAAAGACCATCACTTGACTGACCAGATTTAAGGGGCATTTAAACATCATGTGCAACGTATGAACTAACATAAACATTGCATATTCCAGATTCTACAATGGAATGCACATGTATTAGGTTATCCCATGTATGATGATGCCTAAATGTACAGATAGCAGGCAGGAGTGATTCATCATTGGACGCACAATTGAATTGCGGGTTAAGGGCCAGTTCGATTCTGGCTTTTTAGGGCATATTGTCAAAATAAGCCATAAAAGATGTAAAGAAGTCATTTTTGAGTTATGGGCTTGGGCTAAACTAATTTTGCTTTGGAGGGGGGTGTTTTGGGTAGAACCTCACTAAAAATTGAAGGGAAGGGGAATAGGGAAATGACTTTGTTGTCTGCCTATATTACACTCAAAATGCAACTGCTGACACCTGTGTCACACCTGACCCTCATGTAGAAATAAACACGGAAGCATTCATTGCCCTGCCCGCTTGCATCTCCTCTCTCCTTTCCCTCTACCTCGATCCCCTGCCTGCAGCACTAGGGTTCCTCCAGCAAGCCATCGCCACTGGTCCCATCTGGCCTTGTCCTCGACGATGCTATGTCCAGCTAGGCTACATGGCCGGTGGGTAGGGGCAAATCTCCCTGGCTTCTCCTCCCTCTGGCGCCGCCCCTCATTCTCATGGTCTCCAGCAGCTGCTCCACTGTGGTGCATCCAGCGCACTACTCCGGCGGGCGCTGCACAACTACGGCTGATGCCACACTGCGGCAGAAGGCACATTATTCCCCCTCCCCTCCTCCCAGGCCATGGCCTTGAGGTGCTGTTGAAGGATGAGCTCATCCAACAAGGTGAGGATCTCCTCTGATTTTTTTCCAAATTTTCATTCTGATCCACTATACGATGAATTGCTATGAGCTGCTTCTGCTGCTGTTATATGATGCATTGCTATGAGCTACTCCTGTTGCTGCTATATGATGAATTGCTATGAGCTGCTGCTGTATGATGAGTTGCTATGAGCTGCTGCTGCTATATGATGAATTTCTATGAGCTGCTGCTGCCAAATCATGAGTTGCTACAAGCTGCTCCTGCTGCTGCTATATGATGAGTTGCTACAAGCTGCTCCTGCTGTTGCTATATGATGAATTGCTATGAGCTTCTCCTATTGCTGTTATATGATTAATTGCTATGAGTTGCTCCTGCTGCTGCTATATGATGAATTGCTATGAGCTGCTGCTGGTATATGATGAATTGCAAACTGCTGCTGCTGATGATGAGTTGCTATGAGCTCCTGCTGCTCCTGCTATATGATGCTTTCAGGTGGTGCTGGTATACGATACTAACTAGCCACTTGGACCATCGAATTTCAATAAATAATTGTTCTTCATTTAAATGTGGGTCATGTGTTCTTCATTTAAATTAGGCAATGGGATCTCTATGGAAAACATTGACCAAAGTAGATTGTGCCAAGTAGATGGTATCTTTGTATTTGCATTTTGAGCAAATAGTGATGGTCTGTTTTCCTGTCATATTAATTACTGCACTGGGTTCAATTTGTGATGTTTGCAAGTCAAATTAATTTCCATATGGGCAGCAAAATGAAAAAAAATATAATGCAATCTAGACTTTCCACTGATCATACCAAAGATAAGCTGAAAACGCAATGAAAAGAACTGGTTGGCTTATTACATGGAGCTTATATTCACAGGTGCTTATTTTCTTAGGATAACTCGTAATAACTATCCCTAAGAAACTTGGCTAATAGAACTGGCATACAAATAACATGTCACGATGATTGCAATGGAGGAGTGACGTACCATGGCACACTCTATAGGCTCACCGCTGCCTCTCCTTTTTTTGCGATGTTCCATGAAATTGCCACATACATCTTGTACTTTTTCATTGTGTAACCCTATCTGCAAGTTGACACGGCTAATTTCAAACATCTCTACATGATACTACATTGCATATCCCTTGCGCATATTTAAACCACCAATTAATGATTGTGTGCGTACCATAAACTAGCCATGACTCTGTATGCTGGACTAGCAGGCACTCTAAGGGAGCCTAATGTAGTGCACTGGAATTCCTACATGCCACCTATGATTTTGTGTAATGCACTGCCCCTGTTCCTAAATATATGTCTTTGTGGAAATTCCAGTATGGACCACATACAGATGTATATAGATGCATTTTCGAGTGTAGATTCACTCATTTTGCTCCGTATGTAGCCTAAAGTGGAATCTCTAGAAAGACTTATATTTAGGAATGGAGGTACGAGGTAGTATCATGTATGACATCTACATATCTAATTTAGCAGCCAGTAGTAGAAATCATTGTCTGCACAAAGGGATTACTGGTCAAAAATCCTAGCAAAGCACGCAGGCAGGCATAGAACAATACAAGAGAGAGAGAAACGCGCTTACAAGATCATAGCAATGCCTCAGTCCAGGATCTTGGTTGGCCAAGCTGTTAGATCCAGAAGAAACATAGTCCTTGTAGCTTTTGCTAGCTGCATAACAGGTAACATCGACCGGTTAGTATATTTGAAGTACATCGGGCAGGTGATGCTGGACGGGTTTAAAGGTGACAAGTACCTAGGACGTGGCAGGTGCTTGGCATCTCTCCAGACTGTGGGAATCAGGTTAGAAACATCGAGGGTGATGACGCTGTGCTGGCTGTCGGGGTCCGGTAAGGAGATCTAGAACCGTCGAGTAGGGTGTTTGTGGAGCGGCTCCGGTAGGGTGGACTACGGTGTGGGCGAAGCGGATCTATGGCCGTGGACGAGGGCGTAGGTGAAGCTGCTCCGGTGGTTGGGTTAAGGATGGTGTCGACGATGCAGATCTGCGGCCGTGGACGGGGCGTCAGAAGCTGCTCCGGTGGTTGGGTTAAGGGTGGTGTCGACGATGCGGATCTGCGACCATGGATGGGGCGTCAGAAGCTGCTCCGGTAGGTTGGATGAGGGTGCAAGGAAGCGGATCTGAGGCCGTGGACTTGTGAGTTGGCAAAGCGGCCCCGGTAGGGTTGAGAATGGTATAGGCGAAGCTACTCCGGTAGGGTTGAGGAAGGTGTCGGCGAAGCGGCTCTGGTAGGGTTGAGGAAGGTGTCGGCGAAGAGGCCAGATTGGTCGAGCAGGGTGGCCGAGCCTCGGCCCCGCCTCATTATAAGAAGAAGGGGAGGGGGACGGCGTCCTTCGATCCTTCAGCGCTCATCTCCTCCGCCTTGACTCATTTCTTTGTTTCGTCATGGAGAGAGGGCGTGCTGGTGCTCCGATGGCGGCGACGAGGGCCTCCGCTCGACAGCGTGCCCTTCCTTACCAAGAGCTCATGGTGCAGAGCCGGCCGCGAGAGGAAGAGGGAGGGGGTGAGGCCGAGGCCGCCGTGGCGCTCGGGGAGGAGGAGGATGGGGTGGCGCACTGGCTTCGCCTCCGCCTGCGGCCCCTCCTCCAATGGAGGGACATGTCGGAGACCAGCCCCGTGAGTTCTATGTTAGGCTGCATGGGCCGGTGCGCGGCCGTCTTCATCTCCCCACTCCGTTTGCTCAGGAGATGGAGCTTGAACCGCCTTAGGCCTTGAGGCTGCATATGCAGGGTTGCGGGAATGGTAGCATCGGGTCGACGTCGACTTCCCAGCTCCTCATGTTATGTATCTCCGCCGTGGATGGAAGACCTTCGCTCGTGCCCATGGCCTATCGAAGGGGCTTGTCCTCCAATTCAAATTGATGGAGGATGGCCTGCTCTCCGTCAAGGTCTTTGGGCTCTTGGGAACTCGCTTAAGGTGTTGTCTAGAGAGCTCCTCTGACGGCAAACCCTCCTCCTCGAGCGGGAGTGACAAGGAGGACAGCGATAGCGATGACGAGGGCGTAAAGCGGGAGGATGTCGACTCCAACTCTGACTGACCGCGCCGCCCCCTCCCTCGGCCCCGCGCCCTGCCGAGGGTCTTCCTTGTCAAGCTCTCCATCGGCGCGTCCCCCGCCGCTCCCTTTTTTCCTTCACCTACTGCACCTGGGAGTAAAGGGGCAGGAACGGAGATCACGGGGAACCTATCTTTCTTTTTAAATTGTAGGCACACACCAAATCTTAATTTCTATATAATGCAATCTCTCGAGCCCATGCTTGTATCATGTAACCTTTGTACTTGCATCAACATATTAATGAAAAATTCTAGTCCCGCCGGTAACTTGTGCATGTGTATGTTCGTGCGGAGGCGAAATGCCTCCTTAGTGTTAATAAACGAGTCCTTCCGGCAAGCCACCTTGTTGGCACCCCTTGCGCCTGCCGGAGAATCACATCTGTCGGGTTACATACAAAGGGCCCAGCCCCCCATCCACCTCTTTTTGACAAGGGTCACCAAGACCATTCTGACCGAAGCAGTGTTTGAGTCAGAAATGGGAGCCCCCGAGTCCTTAAAGACGAGTGGCGAGATTTTCAAATGCACAAGCCACAGGTTACAAATACGAATAGGCAAGAGGTAAACTTTATCTATTTGGTTTGTCGGGGATCGCCATGCCGGGTGGTCTTCTCAACTTCTTGCAGGAGCCGGGTCCTCGGCAGGATCGTGCATCTTTGCCGTGATTGGAAAGAAGTGAGGACAAAAGCACGGAACCTCGATGGTTCACTAACATTTACTGGAACCAAAAAGTTGTATAGTACCCTGGACAAGCATGCATATAGGTATATACACAAACATGGAAATCAACAGGAAACTTATACATACTAAGGGATTCCATTTCCCTGACTGCGCACATGGACTGCGCCTGGCTCCGCACATAGGTTTACATGCCTCGGCGGCAAGGCTAGTACGAAACGGGGGTTGCCGGGGCTCCTGGCAACCATGCCTTAGGGGTAAAACTTGCGAAGATGTTCAATATTCTAGGAGTTGCTCACCGGAATGCCATCTTCGGTCTCCAGGCGGACAGCGCCAGGCCTGGTGACTCGTATTACCCGATAAGGGCCTTCCCACTTTGGTGTTAACTTGTTTGGATTCTTGGGGGATTGGATCCGCCCAAGCGCTTCCTCAATGCTTCGGGTGTGAACCTTGCGGCTATGATAGCGGCACAAGGCTTGTTGATATCAAGCGGCTTGCACAACAGCCCAAACACGATCTTCCTCAAGGAGCGTCGCATCATCTTGGCACAACTGCTCTTGCTCAAGCTCATCATAAGAGAGCACTCGAGGTGACCCATATATGAGTTCAGTGGGGAGAACTGCTTCTGCCCTGTATACCAAGGCAAAGGGTGTCTGGCTAGTGGCTCGATTTGGTGTCGTCCTGATTGACCAAAGAACCATTGGCAACTCATCAATCTAGTGCCTTCCGCACTTGTGTAGCTTGTCAAAAGTCCTGGTCTTGAGGCCCCACAACACTTCCACATTCGCCCTCTTAGCCTGGCCGTTACTTCTGGGATGGGCAACAAAAGCAAAACAGACCTTGCTGCCGAGGTCTTGAATGTACTACATGAAGGTGTGGCTCGTGAACTGCGTGCCGTTGTCGGTGATGACTCTGTTAGGCACACCGAAACGACAGACTAGTCCCTTGAAGAACTTGATGGCTGACTGTGCTATTACCTTTCTCACTGGCTCCACTTCCGTCCACTTTGTGAACTTGTCGATCGCGACGAACAAGTACTCAAAGCCCCTGGTAGCACGGGAAAAGGGGCCCATTATGTCCCCTAGACCGAAAATGGGCAGGAAAGAGGGATTGTCTGAAGATCTTGGGCGAGTTGATGAAGCTTCTTTGGATGGAACTCGCACGCTTCACACTTGGTTACTAGCGCAGTTGCATCCTGGAGGGCGGTGGGTCAGAAGAAACCTTGCCGGAATGCTTTGCCGGTAAGAGCCCTTGACCCTATGTGGGAGCCACACATGCCTCCATGTATCTCTCCCAACAGCCTCAGTACGTCCTCTCGAGGAATGCACTTCAATTTCATATCGTTCGGTCTTCTCCTATACAGGGCATCATCCACGAACTGGTACATGCTGGACCGGCGGGCTACTTTCTCTCCTTCTTCCTGCTCCTCGGGGAGCTCTCCTGTTTGGAGGAAACGGACGGTGGGCGGCGCCCATGCCGGAGCCTGGGGCTCGACGGCAAGGACTAAAGGCTCATCTTCGGCCGTAAGGGAAGCTGCTTCTATGGCCAGGGTGTGAGGCCCTGCCGAGGGTTGCTGCCCTCCAGCAAGCTTGGGACTCCCGGCAACGTCCTTGTCGGTGGCTGCTGGGAGCTCAGTGGGAAAGTACTTGCCAGGGCCCGTCTTCCTTTGTTTGTTCTGTCCTGCTGATGGTTCAACGGATGGGTGAGTTAACTGAAGCACAAAGGTACCTGGTTCCACAGGCAACTTGAGGGCAGCACGCTTTGACAGGTCGTCGGCAATGCCGTTCTCCACTCGGGGAACATGCTCTACTTGCAATCCGTCAAAGCGCTCTCCGAACTTCCTCACTTCATCCACATAGGCCTCCATCAACAAGCTCTGGTAGTTCTTGTTTACTTGCTTGACGACAAGTTGCGAATCACCTCTGTCGATGAGCTTTCTGATTCCAAGGTATGCGACGTTCTTGAGACCGACCAACAACCCCTCGTACTCCTCTGTGTTGTTTGTCGATTTTTCCTGGGGAAAGTGCACCTGGATTACGTACTTGTGGCGCTCTCTGGTGGTGCGATGAGCAATACGCCGGAATGAGCACCTTGGAGTGAGAAAGCTCCATCAATGTACATAATCCACTCACTGCTCGTCTCCTTGCTGGGGAGGGTGGTCTCCTGAATCTCCTCGTCGGGCGTTGCGGTCCATTCTGCTATGAACTCTGCCAGGGCTCGACTCTTGATTGTTGAAGTGCTTTCAAACTTGAGGCCAAAGCTCGACAGCTCCAACGCCCACTCCACAATCCTCCCAGTCGCATCCGGGTTGTGCAAGATTCGTTGCAACGGGAGGCGCGTGACGACGGTGATCTCATGTGCTTGGAAATAGTGGCACAGCTTTCTCGAGGCCATGAGGAGGCTGAAAAGTAGCTTCTGTATACTAGAATATCTTGACCTAGCCCCCTGCAAGAGGGAACTGACAAATTAGACTGGGTGCTGCACCATCTTCTTCTTCTGTCCTACTTTGCTCATCTGCTCAGACTCCACCTTGCCGGGATCAGGTATTGCCAGGGGTTCCGTCTTACCGGCATTAGACCCTGTCGGGGATGGCCCCCAACCTGCCACCATATGGATCTACTGCTACTGCCGCCTCTTCCTCAAGTTCCCTCTGTGCCACCAGTGCGGCACTGGCCACTTGATTCGTTGCTGCCAAGTATAGCAGCAATGGCTCTTGCGGTTTGGGCACGACTAGTATCGGCGTGGAGGAGAGATACCTCTTCAAATCTTGTAGTGAAGCCTCTGCCTCTATAGTCCACTTTACTTGACCTGCCTTTTTCAAAATTTTGAAAAAGGGGAGGGCGCGCTCAGCGGATTTGGAGATGAATCTACTCAGGGCGGCAACACAGCCGGCGAGCCTACGATCATCTTTGACCCGCTTCGGTGCTTCAATCTGCTCGATCGCCTTGATCTTGTAGGGATTTGCTTCAATTCGGCGCTAAGACACAAAGAACCCAAGAAGTTTGCCGGACGGGACACCGAACACGCACTTCTCTGGGTTGAGCTTGAGGTTGATCTTACGCAGATTTGGAAATATTTCTTCTTGGTCTTGTATGAGCGTGGCCCTGTCCTTGGTTTTGACCACTATATAATCCATATAGGATTCCATATTTCTATGTAGCTGGGGCTCAAAACCAATTTGGACCACTCAGGCAAACGTCGAACCGACGCTCTTCAACCGAAAGGCATCCGTACAAAACAGTACGTACCACATGGGGTGCTAAACGTGGTCTTCTCTTTGTCTTCTTTCATCATGAAGATCTAGTGGTATCCTGAATAGGCGTCGAGGAATGACAGCAGGTCACTCCCAACAGTGGAGTCTAGAATCTGGTGATGCGTGGCAAGGGGAAATGATCCTTTGGACAAGCTTTATTGATATCTGTGTAATCAATACACAGCCTCCACTTCCCATTTGCCTTATGCAGCACCACCGGATTGGCCAACCATGTGGGGTGGAGTACTCCTCTAACCAGGCCTGCCGCCTCCAACTTCTTGATCTCTTCTATGATGAACTCTTGTCACTCCAAAGCTTGCTTCCTGACCTTTTGCTTGACGAACCACGCATGAGGACAGACAACAAGATGGTGCTCAATCACCTCCATGGGAACGCCGGGCATGTCGGATGCTTGCCATGCAAGCACATCAACATTCGCCCGCAGGAAGGCGAAGAGCGGGCTTTCCTATTTGCTGTCGAGGGTGGAGCTTATGGTGAAATCCCTGCCCGTGCCGTCCTCCTTGATGGACACCTTCTTGGTTTTCTAGTGGTGCAGCTTTGGACTTCTTACTATTGACGGCATAGCTCTTTGGCACGTCCTCAACGGGAGTGCAGCACTCCGAAGAGGTGCGCTTGGTGGAGTGGGTGCAAGAGGTCTTGCCGGAAGGGGTCTTGCCGGCCTTCTTCTTCCTCGGAGCTTCTGCAGCAGGGGCAAGTGTCTTCGTGGTAACTGTTGCGACTGCCTCTCGGTATAGTTGATTGGCGTAGATGAGCGCATCTTTCTTGTC
This sequence comes from Triticum monococcum, assembly GCA_034509565.1. Lineage (NCBI taxonomy): Eukaryota > Viridiplantae > Streptophyta > Magnoliopsida > Poales > Poaceae > Triticum > Triticum monococcum. The sequence goes on along the minus strand of CM067841.1, from coordinate 246,163,435 downwards.
GGAGGGGACGGTGATGATGGTCAACGGCCCTGGCATCTTTAACGTGTTGTAGGCATAGTGGGACGCCGCCATGAACTTGGCCAGCGCTGGACGGCCAAGGATCCTATTGTGTGGCAAGGGGAACTCGGCGACATCGAAGACGATCTTCTTCGTCCTATAGTTCAGCTCACCTCCAAACGTAACGGGCAGCATGATTTTACCTTTAGGCTAGGTCCTTCCTTGGTTGACCCCTTGAAACGTGCCCGTCTCTTCGAGGTCTCCATCAGGAATCTGCAGCTTTTTGATCATAGCGGGCGAGATCAAATTTAGACCGGCCCCACCGTCAACCAGCACTTTCGTCACCTTGAGGTTGCGTATCATTGGCGAGACCAACAACGGCAAACACCTGACCGCAGTTGTGCGATCAGGGTGATCCACTTTGTCAAAAACGATGGGCGTGCAGGACCACTTTAGGGGCTTCTGGGCATCAAACGATGACTCTACTGCAGCGACCTCACGCGCCCACTACTTCAGCTGGCGGTGTGAGGTGTGCAACGAGGCACCACCATTGACGCACATGGCCTCTGTAGCCTTCTGGAACTCATGCTCGCCGGACTTGTCATCCTCGTCGTGATCATCCTTCTCTTTCTTGTCGTGGCCTCGAGCGGGCCTCTCTTGTTGGTTATCTTTGCCGCGGCGACCCCCTTGGCCGCCACGCTTCTTGTCGGGTCCCTCAGTACCACCCTGACCTTTCTCCTTGTCTCGCCTTTCATAGTCAGCCTTCAGCTTTTCAATAAGTAGCTCAACTTGTCGGCAGTTCTGGAGGTCATGGCCATTGGTGTGGTGGATATTGCAGTACTGCTTGTCGGAGCCTCCTGGCTGGCTGGCAGCCGCCAGGGCCAAGCAGGCGGCACACCGGCAACCTCCTTGCCGGGGTCGTCAGCCTTGGCCTTTTTGGCGGCACCGAGCTCGTCGGATCCCTCAACAGCAAGCACAGTCTTGCCCTTGCGCTTCCTGTTGCAGCACCGACCCTTTCTTGTCGGAGCGGCGGTGTCTTCGTCTGTGGAGTCGATTTCTGCACCGGCGTCCTCACCGGGGTACTTCCTCCCCTCTTCAGCTCGAGCACATCTATCGTCTAGAACATAAAGTTCAGCCACATCCTTGACCTTGTTCATCGCCATGGGGGTGGCCGCGAGCAACGAACGAGTGGTCGGGGGTGCCCGGGGCGCGGCAACTGCATAGCAGAAGCGGCGAACGTGCGAGGCATGGTGGACCGGCCAGCGGTGCGACGTGTGATGACAAGCGCAGGGTGGAGGGGCTGCACGAGCGGCAGCTGGAGTTGGGCGCGGCCCGACGCGCGTGGGTGGCGCAGCACTCATAGGCAGGTGCGGGTCGGCAGGAGGCAACTCGGGCACGGTGGGTACGGTGAGCAGAGGCGGAGCGCGGCAGCCGCGCAGTGCCGGCAGACGAGCAGAGGGCAGGGGACGCGCGCATGTGGGCTGGGCGCGGCCGGCGCATCAGTCACGCAGGGGCAGGGGCCGCGCGAGGCGCGGTGAGCGAGTGTGGTCATGGACATTGAGGCCGCGTTCGACCGGCTGCATCTATGGGGCATGGGGAAGATCAGGAGGAGGCCAGGGAGGATGAGGAGCTCACAGAGGGTGCAGGGTGATGTCCAGAGCAGCCAGGGGAGGGCGAGGACGAGTGCATCGACGCGAGGTGAGCATCGGAGGTTGTCGGCGATTCTCGATGACGTCGGTGGCTCATGGGCGTCCGAGCTCGTTCGGGTCCTCGTAGTCGAAGAGGACGACGGGGGTGGTCCTCCAGGGCGCCTCGACTGGCTGTGGGGAGGTCGGTGTCCACGTGCATCGCGTCGATGCGGCGGCGGCTACTCTCGGGTATAGAGAATCGAGAGTGGGGAGACAAGTATTTTAACGCCCTCAATGCATCTATATCTCCCACGTGTCGAAGCATGACTTAGAGGCATAACTGCATTGAAAGCAATGTCGCAAGTGAGGTAATCTTCACACAACCCATGTAATACATAAGGGAAAGAGATACATAGTTGGCTGACAATCGCCACTGCACACAATTACATGAATAAAGCATTACATCAACCAGATACAATCAAGGTCCGACTACGGAACCAAAATAAAAGAAGACCACCCCAAATGCTACACAGATCCCCGATTGTCCCGACTGGGCTCCACTACTGATCAACTAGAAACGGAACAACATAAAGGACAAGATCTTCATCGAGCTCCTCCTTGAGCTTGGTTGCGCCACCTGCTCGGTATCATCGGCACCTGCAAACTGGTTTCGGAAGTATCTGTGAGTCACGGGGACTCAGCAATCTCACACCCTCGCGATCAAGACTATTTAAGCTTATGGGTAAGGTAAAAGGTATGAGGTGGAGCTGCAGCAAGCGACTAGCATATATGGTGGCTAACCTGTTCCAAAAGAGAGCGAGAAGAGAAGGCAAAGCACGAACAAAGAACTATAGAACAACCTATGGCAAACATTACTCCAACACAGTGTTCACTTCCCTGACTCCGCCGAGAAGAGACCATCACGGTTACACACGCGGTTGATGTATTTTAATTAAGGTCAACTTCAGGTTTTCTACAACTGGACATTAACAAATTCCCATCTGCCCATAACCGCGGGCACGACTTTCGAAAGTTCAAATCCCTGCAGGGGTGTCCCAACTTAGCCCATCACAAGCTCTCATGGTCAACGAAGGATATTCCTTCTAGCGGGAAGACCCAATCAGGCTCGGAATCCCGGTTACAAGACATTTCGACAATGATAAAACAAGACCAGCAAAGCCACCCGAATGTGCTGACAAATCCCGATAGGAGCTGCACATATCTCTTTCTCAGGGCACACTGGATTGTCCAAACTTCCGGTAGGCCAGCCCAGAGTTGCCCCTGGTGGCCACCGACGACTGACAAGGTGGATCAACACTCAGAGGAGCACTGGCCTGGGGGTGTAAATAAAGATGACCCTTGAGCCGGCCGACTCGAGGGAAAGAAAAAGGCTAGGTGGCGAATGGTAAAACCAATGTTGGGCCTTGCTGGAGGAGTTTTATTCAAGGCAAACTGTCAAAGTGGTTCCCATTATACCCAACCACGTAAGGAACACAAAATCCGGGAACATAACACCGATATGACGGAAACTAGGGCGGCAAGAGTGGAACAAAACACCAGGCATAAGGCCGAGCCTTCCACCCTTTACCAAGTATATAGATGCATTATTTAAATAAGAGAAATTGTGATATCCCAACAAAATATCCCTGTTCCAAACATGGAACAAGCTCCAATCTTCACCTGCAACTAACAATGCTATAAGAGGGGCTGAGCAAAGCGGTAACATAACCAAACAACGATTTGCTAGGACAAGGTGGGTTAGAGGCTTGGTTCAACAATACAGGAGGCATGATAAGCAAGTGGTAGGTATCGAGGCATAGGCATAGCAAAAGAGCGTATGGAAGTGATTTCGAGGGTATGGTCATCTTGCCTGAAATCGCGCAAGGAAGAAGAACGAGTCCATGAAGAAGATAAACGGAGGAAGTCGAACGAATCCTCACAACACGACGTTATCGGAACCAACCCGAAGAAGCAACACCGGAAAGAAGCAAACAACATAGTAAACAACCACTACAACAACATGGCATGATGCACAACCAAGTATGATGCGTGGCCGGTTTAAATATGCATGGCATGGCAAAGGGCACAAACAAAACTACAAGTTAAGTGGAGCTCAATATGCAACGAGTTGCATATTGACGGAACACCACATCAATTATTTAGTTCTCTCTCGGTTAGGTACTCAACAATATTAAAAGTTGGTTAACATGGCAAGAGGTGAAGCATAACAAAACTATACTATCTAAACAATTTAAATGGGGCTGGATATAACAAACAACAAATCCGGTAACTCCCCATATGCATTTAGCAAATTAATGAAAACAACAAATTAAACATTTTAATTATTGTTATCATGATGCGGATGACATGAACAAGTTTATGCAATTTTTATTAAAAGTTGACAAGAGCATTATGAAGCATTTGTCACCGTGGTGGAAAGGAAAGGGGTGCCATGACAACGGTAACGAAAACAGTGCCACGGCAACGTTCCGGTTCCGGTAACTCGATTGAGATACTGATGCAAAGGAGAAGTGTGCGGTTGCGTGCAGAAGATGGTGGGGCGCTCCCGGATACCGGGTGTCCCACGAGTTGGCGACAAGGTAACGAATGACAATTTGGACATGGTGCAAACACGAGCATCTCAAAGATCGCAAGCATTCATTCATGGATGTCGTCTCGAGGTTATACCTTCGAAGCGTGCATTATCGGAACGGATCGAGTTCGGCGGTAGGGGTACACGCGTCGAAGGGGAAGTAGTTGTTCACGGGGTCATCGTGGGAAGTAGCGGTTCACGCGACGGTAGTTGAACTTGACGTTTGCATTACACGGGTCTTCGGCGATGGTCGTCATACATGGTTCGGAGTGGTACTTGCATCTTCGGACATGTCGGTCTCGAAGGGGTGCTAGACGTTCTTAGCGATTCCGAAGGCGATGGTAGAGGTACAAACGTTCTCGCGGTACTTGGGTCGTCGTGGAACTTGGCGCTTGCGGTATTGATAGCTCAAAGGGGTACTTGGCGGGTCCAAGGTCTCCAGCCGTAGTGGTTCTTGATGATACGGGTAGTCGAACTTGACGAAAACGGGTCTCCTCGGGGACTTGATGCATCCGAATTCTTCGGGTTTGTAGTGGTACTTGGCGTTCGGAGTCCGGGTCTTGCGGGTGGTGTTGGTCGGTGGTGAGCAATAGCTCAGGCAGGGGGGTCGCGATGGTGCTGCTCCACACAAAGGAGGACGAACCAAGAGGAGTAACGACGCTGGTCGGAGGCGAGCATCCACGCGACAGTGCGCTACAGGAAGAGAGATGGGTGGCGGAGCTCCATGGCGAGGCAGAGCTGCGAGGGGCGCAGACAGGGGCGACAGGAGCCGGCGGGGCTCCTGCTGGGTGCAGAGGAACGACGGCTGCAGGCGCGGGCGCTTGAGGAGCTCCTCTCCTCGAGTGCTCAGCGACGGGGACTTCGCGAGGAGGAGGTGTGCAGGAGGCAGCTTGCGAGGGGCCATGGCGAGGAGGCGGACGGCAGCGGCCTGCTAGCCGGCCACGGCTGGAAGCGGAGGACATCGGGTGCAGGCGCATCGGGCGCGCCCAAGGGATGCGGCTTGAGGGAGAATGAGAGCAGGGGAACGAAGGAGAGCGAGGTTGCTCGAGCGCTGCTCCAGGGAACGAGATCGAGGGAGAGAAGGAGGAGTGCGAGGGGATCGAGCAAATGGTCCTGGCGGCGCGAGGGGAGACGAGGGAGATGGGATCGAGGCCTAGGGTTCAGGAGGGAGTTGGCTTAGGAGAGGCATATGGGCCTGGGAGGCCGGTCGACCTGGCTGGGCTGCCGACCCCAGCTGGGCCTGGTGCTCTCTCTCTCTCTCTCACCTACACTCCTTAGAAGAAAGAGGGAGACAAGAAAGAAAGAAAAAAATAGAGAGAAGAAAAAGAAGAAGAGGGATTATTTACACGGACTCGTAAAAGTGTGCACGGTCCACAAAAAAATAGGAGAGGCAAGATTGGAAGATTCATTCAAACTCATTTGAATTTAATTCAAATGGGTTTGAACTAGGGCTTGGTTATAGAAGTATCCAAAAATGTTGAGGTTTTTGGTGGAACTCCGGAAAGTGAAGGAAGAATTTAGGGCAAAGTTTGGAGACGAGGAATATAGTAAGAAAAGCATGGAATATTTTTCAAGTGTGTTGCGGTAATTTCCAAGGGATGTAATATTTATTATAGCCCCCTATTATTGGGAGGATATGTTATAAAGAGAAATCACCACGTGAATTCCCTCGGTTTAAATGGATCAAAGATCCATGCCATTTATTTAGTTGAGTTAAGAAAAGAAATGACATGATGGCCTGATGACATGATGCAATGCAGATGATGCAAACATGAAATGCAACATTCAAAACAAATCACACGACGAAACCCGGAAACCTTGGAAGGCATCTGAAGCTCCGGTCTTGGGGCGTTACAACACTCCGCCACTATGAGAGGATCTCGTCCCGAGATCTAGAATGGCACCAGAGGTAAAAAACGGAAGGGAAAGAGAAGAGGTAAAACTAAGTTGCTTCTTTGACAAATGAGTGAAAGCAAAGAACCTTGCGAGGTTGAACAAATTCGAGACAGAATACAACGAAGGTGAACAAGGTCAAAAACACTCCTTTAGAAAAGAGGAACAAAGAACATTGCGAAAAACCTTGAGGTTGAAGGGCAAGATAAATATTGAAACCACTCCGGTTAAAACAAGATAGAAAAGGATTAAGAATGATATAATTTGGACAGCACTCCAACTGAAAAAGAAAATGAATTGAATAAGAACTTGATAAGATGAGAAGATACTTGGTGAAATCAACAACACACTGCCTCCGGAACTATTGAAAGAATGGCACAAGGGGTAAGAACGATTTTAGACAGCACTCCGGTTGAGAAAGGATGTAAAACTTGATAAGATGAGAGAACTGGCATGAAAACACAACACTCCGGTCGAATGGATAAGCAAAGGAAAGAACATGATCCTGACGAAACAAGAAGATGGGTTGAAGAGAGCAACATCACAATGCCTCCGGAAGAAAGAAATAGATGATAGATAAATGAAAAAGAAGGAACTAAGAAGAAAATGACAACTTCTTCCACAAATGATCTTGGAAGGCACCCTTCCAAGAAGGTTCGAACGGAGTTGTTGGAAAAACCAACAACGAAAAGAACAAGGTTGTAGTGGACTTATGGAGACCATCTCAAAACTAAGAGGTGAAATTCTGCCACTAACAGAAACAATAGATTGGATTGATATAAACAAAGAGACGAGACTATATTTCACCAGGGGGATAGATGAAGAACTTGGGTCACTTATAAGCACCATAATTAGCAACAATCCTTAGGGAAGGCTTTAGGTGTAATATAACCCAAGATAACTCCAACGAAGGGGTTGATGGATTTAATATATCTCATTCTTAACAACATGTGAATCATGAAGCATGAACTCAAATTATCAAGAATGACATAATACCACCTCCAATGATATGGATGAAAGAAATGCACTTCGGAATGTGAGATGAAGAATGCTTGAGCTCCTTAAAAGGAATCTTGATGAAAACTTGGAGAAGGAATTAAATCCTTGATGAACCATCATGTAGAACCTCCATGAAGAACTCCGGTAACAAAAGAATGATCAGATGAAAGGAAAAAGACGTTGAAAACACAATGTGAATCCTTGTAATGATTAGATGGGTCTTCGTGATGAAATAAGTGAGAAAAAAACTTGGAACTCCGGGAAAAGAAAGATGAAACAATTGAAACCGAGAATTTTGATGAGGCTCCGGAATAAGGAATTAACCACTTGGATGAATAAGAATAAGAATTATGTTATGCTTGTCCTTCATCAATTAAATTGATGATAAACAATGGATTTGGCACACTACTTATTCCCGTTGCAAAGGATTGAAGAGAGATATAGCATAAACTTGAGAAAGGTCTTCCACGAACCACCGGTAGGATTGGAAAGAACGAACGAATTGATATGATAAACGAAGGAAGAGGAACTCTTGAACGAACCACCATAAGAATTGAAAAACGAACAAAGTAAAGGGATGAATCACCGGTAAGAATTAGAAAACGAATGAAGATACTTGAGGGGATTTAGATACAAATGAAACAAAGAGATCACGAGCTGATTAGAGAATATTGAATGATGCACCGGTAAGATTTGGAGAATGATAGCTGAAAACTGGAATGAATACTTATGAGATGATGGGCTCCGAAGAATCAAACTGAAAAGACTCCCGAATTGCTCCGAAAGGATGAAAAGAATTCTCTCAATCGAAGGCAATTATGAGAGGATGGCAACAAGCTAGAACCATGAATCTTGAAGAGAATGAATAAGATTGAGAGAAAAATCTTCTTCGGTCTTCAAATCCGAGAATGATGACGAGAACACCACCATGAATTATTTAGACACTCCGGAAGAATCAAAACAAAGAGGTTGAGCCAATTTGAAAGATCTTTGGAGAAATACATATGACTGATGATAATTCATTCTTACGTCAAACTTCGAAAAGAATTTGAGGATAAATCCAGAAAATAAGAAGAGTCTGGTAAGATCCTGGAAAAAGACATGTGGGTTAGGGCCCACTCAAGAGAAACATCGTTGAACGATTTGAAAGAGAGAAAGCACCGGTTAAATAAAATGGCTTGAATGAGATAACAACCTCGGAATAGGTTTGAACGGATCTTGAAGGAAAAGACAAGCCTTCCGAGATATCTTCAGCACTCCGGAATAATTGAATAGCGAGAAATGAATGAATATGATGAGCACCGGTATGATAAAACTTCTGAAACGAGGAATGGATATGATCGACAGCAAAAGCTTGAATTGAATCCACCGGAGAAGAAAACGAGTGAAGAGTGACGAACTTGAAGCTCCATTAGAATCTTCATGAGAATCACCAGGTAAGGCCAAGAAGGAAAACAAAATGGAGAGACTTCACATGAATAAAAGGATACTTGATTAAGAATCTGAATCCTTGAAGAAAAAGGGTGGGTGGGCGGGAAAAACAAAAGCAACTTGGAGACGGATGAAACAAACACCGTTGAGAAGAAGTGATAATTGATCTTGCGGAAGTTGAAATGATCGGATCCACTTGAAGAGAAACACGCCGGTTGAAAAGAAATTGGCATGACAATCTCGATTATCATGAAGGATTAGTATTCACATAGAAATATGAGAACACCGCTTATGAAAAAGGATGGAATCAACATTTGACTTTGAAGCAACTCGAATACCACAACTCAAAACAAAACAAAGGATTGGCTTGCAGAATAAGCTGGAACAAACATATGATAGAGATTTCGTCCGAAGTTTTCGTGGTGGGGCCTACACGGGCTCGATCGTACAGCACCATCATGTACAAGGCAGTGCGCATGACATACGAAGCATCCCCGAGTCGGCATAGCCAAGGACTCTTTAAGACACAACGAGACCACTGTAAAACCAACCGTGAATAGGCGGACCACTAGACGTCGAACCCCAATTTCAAATCATACATCTGTCGGAAAGATATCCTAAGAGCTACTTCAATTCCCACCTATGAAACTCCCGAACCTTTCCGGTTATGCAATCAGGTGTTGGGGATACAGGGGAAGAATAATATCTCACCCAAAACTAGCAAATCCTACATCCAGCTGTATCCATCCTTCAACACATAACCAAGAAACCTTCGGAAATCATTTACCTCCACCTTCGAAAAGCATCCGTTATACGAGTTATGGCAATACTCCCGAACTCCCTCCCCAGTACTGGGTGGCGTCGAGGTTATCTCACCAACAACTGCATAAAAGAGATTTTCAATGTCGGCGAAACTAAACTCAGGTATTCCAGAACAGCAACGATAAAATTGTGACGACAACACCTCAGAGCTCAACTCCCCGGGACACTGCCACAACCACTAAATGACAGGAGGAACCAAGAACAATGTTCTCATCACAAAACCATCGGAACGATTCCAAGATACCCGCGTGATCCTAAATTTGTTTTTAGTGAAAGATGAGAAGAGAAGAGTCAAAACTCTACGTCAAGATGCCTTACCAGAGCGATGAAGGGACTGAGGAGTAAAAAGAATTCCTAACTCTCCGATATATATAATTCCTAAATGACTCAAAACATTTCTAGACTCAATAACGCCAGCGATTCGATCAAGCAGGGGGCTCCTAAGGTCGGGGAAGGCTCTGATTACCAACTTGTAACGCCCTCGATGCGGCTATATCTCCCACGTGTCAAAGCACGCCTTAGAGGCATAACTGCATTGAAAGCAATGTCGCAAGTGAGGTAATCTTCACACAACCCATGTAATACATAAGGGAAAGAGATACATAGTTGGCTTACAATCGCCACTTCACACAATTACATGAATAAAGCATTACATCAACCAGATACAATCAAGGTCCGACTACGGAACCAAAATAAAAGAAGACTACCCCAAATGCTACACAGATCCCCGATCGTCGCGATTGGGCTCCACTACTGATCAACTGGAAACGGAACAACATAAAGGACAAGATCTTCATTGAGCTCCTCCTTGAGCTTGGTTGCGCCACCTGCTCGGTATCATCGGCACCCGCAAACTGGTTTTGGAAGTATCTGTGAGTCACGGGGACTCAGCAATCTCACACCCTCGCGATCAAGACTATTTAAGCTTATGGGTAAGGTAAAAGGTATGAGGTGGAGCTGCAGCAAGCGACTAGCATATATGGTGGCTAACCTGCTCGCAAAAGAGAGCAAGAAGAGAAGGCAAAGCACGAACGAAGAACTATAGAACAACCTACAGCAAACATTACTCCAACACCGTGTTCACTTCCCGGACTCCGCCGAGAAGAGACCATCACGGTTACACACGCGGTTGATGTATTTTAATTAAGGTCAACTTTAGGTTTTCTACAACCGGACATTAACAAATTCCCATTTGCCCATAACCGCGGGCATGGCTTTCGAAAGTTCAAATCCCTGCAGGGGTGTCCCAACTTAGCCCATCACAAGCTCTCACGGTCAACGAAGGATATTCCTTCTAGCGGGAAGACCTGATCAGGCTCGGAATCCCGGTTACAAGACATTTCGACAATGATAAAAGAAGACCAGCAAAGCCACCCGAATGTGCCGACAAATCCCGATAGGAGCTGCACATATCTCTTTCTCAGGGCACACCGGATTGTCCAAACTTCCGGTAGGCCAGCCCAGAGTTGCCCCTGGTAGCCACCGGCGGCTGACAAGGTGGACCAACACTCAGAGGAGCACTTTCCCGGTGGTTTAAATAAAGATAACCCTTGAGCCGGCCGACTCAAGGGAAAGAAAAAGGCTAGGTGGCGAATGGAAAAACCAATGTTGGGCCTTGCTGGAGGAGTTTTATTCAAGGCGAACTGTCAAGGGGTTCCCATTATACCCAGCCACGCAAGGAACGCAAAATCCAGGAACATAACACCAATATGACGGAAACTAGGGCGGCAAGAGTGGAACAAAACACCAGGCATAAGGCCGAGCCTTCCACCCTTTACCAAGTATATAGATGCATTAATTAAATAAGAGATATTGTGATATCCCAACAAAATATCCATGTTCCAAACATGGAACAAGCTCCAATCTTCACCTGCAACTAACAACGCTATAAGAGGGGCTGAGCAAAGTGGTATCATAGCCAAACAATGGTTTGCTAGGACAAGGTGGGTTAGAGGCTTGGTTCAACAATATAGGAGGCATGATAAGCAAGTGGTAGGTATCGCGACATAGGCATAGCAAAAGAGCGAGCAACTAGCAAGCAAAGATAGAAGTGATTTCGAGGGTATGGTCATCTTGCCTGAAATCCCGCAAGGAAGAAGAACGAGTCCATGAAGAAGATAAACGGACGAAGTCGAACGAATCCTCACAACACGACGTTATCGGAACCAACCCGAAGAAGCAACACCGGAAAGAAGCAAACAACATAGTAAACAACCACTACAACAACATGGCATGATGCACAACCAAGTATGATGCATGTCCGGTTTAAATATGCATGGCATGGCAAAGGGCACAAACAAAACTACAAGTTAAGTGGAGCTCAATATGCAACGAGTTGCATATTGACGGAACACCACATCAATTATTTAGTTCTCTCTCGGTTAGGTACTCAACAATATTAAAAGTTGGTTAACATGGCAAGAGGTGAAGCATAACAAAACTATACTATCTAAATAAGTTAAATGGGGCCGGATGTAACAAACAACAAATCCGGTAACTCCCCATATGCATTTAGCAAATTAATGCAAACAACAAATTAAACATTTTAATTGTTGTTATCATGATGCGGATGACATGAACAAGTTTATGCAATTTTTATTAAAAGTTGACAAGAGCATTATGAAGCATCTATCACTGTGGTGGAAAGGAAAGGGGTGCCATGGCAATGTTAACGAAAACGGTGCCACGGCAATGTTCCGGTTCCGGTAACTCGATTGGGATACCGATGCAAAGGAGAAGTGTGCGGTTGCATGCAGAAGATGGTGGGGCGCTCCCGGATACCGAGTGTCCCACGAGTTGGCGACAAGGGAATGAGTGACAATTTGGACATGGTGCAGACACGAGCATCTCAAACATCGCAAGCATTCGTTCACGGACGTCGTCTCGAGGTTATACCTTCGAAGCATGCATTATCGGAACGGATCGAGTTCGGCGGTAGGGGTACACGCGTTGAAGGGGAAGTAGTTGTTTACGGGGTCGTCGTGGGAAGTAGCGGTTCATGCGACGGTAGTTGAACTTGACGTTTGCGTTACACGGGTCTTCGGCGACGGTCGTCGTACATGGTTCAGAGTGGTACTTGCATCTTCGGACTTGTCAGTCTCGAAGGGGTGCTAGACGTTCTTAGCGATTCCGAAGGCGATGGTAGAGGTACAAACGTTCTCGCGGTACTTGGGTCGTCGTGGAACTTGGCGCTTGTGAAAGTGCGTTATATCGACTAGAGGGGGGGGGGTGAATAGGCGATTTTTATGAAAGTCTTCAAAACGTGGAAGTTTCAAAGACAAACGATAGAATTAAACCTATTACCACGCAGCGGAAGGTAGACTACACTAGGTAAACCATAGTCATGTATTCATTGAAGTGAAAGCACAATGACTAATAGCAGCTAGGTAGTAAGGATCAGGTAGGAAGATATTAAGAAGCCAAACAGATCACACAGTCACTCAGTGAAGACAAAAGATAGTGCAAACATACAATGACTTCACAAGGAGTAACAGTAAGTAAAGAGAAGGGAAGGAAGAAACCAGTGACCCGTTGAAGACAATGATTTTTTGGACCAGTTCCAGTTGCTGTGACAACTGTACGTCTAGGTATTTAAACCTGAGGACACACAGTCCCGGACACCCAGTCCTGAACACGCAGCTCAGGACACCCAGTCCTCACCGTATTCCCCTTGAGCTAAGGTCACATGGACCTTGCCCAATCACTCTGGTAAGTCTTCAAGGTAGACTCCCAAACCTTCACAGACTTCGTTCACCGGCGATCCACAATGTCTCTTGGATGCTCAGAACGCGACGCCTAACCGGCTGGAGGATTCACAGTCCTCAAGTGTAATAAGTCTTCAGATCACACAGACAAGAAGACTTAAGTGATGCCTAATTCTCTTTGGCTCTGGGTGGTTAGGGCTTTATCCTCGCAAGGAATTCTCTCTCAAAGGCTTCGAGGTGGGTTGCTCTCAAACGACAAAAGCCGTACTCTGAATCTGAGCAGCCAACTGTTTATGGTTGTAGGGGGTGGGCTATTTATAGCCACTAGGCGACCCGACCTGATTTGTCCGAAATGACCCTGGGTCACTAAGGAACTGACACGTGTTCCAACGGTCAGATTTCAAACTCACACGACAACTTTACTTGGGCTACAAGCAAAGCTGACTCGTCCGACTCTGGACAAGATTCGCTCTCATAGTCTTCACTCAAATACATAGGTTTTGTTTAAGCATCACTTCAGTCATTCTGACTGGTTCTCTTGGAGCCCACTTAACAGTGCGGTGGTTCCTATGACTCAACAAAGAAGAAAAAGAAGTACGAAAGACCTAAGTCTTCGAGCTCCATAGGCTTCATGCGATGTCTTCTCTTGTCATAGTCTTCAATGTGAATATCTTCATATACCACCTTTGACATCAATGTCTTCATACATTTTTAGGGGTCATCTCTGGTAGGAAAACTGAATCAATGAGGGACTTCTACCTGTGTTATCTTGTAATTCTCACAAACACATTAGTCCCTCAACTAGGTTTATTGTCAATACTCCAAAGCCAACTAGGGGTGGCACTAGATGCACTTACAATCCCCCCTTTTTGGTGATTGATGACAAACTAGTTGAAGTTGTCAACGGGGAATATAATATGTGAAATTGTAAAGGATAAGGAATTGTCTTCATAAGTTGCAAGGGCTCCCCCTAAATATGTGCATGTAAGTAATTTGCTTTTGGAATGCAAATGCACATGGCAGGTTGTGCTTGTGGAGATCCTCTTCAACTTATGATGACAATCCACTATGCATGTGAAGGTATGTGAAGATAATGACATGCATAATGGAAAATGGACGTCTGCAAAATGATCTAAGTGCGGAATTTATCGTCGCACATGCGGAATTTCTCATCGCATCACAAGGTGGCAAATAAGTAGCAGACGACCATCGAGTTTAAGTGTTACAACTCAAAGAACCAAATGTATCAAAACGATAGTTGTAAACATGAAGCAAAATATAAAGCACCCGCCCATATGGACCCGCTTGAAGACTATCAAACTCATATGCTTCTCCCCCTTTTGTCAGTAAGGACCAAAAAGGTTCGAAGACATAGAGCATCTACTCATTCCCATGAAGAGTAGGTGAAGCAACAGGACCTGGAAACCTGGGCAATCTGGGAATTAGCTTCTGGACCTGAGGCCTGTGCTCAACATGATAGTCGAACTGAGGACCAGCAGCAGGCGCAGGAACAGAGGCAGTGGGATCAGTGGCTTCGCTGACTTCTGGTGCTTGAGTTGGTGAAGGCTCCACATTAGCTTCAGCCATGACATCGTCATTGGCTTCATTGGTGTTAGTGGTGGCAGCCTGGAGATTCTCAACCTCCACTTGACGAGCTGGAGGGTCGGTCACAGTCATGTTCTCCTCGAGAACAGCTTCTTGGTGAGACAGGGGTGTAGCAGCGCTTGGTGTTTCTTCTTCATTGGCTGATGCAGCCGGAATGTCTTCAGCAGCTTTAGCTTCAGACTCAGAGACTGGAGGCCTTGGTCCTTTGCTAAGCCTGCGTAACGCTGGCGACGCCTGTGGAGTTGGAGTTGGCTGGGCCTCAAAGTCTTCTTCCTCTTGTGCTTGTAGGTGATCAGCCCATGATGCATCCTGAGCAATTGGCATGAAAGGACGACCAATGCTGATGAGCTCGCTGTGCGTGAGCACAGGCAATGATACCTGTTGGTGCTCGAGCTGAGGAAGAACTGCATCATCGTCAACATGGTCATGGTGACCAATGTCTTCAGCAGTGATGGGATCAGCTGCTGGAATGTCTTCAGCTTCATGAGCCCCTGTGAAAGCAGGCTCATGGACAGTCAGTTGGCGCTCTTGCGGTTCAGCTTCAGGGCGAATCATGGAGATGGGTTCAACAATCAAGGGCTCTGTGGGAGCAGCCCGTTCCTTCTTGGTCTTTCTCTTCTTCTTGGAGGGGGCAGTAGTAGAGGCTTCAAGATGTTTCCTCTTCCTTGCTTCAGCCTCAGCAGTCCTCGTCTTCTTCAGTTCTGAAGCAGTAGACCTAGCTTTTGGCTTCGAGCCAGTCATGGTAGTTGGGAAGACAATGGGAACTGCTTCCTGCCTTGGTGCGTCGGGTTCTGCCATAGCGGGCTTCTTCTTCTTCTTTGCAGCCATCCTGGGGTCGATGCCAGGACGCCCAAGGGCCTTGCGCTTCTCAGCCTCATTGTAGGCTTGCACACACTTGTCAGCCAGGACCTTCATGCGCTCACGAGAACCCTGTGCTTCTGCACGTTTCTTGAGAAAGGCTTCCTTGAGCTCGTGCAGCATAATCTTGAAGTTCTTCACCTCTTGCATGCTGAGCTTGGCCATATGCTTCTTGAACTGAGATTTCTCAAAGTCAATCTTCTGCTTCAGTTCAACAATGTGCTGGGCGATAGCTAACTCTGAAGCAATGGCGCCATGGAAGGCGACACTGAGGCCAATGGGAAGTTGCAGATCTTCGAAGCTGATGTTGGGCGTGTCAAACCATTCATCAATGAAGTTGTGGATGATTGCCACGTCAAAGAGAGGCAGATTATTGAAGATTTCCGCTTCTTCTTTGCTCTTGATCAGTTGCTCAAGAGCGTCATCTGCAAGATCTTCATCACTTCACATATCAATGGCATCATTACGCAGAACAGCAGTAGCTGTCAGTTCTTGGACGGTGTGTGGCAGAGGCATCTTGACCTTCTGGGGCTTGGAGATGCGTGACAAATCTTTAGACTGCACACTGTCTTCAGGAGGTGCAGTTGCCAGTGGCTTCGCCCATGAGATTTTTGGAGCAGAGGCATGCTTTGAAGCTTTAGGCTGCTTTGTTGGCTTCGGCACTGCAGGCGCTTCATCTGATTCAGCGTCATCTGCAGGCTCATTCACGGCTGTCCCTTGAACCAAGATATGGGTGATGAGACCTTCAAGGTTGTAGAAAGGACCGACGACATTGGGTTCTGCTTCTCGTGTGCCGTCAGCCCTTGGAGCAGAAGGACCAGGGTTGAAGTCTAGTCCCAATGACTTCGTGTTCTGCTTTGCTGAGTTCTGGGCAAACTAGAAGTTGCGCTTGAACAGAATGTCGTCATGACACCATAGTAGTGACGATGAGTGTGCATCTGCAGGCTGTGGCCCACGGACCATGCAGGGATAGAAGCCTTGTTCAATGGCTTCATCTCTGGTCCTGGGATGAAGATTTTTGTAGAGGATGTCTCCCCATGGTCGCTTGATGGCATTCTTTTCAGCATATTCCTTTGTCACAAATCTGTACTTGAACCACTGTTCTGCCCAATAGCGTCGAATCCATTGGATTCGTGTCTTGCGCTGATTGTAATCCTCTTCAGGATCTGTCTTGTACAGTTCTGAGAGGTCATCCGGCAGATCTCTTGATGTTTCTCCACGACGCTTTCTGCCACCCTTCCTTGCTGATTTCTCTGAAGCCATGAACTTTAAACTAAAAGGCTTCAATACGTTCAAAGGCTTCAAAGGCTTTCGCTTGCTGGACAGACAGGAACTGGCTTCGGAAGAATTTATGTGATACTATAAGAATTCTGCAAATGAATGCAGACTATGAGAACGAAGGGATTCTCCCACGGACATGTACCTGTGACAGCATTAAGGTGCGAGGGAAGGGGAAGAGGTCATATGCATTCTCAGAAGATTTTGAAGATAAATCAGTTTAGAAGACATTGACCTCATCGTGCGAAGACATTCACTCATAGATAAGTAGTTGGTTCCAGATTTGTACAAATCCACAAATCAATACAAGTGAGGAATCTAACTACTTTGTGAAGCATAAGTGAATATACTAGGCATGTTATGAGATGCAGTATGAAAGAGATCCAACTTGTGTGAATAGAAACTGCTTGTGGTAGAAAGTGATAAAGCTATAGGATCAAAGGGGCCGTAAAAAGGAAGTTTTATTTACCACACGAAAAACTGCTAGACGGAGTTGAAGAGGAGGCCGAGCAGTTCGATCTTCCGTGCCCTAACTTGGCGATGGAGGACACTTACAGCGACGGCGGAGAGGACGATGTCCGCGGTCGGCGTGAAGACGGTGTCGGAGAGGTTGCGGCAGCGAAGCGCTTCGTCGCCGGCGTCGTCGAGGGCTAGCGGTGGCGCTAGGGTTCGTGCGAGAGTGGAAAAAGAGATAATGACTGTGGTGAGGCATGTATTTATAGGTACAGGGGCGACATTGCGTTATTACACAAGTGCCCCAGGCGATTCACATCTGAGGGACACGTGGCCGTCATGCAACATATTGGGGGTTGTTCCACGTCCCACGCACGCCTGGATTGTCGGGTGGTCGTTCCCACTTCTCCGGGTTTCAGG